>OU342690.1:15000000-16250000 GCA_910589285.2 Mythimna ferrago | reverse complement strand
ACCAAAACATTTAATTTTTATTTATGTTATTATATAACTTGACTGAATTTAATTATAACTTGCTGTAGGATTGTAGAAGAATATAATGATTGGGCATCGATGTGTGGTTGTCTGTGCATATAGGAGGATAATGAAGATGTCGGGCATATGTCACAAGTTTGAGCTCCTCGACAGCTGATCAAAGGTATGAATACTAAAAAAAGTGTACCAATCTACTATGTAATCTGGGTTTTCAGTTTATACCATAATTGTCTGATTGTATTTATACGTAATTTGTGGTCTGATTGCGAAAATTATGTCACGCTTAATTAAGTTACACTGTCGTGCAATAGGCTTTTTGTTCTGATAAAATTTACGAAGAGATGGAAATTTTCTTTAATAAAATTTAAAAATTCTCGTGGTAAAAAAATGATTAGAAAATTTCCTGAAAAAGTATGAGACTTAGGACACAGGACATAGAACACAGGACCCGCGACACAGGACACAAGAGTGGATACAGGTCATAGGACATTGGACATAGGACACATGCTACAGGACACAGGATACAAGACACAGGACCCGCGACACAGGACCCGCGACACAGGACACAATAGAGGATACAGGTCATAGGACATTGGACATAGGACACATGCTACAGGACACAGGATACAAGACACAGGACCCGCGACACAGGACACCAAAGAGGATACAGGTCATAGGACACTGGACACAGGCCACATGCTACAGGACACAGGACACAAGAAACAAGAGAAGATACCGGACATAGGACACAGAACATAGGACACAGGACATAGGACACAGGACATAGGACACAGGACATAGGACACAGGACACAGGACACAGGACACAGGACACGATAGGACACAGGGCACAGGACACAGGTCACAGAACACAGGACTCAAGACACACGACACGGGAAACAAGTCACAAGACACAGGACAAAGGACATCTTTTCCAGCATATGGTCAACCCGTGTGCCAATTTTCATTAAAATCGGCATAGCTGTTTGAGCGACTTCACAAACATACAATCTTTCACCTTTATAATATTAGTGTGATAGACCACGGAACCGAACAAGCTCGTCGTGAGATCCATTGACTTGTCATGTCACAATCAGGCGTAACTCGATAGACGAAACTATCAACAAGAAATCAGGTAAAAAATGGATGAAGGAATTGATATTATTTAATTTAAAAGTAGTGTAATAAATGATTAATTAATGTTTAGTATCTATAATGTAATGGATTGTTATAATAATTAAAATCGATATAATATAATCAATGTAATTAATTCATTTTATAAAAAAAGTAAAATTAGCAATGCCTTTACAGGGTGCATGCCTTAATATTGTGTCATGCAATGCATGCTAAAGGCTACGTTTCTACCTGCAAGAAAATTGGATGCAAGTTGCATTACATTGCGGGCTGCCAAGGTGCAGTAATTCAATTCATCTTGCATCCAATTAGCTTGCAGATGGAAACGCGGCCTAATGTCCTGTGCTTTTTCTTATGACTTAATGTCCTATGTTCCTAGATGGGGCAGAGGGCGTCCACAGTAATCCGAATGGTCCTTTTTTTTTTTATGGTGGGAAAAAATCATGCATTGACATCCCCCGCCCTTGGGCGGAGCGGGAGATAGTGTCAGACTCTTACTGACTAAAAGACCCACCCCGTTCCTGCTAGCCTTCATACCGGGGCTCGAGCACCCTTTCGGATAACCCTGGCCCCAGTAGGCTTCGACCCGGCTGGGTCCCTGCTATTGCTGACAACTCCTTGAGGCGCGCGGGAACAGTGCGCGCCGTCGACGACTTGGGCTTGGTCCGGACAGTTACCGGACGGCCGGACAGTGAGCTACCCATTGCTCACTGTCCGCAAGCCCGCGTCTACGTTGGCCGGAAATCGGGATCGGAATCCCGGCGACGGCGGCGGCGATAATGCCGTTGCCTATGCGTTCGGCCTCCTCCTTTGCGAGCATTACTGGTTCGCAGAAGTCGGCGACCACCTGCCACTCCTCCTCGCTCCGGACCATAGCCTCTACCAAGGCCCGGCGCGAGAGGTCTCCGCCGCCGATCGCCCCCACGAGGGCACGGCGATGCTCCGCCCAAGCAGGGCACACCTCGACTGTGTGCTCCACCGTGTCCTCCGGGCGTTCCGCACAGTGGCGACACCCGGGCGTCACTTCCGCATGAATCGAGTGCAGGAAACTCCCGAACGAACCATGTCCGGTGAGTACCTGCGTCATGCGGAAGGTAAGGACGCCGTGAGGTCTTTCCAGCCACGCCTCAAAGAGGGGACTTACCGCCATGATTGTGGCGTGCCCAGCACTGGGTTGCGATAGTCGTTGACGCCATTTCACCATGAGATCCCGCCGGAGCTCTGTCCGCCATGCCGTGACCTGTCGCGGCAGCGGACTTTCACCCCGGCGTTGCATCTCCATGCGCATATCGTGCATATCCGAATGGTCCTGAGCTTCACGCTTCACCTCGCTCCACGTCATTCCGCTGCTCGCCGCTTCTGCCAACACGGTGCGACGCCAGGTTTGACAGGAACGGCCACGCTCTCTTTTTCCTTGCGGATTCCAGTCCAACGCTTGCTTAAGTATGTAATTGGAATTCCTTCGAAGCGTATAGCTAACTCATCTCAACTTGCGACGCTTGATCTGGCGGTCGAGCGGGCTTTCGTGGCATTTTTCCAACAGTGCTTTACATGTCAGCAAAAAAAAACAACGAGATCAAGAGTACCTACAACCAGGAAATTGAATCGACCACTGGAAAATGAGAATGAATAAATTCTCATAGTTTTGTAGAGCAAATAAATAAAAACCTTTCAAATACCCGGCATCTAAAAGAATTTTGTCTTATAAGAGCATACCTACATACTTATATATAAGAAACATTTCATTATAAACAGTACGCTATATAAATATTTATTTGTGTGAAGCAGTGAAATTGTATCGGTGCAGAATGAAAGTAGAGCTACCTTGCGTGAGTTACATAACCCTTATCTCGCGGCCACCAGCCGATTTACAACAACGCTTTGTGTTTGATAGCGACCCGGGTACAACGACCACGAAAATAACTAGAATTTTAAAGGAATTGGCCGTTTCTATTTGCCTTACAACTGTGTGCTAAATTACTTGGAACATGAAAGATATCGATTTGAGATCAGTGAAGTTCAGATTCAAACCCATAATTCATACGATTTTTTAGTGTAAATCCCCCGCCCTGGCTGGAGCGAGAGGAAGAGTTACTCTTTGTGAAGAGTTGGAGTAAGAGTTGCTCTTCAATTTTTATGACAAGTCGTTTGCAGTTCAAGCAGTGCGGCTGTAGAATGCTTTGCCCGTGTCGGTAAGGCAAGCTCAAATACTCACAGTTTTTAAAAATACGGTTAAATATTTTTCTCTTGAACAGTGTCATTAAGTACATAATTTCTCTGCTTTCATAATTATACATATGTATTATATATTGTATTATATGTAACTGATGAGTGTATCTTATATAATATGTAAATAGTACAGCAAGAACTATCTGCGTATCTTTTCTCCTTCTCTGTCAAATTCATCCAAAGGTTGTTTGTAAAAAAAATGCTCGTAGCGATACGACCGCCCATTGTGCCACCTAATTAATTTGGAATTCCTAATGTAATTTTAATTTTTGGTTTACAATACAGAATATATCTATCTATCTATCTCTTCGAATAATCCCCCAATGCCCTGGCAGGCATTGGCCCTAGTGGGCCGGTCCGTTTACTGGCATCTCTATGTGGAGCACGACGCACAGTCTCGACCCGGTCTGGTCCTTGTTGGACAACGCTATTAACACACATCCTGAAGAGGACTTTGGTGAGGGTAGACAGATTTGAAAGATATAGTTAAAGAATGCCCCGAATTATGAGTTGTAGGTTCAAACCCAGCCAGGCGCATTACTTTGTGTAATTTATTTCATCACCACTGCTCTCAAAACGGTGAAGGAAAACATCGCGAGGAAACCGGCATGTCCTAGAACCAAAAATTCGAAGATATGTGACATTCGCCAACCTGCATTGGGCCTGCGTGGTGGATTACGGCCCTTTCCTTCTCCTAGAGAGGAGGCCAGAGTCCCAACAGTGGGAAATTATAAGGCCGATTATGCTATGCTATGGTAGCTTTAATAAGCATTTGGATCCAATATTGCACTTTCTTATGTATAAAAGAAGAAACTGACTGACTAACATATCAACGCACAGCCGAAACTACAAGGTCTAGGAGGATGAAATTTTGTACAAGGTTTCTTTTTAAGGCTTAGGCGAGCACTGAGAGAGGATTTTCCAAAATTTACCCTCTAAGGTGATGAAACGCGGGTCTAAAGTTTGTATAGAGAAACCTGTTAACACGCGGGCGAAGCCGCTGGCAGAAGCTAGTTATTCATTTAGCATCTTTAACTGGGCACCAATTAAAGATGCTAAGACTCGAATAGAAGTAATAATACATTACAATAATTCGAAGAATGAAGCCGGTGTGATAACATACGCAAGGGCAATAAATACGGTAGTCTATGAATAGGAATAATCTACGATCAATTATTCTTCATCACGTAAGTTTAACACTCGATAAATTACTAAAAATTTTAACGAACATTTCAGCTTAATTAGCGAACAATACGTAATTTTAATTACAGAGATTGCGGCCTGTAGCTTGAGTTAATTGAATTAGTCAATTCTCAAACAAGGTGTGAATATGTACATATTTAATATTGGAACAGTCAATTAAGCTACCACCGGGTGCATATACAAGCAACAACATAATTCAAAAGCTGTCAATTCGGTCGGCCGGAATATTTGTGTATTGTAGAGCACTTTCGCCCACAACAGTACGCACGCAGCGAGCGGTGGGCGCGGCGAGATCGAAGAATTGAGCACTTACACTTATTTATACTAATGTCCGTTTACTATGTTGAAACTATACAGCTAGTTGCTGCAACTCTTTTATCTGATTCATTAACTATTTTTATACGTAATGTGTGTAATAATTGATTATGTTCAGTTTGTATCTCTGAGTCTTCGGTTGAATGTTTACCGTTGCCAGCATTTAGAGCCGGTGTAACAAGAAGATCCGTTGTTCCGTCGAATATCGTGAGTCTTTTGTTAAGAGGACTTATCATGACATGTTAAAATGTCAGTCGTGCGAGCAATAAAGGGGCATGGAGCTAATACACCCTATCCCTTTAACAGTTTGATTTTGGTCGTAAAATAGATCGCGTTAGAGCTAAACCACACAATGCGGTGCGGCGCTGCACCGCATTGTGTTGTTTGGCCCTTAATAGTGGATCTATACTAGGAGTCGAGCACAAGCTGCACGTGTTCGGCTCCTCTAGAATCGGTTCACACTATACGAATTTGAGCTCGGCTCCTCTAGTGTAGACCCGTCTTAAGAGCTCGTGGTAGTACTACAGCACTGCATGCTTCAAGTTTCTGTCTGTTTTTTTCTTGTCTTAAAACTTAAGCTTTTGTCCACCGCTGACCATCTTACTTGGGCTTGTTCATCAAAAAGTTCACTCACATGGTCGGCCTAGACATTAGGCCATAATGTCTAGGCCGACCATGTGAGTGAACTTTTTAGGGTGTAACATCGTCAAACAACCATACAAAATATGTGAATGCATATTGTCCTACTTTGTTTTTTTTTAAACTAGTGCTTGACTGCGATCCCACCTGATGGTAAGTAGTTATGCAATCTCTGATGGTGAGGTGCACTAGTTTATTAGTTCATTAAACCCCAAACAAACGCCGGCGCGGCGTTCGTGCATCTATTGTCTTACTATCGTGTCTCAAATTGAACAAAGTGAAACGCTTAGTCTGGTCCGTAGAGGTTTCAACAATGTATGGGTACTCGATAATTTATCTTACGGGAGTGTAAGGTTGTCATCGGCATGTGGCTTTATAGCCAGATTTATGAGGAGTTAGAAAATATAATAAATAGGTAGGTGGTAATACTTGAAGAAGAAGGAAGATAATCTGCTTTGGAATCTCCTTCCGTAAAACTGATTACGTGTTTTTAACCTGCACTCATAAACAAATACAGTTAAAAACTGGAGCATCTAACTTCACTTTTAGCATAGTCGGCCTTATAATGTTCCCACTGCTGGGACTCAGGCCTCCTTTCTAAGAGAGGGAATGGGCCGTAATCCACCACGCGGGCCGCTTGATTTTATTCAATTAATTGTTATAATGTTGTGTCGGCGTTCCAGCATTTAATCATTAATGCTGGAACGCCGACGTCTGTTCCGCTAACGGCTACAACACAGTTTTAAACTAATATAGTGGTTAACGAACACTAAAAACTTTGTAAACCTGTATGTTGTTCCAAAAATATTATTACCAAACCTTTCCGTCTACATTTTCATCATTATCATCATCATATCAGCCGAAAGACGTCCATCGAATTCCCGCGACCCTGACCAGGTCATCGGTCCTCTTTGTTGGAGGCCTTCTAACGCTGCGTCTTCCCGTACGTGATCGCAACTCCAGAACCTTTCGTCCCCATCGACCATCTGTTCTGCGTGCAACAGTTCTACATTTTAAATGATACTAACTAAATATACCTATAATAAATAAATATAATATTCCACAACTATCACACAACGCCGTCTAGTCTCAAGCTAAGCAGAGCTTGTGTTATGAGTACTAGACAACTGATAAACTTACTTATATATTTCTAAATACCTACATATTATAGATAAATTACACCCAGACACAGAACAAATGATCATGCTCATCAAACAAACATTTGTCCTGGGTGGAAATCGAACCCACGACCTCCAGCATAGCAGTCAGGGTCACTAACCATTAGACCAACAGGCCTGTTAACGCTGTAACAAAAGTTAATCAATTGAAGCGATGAAAGCATATAACTCAGCTCGTTCAGTCAAAACTTGCATGAGTGCAATCAATAAAGATGCACAGACGCAATTAAAGCGATGCGATACAGATAAGGCGCATATCGTAATCGGAACTCCGTAAAGCAATATGGAGAAGGAAACTGCTGCTTATTTTCAAATAAGTTTAATGATTCAATCCAGTGCCGGATTAAGGCGGCGCGGTGCCTGTAGCAAATTCGGTCAAGAGGCCCCGTGAGTAGGCCTAAAGATACATTAAATTAAAAAAATGCAAAATTACTAAGCAAAGAAGTTATTTTCTTCATTTGCCGAAAGCCTCAACAACATTACGAGTACTTTCTAATTAATGCCTATAGTACTTTTGAAAAGACCTAGATGATGATGTTATTTTGCATTTTTTTTTCGTCATTGCGAGCGCGTATGCATCCGCTTGAGACTCGCGTCTGTGAACTTTTTGTGAAATAATGGAGCAAAAAAAGTTAAAACTGTTAAAAAGTTAAGGTTGTTGTAAAATTTAGTTTAGTGGACGGTTTTTTAAATTCAACATTAATTGCTGAATTATCGTTTTTTAAGCCGGTTTCCAGACGGAATTAGGTAGGAATTTGCTGTTTGTTTTTACGTAACGCAGAACATTTAGGTAGGTAGATAAGTACCTACATGACTTTGAGGCCATGTAATATTTTTACAATGTATAATAGGTATTTATAGCCGCACCCGAGCGCGCTCGGAAAGAGCGGCTCCGACCCTAGCGCGGTTGCTGAGCGTAGTTATGAACCGGGGCCAGGGTTCGTTTCGAAAGACAGATCGAGCCCCGGTACGAAGGCTTGAAGGAACGGGGTGGGTTTTTAGTCATTATGAGTCTGACACTATCTCCCGCTCTACCCAAGAGCGGGGGTTGTCATTGATGATTTTCCCACCATAAAAGAAAGCGTAGTTATGAAAAGTAAAGTACATAGACAGGATTGACTTCTGTACCTATCTATTTTGTGCTATTACATCCAAATCAGCTGTGTTTAGATTTATAGCATAAATACTTTCTCATTTTTTTTTACGTTCCAGTGCGGGGCCCCCGTATGTGCGGGGCCTACAGCATTTGCTACTCCGGCTACATGGCTAATCCGCCACTGATTTAATCCAATTATAGCAATTCCGAGGTTGCGCGGTGGAGCGCGGCGCACGCGACGACGCATGCCAGCTTAACAACTTATTTGTTCACTGTTTGAATATCAAAAGATAGGCACGCCTCTATCTTTTGATATTAAAACTGGGAAGGCTAAGGAAAGCAATACTGGGATACCGGGAACCCAAAATATCAGATCCGGTACGCAATTTGCGGGACTAATACTGGTCGTAAATTGCACTAAAGAAATTCATAGTCAGTAGGGTAGGCCTTTTATGAAAACCTAATCTCACCCTGAGGGTTCCGTATAAACTTATTTAATAGTTCAATTCCAGAATGGAGTTTCGGAATTTTTTTCCGAATCGTAAATAACGGAACCCTTAGTGCGCGAGTTCGACTCGCACTTGCCCAGTTTTATTAACTGAAAGACTGCTACTGTTGGATATCCCTCTCCCAAGCGGGACATTTTGAATATCTAACAGTGGCTCTTAGGAAAAAAATATTTGTACTTACATTTTTGTAAATACTCGTAATTATCACAATCTTAATAAAACTTACCGTATTGCTGAAAATCGCGAAAAACTCGTTTTTGTGACCTTTGACCCCGAGTATTTCTATTTCCAGGTGTCGGATCGATGAAGACTTTTTAGATTTCATTTATGATGGTGTTTTGAACAATCCTATCAATTTTCAGCTGGATACGAATTTTTGTAACCCCGGATGTCTAAATGAGGGTGTTCCGGAGGAAAATTCACACCACCAGTTGGCACAACTTTGCCGTCAGTTTTTTTTCCTTTGAAAACGTTTACTTGACATTGACGTTTAACATTTCACGTCTAAGTAATGTCATTAATATAAGCGTTTTGACAGGTGCCTGGACCTTACGCCTCAGTGCTGCCACCTGATGAACTTTATTTTAAAACACCCAAATGATTAGGTAACATGACAAAGGTAAAAGACATTAAAAATGTTAGTTCAAAGCAGGCGTGAGGTAATCAGTCCCAATTAGAGGCTTTCCCTGACGTCGAATGTTTTCGTGGTTGGTCGCGTGTTGCGTTTACTTGCTTTCTCTGCTTCGATTTTGGCATTTAGACTAGAACATCTCGATATTAAAAAGATAATAATTAAGCAGACATGCACTCAGTCCAACGCAGACCAGTTAGTTGGATTTAGGACTCGTCTAATTTTACAAAATCCTGTCTTTCAAAGTTTCAAAAGGATACTGGTAGGTATGTATTGAGAAGAGTGGTAGCCGAGTGCTAACGACCCCGACTTACGAATTGTGGGTCGCGGGTTCATACCTGCTTGGCTGGGTAGCACTGCTCTCAAAACGGTGAAGGAAAACATCGTGAGGAAATCGGCATGCCCTAGAACCAAAAATTCGAAGACATGTGGTGAATACCAACCTGCACTGGGCCCGCGTTATGGATTACGGCCCAATCCTTCTCCTAGAGAAGAGGCCTGAGTCCCAGAGGGAACATTAATGGGTTGATTATGCTATTATGCTACTGGTACATACTTGGGTAAAAAGGAAGGCACCAAAAAAAGTTGTTTGGTAACTAGCTGTCAAAAATGTGACTGGTAACTATGTAATTTGTGGTTTATGACAAGATTTGATCGAGTGAATTTCAGTGGCTGTTTTAATTGAACACAAATTAATTTATAGTGGATATAGTGATGTAAAATTAGTTGTAGTTTTGTATTCAAGTGTCTTACAACTGGACAATAAGTGAAACAACTGTGTGTGTGTGTGGAGTTATTGAAACAGGTGCGATCTCTGTAAAACGGAGCTAGTATCTTACTGCAGTATCTCAGCGACTGAATCGATCCATTTGCCGCCAAATACCGCAAAAACATAAGAATGCGTTTTCCATCGGAATGTGTGGGTAAACAGGGTTATTTGTATAACACTAACAACCTTGCAGGACTGTATTACTAACATCATAAACAATAACTTTTGTTCTATGACTTTTTTACAAAACATAATACATTTATCAAGAAAAAAACCTTCAGGATTTCGTTGTTCTATCTAACATATTTTAACTCTGTATTTTGCTGTACCCACCTACTCCTCCCGTGCACGATCCCCGCTCCCCTCCGCTATTGTACTATCGCTTGCTTCGCATAGACTTCGTAACATTTAGAACGTTCAATTTAAATATTTTTATTTTTGTATGAAAATCTGATGAACCAATGAATGGTAATTTTTTAAAAGTCATCCAACAAAAGTTGTTGTTTATGATGTTCTTAACAGAGATCTGAGCGATTGACAATGTTTTTCAAATAACCCTGTATAATATGCATTCTGATGGAAAATATAGTGTTTGTATCCTGATTCTGTATCAAAAACAAAATACTTTCTAAACTTGACACTAACTAAACGCACAAACCGTATGATGCTAAAACAAATAAAAAATATAACACAGTTAATAAGTCCCTTCTTGGCCAAAACTCATAATGCAAAGAAAGTGAGTTCTTAACGAATGCTACTTTCCTATCTCTTGTTTATAAAAGGGTTTAGAAATTAGAGGTAACCGAACGCCTCGTTAATTTTAACCACTCGGCGAACAGTTAATTTAACCAACAACGAATGGTAAGTTATAGAAACCGAATAACTTTACTGTTAATGAAAACACGGGATTTAATTGAGTACTGGACTCACTTTTTTAAATATTTGTTTAAAAAATCACTTTATCAAATCGCAAATGGATAGAATTTTTCAAATCGGTTCACAATTAAGTAAGTTAGTAACCTTTTAAATCTGATGGGAGTGGAAACTGTCAAGTGACAGAAAAAGGATGCACCAATTGAAATGTAACGTCACTGTCATTGGGCATTACCCATTGACGATGAAAGTGTGTAGGTACAAAAGAGATAGCGAGATATTCTCACCTTTCCCCCACTTTTCCTCATACCAATATTTGAATTGCTGCTTCATTTATTAATCAATTTCGATGCTGTTTTCAGAAAAATATTTCTTTATAGTGTTATTTTTTTTTACGGATTGAAAGCTTCCCACATTGTGGAAAAATTTCCTGGTGAGGGTCGCGGGAATCAGATAGATGCAAAACTTATAGGACCAGTCGTTGTGGCGACACTTGGAGGAGGCATGAGTCTCATAAGATGATGATGATCGTTCATGTACACACTTAAAAAAGAAGAACAAATAAAGATAGATGAGCTCAACGGTACAGGACGACAGATTTTTTTTTTATTTATGTGGGATTTTTAAGCTATTGCATAGCTTCTATCGCGGGCCTTGAGCGTGGAGACCGAATCCAGAAATTCCGTAACGAAAATAATCTAACACCCCCCACACATTTGTTTTCTTATCAGTCACCACGCTCAAAAAGTGTAACTTCAATTAATATCAAAGAAAAAAAAAAAAAAACAAAGGAAAAAAATACTGCTTATTTAAAATAAATAAATAATTATAATTGCATAAGTTGATAAAAAATGCTATGCAATAGCTTTACCGCGGCAGTCCCCGAGTGCCACACGTCTTTTTTTATTATATTTTTTTCATCCAATGACTTTTTCCACTCCTCTGGAGTGAGCGGAGCGCGAGGGCGTGTCAAACTTTTATTGATTAAAACCAACTCTTGTGCCATCTTTGCCTTCGTTCCAAGACCTGGGGTCTCAGACCTATGATAGAAGAGTTATAAAGTACTAGTATGTCATTCAAGAATAAAACAGCTTACTATCGGTAAAAAAAATGTTAATCGGACCAGTACTTTCAGAGATTACCTATTACAAACAAAAAAAAAAACAAAAAGAAACAAACTTTACCTCTTTATTTATTAATTATTATTTATTTAACAATTTATGTACTCGAGGAAGGAATCAGAAGAATAGTATAAAAAAGTGATGCTTATTTCCAAAGAAATTACTTCCAGCATACTTGCGAAAGGAACAATAATACTAATGCAGATTGTTTAGAAGTTAACACAGGGAAATACCGAATTCTCATATCACACTTCTAACTATAAACCAATCTTTCAGTCTAAGACAGCTCTTGAATATTCAACAGTTGGTTATTGACTAATCGGGTTTACATTATTTTGTCACAATTCTACAAATATTTCTATACAGATTAACCTTTCGATACCTAAGACTTGTGGTTTTAACGGAGGCGTAGCCAATGGAACTCGAGCGAAGTATGCGGAAGCAGTTAGTTCAGAAATACGTAACTAAATGAGTTATAATATGCATACGCTGAACGTCAATTTATCTTTTTAATGAGTGTTTTATACAAATGCAGGTGATCTATTTCTGTGGTAAATGTTAAGGGCGTTTTGAAGGGCAGAGATAAAAATAGTGAAGTTGATAAAGTTGGACAAATTCGTCGTCATCATTATAGGTGATTCTGGTGACAGATCTGAAGGAAAAAAAACAAAAATTATCGCGATACCTATGTCTTGGGAACTTTATTGTGCGTACAACTACGGAGTGGAATTTCATACTGGAGTCTGTGTCTTTAAATCAAGAATGAATAGGTTACTTCTAGGCTAGCGTACTCCATCATCGAGCACATCATCGCTTACAATCAGGACGTCACCCTTCCTGCTAACTGTCCTAACTGGCAATTTCTATTTTTCCAGAGCGATCGTTGCTGTAGCATTATTAACAGAAGTTGGAATTAGGTAGAGTTATTCATGTACTTGCATCGAAATATTGACATTAATATGGATCTTCCCGGGATTTCTAATGAAAAATCCCGTGTGGCCAAGAATATTACAAATAAATAATAATAAAAACCTCAGAGATAGATAAGACCAATAAAACAAATTACAAAGATATAATTAACGTACAATTTTTATTAGTATTTTTCATTGAATAAGATACCTCTACGTCAACTCCTCGTCATTAATGAAGGAAGAACTTTTTCTGCTATATTTCTGACAGTGTAATTAAAAAAATCTGACAGTGTCTTTAAAATTAATCACGGGATTTTAGACATATCCACTTTATTCTTTCGCTGTATGAAATCAGTGTAAGTACATGAATAACTCTACCTAATTCCGACCTCTGATTATTAATGAATTAATAAGTTTTTTATATTGATCTTGGCTTATCCTTTAAGTTAGTAGTGGCCCTAAAGTCCTAAGGTACGAAGGCAGTGAGGATATTATTTCCCTTCTTCTGCACTTACGCAAAACAAATTAAATGTGATTATCTTCTAAACGGTAAACGACACAGATACGACGATTAGAGAGAACTTATTCGAAATAATGTTATGAACACGAAGGTAACATCAGTGCAGATACGCCAGTTTGTGAAATAGGATAGTTAGCGAGGAGGGCGATGAGGTGAGATACTGGTCAAGTGTGAGCCTATCAATAATAAAAAATGCAGTCTCTTATGAACATGAAAAGAAATATGGCTGGGCAGGAAGAATGACGAATGTTTCTCAAAAACTATAGAAGACGCAAGCATGATTACCTCTTAATTCTAATGATCGCAACATAACTGTAGAGCTGTCATCGATTCAATCTTTAGGGCACCAGTGCTACTGGGATTTTCCCTAAGTAAATTCTCAGTAGCAGATTGGAATATTGATTACTGTCCGGTAAGTGGTCATAGGCTCGATAAAAGATTAATAATATCCTACTTCACTAAACCACGCGTATATCTATGGCGTCACATAAGAACTAAAATGTACAAAATCCTACATCGCAGTATTAAATTAAATAGTCAAATTATGTCGAACCAAGGTCGCCGACGTATCCCGAAGAATCGCAAAACTAAAGTGGCAGAGGGCAGGGCCATTGCTGATAGAACGGATGGTCGATGAGGCCGCAAGGTTCTAGAGTGGCGACTGCGCACCGGAAAACGCATTACAGAGCCTCCCCCAAGCTGGAACGACCTGTAGCCCAATTCACGTAATGAAAACCGTAACGATATCGTAGCGATTTAGTCGTTTAGACCATTTCCTCATCCATCAATCGAGCTTGAACGACACCGATTTTAAAGTCGTTTGAAATTCTACGATTTAAAAAAAAATGTGCATTACATTATCCTGGTAGAATACTTATGAATGTAACTGGAAATAAGTCGATAGATCGTGAATACCGCTTTTGGATAGGACTTCGATCGAACGACTATAAAACTTCAACGATATTTGGCTTGTTTGATTTTACGTGAATCAGGCTACTGATAAGAGTCGCGGGAATGCGGTGGATGCGAGTCGCACAGGATCGGTCGTTGTGGCGACGCTTGGGGGAGGCCAATGTCCAATAGTGGACGTCTTTTGGCTAAAATAATGATGAATCAAATGAAATGTAGTAAATGTTAACTAGTGCGCCTCACCATCAACGCCTGCATCACTGCTTACCATCAGGTGGGATCGAAGTCAAGCACTAGTTTATATAAAAAGTGTGGTAAATTGTTCATGCATCAGTTTAGTAGATCACTCTCAACCTCAAGTGCTTCTAGCATGACAAGTGATAATTACTTTTACTTTTTATTGCAGTTAGAGATGCGTGAATAGATTTTAATGTAAGTAACTTGAGGAAAACGAAATACATCTATCCGCTAGTTTGTATTTTAAAATATTTTAGAACATGTTACGAAATAGATATAAATTAAGGAAAAAGGAAAGAATGTAACTAATTTTATTTTAATTGTTATATTTAAAATAGAATTAGTTTCATTCTTTCCTTTTAGGTAGAATTAATTTTGAAAAGGTTGCATTTAAATAGTAGATCCAAAAATACTGGCTAGATTTCACGAAAAACTTTTGTAAAATGCCGTTTCCCCTGAAAAAGAAATAAAAAAAAAAACAATTTAATGGCATCTCTGCTCATTTTGACCGATGTGACCAGTGACATTTGAAATTCAAAAAAGTTTCAATTGAATAGTTCACATTAACCGTAAATTGTACTTTTATCCATATTTTCTTGTGTGTTATTTTATTTAGGGGGTAGATACAATTTTTTTCAAAGAAAAAATCAAAAACTTAAAATTAATTTAAAATTAGAGTAGGTGTGAGAACCCCAATTAGAGTAGGTGTGAGAAACTAAGATGGATAACATATATTGAAAGACTTTTGTGCTCTAAATAATTTTATTATATTGTTTGAAGCAATACATGTTTATTTTATTTTTTTAATTTATGAGTTATAATACCTATAAAACATATTATTTCCGCCTTGCGACTTGACAGCCAACCTCACCTGACTTTAAAAAAACAATCCCTTTTTCTTCCTATCAAAGAAAGCATGAACCTTAAAAAATATGGGTAATTATCATGACAGTTTGCAAGATAATAAGTGCCAAAAGCATTAAGTCCGCCTCTGTACTTTCTCTCTTTACTTTTCTTTGTGTGCATAAAACAATAAATAAATAAGAGCAACAGCAGGTATGCGATCTGTAATCTGTTTCAATATCACAGTACCTACAATTAAAAACCAGACAAATAAAGCGACTTGAACTAAACTTGACATATCTAATATTAAAAGATTTATGACATGTGGACAAGTTCATCACCTTGGATTTAGTGTCGACCACGCCCTACCAACATTAGCAACAATAATTACCAGTATCAACCTCGCCTGTCGTAAAAATAACTTCGTAGGTACACCTATTATTAAAAGCGTGAAAAATTATACGTTTTGAAGTCATTAGGAGTTAACGAGTGATTCGTATTACGTGTATAGTTAGTTATTGAACTTGGTAATTGTTAATTGGTTACATTATTGGCTGCACCCAGATTCATTCCGGATCTGTTTCTTCATTTATGTGGCAACACTGGTAGCGTTCGATTTAATAAAAATAATCAATGCATTTTTTTTATAGAAGCTAATATATCTTTAAATGAATAACCGTGATGCTGATTTCCTTTTATTATATCTTTGAATTTATAATCCATCCGATATAATTTGTCAGTTAATAATAATAATGTCCTTTCAATAGTTATAGGTTACACACATAATGATGAAATCACTTTTTTAATTTAATTAATTTTCATCATAATCAGTAACTAGACCTTTTTGAAGGTTTCTTTATAAAAATAAATTGCAATTGGCCGTTTACTGTCAAAATATTAGCAGTTGCCATTAGAGTTTTCTTTTTATAATTTCTTTCTTTGAGTAAACGGCATTTATTGTTTTTTTTTTTTGCACAAAGCAGCTTGTATTGTTTAACAATATGGTAGTGTAACCTTTTTGAATATTAGAAATTTTTCGTCTGGAAACTTAATTATCCAAAACCTCTTTAGTTTTATACTGTTTATTTTATTTCCATTTTCTTTAATATAACGTGAGTTTAGCGACACCTAAACAAATTGAAATGACGTGTTTTAAAGACGTTTCATGACATAAGCTACCGGTATTAATATTATTAGTTACAATCATTTTCAGCCGTATCTCACAATATTAATTGTGAAACAATAACAGTTTTAACAATACTTCTGGTATTCAAGCAGGCTATTTAAGGTATAGATACAAACAAGGGCCATAATGTATATGGCAGCATTGGGAATATAAGTATGTGTTATAAAGTCGGTATTATCACCTGGTATAGCTGTTAACGAGTGTTCCGCGTTACTGTGATAAAATAACAATCGTAATGTGTGTATTGTACGTACACACCTTTACTCAGGGCTGTCAGTCTAGATTTATTCCTTTTTGTTTTTTTTTTCTTATAATTTTTCTTCTGCTTTGTATTTTTCAATTTAGATACTCATATAAATACACCAATAATAGTAAAATTAATGAAAATGTAGTTTTAATCGTTGTTTTGTTTTTTTTTCTGGTTGTAATGTTGCCGATTATAATATCGTAAGAGTAAAATCTATATGTCCATGCTGTATGGATTAGAATGTAGGACTGTAAAAAAGACTGGAAAAAAGATTGCATGTAGGTACTGGAGATGACCTACCTGACCGGCATGTCCTAGAACCTAAAATTCGAAGACATTCACCAACACGCACAGGGCCTGCGCGGTGGATTACGGCCCATTCCCTCTCCTAGAGAGGAGGCTTGAGTCCCAACGGTGGGAACATTAAAAAGGCTGGTGATGATGACTGAAGATGAAAAGGCGTTGCCGACGACAGAAGCTAGTTTATACAAACTTTGGACCTCCGTTTCTTTGGTCCTCCGACCACAAAGGGGACGCCTTGGGAGGTGAATACTGAAAAACCCTCACCTACATACGTCATAAAGAAAACCTAGTGCAAATTACGCTTCTGGTCTCAATAGTTTCGGCTTTGCGTTGATATTTAATTCAGTCTCCTTTTATACTACACATATATCTATACATAGATGATAAATAGAGGTATTTTTAATAATAATCAAATTATAAATTTTTTAATTAAAATATTATAACTATGTTTTTTTTTAGTTATAATATTTTCAATTATTTACATCACCTTGGATGAGTCTATAAAAGTGTTATAATATGCTACAACTTAGGGGTCTGTAAGTTAAGAGTGAATAGGTTACTTCTAGGCAATTGTGCTCCATTGTCGTCGGCCACATCATCGCTTGCCATCAGGTGAGATGGTGGTCAAACGCGAGCCTATCAATAATAAAAAAATAATATTAAATAAATTGCAGCAAAGGTAGCAGCCCTACAGATCAGCTATTCGATATTCGCACAGTTGTATTATGCGCATCCGGGAATCGATCCGGCGACCTCGACGGTCATGTCGAGTTTGTTTCATGCACTAGTGCACTAAGGTATGCTGAGATGGACGCACGATTATTAATCTATTTTTTTGCACAATTTTAATAATGATCCAGTTACCATTCAAGGTTTTTTTTATTATTAATTTAGATCAGAGATTTTTAATGCAGAATTTATCTGGAAATTGAAGGTCAGGGTAGTCAAACACTCCTTCCAGAGAGTCGCTCCACCCAGAGCGGAAAGTCGCCGATGTTTTTCCACTTTAAAAAAAGGGTAGTTGCAATAGGTAAGTTTTTTATGATGGGAATTCATCTAATAACCTGTCCAGCTCTAGGGCAGAGGAGAAAAGCGTGTCAGACTTTTACTGACTAAAACCACACCTATGTTCCTTCAGTTACCTTGTGTTCTAGGATCACGGGTTTTCCTTTCAGAAGTCGAACCATGGCTCCAGTAGGCTTCAGCCTGCTGGGGCCCTCCGGTTTTGCTGACATGTTTCTGAGGTGCGCGTGGAGCACTACGCGTCATCAACGACTCGGGGTGCTATTAGGTAGGTATGTTCACCTTATTATTATTATTATTTAGAAGATAAGGGGCTATGCATCACCCATAGTGTAGGGGATGTAGTCACTGCGACCTAAAAGATCTATTGTGACTCGCCATCTTGTTAGAGTAACTCTTTTAGCCCGGAGGCTTCCAAGAAATTTAGAATACTCCTAGCTTTTAGAGTTTTAATCTCCTCCGGGCGAATAATGTGTCGGCCCAGATGGACACTGCGTTTGTGGATAAGGGGCCCGCATTCACACAAGAGGTGCTTAGGCGTCTCACTCTCCTGATTGCAGTACTATGTTCACCTTACTGAGATCCATTTCACGACCTGAAAAGAGCTGTTACATAAACCTATATTGGGTGTACAGCGCCATCCCTCTTACTCACTCGCACACCTGAAATTTTAACGTATCATGTTCTTTCGTAGGGGGCCCAACAAGGTCAAAGCCTACTGGGGCCAAGTGTCTGCTTCTAAAAGGAAGGCTCGGCCCTGGTATGAAAGGCAAACAGTAACGGGGTGGGTTTTTTAGTCAGCAAAAGTCTGACACTATGTCCCCCTTCGCTCAAGGGCGGCGGATGTCATTTATATGATTTTTACCCACCGAAAAAAAACACAACATGGTTTGACAATTTTTAGACTAAGATGCGATTGGTTCTTAAAAATACGGAAATTACCCTTCAGTTGTCAAGCCATGCGGCCCAGTCACGATTTTGACGGCACGTTTGGCGCAGTGGGTGAGCGAGTGGCACCTACTTTGCGTGCCGCAGTTTCGATTCCCGCGCAGATCAAATATTATGGCTAACATATAGCTGTTCCGGGTGTGGGTGTCTTGTGTACGACTACATGTTTGTGAACGTACCCACAATACAGGGGTAATACCTAAGTATGGGCTTAAAGCTAAGCGTCCACTGCGACGGGATCGGAGCGTACGGAAGGATTCGTTGCTTTGTATTGATTTATATGGTACAGCGTGCACTGGATCGGAAATTGCCGATGCAAAAACCAAATGCAGTAGACGCACCCTGTCGGAATTTTGTAAATACTGACGGCTCGTATACACTGCGTATAATCCGATTCCGATACGGTGAATGCTAAGCTTTACATAATAATATGGACCCAAACACTTTTAAAGACAGCCCAAAGAATCGCCAAACTGAAACGGCATTGGGCAAGGCACATTGGTCGCAGAACAGATGGTCGATGGGGACGAAAGGTTCTGGAATGGCGACCACGCACCGGATGGCGCAGCGTTGGAAGGCCTCTCACTAAGTGGACCAATAACCTGGTGAGGGTCTCGGGAATCCGATGGATGTGAGACGCGCAGGACCGGTCATTATAGCGACACTTGGGGGAGGCCTATGTCCAACAGTAGAAGTCTTTCGGCTGATATGTGATGATGATGGACCTACATTCTTCACGTAATTTTTTTTTTCTTGTAACCTGCTGGGCTGATAACACCTATTTTATCGTTATCAAGTGAATCTACATACGTTAGTACATATGCATTAATTAGTTGTTGAAACACTTCGTCTACGCTAGATAGCAATCACGAGGTCAATTTTAATTGTGGAGCAATTAGTAAAATAATATAAGAAAAGGAATGATTGCGAAAAACTATTTGGCAAAGGCCTCCTCTAATTCTTTCACGAGTTTTCTTTTATTTTATTGCTAGGCTCTCGTTTGAGCACTGTCTCACTTGGGCCGATGGATGTGAGACGCACCTCCTCCTCCCGGGTGTATCCCACTATTTCTATTAGGTATTTCTATTGATAGAAATACTGGGCCTGATTTAGACTGATTATCCCACCATTTCTAATGCAGTATTTATATTGAGTACAGTCACAAACAATCATCCATACATCTGCGTAGTGACGAGGTGGCTTTGTGTGATTTGTACTGTAGAGAGAATTATTCAAAAAAATGGCAGATTATTAATTTGTTGAGCGTCGTCATGAGTTGAGAAGTCGTGTTTTAATTTTAATCTATTCATTAAAAGTGGCAAACTTTTCAAATAACATAACTGCGTTTTTTTGTTGCAATAGAAATACTTAATGGGATATAATTTGTAAAAAACGCTGGTCCTACTTTTTCTATTTCGTATTTCCATGGAAATAGTGGGATATACCCCTCCTCCCTCCTTGTGTCGCGTCGATGTTTATGTTTATATGGTTATTCCTCAATGTTTCGCTACAAACACCTACAAAAATTAGTACAAGTTTCTATGAATCTAGTAGTTTTTTCAGGCCGATATTTCAGACAAAAAACATCGACACTTTTAGTATTGTTATATAAATTATCATCTGAAAAAAAAAATCACACCAGACGTTCTAAATTAATTCTCCGAACCAAAATATCAGTCGAGCATATTTTTTTCATAAAAACACGTCGACATTTACCGTAATTGATAGTACAAGAACGTTAGATCACGTTTAATTGTGCGCCGGCGGCGGTCAAAACGGTATTAATGAGTCTCTTAAAAGTCTAAATTATGATACTGCCGTATTATGCGGTAGCTACGCAGGGGCGTAGATAGGTGACAAACGTCCCTGGGACAAAAATACCGGGGCCCCTTTTATGCGTGGGAATTTTATTTATTACCAACATTTGTACCTTTACACAGTATACCATCATCGTCACCATCATCATTAGCCTTTTTAACTTATCGAATGCCGTAATTAGAGACACAATAGAAAGACAATTGCTTATGTCGAACTGTGTAACTTAAGACATTCAAAAGGTTAATGTTTCCACTGCTGGGACTCAGGCCTCCTCTCTAGAAGAGGGACTGGACTTTAATCCACCACGTGGGCCCTGTGCGGGTTGGTGAATGTCATGTCTTCGAATTTTTGGTTCTAGGACATGCCGGATTCCTCACGATGTTTTCCTTCACCATTTTCAGAGCAGTATACACTATAAAATTAAAAAAAAACCTATGATCTAGGTTAGTGTGTAGGTTTCTTATAAGTTAGCACCTCAAATCTTCAAATAACTTCTCCTACTCTGGGTGAAGCGGGTAATATCAGACTTTTACTGACTAAAACGCATTGCCATACTTAATTGAGGCAGTGTTGCAACCTCTTTTATTTAAATTTCGTAGTTGGGAAAATTTTTCGTTAGTTCAATTTGAGGTTTATTAATACGATTTTGGGGGCCCCCGGAACTTGGGGGCCCTGAGCCTACTCTGCTACCCAGTGTAGCTACGCACTACTACTACTACTTAGCATAAAGAGTATTTTATTCCCCCGTTAATAGTTGCCGACTTGTTAATTCCAAACATCTATTATGCATGTAATTGCAATGATTTTAATGTTAATTTGATAAGATTGCTCTAGTTTTTATTACTGTGATAAAGATTAGTTTTAATCTTGTCCTCTACATTTACGTGTAAATTAATATGTGAAATAGTAGGAATGTGTCGCTAACCAAGTGACGTCCAAGGCCTAGAAGAGAAGGTCTAGAAAAAATTATTTATTAAGTTGGATCTCTAACAGAGGCTGTTGTTACTGCGTACTTACTAGCTAACAATACATTAGGTATTTGAGATCGCAACAGTTTCACTAGCTAAGTCTAATAAGGTTGTTAGCTTACACAGAACTGATTCACCCTGTTCCCCGTACTAGTATAATCTATAACGGTGAAACAGTCGAATTGTACTAGAGGTCCACTAGCGTGTGCTCTTCAGTTACAGTATACCACGCATCATGCATATATTATAACTAGATGAAAGGTTTCACTGTTTCCGCGCGCCTCAAGGAGTTGTCAGCAGCAGCAAGCCAGCCGGGTCGAAGCCTACTGGGGCCAGGGTTATCCGAAAGGGAACTCGAGCCCCGGTATGAAGGCTTGAAGGAACGGGGTGGGTCTTTTAGTCAGTAAGAGTCTGTTACTATCTCCTGCTCCGCCCAAGGTCGGGGTTTATCATTGGATGATTTTTCCCACCATAAAAAAAGCCCCTCGACCCAGCTGGGCCCCTGCTGTTGCTGACAGCACCGTCGTCGACTACTTGGGATCGGTCCGGACAGTTACCGGATGGTCGGACAGCGAGCTACCCATTGCTCGCCGGCCTCAAGCCCGCGCCTACGGTGGCCGGAAATCGGGATTTGAATCCCAGCGGCGGCTACGGCGCGTGAGCGCCACCGTTGCCTGATGCGGTCGGCCTCTTCCTTTGCTAGCATTACTGCTTCGCAGAAATCGGCGACCGCCTGTCGCCTCCTCAATCAGACCCTTACTTACGATTTCAAAAAGATTACGTTACGGAAATATGTATTGGAAAGTTGTATCTATAAAATTATAAAGATGTATTTAAACGGGTCTGGCAAAAACAAAAATCTTGAATAGTTACTATGATTAAAAAAAATAAATAAAATCACTGTTCCGGGGCCGCGAAATCAACATAGACACGGGCAAAACCCCTACAAAATACTCTATGACTACAACCGGCTCTTAATTAATTCATAAACATTATGCAAGAGAAGCGAATTTATGCTTAAGAGTTTTCGCTTTTGATATTCCATTTTCAATTAACCCTAGCCTCAAATTTCCCTCTACAAATCCTCAACCATAACAGGCTGAAACCTATCTAAGATCACAGTAAACAATCGTAATCTCTAACTAATCTGCAGCTTAGACATTTTTCGCACCGCTGAGCAGCGAGACAGATAAATAAAGGTAATACCTAATCTATAGCGTCGGACTGGCATTTGAAGTATTTACGCCTGACAGTTGCATTTCCAATGGCGATTATGGCTCTGTATTGTGCAATAGTAAGTAATAATTTGTATTTTGTCTCGCTAAATGACTGTAATTTCGTCTTTTATTCTATAAATACAGGTAAGAGAACCAAAGTTACCAACATGGCCCGAAAAATCGCCTAACTTAACACGCTCACTCCGTTATGAGGTCGAAAAAGCCACATGCGTAACTTCTCGCAGGTGCGGCAGTCAAAATCGCTTTTTTTCACTCTGTGCGGGGAACAGCTATGTTAACATTTCTATTGGCATAACAGAGAAAAATATATACTTAAAATCGATTCTTTCACGAAGCGTAGCGGCGGTGTTTTTTAGAAAAAAAAAATGTGAGGCCGAAAAGGTCTCATACGCTCTGTAAAGAAGTTCAACTTACCCTCTAAAAGACCTTATACGCATTGGCTAAGAACATGATAACTGGCTCTGCAGCGAGCGTGTTAAGTGGTAAAGGGCAGGGCACATTGCTTGCAGAAATGGCCAATGGGACTGAAAGGGTTTGGAGTGGCGTTGATAGGCCTTCCACAAGGTAGTCCAATGACCTGGAGAGTGTCGTGGGAATCCGATGGGGATGAGACGCACAAGACCGGCCGTTGTGAGGCCTTTGCCTAACAGTGCACGTTTTTCAGCTGAAATGATGACAGCTTTTTTGGTGTAGTACCACTTATGTTTTAGGGGACTAAAACCGCACCTGTGTTCTTAAGTTGCCCTTTGTTTTCTAGGACCACTGGTTTCCTTTTTAAAAAATCCCCGGTGTCCTAGTGGATCGACTCTGCTGGGCCAGTATACACTCACTGGCGTTGGGAGTCGCAGGACGGTCATTGATTTGATCTGGTTTTATCCGCATCTGGAACCGAAAATTTTTGTGGTCTTAAATTGTCATTTTAGATATTTCGCCTCGTCGTTTTTACCACGTACATCGAATTAGTGGTACAATTAACCTGCTGCGATCTTCCCGTCCTATTATATTTTAGGTGTCTTCTAAACTAAGTTCGCGTCACCATTAACTATTACATCACTGCTTACCATCAGGAGGAATCAAGCCAAACAAAAAAAAATATATATATCTTTAAAAAATATATATTAACATTGTCTATCTCTCCTAAAGATTATTACCAGATATTTTACTTGTTTTAAAAGGCTAGAATAAAAACAATATTGCTTTAAACACTTCTATTTCAAAATCATATAATGAAGCAGGTATTAAACAATACAAAATGTCAATCACGCAATTGGCAAAAATAAATCAATAAACATTTGTCAAAATCAATCAAGTGGATAATTAATGGGCACCAGGAAATCCATTCATCATTCAATTCACACGTACAGACAGTTCGATAATTCGGCTACGGATGGGGAGTTTCCGGTTTGGACGTGTGTAATTTTGTGTAGATACCTATCTAGTTTTTGTTTTTTATATAGTGAATTATATCAGAGGTTCTAGTCTTTTCATAACAATTTTAGGACTAATGTTATTCTTTTTGGGGGTCCATACTCAAAAAAATTAAAACGGGACCCTATAACTAAGACTCCGCTGTCCGTCCGTTCGTTTGTCTGTCCGTCTGTCACCATGATACAGCCTGCAGGTTTTTTATTTTTTTAATTTTTTTATTATTAATGATAGGCTTGCGTTTGCCACTATCTCACCTGATGGTAAGAGATGATGTGGTCGACGATGAAGCACGCTTGCCTAGAAGAAACCTATTCACTCTCGACTTAAAGACTCCTAAGTTGTAGCTATCAGGAAACACAGATTCCGGCAGGGAATTCCACTCCTTGGCTGTACGCACAATAAATGTGTTAAAAATGTGTATCTTATGAACCGTCTTTTAATTCTTTATTGTATACACAAAAACTTAACCTTAATACATTCATAAGCAGACAATTCATGTACAAAGGCGAGCTTAACCGTGACAGTTAGACAATTAAAATGATCACGTATGATGTATTTCTGTTGCTGCTAAAACAACAAACACTAAAAATAAGATAAAATAAATATTTAAGGGGCTGGGATTTAACGAACGTGATTTTTTTGCCGTTTTTATAGGTAGGTAATGGTGCGGAACCCTTCATGCGCGAGTCCGACTCGCATTTGGCCGCTTTTTTTGGTTTAGGTAGTGAATTATGTCACAGCTTCTAGTATTTTCTTCACCGTTTTTAGAATTTATGTTATTGATATTTTATTTATTCTCGGTTTATTTCACTAGTATTTTTAGTGTCACAATAAATAAATTGTATCTATTTTTTTAGGCAATCGTCTACCTTAATCTTGTGACCCCAATAAATTGGGTTCAATTGAGTCAACTACTCAATTTTTCTTTTTAGTATTCGTAACAAAAAGTCTATTACTTACAAATAACTTCATCCTTAATCACTGCTTACCATCAGGTGGGATCGCAATTAAACATTAGTTTATATCATTTTAAAAATTATTTATTTACGCATATAATATAAAATAATATTATAAAGCTATATAAAATACAACACATATCTAAGCTTGCAATTATATTATATACTAGCTTTTGCCCGGGGCTTCGCCCGCATACAAAAATTATAGCCTATGTCACTCAGGAATATAGCAGCTATCGGTAAAAAAAAATCCGTAATCGGTCCAGTACTTTCAGAGATTACGTCCTACAAACAAAAAAAAAACATAAAAACAAAACTTAAAGACCTCACGGTGTCCTTACCTTCCGCATGACGCAGGTTCTCACCGGACATGGTATGTTAGGGAGGTACCTGTTCCGGATTCAAGTGGAAGAGACGCCCGGGTGTCGCCACTGTGCGGAACGCCCGGAGGACACGGTGATCGGCGGCGGAGACCTCTCGCGCCGGGCCTTGGTTGAGGCCATGGTCCGGAGCGAGGAGGAGTGGCAGGCGCGAGCCGACTTCGGCGAAGCAGTAATGCTCGCAAAAGAGGAGGCCGGCCGCATCAGGCAACGGCTTTCTCGCCGCCGCAGCCGGGATTCTGACCCCGATTTCCGGCCACCGTAGACGCAGGCTTGCGGACAGTGATCAATGGGTAGCTCGCTGTCCAGCCGTCCGGTAACTGTCCGGACCAAGCTCAAGTCATCGATGGCGCGCACTGTTCCCGCGCGCCTCAAGGAGTTGTCAGCAACAGTAGGGACCCAGCCGGGTCGAAGCTTACTGGGGCCAGGGTTATCCGAAAGGCAACTCGAGCCCCGGTATGAAGGCTAGAAGTAACAGGATGGGTCGTTTAGTCAGTAAGAGTCTGACACTATCTCCCGCTCCGCCCAAGAGCGGGGGTTGTCATTGGATGATTTTTCCCACCATAAAAAAAACCTCTTTGTGATATTAATGTTGATAATATTACACAATTTCATGGAAAGAAGCAAAAAAGGAAATAAACAAAGATGGATAAAGTTTGATCTTAAAAAAATAAAATAACACACTACATTTTTTTTTTTCCAAAATCAGTCCATTAGGAAATTTCCTGTTCTTTGCTTGTACTCTTCATTTTGGTTTTTTATATAAGCAAGCGGTAAGTCCCTTCTTTGAACAGTAAGCCCCCTCTTTGGTGGTAAGTCCCCTCTTTGAGGCTTCCACATGACGCAGATCCTCACGGGACATGGTCAGTTCGGAAGGTTTCTGCACCGGATTAGTGCTAAAGTGACGCTCGGGTGACACCATTGTGTGGACCGCCCGGAGGATACGGTGGAACATACGATTGTGGGGTGCCCCGCCTGGGCAGAGCATCGCCATGTCCTCGTGGCGGCGATCGGCGGCGGCCTCCTCCTTTGCTAGCATTACTGCTTCGCAGAAGGAGGCGACCGCCTGCCACTCCTTCTCGTTCCGGACCATGGCCTGTACCAAAGCCCGGCGCGAGAGATCGTTGCCGTCGATTGCCCCCACGAGGACACGGCGGGCGGTGCTCTGCCCATCTGCGGTTGGTATGAGATTTTCCACTCCCATGCAGACGGAGCCACTCTCAGACGCCAGTTATATAACAAAAACTGAATTTACACCTGTAACATACTCATACAATAAATGAAATAGAATAGAATTGAATCAAATATAGTGGTATATAACATCAGGTACGAGGTGTAATTGAAGTAACTAAAAACAAGGGGTCATTGTACTGATATCAAAAAACTAGTTTCTCCCCGCGACTTTATTCGTGTTTTTTTTTAAATTTATCATTCAATTGTAGGTTTTTGATAGATATAGGAAGCATTAACGTTAATATGATTAACTTAGGTATTCATTAGCTCTTAACACACTACTAAAGTTTCTAATATTGTAATTCAATCACATTTCTGAAGAAACGTAGCGCCATCCGAAATCAGAAACGTTAATTTCAAATAGACCAATTACAGGCACTTTTGAATTGTCAAAATGTCGGTCAGTCAAACACGCGAAGCCTAATTGCACGTTCCAAAGCGTAGATCTTTATGGAGAAGAACGTGCAAGAAACTCCATGGACATCTAGCGTTCTATAGCAATATTGTCGAAAGCACTGATCTCTACTAGTCGAAAATGATTGATTTTCCCTCGGCAACAGTTTTTTTTTTTCAGTATGAAATCTCACGTCCTATTCTATACTACAGATAACGTAATCAAAACTTCATAATGAACGGTCCAATCTTTTAGATATAAACAAATTTACTTTGCATTTCTAACTAATATTAGTTAGGATATTAGGAAGCGAATGCCGAACTGAACTTTATTTCGCAACATGAAAACTGTAATAATAAAATCGAATCAATCAATTGAACGAAATCGAAAAAAGTTGCAGTTACAAAACTATTTGGCAAGATATCGATAAAAATGGCGCGTTCAATAACAGTAATAGAATTTTAACGTTCTTACTGTTGTGCCCTGGAGGTGTGCCCCACCCTGCTCTACATATCCGCCATGTCTCTGTACGACAATTAGTTTTGACTTAACGACGCGGTAGCCATTACAAATATAATGACTTGTCAAAATGGACACTAGAGTACAAATAAATATTTGATATCGACCAATCTGTGACATTATATTGTCACTTGTCATACGTCTTATGGCGTTAATCAAACCAGTACTATTTTTTTTATGGTGGGAAAATCATCCAATGACATCCCCCGGTCTTGGGCGGAGTGGGAGATAGTGTCAGACTTTTACTGACTAAAAACCCACTCCTCTTCCTTCGTTGCCTTTCATACCAGGGCTGGGTTTTCCTTTCAGAAGCGAACTCATGGCCTCAGTAGGTTCCGACCCTGCTGGGTCCCTACTGTTTGCTGACATCTCCTTGAGGAGCGCGTGGTACGCGCTGTTGACGACTTGGTGGGATAAGTGCCCATGTAAGCTGTGAATTAAATAAAAAATACTTTGAATGGTAAATTTCTTGAATGTCCATGTGAAAGAGTGTCCATGGAGTTTCATGCACGTTTTTCTCAATGGAGATCTACGCTTTGGAACGTGCAATTTAGCTTCACTTTTCTTGGACTGACCGACATTTGACTATTCAAAAGTGCCTGCAAATTGTCTATTTGAAATATATATGCTTTTTTTTTTTTTTTTTTGAACGGCGCATTGTAACTATTTGCCCCAAAAGTTCGCGACTTCACTGTCAACTACTTATGAACTAAAGACAGGCGCTAAGATATCACTCATAGATAACCAAATTGATTATAACCATTAGTTGGAGGCTGGCACAGTCGCTGATCGATTACTATGATTGATAACGAGCCGTTACACTCTGTTATTAACTCACTGATAATGTATCTGGGGTAACTATTTGAGAAATTTATTGTCCCTATACTATGTTGATAACAGATTGCTTTAACTTAGAATTCATAAATTCTAAACGTCTGCATTCACTAAAGGTAAAGCTCAACACTTTGCCAATTATACAACGCGCCAGATAAACTTAAAATAAAGTACATTGACCTTTTCTAATATGTCCAATATATCGAAGATACCCGAAATACCGTCTTTATACTGTTTTTCAGAAAAAATAAAGGATCACGGTAGATGTTGATTCAAGACAGCTTTATGTCTTTAATTCCGTTTTTGAATGTCAATTAATGTAGGAGGGTTAATGGCCGTTATTCCACTTTTATTTGGCGCTTATCTTAGGTATGACTAGCTAGTGCTCTCGACTTCACCCGTATCAGATTCGTGAAACAACATAATGCCATTTGGCCACCACTTCAAGAATTTGTTTTTTTGTTTTTTAAACTATTTTTCTAAATTAAAAGTAGCCTAAGATACTCCTTGTAAGATCAAATATCTACCAGTGAAAGTCCTGTCAAAATCAGTATATCTGTTTTGGAGTTAATCCGACCAAATAGATAGACAGACAAAAATATTAAAAATTGCATTTTTGTTATCCTATCGAAAAGTATATTACTTTCATCTGCATTTAGTAAAAAAATATCACACGAATACGTATTATTATAGTACCTACTATTTTGTGTGCAATAAAGTTTATTCTATTCTATTATATTTTGATATTGCAAACAGACACTTCAATTTTATTTATATTATATTTAGGCTAAGACTTAGTCCGGCTATTTGAAAAAAACATTACAATCAAAAAAGCTTGCACCATAGGGTGCCAAAACGTCTAGTGCTGATAATTAAAATAGCGACGGCAGTATCGGAAGTCGCAATCAAATCTAAATAGAATTAAATGTTATCTTAAAACGATATTATGGTTATATTAATAGCTTCAGCGGTATTGGAAACCATAGAAAAAAAAATCGACTGCAAATAGCACAAGAAATTAAGATGTTTATCGCCTAAAAATATGCTTAGACCAAAGATAAAATCACATTAAAAAGACACAATAGAGCGATGTGAAGCTCGTTAGAATCGTAAAAAGAGTGATTTAGCTAGTTCTTTTTTTTGAAGAAGGTAATTTTCACCCGCTTTAGGGTGGCGCTCCCGCTCTATCCTAGAGCCAAGCAATTAAAGTCTCGCCTGTGTCCTTCAGTTGCCTTTTGCTTTTACAGACTGTGGGTTTCCTTTTTAGAAATTCCCCATGGCCCCAGCTAGCATCAGCCCTTCGGTGTCAGCGGAACGCTACGCGCCGTTGACGACTCGGGCTGGGCCTGAACGGTAACCGGATGGTCGGACGACTCGGGCCCTGCCCGGACGGTTGTGGCGTTGCTCGTCGTCCGCAAACCCGCGCTTTCAGTGGCCGAGGATCACGCTGTGACACCTGGCGCCCGGGGCGTCTCATATCGCGACGCCTGGGGCGAGAGGATGTACGTTCTCTCACGGTTGCCATCACCTTCGCTAGTATTACTGATTCGTAGAAGAAGACTGCATCCCAATCCCTCTCGCTCTAGACAATGGCCTGAATCAGGGCCAGGCGTGAGAGGTCACCACCGTCGTCACCACGAGGACACAGCGGTGCTCTAGCGGGCACATCTCCACCGTGTTTTCCGGGTGGACCACTCCGCATAATGGTGACACTCAGGTGTTTCTTCCGAATAAAAACGGAATAAGAACCTCCCGAACCGAAAGTCCGGTGATGACCTGCGTCGTGACTTAGCTCGTAAGTAAATCAATTGTGGTCGCTCTTATTGAGAATGGGCTTGCTTCACTTATTCAGTTCGTTATTATACCTAAGTTACGTTAACATCGTTTTTTATTATTTAACAACACGTTTTCACGAAACCCCGCAGTGCTGTCTTGTACCTACAGCGCCTTTTTAATAAAAAAAAAAGTTTTACTCTTTTTTATAGCAAAAAAGGCAAATGTCTTTAAATTCTCCTCTACTTTATATTGAATAAGTACTGTATTTTTTTTTATATAAAAATTGCAGGCCTGTTTAAATCATTGTTTTTTTTTACAAAGGTGCTGTTCTAGTGTTTCGATCCGGCACTATACTACAAATGTCTCCCTTTCACAGAGAGAAGGCCTGTATCTCTCCAATAGGAAACTATTACTATCAACTGGAGACAAAAAATCCTGATAGCTACAGGTCGCGCGGTGAATTAAGATCGCTCGGTGAAAGTAGTGGGGGCAATCGGCGCATGTGTACAATTGCGCACAGAAATTCTTGGTATGTTAGGATTTTATTTTTAATTTCGTATGTTTGAACCTTAGTAACATAACTTATAATAACACTAGTTTTTGCTTTTAATTTATCTTGTAAGTAGGTAAATTCAGAAAAATTAAAATTTTTAAAGTTAAAATAAAAATTTAAAAAAATAATTTCGTTAATTTCTTTCCTAACGTAACAATTCACGTCGTAAACCATTTTTCTGGCTTGCCGTTTTAAAACTTTATTTTTAACCATTTTTTTTTACGACTACTTATTATTAATACGATAACACAAGCTGTACGCAACAGTACCCAAGTACAACAGTATCCAATGAGACGCGAGAACGCAACGCGGGAATTGAAGAGCGACTCTATCTACCAATGACGTGTCGCCGACGGCGCACACCCGCCCGCACGTCGCCAAATAGACCTTAGAATTGAATACTGCGCATGCCCCTTCCACTTTTGCCGAGCGATCTTGATTCACCGCGCGACCTGTACAACCCCATTTACGTCAAGAGTGAAAAGGCTACTTCTAGGCGTGCGTGTTCCATCGACGGCCACATCATTGCTTACCATCAGATGAGATAGTGAGCCAACCAATAATAAAAAAAAAAGAAAATTCAAACTTTTAACTCTGTCTTTGAAAAATTCTTAATAACTCTTTTCCTGGCTTGGGAATCGGGCCCATTATATGACTCTGAATAACGCTAGCAATAAGTCTAACCATACTAGACATATGTCTTTACTGTTTTTATTAAACAGTCAAAAGTCGTCTATCATGCTGATGTCACACTAGTTATCATAATAATAATATTAAACTTTCGTTTTTACAGTTAATATTAGTGTGATACTAATGTATATCACTAATATTAACAGTAAAGACGAAAGTTTGTAAGTATGTGTGTTACTCCTTCACACACAAACGGCAGAGTGGATTTGGATGTAATCTGGAACAAGGTAGACCATGTCTTGGAATATAATACTTTATAGGTTTCCGTAGCCAAATGGCAAAAAACGGAACCCTTATAAATTCGTCATGTCTGTCTGTCTGTCTGTCCGTATGTCACAGCCACTTTTTTCCGAAACTATAAGAGCTATACTGATGAAACTTAGTGAGTAGATGTATTCTGAAAACCGCATTAAGATTTTCACACAAAAATAGAAAAAAAAAAACAATAAATTTTGGGGGTCCCATACATAGAACTGAAACTCAAAAAAATTTTTTCATCAAACCTATACGAGTGGGATATTTATGGATAGGTCTTCAAAATGATATTGAGGTTTCTAATATCATTTTTTTCTAAACTGAACAGTTTGCGCGAGAGACACTTCCAAAGTGGTAAAATGTGTGTAACCCTCTAACTTCTAAAATAAGAGAATGATAAAACTATAAAAAATATATGATGTACATTACTATGCAAACCCCCAAAGAAAATTGGTTTGAACGAGATCTAGTTAGTATTTTTTTTTTTTTAGTACGTCTTAGATCTAAAAAAAATACACTATTATTAAAACATCGATCAATGTTACAACAAACAACAAGAACTTTTATATTATGTTACTTGCTGCTACGGAACCCTTCACGGGCGAGTCCGACTCGCACTTGGCTGGTTTTTTTTATCCAGGGAGTATGCTCCCTTGGTATAATTTGCGTCAATGACGCAGGCAAAGCCACTTACAGTCGCTAGTATTAATATTTTTAATGAATTTAAGGAATGTAAAAAATGGATAGAGTTAGGCTCGCCTAGTAAGTAATTGTCAAGTTATTTTAATATGTCATAAACTGTTTATGACTTAATTTTTGTTATTAAACTTACTTCCAATTAACAGAATAATTAAATTAGATCTACTTCAATTTTATTACACCTCAATCAAGGATTTTAATGACAAATTTATTTAGCTTCACTTTTTTAACTGACCGACATTTTGACTATTAAACGGTTTATTTGAAATAAATATTTTTGATTTCTCGACCTATCATCTAGCAGGAACTACATTAGGCCGACACAACCGCGGGCCACTCCCAGCACGCTTAGCCAAGTTGTTATTCTGCAATCGTTAACGCTGTCGAAAAGTGATGAAACGTATGGGAATGACGTCATCTCAACGTAAAGTCGCGTGGTCAGTACAAACGAATAGACAATTCGTAGCCAACTTCACATCGTTCAAAATCGTTTCTACAATGTTTAACGCTACATCTTTTGTTAGACAAACGCTATATTGTAGAACGAGCGGCCGACTCAGGCGCGTCAACATGGCTACCAACTTATCGTTTTCTACAATTGCTGTAACCGAGGTGTTACTGATTACAGAACGGAATTCGACACAAACTGGTTGTAACTTGGCTAGGGGGGCTGGTCTGTACGTAGAGTCGCGTCGCGTCGCAGTGCGTCACGTGGCGTGGATCTAATAAAGCACTATAAGTCTAGTTGTCCTATAAAATGTATTGAGACCGATGATCAGCGAACGTGGCCGACGTGTGCCCGATGTAGCTCTACTTTAAGTCTACGAGTAATTGCAAAACAACCTAATCAAATGAAATGTATCGCTAACATTTAATAAACTGTAATATTCATTGACCAATCGCATTGTTCTTTGTACGAATCAGATTTGCTTACAAGTAATAAACTATAACCTGAGGCAATTTTGTATTCTCTATACTTTAACTGCGGTCAAGCAAATTAGGGCATTTAAAATGTAATACAAGATAATCGGCAAGGACCTTTTGTATGTAATGCCGTTCGAGTGTCTAGCAAGTAGCGGGCGAGTCACTAGGGCGTTTGAACGTAGCACGGTTGGATCGACGGTTGCACTGTGTCGGATAGACGTAGGCTGTCGCACGCATAGTATTGGTGATGTTTATAAGTGGGGATACGGAGACGACACGATATTGAGTCGAATTATTGATTTTATCGTGTGAAAGTCTAAAAAAACATTTTGACCGATAAAAATTTGAGATTAAATATTCTTCAAATTGAATAGCATAATTATGTACAATTACCGGAACGGATCTTGAGCGCTCGGCGTCAGAGTGGGGATCGCTTTGCGTATTCCATACATTGGCGAGCCAATCGTCTTCGTTGTTAGATACATGCAGCAACGCAGGGTACGAATCAGGAGTGACGTCTATGACACGGTAAGCGCGGCGAGCCAATCACTGACACTCCCCGCTCCCGCGTCTCACTTCGCACCACTAAAGAGATTGAATATTTGACTTCTGCGCAACTTGAAGCCAGTGCTCAAGATCCGTGCCGGTAATTGTAAATCAATTAATATTTCGCAACGAAAATGTATTTACAGGCCAACGGGGCTCTATCCGGGCGCAGCTGGCCGCAATTAAATGCACAGATACTCGTACTGCCACCTAGGCGGGTTGAAGTTTTGTGTCCATTTAATTCCGACCAGATGTTCAAGTGACTATAAGCCATCGGTATTCCCGTCCAATCGGACGTAATTCAGGTGTTTTCAAGGCTAGAGTAAATAGGCTCTTATTAAATTAATGCGATTCGCCAACAACGATACCGCTTAGGTACCATCAGGTGGGATCGCAGTCAAGCACTGGTATACCTGTACCATTTTTTTTAAAGGTATAAATTTTAGGTCTTTGCCTACTGTAAATAGATATTAACTGCTCACAAGCATGTTCTGGATTTGCTTCTGTCTGATAACATACTAATCTCGCATCAAATTTTGTTTTAAGTCGAGATTTAGAAATTTTCAGCTTTGTATGTTCTACTTAATCCAGAAACTCAACAGAGCGACAAATGCCTACATTTCAAGTCATGTGTCGAGTTAAAGGACATGACTGACACTTCGAATCGTTAAATTGACAACTGTATGTTGGTATCACACTTATACAAATTGAGTGTGTGTGTATGCTTGTTACTTCTTGACACTTGATCAGCTGAATAGATTTGGATGTTTGGCACATAGGTAGACCGTGCCCTGAAAAAGGACATAGGATTTCATATAGGATCCTATATGAAATAATTCCAAGGGACATTCCCTTGGGATTTGCTAGTCTTAGGTGATCTATGTCATTATAGTCTAAGATCCAATTAAAAACGACCTTCACCGGTCTGTTTAATGGATGAAACGTATTTTATGACAAATTTAGTATATTAAATAATATAAAAAAAAAAAAAAATAAAAAATAAAATTCATTTATTTCAGGTAAGAACCCATATAAAATAAAATTACAATCCTAAACAACAATAATAAATTTCGAAATGTCAAAAAAAAAAAAAAAAAAAAAAAAAAAAAAAAAAAAAAAAAAAAAAAAAACAATATAACGCGGGTGGGTTGCCTAAGAAATTCCTGGCCAAACTTTTTTTTTTTTGAAAAAATGTACCGTTGTGTTTAACGAATACATTTAATACTAATCGAAAGTATAAAGCCTTTAGAACATGAAAACGTTGGGTTGCCTATTTGTTTCCTGGCATAACTATGGGTTGCCAGGTATAAACAGGTATGTGTAAACGCTGTTTCATTACGAATACGATGATATAGGGTTTTCTGCAAAAAATCTAGCATGAATAACGGTTGTGCATTTTTCAAAAAAAAGTCAATTTTCAATTTTTAATTACTAATACTCGTAGTTTGGCCAAGAATTTCTTAGACAACCCACCCGCGTTTTATTATTCAATATAAACTTGATTTGTCATAAAATACGTTTCATCTGTTAAACAGACCGGTGAAGGTCGTTCTTAATCGTATCCTCTACTATTACCGTTTTAGGGTAATGTACCCATAGGGTAGAAACGGGACCTATTGCTAAGAGTTCACTGTCTGTCTGTCTATCACAAGGCTTATCTCAAGAACCGTGATAGCTAGACAGTTGAAAATTTTCACAGATGATGTGATTCTGTTGTCGTTAACAACAAATACTAGAAACAGAATAAAATATATAAAATTATTATGTGAGGCCCACATACAACAAACCTGATTTTTTTTTGCCGTTTTTACCCTACGGACGGTTTCGTACTTGGCTGATTTTTTGAGAAATAGGTAGGTTTTTTTTTTTTCAAATTTCGTGTTTTTTGTTACTGCTCTCAGCAGTGGTGGCCCAGAGGTAAGCTCCTATTTACAAATTGTATCTATATTGTGGGTTTAAACCCAGGCAGGTGCAAATCATATTTTATTGAACATACAGAACGTGACGTTCACCTGCAAAATAATCGCGGGATACCCTGGCGATTTCATCTTAACAAAATTAATTCCTTTGAATAAATTGTTTGTTTTATTGAATCCAAACTCAAGGACCAATCAAACGTGAGAGTGGACCCCGACCCCGACATTCAGCCAACCAGGGGCCCAAGTCTGCTATTTTTATAAATTCGTCACTCCAACACGATTCCATTGTCATTTTGCTAAAAGTTCGTAATCTGCTAATTCATAATGATCGATCATTGATCAGTCAATGGTCTCGTAATAGAATTGTGGTAAAATGACAATATCGAGCTTATTAAAAGCACTGACTGCACAATGATGTTCTAATGGTAGGTCACTGATTAAAGGAACTGTCAAAATTTTAGCAGACTACGCATACGTCAGAAATTCATTTATCATTGTGTACAAGATTACCATTCTATGCCATTTCTTTCAAAGGAGTGTCAGTGGTTGACCATTGGAAAGTCATAATGATGCCATTATATTAGTAGACTAGCTGTACCCGCGCGGCTTCGCTCCCGCTCTTCCCTACTTCAGCCTACTATACCCTACTCTACCCTACTATACCCTACTCTACCCTACTCTACCCTACTCTACCCTACTCTACCCTACCCTACTCTACTCTACTCTACCCTACTCTACCCTACTCTACCCTACTCTACCCTACTCTACCCTACTCTACCCTACTCTACCCTACCCTACTCTACTCTACCCTACTCTACCCTCCTCTACCTTACTCTACCCTACTCTACCCTACTCTACCCTACTCTACCCTACCCTACTCTACTCTACCCTACTCTACCCTCCTCTACCTTACTCTACCCTACACTACCCTACACTACCCTACTCTACCCTACACTACCCTAATTTTCATTTTTTTTCCATAAGAACCTTCTTCTCATAATAACGAACACAACAAAAAAAAAATTAGCGAAATCGGTCCAGGCGTTGTTGAGTTATGCGCTTACCAACACATTTTGCGATTCATTTTTATATTTTATATTACCATAACTTGTCAAAATCGACAATTATGAAATCAAGGCCGAAGCCTACTGGGGCCATGGATTGACTTCCAAAATTGACCGCGGGATTCCTAAAACCACTTCTAGTCAGTAAGTGTCCGCACACGGGCCACAAAAAAAAAGCTGCTTCAAGCTTCTATTTTGTGGCGGCCTTTTTTTGTGGCTAGTGTGCGTCGGTACCGCCACAAAAAAAGCTAGAAGCCGCTTCAAGCTTCTCCGGCCACAAGCTGTCGCGCGCTACAGTTTTTTTTGTGTACGCTACTAGCTTTTTGTTGTGGCCGCTTCTAGCTTTTTTTTGTAGCCGCTTCTAGCTTTTTTTTGTATCCGCTTGTAGCTTTTTTTGACACTATTACTTAGTAAAAGTCTCCAACGCCCTCCCGTCCTGCCCTTGAGAAGAAAAGTCAGTAGTTTACTTCCTACCTTAAAAAAATAAGACCAATCAAAGCAATGGTCTAATAATCTTCACTCAATAGTCTAGCCTCATAAAGTCTACCCCAGTAACTGTGAGAAGACCTAGTTACGAAGTCCGACTTCCTTGGAACAATGACGGAGCATTTGTCAAGTGTTGAGCGAGCAACATACCATAGTGCAGTTGGCCCACTTATGTGTTAGCTAATATGTTTTATTACTGGCCCGATGAAATGGCTACGTATTGTTATGTTTAATTAGATTGTAGGTAATTGCTTCTTGGTTTTCGACCTGATTTATTGGGCAAACAGCCTGCAGTTTAAGAGTTATTTTTGAATGAGGTAATAATGAAAATTACACTTTAATCACGCTAGGAATTAATTCTGTATGGTGGGTGTGCTTACCAATATGTATATTCAGATTCGGAACAACTCTTCTCTGCAGGTCAAACATTTGTTCCAGACAGGAATCGGACCCCGCGGATGAAAAAGATTGTATGTAGCGGATATAAGAATGTTGAGCCTAGTCAGCCACCTTTTACATTCATCATCATCATCATCATCAGCCTTTTTAATGATCCCACTGCTGGGACTCAGGCCTCCTCTCTAGCGGAGGGAATGGGCGTGAACCACCACGCGGGCTCAGTGCGGATTGGTGAATGTCACTTGTCTTCGAATTTTTGGTTCTCGGACGTGCCGGTTTCCTCACGATGTTTCCCTTCGCCATTTTGGGAGCAGTGGTGATGAAATAAATTACACAAAGTAATGCGCCTGGCTGGGTTCGAACCCGCGACCTACAACTTTTAAGTTGGGGCCATTACCCTCACTATTTATTTATGATAGTTTATTATCCTGTCCGTCTCACCCTTTTAGTCAGTAAAAGTCTGATACGAACTCTCACTCCGCCCTTGAGCGGTAGAAGCTATTAGATGATTTCACACCTTAAAAAAAATATGTTGGAATATGATAATTATACGGACCCAATTTATTTATTTATACTTCATGTATAATAGTGGTACATAGGCGGACTTAATGCAACAAGGCATTCTCTCCCAGTCAACCTTTGGGTTAAAAAAGACATCACTGTGGTAGGTTTGCACAAAAAAACAAATTTATGTGAAAATCGCTAAATTGCAGACAACTTTTTCCACTTTACTACCTACACCCGATCGATCTTACGTCAAGTAACTACCAAGCTGTCTTAATGTTTCTGTATCTTGCTCTCTGCTCACCTCTTCGTTAATCACAGCCATGACGGTTTTAATATAATATAACATAATATTATTAATTATGCTTTAATTACATAATATGTAAGTAAAGCATAATTAATTACTTAAAAATGATAAAGGGCATGCTCCGATTGTTCGTGTTGAAACGTCGGAGGAAAGAGTGACGAAACGGAAGTATTTAACAGTAACAATACGAAATAGGAAATAAGTTATATCGAGATCTAATGCTATTTGTGTTGCAGAACACATATCCGTAGTACTGGAGTTGGAGCTGCTTTAAAGATTAATTAGTTGAAGAACCAATTATAAATTATACATCACTAATTTTTAATTAGTACAAATATACACTTATAATATATATGTCGCAGGGAAATGAGAATATCAGGGATTTGGCGAAATCCCTAGGAATATCAAGAAATCCCGGTAGATGTCGAATATTCTTGTCCATTACATCTTCTTACTAAAAGTAACTAGTGATATGACAAAACCCCAATTTATCGTCAGTGATGTTGTTTCATTAAACTAAATCTAGTAAAATGTCAGAAAAGCGGATATTGCTGAATAAAAATCAAGCTATGCATTTCTCTTACTCGCTCTAGTACCCAAACGGGCACCAGTGGGAGCAAAACAAATGCGTCGCTCGGCTCGAGCTGGCACAAAGTTGTTTTTTTTTTGGAGGAGGTAATCTCTGAAAGTACTGGTCCGATTGCAAAAATTTTAGCACCGATAAAAAGCTGCTTTATTCCTGAGTGTCATATGTACGCAGGCGAAGCCGCGGGAAAAAGCTAGTAATTAATACACTAGATACTCGAACACTACTACTACTAGATTCGGAACAGCTGTCTGTAGGCCAGACAAATATTTGTTCCATGCAGGGATCGGATCCGCGACATTTTCAATCGCTCAATCATTGGGCCTAACGTACAGTCAAAGTAGATGGTGACTATATAGTGATATCAATGCAAAAGCATGCATCAAAATCACAGAAAATATTAAAGAGGTTAGAAAGGAAATACTTTTCGATTATAACTACAACGAGTGTCGCCGCTTGTCTCCCACCCTTTAACACCACTACAGGCAATAAAACAATACGAACGCGCATTGCGCAACTAACAGACCACGCACACTTAGATTGCAAGTTTGCTATTGGTAGTTGAACTATGAGCATTGCCCTACTATGTGGCACGCCTGCCCCCCCCCCCCACAAGGCTATTCTAAACTCTTTCATCTGTTCATCTGTTCCTCTTTCGTCTTTCAAGTGCAAAATTGGGAACAATTAAAATCCTGTCAACCTTAGTTTTGTCTTCATCATAATCATTCGATACATTTAGAATTATCTTAATTATAATGATTTGATATTTATCACAGTATTTATTAGTTTATAATTTTAGCATTATATATGTATTTTATTATTTTAAGAACCTAATTTAAATGATACTTCATTCACATACTTAAAGAGCTTAAGGGTCTTGTTATTATTTAAGTAAAGTCTCAATAAATAATATTCATAAACAGCAAACTTATTAGCGTTTATTTATATCCCAAAATGTCACTCAATTTATGGAGATATTGTACAAGCTATTGATTTTATTTATGAATGAATTAATAAATGATGATCAACATGGAAAAACACTGCGCGTAGTATTTTCTAGTAGCAATTGTTATGAATGATTAATTATATTATGAATTTACTAATTATGATAAATTGTGGTCAATTTCGGGTGCTCGATTTTTTTACTTTTGATTACAAAAATATGATCAGTAACGAATAAGGGGCTAAAAAAAATGGGGCTTGTGCCCCATTTTTTTTTGTACTAATTAAATAATAGGGGTGTATATGGTGAAGTGTTTAGATAAGTCCTTTTTGTGGTGGGAAATTATCTAATAACTTCTCCCGGTCTGGGTTAGATTTTTACTTATTAAAACCCTGTGTTTCTTCTGTTATCCATTGGGTCCTAGGATTTGCTTTACAGGGCTGCGGTTTTTTTTTCGTTGGGAAAATCATCTAATGATATCCCCTGTTCTTGGTGGAGGCTTGGCGGAGCGGGAGATTGTGTCAGACGTTTACTGACTAAAAACCCCCCTGTTCCTTCGTTGCTTTTCGTAGCGGGGCTGAGCTACCTTTCGGAGCTAACCCTGGCCCCAGTAGGCTTCGACTCAGCCGGGCTCCTGCTGTTGCTGACAACTCCTTGAGGAACGCGGGAACAGTGCTTGCCGTTGACGACTTGGATTCGGTCCGGACAGTTACCGGACGGTCGGACAACGAGCTACCCATTGCTCGCCGTCCGTAGGCCACGCCTACGGAGGCCGGAAATCGGGATCGGAATCCCGGCTGGGACCCTGTGAGCGCCGTTGCCTGATACGGTCGGCCTAGGGCTGCGGTTCGAATCATTCAACAGCCTAAACATATTAGCCTTTTTTTAAGGTGAGTGATCATCAAATGATGAATTTTACCGAATAAAATCCGCATGTGTTCCTTCAGTTGCCTTTTGCGTGCCAGGGCCGCGGTAATTCACTCGAACTACCTCACCCAGAACGATCCTGCTGCCCTAAAACAGATCAGAAGCCTACTGGGGCCATGGGAGATGCAAAAGAGATCCTTGGGGCCCTGAAACAAAGGCAAAGAAGGAACAAGAGTGGGTTTTAGTCAGTAAAAGTCTGGGACGAAATGGCAGGAGATGTCATTGGATGATTTTCCACTATGTTACACATATCTAATATGTGGTAGTATAATGAATAAGGTAAATAAGGAGTTCAGTGTACTAAATAAATCAAAAACAAAAAAAAAAACGTATTTTGCTGTATGTATAATAAATAATATATTATAATTATCTGCACCGCACTTATTTATTTTGACACATTACTGCGTAATGGTAATTAAACATTGTTAAATTTATTAAGCAAAACATATTTTGATGTATGAGCAATGAGCATTATGTTTCTGTACACTAGAGGGCTTAGTCAAGTTGATAATCTACAATCGTTAACGCTAGTACAAAACTTCCTATGTATGGGAATGACGTCATCTCAAAGCACACCCCGCGTTCCGAATTGCGTCAAAATCCATTATATCGCGAATTGGGATTCGCGATATAGTGGATTTTTCATATGAAGTTTTGTACTAGCGTTAACGATTGTAGATTATCAACTTGACTAAGCCCTCTAGTGTACGAGCCCATAATGCTCATTGCTCATACATCAAATATTCATTGATTTACATATGCTATGTTCACTTTGAAAAATATTTAACCACTAATTTTATGTGTAAAAATGTTTCTAAAGATCCAAGCTGTTTCGAAGGAGCAGGGAAAAGTTGCGAAATTGCTAAATATTTTTTTTTTTGACAAAAGTATAATCGCACGAAAAAATCAATAGTTGATAATGTTGTTCATGGATCTGTAATAAACAAATATTTTTTTCAAGTTCCTTAACCTTTCTGCGAAGCAGTAATGCTCGCAAAGGAGGAGGCTGACCGCATCAGGCAACGGCGCTCTCGCCGCCGCCGGGATTCCGATCCGATTTCCAGCCACCGTAGGTGCGGGCTTGCGGACAGTGAGCAATGGGTAGCTCGCTGTCCGACCGTCCGGTAACTGTCCGGACCAAGCCCAAGTCATAGACGGCGCGCACTGGTCCCGCGCGCTTCAAGGAGTTGTCAGCAACAGCAGGGGCCCAGCCGGGTCGAAGCCTACTGGGGCCAGGGTTATCCGAAAGGGAACTCGAGCCCCGGTACGAAGGCTTGAAGGAACAGGGTGGGTTTTTTAGTCAGTAAGAGTCTGACACTATCTCCCGCTCCGCCCAAGAGCGGGAGTTGTCATTGGATGATTTTCCTCACCAAAATAAAAAAAAAAGCTTCTTAACCTGGCCGTCACCGAGGAGTAGGCTTCAGAAAGCCATTGTTTTATGGTACTTTTCTGGCGCTTGGGCCTTAAACCGGGGTGCACGCGCAGGGGCCCGCGCGGGGCTGCCGCTTAACGTAGTGTTGGCACTTAGAGGTTTATATTCCCTTGCGAGCGTCAAAAATATGCGCCATATAGCGCTCGCAGCATAAACGATCTTAAGTTTAATTTTGAAGGAGTGACTTCAGTATTTAATATTAATTTCAGTTTAATACCTCCACGCGTTCCTGACAAAAAGGGTCTTGACAGACGGACAATAAAGTGTCATATAACGGTTCTGTTTTTACTGGCTCAGGCACGGAACTCTGAAATGATAATAATATAAATTAAATGGTAATATTAAACCTTCATCAAATTTTTCGTTAAATAAAATTGGACGAAGAGCGAGCGAAGCGAGCTCGGGGACAAGACTTGGTTACGAAGGAGATGATATAATATCAAGGTGGTATTCACAGAAAGGCTGGGTAGAAGTGTAGCTGAATAGTACGATATTATCGTTGCTGTAACATATAAAGGGGCTTTCAAGGCTCATGCTCCCATTTAGTGCCATAAAACAGTGACTTTCTGAAACTCACTCTACGGTAACGGCTGGGTCAATTGGTTCGAAAAAAAATACATTTATTACAATATTATACATTTATTTATATAACATTATCAAAATATATTTTTTTGTTTTCGTATGACTAATACAAAATAAAAAATTAAAAAATTAAAAACATGACATTTTTTCTCTTATTTTCCTTACTCCTTTCAAACGGCTTTGATCTTTAGAAATACCTATATTTATACAAAAAAAATGCTGGTGTGGCAGTGTTGCTCTATGCAAGCGGCAGTACGAGTATGTGTACTCTTCACCGGCCAGATGTTCTAGGGACTACATGCCTTAAGCCGCAAAAGAACAAGTGACTATCACGCTACACGGTACTTAACCAAACGTCTGATTCGATGTTGGGCGTAGTCAGCTGATTTTCTCGCTCGTTATGTATTAAATAACTCAAATATTAAACATTCATGTTGTTTTGATAATCACCTGATCTGTAAGATTGTGATTATTTATGCTGCAGCGGATTTTCGCCCGAGCGGCAGAGGTATTAATGCTTCATTAGTATTTGTAATGCGATATACAGCGTGTCAAGAATCTGTGTCGTTACCGCAAAATAGTCCGTTTTCGAGGCTCTCACTTGTGGTGAAAAGTGAGTAGTATGTGTGTTATATTCTAAATGGCAACTTAATAAAGTTTTTCTTTAGAATATAACTTAACCAATCCAGTGCGTGGTGCCTCATCAGAAGACTTACAGCCATCCAAAGGGTAATGGACAGGAAAGGGTTATGCTCGGAGTTTCCCTGCGTGATCGCATCAGGTATACCCTCAGGAGAACCAAGGTCGCTGACATAGCCCGAAGAATCGCTGAACTAAAGTGGCTGTGGGCAGGGCACATTGCTCGAAGAACGGATGGTCACGACAACCTGGTGAAAGTTGTGGCAATGCGGTGGATGCGAGGCGCACGGGATCGGTCGTTGTGTTACGCTTCGGGGAGGCTTTTATATCAACTGTAGACGTCTTTTGTCTGAAATAATGTAGATGATGATTTCTAATCCTCCCGAATAGATTTCGATTATAGGGGCCAATTTCAACGGAGATCAAACAAGTAATCTGGAGATATTATGCTCAAATGTATGCGCAAATAAAGGTGTTCCTACGCTACGCTACGCTATATTTCACTGGGACACCATTGCGGCGTGACCAGATGCACCGCCATGGAGACATAAGCTACCAAACTAACTAGACACCATACAGAGAGTCGCCACACGTCCGAGCTGGTCGCGCCACCAAATTGGTTGCGCAACCAAACGGGCACCAGGTAAGTAACTCTCTATAGAGCTGAATACATTTTGTTGGTAGCGGTGACTGGTCGCGCTGCCACGGTGTCCCGGTGAAATATAGACCTAAGCTACCAAACTAGACACCATACAGAGACTCGCCACACGTACGAGCTGGTCGCGCCACCAAATTGGTCGCGCAACCAAACGGACACCTGGTAAGTAACTCTCTATAGAGCTGAATACATTTTGTTGGTAGCGGTGACTGGTCGCGCCGCCATGGTGTCTCGTGAAATATAGACCTAAGCTACCAAACTAGATACCATACAGAGACTCGCCACACGTACGAGCTGGTCGCGCCACCAAATTGGTCGCGCAACCAAACGGACACCAGGTAAGTAACTCTCTATAGAGCTGAATACATTTTGTTGGTAGCGGTGACTGGTCGCGCCGCCATGGTGTGTTGTGAAATATAACCCTACGAGTAACAATTAAGCCAACCATAACACCCTATACGGTGTCTAATTAGCTTTGTAGATCTAAACGAATTATGTAATATTTTCTATAAAATTTAATGAGGTCGATATTTGCTTAAATAAACCACAAATAACTAGGTAGCGTTTCGTTTTACATTTTGTATCAAGTGTAGCCTCTAGGCAGAACGAATAGTTTGTCTTATTGCGTGCCGTTATACCAATCCTTTGGCAGGTAACGCCTATTTAACTTTTATTGATTGACATTAACAAATAACAACCTTTCAAGTAGTAACATAGAATGGGACTGCGAGATTATTTGAAAGAGTTAACGCGGCCCTGGAACGCTGAGGGTAACTGAAAGAACTGACGACTGAAGACTGATTAGTTTGGAAACCATTATTTTTATTATTATTTTTGTAATTTGAAAACACTTTTGTTTTTTGGAAACCATAGCATTGTTTAATGTAGCAGCACTTTTTTTTTCCAATTTGTAAATGTGAAGTACCATGGAGCATTTTTATTATGTTACATCTTTTTTTTTTTTTGACATTTGAGCATGGCAGTTGATAGTTTGTCATGCTCACTCTAATGTCTCGCTGTTGGTGGCACGTGTTATTGGGTCATTCGGTTCCCTTAAAAATGGTTGAGCTGAGTGGGGCTGATGCACGCGTCATGCTCGTGAACGGGTGCCGTCAGTTGAGACTGGTCATCTCTTAGCTGCCAGTGGCTTAATTCAGTTTGTATCTTTTAATTATTATTATTTTTTATTTTTATTTTACTATCTACATTGTGCTTTCACAATAGAAGCAACATGAAAACTTGTAACCAAGCATTATATGTAACACATAATATGATTTAAAAGAGTGTCCATGGAGTTTCTTGCACGTTCTTCTCCATAGAGACCTACTCTTTGGAACGTGCAATTTAGCTTCACTTTTCTTGGACTGACCGACATTTGACTATTCAAAAGTGCCTGCAAATGGTCTATTTGAAATAAATGATTTTAATTTTGATTTTTTTTTTGATTTTTTGAGAACACAGGTGGTCTTTAGTCAGTAAAAGTCTGACACTCGCTCTCACTCGACCCGGTGCGGGAGAAGTTAATTGATGATTTCCCAACCAAAAAAAAAAACTTAATCAAGAATTTAAATATTATTTTATTCTTTGTCTTTTTCTTTGGGTTTCCGTACCTACCTCAAAAGGAAAAAACTGAACCCTTATAGGATCACTTTAATGTCCGTCTGTCTGTCTGTTTATCAAGACCCGTAATCTCGAGAACGCGTGGAAGTATCGAGTTGAAATTAAAACCACACTGCGGTCCTTTTAAGTTGTGAAAAAATCAAAGTTAATAACCGTTTATGTCGCAAAAGCCGTATATTTTGATACTCTCAAAGATCGAAATTCATAGGATACTTCCCGTTGACCCAGAATCCTGATATTTTTATAGCACAGGTATAGGAATAAATTTGAAAACAGTAAATTTGTTGTTACCTGAGCCACAAAAAAAAATTTTTTTGCAACTCTGAAATATCTTTGAGACTCCATTCGGGAATTGTAGTTTGCACGGAACCCTCAGTGCGCGAGTCCGACTCGCACTTGACCAGTTTTATTTTTATTTTTAATAGGTTCGCGCTTGACCGCCATCTGACGATGCGTTCGACGATGGAGCGCGCTTACCTAGAAGTAACCCTATTCACTCTTGACTTAAAGACTTGTCGACAAAGTACAATTCACAATCTGGCAGTCATCCAAAAGCATGCATGGCAAATTTTACTAATAAAGACAATTCACGTAAATATAATAATATAATATATAATATAATATTCCACAACTATCACACAACGCCGTCTAGTCTCAAGCTAAGCAGAGCTTGAACCCACAACGAATTTTGTAGGCCACCAGATTAAAAAGCAACTCTCTGAAGATCGCAAATTACATTGCTAAGGTTGTAATTGCAATTGATAGGATTTTCTACACGTCTGCGCGAACAGCAATAAAATTTTACCACTTAGATAATCTGCGACATACTTTACATTGGAGGACAATATTTTAATGACTCGGTAATAGTTCGTTTGATCAATTAGATCTCCACAACGAGCGATCTAACTCAATAATTGGGTACCACTGTCTATGACTCTATATCACCAATTCATCAGTTATATTGCCAATAGATACTTTTTTTTTTTTTTATTGTGGGGAAAATCATCCATTGACATCCCCCGCCCTTGGGCGGAGCGGGAGATAGTGTCAGACTCTTACTTAGTGTTGCCCAAATGCAAGAACAAGACGAGACTTAGCCAGTCTTGGTCTTGGTCTTGCGCCAATACACCTGGTCTTGGTCTTGGTCTTGGTCTTGCGCTCCCAGTCTTGGTCTTGGTCTTGGTCTTGCAGCAAGAGTCTTGCAAGTCTTGCAATTACCTATTAGTCTATTACTATTTATTAAAGTTTACTTTAAATCTTAGAAAAACGTATTAGAATTGGAACACTGTCAAGCAGATTAATAAATAACTGAAGATTTGATAAGAAATTCGAAAAATCAACTGACCTATATGTCGTTTTCCATGGAAGTAACTGTTTCTTAATAAACATTTATGATTTATAAGCTTACATTTGCTAAAACATGTAAAAAAACAAATTAATTACAATAACTTGACTGTATTTTAAAGAACAATACTTATCTGTCTAGAAAGAGATTGAACCCTCAACTTATAAGAAATTTAATAAAAGAGTTTTACGATTTATCATTTATTTGAATAAAAAATAAAATACAACACAAATCAACAGCTTTATCATTAGGTTATGATACTTTATATCAATTTTTTTGACCAAGAATTAATACAAAGTAACCATCTGGCTGACTCATCACTTAACCTATTTCTATGTTTTCTAATTACTAATGATGCTTTAGAAAATAACCTCTCAGCAGGTACTGAAGTTGCAGGTATTGAGAGAAAATCACGGGCCATTTTCGATAAAATCGGATACTCTGTCTCATGCGTCCTCCACCAATCTAAAATGTCTTCCGAGCTGGCAGTTCTTGGTTTTCTCAGGTACTCCTCCAACTCGTCTATCACTAAGCCTTGAAGACAAGATCCAGATGACGTCGAGGGACATTCATAGAGTTTATCAAAGTCTATTACGTCTTCATCTTCATCACATACTTTATTTTCTTTTTCTGGTAATTCCAGAGATTTGTTCAGTGAGTGTAGACTTTTATATTCTTCATAAAGTTCATTGAACTTGCGCAGACTTTCTGTTTTAAGTTGCTTCCCCCACATTGTCAGGTCAAAAGTCTGAGCCTTATGCCTTGGGTCTAAAATTAAAGAAGTACAATAAATCCAGTTGCTCTTCTTGTAATGTTTAAGCATTTTGTCTCGAGCTGCTTGGAAAGCTAGAATGAGCCTTTCATCCACTTCAGATCGATTAGGTTTCTCATCTAACTGTTTTACCATGGATTCTATTTTATCTAGCAAGAGATTGAATGATACAATGACTAGCGGTAATGTAACATATTTGTCTCCACCAAGTTTTGTACTTAAAAGTTTAAAGTTTATTAGAAATTTATGTAATTTTTCGAGTACCTGCCATTCATTAGCTGTGATTTGAAAATCATTTAATTCGGTGACAGAACTGCACAATATGTCAATGCCCGCTCTCACTTTTAAACCAAATCCAATCATATCATGTGTGGAATTCCATCTCGTTGGACAGTCAAGAATGGCATTTAGATTTGATGGCACGCCAGCTGCTTCACAAGCAGACTGAAACTTCTTCTTCACTATCTCACTTCTTTTTATTTTACTGGAAATACTGCGTAACTTTGTTACAGATGTACGCGAGTCAGCAATATTTGGTGCAGATTCTTCATCTTCCTCATCCTCAGTTTCGTCTGCATAGTCTTCGTACTGCTGATCTTGCGCGTTAGTGTCAGACTCACAGTGTAATGCTAAGGTCTTTAATAAATCTTGTACACCAAGGTTTAAAATGTAAGCAAAGCACCGGAAATGTTGATTGTCTGAATCAAAGTGTGGCGGCAGCTGTTTGCTCAGTTCATACATAAATTTGGTATTTGCAGTTGCGTTGTCGACCGTGATACCTTGTATTTTATCAATTATGCCATATTCCAATAAACATTCATGGAAAATCGTTGTCTATCTTTTTTGTTAGATATCTTCCCCAGTATGTCGACCGCGTGATGGTATAAAATCAAGAACTACAGATTGATACTTCCATTCGTTGTCTATATAATGAATAGTAACCCCGTAGTAACTCCTACCAGCAATTGACGTCCACCCATCAATGGTAAAAGACATTTTAGATGATAATTGTTGAAGTCGTTCCTTGAGATTCAATTGGAGCTCTTCAAATCGCTCTTTGACTTTCCTTCTAAGTGTAGACCTTTTAGGAAACACCATATTAGGGCAAATACGTCGAAAATATACTTGTGTAGCTTCGTCATCGAAAAATGAGAAGGGAAGATATTTTTTCACCACCCAATCAACTGTAGCTGTCGTGATGTTGTCACTGCTGTTTTCCGACTGAAACAAAACAATAAATCTTGTGTTATTATTTAAAACATACTAGGTTTGAGCGTATAAGAGGAGGAGGTTTGTTGTTGTTAAATCGAGAAAATCGTTAAAATGATATTTGTTATATTAAGGTTGCACTGTACTGTAATTTACCAAAATAAAGTACTTAGTTGTTACTGGCCGATTAAATGAAAATATGGGTGTTTATAAAAAATATTTAAGACGATAATTACATACTTAATAAGTCGCACCCCTAGATGAAAACACCACTAACTCAAAAATACTTACGTAAGTTAATGGCGTTTTTGAAAGTATCGCATGAATAGCTACGCGGAGTTAAAATTCTTTTAACTGTTAAAAAAATATTCTTACCTGTCCACTTCTTCCAGCGGTTACTAAAAAGCTTGTGATATCTCCACTTAATTTTGGTTTAACAGGAAGAAATATTTCTGATTCCTTTTTGTGGAAAGATATTAGATGTTTCCTTAAGCCTGAAGTGTTTCTGTTTTTCATTTTTATTTCAATCTTTTTATGTTGGCACAATTTACAGAAGGCAGTTTGGGATGCATGAATTATTTCGAAAAACTCCTCAAATTTGCTTTTGGGTCTTTTAGATCTGTGACTCAAACTCTCGTTACTCGGACTAGAATAATTTGAATCTTCGTCACTCATATTAAATTGTACACGTGATACGTTTTTAGAAAACAACGAGAATTAGTAAAAACAATTATTAAGTTAGACTCGAAGCGCAGCTCAATTGGAAATGACTGGAATTAAAATAATTCCTTTATTTATAGTACGTTTCCTTGCTTTCTACCGCGCCGCCTCGCCACGTGCCGGCTCTATGAAAAGGATGCCGCCGCAAATCAAACAATGCCGCGTGCGGCGTACAAACACACACTAAATATTACCTACTTGTACAGACGCGACGCGTGAATAAAATAGAATTAGTGCCAATCACTATTCTTTACATATAAGTGAATGTTTTGGCGTACATCTATACTAATATTATAAAGCTGAAGAGTTCGTTTGTATGTTTGATGACAGAAGTTTTAAAATAAATAAATAAGTCCTGAACGTCACTATACCTCCAAAGTTACTATTCCTCGTGGACGAAGTCGCGGGCACAGCTAGTAAATACTTACTCTCATCATCTCTCTCAGAGATATTCGGGCTGGTAAGTAATACAAAACTCTTATCGCAGGCTTTTTATTTTATTAGTAGGTAAGTACCTACGCTTTTTATATTATTTTATTAGTTTTGTAGAATTTTTTTACACGTTTCAAGTATATTTAAAAGTGGCTACAATATTTATTAAACGGGTGATATTTGAACACTTTTTTGCTATTTTTTCTTGTAAAAACTTAAGAAATATAATGACTAAATGTACAATAATAGTACCTAAGTAATTAGTTTAAAACCATATAAGTAATCAATATTATAATATATACTTACTAGAATGAATTAATATGACATCTACTACCTATCCTTACCATTTTATCCTAATCATAATACTACTTGCGTGATCAGTATAATGTATTCATTTTCATTCTAAGCACTCTGAAACTTATTTATTCTTTGGAACACATGTAGGTACTCTTAAAAAAATTCGAAATTATTTTGCATGAGTATACCTACGCCCTATGGCGGCAATCAAATAGTGTCACAAATGTTATGATTTCGGCGTGGCGGCAACGATTGTTTTAGATTTCAAAAGAAGCCGCCGGCGCGTGTACCATAACCATGTACTTCCGAAAAGCGGCAAATTTCTTTGAGAAGTAAGTACAAAACCTTTGATGCCGCATTATCAAAGTGCCGATGGTTAAAACATAACTATGCATGCACTCAGTTTGATTTTAATAGATATTTTTTTATTCGCTATGTTTATGGTATTAGTCGTAATGCGCATAGGTCCAGTTTTTCATATTCTTTGATACAGTTTTTTGCGTCTCATAGAATTCCTAAGCGTACCTACCTATACACCGAACTGTTACACCTAACTACTCAGTGAAATAGCGCTAAGTCCTAGCTGCAAGACGCAAGAGTCTTGCAGGCTATGTCTTGTTCTTGCTCAAGTCTTGCACGGTCAGTCTTGGTCTTGGTCTTGCAAAAACGCAAGAACAAGACCAAGACTGCAAGACCAAGACTGAATTTGGGCAACACTACTCTTACTGACTAAAAGACCCACCCCGTTCCGTCTAGCCTTCATACCGGGGCTCGAGCGCCCTTTCGGATAACCCTGGCCCCAGTAGGCTTCGACCCGGCTGGGTCCCTGCTGTTGCTGACGACTTGGGCTTGGTCCGGATAGTTACCGGACGGCCGGACAGTGAGCTACCCATTGCTCACTGTCCGCAAGCCCGCGCCTACGTTGGCCGGAAATCGGGATCAGAATCCCGGCGGCGGCGGCGGCGATAACGCCGTTGCCTGATGCGTTCGGCCTCCTCCTTTGCCAGCATTACTGCTTCGCAGAAGTCGGCGACCGCCTGCCACTCCTCCTCGCTCCGGACCATGGCCTCAACCAAGGCCCGGCGCGAGAAGTCTCCGCCGCCGATCGCCCCCACGAGGGCACGGTGATGCTCCGCCCAAGCAGGGCACACCTCGACTGTGTGCTCCACCGTGTCCTCCGGGCGTTTCGCACAGTGGCGACACCCGGGCGTCACTTCCGCATGAATCCGGTGCAGGAAACGTCCGAACGAACCATGTCCGGTGAGGACCTGTGTCATGCGGAAGGTAAGGACGCCGTGAGGTCTTTCCAGCCACGCCTCAAAGAGGGGACTTACCGCCATGATTGTGGCGTGCCCGGCACTGGGTTGCGATAGTCGTTGACGCCATTTCACCATGAGATCCCGCCGGAGCTCTGTCCGCCATGCCATGACCTGTCGCGGCAGCGGACTTTCACCCCGGCGTTGCATCTCCACGCGCATATCGTGCATGTGTGCAAGGACTGTTGCCTCCAGATCCCACGGTGGTAGGCCAGCCAGGAGGCTCGCCGCTTCGCGGGAGACCGTGCAGTATCCCCGCACCATCCTTATTGCCATGACCCTCTGGCAGACGTTCAGTATGGCCGCCGGTTGCTTTTTCAGCGACGGCGCCCACACCGGCACCCCGTAGAGGGCCATGGACCGAACGATCCCCGCGTAGAGCCTCCGGCAGGAGGCATCTGGACCCCCAAGGTTGGGCAGGAGCCGCTTTAGCGCAGCCCCAGCCCGGTTGAGTTTGGGTGCCAATAGATACTTGTCATCTTTTGTGATGAAGCGGAAGCATTATGTTTCTGATTTGTACCTATCGTGGCCAAATTATAGAAATTGATCACTTCAAGATGTAGCCAACTAAAATTGACCAGATTGTTTTAAAGTTTAAAGTTTGATGATATTTCAAGTCTCCTTTGACCTACTTTAAGCCTTTTATTATCATAAAAATCCTACACCAATGATATGATCATCAAATTTTAACGTTTGAATGATCTGGCCAGTGGCAAGTTCTTCATAGTCTGTAAATATTAAAGATAGGGTTTACAATGAAGTGCGAAAAAGCAGACGCCGGAAGACGCTAGAGGGTCCACCAGTTTGAAACTTGCGCACATGCTGTAGATAAGTAGTTCATTAGATCATATTAGTCACAGAACAGCACACAACAGTTACAGATGTTATTATTGCCACACCCACGGGCCCGCTAGGCCACTCTTAGGTAAATATCATAATTACACGCTATTACGCTGACTCAGAAGGTTACTGTACTACGTTATAACCTTATTACTGTACTCTATGTCCTACTTACCTGCGTGCAGTTTGTGGCATGCATGCACAAATGCACAGACAAAGATGGGATTTAGATCGGTTACCTATCCACACTATATCCTAACTAATATCATAAATGTGAAAGTGTGGATGTTTGGATGTTTCACGCAAAAACGGCTGAACGGAATTGGATGAAATTTGGCATGCATATAGCCTTTGACATGGAAAAGAACATAGGCTACCTTTTATCCCGATTCCTTAAGTACCTAATGCCACGTGGGCGAAGCCGCGGGCAAAAGCTAGTAATATAATTAAGAGGTAAAGTTTGTTTTTTTTTATTTGTAGAACGTAATCTCTGAAAGTACTGGTCCGATTGCTAAAATTTTTTCATCGATAGAAAGTTGCTTTATTCTTGAGTGGCATAGGCTATATTTTATGTACGCGGGCGAAGCCGCGGGCAAAAGCTAGTGAAACTAAATTTGAAATTAGTGAATTGACATTTTTTTGTTATCAAATAGGTTGAAAAAAGGATAATGACAGTTTTAAGGAATTAGAAAAATGATAATTTGCCATGTCTCTCTAACTAAATAAATAAAAGAAAGAAAAGCAAAGACAGAAATGGCCTTTTTTAATCAAATGCAAAATATCGAGTAAAATGTCAATTTCAAATTTACGACTAAGTATAATAAGCATAATCAGCCACACACTCACTGCTAGGAATCATGTTATCTCTCTAAGAGAGGGAATGGGACGTAACTCACCACGCGGGTCTAGGTTGGACGTCAAATGTCTTCACATTTTTGTTTTTATAAGACATGCCGGTTTCCTCACGATGTTTTCCTTCATCGTTTTGAGAGCAGTAATTTATTACGATTAGTAAGCAAAGAACTAGTATACACTTTGCATATTACTCGGTGTTTCATAATTATATAGGTATTTGCATAATCGCTCCTATAAGGATACGTTAAGATCCGGTAAAATTGAATTAAAGTGAGACCTGGGTGCCATGGCGCAACGTGAGAGATGTCTGTGTGCGGCAGTGGATTGCAGAAGGTTTACGGTGTCTTTGATCGGCGTTGTACGTTTTTCTGAATCGCGCTATTAATACAAGATTTTCCGCGAATAAGCTATAAGGTTTCGACAAATAAATTTTTAGAACTCAATTTGACAAGAATTGGTTTTATTTATAACCCGAATTCTTAAGACAGTGAAGTGCCTAACGATTTTCTTTATGCTAGGGATATGACTGGCTGAACACTCAGAGGGCATTTTTTTGGCAGGGGGGAAGAATTCAAAAGAATAGAGATTCTGCCCACAGCTCCTGGACCACACTGACACCACCCCGGTGATAACCATCAGTACATGGAAGGGGACCTCTGCCATCTTATAAGACTAAACCAGAATACCTCTGTGCACACTTCTGCGGAGACTATAAATTGGTCTCCCCTGACACATCAGAGAGCCTAGACAAGGTGACCTTCTTGCCTTATAACTTTTCAGTCACTGGTGCCTTTTTCTTTTGCTCTAACATACTAATTTCTATCTTTATCCATTTTCGTCACTCTGACTTTCCACATCCATCTCATTCTGATCTTCGCTATCTTCTTCTTTCTGCCCTTGTCCCATTTTATTTGTGGTCGGCGTAACACGTTTTTTTCTTCAATTCTGTCCAGTCACTCGTCACGCTACCACTAACTCCCTTTTCTTTCATATCACTTCTCACACAATCCATCCATCTTTTCTTTGGCCTCCCTCTCCCTCTCCATCCATCTACATGTAATCTTCGATCTTCGTTATATTAAATGTTTTTTTCCGACTTCTTTCTTATCTTCTAATTACTGATGAGTGACTACCATTTAATAATTATTATTGTAATTATGTAGACTAATTTATTATAATAATTGCCTCGTTGTTCTACTGGTCGCATGCGCGACTGCTGAGTGTGGTGCGGTCGGTTTTGATTCTCAAGAAGGACAAAAAGTGCGATGGATGCGAGACGCACAGGATCGTTTATTGTGGTGACACTTGGGGGAGGCCTATGTTCAACAGTGGACGTCTTTCGGATGAAATGATGATAAGGAAATACTCTATAGATGCAGACAGGTGCTACGGAACAGGTGTATTAAGTGAATGCAGTGAAATGTGAAGTATTACATACCTTCTTTACTAACGACAAGTTGTATTAACCTAAGTCTGATAATAGATGGTCTATTACTATTATTATATAATATAACTTTTCACTGTGGTAAAAGTAGACCCACCTTGTCTTTCTAATCTTATTTTTTTTTTTGTTCTTCGTATGTCGCAACAGGGGTGTAGCAAGCTAACAATTTCGAATATTTCGACTTCATCGATCGATTATATTTGTGGTCTAGTTAGCAGAATTGGCTAATTACTGACGATTATTAAAACAGATAAGCTATTCGTACGTAATTATCACCAACGATTTAAGTAAGTGCTCCATAATTGCTATTCTGTTCGGCTAAGTGTTTTTAGTTTGTGCGTTTGTTACTACGTGATTGGCGGTTCCGGTATTCCATAATGACAGCTTATTACTTGTCCTGTACTTCAATTTAACCTTTTTATATTCTGTTGATTGCTGACTCCTAAGGCAAAGTTCTTGAAGTCATCAAACGATTATGTAAGGCATCCGATTTGACACCGACTGGTAGGTTTATTTCCGAAAGAGAAACCCTGGTCCTGGAAAGTAAAAGACAAAGTAGGAAAGTAGGTGTGATTTCAGTCAGTAAAAGTCTGATACGACCTCCTATGCGGCCCTAGAACGGGAGAAGTTATTCAATGATTTCCCACTTTAAAAAAAGAGGATCCGAGTTCATGTTTCCTTTTCAAGGATACTTCTCATCGACTGATCGAAATTTTTCGTGACCAGAAGTCTGGCTCGTTCTTTTACCCAAATAATTAGCTTTGCCATTCAACGTTGCAATGCTGCCAGTCGTCTGGGTATATTTCAGGTGACAGTGATGTGAAGGAATACTTCGTTACCTTAGTGTATTTTGATTGTATATAAGTATTGAAAGCCTATTAATAATAATAAAAAATATTTCTTAAATTGGTCTTGTAAAAAAAGTGAGCTTAAATGATTATTTTTGTTAGGGCTTTCGCGCTCTTTTCTTACCATAGCTGATCAGTTTGTTTTAAAGAATATAAAACAAACATTATGCCCAAACAGAAAGAACGTAACATCTAGGTAGAGTCTGTCTAATAAATCAACCGACTTGGGTAATTATTAGGGTAAAATTAAATCTGATGTAGTCAACGCTGGTTTAATAATCAAGGTTGATTAAGAGATATTGATCATTATTTACTACTAGAAGAACCTTATAAAAAGTATCGAATATAAGTATTTTTTAAATAATTAAATATTATACGAAATTCCCAAGTCGGTTGACTTTTTAGACAGACTATGGGCCTCATTAACATAATTCTAACAGGGAGTTTCAACCATACCAAAAAGCAACAACAATCATTGGGTCATGTTGCTACAGGAGACACAACCATTTGTGGAAATATTCATTCTGCATCCAGAAACAGTCAAGTTTGAGGCCCTACCACGAGCTTTTATTGCGATCTATTTGACGACCTAAACTGAACTGTTAAAGGGATGGAGCTCTATAATAATAATAATAATATTCCACAACTATCACACAACGCCGTCTAATATCAAGCTAAGCAGAGCTTGTGTTATGGGTACTAGACAAGTGATAAACATACTTATATATTTCTAAATACATACATATTATAGATAAATTACACCCAGACTCAGAACAAATGATCATGTTCATCACGTAAACATTTGTCCTGGGTGGAAATCGAACCCACGACCTGCGGCATAGCAGTCAGGGCCACTAACCACTAGACCAACAGGCCAGTCAGATCTAGTCAGGTCAGTCTTTAGAGCTCCATCCTTCTTTTTCCCTTGCACGCTTGACGTTTTAGTACGTCATGGTAACCCCTGACCAACGTTCGTTGCTTTTAAAAGAAAGATGAACATTGGAAGTCAGCTTCACTTTCATTCAACAACATAGGAACATATCTATTTGCAAAACGTAACAAAAAATCTGTTGTAACGCTTAAAACTGATTAATAGCTCTTTGATAAATGGAGCGAGAAATCAAAGAGTGCTCACACGCATACAACGGATTGGTACGGCTAGACCGAGAGGCAAACTTTACATGCAGTTTAGCCCACCGTTAACACAAGTAGTAAAGGTTGAAATTGGCTTGTTTGGTTGGTATATGGGTTGGTAAATAGATTAGTGACGTATGACGGACGCAATGCCACCGTTGGCAATGTGCATGTAAGTTGTGTGCAACTAGTGGCCTATGGATACAATTACCGTTCCTTCATAATTAAGATTTTTTAACTACAATCGATTAGACGTGTGCTTATTGGAATTTTAGTTTCGTAAGAGGTGATATTTTTTTCAGGGTCGATTGAAAGAAAGGCTGCTAGTGCGGTCGTATTGCCTTCGAGTTGTTTATTTCTAACAAGTCATCAAGAAAAAGTTCAATGGGTTACTTGAAAGTAGGAAAATTATATAGGTACTGAAAAATTATTTGAAAACGATTTTAGTCGGTACAGTCACGAGTTACAGCTTAGATATATTATCTAGGTACCACAGATTAGTTAAGAAAAATAGCTTCATGGTTGATTGGTGTGTATTTGTTGTCTATAAGAACACAAATAAGGACATTTTGGGTACACTATATCAGTCTTGGTGTCTTGATTCTCTTGGTAGACTGTCTAAAGGTTAAAAGGTATAAAGACAACAGTGGAGTAAGGTTGCAGAGGAGCAGTACTGGCCGCTAAGAGTAGAAACATTCCCTGACATGTCATTCCCTGAAGAGGTCTGAGTCCCAGTAATGGAAAAATTATAAGGCTGATTATGATAAGTTGATGTAAATACAGGGTGTAAGAGACAGATCTCCTCAAACTTTAAGGGCTTGCTTAGTAGACGAAACTGAACAAACTTCCACAAGACTTTTTTCAGGAAACGAAAAAATAAAAGTGGCCTCTCCATACTAAATTGAATGGGCAGTTTGTATGTAGAGGTCGATTTTTTTTCGTTTGGCGAAAAAAAAACTTGTGGAAGATTATTCAGTTTTGTCTACTGAGCAAGCCCTTAAAGTTTGCGATCTGACCCTTACACCCCGTATAATTTACGGTTTTTCTGGGGTTGACCAAGTTCAAGTTCAGCCTTATTTAACCGCTCATAGTCGTTTTATTCAGTAGACATACAATTGCTAGTTTCTATCCATTTGTTCGTACTACCTCTCCGCACCTCTTAAATCGTATTTTATGCTCTATAAAGCTATAAGATATTTTATCTCACATGCGTCACCGGTTGCGTAAAAACCTATGCAATGGAGTAAACGCCACGGTTTTTAACGGACTAGTCGTATTATGAATGAGTATTTCCTCTGAGTAAGGGGACATTGTGTGACGTAACGCCCTCATTACGTGCGCTATCAGTATTATATCCGTGTTGCATAGCTGCTGAGGTTTGTCGCAGGGGCGAATCTATCATTGTGAGCACAGTAGGCACGTCCGAATTTGCTTACCCAAAAAATTTCAATTTAAAAAATAAATAAGAGTACTGCGACGTCTGAGTGTATTTTGCGTTTTGTATTGTATGTACATAGGTTTAGTATACTCGTAAGTATTTAGTTTTAAGATATTTTGATTACAAATATGTTATTACAAAAAAATACAAATGACTCATTTCTTGTATTTTGATATCTCTTCAATTTAAAGCTTTTCTGCACAGGTGCTCAATATTATGCGCTGCAGTTTTGCTCGCGTGGATTAACTCAGTACGAGGTCTAGGCCAAAGCCTCATATATTTTGTAAGTATCTCTATTGTTAGAATCCACTGTATTGACCGTGTATGAATCCGTAACCAACTCACACTTTGTTAGCAAACCGAAGGGGCTCAGCAGGATCCAATGTTTCGTTTCTGAAAGGAATGTTCGGCCTCGGTACGAAAAGCAACGAAGAAACAGGAGTGGGTTTTTAGTCAGTAAAAGTCTGACACTATTACCCGCTCCGCCCAGGTCATTGGATGATTTTCCCACCAAAAACACAACACTCCGACTTATATAATTGTATCACCTTGGCCACAAGCTTTTGTGATCTAGATCCGCCCCTGATTAGTCGTGGGAGCTAGCCTTTAGAAATTTGCTGTCTGGGTCGGACTTTAGGGCTCTACTAACTAATGAATGTGAAATAGAATTATTTACTTAATTTGCAAGTTAGATTTTGAATCAGTTACAAGTTTCTTAACGAACTGGCAGACGACAGTGTTTCTTACGGCTCTTCCGCTAAAAGAAATGTAAAAGTAAACGGAAAAGACCTTACACTAATCTATATACAAGGTATAAGGGACAGCCCTCCGCAAACTTTAAGGGCTTGCTCAGTAGACGAAACTGAACAACCTTCCACAGAATTTAAAATCGGCCTCGCCATACAAATTGTCCAATCAAGTTTACTCGTATCATTTTGTATGGTGAGGCTGATTTCTTTTTTCGTTTCCTGAAAAAAAAATCTTGTAGAAGGTTCGTCTACTGAGCAAGCCCTAAAAGTTTGCGGAGGGCTGTCCCTTGCACCTTTTATATAAACGGAGACACTGACTGACTGACATCAACGCACAGCCGAAACTATTGGGACTAGGAGCGTGAAATTTCGCACAAGGTTTTCTTTTATGACATAGGTGAGGACTACGAGAGGATATCTTAAAATTAGCCCCTAAGAGCATGAAACGGGAGTTCAAAGTTTGTATGGAGAAATCTACTTTCACGCAGGCGAAGCCGCAGGCAGAAGCTATATTATATATATTTATACATCTACACTAATATAGTAAAGAGGTAAAGTTTGTGTTTTGTTTTTTGTTTGTAGGAGGTAACCTCTGAAAGTACTGATCTGATTGCTAAAATTTTCTCACCGACAGAAAGCTGCTTTATTTCTGAGTGACATAGGCTATATTTCATGTACACGGGCGAAGCCACGGGCAAAAGCTATAGCCTATGTGGCTATATTTTATGTACGCGGGTGAATCCGCGGGCAAAAGCTAGTTATACGTATAGTAATAGTGATTATCAGGATAACAAAATGTGAGGAATTGATTACAATGGAGCTATTTCTAAGTATTTGAACATTTGACTAGGTCTAGCGGGCCCAGTCAAAATGGGTTGCGAAGTCGTCATGGCCCTGGCACGCAAAACAACTGAAAAAACACGGGTGGGTTTTAGTCAGTAAAAGCCTGACACTCCCTCTTGCTTCACCCTGAGCGGGAGAATTTATTAGATACTTTCTTTTCCTCTTTGCTAACATGTGCAAAATTATAGAAAAAATACTTCTAGACTATTTCGTAGCTTGTACAATCACTACAGATACAGTTGCCACAAAGTATCTTGAGCGGTTGCGCAGAAGTCAAATATTTGGTCTCTTTAGTGGTGCGAAGTGAGAGGCGGGGGCGGGGAGCGTCAGTGATTGGCTCGCCGCGTCATCGCGTCATAGACGTCACTCCTCATTCGTTCCCTGCGTTGCGGAATGTATCTAACAACGAAGATGATTGGCTCGCCAATGTATGGAATGCGCAAAGCGATCCCCACTCTGACGCCGAGCGCTCAAGATACGTTGTGGCAACTGTACAGTCAATTTGAGTTATCAAATCGATGATAAATCTTACAGTGATGAAAGCTAATCTTAAAACAGGGTTTTGATGCTACAGAACCCAGTTTTTAATTAGCCTTTCACTATCTAGGGCCAGACAAAGGAAGGCATTTGATGGCATTTTCTCAAGGGCCCTATTTATCAGCAGTTGGCTCACTCACTGACCGAAATTCCACTTGATGATTCGTTTGATATCGCGTGATTTCGGTTAAACACAGAGCGAACGTCATCCGCATAGATTATAAAATATTGAGCATTTTTAAAGGGTCCAATCCAAGAACAGTGTCCAAGAACCTAAACAAGAGGTTCTTCATAAAGTGGTTTGTTAATATCGAAAATAAGCAAACCTTTCCGGTATTCCCTATATATACGAATACCTATAGATATTGAATGGTTAAAATTAATTGAGAGAGTAATAAGATGAGTACGATAAAAAATTACAACTTAATTCGACAGTAAGATGATAAAGTGTGAGGAATTAATATAACAGCGGGGTATCAACAGTCATATCGTAAATGATGTATTGAGGATACGGCTTGAAGACGTGGTCACTCCTTATTTGGATTATCGCATCGCTTTAATAAAGGCCTAGCTGTACTCACGAATTTGTTCACACAATTTATTTTATTCAGATGTACGTAATTAGTACACTATTATCTTATGTACTGTAGCGTCGACTTACCTAATCTATAGGACGAGACAGAAAAAAGAAAGAAAGCAGAAAGAAAAGGTAAAAAGGAAGAAAGGATCAAAGGAAGAAAGGAAAATATAGAAGGAAGAAAGGAAGAAATAAATAATGGAAGTAAGGAATAAAAGAAATAAGGAAGAATGGAAGAAAAGAAGAAAGAGAAATGAAGAATCATACTAATATCTAATTATTATAGGAGAATTGTGAAAGTTTGTATATGTATACGTGTATGTTTGCTACTTTTTCTCGCTCAAACGAGCTTCTCATATAAAATTCCATAATACGAGTAATGGTTTATCAGAGGTCAGATGGCATTCCGAAACAATGTCAGCGTCATACAGATCCCTGAAGGCTAACCTTATACAACAAGACAATGTATTCAAGGGTCACTTTATGCCTTTTATTACTTATAGGCTGCCAACGGCTTTACTTTTTTTTATTGTTGACAGGTTTGCGCTTAACCGCTATCTCATCTGGAATGGTAATCTTGTACATAATGACAAATGAATATCTGACGTACCTATGCGTATCTGCAAAAATTTTGACAGTTAATTTTATCAGTGACCTCTCATTACGACGTCATTGCGCAGTTAGTGCTTTTAATAAGCTCGGTATTGTCATTCTACCACAATTCTATTACAAGACCATTGACCGATCAATGACCGACCATTATGAATTAGCAGATTACAAACTTTTAGCAAAATGACAATGGGATTGTGTTGGAATGACGAATTTATAAAAATAGCAGACTTGGGCCCCTGATGGAAAGCGACGATGTGGTCGACGATGGATGGACTTGCGTGGTAATAAAAAAACATCTCAGGATAAAAGTATGCTATATCCTATTCCAGGACATAGTCTACCCCAGTATCTGTTTCATCGAAATCCGTGCAGCCGTTCCAGCATGAAAGGTTCACTTATACGCGGGCGAAGCTTGTAGTAGAAACTACACGAGGTAATTTGTTAAACACTGGCAACTTGTTTATGTTACTAACATCATAAACAACAACTTTAGTTCTATGACTTTTAAAAATTTTATCAAACATTGGTTCATCAGATTTTCATCCAAACAAAGAAAATAAATTGTAGAATCTAAATATTCTAATCTAAAGTCTATGCGAAGCAAGAGATAGTACAATAGCGGAGGGAAGGGATGGGGCGACGGGGGTGCTTGATGCGCTTGCGTTGCGTCTTACAGACGTAGGTAGGTATAGCAAAATACAGAGTTGAAATGTGTTAGATAGAACAACGAAATCTTGAAGGTTTGTTTTAGGTAAATGAATTATGTTTTGTAAAAAGACAGAACAGAAGTTGTTGTTTATGTAAGTAGTTCGTAATACAGTTCTGCAAGGTTTTTAGCGTTTTATAAATAACCCTGTACAGTATATGTATAAAAGTAATACAGAAGAAATACAGAAGTATATAATAAGCGAAAGAAATACTCAATAAAATATAATATTAAGAAATTAACTTGCCCAAAATGCGGACCTTTCTTCCTCGCAGAGTTACCTTGCGGCGGCGCATCTTTAGAGCACAATAATTATTATATCTTACTCGCCTTCCTACATAGCTTAGTATACATATATGGAAATATCACAGTTTCTTAGCTTATCTTTCACGTCCTTGCAGCATAGCAGCATAGCGCATCCCTAGTGGTAAAGCAACCCTACACTTCAGCCAACTAAATATTCTTGCTTGGGACGTTTTTCTGTTTTATTCGCCAATCGAGATTAGTACAATAAAGTGTGACGGAATCGTATTTCATTCACTCTCTGTCACGCAAATTAAATTGAAATATTATTATACAATTTACAGAACTTGAATAACAGTGAGAGTAGTGACCAAGTTTATTGTTCTCCTGTGGATATCTTCATTCCTGATTCAATCACGCAACGAAAACTTCGAGCATCAAAGATTTTCTTCCTTCATTTTGCCCTTTCCATCGCCCTTTGGGTGACTTCAAGCTTTTTGATGAGACCCATTGTGAGCGACCATGTTTCAGAGCCATATGTCATCACTGGCAACACGCATTAGTCATAGACTTTCGTCTTGAGACACTGTGGAATGTTGGACGAGAAAATACCACGCAGCTGCCCGGACGACGTACAGCCGAATCGGATTCGACGGTTGACCTCTTTCTTGAAATTAGACCTACCCGAATGGACCGTCTGTCCCAGGTAAACGTCGACAACTTAGAATTTAGAGTATTTAATCTTGATAAGAGTGGAAACTCTGCCGCTACTGAATCCTAAAAAACATGGGGCAAAAAATTAGCTTAAGGTTTGATTTGAGCGTTTTTGATTAAAAATATCTTCAATTAATTTAAAATTAATCAAGTTTCTGAGATCGATCCATTGTTTAAGATCGATTAAAAGAATCGGTTTCATTGACCTTTAAAATCGATACTTTGTTTACTACGATACTCATATCGCCATCCCTAGTTCAAATTCAAGCAGTGCTTTACTTTGTGTCATTCATTTAATCACCACTGCACGTAAGTAATCAAATCAGAGAAGAAAAACATCGCGAGGAAACGGCGTGTCTTTGAACCGAAATTGCTAAGACATTTGATGCTAACACCAACACGCACTGAGCCCGCGTGGTGGCTTACTACCCATTCATTCTCCTAGAGAGGAGGCCAGAGTCCTAGCTGTGGGAACATTGTAAGGCTGATTATGTATGCTATTAACCTACAACACAGTGATGCAGGTGACTCACATGTAAATTAGCTGGTTGAGCGTAAGTCGTGTGATCGAGATTGAGAACAAATAGATAAGAATGTGACTTATTGACTAGCGGGGAATTAGCAAAAAATGCCAAACAAAAATAACCTTTTTTTTTCAGTGAAACATCATTAAACAACCCTCGATGTATTTTATTCTTTATCGGTCTGCAATTTTGGATTACTAAAACTTTTTCATTGATATAAAAAAGCTTTCTTTGATCCATGGTTTTCATAGACCTGAGGGATCTGGGTGCAAAAGAGGAAGAAAAAGTTGATTGCCTTCAGCAAGAACCTCGGCTTTACATGCCTTTGAGGCACGATGGGGTCTTGGTGAGCAAAAAATGGGCATTGAACCGACCTTGGCAAGAATATAATGCAGTATTTTTAAATATATATTTTTTTTAATATCTTATTTTTTACATTTTAATTAATATTTTAACCTTACAAATAATCCTAATATTACTGTATTAAATTAAAATAATAAATTCATAAACTAAATACACATATTAATTAACCAATTATAATTCTTGTAAAGTTTATGATTTGCTAATTTAATATTTTTACGCGAGCAATGATAGTATATGTGAATCACTCTTTAATGTAATGTAATTAGTTTTTAGTTGTTAAAAATAAATGGTTTAGTAAAATTTCATAAGCACACCCTGAACATTATTTCAATTTGTGATTAGTATAGATCGGAATAGGTAGTGCTATTTTATATACTTGCCATAGGTTAGAATAATATGGATATACCCCAAGTCCCGGGATTTGGTTGGATTATAAGTAGTAAAATTATAAAAAAAAAAACTATTCTTGCCTTCGAGACTAATGAAAGACTACACTTCCTTTCTGACGGGTAAATATAAGAAGGATGGGATTAAGGATAGTATAATAAATAGATAAACTTGATTCATTAGACCACATATATTTTTTTTACATAACAATTTCTTATTCAAGAATCAACAATCATTTAAACATTTTTATTCTGAAGTTGTACAAAAACATATTAATAATCCCGTGGAATATCCATATTAACATCAATTTTTGCGATAAATGAACCTAAATAGCCCTACCTATTCCGATCACTGGTGATAAGATAGAAACTCAAAATTCTGTAATTTATTTTTGGTTTCTTCTCCTAAGAGAAAACATATTTCCTTACACTAGGAATTAGTCCAGTATTGTGGGTGCGTTCAGATACGAGTACATAAGACACCTAAACTTGGAACATATAATATATTTATTAATTACAGTTTTGAGCCGTTTGGGGTCGAAACACTTGGTTCATGGGGTCCGAGTGCGCGTCTCCTTTTCAAGGAAATTTCACGCCGACTGATCGACACTTCACGTGACCAGAGGGCTGGCTCGTTCTTCGCCCAAAGAATTAGCATTGCCATTCAACGTGGCAATGCTGCCAGTCTTCTGGGCACATTTCCGGATGACAGCGATGTGGAGGAGTACTTTGACGCCTGAGCGTACTTTGTCATTTTTTTTTATTATATTTATGTACATAGTTAGGTTTTAGTAGAAATAGTTTATTTATTTTTAATATCTAAGTTTTTTATGTACATATGTATCTCGCTATTATATAAATAAAATATTTACATATATTTATTAATTGAAACTTTATGCACATAACACTGTAAAAAGGCAGACTTAATGCCTTACACTTTTTATATCAGTCGGCAGTCATATATCTGTAGGCCATATGAATTGATATAGGTTCCGTGCGGTAATCGAACCACGAACACCGTAGCCAATCGCTCAACCACTGCATCAAAGACCAAAGATATTTTTTATCCAATTTAATTTACAAGTCCAACGATTATAATTTTTATTTCACCGTTTCATTTTTTCTGTTAACAACAAAGAATACCACATATAGTTATAATTTCCAGGTATTACTGGATCCAGTTCTCCGGCCGGTCACTTCAATCGATATCGATCCGACCCTTGACACTTGGCTTCATTTCAGACTGTCCCACGATGGGCAGGTGCTCTGAATGTCAACAGTCATGGCACTGCGCATGCGCATTCTCTCAACGAGGCGAACCCGCTGGTCAATTGTTTTGCCGACCATATCTTTTGTGTGGAATAAATAAACGTCGATTTTAATAAAGATCTTTGCTGCTGATAGTATCGGATGTTGTCAAGATTTTTTTGTTCTGACTAATATTTTTTTGATGTGGGAGTCTGTGTGTTTGAGTCTTTGTATGATTTCTATCAATATATGATATTTATTTTGCAAATAGGTTTTTTACACGTCAATTTTTTTGTCAATTCTTCTAGTCTCTTTATATATAAGAATAATGTACATTGATTTGTTTTTATAATTGATGGGCTTTTTTATGGTGGGAAAATCATTAAATGACAACCCCCGCTCTTGGGCGGAGTGGGAGATAGTTTCAGACTCTTACTGACTAAAAACCCACCCAGTTCCTTCAAGCCTTCATACCGGGGCTCGAGCTATCTTTCGAAACTAACCCTGGCCCCGATAGACTTCGACCTCCTTGAGGCGCGCGGGATAATTGATAGGCTCGCGTTTGACCACTATCTCACCTGATAATAAGCTATGATGTGGTCGACGATGGAGCACGCTTACCTAGAAGTAACCCATTCACTCTTGACTTAAAGACCCCTAGGTTGTAGGTATCAGGAAACATAGACTCCGGCAGGGACTTAAAAACGCCTTTCCTATTTTTTTTATGTGTTTTCATCGTGTTAACCCAAAACACTTAAAAAAGTGTAACCGTAACATATCTGCAACAGATATAAAAATGTTAACAGTGTTAATAAGTGTAACAGGTAAACGCAACGATGCCAAAGTTACAATTTACTTATTTATGGTACTGTGCAATTATTTCAGTTACACATTAACACTTATTAACACATATAACAGGTTACAGTTTGATTCGGTAGCACTTCTTAACACATATAAAAGGTTACAGTTTGATTCGGTAACATTATTGTATCTGTTACATTTAAAAGTGTTTTTCTGTTAAAACTGTTTTAAAAAACAGTGTTAAAACACATTATTATGGTTACAGTTTGAGTCCCTGGATAATGTAATTCCCTGCCGGAGGGCAGGGAATTACATGATTGTTAAATAGTGTTTTTTTTCTACATCGCTGTCTTCCGGAAATGTGCCCAGAATACTGGCAGTATCACCATTCACCATGACATATCTTTCTTGTTTCAGATGGACAAAACCGCATGAAAAAACTAGTTTGGAGATAAAGATGTTAATTCTCCGTCGTCTTTTGTTTCTGTTAATGTACCCTGTAATAAGAACTGAAATTTTATTGCTTCTTGATGCGTAATTTAAAGGCTCTTTTATTTTTACTGCCGCATAAATTTACAATCAATGCTGTTACGAGATTATTTTACATTTTCATTGAGTTGTCTTTTTACAAACTAATATAGGTAGTTCACACGATCGATCGATAACATTAAACTGTCGATTTATCTCTTTTGACAGTAAACACTTTATAGAAATTAGTAGAATGACTTGTTGCCATTATAATCGATCACTTGACTGAACCAATTCTAGCTAGCAATAAAAAAAGAAAAGTTAACTGAGCGAATTACTGTAGACCGGCAAGAAAATAAAATAATTGTATTGTTCACTTCTTTTATTCTATTTTTATAAAGTCCGGTTTAGATAACGATCGCAGTAATCTCATGTCTATTATTAATATTTTATATTAAAGCAGTTACTCATAATAAAAATTGTGTAACTTGCACCAAAAATGTGGCGTGTATTTCAACAATATTTTTTAAAATACCTAAGTTTCTGGAGAGGGGCGTAGTTTGGGCTAATTTAGACGTGGGTGAAGGTGCGTCAGCGGGACCTTTTTCTTTTATAAATTCGAAAACGAGGCAGCAGTTGTCGCCTCCCAGTGTTCGACCACACCGTCTAAGCAACGACCACTACTATACCATCAGGTGTCGACGTCGCGTTCTGTTCCCGCGCGCCTCAAGGAGTCGTTAGCAACCGTAGGGACCCAGCAGGGATGACGCCTACTGGGGTCAAAGGTCTGTTTCCGAAAGGGAGGATGGGCCCTAGTATGAAAGGCAACGAAGGAACAGGGTGGGTTTTTTTGTCAGTAAGAGTCTGACACTATCTCTCGCTCTGCCCAAGGGCGGGGGATGTCATCTGGATGATTTTTACCCTCCGAATAAAAAAAACGCCATCAGGTGAAATAGTGGTTAAACGCGAGCCTTTATATTATAAAAACAGACCCTCGTTGTTAAAGATGGGCGTAAAGATGCTCTTACATGCAAGGGCTCTTTGGGTGTGAGGCCGTGAGCGAGGGCCCCCTTCACCTACGCCTACCTACGCTACTGTTGCTAGACTACAGATACAGCTATTTCTCTTTTATTCTTTTTGTATTTCCTTTCCTACAAACCTACCTTGTAATGTATGTTGCGTTATTTTAAGAGGCGTGAATGTTTAATTACTTTTGAACCATAAACAAATGTAAACAATCATACATTACTGCATTAATAATTTAGACATTACCAAAAGTTATTACTCGTATACTTTTGCAACTCAAAACTAAGCGTTAATTTCAACAACGCGTAAAATTTGGTAATATTCTAATTATTCTAGACCCGTGTGGTTTTTTTGAGTAGCTGCTAGATAAGTTACATTATCTTTAGTAGACAATCAAGTGCAACGGAGTCACGATTTGTGAGAAAACGTTTGACATTTGGAAGGCATTTTGCGGTGATCTAGAACGTTCGTATGTAGATGCAATGGAAAAATCAAGGGCGTGTTCGATTCAGAGCAGTCGTGTCTAATAGCCCGCGGCACTGTTAGTATTGTTGTTTAATTATTTGATTGATTTTTTGTAGCTGTTTTGAAGAATGCCGATGTATTGTGTGGTCTCTAGACATCGTGTTGTTATTGCTGGATATATTTATTTGTTAACCGTAAAGTGAACATTTTTTTTGTGGGTAAAAATCATCCAAATGACGTCCCCCGCCCTTGGGCAGAGCGGGAGATAGTGTCAAACTCTTACTGACTAAAAAAACCCACCCCGTTCCTTCTTGCCTTTCATACCGGGGCCGAGCCTCCCTGTCGGAAACATATCCTAGCCCCAGTAGGAAGGTGAACATGATTCTAATTGATTCTATGTCGATCGTTGATACATAAAAGTGTGTCCTTAATTAACCTTTTATGGAAATCATTAGGCCATTAGTTTAATTAGGTACTTAAGGTTTTATATATAGTATTATTGACCTTCTACGTACTCTCATACATATGAATGGTTTAAGAAAAGGATATTATTAAGTGGAGATTATTTGAGAGAGATATCAAAGGGCAGCTTAAGGAACATGGATGAGTTTTAGTCACCAAAAGTCTGACACTCTTTTTGTCATTGCTACACGAAGCAGGAGAAGCTACTTGACGATTTCCTACACTCAAAAAGAAAAAGAAAATGGTAGGTACACGTAACTCTATGACGGAATCAGGATTCGAACCAACGACCTTTGCTGTCACGAACCAAAGCTTTGAGTATTTGGAGTGTTGAATTAGTTCGACTTTGTGTTTATTATAGAACACTGTACTCAGCTGCATTTCGTCAGATTATACCCAGCTCATTATACTCATTATACAGAAGAACCAAGGTCGCCTACATAGCCCGAAGGATAACCAAACTTAAGTAGCAATCACCAAACTTAAACTACAAGGTGGACTGATGACCTGGGCCTCATGTCTGCTATTACAATAGTGTCAGAATGGTCTATCATTGATTTCATATTTGCTGATTTTGACAAGTTTTGGTAATCTAGTCATAATGGCATCATTATGACTTTCCAATGGTCAACCACTGACACTCCATTGAAAGAAATGGCATAGAATGGTAATCTTGTACACAATGTTATATGAATGTCTGCTATATGCGGTAGTCTACTAAAATTTTGACAGTTCCTTTGATCAGTGTCCTACCATTAGAACTTCATTGTGCAGTTTAGTGCAGAAGCTCGATATTGTCATTTTACCACAATTCTATTACGAGACCATTGACTGATCAATGACCGACCATTATGAATTAGCAGTTTACTAACTTTTAACAAAATGATAATGGGATCGTGTTGGAATGACGAATTTATAAAAATAGCAGACTTGGGACCCTGGTGAGAGTCGCGGTAATGCGATGGATGCGAGACGCATAGGACTGTTCGTTGTGGCGACACTTGGGTGAGGTCTATGTCTAACAGTGGACGTCCTTCGACTGAAATGATGGTGATGGTGGTCGCTATATTCTTACCAAGAGATTAAGAATCAGCTTAGGCACTATCTATTAAATACAGACAATACGACATTTATGAAAAAAAAAATGACAGTTTGCACCTTTTTGCGACTGGTGCTGCTACATAATAAATCAGAAAATGTATGAAAGAAACGTATAGAATTGTCGTTGATTGCCACTTATCACTCTATACATTTCAGCTGTAGCCTGTCGTCGCTGTTTTATTAGCTGTCAAACTCAAATGGACGCTAATTCAATTAAGTTTATACATTCGGCATCATTAAAAATATTATTTCGGAAGAAATTGCGAACGTAAGTTGGTTATTTGTATATTTACAATAATGCGATTTGTGTATTTACAAAAAAATTAAATCCCAAAAATTGTCTATTTTGTTAGTTAGTAGCTATTGTTCGTTTTGTCATCATTGGTAAATTCATAATAGAATTAATCATTCATAACAATTGCGACTAGAAAATACTATGCGCAGTGTTTTTTTTTTTCATTTTGATCGTCATTCATTCATTCATAATCAATGTAGCCTGTTTTTTCCATAAATTGAGTAATATTTTTTGGAATATAAACAAACGCATATAACTTTGCTGTTTATGAATATAATTTATTGAGACTTTACTTAATTAATAACAAGACCTTTTTTAGATAAGCCCTTTAAGTATAGGAGTGGCAGGCGGTCGCCTCCTTTTGTGAAGCAGTGATGCTAGCAAAGGAGGAGGCCGACCACATCAGGCAACAGGGCTCTCGCCGCCGCCGGGAATCTGATCCCGATTTCCGGCCACCATATGCGCGGGCTTGCAGACGGCGAGCAATGGGTAGCTCGCTGTCCGATCGTCCGGTAACTGTCCGGACCGAGCCCACGTCATCGACGGCACTGTTCTCGCGCGCCTCAAGGAGTTGCCAGCTGGGTCGAAGCCTACTGGGGCCAGGGTTAGTTTCGAGAGATAGCTCAGCCCCGGTATGAAGGAACGGGGTGGGTTTTTAGTCAGTAAGAGTCTGACACTATCTCCCGCTTCGCCCAAGAGTGAAAAAAAAGCCCTTTAAGTATATTTGTACTCATTAAAAAAGTAGTGGTGTGTAGAGGTATTTGTATAGCTTTAAGAGTTTAACGCAAAGCAAGTCGCGGACAGAAGTTTACCAATATGAAATATGACCATCAAGAATTTCCATAATGATTTATTTTCAACTTTTTTGCACAATTATAACACCGATGACCAAGATTAAGTCGTAATAAACTTAGATAATTACTTTTGCAATAAAAAACATTATCCGTAACATAAATAATAATGTGAATTATATGTTAATTTATCATTTGACATTTGAATTGCAAGGAGTGTCAAATGAAACGAGTTTTCCTTATAATTGCAATTACCTGACAGCAATCCTTCTTGGATATCTTCCGGGTAGAGGTTTGAATTGCCGAAGTTCATCGATAAAGAAGTAGGCGTCAGTTTTTGCGGAACGTCTACGATCATGCGAATGCATTTTGGATTGAGACGAAAAAATCAATTATGCCTTTACGCTTGAGTTCGCGGGAAAATAGATTCGGAAAGAAATATAGGAATAAAAGAAATAATTCGCATAGTGTGAATTTTATAGTAAAAGTAGCCGACTCGTCAAACGTTTTTCTACCAAATAATATTAGGTACAGTTGCCATCACGGATCTTGAGCGCTCGGCGTCAGAGTGGGGATCGCTTTGCGCATTCCATACATTGGCGAGCCATTCGTCTTCGTTGTTAGATACATGCAGCAACGCAGGTAACGAATTAGGAGTGACATCTATGACGCGATGGGCGGCGAGCCAATCACTGACACTCCCCGCCCTCGTGCTTCACTTCGCACCACTAAAGAGACCGAATATTTGACTTCTGCGCAACCGCTCAAGATCCGTGATGGCAACTGTAGGAGAGAAAGGATGCGGAATGGTTCGAAAGTGTCACCGTGAGCCTTTTTTTTAAGTGGGAAGTCATCTAATGACATTTCTCGCATTTGAGCAGAGCGGCGGGGCGTGTCAGACTTTTATTGACTAAAATCCCACCCCTGTTCCTTCTTTGCCTTCGTTCCAGAGCCCCGGTATTCTCTTTTGTATCACCCCTGGCCCCAGTAGGTTTCGACCCTGCTGGGCCCCTACGATTGCTGACATCTCCTTGAGGCGCGCATGGATCTACGTGCCGTCGGCGGCTTGGGCTCGGTCCGGACGTTCGGACGGTGAGCTACCCATTGCTCACAGGTGGGTTTTTATCAGTAAAAGTCTGATACTCCCTCTTGCTCCAGTAAATGTGAGAGAATCTGATATTACCACTTCTATTTGCCAGGCCTTTTGTTATCTGTGTTGGTGTCCACAACTCAGAAACTGAGTAACTGGTGTCTGGCTTCTTGACTAATCGTAATTGACGGCACTGTTGGCGCAGTGGTTGAGCGATTGGCTGCTGCGCTGCGTGTCACATGTTCGATTCCCGCACGGAATAAATAATAACTCTTTATTTTCAGGTGATTTTTTAGGTGGGAAATCATCCAATGACGTCTTTCTAGACGTGTTAGACTTTAACTGACTAAAACTCACTCCTAGTTCCTGCGTTGACTTTCATATCAGGGTCGAGTATTCAGCTCACTGTCCGGCCGTCCGGTAACTGTCCAGACCAAGCCCAAGTCGTCGACGGCGCGCACTGTTCCCGCGCGCCTCAAGGAGTTGTCAGCAACAGCAGGGACCCAGCCGGGTCGAAGCCTACTGGGGCCAGGGTTATCCGAAAGGGCGCTCGAGCCCCGGTATGAAGGCTAGAAGGAACGGGGTGGGTCTTTTAGTCAGTAAGAGTCTGAAACTATCTCCCGCTCCGCCCAAGGGCGGGGGGATGTCAATGCATGATTTTTTCCCACCATAAAAAAAAGGGTCGAGTATTCCTATCAGATGCGAAACCATGGCCCCAGTATGCTTCGACCCTTTTTTATGCTGGGAAAAATCATCCAATGACAACCCCCGCTCTTGGGCGGAGCGGGAGATAGTGTCAGACTCTTACTGACTAAAAGCCCACCCCGTTCCTTCTAGCCTTCATATCGGGGCTCGAGTTACCTGTCGGATAACCCTGGCCCCAGTAGGCTTCGACCCGGTTGGGCCCCTGCTGTTGCTGACAACTCCTTGAGACGCGCGGGAACAGTGCGCGCCGTAGACGAAGGCTTCGACCCTGCTACGTTGGGTTGTCGATGTTCTGCGCTGAGTCGTGGTGTCAAGGCTACACCTTCCGCGAAAGCGCCGATACAAGACACCCTTCGACTAAAGTTCTTCCTTCATGAAAGTCTCCAGTTGAAGAGTCGTGCGGTGCGACTCCAACCTTTCAACTCAAATAAATAACTCTCTCTTGTATAATTCGTATTGTTCCTAGTGAAGGGTAACAATTTTTATACCTACCTAATATTCAATACCTACTGTGAAAAATATTCCAATGACAGCTGGTACCAAAAAACTTGGAGGAGTCCTGGTAATAAATGGTCACCCACCCGAGGACAGACGTCGGCATGCGTTGCTTAACCTGCACGATCAACCGCACTATACTGGCTGTTTACTGTATTTAGACAAGCTTTTTTTAAATGCTACGAACTTGTGCTTGACTGCTATCCCATTTAATAGTAAGCAGTACCTAATGCAGTCGTTGATGGTGAATCGCACTAGTTTATTGAGAGCCACTTTAGCTTTGAAGACACCTAAATTATAGGTAATCGGAAAGGAAAACCGCTGCAAGCAAATTGTTCCAATCCTTCTATGTACACCGTACAAACGGCGAAGCGGAACGCTTAGTCCGGTCCGAGCCGTAGACAATGTAAGGGTGAGCACTCGCTGTACGACGGCTTGTCCGACGGTAGTCATCATTTCATTTATTGATAGTTGTAATTATTATATTTTTCTTGCTTTTTTTACATAGCGTCTTTCTTATAATGTGAATGTGAGAACACTCCACGAATTCTTAGATTACTTCCTATTACGACTCACTTTTTTTATTATGGTCATTTTTATTGTAGTGTTCTTTCTTTCTTTCTATTGATTCTGTAATATGGAAATATTGTAACATCAACCACTTTTGATAAAAGAGTAACCATAGAGGGTCTTGCCGGTTCTTCTCCATAGGAAACGACCAATTTGGAACCGTGCACTAGCTTCTGACGCCCAAAGTACCCATGTAGGACTACGTGAAATAGAAATATTTGAACTTTTATAGAAAGGTGATGACGAAATTAAATTATTTACACGAAAACCTTCCAAAACACCATTGTTTACACAAAGGACAACCAACAATCAAAGAAAAATCAATTAACCTGCCATATCTCCTTGTTGACCTTACATGGCCCAGTGTCTCAAACACTTGATCCACGAAAACAGCTCTTACTACTACGAAATAAAGTCGTTGTCAAAATAGTCACCATGGAGTATTGGACGTGGGTGTACCAAGGCCAGGGAGCGATGGGAGTGGCCATCTGACAGATAGTTCGATTGAAATAGTCGGAAGAGCGATAAATGCTTTTGATTTTGGTATTTAAAATAGATTTGGAATGTTTTTGCGCGTTTTATTGTCAAGGGGATTTATATAGATTTATTTAATTGATACTAGTTATGAGTATAAAGATACGATTATGTTGACATTCCTGGGTTTTTTAGGTGGGAAAATCATACGATGACATCCACACTCTTGGGCCGACCAGGGCGTCAGACTTTTACTGACTAAAAACCCACTCCTGTTCCTTCTTTGCCATTGTCCCAAGGCCCCAGGGATCTCTTTTGCATCACCCATGGCTCCAGTAGACTTCAACCCTGCTGGGCCCCTAAGGTTGCTGACAACTCTTTGAGGCGCACGTGGAACAGTATGAGCCGTTGACGACTTGGTCTCGATCCGGACGGTCGGACAGCGAGCTACCCATTGCTCACCATCTGCAAGCCCGCTAGATATAAGACCTATCAACGTGACGACTTTGAACTACCACAGAACACAGGAATCATGAACTACAATGTGACATCATCATGGGCATTTTTTGGTGACTTTTATCTCATAGATCATATCAGCTCCATTCGTTACTTAAGTCTACAATAACAACTTAATTTGATAATAATCTACACAATGGATTACAAAAGTGGAGTTACTGATAGGTACTTTGCCAAAACAAAAGTAATCTTACCACTTCTTGTGATAATATTGCCACAATATAAGCCACAAAAGTAGTAAAAGTAAGTAATATCGATAATATTGATCTTTCATAATCTTGTCAGTAGCTCTCTAGTTTGTAGTTAGTAAATATTCGGACACAATATATTCGAACACAGTGTCCGAATCGACACATTTTATTTTCAATATTTTTTCACTGAAGATTCGGACACCACTAAAATAAAAGCTGGTTAGTACAGTTAGATAAAAAAAAGTTTTAAATACATCATTATTTTTAGTTGATGCGAAACTTCAATATGGTTAGTTGAGAATCAGTAACTGAATAGATTCCAATAGTTTTTACATCATGTTATATTTTTTACCAAAAATATTTAAAAAGGTCACAAGTTTGACACCACCGACACTAAGTACAACACAGGTAACGGCATGTCATAGCGGGCATTAGGAGCCAGCAAACAGCTGGGTGCAAGTGTAAAACAACCTCTTAGTCGCCTGTGTGGTCCGGTGACTATGCATTTTTGCTGACATAACAAGCTTATAATTTTATGATTTTTCATGATACAAAGATGAAATTTTGTACATAGATTCTTTACATACAATATTAGACATGTATATCAGGTTTCGTATATATACTAAAAGTAATGTTGTTTATCATAAAGAAATTTACTGCACGAAGTTCATCATCATCATCATTTTCAGCCGACAGACGTCCACTGCTGGACATAGGCCTCCCCCAAGCGTCGCCACAACGAACGATCATGTGCGTCCCGCATCCATCGGATTCCCGCTACCTTCACCAGGTCGTCAGTCCACCTTGTAGGAGGCCTTCCAACGCTGCGTTTTCCGGTACGCGGTCGCCACTCCAGAACCTTTCGGCCCCAACGAAGCACAAGTTGCAGCCCTAAATTTACACTAAAATTGTTTTGGTAACGCTCTTTTTTCTCATGTCTAACTATTATTTTTGTGTGTCCGAATCGTCAGCGAAAAAATGCTGAAATTGATATGTGTCTATTCAGACGCTATGCCCTAAAATATTGTGTCCAAAAGATTCCTTTTATTAAAAAACTAGCTTCTACCCGCAGCTTCGCCCACGTACATAAATAGCCTATGTCACTCAGGAATGAAGCAGCTTTCTAACGGTGAAAAAATTTCAGTAATCGGACTACTTCCAGAGATTACATCCTACAAACAAAAAAATAAACTTTACCTCTTTATTATATTAGTATAGATATATTTATTTATGTATTTAAACTTCATGTTTATATATATAAGGTGTAAGGGATAGCCCTCCACAAACTTTAAGGGCTTGCTCAGTAGACGAAAGTGAACAACCTTCCAAAAATATTTTTCAGGAAACAGAAAAAATCGGCCTCACCATACAAATTGTCCAATCAAGTTTATCATTTTGTATGGTGAGGCTGATTTTTTTTTCGTTTCCTAAAAAAAAATCTTGTGGAAGGTTGTTCAGTTTCTTCTACTGAGCAAGCCCTTAAAGTTTGTGGAGGGCTGTCTCTTACACCTTTTATATATGTATATATTTCCTAGTTCATAATTTACATCAAGATACATTTTTAGGTGTTGAGGGTATCAGGCGATTTAGTTTAATGTATTTCCTTAACGTGTAATGATGCAAAATAAGATTTAAATAAAAAGAATCTATTTCCTTAATAAGGTTATTATTATTCAATATCACGGAACAGTACGCATTTTAAGCCGACATACTATCGAACTAATGAGCAATCGCTGTAGGGTTTATCGTAACAGGATTTTTCTCACAAACGTTACATTGCAACAATAAAGCATCGATTTAATAAAACATCGTACAACTAAATTATCGACACACCGTTTTCGATGTTATGAAAATCGAATCATCAAGTTTCACAGTCCAATAGGGAACCCCATTGAATAGGTCAGTGCAGCGAAATCGTAAGCGTTTAACTTCGAGCTGTATTAAAAAATGAGAAAGCCTTAAAAAAAGTAAAAATAAAAAAAGAGAAAAAAAAAAAAAAAAAACCAAAAAAAAAAGAAAAAGAAAAAGAAAAAGAGAAAGAGAAAGAGAAAAAGAAAAAGAAAAAGAAAAAGAAAAAGAAAAAGAAAAAGAAAAAGAAAAAGAAAAAGAAAAAGAAAAAGAAAAAGAAAAAGAAAAAGAAAAAGAAAAAGAAAAAGAAAAAGAAAAAGAAAAAGAAAAAGAAAAATAAAAAGAAAAAGAAAAAGAAAAAGAAAAAGAAAATAAAGAGTATATCTATTTATATTTTTTAAAACAAACATCTAAATTCTTCAGCTAGCATAAATAACCAATAAATAACTCCTGAGAATGACGCGATCATACCGACTACATAGATCCTAGTCAGTCAATCCCGCGCACAATGGTGCGGAATACCTGCGCGCTCGCAGGACAATTAGACTAAATATTTGGGGCCACCCACTCTCGATACTATCGTGGCCGCACGGTCGCTAGTCTGCGAAGGTACGAGAGGGGCGTGGTAGCAGGTCGAGTAGTCATCGGGGATAGCTTGGATTTAGTATTATTGTTTTATAGTAAAGTATGGTAAATATAGTCAGGTACATATGTGAAAGTAAATAACATTAGGTCGGTAGTAGAACAGTGGTAGCGCAGTGGTAACGGCCCCAACTTACGAGTGTAGGTCGCGTGTTCAAACCCAGCCAGGCGCATTACTTTGTCTAATTTATTTCATCACCACTACTCTCAAAACAGTGAAGGAAAACACCGAGAGAGGAGGCCTGAGTCCCTGCAATAGAACATTAAAGGGCTGATTATGCTATGCTATACTTATGCTAGGTTAGGGGTCAGGGGGTCAGGTACAGTAAGGGTCAAAAGTGCAGTTGCACTCAAACAATGCTATAATTCCTTCTTAGTAGTTACCTACGGTCGAAACTTAAATATTAATTATCAAGGTATTTAACTTAACCTAACTACGTACATATTACGTAAACAAAAACAAAATATACACAGGCGCCATAGTACTTCTCCATACCGCTGTCAATTGACGACATGCCTAGAAGACTAGCAGCATTGTTACGTTTAACGGCAATGCTAATTCTTTGGGAAAAGAATGAACTTACTGGCTACAGTGTCGATCAATCGGCGAGAAATATCCCTGATTATCTTAACTGAGACCATATAACCTAGGCATTTCAACCTAGGCGTTTTTGGCGGTAGCGCCCACCGGTGCACCGTATTTGAAACATTGGTAGCGTAAGGGTGTCAACACACTCGTCATGTATCTACTAAGGGTAGGTTTTAATACGGCAAGTAAAACGTTTGACTGGTAGAGATTGCACAACGCATTAATTAAGTCTGACTTAGTACCTACTTTAGTGTGGAGATATCATTAAAAAACTACTGCTCCATAATTATGGTGATGACAAAATGAAGAGGCTACTGTAAAGAGGTATAATCAAACAATTTTTTTATTTTATTTTTATTTTTGGCTGATAAACATTAAGTGGAATAGATATTTTAAGTCGTATTAATGTACGGAACGTCGATACATTCTTCTTAAACCAAACTATAGTGGGTGTGATGTCTATACACGTAATTATCTTGTAAATAATTATCTATTTCCTTCACCTAAATATTCAGAGTCTATTTTTCTCTAATTGCTGCACTAACACGTAATGATATGCAATGTATTCACATCGCAGGCTCCATTCATCATTATAACATGAATTATTCATATTTTTGTAAAATTTTGTATCAGGTGATGTATTATAGCCATGAATTACTTTATGTGATATTTATTATAGCTACTTGATATAATTTAAGGAGTTAGTAAGTTAAGTGGTTTACCTCAAACGTATGAAAATGAAGGGCAGCAATGTTAATTCTCGTTTTTAAATGTTCAAAAAATCGCAATATCATCTCCGCGATAAAATCAATGTCAAAAAGTTGAAAAATTAGGTAGACGTGTTTTCAATAGACGCGTCAATGATGCGGATGTGGATTTTGAAGTATGGAAAATCTTTACTAAAAAAATATATTTCAATCAGATGTGTCCAAACAAATATATTATTCTCATTACTTACCTACTGAACATCGATCATATAAACTTACGCAGAAAATTGTGATATTCTTTTCTATTAAACTTTCCTTAATAATATTGGTAATGTCGTCTACAGTCTTCGTTTTTTAGATTTAAGAAAGGTGCCTGAAATATAATCATCATCACCTCACCGAACCTCATCGACCACTGGATGGGAGAAGCACAGATCTGGTCAGTGTTACGAGGGTTCGTACAGCAATAGACGTCATTGGCTATTTCAATCGGCAGACACTCATAACATATGGACAAATCTAATCTTTTAAAAAAAATTGTCATTTGAAATATAATATCACATTTTTATGAATGCATTTTGCATTTTATGCCTATAATCACCTAATAGCGATTAAAGCACCAATTTCAATAATAATAAAAAGTTAAACCGTTTAATTAAAAATAAATTGATTGCCAATGCAACCGGCCGGCTTGTTATAAACTGTACCAAAGACAATAATGGCAGGCGATAAAAAAGAGTTCGTTATCTAATAATTATTAGAAAGTATTAATGAGTTAAGTACATGCAACGTTAAGAATGTTTAGCAGACTATCTTTGGCTGAGTAATGCAAAGCTAATTAGACTTGGATATTAAAGTTAGCTTCACTAATGTCGCCCCGGGCGTCCGGGCCGCAGGGCGAATCCTGTCCACTGTAGGTGCGGGCAATGTGTAGCTTAGCATAGCATAGCATAGCATAGTCGGCCTTATAACGTTCCCACTGTTAGGGCCCCCTCTCTAGGAGAGGGAATGGGCCGTAATCCGCCACGCGGGTCCCTATGCGGGTTGGTGGATGTCACATGTCGTCGAATTTTTGGTTCTAGAACATCTTTCTCACTATATCGCGCTATATCACCAGCGCACTAACCAATACTCACTGTCTATTTCAATGAAGTCCTGAGTTAAATTCCCAGTGCGGGCAAGTGCTATTGAGTTTTACTCTTGTATTGTCCGGATTATGGAAGTAGGTGGTGTGATGTTAGTACTGCGCCTGATCACTCTTCGGTCGTGTCGGATAGCCATCCCATTGGACTATGACAGTAAAGGAACAGAGTGTTCCTGTGTCTACGCACACACTTCTGCACTTTAATGTCTTCAGCGTAGTTAGCTAAATCTCTGTTGAGATTAGCCACGGTATTCGAAATTCAGTCGGGAGGTTTACATTCGCTATTATCTATGGTGGTATTCCATACCAGGAGTACAGCAGAAACGCTAACATCTTCCTGGGTCATAGGCTCTAAGACTGGGGTTCTGTCCGCCCACCGTGTGACCTTAGGAAAGGCTGTGGCACAGTGATCATGCACTACCATGCACAGCGAGGCTTAGAACAATGAGACCTTAGGAAAGGCTGTAGCACAGTGATCAAGCTCTGCCGTGAACAGCGAGGCTCAAGAGAGACCCCTTAACAGTCTCTTTAGGGATGTGCTTACGATGGTCACTACTGGGGTGGTTATCAAAGAAACAACTCAAAAAGGCTGCACCTTCTCCCTTTCTGTGGATGTAGTAATTTCAGCCATTTCTCGGCTAACGAGAATTAATGAACTTAAATAAATTAAATTTACTGTCGAACGTCAAGTTAATTTATTGCCGGTTGTTATTTCCGCCAGTCAATCATAACTAGCCAATTAACCACGGGACAAAGCCTTAATGGATTTTTAAGAAACACGTTATGGATTAAGACAAGGGCTTAGATAGAAGGTTCGGGAGAGTGTAATAGACTGTCACTCCTGCGCACCGGTCAGAGGTCAAGTTAGAAGAAGTCTGAAGGACAGGTATAAAGATTTTTACACGCAAACGTATGTATTTCTATAGAAGCTTTAATATCAACATCATATGAAAAATAAAGCCAATACCAATATTCACTACAATGACAAATATTGGTAGGTAATGTTTACCATTGTAGTGAAAGAATTTTCCAATTGAGAAAAATCTGATGCTCAGGATATGCCAAATGTAACAGAAGCTCAAGGAGGCTCCTTTCAACTCTGGTTGGCCACAGTAAAGACAATCTTCATAGAACAGATTTGGGACGGTTCCGATCTTCAGTATTTGTACGGGTTCTCTCTGCACGTGAGGATATGATGAAAGCGTGAACGGACGGCATTGCCATGGCTGAATACTGGACGAGGCAAGGAATTTTGTTTAGGAAACTTACTATTTTTGCCATCTATACGATAAGAAGAAAAAACTTCATAGCTTGATTGAACTTTATAAATTATATATAAAATCATCAGCACCTATAGAACGCCTTAATTTATCTAGTAACGCTTAAGTTCCATGGGGGTATTACCATCAACCGAATATTATTCCAGACTTAGTTCTGCTAACAAAAGAAAAAAATTCTTGATGATACACCAAATAACACTACCGACATGGTAATCGAACCCCGGCAACAGTAGTGCTCAACCAACGAAGCAACCTTATCTTATTATTAAAAGTGTTCACTACTACTTTCTACTTCTAAAGAAACATACATAGATTTTAAAGATAGTTCTAGATAGTTTTACTATGTCGGTCTATCAATCAAGTACATCAATTCTCTACTAGATGTTAGGATATCAGAAGTAGTGTGAACATCACACACTCGGCCCTTCATATCCAGTTCGCGTCAAGGTCATCAGTATAATCAACTTTGTGTGTTCCACACTGCATTCTAAAGTCACGATCTCCTTTAGTGGATACCATAAATTAGTCTCTTCCAAAAGTTGATCGTATATCTATTAAAGTACTCGACACTCGTCTTCTCCAATAACCGTACATCGGCCCTTTGGCGTAGCTATCGAAAGGCTAGTCGGGGCAAAACCCCGGGGCCCCTAACCTTAGAGGGACCCTTCATCTCAGAGGGGATCCAAACCTGATTAACAAACCTCTTATTGGAATAGCGAAAAATTCTCCGACCATTACAATCTAAATAAAATTAGTTGCAACATTAATTATAGAGTGGCGACTACGTACCGGACGATGCAGCGTCAGAAGGCTTCCTACAAGGTGGACCGATGACCTGATGAGGGTCGCGGGATTCCGATAGATGCGAGACGCACCGGACCGGTCGTTATGGCGACTCTTGGGGGAGGCTTATGTTCAACAGTGGACGTGTTTCGGCTGAAATGACGAAGATGATGATTATGACGACTAATTAGGGCAACACGTTTGAGGCTAAAAGTCTGACTTTCCCTCCCACTCTATCCAGAATAAAAGAACTTATGTGATAATTTTCCATGTATGAAAAAGGCCCCAAGAGCATTGATCAGCTACGCCACTGCATCAGTCCTTCGATCCTGTATAACATAATCGTGATCAGGAATAACTTGAAGCGGCAGAGTTGAATGGATTGTATAATTTGTGTACCAGGCAAAGTGGTGAATACCACCCACTGTCTAATAGTGATGGTATCTCACTTCATTGTAATAATAGGCGGACCTTTCACCAATTTGTAGATAATAACATTCCGGATTGCAATAGACAATAACCTTTTAATACTAAAACCTTTGGAAAGTGCTTCTGCAGGACATGAAGAAAGCTGAGAGTAAATCTTCCTTCAAGTGTGAAATTCGGAATCCTACCGCCTGTCCTCTCAAACTTTTTTTTATTAGGTGAGGAAATCATCCAATGACATAAAAACCCACTCTTGTTCCTTTTTTGCCTTCATTCCAGGACCCCGGATTTCACTTTCGTACTCCCCGTAGCCCCAATAGGCTTCAACCCTGCTGGGTACCTTTTTGCTGTCATTTCTTTGAGGCGCGCGTGGAACAGTACGCTCCGTCGATGACTTGGGTTCGGTCCGGACAGTTCCCGGATAAACTCGCGGCAACGGTGGCTGGAAATCGGAATCGCGATCCCGGCTGCTGGGGCGAGAGGACCGCTCGCGTATGCAGCCTCCTGCTTTGCTAGCATTACTGCTTCGCAGGAGGAGGTGGGCACCTGTCTCAAACTTAGTTGGATCTTCATCATTGACATTATATTTTGTTTTCACTTAATTCTAATGTTTTAATATTTATCATAATACTCGTATTTATACGTTCTTGATTATTAAATGTGTGTAAAACAGGTGTGCACAATAAATACATAGTATTTGAAATAGAATTAAGTTTCATTAACCCAAAGGTTGACTGGTAAACAATGCCTTCTTGCATTAAATCCACTTATGTACCATCGTTGTATATAAAGTTTAATTAGATAAATACACCTATAATTTTTAATTAATACAAATACTTAAAGGGCTTATTGGAAAAGGTCTTGTTATTATTTAAATAAAGTTTCATATTCATAAACAGCAAAGTTTATATCCCAAACGATGCTCGCCCGCGTCCGATAATCGGTGACCAATTTTTTGTAGGAGAAAAATAGAACACACTGATAGCAATAGTGCAACGCACATGTCCTACAAAAAGTCGGTCAGAAAACAGAACAATGTTACAAGTATACAAAATCGGCCCGATTAATTATTTGTCCTACAAAAAGTCGGACGTGGGGTGTCACTCAATAAATGGAAAAATTGTACAGGCTATTGATTTATGAATGAAAAACAGGAAAATCACTGCGCGTAGTATTTTCTAGTCGCAATTGTTATGAATGGTAGATACAATTATGAATTTAGCAATTATGACCAATCGTGGACAATTTTGGATTTCGTTTTTAGAGATCCCAACCTCAAAAGGAAAAAAACGGAATCCTTATAGGATCACATTGTTGTCCGTCTGTTTGTCTGTCTGTCAAGACCCTTTATATCGAGAACGCGTATAGGAATCGAGTTGAAATTAAAACCATATACTCAGGTCTGCAGTCCCTTTAAGCTGTGAAAAAATCAAACTTCTAAGTTAACGAATAAAAAAGATACGGCCGTTTATGTCGCAAAAAAACGTATATTTGTATACTCGTACTCTCAAAGACCGAAATTCATAGGGTACTTCCCGATGACTCAGAATTCTGAAATTTGACACAAAGCAAAGTCTTATAGCACAAGTATAGGAATAAATCTGAAAACAGTAAATTTGTTGTTGCCTACGTCACAAAAAAAAATGCAATTCGGAAAAATCTTCGAGCCTCCATTTGGGAATTGTAGTTTGCACGGAACCCTCAGAGCGCGAGTCCGACTCGCACTTGCCCAGTTTGTTTTTTTTTTACTTTCGACTATACAAATATGATCAGTAATGGCTTCGGATAAAACCCTATTTTTTGTACTAATAAAAAATACGTGTGTACCTTTTGACTGATAAATCTTCATATAGCTACTAACTTTTTGGAATTCTTAACGTATTTTTTAAATATAAAACCTGGTGCTTCCTGCGGTTGCGCTCCCATAAAAATGGTACTGGTAAAGTGATGCTTTCTATCATTGACAGACCATATTTAACTGGATCATAACCAAATACTTATAACAATTTAGTTAAAATTGTTATAAGTATTTGGTTATGATCCAGTAAAAAATCTAAAGAGTTACTTTAGATTTTTTAAATTTAAGATATCTTTATATATAGAGCTAAGTAAGCGTTTCCACTAAATATTTTTATTCAAACAAGTTTCCATTATATCATACTTTCCATTATAAATATTATGTAGTCATTATACATAGCTCGAATACTGCTAGACTTATTTACAACTGGCCGATTATATTATAAATTGACGTCTTTCATTTCAAATTGCCGTAAAATTGCAATCTTTTATACGCAAACTGTGTCCTGTCCACTGGTACATAGCTCGCAAACTAGATGGTTGATGAGACTGAAAGGTTCTGGAGTGGTGACCGCGTACCGGAAGACGTAGCATTGGTAGGCCTCATTGGTAGGCCTCCTACAAGGTGAACCGATAACCTTTTTTTTATGGTGGGAAAAATCATCCAATGACAACCCCCACTCTTGGGCGGAGCGGGAGATAGTGTCAGACTCTTACTGACTAAAAGACCCACCCCGTTCCTTCTAGCCTTCATACCGGGGCTCGAGTTCCCTTTCGGATAACCCTGGCCCCAGCAGGCTTCGACTCGGCTAGGTCCCTGCTGATGCTGACAACTCCTTGAGGCGCGCGGGAACAGTGCGCGCCGTCGACGACTTGGGCTTGGTCCGGACAGTTACCGCACGCCCGGACAGCGAGCTACCTATTGCTCACTGTCCGTGGACCGATGACCTGGTCAGCGTCGCCGTAATGTGATGGATGCGAGACGCATAGGACCGTTCTTTGTAGCGACACTTGGGGGAGGCCTATGTCCAGCAGTGGATGTCTTTTGGCTGAAATGATGATGATGATGATACGTAAAATAACAAGCGACATCACGACAGACCTAGATGGAGATCGAGAAGTGAGTTTAGGCTCCATAAAAATAAAGAGTCATAAGAAGATCTAAGTGAAGATAAGGCCTTCCCCCAGGGTTAGAAAAATTCCTACTCAAAATGCTAATATCAACCTTATTATAAAGTTGAAAAGGTTTAATTTTAATGGATTGTTCGTGAAAACTTAATCATAATCGTTTATTTGCTAATACGGGTAATTACATAAAGTTATTCATACTTCATTATTTAAGACGGGAAATTAAATCGTCATCTCTTAGGTAGAGTTTGTTTATTAAGAAGAATAACGTGCAAGTTTACAATAATAATAATAATATATAATAATATTCCACAACTTTCACACAACGCAATCTAAACTAAGCAGAGCTTGTGTTATGAGTACGAGACAACTGATAAACATACTTATATATTTCTAAATACACACATATTATAAATATATTACACTCAGACACAAAACAAATGATCGTGCTCATCACACAAACATTTGTCTGGTTGGGAATCGAACCCACGACCTCCGGCATAGCAATCAAGGCCACTAACCACTAGAGCAACTGACGAATAGAAATGGTATAAAATAATAATTAGATCTGACCTGAACTGGGATAAACCAGTACATCAGATGACTTAAGAGCTAACATCTATTTATTTTATTTATTAATTTTACTATTTATGTACCATCACGGTCATTTCTGCCTGATCACTTAAAAAAAATTCGCTTGAATCCTGCGGCGTGGCGCCAAACCAAACCTTTTGAAGTATCCGTTTCGAATGCAAGCAAAAATGACCTTAGCGGTGGTCAGGCGGAAGTGTCTTTGATGATACACACAAAGAAAAACAGAAAAAGATAATATATAATAGACTTTAGTACAAAGATACTGCTTATTTCAAAAGAAATTTCTTCCAGTAGACCTGCGAAAAGAAAAATCAAAAGAAATGTACCAGACAATAGTCTCTTTGAGTGCTACAATTTCATAATAAAGACATCAACGCGTGACCTCATTGGTGCAATTTTGTAATGAAACACATTTAATTTTCTTTTCTTAAAAAATATTGTCTGTGATCATATTATATAGGTGACTAGCTTTTGCCAGTGGCTTCGCCCGCGTATAAAAAATATAGCCTATGTCACTCAGGAATAAAGTAGCTTTCTCTCGGTGAAAAAATTTAGCAATCGGACCAGTATTTTCATATACCGACAAAAAAATAAACTTTATCTCTTTATAATATTAGTGTATTTAGATGATGAGAGAACTATTGCAAACAAATATCACGCTGGCTCTCCTCAAAAAGTATATTTTGACTATTGCCATAAACCATGCTCAAATCTAAACTTTTCTTTTTTAACCTTTCAATCGTGGAAATTACAGACACAATAGAAAGACAATAGGTGCGCGAACCGGCGTTCGCTTGAGGTTTAATGAATTAAGTGGGAAAAACATCCAATGACATTTCCCGCTCTTGGACGGAGCGGGAGATAGTGTCAGACTTTTACTGACAAAAACCCACTCCTGTTCTTTTGCAAATAAATCCAAACATCTTACTACTGCCAAGAATTTCTTGCAAAACACCATTATACAGTTGTCGTACATAACAACATAATCAAACACGTAGAATAAGTTTTTTCTTCATCGAAGTATCTATTTACGTTCTAAATACCATAACATGTATGTATGTATGTACACGTACAAACGCGTAATTGGCTGAGAATTCAAGTTTAAGGACACCATACGGATCTCTGTGTTATTTCCGGATTTAATTAAGAACGAGGTATTAAACTATTAACGAATCGATCCAATACTAAAAAATAAAGAAAACAAGGAAGAAAGAAAGAAGGAAAGAAACAAAAAGAGAGAAAGAAAGAAAAATATTTGATTTGGCACATATAGATAGTAGACACACAGTGTAGAAACTTACCTTAACACTCTATCTTACTCTACTAAGAGCAGGAGAAATTATTTGATGAATATCCACGCAAAAAAATAACCTGAAATCTTATATCTCTGGTTTTAAAGTAGAACTTGACACATTTTTCACTCCAAACTTTTAAATTATTGTACAATTATATTTCCTAATGTAAATATGTAATAAATATATTGAATAATCAAATCTTTGCAATGTTAAGCTTTAAAAAAATTAAAAAAATCATTTCTTTCAGATAAAAACCCATACTAGAAAACAGAATTGAAAAAATATGCATATAAATAATAATAATAAAATAAAATTACAATCCCTACAACAATTCCGAAATGTCAATAAATCATCATCATCATCATCATCATTTCAGCCGATAGACGTCCACTGTTGGACATAGGCCTCCCCAAGCGTCGCCACAACGAACGATCATGTGCGTTCCGCATCCATCGGATTCCCGCTACCTTCACCAGATCGTCAGCCCACCTTGTAGGAGGCCTTCCAACGCTGCGTCTTCCGGTACGCAGTCGCCACTCCAGAACCTTTCGGCCCCAACGGCCATCTGTTCTGCGAGCAATGTGCCCTCCCCATTGCCACTTAAGTTTGGCGATTCTAAAGAATAATAAAAAAAGAATCAAAGAGTCAATTAATAAAGAATAATAAATAACAATTCCATAATGTAAAATGCTTGTAAATGTGTAACGCTTTAAATTAGTACACGATGTGATATCTAAGTATAAGATGTTAATTTTGTTTATTATTATCAAATAAAAGTTAAATAATAAAAACAGGTAAGTATATGATATAATATGAATTTAGAATGTTTTACCTAATACAAGATACGGTGGTAGAAGAAAAGGCTATTTAATTTATTTTATTTTTACATTATAATTCCAATCATTCAATCCAAGACCGGCCCAAGTTAACTACAAAAGTGTTCATGAACTTTTCCGACCTAATTTCTCGTTCATAACATAACTAACAGATAAAGACTCGACTGAAATGTTAGCCGTTAATGTAAGGTATGTGTCGATTACCGACTACATTGTTACCAAGTTTACCTTGCCTTACCTACTAAAACAGCCTAATACCGATAAATTCCACTGATAAACTTACCTTAAATAGAACTTACGATACCATGATAACAATTGCTAAATTTCACCAAAGTTATTTTAAAAGTATTTCTATCGAGAAGAAATATAGACCGATACTTAATGTATAATATTGGTTTTAACTATATTTCCTAACCACAAAATGTATCTAGTTGTGTGTAGCAACCGTACAAACAAGTCACAAATGGCAATATAATAGGGGACTCCCATTATCTTACTCAACGGGTGCTTAAGACATCCTTTATCTCCATTATATACTCTACAGAGACAAAACAAATGTATCGAAATACCAACATTTGAAACGCCAATGTTTAGGACAAATATTTGATCCAAAAAAGGCGGGGCCAACCTTCACCAATCTTTGATCAATTTCTTTTTAACGCGTTCCACCGGAAAAACGTATGCCCATCTCACAATTAAAAATTACAGCATTGCACTTGCTCGCAACTTAATTGTTTCCAATTACGAGCCTCCAAAGCGGGGTGCTCCATATATAAAGGGGCGAACTGTGGCCAATCGTCATTCCGACTCGGAAGGTGGTTGCATTCACACGTCGCTTACTTAGGCGAAAATTTCTAGGCGAGTTCTGTCTAACAGTAGCGCTTAAGTTAGTTCGTTTGAGATCTCTGAACCTTAGTTATACACACAGTAATCATGCAGTCTATGGTGAGTGTTCCGTTTTTTTTATTTTATTTTACGTATTCTCAGTTCAATTTTGCTTGGTTTTTGAAAATATTTTTTTTTCTAAATTGTAGGGTAGTTAAAATTCTTTTGGTCTCTATCTATCTTTTTCAATATTTAATTTTTGGTCCCTTTTAATAAATTTATTTTGTTAACCCTTTCGCTTTGAGATCTTATTAGATATATTCTAATAATTCTGCTAATACATTTCTCAATACTATAAAAATCTCTATAGCTCATGATCTAATTTCCTTTTCTACTAACAATTCAATATTCATTCCCTTCTCAATAACTCAAGCCCCTATAATAAATCTTAAGAATGCCAACTAATAAATACATTCAAGGAAACTATGCCTCAACCACTTTCACCCCCAGAACATTTAAATATTCCTTCGATACGACTTCCCTTCGTGACATAATAAGATTTATAAACTTTATTACTTTAAACAATACTACGTTACAGCTGACATTTCCTTACAATAATTATTTAAGGAAAGTTTGAAGTTTACGGAAAATCCATTGGTTCTACGTTGAATGGTCTATGGTGCAAAAACTTCCGCAATTCGAAGGACCAATTAAAGAAAGAAAGACTATTGTTAATAACTTTAACAATGACACTGTATACTAAAGTTACCCAAAGAATGTAAGTCGATAGAGAAATCTAAGTAAAAATAACTAAAAATGAAGTTTGATTCGTAAAAAATATATTCTTTGATAGAAATGCACTATAAATAAAATCAAAGTGCTCTTATAAAGTATCTATTGTGAAGTCTGAAATAGTTTTTGCTGCTATTACCGAAAATAGTGCAATTGCGATGTTTAACAGATAAAAAAATATTGGACGAAAGTCATTCTTCAAAATGTCACAATGAAAGAGAAAATACCTATCTTTAATAAGTATATCACGCTCATCAAAATGCAATCTAATACTGTTTATCAAAGAATACAAAATCTATTACATTTGTCGATCAAATAATATAAAAATATCTCAACTTAGTTCTCAGCTTGTCAATCAATCTTCACCTTCTATTAATATGCAAATATAAAGAGTACATATTAATCAAATTATGCAGTACATAAAAACAATACAAATGGCCCGGCCCACAGCATGTCTGAAATATCCTTGGCGCCTTTAAAACTTAGATAACATCTAGATAACATTCTGATTTCTGATTTCGTCTTGACTGTGACCCCCAAAATTACTAGAGAATCGTCTTGCGGAAGAACAGCAGGACAGTCAGTGGGTTATTGCTAACGCTTCCTTAAGTCATTAAACCCCAAGCGAACGCATCCGCTTTTCCATTGTCTGTCTATTATGTCTCTAATTAAGGTATTTAAAAGGTTAAAGGGAACATGCTGGTATTGATCCTAAGCCTTAATAAGACTATCACCTGATTTCTGATTTGTATTTATAATATTTCTCAAAATCTATTTTAGCTCGACAACCTGTCAAAAGGCATAAACAGTTCAGTTTGAGATGTTCTTAATTCAAAATAGTTGATTTAAAAACCCGGCCTAAGACTACAATGACATTATAATCATTATCATTATCTGAGCCCGGAATCACTCCCTGCTGAGCCTAAACCTCACTTTCTTTTTCACATTTCATGTATTTTTCGTGACTTTGTCCCTGTCATACTAAAAGCATGAAGATCATATAAGTCCTTTAGCATATTTTGAGGTCCTTTTGACCCGGAAAAGAAAAAAAGTTAGTTAAAAAAAATCAGCCAGAAAATATTTGCCCAATTTGAAAATAGAATTATAAATATTCTTCGTTCCGCCAAAGAGGTGTTTGAAATAGTTTTAATTATGTCAAGGACTGCGTAAGACAATGTAAGTGATGATTAATACAAGTATCCGTTTTCTAAACTCGCCTACGTCGAATATTTGAATATTATTTTGTTGTTCACTATCTCATTAGCTAAGCGTTTGGCACAATCGGTTTATGCACAAAAAAAAAATACAGAAGAGTAAAGTTGTCGGTAAAAGTGTAATTGAAGTGGTTATGTAAAACTGTAAGCACTTTTGTCAATTCGACGATTATAGCAAAATAGATATTATCTAAAAGACAAAAATATTGGAAACTAAAAAAAATAAATGACCAAAAACAATATAGACCTCGAAAGTGTCGTACCATTTGACAGATCAGTTTTCGCGCCCAAACAAATGTCACAGAGACGCGCATGCGCACTGGGCGGGCGCGCGTCTTCATTCTGTTTCACTAATAAGAGGGCGGGCAGAGCGTCCGTTTTGTAACTGATTTATAACTTACTGTTAATCACTTAGTAGCGGTCTCTTGACTGAATAAAATTCAGTTTAGTACCGCGTTTAAAATTCCACTTTCCATATTACGTTAGCAAACAAAAAAGCCATAATAACTATGTTTAAAACATTTCATAACTCCATACAGTTTACTCACAAAAAGTTCGTGTCAAACACGCGTAACCACAAGAAAAACTCGTGCGATATCGTTAACTACTCGAGCGCGACAAATTTCTATTTTTCAATGTCCCTTTTTTCTATGACCTTCGACCACGAATGGCCACCATAACACTTCCTAACGCCCCCTTCCTCTTGCAACATCTAACTCGCAATAGCCGGTTGTGCACCAGTTCGCCGAATGATAATTCCGATGTATTGCAAAATGGCGCCTTTTGCAACAGAATGCAAAGGCGAGTCGATATGAGACCCACGCCCACAAATTACGGCCGCGCTCGCTTTGTCTGATGTCCTTAAATTTTCTTTAATAACAGAATTTGAGAGACTGTCCGTAAACTAGTTCAGGCTCGCTTGGTGTTATTACCTTTGTCTGTTCCGACGAACCGAACTTAATACTCTATCATTAAAACCTTTAACTTCAAAAAAAAAAAAACAAAACATTGACTATTACTTTTTCAAATTTCGAAGTTCTGATGACAGTTCAAAAACGCAATGACAATAAAGCATTCGATCAAAACATTCCAAATTCAAACAACGACAGGGCTACAAATGTACGCATATCTAAATAATAATAGTTGTTAATCTAGACCTTTCAACGTTGCGCAAGAGTCGATTGTTTATCAAACAGTTATAGCTAAACATTACCGATCACTTGTCCAACTGTTGGGTCGCGATTTGAGAACAAGTGCTGAATTATGACCACATACATATTTATCTCGGGTTTGGTCCGATCGAATTCATTATTGTCATAGTTTAATGTTGATTCATTGATTTTCGTACAGAATGCTTGCTTCCAGTCCCTTGTTATTTCGTACACCTACTACTGTGGAGTCTTTAAACCTAAAGGTTGACTGATAGAGAATGCCTTGTTACATCAAGTCCGCCTATATACCACTATTGAACACGAATTTTAAATAAATAAATACCCACTCCGTGTTTGACAAGGAACTTCAATATAAAAATATTACTTTTCAATTTCCTATTGATTCAAGATCATTCAGTCTATTCAGTCATATCCTCTTTTCTAACACATTTGCATCTCGATCGTAATAAAGTCAATTAAAACAAATATCTCACTGTTTAACATTACGTCTTTAACTTTTATTACATGCATAATTAGCACCAAGGATGCTTATTAAAATATGGATTGCAATTTTATGCGTTTAGCACTTAGGAAATTGCTTTTAATCATGAAATTGAGCTATTAAAATTGATCACTCAAGTATGTGGGGAATATTAAGTTAAATTCCAACTGCCGTGTGCTAATTTATGAAAGTGTTTTATCTGGCTCAACAGGGCGTGGCATTACGCTAAACACTATTTCAAATTAAAATTATTTTGTTTCATAAGTACTTCGCATTAATTATTTTGACCATAATGCATTAGTTACAAGTAATTTCATTTGCATACCTAAACGTTTAAAATTAGAATGTCATAGGCTTGAGCCAAGAAAAAAAGTTGCTATTGTCTTTGATAACGCTCGTACTGGCCACTTTCTATTTCGTTTTAAAAACGTTATTTTGGACGTAACAAGTTATTGTAGCGGTCTGCGGTTTCATATTCGGTATCAATATATTGTATTACGTGCGTACTTGTATTATTATCGGTAGAAACGCGATACAGATATATAAGACCACAATAAACCACAGTCGATCACGTTTCGGGTTGTGGTAAGAAAATTAAAAACTTTGCAATAACGTAAACGTATATTTTTTTCAGTCGGTAGCATTCGGATTTCAAAATTCTATGAGTACATTTTATTTCTGAAGTTAAAGTATCTCGTCAGCCTTTCAACGTGATTTCGCCACATTTGCCCCAAAATTGTATTTTATATCTAAATAAGACATAAATTGCTTAATTTTACGTTTTATTGTTGTTAAATCTAAACTAGGTAAAAGAATAAATGTGTGTCACCTGCACCTAATGTAATTAATACACAAAGACACAGAGTAATAATTCCTTTGCCTATTTACGTCTCGAATATGTCATGTTCGACAAATGATTACTGCAGTCGTGGGACTAATTGAACAAGAGTTTTCATTAAAATTCCAAACAAAGTCGGGTAAAATAGATCACAACTAATGATGTTACACACAACTCTAGAATGTTAAGGATTTCAATAAATATTATAAAAACCTTCTACAAGACCTTAATCGAACTATCAGTGCCTATAAAAGCAAAGACAAAATAAAATACAGCACTGGCTGGTTGTCTAATCATAAAGCCCATGTTCGATTTTTGAAAAACGAGAACAGTCGGCGCGCGGCCCTTTGTAAAGTTCCTTTGTAATCTATGGTGTTCGATAGCTATCTGCATTCTGTTTTGCAAAGCGCTATTTATAGCTTGTCTGTTTTATTTAGCGCTGTTGTTGTTTATCTGTCATCTGCAATGGCGGCCGCAGCCGGTGCGTGCCACGCCTCCAACGTTTCGCGTAACTAGTTGGCTTCAAGCTAACTTCAAGTTTTGCAAAACACCCTGGTTTCTGAAAGCTACTTTATGACCGCGCGCCAGAAATGTTGAGCACGAATTGTTGAATTAAATGAAATCCGTGTTAGGGCTTTGGAAACTAATTGGGAATCAATTGAAATTCTTTAGTGCATTTTAGGATTAAATACTATAGTTTTGGTAGTAGGTACTAGTCAATTACTTTCATGATCAATTATTGCTTTAGATTTAAATAGACAAATTGACGATGACATAATACTCTCTCGATAAAACTGACGTAGAAGACATCAATGCATCTACTCTATCGATTTCGACTCCAATTTCCCCATCTCTATTACAAGTCCATCTTTCCCATAAATTAGTTAAACAATAACAGTTAATTCATTATTCCACTTCTAACTAGCATTGCTAAAACAAATTAAGTAACACAATAATTTGCAAATTCACACGCATGAATTTGGCTTCCATTTTGAAATTAGGTTCACGATGCAAGATTAGGTTGTCATGACACTTATGTGACTGACATGATGGTCGTGGGAAGATAGTCAGACAATACTGGAATTAATTTGATACGAATAAAATTTTGATGAAATCGTGCCTGGTAATTACTCTGGTATTAGCTTAGATATCTTGATGTAAACTAGGCGAGATAATTTAGTGATTATGATGGATTTTGTATGTTAATCTTGTTGTAGTTTGCAATTATTAATAGTTTTGATGTTTAACGCTTTGTACTGGCTGATAGGAACTCAATTGTAAATCGATAGATAACAATAATTTTTTTTTTTTTATTAATTTTAGCAAAGAAACTAAGGGATTTCAATTAGTACAACGGTCATGTTATTAGTTCTTTTAACTACAAACAAAAGTCATTCGAAATTCAAAATTAAAATATGAATGTTTTTTGACAGTCGTAACATAGACAATGTAGACTGACTTTGCATTTGCCTTTCCTATAAGACGCATAAAGGTAGCCATACACAGCTGTGCTCCTCGAGTGCACAGCTGTCAGCGAGATAAGAACACGAACCTTGGGAACACCGAATTCGCTGATGGACGCTCTGAGCAAACCAAAGAGACTCATCTGTTTCTGGAATGAGGTGGGCTGGTTGGAGTAAAGGCCGCTATGGCTCACGCACAATGGTCCGATATGGACTAAGTGCGGAAACCAGACCACGAAGATAAGAAGAAGAAGGTAGCCATACACGCTAGTGCGTGACAGGTTTACCTGCACAGTTATACCTGTCAGGTGATCTTGTATGGAAACCTTCACAGGTGTGAAACATACATGCTCCGGTTTACCTATACAGGTCTGTGCGTGTATGGCGGGCATTTCATGTCAATGGGGCTGGCAAGTGAAAGCTGATTGTAGATGGCGCCTTCATAGGTCTGTCCCACAGGTCTATCCGATTTTTTGTGTTATTAAGTTTCTGGGTGCTATATTGAAGTTATTTTTTTCGAGTTCGATAAATAACATTGTCTAATATGTATTCGACGTGGTCAGTTAAAAATCTAAACGAAGAATTAAATTTACGCGACAAATTGCTTTAAGCCAGTCTTTTAATTTTATTGTCCTTCGAAAACTGGTGAGTAGCAATATCAGAGAAATTAGGTACACAACAACGCGTCATTTTTATAAAAACCAGTTTTTACTTCCAACTTCAATACAAAATGTCTTTGTTTTGGGACAGATCGACGAGAGCGCCACTTTGACAGTTGCCAGCCCCATTTGATAGACTGTTTCTTTAAATAAATGTCTATGGTAGAAACAAGTGTAGGTAATATCCTTTGGTAACATTACGATAGCCGTCGCTCGTCCGTGTAATAGACATAATAACGACATGTCCAAACTGACTGTCGAGTGTTGCTAGTTTTTGCGCCGCGCTCAGTCAAGCGTGAGCTGTGCTGGGTCAGCCTGTATGCAATTTGTGTCCCGTAACTGTAGTAGACGTGTTTTGACATATACTTCCAGTGTTTATTAGACTATTATTTAGGTTTGATGAGTTGACATTACGGAATGTAGTCCGCATTATAGGGTTATCGGAAATAAGACTTTTCGAGTCGTGATTATTGGGTCTTCCGAGTTCAGATCAAATAATATTGCTATTATATTAATATTAAAAAATCCTCTTTTCCTGGAAAAACAACAGAATATTTACGAAAGAATAATCCACGTTAGCCACTACTATGGCATCTTTTATTGCAAGATTCTTTATTTTTATCTAAACCGAATGCAGATATTTTCTGAAAAGGAAATCCGTAGTCTTCTAAAGCAAAGGGCAACTGAAAGACATAGGTCTGACATGCCCTTCCGTTCTACCCAAAACAGGAGAAGAAAATGGAGGAACTCCCACTCAAATAAAAAAACTGGATCCAGGTGGTCGATTACAGCCCCATTCCCTTTCCTAAATAGGAAACCCGAGTCTCAGGTTCGTCATTGTAATGATGGTTGCTTAGGTATACTAAATTTTTTTTTTATTCTTATAAACTAAACTTTGACTGGTACCCCACCTGGGGCCTAAGTCTGCTATTTTTATAAATCCGTCATTCCAACACGATCCCATTGTCATTTTGCTAAAAGTTTGTAATCTACTAATTCATAAAGATCGATCATTGATCGGTCAATGGTCTTGTAATAGAATTGTGGTAGAGTGACAATATCGAGCTTATTAAAAGCACTAATTGCGCAATGACGTCGTAGTGGTAGGTCACTGATCGAAGGAACTGTCAAAATTTTTGCAGATTACCGCATACCTCAGATATTCATTTTCATTTGTCATCAAGTACGAGATTACCATTCTATGCCATTTCTTTCAATGGAGTGTCAGTGGTTGACCATCGGAAAGTCATAATGACGCCTTTAATCTACTAATAAGTAGATTACCAAAACTTGTTAAATCAACAATTATGAAATCAATGATAGACCATTTTGACACTATTGTAATAGCAGACTTGAGGCGGACTAGTTTATTAAGGGTTTATTCACTCCAGCCGTTATAATTGGATGGGAAGACTGCAGCAGGCAAATTGTTCAATGTTGTGTGTGTGTATTATACCTAGTAGTCTTATAGTATTGTACTGTGAGTGAACTACCGTACGCTGTAATTAAGTTCACGTGTGAGTAACTCCGTACAGGTGGCTCGCGGCTCGTGCGGCTGCGTAAGTGGTGAGGTTTCGGAACCGCCAAGCGCCGCGTGAAACCGCGAAACTTGGTCACGCTCCGATAACTATCTACCGACAATGTCAGCCTGAAACTGAACAATTATAAACATATTAAAATGCAGTTTGGTTATTGTTTTTCTAGTATCTAGTTAGTACTGTTTTATTTTTCTACTAATTGTCCTCCGCGGTTTCATCCGCATTGTTGTATTCTTTTATTTCTAAACACTCTCTAGCCTGAAACACAATTTCATCCTAGTTCAGTCAAATAAGCAACCGTGTTCTTTTTTACTATTTTTGTAAATGTGCCCTAATTTATAAAGAATCGATTTATTATTATTTGCTTACTACTTTGTTCCTATTTTTTAAAATTATATAAACCAGTGCTTGACTGCGATCCCACCTGATGTTAAGCAGTGATGCAATCATTGATGGTGAGGCGCACTAGTTGGTCGTAGCTTGATTTTACTCGTATATTACCCATAGTCTTCCTTGATAAACAAGTTATCTAATTTTTCCAGTTCAAAAAACAAACCTTTCAGTTTTATATTATTGATACCTAGATATACTGGTAGAGTTAGCGACAGAACGAATATCATTTATTGTAGGTACAAGAGAAACAAAGCCAATATTTATCATGATTTATATAGGACTTAACTATTTAATTATTGTGACAATATTTTATATCATTCTTAGTTTAGTGCTCCAATTTATACTCAATACCATAATTGGTCCTTAATTTTATACACTAATTATATATTCAAGAATCATAGATAATATCCTGACTAGGTAAACCACACCTTTAGTCAAAGTCTTAAATTATGTTTGATAGGCGCCTTGTCACATAAACTTAATAGCTATTTGAAAAACTGATCTATATGACGATACCTACGATAGCTGTCCTCCGTTATTTTACCCGCGTCTTTGGTTCCTACTCCACTCCCGCGGGTTGTAGTATGATGTTAGCTAGCTTATAACCTTTCTCAATAAATGGGCTATTCAACATCAAAATAGTTTTTCGATTCGAACCAGTAGTTCTTGAAATTGGAGCGTTCAAAGTAACAAACTGGATCTACATCTGCTTATTGCCTTTTTATCCCACTGCTAGACTGGTGCCCTCTCATTTTTCCACAATATTCTAACCTAAAGTTTTTTCGGATCAGAAATTCATTTGTATATGCAATGTTCTTACTTGTTTAACCTTTCGTATGCCGTAATTAGAGACACAATTAAAAAGTTATTGTGTCTCGCGTGGATCCACGTTCCGGACATACGAAGGGTTAATGAAGGTGCATAGCCTCTACAACCAAAATTCTACATACATTCTGCAAAATACCGATCTAAATATCATGTAAGAAAATTTTAATTTAGTTCAACATTAACTCTAATAGAGCCTACGGTTTACTACACTATTCCAGGTGAATTCTTTTGGTATCCTCCATCCAGGCCCAGTTTGGCTACGATGCGAACATGAAATTAATGAAATGCTTCGGTTCTTTACGTAACTACTTACCGTAAGGTTAATTTTTAACCATACAAATACAGTAAAAAAAGAATATCTTTTACCCTTCTCTCCATCTTTCCAGATTATCCTCGCAGCCACCCTCTGCCTGGCCCAGGCTTCATACTACGCGGGCCCCCCAGCGCACATCCAGCTCAGCCCCGACGGCAAGTTCCTGCTGGACACGCCCGAGGTGGCGCACGCTAAGGCCGCCCACGCCGCGGCGCACGCGCAGGCGTCCACGTCGCACGGCGCGTGGGCACCCGCTGGAGGCTACATTGCCGGACCCGCATACGGTGCCGGCGCGCATTACGGCGCTCCTGCTGCTGGTAAATATTTTGATGACTTTTTTTCGGGCCCCTGAATTTGTTCGGTCAATTTTGCTCAAAAATGTTAGAAAGGCAATGTAGACGTCATTATGGTATCCTACTTGCAGTATAATAATTTTATTTCAATTTTACTTCAAAATCAGATCTCTCGCATATAATTAGCATCCCTAGATACTTATATCTAGCTATTGTCAAAAGCCACTTCTGTATCGTGGGTACTTTCAACACCTATGTAAACATACACAAGACACCCAGACCCGAATCATCTGTAGGTCATACAAATATTTGTTCCGTGCGGGATTCGAACTCGCAACCCGCAGTGCAGCTGCAGCCGATCGTTAACCACTGCGCAAATCATGCCGTCAAGCAACCTAAAATAACCCAACCACTTTCTCAAAAGGTCTCCTGAAATACGGCCCCGCTCCCCTGGCGCATGACGGTCGCGTGGTCGACACCCCCGAGGTGGCTCACCTCAAGGCCGCCCACATCGCAGCCCACAGCGCGGCCCACGCTAGCGCAGCCCACGGAGGCTACGGCGGTGGCCTGGCCCATGGAGCGGCCCTCGCCCCTCTCGCTTACGGCGGTCTTGGACATGGAGCGGGATATGCTGCTGGTTACGGCAAATGGAACGGTCCTCAGGTAATTAGGCATAATCAGACTTATAATGTTCCCCCTTCTGGGACTCGGGCCTCCTCTCTAGGAGAGGGAATCTCGGGAGTCTTAGGTAATTATTAACTCTATGACTATGAATACTGAATGAATAACGCAGGAGGTGCGATGGGTTGGGTAGTGTCCAGTATCTTAGCCAAAAAGCATCAAAAAATCTCCAAAAGAATACAGATAACATTTGGAAGAAAGAAAATATGTTTATTGAACACACAATGAAAAACATAAAGGATATACAATTTAAAAAAAATAACATTGTGTGTCTCACGGCTGTGTCAAATTGATCCATTTCAGCAAAATGATAATATCGGAAACAGTTCATCTGTCACTTATAAGGAGTTAGCGACTGATGATATTTAAGGATGTCAATAATGAACTTAACATTGTACCACCTCTAGGTCTAGCTAGGGTTCTTTTAACCACGAAAACTTCTTAAACTATTCTCTTCATCATCTAACCGAACTTCCTTTCTCTCCAGGCTCACATCCAGCTGACTCACGACGGCCAATACGTAGTGGACACCCCTGAGGTGCAACACGCGCGCGCCGTCCACCTCTCGCAGTACGCTCATGCAGCTCACGCCGCCGCCGCCGCTCCCGAGGAGCCCTGGGGCCACCACGGCGGATGGCACTAAACCCTACCTCCGACCCAAGCTCAACACTGCCTGACACTCTATTTTTTATACAAAACGACCAGAAAAAACCAAAAAAAATGTTAAACTGTATAAAGTTGAATGTGAACTGTGTATTATAATGCAAACTCTTGTAGAACGAACTTGAAAATGTATTAATAAAAAAAAATCTAATAATTTTATTTTGTGATTTTATTCCTAAATCCTAAATACATTATATTAACCTACGCTAGAAGAGCCGAGCATGAGCGAAGTTCGAATTCGTGTAGTGTCGCTCGAGCTCGGCTCCTCTAAAGCCGGTACACATTACACGAATTTGAGATCGGCTGGTGTGCTCGGCGTGGCTCGGCTTAGTTGGTCCACTACATGATTTTTTATTTGAGCTCGGCTCATGCTCCGCTCATGCTCAGCTATTCTAAAGTCTGTCCACACTACATGAATTTGAGTTCGGCTCGTGGTTCAGAGTATACCTTTACATAATTATACCTATCTAATACAATTTCTACTCTCTAGACAGGAAAGTTTTTACCCTACGTAAAAACCTTCCTGTCTTCTTTCTACAGGGCAATGTAACTATTTTGTTGCCTCACAGCTAAAATAAATGCACTCGCATACACAAGACAGTCAGACCCAGAATACCTATCTGTAGACGGTACATATATTTGTTCAGTGTGGAAATTGAATTCGCGACATGCACTGCAGTATCCAAATCACTCAGCCACTGTAGGCAACCGTAGCGATTATTTTATTTTCGATTCATCTTCTTTAGTCTCGATCATCTTTTCACTAAGCCCCTTCTGGTACACAACCTGTATATGTAAAATAAAAAAAGAAACTGACTGACTGACATGTACAGCCGAAGCAATTGGGGCTAAAAATGTGAAATTTTGCTCAGTGCTTCTCTTTATGGCGTAGGCGAGCACAAAGAAAGATTAAGGTTTTGCTCTAAGAAAACCCAATTTTGGGTTAAGCTCGCCTGTGTACATCGGCTTTCTTACTACCTATGTATAATCTGTAAAGTTATGTACAATAAAGAATATAAGAAAGAAAGGGTTTCTGGAAATTCAACTTAAAAGGGGATTTTTTTTATGTTGGGGAAAATCATCCAATGACAACCCCCGCTCTTGGGCCGAGCGGAAGATAGTGTCAGACCCTTACTGACTAAAAACCCACCCCGTTCCTTCTAGCCTTTATACCGGGACTCGAGTTCCCTTTCGGATAACCCTGGCCCCGGTAGGCTTCGACCCGGCTGGGCCCCTGCTTTTGCTAACAACTCCTTGAGGCGCGCGGGAACAGTGCGCGCCATCGACGACTTGGGCTCGGTCCGGACAGTTACCGGACGGTCGGACAGCAAGCTACCTATTGCTCACTGTCCACAAGCCCGCGCCTACGGTGGCCGGAAACTTTTAAGGGGATGAAAATGAGAATTGAGTTTGTATGCAAAATCCTATTCTATGGGTACCGGGAACCGTTTAACGTCCATTGCGTCACAACCACAGGTTCAGTTGAAAACCAGCGTCAGGCACTAGTTGCTGGCATTCATGGTAAACTGGACCTATTTTGGTGCAGCCATGAGGCACACAACAACTATACTTTGTCGTTTCTTTTATTTGTGTTATCTAATTATTGTGTCTGTGCCTTGTGCTTTGTTCTGTACCAAATAAATTATTTATCTTTCTTTTTCTTTACTTGAAACTTGGCACGAATCCTATCCTACCTAACCTAAGTAAATGTTAAAGGTTGTCATAATTTGTATTACAAATAGAAAAATTTGCACTCGTGCGAAATAGGAGCGGGCAACTAGGTATTTATTAAAGCTTTTATGGCTTAGTTCACAACCTGTAAAACTAGATTACTTTATAACATTATAAATACATTAGTTTGGGTCTTGTAGTAGTAACGTTACAAGTAAAACCCATGTTGAAGTCAGAACTAGTAGTTTCTGATATTAGCGCGTTCAAACAAACAAAATCTTAAACCAGAGTACCTACATCTCGTGACAATTTCGCTGCTAGGATACCAACATTATTTTATTATGAAAATCCCGTGCCTACGTTCCAACTTTCGGCGCCATCAACAAATCAGTTAATGAGATGCATTTTGGCTATACCCAAAGTGCATCATCATATTAATAAATGGCCAAAGTGCATCTCATGACATTTCTAATAATTCTAATTCTATTGTGCCTCACCATCAACGATTGTATCACTACTTACCGTCAGGTGGGATCACAGTCAAGCACTTAGATAGTTTATATCAATTAAAAAAAAACCCAAACACGGCTAAGATACATTTATTAATTACTCAGTTGCGGTGCTTAGTGCCTACCTTGGCTTCATCATCATAATCATCACATCAGTTCGATTATACCATTTTCAATATTACATTTATTTATTTGTATTGCCATAGTTGCTTAACTATCTTCATTGTGATATCTATGTGAGTGTGAAGTTTTGTTGGCCATTTCTTTTCATCTTCATCAGTCCCACTTCATCAAATGATACTTTTTGACCGTAGGTGCTTGACTTCTAGGTGAAAATACCAAAATTACTACATGTTAGTCCATAATATTAGAGAAGATCCTTCAATTCCTCATGGATCTCATCATCAGAACAGGATTAAAAAAAAAATATAGGACCAGTCAGGAAGCATATCCTTTTAATTAAAAAAAAAACTGAGCAAGTGCGAGTCGGACTCGCGCACTGAGGGTTCCGTGCAAACTACAATTCCCGAATGGAGTCTCGCAGATTTTTCCGAATTGCAAATTTTTTTTTTTTGTGACGTAGGTAACAACAAATTTACTGGTTTCAGATTTTTTCCTATAGGTACCTGTGCTATATGGCCTTTGCTTTGTGTCAAATTTCAGGATTCTGGGTCAACGGGAAGTACCCTATCACGTAGTAACTATTCAGTAATCTGTGCCCTATCTATGAATTTCGATCTTTGAGAGTATCAAAATATACGTATTTTTTGCGACATAAACGGCCGTATCTTTTTTATTCGTTAACTTAGAAGTTTGATTTTTTCACAGCTTGAAGGGACCGCAGACCTGAGTATATATACAGGTACGACGCCTATTGGGGCCGAGGATTTGTTTCTGAAAGAAAGATTCGGCTGGTACGAAAGGAAACGAAGGAACAGGAGTGGGTTTTTAGTCAGTAAAAGTCTGATATTATCTCCCGCACTGCCCAAGAGCGGGGGATATTATTGGATGATTTTCTGAGTCCTGACCTGAGTTGATTCTAACGCGAGTTTTAATTCTAACTCAATACCTCCACGCGTTCCGAAGATAAAGGGTCTTGACAGAAAGACAGATAGACAGACAGACAACAAAGTCATCCTAAAAGGGTTCCGTTTTATTCTTTTGAGATACGGAACCACAAAAAACTACCTTTTCATGAATTAAACAATGTCAGCCAAACCATTATATTCTAAATATCCTAAAATTGAGCAGTCATGATTAAAACCCTAATCGGTAGTGATTAGAATACTAAGCTCTAACAATTTAGTTTAAAACCACATCGCCGTACATTTTGTAGTACAAGCTAACACCTGTACGTCAGTTCCGATAAACTTTACAATGTTACGCATACTAATGAGAAGTTAAGCGGATCTTATTTTATTAGATCATTCCGGTGCCAGGTAATATATTACTTTCAGATTTACTACTAAGACACTTAAAATGGCATAATGGTTCCCATTAAAGTAGGCTAGAATGGTCTATTCGATGTACTTGTGCTTGAAAAGTTCACCAGTTTGACTACCTCGTTCGTTTGGTAGTCAAAAGTGCAATTGCTGGCCCAAGGTCGGGCCAAATATTAGATAGGTACAATTCAATTTAGCTTATAAAACCAGTACCCTAGCCAAGTTGCTAATCTGCAATCGTTAACGCTAGTAGAAAGCTTCAAACGTACGGGAATGACGTCATCTCAACGCTCAGTCACATGGTAAGAACAAAAGAATTGGGGAGGTGGCCAACGCAAGCGAAACGGTTGTAACTTGTCTAGGGGGGCTGTATCTTAAAGGTTTATGGGTTTGCGGACAACGAGTAATGGGTGTGTGTCGACAGCCAGAGAAGAGATGTCAGCAAAACAAGCAGGCAAAACGAAAGGGGGCAAGCAGAGCGATAAGGATGGCTTCACAAAAGTAGAGAAGAAGAAGAGGAAGAAGCCTACTTGTCAGAATCAGTGCGGTACCTCGCAGGCAATACCCACCAGCGTCCAGCAATACCCACGACGCAGCTGTATGTTTCGAGGCTACATCACACCACGAAGGCTGAGAAGATCGTGGAGTATGTACGAGTCAAGACGAACTGGACTTTCACAGAGTTCAGCAGTTGGAGCCCCGACATAATACTAATTTCAAGTCGCTTGTGGTGCGGGTGCCGACTCATCATTTGGACAGGTCAATTTAGAAAGGAGAGTCACACATAATGAGGAATAATGAGTGACTCTCCTTTGTGGAAGGTTCTTCAAAGGAGAGTTTTGGCTGAAGGGTGTCGTATATTGACGATTTCGTGGAAGGATACCGACCTCGCAGTGTAACACGATGTTACTTCGTGTGCAATAGTTTAGTTAATAAGCAGATAAGTCGTAATGTTATTTATATCTAGTAGTTTATTATTTTTAAAGCGCGCTCTACACTCGCGGCGCGAAAGGCCGCGAAAGCCGCGAAACGCGTGTGTAGATGGTTTCGCGCGTTCACGTTCACGCTTCGCGCCGTTCCCCGTTCGTTGTCGGTTTTTTGTCTCGCGATAAAGGTTCGCGCTTGGTTCACGGCGCGCGAACGCGAACGCAACTACACTCGCAGTTTTTCGCAGTAGCTGAGAAGACGCCGTCGCAAGTGGTTGTGCATTATTGCGTACTTAGTAACGTAACGATGGATTTGAGTCATCCACCATCGTCTTTTTCTCCATCTCTTTTTTATTTGTGTCTTATTTTTAATACATAGGTAATTGTAATACGATATAGCACAGAGCGTCACCGCAGCAGCGACAATCACGTCGTCATCCATTTTCTTTGAGGCCGCGATCGAGACTGCGAGGCTTCGCGAGTGTGGAGACACACATACGCGAAGTGCACGGCGCGAATCGCGGCGTGAATTCACAGCAAGAATCGCGAGCGAGTGTAGAGCGCGCTTAAGATTATTTTATGTATAGTCTCTATGGGCCATAGTAGCCTGGAATAAAGAATTATTATTATTAAAAAAGTGGGGTGGTATATTATATATATAAAATTATTTATCATTTTTTTTTTAGGTGGGATATCATCAAATGACTTCTGCCACTCTAAGGAAGAGGTAGTGCGTGATTACGTGTCAGACTTAGCCTGAATAAAACCCACATAGGCATGTCCTTCAGTTGATCTTTGCTTTCTAGAACCATGGCTTTCCTTTCAGTATTCGGATCCACCTGAATACCAGTATTCGATTAGGAGAATTGTCTAACGGATCTGCATAGTGTGCATAACAAGTTAATGAGTACGTCAAAAACCATTAGTAAAATTGTTTGAAATTAGTAAAGTTGCGAGATAGTTCGAAACAGTTACTGTGGCACTGGAATGGTAAGGGCAACAAAAGGAACATATGTGGGTTTTAGTCAGTAAAAGTCTGAAACTTCCTCTTGCTCCTCCTAGACTGGAGAAGAGAAGTTATTTGATGATTTTCCACGAAAAACAAACGTTCCTACTCGGTTAAACACTAAGCGAATGCCGCGTCCGCATAGATTATGAAATATTGAGCGTTTTATTTAAAGGGTATGTATCCAAGAATGTAAATAACAAGTCCTTCATATTTTTGTTAATATTGAAAATAAGCAAACCTTTGCATTATTCCCTATATATACTTACTTACGAGTATATTTATTTATTTAATTATTTCAAGCTGTATGCACAAAACACTATACTAAGGCGGACTTAATGCCTTAGACATTATCTGCCAATCGACCTTAGGGTGGTGCAGAAACATAACATGGCAGGTGCAACTTAATAAATAGACAAACAGACAAGAAATAAATACAATAGTAAATACATACTTAGATACATCTTCTTCTTCTTCTTTGCCTCTTCCCACGTTAGGTGGGGTCGGCTCTCCTTATCCGTCTGCGCCAGGACAATCTGTCCTGGGTTGTCGGGTCAGGCAGTTGGGACTTCCTAACTAGATTGGCCATACTAGTCCACCAGGTCAAGGGCGGCCGTCCTCTTCCTTTCTTGCCTTCTGGGATTGCCATTGCCTTCTGGATCACATGCTCGCTGTCTCTTCGCATGACGTGGCCGTACCATCTTAGGCATGTTTCGGTGAGTTTTTCCTGGACTGAAGTAACTTTGAAGCTACCTCGGACGTATTCGTTTCGAATTTTGTCCAGTCTAGTCACTCCGCCCGACCACCTGAGCATCTTCATTTCGGCCACTTGTAACTTCTGAGCATTTGTTTGCTTCACTGTCCAGCATTCGGCCCCGTACAGCATCGCTGGTCTTACTGCTGTCTTGTACACTTTTCCTTAAGTGCGTATGGGCATGCGCGGGTCACAAAGAACTCCAGTGAGTGTGCGTGCAAATACATACTTCTAGATACACACGTAAAATAAACAATGTTGTAGTGAAAATACAAATCCAACCAATCGGCGCTGTAAGTAAAAAAAACTTATTGCGAATAAGCGAACGTGCCTTCACCTTAACGGAAAATCGGTCGTCATCCTGATATTCAGAAGGAGTGGATTCCAAAGAGATATCGCCTGGACGAAAAAGTATCTGCGGGGTCCGCCGAGTTAATAAAACGAACAAAGACATAAGTCTAGCTTAAACCATATCCGTCTAAACTAGACCTCAGCCAACATATCGTCACATAAAATATTACCCAATTGTTTTGCGTAACGCGACTAAATGCTAACACGTCTCTTTATAGTTAGGAGATTATCTATAAGATTTGCTATGCAATATGTTTTCCCTCATTGCTAGCTATCTGATAGAGTTACGTTTGTCTTATGTAACTCTCAATAGCTTTCCGAAAGGGCGTGGCAGTGGAGCAGTTCTAGGTATGTGCCTACTGAACTAGATGCCTGACGTAAGTACTAGGTATTATGTTATTGAAATAACCCCCTGTTGTTTGATTTATCGCTGCTTTAGAACGGCAAAACTTTGCTAGTCGGTTTATAGTCGGCGCTGGTAGTAAGCGCCTGATGAAATTGAATAGCTTTAAAATGTTTCTGCTTATCTACAACTATTATTTTTTATATAGTGTGCATATCATTCTACCAAAGTGTAGTCTTTTTCAAGGTAAAAAAAGTAAGCCAGCGAAATTTTAAATCCGTTTCTATACCTATTCATTAAAATATGATTTTCGACCACAACAAATACATATAAGTAATGAGAGTTGTAGATGATTTTAATTCTTGACACTGACCCGCGAAAATTGAAAAACAAATGAATGCACAAATGCAAGCGCTCAAGCTTGTTTAATAGCTCCTCAGTGACGTCCAGGTAGCAGGCATCCGCATAGTCGATGATCGGCTGAATTAGTGTTTGAGCTAGATACATTTTGGTTTTAAACGGCAACAACCTTTGTAGGGATTTTATATTATTACTAGCTGACCTGGTGAAGGTAGCAGGAAACCGATGGATGCGGGACGCACAGGAACGTTCGATGTGGCGACGCTTGGGGGAGGCCTATGTCCAACAGTGGGCGTGTATCAGCTGAAATGATGATGATGACTAGCTGACCCGGTGAACTTCGTACCACCTAATAGTTATGTTGTGATAAGTTTTAACTAAACTGTCAACTCTACCCTACTTTACCCTACCCTACTTCATTTTTTTTCCATAAGAACCTTCTCCTGACAATAACAAACACAACAAAAAAATAATTAGCGAAATCGGTTCAACCGTTCACGCGTGATGTCGTGACCAAGGAAATAGGGATTCATTTATATATATATAAATATCTGATTAATATTATTTATGGTTGACACTGAGAGATCCAAATCAATTTCCTTTCGTTCAGTCCATTAAAAGATTTGTCCGCAAGAGCCAATAATTTACACTTGTTTTTGTAAATGTTTGTTCTGTGCTCATTATTAAGTTACAATAAAGTATATAATAAATGTTTTATATGCAGTAATTAATCCTATAAAATACACACTTATGTAATCTATTTACTATTTCCATAATTATTTGTACGTGTACCTAATGATAGACACATTGAGAAAGAACACCTTGCTTTTATCTTTCGTCTTATGTGCGTCTTCAAGCGGCCATGACATGCGTAAGTGCAAATAAAGAACTCATAATGAAATCGGCACGAGCAACCTCAGCCAAGATATTTTTACAAAATTTTGATAAAGGCAGAACGACATTACGCGCAAATCAAATGACTGATCAAGGCTCAGCCAAGTAGTTCCGCTATTTATTGATTTAATAATATTTCACTATTACTTGGTGGACACTATTACTAAAAAGTAGTTTTATATAATTTATAAACTTATGGTCACCCTATTATACTACATAACGTTCAGCTATCTGGTTAAACGTTACGGTCAACGACTTGGCTAGTTGTTCTTCAGCCATTTTAACGAACGTCCTAGGCGTCCAAACGGATGTCTAATTTAACCAGATGGCTGCGCCATATATATGTATATTCCCCAACTATCACACAACGCCATCTAGTCTCAAGCTAAGCAGAGCTTGTGTTATGAGTACTAGACATATATATGATAAACATACTTATATATTTCTAAACACATACATATTATAGATAAATTACACCCAGACACAGGACAAATGTTCATGCTCATCACATAAACATTTGTCCTGGGTGAGAATCGAACCCACGGCCTGCGGTGTAGCAGTCTAGGGCAATAACAACATCAGTTATGCGGATGACATGGTGCTGCTGAGTCCCTCGATCAGTGCCCTTCGAAAACTGATATCTATCTGCGAGAGGTACGCGGTGGCCCACGGGCTCAGATATAACGCCACTAAAAGCGAGTTCATGGTGTTCAAGGCGGGGTCTAAAACTTATGACACTGTCCCACAGGTCATGCTGAATGGCAGTGTCCTTAAAAGAGTATCGCAGTTCAAGTACCTGGGCCACTGGGTCACCGAGTCGCTTGTAGATGATATGGATATAGACAGGGAGCGGAGGGCTTTGTCTGTTAGAGCTAACATGCTGGCTCGTAGGTTCGCACGTTGTACTGCGGAAGTAATAGCAACGTTGTTCAGGGCCTTCTGCCAATCGTTTTACACGTGCAGCCTATGGGTCAAGCATACGAAGAAATCGTATGACACCCTGCGTATCCTCTATAATAATGCCTTCAGGGCGTTGATGAAACTGCCTCGCTATTGTAGTGCGTCGGGCATGTTTGCGGATGCAAACATAGATGGTTTTGCGGCAATTATTCGTAAGAGAGTTGTGTCCCTAATGCACCGCATACGAGGCAGTTTCAACAGCTACCTTCAGTTGTTCGCCTGGAGGATGGATTTGGATCTGGATTGTCCGATGATGCGGTACTGGACCAGGCTGCACGTTGAGCACTCCGGATCCAAGCCCAAATTTAGGCTAAGATAAAATGGGTGTTTAGTTTATTTTATTTTATGTATTAATGACTTTAATTTATTATGTTTTTATTTTATGACATTGGTGTAATTTTGTATTTAATTTTGTGTTTTGTAATGTGTTTATTTTTAATTTAATATTTTAATGTGATTTTAATTTTAATTTTATATTCTATGTACCTATATGGACTTGGTTTCCGAAATAAATGAATTTTAATTTTAATTTAATTTAATAACCACTAGACCAATAGGCCAATCAAATAATATCCCATGTGTGGTGCATTGGTCACGGGGAGGGATCTTTGCATTACGTTACTTCTAGAACGCAAAGCAAAGATGAAGGTACATAGGACTGGGTTTTAGTCAGTAAAAGTCTGACACGCCCGCTTTACCCTAGAGCCGGAGAAGTCATAGGAAGATTTCCCACCTAAAAAAAAGCAATTTTGCTTTTTTGCCCATTTGGACCGGTAATTTAAAAAACAGGTTATCATGTTCCCGGGATTTTCGTATCGCGGTATCTCCATTTATTTAGGCACGCATGGTACTTATGTAGTAGAGGAATACTGTAATCTTTTTTTTTTTTAATATGTTAGTGTTAATATTAGATTCTTAAAAATTTTACCTGCATGTTGTTTAAGTATTTTAAAGCATGTTATAGTCTCGCAATCTGTAAGAAAAATATTCACTCTTCAAATAACTGCAGGCGCATAATTTCCTTTTATTTGATCAAGATTCATCTAATTTTATTTATATAGTTTATTAAAACTTTATGCACATAAACACTGTATAAAGGCGGACTTGATGCCTTAGACATTTTCTGCCAGTCGACCTTAGGGTGGTGCAGAAACTTAACACGGTAGGCGCAACTATTGTAATTCATTGTTAAATTTTTTTTTTGTCAGTACTGTGCACCTCTGTAAGTGGCAAATTCACTATGCCTAAAACTTTTTGTGTCTTCTGTTAGTGTATGTCTTAGTGAGTAAGTCGTTGAGGTGTCTACTTAATAAATAAATAAATAAAATAATTACATACTACTAATTACAGTGGCAACCGATCTCACTGATACGCGATATCACGGAGCATCTCCTATGTACCGAAAATATATGGAAATATTACATGTTCTCTTTCTCAGGAAAGTATAGAGACCTTTCTAAGCAGGATATCAACATCAACATTTCAGTCGAAAGACGTCCTCTGTTGGACATAGGCCTCCCCCAAGTGTCGCCACAATGAACGGTCCTGTGCGTCTCGCATTCATCGGATTGCGGTAACCTTATGAAGATATTGGTCCACCTTGTAGGAGGCCTTCTAACGCTGCGTCTTCCTGTACGCAGTCGCCACTCCAGAATCTTTCGGCCTAAGCGGGTATTAATATAAATTCAAAACCTTTTATTTTTGTTTAAATTCAAATCTCGAATCTGATGTTAGTGAACGTTAGCAAAATATTACTTTATGGTAATTTAAATAGCAACCCAGACCAGAAACACCTATCTGTAGGCCATACAAATATTTGTTCCATGCGGGAATCGAACTCGCAACCCGTAGCGCAACAGCCAATCGCCCAACCACTGCGCTAACTGTGCCGTCAAATATTTTAAGGCGTATAGTCCCTTGAATATCTGGCCGGAGTTAAAAGAACACATATACTCGTACTGCTCGTCTAGGCGGCAGCAGCCCGGGCAATCCGGACGCAGCTGACCAGATAGAGCCCCGCTGACCTTTAAATCCATTTTCTTGCAAAATATTGATTGATTTACATATTACGCCCCTTCAAGCTTCTTTTTGAGGCGGCCTTTTTTTGTGGCTCGTGTGCGGCGATGCTGCCACAAAAAAATGCTTGAAGCGGCTTCGAGCTTCTCCGGACACAAGGTAGCAGCGCGATTCAGCTGTTTTTTGCGGCCGCTTCTAGCTTTTTTTTGTGGCCGCTTCTAGCGTTTTTTTTGTGGCAGCATTTTTTTGAGGTCCGTGTGCGGACACAGGGACACTTAACCTTTTTTTGTGTAAACATATTTCTAAACATCAAAGACGTTTGAAAAGAGAAAACACAAGTGAAAAAATATTATATCGTTATTTTTTTTGGCAAAACTATATTAGTCATACTAAAAAATCATACACATTACGTTGATAATGTTGTACATGAGTCTATAATAAACTTTTTTTTTTCAAAACTATTGACCTGGCCTCCTAGCCAAGTTACAACCACATCGTGTCGAATTCCGTTCTCCAATCGGTAACGCTTCGGTGTCAGCAATTGTAGAAAACGATAAGTGGATAGCCATGTTGACGCGCCTGAGTCGGCCGCTCGTTCTACAATGTAGCCTTTGTTTATCAAAGGATGTAGCGTTAAACGTTGTAGAAATTCATTCTATAATTTTGAACGATGTGAACTTGGCTACGAATTTTCTATTCGTTTGTTCCGACCACGTGAATTAACGTTGAGATGATGTCATTCCCATACATTTAATTACTTTTCGACTAGCGTTAACGATCGCAGATTATCAACTTGGCTAGGGGTGCTGGCCGTTACCGAGGAGTAAGCTTCAGAAAGTCACAGTTTTATGGCACTGCTCGGGCGCTTGGACCTTAAGGGCCAAGCGCCCGAAAAGTGCCATAAAACAGTGATTTTCTGAGGCCTACTCCTCCGTGACGGCTAGGTCAATTGGTTTGAAAAAAATATATGTTTATTATAGATTCATGAACAATAATATCAACATTTGATTTTTTCGTGCAATTAATACTTTTGTCAAAAAAAATATTTAGCAATTTCGCAACTTTTCGGAACTTTTCCCTACTCCTTCGAAACGGCTTGGACCTTTAGAAACATTTTTACACATAAAAATTGGTGGTTAAATATTCTTCAAAGTGAACATTGCATATGTAAATCAATCTTCGGGCTTCTGACAGCAGCTGTCAACAACTTTGAAATCAGCTCCGCAATATTTTTTGTTTAAAAATATAACTAAGAAAAATAAGTCCATAATAAATAGTGAAAATTGGAAAAAACTGACCAGCAAATAAGTGCAAGTGTTATGTAAACATTACAACCAAGAAATGTGTCTAAAACCCCACCATAACAGTGCACAAATAGTGGTGTTCAAATGATCAATACGTGAGTGATAAACATTACACAACAAATATAGAAAAACTCTTGCAGTGTGAAGAACGTTCAAATAAATGTTAAACAATTGCTATTTAGTATATTTTAACGTGATAGGTGCATAAACTGTGTTAGCAAAAAACTGTGACGGTTATGTTAAAAACTCTCAAATTTGAACACCCACGGTTTTGTAACGCATTAATATAAAATTTGTAGAAACCATACACTAAATTCAAAACACCTTACTAAAAGCCAAATGGTCAAGAGGAATCGGCTGCGACTGCTGGGATGAACGTCGTGAGTTCGATCCTCAGTTAGACAGTTCGACTTTTTGTATTTTAAATGATGTTATCACTAAAATACAAATAAAGTTCTCACCACATCGGAAGAAAGAATAGAATGTCTCATAAAAATATTCCATCTACTTCAAACAATAGTAGCTGTAAGATGGCAGCACTAGTTACTTGCTTCAAATGCAAAAAAAATGTTAACATTAAAGATACAGTACTGTGTTCAACATGCAATAACAGATACGAGTTGAATTGCGACGGTTATCCGGAACAAACTTACCGTTTAATGGATAAAGAAGCAAAAAAAAGATGGAGGTGCAAATTGTGCATGAAAACTAAAAAAGGTAGTTCTGATATTTCTAACATTACGATGAGGAAAAAACAGACAAACATTACTTTAAGCTCAACATCTCCAGAACAAACTTGCAATACAAAGAATGAGAAACGTATGAACGATATACAGGTCACTCCACAATGTACAAATAACGCCTTGGATTCCCATATACTCACAGATTTTGATACGTCAGAGGAATCATACTTAACACCAAATAAACTGTCAAAGAGTGTAGACGGTACAATATCTGAGATAATAACAATGTCCGAAATGAAAGACACGATTTCCCAGCTAACAGATGAACTTAATAGTACTCAAAAGGAACTGGAAAACACAATACTGGAAAATAACGACCTTAACAAACAAATCATAAAGTTCAGTGCAGAAATAAAATTATTGAAATCTCTGTGCTCAACACCAATAGAGAGTAATGTCAACACTAGTGTGAAAAAGAAGAGACATTCTCTATTACCGCACAACTTGACAACCACAACCTTGACTGCTACGTTACGTCCCTCGACAAAAATTGACTGTAATAACGACATTCAATTATTAGTCTTACAACAAGAAATTACAAACCTACAACAAAAATTAAATAATGCGAATCAAGAAATTAAGAGCCTTAAGAAACAAATAGAGAGCCTTACAGATAGTTTATACGGTAATAAAATAGCATCTGGAATACCGGCAGTACAGACCAATACAGCCCCGACACATAACAAACCTCAAAAATGCGAACCTGAAAAGAAAAGATTACTAATCTTCGGCGCTCAACAATGTGTTGGATTGGCTTCAGCAATTTGGCGCTCAAGGGTGGAAACCCAATACGAAAAATATGAAGTGGTTGCATATACCAAGCCAAACGCACTGAGTAATCAAATAATACACAGCTGTAGAAAGACGAGGCTGCAGAAAGATGATAAACTTATAATCTGCGTAGGGGAGAACGACTACAACATGGAACTAATCCTGTCACAACTTAAAACTGTATTAGACCATTTTAAAAATAACATGATTTTGGTACTTAATGTTTTTAAAAATGATTATTTTCAAGTTAATAAATTAAATAACAACATTAAAAACCTATGTAAAGACTATAAAACATGTCATTTTGTTAACACTACGCAGAAATCATCTGATATTTGTAATTCTGTTAATTACCTTATAGACTGTAGCGATTATGATAACAATTATTTAAACCTAAACGTACTAAAGAAACGAATAGCAGATAATAAACCAAGTCATAAAAACGTTAATGTTAACAAACCAGGTAAAGGGACAATCCCTTACTATTTTAGTCGCCAAAGCAGTGTTAAAGTTCACCCTATAGAAAACCCTATAAAAACTGCGGGGACACTAAAGAAAGGCACTATACCTTACTATTTTTCGACTATCAATAAGAACAATACTTTTTTTCGAGCATAAGCTTACTACTTCCACGACACATCAATTTAGAATTCTACATCAAAATATAGCAAGTGTATTGTCAAAGCGAGAAATACTAGAATTAACTTTACAAGAGTTACGTGACGCACATAATGAACCAGACGTCATATGCCTCTCTGAAACTTTTATTAAAAAAGGCTATGAGACCTACATAAAAATTCACAATTACGAAATGGCTGCTAATTTCTGCAGAGATAAGCAAAGAGGTGGTACATGCATTTTAGTTAAAAGAGGATTCATCTTTAGAGAACTACTATTTATTAAAACATATGCCACACAACATTCTTTTGAAGCCTGCGGCATAGAAATTGTATCTAATAAATTAATTATTATTTGTCTTTATAGAACACCGTCATCAGATCCTACCCTATTTCTGACTAAACTTAATAATCTCTTAGATGATATTAATAAAAAGTACAAATCTAAAATAAATATAATTATAGCAGGCGATTTTAACATAAATACATTAAAAAAAGGCCATATTACGAATGAGTTATATGACCTATCAAATAACTTCAATATGAAAATTCACATTAACGTGCCCACGCGTAAGTCGTCTTGTATAGATCATATTTTAAGTAACATCCCAGATGCGATAGCAACAGTGTTACCACTTCATCTATCTGACCACGACACCGCACAAATGCTAAATATCCCATTAGAACATAAAAATCAAAAACCAACTACATATTATATATATAAGAGAGACTTCAATATGGAGTACGTTCAAAAATTTCGCGAATGTTTGAAAAATTTATCTTGGTTAGAAATATACATGGAAAAAGATTTGAACATAGCATTCAGTAAGTTTCATGAAACAATATGCCTATTCTATAATCTTTGCTTCCCGAAAATAAGGGTAAAAGTAAATGTTAATATAAAAAATAAACAAAATTGGATTAGCAAAGGACTAAAGCGAAGTTGTAAAATCAAAAGAACACTACGCTACAATTACTATAAACATAAAAACCTAGATAACAAAACAAAATATTTATCATACTCAAATTTATTAAAAAAGTGTATTTGTTATTCAAAAAGAAACGCCAACATTAAGTTTATAAATAGAAGCAAAAACAAATGCAAAGCCACTTGGACAGTTGTGAAAAATGAAATTCTTAACACCAACTACAAAGATAACATAGAGAAAATTAAAGTTGATGACACAATACTTACAAACCCTGTCGAAATAGCATCTGCTTTCAATAACCAGTACCTCAACTTGTCACACAAATCATCAACAACAACAATAACAAAAAATAGCTGTGTTACCAATTCTACTCACGGTTCGATGTTTCTTAGACCGGTATCGGAAAAGGAAGTCAGAGCAGAAACAATGTCGCTAGCTAACACTAAATCAGAAGGTTATGATGAAATTAGCACAAAAATGATTAAATTATGCATTAATGAAATAGTTGGAATTCTTACACATTTAATTAATCTGTCTTTTTCATCTGGTACTTTCCCAGATATATTAAAACGTTCCATAATTAAACCACTTTATAAAAAGGGAGAAAAAGATTGTATAAATAACTATCGACCAATCACCTTAATACCTATTCTGTCAAAAATATTAGAAAAATGCATGTACAAAAGATTAGTTGATTTCTGTAACAAGTTTGATATTATTAATAAAGATCAATATGGCTTTCAAAAAAACAAATCTACGTCATTAGCCACCTACACTTTGATAAAAACAATACTATCCAATCTTAATAAAAAATATCTGACTACAGGATTATTCTTTGATTTGTCCAAAGCGTTTGACCTAGTGTCACATGACCTATTACTACAAAAGCTGGAAGCAAACGGAATAAGGGGACATACACTGGAATGGATATCGTCATACCTAAAAAACCGCCAGCAATGTGTTATTATTACAAAACTAGACAAACACAAAGTCATGACATCATACTCATCCGAGTATAAATGCAATAATTGTGGTGTCCCACAAGGGAGTATTCTGGGCCCAATACTGTTCCTGCTCTATATAAACTCTATTACAGATATAACACATCATAAATGCATACTGTTCGCTGACGATATTTCCATTATAGTTACGTCCGATAAAAGAAATAGTACAAGTTACGAACATGAAACAGAAATTAACAACACGATTGAAAAATTAATTGAATGGCTTAATATGAATAAACTAAAATTGAATTTAGAGAAATCTGTATACATACAATTTAATAAATGTAACAATAATAAATATAATTTGAAACTTGACATACCAAAACTTAATGAAGTAACACAAACGAAATTTCTAGGAGTAATAATTGATCAAGACATAAATTGGAAAGCACAAGTAGATGATATATCTAAAAGAATAAATAAATTCGTATACGCGCTAAGAAAGATTAAAAATATAACAAATTTCAAAACTGCCATCACTGCCTATCACGCTTATGTTGAATCCATAATACGCCGTAGCGTAGCTCGTTATGTGGGGCAACAGCACAGATAAAAATAGGATATTTGTTGCACAAAAGAAATGTATTCGTGCAATATATGGGCTTCAACCTGATGAATCTTGTAGACCAATATTTAAAGAACTTGGTTTGTTACCGCTACCGTCTCTCTATTTATATGAAGTTTGTATGTTTGTTAAAAAGTATAAAGACTTATTTAAAAAAGCAAAAGATGTATACCCTCGAAACAGGCGGGACCCTCATGAACTTGTATTGAGCGATCTGCCAAGACTGGCGAAATATAGCAAAAGCTGTTTGGCCATGTGTGTTAGGATATTTAATAAAATCCCAAGTGACATTAAAATTTTAGATCTTAGACTGTTTAAAAAAAAACTATATACATGGTTAAGCACTCATAATTTTTATAGTTTAAAAGAATTTTTTGACATGTAATGATATTATATTTTTTTTTTTTTTTTTTGAAATGTAATAATTTTTTTTTTTTTTTTGACACATAATAATTTTTTGACATGTAATATTTTTCTTTTGATATCAAGTAATATTTGGATATGTAATTTTTTTTTTTTTTTATATATGTTTTAATTACTTTTATTTCTTTTTTTTTTTTGACATGTTATAATTTTTTGACATATAATAATTTTTTCTTTGACATAATAATTTGTAAAATATTTGCGTGCTGTGATATAAGCAAAACATGTATGCTCTAATAATTTTTGACATAACACCATTGTACACCATGTTTTATGCAAATAAAATTGATTGATTGATTGATTGATTGAATCAATATATTGCAGAGAAAATGGATTTAAAGCGCTTTCCGGGCGCTGCTGGCGAGTGCGAGAGTTGCGTTCACATAATTTCGGCCAGATGGTTCAAGGGACTATACGCCTTAAAGTGAAGAGGAAAGTAAGCTGATTGTTGCAATGAATGCACATTCGTTTTGTTTGATTACACGTATGTTTTAACCTTATCAACTTGTTTGTTTCCGACGGATGTCCTTTATTTGAAAGTTGTCATAATGCATGAATCACCTAACTGTTACTGTAAGTAGGTAATCAAGTTAAGTAAGTTGTAATTGTATAATTGTTATAAGTATTAAATTCTATTGTAAGTAATAGTACTCGCTGTGTATATGTATAGTAAGGGGAAAAGAATAATCGTAAAGAATGCATATACATGGTGTAAGGGACAGCCCTCCACAAATTTTAAGGGAGCAAGCCCTTATACGAAACTGAACAGCCTACCATAAAAATTTTGATCAGGAAACGAAAAAAAAAATCCGCCTCACCATACAAAATTATTAACTTGATTGGACAGTTTGTGTGGAGAGGCTGAATTTTTTTTTCGTTTCCTGAAAAAATTTTTTATGGTGGGTTATTCAGTTTCGTCTACTGAGCAAGCCCTTAAAGTTTGTGGAGGGCTGTCACTTACACCATTTATAGATAGTGGTCATTCTATTATCGATACCGATTGCCGATAGTCATTCTATCAGCGAATGATGGTTGGTAAACAGTCTATTAGCAATAAATATGGTTACAAAATTAGTGTTGTTTTGTATTTCAAGTAGATATATGAAATACAAAACTACACCAATTTTGCAACAAAATATCCACTAGGGTACAATTTGAAAATAATTTAAACTATGTACTACTCGTTATAATCCCGTCAAAACTACCCTTATATATAAATCTCGATAACCATTCGCATAATTTTATTAATAAATAAAACATATGTAATAAAAAATAATACATAATTATGTAGGTACAGATAAGGTGGCCTTTTTCATGATTCACAATTTCATTTGCCCCAATAACACACTTGCCCGCATAGTCTAAAGCGTGAACTGACATAAAGGACAAACCCATCCGTCTGTCTAGGACTAGCCTAAATACTTGTAGTATTAGAAAACAATATCTGAGTGAGTGCGTATTAACCACAGAACATGGAACCGCCGCGGCCGCCACTGGTAAAAACGGAATTATTATTTCCATACAGTCCAAGCGTTTCACTGATTGTCACCGACTGCGTCGGCGAATAACGTAAATTGACGGCACCTGTAGCCTGATTCACGTAAAATCAAACAAGCCACATATCGTTAAAGTTTTATAGTCGTTCGATCGAAGTCCTATCCAAAAGCGGTATTCGCGATCTATCGACTTATTTCCAGTTAAATTAATAAGTATTCTACCAGGATAATGTAATACAGATGTTTTTTTAAATCGACGAATTTCAAACGACTATAAAATCGGTGTCGTTAAACTCGATTGATGGATGTGAATACGGAAATGGTCTAAACGACTAAATCGCTACGATATCGTTACGGTTTTCATTACGTGAATCGGGCTACTGAACTCACCTCAATCCTGTTTTATTTCACATAGCACTTTTAAAAAGTCAGAAGCTAGCGCACGGTTCCAATTGGTCGTTTCCTATGCAGAAAAACCAGCAAGAAACTCCATGGTTACGATAACAAAAATGATTGATTTTACAATATTTCCATTTATATTATACAATTAATTATTATTTATTTTTTATTTATTGGTTATGTGGGCACTACATAAACATGAAAAACTTTATTCCGACAGTAACAAATACGAATTTCAAAATACCGATTTTCATAATTCCGATTAGTTCAAAATTCCTAATATAAAAACTTCGGTTTATCCTATTTTTTAACCAACTTCAAAAACAATGAGGCATTTTAAATGTTATTAGTTTTTTGTAAATGGCCTTAAATTAATTTAACTAGACTTTGCTCAGTTCGATGTTTTTGTTTTTCAGACTTTGAGAAAGCATTTGTCAATCAAATCTCGTTTGTTATTAGACGTCTGTAATTTGCAATAACGTTCTGTGCTCTATGGTACCGATGGTATGGATATGGTGTCGGTTACACTGCCACGGTTCCCAGTGGCGATGTCACCCAGATGCCAAGTAGGTCGTCGGTGTAGCCCACACCTGAGATACATGGGCTAATCTAAATTACCACATTTGTAATTAAAGATGGTAGCTAGGGCCGGTTTCTAAAGGTTAGACAAACCTTAATTTACCTAAGATTTATACTGTCAAATTAAAATTAGCTGATTTAAATAATAACAGTGTTTGGCAGATGTTAACAAACTTATTAGTGGACCAGTTGTCCCCCGCGGTTCTATCATCATTTTTGGTTAGTTCTCCGCTTCCGTTTGCAAAGCAACTTTTAACGTTTTTTACTGTTGGGTATAGAATTTCCCTATAAAGAGTGCGTTTTTTGAGGTGCACACGTGCAGCGGGAACAGACTCCTGTATGATGGATCAAACCCGGTCCAGATCGGACGTCGAGAACGGGAGTTATGCCGAAAAACTTATGAAAATGGTGACTTTTGAGAAAATTATTTTTGAAAATGTGCCTAATTTGACTTTTATGTTGCAGGTATCCTGTAGAACGACGAATGCGTCCGTTGGCGTTTCCAGAGCGGGTAAACGGTTCGTTCGTGTATTAATTCGTTAAAACCTAAGCGAACGCGTTCGCTCTCTTATTGTCTTTATAACGTGTCTGTAATTACGGTATTCGAAAAGTCAATTTGTGGATGTACTGATGATTTGTAATATTTGCAAAATACTGCACATTTAATTACAATGGTATGATTGGACAAACAAACATTAGAAAACTAGGTTGATAGTTATATCAATCGGTATCATTTTATTAAGGTTAAGTAATTAACTAACCTACTTCTACTAATCTCTGACACAGTGGATACCTTAATTAATTATATGATAAAGTGAATGATGAATGTGGAAATGATACACTGGAAGATAATAGCCGCTTAGATAAATGAAGACACGTGTAATATTAATAATATAATCAACAATTAACTCTTTTAAACTATTTTTTTGTTTTTGTTGGTAGGTTTGCGCTTGACCGCTATCTTATCTGATGGAAAACGACAATGCGGTCGACGACGGAGCGCGCTTACTTAGAAGTAACCTATCAACTCTTGACTTAAAGATTCCCGAATTGTAGCCATCAGGAAACACAGACTTCGGCAGAGAATTCCACTTCTTAGCTGTACGCACAATGAATGTGTTCGCAAAACGTTTTGTGTTTATAATAATAATAATAATAAATAAGCTGGCAACTCTAGATGTCAAAAGTGTTGTGTGTCGTTCAAGCAAATTTTATTATAAATTAATAATTTTCGGTACCGCAAACCCACAATTTTTTATTCCAATATCCCTACAGTAAGCAATAAACCAAATCTAAACTTCTCTTCAACAAGTAAAGGCCGAAAAATGAAAGGAAAAGAAAATATAAAATTGACTAAAGACAGATGACATTTTATGTCATACAATAATATTTTGTACTGGAATGATGATGAAATAAAACGACAACAATGCTAGAATGTTCCGCCGGCCGCCGGCGTGCTTAGGACCTCGAGGCCCACCGGCCTCTGATAGGGTCCCAGCTGCCGGCGGAAGTGTGCCGCGCATGCGATGGACGCAATCGACCAATGAAAACGTCATGCGCGCATACTATGGGGCTACAGAGGGAGGAAACAACCTGACCGCGTACCGTGTTCGGATGCTCTCTTTGTTTCAGGTGCTTGAGCCAGCCGTCAACGTTTCGGCACAACGACTATCGGATCAGGTGCGGGTCATCCAGCGTAATCATATGTTGGACGATACTGTACTTGATCGCCTCCGAACGGAAATGAGTGACCGTGTCATTACCGCCCCGTCGCAACCTGTGGTGCCAGTTGTGGCACCACCGCCCAGCCACATATCCTTTCACACTGACGAGGTAAGTACTGACACGGTCACTAACGTAAGTACCCAGTGCAATAATGAACTGAGGAGTGCTTTGGAGTGTGCTATTCGGGAGTATCGCAACATGCCGCTTGAGTTTAGGCCGCGTTTACCTCGTTTGCCCATGCGTAATAAGAATAAGGCGCTGGTGGCTGCTCTGGATTCGCAGTTGTCAAACTATTTTGATGACTGCGAAGATCTCACCGATACACACTCGATCATGTACTGCGCGGCCGTAGCGGCATGTCGTGTAGCTCACGTAAAATTTCCAAACAGTGACGTAGCTACACGACCAAAACCAGCTGTGCCGGCCTGGCAGTGTAGGATCGAGCGTCGTATTGGTGGGGCCAGAGCACTCATCGGCAAACTAATCTGCTTCAGGGAGGGCAACAATCGCCCACGAGTGATGCGCTTTGTGAGGCGGGTGTTTTCGGGGACTGACATCAACCCCCGAGACTATATGTCCCGAGTCACAGAGCGCATCGACTTCCTGAAGCAGAAGGTGTATGCATGGGCAAACCGTATACGAAGGTATAAGCGGCGGGTTGAAAGATACACTCAGAATAGCACATTCCGGAGTAATGAAAGGTGGGTATATAGGGCTTGGGAGCGACCGGACCAAGGTGTGACTGACACGCGCCTTCCGGATGATGACGCCATGTGTTTGTTCTGGCGCAACATCTGGTCGGTGCCTGTCAGTCATACTGAAGGTGGTTGGACTCGAGAGGTCGAACGAGCGTGCGAATCGATAACAGAAATGGGGGCAATCACAATCAGCCCCCAAGATGTGGCCCGTGCAGTCCGTCCGTTGCCTAATTGGAAATCTCCAGGGCCGGACGGACTGCACAACTTTTGGATAAAGTGGTTACAAAGATCGCACGCTCGTTTGGCATCTCAGTATCAGGCCGCCTTAGAGTCTGGCTCGCTACCCGAGTTTCTTACAACAGGAGTTACCCACCTGCTCCACAAATCTGGTAGCACCGCGGAACCCAAAAACTATCGGCCGATTACGTGTCTGCCGACGGTTTATAAGGTTCTTACATCCATTTTGAGAGCAAAGATTAACCACCATGTTGATAATAACGCTATCATGTCTGCCTCTCAAAATGGATGTAGGAATGGGTCCCGCGGTACGAAGGAGCTACTCCTCATCGATATGGCCATTAGCCAACAGGTTCGGCGTTCCCGAAAGGATCTGTCGACATGTTGGATAGACTATAAGAAGGCCTATGACTCAGTTCCTCATACATGGCTCATGAGGGTGCTGGAGTTGTATAAAGTTGATGCAACTCTTCGCAACTTCCTGATGTCATGTATGAGGCAATGGAGGACAGTCCTTCGCTATCCAGGATGTCGAAATATCCAGAGGAACAGCGAACCGGTAAGGATCGAGCGAGGTATATTCCAGGGTGACAGTTTGAGTCCGCTTTGGTTCTGCCTAGCCTTGAATCCTCTGAGCACATTGCTGGAGAATTCAGGCCTAGGCTATCGGTTGAAGAGAGGTGGTCAGGCTATATCTCACCTCCTTTATATGGATGACTTGAAGCTCTTTGCCCCCAACAATCTGCAACTGATGGAGCTACTGAAGGTAACGGAAACCTTCAGTAGTGCCATCAGGATGGAGTTTGGTGTGGACAAATGTGCGGTCATGCATATAAAACGAGGGGAGATTGTGGAATCCGTGGGTATCCAACTCTCGGATTCCATACACCTGAGATCCCTCTCTCCAACCGAAACCTACAAGTATTTGGGTATGTCGGAAGCGTTAGGCATCAATGCCACTGACATGAAGCAATCGTTGAAGGAGCGCTTCTTTGGCCGCCTGAAGAAGGTACTTAGCAGCCTTCTGTCAGGTGGAAACAAGGTGCGTGCCTTCAACGGTTGGGTCATGCCGGTATTGATGTACGCTTTCGGTGTACTCAAATGGACTCAAACGGAACTTGACGCCCTGGATAGAAGGGTTCGTACACTGCTGACTGCATATCGAATGCATCACCCTCGGTCGTCGGTAATGAGACTGTATATCCCGCGGAAGTGCGGGGGTCGAGGCTTTTTAAATGCTAAGACCCTGCACAATCGCGAGGTATGCAGTCTCAGGGAATACTTCCTAGCCGCCGACGGGGGTATGCATCGTGCTGTAGTAGCAGTGGACAAGGGACTCACCCCGCTCTCCTTGGCTAACGAGAACTGGCGCAAACCTGTAGTGCTTGACACTAACGTACGCAAGGAAGTATGGCAGAGTAAGGAACTTCACGGACGCTTTTTCCGGGCCCTTCATGGGCCCGATGTAGACCAACTAGCGTCCGTAGCCTGGCTACGCGTCGGTGACCTCTTTGGGGAAACCGAAGGTTTTGTCTGTGCAATTATGGACGAAGTTATCATGACGAATAACTACCGGAGATTTATTGTGAAGGACGGCACGGTTGACATCTGTCGGGCATGTCACCGACCGGGTGAATCAATCCGCCACATTATCTCTGGTTGTTCTCGTCTAGCTAACGGGGAATACTTGCATAGACACAATCTTGTAGCCAGGATAATCCATCAGCAACTTGCTCTGAAGTACTCTCTTGTGGAATCGGAGGTGCCATACTACAGGTATGTGCCCGACCCAGTTCTCGATAGTGGCGATATCACGTTGTACTGGGATCGGTCCATCATCACTGACAGGACTATTGTAGCCAATAAGCCTGATATAGTGGTGGTGGACCGAAGGGAGAGGCGTGCAATGATTGTTGACATATCCGTCCCGCATGACGAGAACCTCGTGAAAGCCGAGAAAGATAAATAAATTAAGTATATCGACTTGGCTCGCGAGGTTGTCGACATGTGGAATGTGGACTCAGCGATCATTGTACCGATAGTCGTGTCAGCCAATGGCTTAATAGCCAAGAGCCTCGACCAACACCTTAGGAGGCTCTCGTTAAGCGGCTGGATCAAGGGCTTGATTCAGAAAGCGGTACTCCTGGACACGGCTCGTATAGTTAGGAGGTTCCTTTCTCTGGAGCCCTGACCGCCGGTAGCTTGGACCCTGTTCCCGATACCGGTGGGACACTATTTTTTATATTTTTAAATGTTTTTTTTAAATATATTTTTTAAGGAATATTTAAAAATTTAATAAATATGTTAAAATGTATAATAAAGGAAATAATAATAATAATAATAAAATTTATTTAATTTCTCCCACAAAATACATAGGTACAGCAAATTTACAATAAACAATATTTTTGGTAGGGAGACAGGAGCCCATACTAAGAAAACTTGTGTTATGGGACTCCTGGCCACCTTTACCCAGACACATTATAGAGAACAGATTCAAAAGAAAACATTGATTAGCAACTTAAAATTAAGGGAGTGTGCTCAGAAGTAGAGAAAATGTTGACATGCATGTGTGTGTGTTTGTTTTAAGTACCATGCGAGGACATGCGCTTGAATACACAAGGCACATCTGAGGACCTTTTCAATGCGAGGACCTTTTCGTACGTCCTCGGATGGCCCGACCCAGTTCATCGTATTCTACGTTCGATTTTGAACCTTTCTATATACTTAATAAGGAAAAGTTGATATCAACCTTGGTGGACCTCGGTTTGGTTGCGAAATTTCATGTTCACACACGATCGTGTGTAACCGCTAGGCGGCGCCACTTAAAATTTTTACACACGACTTTTATTATCAGTCATGTTTTTAGTACCTTGTGGAGACTTATGTGTAAATCTTCACACAAATGTCCTCGGATTGGTAGCTTTTCCAGACAGTGTGTATGTAAGACCCCACATGGGTAGCTTTTCCAGACAAGTGTATTTAGGTCCCCATTTGGATAGGTTTTCCGTGTGTATTGATTATTGAAATTTCAAAAGTATCGAAACTTCTGTTCTGTGAGAGTAAAACTTCGGATGGTTTTTTACATAAAAGTATGTCATAATGTACTGTACGAGACTTGAGAATGCACAATATATATGTTTTTGAGAATAGCATTATAAATAAAATATGTCATGCACTGAAAAACAATACACTAAGTTCTAGAATTTCAGTTTATTTAACCAAAGAGTTCTTATACATTGCTAGATGTCCTGAAACATTATTCTGAGTGCAATTAATTATCTATAAAAAAGTCTATTTAATTCTTTAGCCTTTGGCATGAAGAATTGACTACTGCGTCCTTGATATTTTTTTTTTATGGTGGGAAGAAATCATGCATTGACATCCCCCGCTCTTGGGCGGAGCGGGAGAAAGTGTTAGACTCTTACTGACTAAAAGACCCACCCCGTTCCTTCTAACCTTCATATCGGGGCTCGAGCGCCCTTTCGGATAACCCTGGCCCCAGTAGGCTTCGACCCGGCTGGGTCCCTGCTCTTGCTGACAACTCCTGGAGGCGCGCGGGAACAGTGCGCACCGTCGACGACTTGGGCTTGGTCCGGACAGTTACCGGACGGCCGGACAGTGAGCTACCCATTGCTCACTGTCCGCAAGCCCGCGCCTACGGTGGCCGGAAATCGGGATCAGACTCCCGGCGGCGGCGGCGGCGGCGATAACGCCGTTGCCTGATGCGTTCGGCCTCCTCCTTTGCGAGCGTTACTGCTTCGCAGAAGTCGGCGACCGCCTGCCACTCCTCCTCGCTCCGGACCATAGCCTCAACCAAGGCCCGGACGTCCTTGATATTTGGCTGATCTTAAGTAGAAAGCATAAATTGATCCGCATTTTATGCCCTTTTATCAATTGCCATACTCAATTTTATTACATAAAAATAGTAAACATATCAATGATTAACATAACTCTTTCAGTTAAGAGGGACAACTCCGATCAGCTGATTGAATACAAGTCTAAACGATACTAAGAAGGCCAAAACTCTCTCAATTGCTTGAGGTAAATAAGAGTGCCTTGTGCAGAATAAACATTACTTTTTCTTAGATAACAAACACATGGCGAGCATAATTTTGAAAATAATAAGCTTGTTAATTTAAACTTATTAAATTAAAGACATAAAATACTCGAAAATTACAATTTAAAAACTTTTAAACTATAAATAAATAGCGTTTTTTTTTGCCGGGTAAAAAATATTTAGATGACATCCCCTGCTCTTGGGCGGAGCGGGAGATAGTGTCAGACTCTTACTGACTAAAAAACCCACCCCGTTCCTTCAACAGTGCGCGACGTTGACGACTTGGGTTTGGTCCGGACGGTTACCGGACAGTCGGACAGCGACCTACCCATAGCTCGCCGTGCGCAAGCCCGCGCCTTCGGTGGTCGGAATCGGGATCGAAATCCCGGCAGCGGCTGGGGCGTGAGCGCCTCATGCGGTCGACCTCCTCCTTTACTAGCATTACTGCTTCGCAGAAGGAGGCGACCGCCTGCCACTCATTCTCGATCTGGACCATGGCCTGTACCAAAGCCCGGCGCGAGAGATCGCCACCGCCGATCGCCACATGGACACGGCGATGCTTCGACCAAGCGGGGCACACTTCTACCGTGTGCTCCGCAGCGGACTTTCGCCCCGGCGCCGGCGTTGCATCTCCACGCGCAAATTGTTCATGCGTGCAAGGACTGTTGCCTCCAGATCCCATGGTGGCAGGTCAGCAAGAAGGCTCGCCACTTTGCGAGAAACCATGCGGTATCTCCGTACCATCTGTATTGCCATGACCCTCAGGCATGCGTTCAGCTGGGCTCTCGGTTGCTGACGCAGCGACGGCGCCCACACTGGCGACCCATAAAGGGCCATGGACCGAACGATTCCTGCGTAAAGCCTCCGGCAGTAGGCGTCTAAACTCCCCAGGCCCCGGTTGGGCAAGAGCCGCTTGAGCCAGTCCGGTTCAGTTTAAGTGCCAGATCTCAGAAGTGCTGCACAAAATTCCACTAGCTGTCGAGGACGAGTCTCAGGTGCTTTATCGTTGACCTGACCCCGATGTGAACTCCTCCAACCGTTAATTGGGAACCCGATGGTGGCGCGTTCCAAAGGCCGTGGAAACACATAGCCTCGGACTTGTGCAGTACCACCTTGAGTCCCAACTGCTGGATCCTATCAACGACTATCGCAACCCCGCATGCTGCTAGATCGTCCGCCGCCTGGTACAACTCTCCCTGCGCTAGAACTAGCGAGTCGTATTTTGGTGGGGGCGATCGGTAGCGGCGATCCCTCGCGCTAGGCCTTGGTACAGGCCATGGTCCGGAGCGAGGATTTTTTAGTCTGACACTATCTCCAGCTCCGCCCAAGAGCGGGCGATGCCATTTGGATGATTTATACCCACCAAAAAAAAAGATGATACAAGTAACTGTTGAAGAGCAGTCTTACATGGAGACGGTTCAAGCTGCAACTTCATTTCACTTACTCAACTGTAATGCTATGCAATGTTAACAAACAGCATGCTTAGTTTGAAGACAATACACTTGACCGTTAAAGAATTGTGTCACATGTAGATGATTTCAGTTGCAGCTTTGTGACATTAACACAACTATGTATTGATATAATATGTCAGCAATCCACATACAGCGCGTAGCGGATAGATTAATGAATAATAGTTGAATATGAATGTCAACTTGTTATCTTACCTGTTACTTTAGATTATTATTGTGGATCCAAAGTTGCGACTATAAAATCTTTCAATTGCTGTCAAATTGTAATTGTCCACGTGTTTCTAACACAACTAAAAGTCTAAATCAATTTGATTAGTCGAGACGTAGTGCTTAGAATAATACCTTCCCTTTCATTTTAAACATTATCAGTTAAATCATGCTAAGTCCTCTGATAGTACTTAAATCGAGAAATTGGTGTGTGTAACTGGTTAAATATCTAATAATATAGCTCAAATAATAATATGGCAAAATTATAAGTGTGTAAGAAACGGCTATTGGAAATTCAGAAAAGGTCCTCGTTTAGTACAAGCCCTACCTGGAAAAACGTCCTCGTATTGTTCGTGAATATTCTAGTACTAGGTCCTCGCATCATGCAAGTAATAAGAAAAAGTGTGAAAAATTAAGTCCTCGTATAGGCGTCTCTGGTCACATGGTTAAGGTCCTCGTTTGGCTCACACACAGGTCCTCGGATGGTACTACCCAGGCGGGTTTGCGAGTGTATTTAGGTCCCCGCATCGTTTACAGAAAGTCATACTAAAAAATGTTGAGATAGCGCTATACGAATAGTCTCGTCACCCCAAATATTGTTTTCTCTTTCTTTCTGTCTTGTTAATAAGGTCGTAAGTCGTCTCTAACCTAGTTTTCTAGGAGGTCCTCGGATTGTGACTTATGACTTTAGTCCTCGTATGGGTGTCTGTACAAGTAATGGTGTGTGTGTGAATGTGTATGTGTGTTGTGTGTGTGTGTTGTGTGTGTGTGATGGTGTGTTCAAGTGCTAGTACGTGTGTTCGTCTGTCTTAAGAATTTCTATGTTTATTAAGCAGTCTCTCTGTCTCCTCGTAACCAAGCTTGAGGAGCCATTCTGTAACCTTACCCTTACATTCGCTTTTCGTAATGGGATAGATATTATGTAGCTCATTAGCCAAGTTATACAGCCGTGGTCCTTGAAAGAAGGAGAAATAACTGCTGAAGGCTGTTCTCGATGGCGCAGCATGACATACTTGGAAGTTACGGCGTCGAGTTAACACAGGGTTGTTATGATTGTACTGTAATAGTTTGTGCTGTTTGAGGATAACAGAAAGAATGTATAGTTTCCTGATCGACAAGACCTCCGCAAGACTGTAAAGTTCAGATGTTGGGAATAATCTCGGTTTAAATAGACAAATTTTGAGTATCAGTTTTTGAGCCCGCTCTAGTTCCAATAAATGACTCTTCGCAACCCCACCCCATGAAGAGATACAGTAGGTGAGACAGGATTGACAAAGCGCTAGATAGATAGATCTCATAACCCTGGAGTCAGCAACAAATCTCAAGTGTTTAAATATATATGCGAGTTTGCGTATTCTCTTAGCCACATTACTTATGTGTTCAGAAAATTTTAAGTTTTCATCGATAGTTATTCCCAGATATTTTATATAACTTGTTCTGCTAATTAGAGGGCAGTTACAAGTTATAGTCGGAATCTGGCTACAAGAGTGTGCTATTATTTTATATTGGGGAGAGCCAAAATTTCGAAGGGAAAAATTTATGAACTGAGTCTTAGTGTGATTTAAGGTAAGTGAATGGGCAGCTAACCATTGACACACCCTATCAAAACCTTTTTGAGCATAACTAAACAGTTGAGGACATGATTCCCCAAAAAAGGTCAGAGTTGTGTCATCTGCATACGAAATGATCTTACAGTTTCGAAGCTTAAGTTGGCATAAATCATTAATGTAGCATAGAAATAAAGAAGGGCCCAAAATACTTCCCTGGGGGACTCCAAAGCTTACAGAACACTCCTCACTCACCTCGTCACCTATTCTCACCCTCTGCTTGCGACCCGAAAGGTAGCTTTTAAATAAAAGCAGTTGCACTCCTCTGATACCCAGGCTTTCTAGTTTCATCAGTAGTTTAGGATCTCCCGTGTCAAAAGCCTTTGCGAGATCTAAGAATATAGTAAGACATTTTCTTCTTTCATCTAAATTTTTCGCGATAAATTCTGTAAATGAATTCACAGCATCGTCTGTGGATCTGTCCCGCCTAAAACCATATTGAGCATCAGACAGTAAGTTTTTGTTTTCCAAAAACTTCACGAGCCTTTTATTAATAATTTTCTCCAAGACCTTAGACAAGGACGGCAGGATAGATATTGGGCGGTAATTATTGACACAGTCTCGCCTTCCGCTTTTGTGAATGGGCACCACAATTGACTGCTTGAGAACATCAGGGAAAACGCCTAGCTTAAAGCAACTATTGAAAAGTCTTGTTAGAGGGGGTGCCAAATATTCCTTTATACTTTTCAACGTTTATAGGTGGGAGGTCCACCATGTACCGGTGGCGCATCGCCGTACGCCTGGTAGTCCGATGGAACGGACTAGGCGGAATTAGGCTATGCAATTCCAACGCACACTCCCTGGACTAAATTACTACGAACTAATTTATAAGAAATTACAAAGGTGCTACTCGTTGTTGTCAGCTAGTCGTTGTGTAACACTCCTTACAGGTTACGGTTAGTCGACCACTGTTAGACATAAGGTTCCCCCAAGTGTCACCACAATGTCTGATCCTGTACGTGAGGCATCTATTGGATTCCCACAACCCTCAACAAGGAATTGATCCAACTTGTCAGAGGCCTTCTAACGTTGCGTCTTCCTTTCAGCCTTATCAACCATCTGTTCTTCAAGCAATATATTACTACTGCCTCCGATTCACCGAGCTATTTTCGTAATCTTGGTCCTCTTGCTGATTTTTTAATTCCTGATCCGATCACACAAAGAAACTCCATGTCACAGTCTCACTTAAGAGTTATCGCATTAGGTAACCGTAATGGGTAGTGCGATATTCCTTGCTTGTAGTAGTACGTAGTCTCTCTATAAATTGCTGGAGTCAGCAATTTTGCATCCGATTACAGGAGCAATAATTATAAAATTTAAAAATTCCCACCTCAAAAAGAAAAAAAAAATGAATCCAAGAACCATTTCGATAACGTCAGCTTTTAAATAAAGAAAACCGCATCAAAATAGGTCCGAGCTACGATGCCACGGACAGACAGACACACAGGCACACAGGCACCTCAAACTTATAACACCCCTCTTTTCTGTCGGTGGTTAAAAAGGTTAATATAGATTATTGACAGGACTGTTGGTCTAGTGGTTAATGACCTGACTGCTATGCCGGAGGTCGTGGGTTTGATTCCCACCCAGGACAAATGTTTGTGCTATGAGCACGTTCATTTGTTCTGTGTCTGGGTGTAATTTATCTATAATATGTATGTATTTAGAAATATATAAGTATATTTATCAGTTGTCTAGTACCCATAACACAAGCTCTGCTTAGCTTGGGACTAGACGGCGCTGTGTGACAGTTGTGGAATATTATTATTATATATTATTACATTTGATTTCACAAACCCTACTTTTCTTATTTCTACACACTATTGTCTACATTTCTTCTAAACTCTCTTTTCGCAGGTCTGCTGGAAGTAGCAATTTCTTTCTTTTGAAATGATGTATCTTCCTCTGTGTAGTAGGTATATGTGTTTTCATTATAAAATAAATAAATAAATACATCTAAATATAAAACCTTATTTTTTATACATCGCCGTTAAAATGCCTTCACGGTGATCTAATTTAATTTTCTGGATAAACCACAACGTAAAATTAGCCATACCTTTAAGTAGGATCGTATCTAATCGGTGCACACAATGATATATAGTTCCGACGATGCACTTAACTGCATTCTGAGAGACCCATTCAAATGTCAGATCAGATCAGCGAGCGATTTGCAATTAGCTTTTTTGCACGAATTAGTGATTGAAAAATATCACTGATGTTAGAAGTGAGTCATTCTGCATTAGCCTGAGGAAATGCCTACAATTAAAATCGACATTAATAATCTACACTTAAACAAGAGCAGTGGTGGACGAGTGGCAACGGCCCCGTCTTACAAGTTGTAGGTCGCGGGTTCAAACCCAGCCAGGCGCATTACTTTGTGTAATTTATTTCATCATCACTGCTCTCAAAACGGTGAAGGAAAACATCGTGAGGAAATGTCCTAGAACCAAAAATTAGAAGACATGTGACATCCACCAACCAGCACTAAGCCCGCGTGGTGGATTACGGCCCATATCCCCTCCTAGAGATGAGGTCCGAGTCCCAGCAGTGGGAACAAAAAGGCTGAGTGTATGTATATATGTAATCTACACTAATATTATAAAGAGGTATTAAATTTTGTTTTTTTGTTTGTAGGAGGCAATCTGTGGTACTGGTCCGATTGCTAAAATTGTTTCCACCGATAGAAAGCTGCTTTATTCATGAGTGACATAGGCTATATTTTATGTACGCGGACGAAGTCGCGGTCATAAGATAGTATACAATATATTCTATCAGCATTTAAATAGGCACCACCCATGGCGATATAATGCCTGGCGATTTTAACCGTGTAGGTGACATTATTATTATGACCATAATAAAGGATCATATAAGACCATACAAGTATTAGCTGGAAATGGGATGCCATTTCCAGCTAATACTTAGGTATTATTTATAAATGTGAAAGTCTGTTGTATGTTTAGACTATAGAACAAACATGCACAGACATATTTGTTCATTAGACACACCTCAAATTCTGAAAAGGACTGGATTTATATTGGAGCATGGTATGATCTTTTTTTCAGGTGGTGTTATCAAATAACATCTGTCAAAGGTCAAAGTAATTAAAAGTCTGACACATCTTCTCGCTCCACCCTAAAGTGGGAGGAGACATTTGATGATTTCCCATCTCAAAATTGGACATTACTGCAATAGGAGTAGGTACATCATCATCATTGTCATGGACATAACTGCAATAGGAGTAGGTACATCATCATCATCGTCATGGACATAACTGCAATAGGAGTAAGTACATCAACATCATCGTCATCAAAATTGGATGTAACTGCAATAGGAGTAGGTACATCAACATCATCGTCATCAAAATTGGAAGTAACTGCAATAGGAGAGGTACATCAACAACATCGTCATCAAAATTGGACATAACTGCAATAGGAGAGGTACATCAACATCATCGTCATCAAAATTGGACATAACTGCAATAGGAGTAGGTACATCAACATCATCGTCATCAAAATTGGACATTACTGAAATAGGAGTAGGTACATCATCATCATCGTCATCAAAATTGGACGTAACTGCAATAGGAGTAGGTACATCATCATCATCGTTATAAAAATTGGACATTACTGCAATAGGAGTAGGTACATCATCATCATCGGCATCAAAATTGGACATTACTGCAGTGAGTAGGTACGTCATCATCATCGGCATCAAAATTGGACATTACTGCAATAGGAGTAGGTACGTCATCATCATCGGCATCAAAATTGGACATTACTGCAATAGGAGTAGGTACGTCATCATCATCGGCATCAAAATTGGACATTACTGCAATAGGAGTAGGTACGTTATCATCATCGGCATCAAAATTGGAAATTACTGCAATAGGAGTAGGTACGTCATCATCATCGGCATCAAAATTGGACATTACTGCAATAGGAGTAGGTACGTCATCATCATCGGCATCAAAATTGGACATTACTGCAATAGGAGTAGGTACGTCATCATCATCGGCATCAAAATTGGACATTACTGCAATAGGAGTAGGTACGTCATCATCATCGGCATCAAAATTGGACATTACTGCAATAGGAGTAGGTACGTCATCATCATCGGCATCAAAATTGGACATAACTACAATAGGAGTAGGTACGTCATCATCATCGGCATCAAAATTGGACATTACTGCAATAGGAGTAGGTACGTCATCATCATCGGCATCAAAATTGGAAATTACTGCAATAGGAGTAGGTACGTCATCATCATCGGCATCAAAATTGGACATTACTGCAATAGGAGTAGGTACGTCATCATCATCGGCATCAAAATTGGACATTACTGCAATAGGAGTAGGTACGTCATCATCATCGGCATCAAAATTGGACATTGCTGCAATAGGAGTAGGTACGTCATCATCATCGGCATCAAAATTGGACATTACTGCAATAGGAGTAGGTACGTCATCATCATCGGCATCAAAATTGGACATTACTGCAATAGGAGTAGGTACGTCATCATCATCGGCATCAAAATTGGACATTACTGCAATAGGAGTAGGTACGTCATCATCATCGGCATCAAAATTGGACATTGCTGCAATAGGAGTAGGTACGTCATCATCATCGGCATCAAAATTGGACATTACTGCAATAGGAGTAGGTACGTCATCATCATCGGCATCAAAATTGGACATTACTGCAATAGGAGTAGGTACGTCATCATCATCGGCATCAAAATTGGACATAACTACAATAGGAGTAGGTACGTCATCATCATCGGCATCATTTCAGCCGAAAGATGTCCACTGTTAGACATAGGCCTTCCCCAAGGCGATTCTTCGAGTTATGTCGGTGGCTAAGTTTGTCCTGTGGATATCTTCCCGGGGCCACGTAGAGTCTCCGATCTTGACAGAATTTCCGCTTTCCATCAGGTGAGATAGCGGTCAAGCGCGAACCTATCAACAATAAAAAAAATAGGTTTTTTAGGTGGGAAAATCATCCAATGACATCCCCCGCTCAGACTTTTACTGACTAAAAACCCACTCGTGTTCCTTTTTTGCCTTCGTCCCAGGGCCTCGGATTTCACTTTCACACTGCCCGTGGCCCCAGTAAGCTTCGACCCTGCAGGCACAAAATAGATAGGTACAGAAGTCAATCTACATACAAAGCGCGCTCGAGCAACGCACACATTGACACCGCTCACAGTCACGATGTCTCGGTCGCGTCTCGGATCACTCGTCGAACAGTTCCGGCTCAAACGCTCATCAGTGTGCGTCCACCGAGCGTAGGTATAAAAAGTGAAGTACATACATGAGATTGTCTTCTGTACCTATTTTTTTGTGCTGCAGGGCCTTACCGGACTACATAATTATTATGTATTCATTAAACCCCAAGCGAACGCCGCGTTCGCGCATCGATTGTCTTACTATTGTGTTTCAAATTGACGGTATCTGAAACCTATGTATAGCTTCTAACATTATTTAATTATTTCATTATCATCTCCCTAGCCTTTTTCTTGTGTTACATGGATATAGTAGGTAAGGATCATTCAATAACAAGGATCAAGAAAACAGTTACAAGACCTGTTTCAGAATGGAAACAGGTTGATTTCACTTTCCCCATTGAACTCGGAAAGTGTGCTCGATTTTAATTCCAACGGTTTGAACATTACAATAAAAATATAAATAAAAATTTGCGTTGTTAAAAATAACTTTATTCTTTAATTGCTTAACTGTATCCGGTCAGAGTGGAAACCGACCCTAAGATAATTATGAATTTTGTTTTGAAAAGGTTCAGCAGATTTATTAGTTAATAACTAAATTTTTCCTAGCTCCGCTTCCGGACCCTCGTCATTGTCATCATCATCATTTCAGACGAAAGGCGTGCACTATTGGACGTAGGCCTGCCCCAAGTGTCTCCACAATGACCAGATCTATTCGTCTGGCATCCACCGGATCATCAGTTATTCCTGAGTGACATAGGCTACATTTTACCTACGCTAGTCATACACATAAATATTTGTTCCGTGCGGGAATCGAACCCGCGACACACAGCACAGTAGCCAGTCACTCAACCACTGCGCCAACGGTACCATCGTCCAATATATAGGGTGACTGGTAATTAGTGTACGATACTTAAACACGTGATTGTGCTCATGATAACAAACAATTTTTATTATTGGAGCAAAGCCGAAATCGCGAAAAAAATATCAGCTGTTCAGTACATTAGGCAAACATAAATGTACTGAATAGCTGATTTTTCTTCGCGATTTCAGGCTTGTTCCCATAGTAAAAGTTGTTGATTAAAATGAGCACAATCACGTGTTTAGGTATCGTACACTAATTACCAGTCACCCTATATAAGTAGTACCTAGGTATGTAGCAATCGCTAAAAAAAAGTTTAAGACAACTTTAATGAGAGGTACAATATCGATATGAGATAATATTATGTTATTATTATCGATACCACTTAAAGCTACTCCTCACTCTGACCACGATGATACTAAAGATTTTTCCTCATGATTGATGTTCGCCACAGTGTGTCACGTTGACTCGACTTGGTTATTCCAACGAAAGAGAAAACGTCTGGTTTTTCCCAGCTTTTTGCAGCAGTGTGTGTTCGTTCAAACATACTTATACATGACGTCATATTAAATGAGATTGTTATAATATTCTATTTATTTAAAACGAATATTTTTAAACTACCCGCCCCAACTACTCCTGCACGCTTAGCCATATTGTTATTCCGCAATCGTTAACGCTGTCGAAAAGTGATGAAACATATGGGAATGACGTCATCTCAACGTAAAGTCGCATGGTCGGAACAAACGAATAGACAATTCGTAGCCAAGTTCACATCGTTCAAAATCGTTTCTACAGTGTTTAACGCTACATCCTTTGTCGGCGCGTCAACATGGCTACCAACTTATCGTTTTCTACAATTGCTGTCACCGAGGCTTTACCGATTAGAGAACGGAATTCGACACAAACTGGTTGTAACTTGGCTCGGGGGGCTGGGCGTTAGATTAATTTTGGTAATTTCAGTTTTTCTCCCAAAAATAAAAAATCCCAAACCTTTCTCATGAATCACTTTGTCTATTGGTGAAAACCGCATGAAAATTCGTTCAGTAGCTTTTAGAATTTATCGCGCACTGACAAACGCGGTAGGGGACTATATCGTTTTATATTATGTAAGGAAATACTTAAAAATAGACAATACCTGTACAAAATGTACCTCTACATGGCTCGGAACTATATTACTAACATCATAAACAATAACTTTTGTTCTACGACTTTTAAAAGTTTATCACATTTTAGTTCATCAGATTTTCATACAAAAATAAAAATATTTAAATTAAACGTTCTAAATATAACGAAGTCTAAGCAAAGCAAGCGATAGTACAATAGCGGAGGGAAGCGGGATTGGGTAGCGAGGTGCTTGATGCGCTTGCGTCGCATCATACAGATGTAGGTAAGTATAGCAAAACACAGAGTTGAAATATGTTAGAACAAAGAAAACTTGAAGGTTTGTTCTTGGTAAATGAATCATGTTTTGTAAGAAGTCAGAGAACCAAAGTTGTTGTTTATGTTGTTAGTAATACAGTCCTGCAATGTTTTTAGTGTTTTACAAAACGCTTGGTTCATGGGGTCCGAGTGCGCGTCTCCTTTTCAAGGAAATTTCACGCCGACTGATCGACACTTCACGTGACCAGGGCCTCAAGTCTGCTATTACAATAGTGTCAGAATGGTCTATCATTGGTGTCATAATTGTCGATTTTGACAAGTTTGGTAATCTACTAATATAATGGCGTCACTATGACTTTACAATGGTCAACCACTGACACTCCATTGAAAGAAGTGGCATAGAATGGTAATCTCGTACATATTGACAAATGAATATTTGACGTTTGCGGTAATCTGCTAAAACTTTGACAGTTTATTTGATCAGTGTTTTACCATTAGAACGTTATTGTGCAGTTATTGGTTTTAATATGCTCGAAATTATCATTCTACCACAATTCTATAACAAGACCAGTGACCGATCAATGATCGATCATTATGAATTAGCAGATTACAAACTTTTAGCAAAATGACAATTGGATCGTGTTGGAATGACGAATTTATAAAAATAGCAGACTTGGGGCCCTGAGGGCTGGCTCGTTCTTCGCCCAAAGAATTAGCATTGCCATTCAACGTGGCAATGCTGCCAGTCTTCTGGGCACATTTCCGTATGACAGCGATGTGGAGGAGTACTTTGACGCCTGAGCGTACTTTGTCATTTTGTATTATATTTATGTACATAGTTAGGTTTTAGTATAAATAGTTTATTTAATATTTAAGTTTTTTATGTACATATGTATCTCAGTTTATTGTTATAGTTAGAAATTATAAATAAATTTTACAAATAACCCTGTATAATCGACAAAGAACAAATACGATTAGGTACTTATTAGATTTATTGTTTTCTGCGGAAGATGGTTGTAAGTATAATCATTTGTTAGTTTTCGTCACGACTGTATTCATTGCTCTGTAATGACAAGCTATGCGTCATTATCACCTGGCTAGTATGCGGGTACGAGATGGCCGAAGTACTGGTATAGTATTTTCAGTGGAGCCACTGCTGGTCTGACTTCCACATTTAAGGCTATCGAATTTTTGACTCCAATATGTAGACCATACAATGTCAGCCCAGACCACGGGCGTGTTAACTCAGAATAAAAAAGAATGGTCTATCGCCTGGATGACACGGCGGTGCATACGTGGAAGTCTATCCTTCTTGAACGGAGTACCGTAAAGTCTGCGTGGAGACGATCGGTGGCAGCGACCTCTCACACCTGGCCCTGTTTCAAGACTTGGGTCGAAGCGGTCACCTCCATTTATGAAGTAGTAATGCCGTAACCATGAGGGAATGAAAAACATCCTAACGCTCCAGCGGGTTAGCCGCCACCACAGTAGAGGCCCCGGGTGTCAGGAGTCGCAGGGCGCTTCCCGACCATCGTAAGCACGAGCAACTGAAGGAACCCAGTGCGGGTTTTAGTCAGTAAAATTCTTCGATCTTCTTCTTCGTCACCCTCTATCCAGATCGTGAGAAACTATTTGATGATTTCCTACTTAAAAAAAAGGCCTTATGTATTAAATTTTAAGTAACTAGGTACCTTAAAATGTGGTCGAGGAAGTTGTTTGTGGTTTTAACAAATAGTATGTAGTTTTAGTTAAGCATCTTTAAGATGAATGTGTTCTACCTACAGATCTACAAATATTAAAACTCGTGAATTTAGTTGAAAATGAATCAAATATGAGTAGGGTTTCCACCACATTGGGTCATAGGATTGTTCGGAAGAGTCATCATGGCCCCGGGATGCAAAGGACCACTGAAGGATAAAGGACCAGAGGTGTTTTTCTGTTTTAGCCAGTAAAAGTTTTTTTTTCATTTTTTTTCATTCTTTTTTTCATTTTTCATATTTTAAAGTCTGAAAAACTCTGTAGCTTCACCCAGAGCGGGAGAAATTATTTGGTGATTTCCCAAGCATAAAACTGTCGGTCGGTTTGTATGTGGCTGGACCGATTTTGACAGGAATTTCACTGGTAGATAACTAATGCTATAATGTTTATTTAAGAAAAACAATTAGGGTTTCACCCAAAAATAGTAGAGTATTTGACTAGTGGATAAAGCAGTGTCTTAAACTCGTGTGTGCCGTGTTGAATTCCGAACGAAACACTGTTGTGTAATATTTAATCCAGATCGTGAGTGAGGGATTTATATAATTAAGACCCGAGCACTGCGAGGGAGTTAGAAACTCGAAGAATTGAAAATGTGAAGAATTCAAACCGACAAAGACAGCTGTATCCCCGTGTTGGATACTCTACTCTTTAAACTTTCTGTGAGAAAATTATATTTAATTTAGGTGAAGTTAGTATGGCATATAAAAGGGCTTTACTTTTTTAAATATTTTTTTAACACCACCTGCTCGATGTAGGTAGAGTAAAAAAAAAAATCCGTGACTAAAGGCATTGTGCTGTATCATGTGTCTAAAACCAACGAAGACGTGGACACCAGCTAAGTATGGAGTTTAATGCAATCTTTATTTGATGCAGAACAGCTGATGGCCCTACTTACAGATATTTTATCACAGTTTTTGTCCAAGCTTCCGCGCAATTTGAATAGCAAATGAGCATGCTCGTTACGTGTTATAACGTTAGTTAATGAGTCTTTGTATCTACCACTATGAATGAATTAGACGGATGAGATGAGCCGTTTGTTTTATTTGGTCTATAAAATTAACAAAAAATCTAGATTACCAGTTGCTCTAAGTTTATTTTGTTTTTCCGCAAATACACAGTAAATTCTAGAACAGTAAAACAACAAATCTACACTAATAATACAATAATAATATAATGATAATATTATAAACAGGTTGTTTGTTTTTTTTTTTTTTATTTGGCTTTTCATAGCTTCATCTAACGCAATCTAACGCGATGTTTGATGAAGAGGCAAAGCAAAAAGGGAGTTAACGCCTGAAAACTCTGTGTTCTTCGTGAAATATGATTTACTCAAATATTTCACGAAACTTTTTTCAGAAAATAATGTTTTTTTTAAACCCTTAAAAGTTTTTGAGAAAAATTTTCGTCATTCAAATCTTGATAAAATATGCAACAATTATAGAGATTTACTTTTTTTATTTTTAATATATGAGTGCATTATGGAGGCCCAGATTTCACGTAAAATAGCAGATTTTCAGAAGTCTTTACTAAATTAATTTTACACAAATTTATGTTTTGATTTCTATAGAAGCCTAGATAATATACACAAGATATCTGTGTATGTAAAATATCTGGAGAAAGATGTGTAATAACATCATAATCACGTAAGAGCGGTTGTATGAAAATGTACCTCGGGTTGGCCGCTCTTTTGTTTATATTTTTTTGTTAGCCTATTCTGTCCCAATCCTGGGCAAAGGCCTCCCTCCATCCTTCCATCTTTCGCGCGCCCGGGCTTCTTCTTGTCAGTTCTGGTGGATTCTGTCTAGTTCGTCGCGCCATCTCCTTCGCGGTCTACTGCGACCACGTAGCACTGTTTCAGGGCACCAACTTTATGCTACTTTGGCCCATAGTTTGTCGGAAGCTCTTAAACCAAGTAAATACTACGTCTGTATAAAAAGTCAAACGACTTGGAAATTTTGTTAATAAATGTTAATAATTTAACAAATACTTATATTCGATGCTTTTTAGGTTTAGGTTTAGGTTCTTCTACTATTAAACAATGATCAAGATCTCTTAATCAACCTTGATTTTTGAACCAGTGTTGACTACATCAGATTTCATTTTGCACTAATAATAAGCCAAGTCTTTTGACTTTTTAGACAGACTCAGTATCGCTGGTCTTAATTCAAGCTTAAAAAAAAAACAAAAATCGAATTGATATTGATAAATGATAAATGTGATAAATGATATTTATTTTGTAAATAGGTTTAAAAAACATTTTTATACGTCAATTTTTTTTCGTCAGTTTATGCTAGATGAGGCCGGTGTTTCCTATCTGACTACCCTGAGAAGAAACACCGAAACAAACTCAGGGGTCAAAGTCTCTTTTAAAGTCCATACAGTAAATATGTAATGGTCAAATCACATGAGAACCATGCAGATTTGTCTGAGATGGTCTTTTGAAGAAAGAACCATACAGATTTGAGTGGACCTGTCCAATCAGTGTAAGCATTTGTCAGTATTCGAAAAGCTCAACTTAGGACTACTAAAGAGCTCTACGACTTGACGAACAATACCAAAGAAAGGACATTTGGGTAGGCCGCAGAAAACACTTAAATTGCCAGACATACGTTAAAATTACTGAAAAGAAAAGAAAAAGCAATCAACATAGTCCTCACATTTACAATAATATAAGCAAATTGATAGTTTACAAAATATTTAGAAAAGTAAATATTTATGTCAAAGAAAAAAATAATACTTTAAGTACTTAAAATGTATACATGTCATTTTGTAAAATAAAAATAATCTCCAATGTCAAATGGTAAAAAAAACAAATAAAAGAAAAAGAAAAAGCATATTTGAAAATAAAAATAATTAAAAAATACAAAAGAAGAAAAATAAAAATGACAACAGCTGTAGTAGGTACTGGAGCAGGTCAATCCCAAGCCTTTTCGTCCTGAATATAGTCTTTTACAGTGTAAAAAGCCTTTTGACAAAGTTTACGTTTTACAAATGATTTGAACTTATGAAGGCTTAGTTGTTGAATATGACTAGGAAGTTTATTGTGCTCATTTGTTTTAATGAAACAACAAATAAATAATTTCACTGTATTAAACGATTATTTTTAAAGGTCTGATCTCAATCCTCCAGAGCAGAAATATTAACTTTCTCTCAAGCCGTGACTTTTAAGATGTAAAATGCTTTTTTTTATTTTACGTCCGGCGTCCCACAAGGCAGGTACCGTTATGGTCCGCGACAGGAATTCTTTTGCTTCGACAAAATGTTACCGTAACTTCGGAGACATTGACTTTGAAGCTAATAGGGGTTCTCGAACGAATGAGAATTAAACTTTAGTAACATTTTGACTTTTTTTTTTAACTTATTACTAAATTATTGCATGGCTATTTGAAAGCAAAAGTAAAAAAAAACCAATTTACTTAATTCTCACAGTCTCGCGACTCTTTAACTTATTAGAAAATATTGTGACAAACAATAAAATATTAATATTTTTATATAATAAAAAAAAAGTTTGAAGCTCTCGAATTGTCAATTGTCGCCTGTCGATTTAAATAAACAAATAGGTCTATTTTCTATATAATATCACAATAATGTATCTTATAATATCACAATTCTATTTAAAAAAAAAAAAAAATACGTACAGCATTGACAAAGAGACACAACGGTTTGAGTTCTTAATTTAAAACCATTTTTCACGAAACCAAGATCGAAAACCAACAGTAGTGCCGTAAAATAATTTGGAAGATCATTCGAATGCAAATCGATTCGTGTCACGTCGCCTTTGTGTATTGAATATCAAGTTTTTATGAATATGAATACACGCAGAATCGATATTAGTAATCAACATTGCTTTTTTTTGTCTTTTTTGTACGTTATTACAAGTAGTATTACTGATCTTGAACTTGACAGTTACAAGTTTGCATCAACTTGGTTCAAGGTAACATTACGGAGAGTTATGAATGTTGAGTAATTTGCATACGTAATTGCCACGAGGTGTTAATTTTGAGCAGATTTGCTGTTATATTGTTAGTTTGTTGTTTTTTCTTAGATATGATAATATAATTAACATAATATCTGTCACTTTAAGAGCTTGCGTGACAACGTGACGTCATGAATATGATCAACAAAAATTAAATTTACACTTGAATATTGCTCAGAATGTTAGGTTATTACAGGAATCATTCCTAAAAAGAAATAAAAATAATGACGGGGCCTGCGACGGCCAATGTCCGCCAGGGTTACGGGATTGTTCAAAAGAATTACATATAGTGGCCATAGTTAAATCGTTTTGTTTAGGTTGGAAATCATCCAATGGCATCTCTTCATTTTACTGACTTAAACCCACTCCTGTTCCTTTTTTACTTTCGCACCAAGGCACCGGGGTTTTCTTTCGCACAACCCATTGCAAGCCGGGGTGGCGTAGAATCAACTTTTCCATAACAATAACCAGGTAAATCAATGAACCTAACCCATGAAATTTTCATTAACCTAACCATAGACGAAAATCAATTGCAAAATGTAGAAATGACACAGCATTTGTCACCAGACTGCTCTGTTCAGTATCGGGCGAGGTGATACGCCATGATATCCGGAAAAGCCATTAGTAATGGTGTTGTATTGTGAAGCTATTTATTTTAGTTGGATGTCTGCTTCCGCGTGTATACAAATGTTTGACGGAAATCAAATGGACCTGTTCCGTGTGATTCCCTGAATAAAGTCTTACCACTCGTGGGTTTAGTAAAATCGGAAAAACTAGGTAATAGCGAGAGCATTTACTGCTTTGCATGCAGGTGGTGGTTGCATCCCATTCCATATCGCCCCGGACTAGGACTGAAAGGAAGCTCTCTCAAGCTTCTCCGCCTAACCGGGGCCATTGCCGTATGCTTCACCGTGTCTACAATAATGACTACCGGGCGTTTCTTGTGCTTGAATCCGAAACAGGAACCGCATGGCGTGGCGTCTCTTCCACTAGCCACTTCTCAAAGAGAGGATTGACCGCCGCAATTGTGGCGTGCCCCAGGGCTAAGACCCTCCGCGGGCATTTTCTGAAAAGGTAACCCTTGGAACTAGCAAAGGATAAATGCCCCACAGGTGTGGTTTTAGTTTTAGTCAATAAAAGTCTGACACGCCCTCCAGCCCTTCCCAGAGCGAGAGAAGTCATCGGATGACTTTCCACATTTAAGTTTTCAATCGTGTCAACTAGAGACACAATAGAAAGACACTGACAGCGCGAACGCGCCCGTTCGTTTGGGGTTTAATGAATTAAAAAGAGGGCAAAACCCTACTACTCTTATACTACAATTAATAGAACAGAAATCAGGAATCAGAAACGGTTATTTCAAATAGACCAGTTACAGGCACTTTTGAATTGTCAAAATGTCGGTCAGTCAAACAAGTGAAGCTAAATTGCACGTTCCAAAGAGTAGGTCTCTATGGAGAAGAACGTGCAAGAAACTCCATGGACACTCCTATAAATCGTATTGAGTTACATGAATCTTCGTTACATATTTCTTTTTTGCTTCTATTATGTGAACACAATCAAGATAAACATCTTATAATCCTATGTTATAAAAATAAATCTACTAAAACAATGCGGATTTTAGTTCAAAGTCAAAAGGTCACTCAATCGCGTTTAAGGAAAAACAGATGCTTCGTTTTGTAGTCGGTTCGTGTTTTTATTAGAAAATATCGGATCATTATCTATCGTACACTAATCCAACTTTATAAGGATAATACCCGCTGGAAATTAGCGGTTATAATATACGAAATAATTGCTTCCTTAAATCTGATGAGTCGTAAAAATGATAAAACACACATATGTTACGTCATAAAATTTTAAATTATGTACGAATCAATCTTATGGAAACCCATAAAAAGTGTATTATTATCTGAGAAGGGCAGAAATTGGGAAATCTTATTAATATGATGATAATGCCTGGGACGCACATGATCGTTCGTTGTGGCGACGCTTGGGGGAGGCTTATGTCCAGCAGTGGACGTCTGTCGGCTGAAATGATGATGATGATGAATGCCTGCTAAGCACCTACTACAAAGAAGTACCTCTTAAGCACTTATTAATTAACGAAAATTCATGTTTATATGATTATCTAGCTTCGAAGACTTTGGAGTCGCGGGCGCTCAGAGCAGGGTTTCTGTTCGCCCACCCAGTAAACGCCAAAAAGAAGGTGACATGGCGATCACATGCTGCTGTGGTGAGCGGCTCAGGAGAGACATCTATACAGCCTTCTCAGGGATGTGTCCTAACAGGCGTTGCTCAAAAGTTCCGACATGACACTCTATGGTCTTTTCCCCAAAATGCCTGAAGTTTTTCTCCCGAAAATAAAAAAGGTGCCAAAATTAGGTAGGATGACACAATTATATCAACCATATTTAGGTAGAGTACCTACTTACATAAGTAAATTGTTACCGCGAGTATGCGCGTACTTTTAATGTTTTTACTAATCTAAATACAATGTTGATGTGATTAAAATAAATAAAAAAGGGATGAGAAAATTTCTAAACCACTGTAATATTCTTATTCTTACATTAGAAAATCAAGTTTTCTTAAAGGTTATAAAACTGTTTTTTTTTTTTGAAATATGACTGTTTCTTCTTCTTCGTGTGTCAGCAGAAATCGACATACATCCAAGTATCCAGCGCCTAGTCGTCCCTGTTAAGCACCTCTTGGACCTAGCCGCCTTTGGCATGTATAACAATCATCCGATAAAATTTTTAATCTTACCTGAATCGAACAATAAAAACAAAAATGACTAGACATAAAAAAAATTGCGTAACAATATACCAAATTTCACTACAGCCACCCACTCTTTACCTACCTCGTGTGAGTAATGGAGCTCTGAGCATCTACAAAATCGGCAATCCTGGTAGGGCCTATACCTTAGTCTACAGCCATAGGTATTATGAACTCGATAAATAATAGGTATTGTATATAAGCTACTAACAAGCAAGATATAAACTTGGCCCTGGTTTGATTATTTCAGCGCTCCTGTAGAGCCTGCGCCCTGTGCCTGAGTACCGCTAGAACTGCCCTATTTACGGCACTGCTATATAAGCAAAGTCAGCCCATAATTTTTCTACTGCTGGAACATAGTTCAGGCAAAGAGGCGGTATAAGTTTAAATATAAATCTGCAAATAGAACTGTGGTGAGCCGGCCTCGGCAGACAAAATATTTTCAAATGAAAACGTTGCCAGGTTCTATAATTATTACTGTACTACGGTCTGATGTAAATAGCAAGTAATTACGCGCTCTGTTTGCTTTTTTTATTTGAAAATCGCTTCAGGTCATTCATTATATAACGCTATAATGACAATAAGTACCTATATATATATGTAGATATCATACATAGAGGTATCCCATGTAGATGTAACTGAATTAAGCATACAGCATTATCAGCTTTAGTGGGTTACAGTATTAATAATCTCCGAAGGAGGTACCACAGCCATAGAAGACAAATGCGATCTTTCGATCCATGGCCCTTTATGGAGCTCAGAGGGCTTAGCCAAGTTGATAATCTGCAATCGTTAACGCTAGTAGAAAACTTCAATTATATGGCAATGACTTGACACGTGGTCAGAACAAAGAAATCGGAGGAGGTGCCGACTCAAGGCAATCGACGAAAGAGAATCGAAACGAAACGGTCGTAACTTGGCTAGGCATGCTGGTGTGGGCGCCGTCGCTGCGAAAGCGACCGGTGGCCAAGTTGAACGTGTCCCAGAGGGTCATGGCCATCCAGATGCTCCGAATCATCCGCGCAACACGACCTTCTAAGAAGTGGCGAGCCTCTTCCCCGGCCTGCCACCATGGGATCTGGAGGCAACAGTCCTTGCACGCATGCAGATTTGCGCGTGGAGATGCAAAGCCACGGCGAAGCTCAAAGCCCATGTTCCACAACTGTCCAGGGCTGCAAGATTGTTCGAAAGAGATACCGTGGCCGGAAGCGGTGGGCTATTTGTCGAAAATTTTGCCTTTCCGTCTCGCTCCACCCAGAGCGGGAGAATTTATTAGATTATTTCAAAACCAAAAAAAAAAAAAAAAACGCCACGCTTGCCATGGAGCCACCCCTAGTACCAAATACTTAATTAGATAATAAACAAAACTGACCTACCCCTTTACCTATCTCCTTGCGGTCGACTTAAGTGCTGTCGTTTTTAAATAATGTAAAAATGCATATTTATTTGTATGTTAAACAGGCAAACACAAGCAGACGTATTAATCGGAAATCCTGACCTACAGTGTTTGCAAAAACATTTCAAAACCAAATAAAAAAAAATAATACTTAGAATATTTTGGAAACTGGAAAAACCCAATGCAAATCGTGCTTCTTTTAGCAGTCCTGCGTAGTCAGATGAATTTTAATAAGTCTGAAAAAGAAGCTACTGTCATTCGTTACGAGGAATGTTTTCGTCATATGTTTGGTGACTCACTGAATGCTTAAGGCCCTTGCTCCCATCATCATTATCATCGTGTCAGCCGAAAGACGTCCACTGTTGGACATTGGCCTCCCCCAAGCGTCGCCACAATGACCGGTCCTGTGCGTAACGCATCCATCGGATTCCCGCGACCCTGACCTTGCTCAAATTTAGTGCCATAAAACAGTGATTTTCTGAAGCCTACTCCTCGGTTACAGCTGGGTTAATAGAATTGAAAAAAAAAAACATTATATAACATTAGCAACATACGATTTTTACGTATAGACAAACATTTTTCCCAAAAAAAATATTTTTTTTTTGCTTTTTTTCCTATTCTTTTCAAACGTCTTTGATCTTAAGAAATATGTTTACACAAAAAAATTGCTGGTTAAGTGTTCTTCAGAGTGTTTATAGCATATAATGTAAAACCAGTAAAATCAATATTTTGCAAAAAGAATGGTTTTAAAGGTCAGCGGGACTCTATGCGGGCACAGGCAGCAGTACGAGTAAGTGTGCATTTTACCCTGGACAGATGTTCATGAGCAGTGGTGGCCGAGTGGAGAGCAGTGGTGGCCGAGTGGAGAGCAGTGGTGGCCGAGTGGAGAGCAGTGGTGGCCGAGTGGAGAGCAGTGGTGGCCGAGTGGAGAGCAGTGGTGGCCGAGTGGAGAGCAGTGGTGGCCGAGTGGAGAGCAGTGGTGGCCGAGTGGAGAGCAGTGGTGGCCGAGTGGAGAGCAGTGGTGGCCGAGTGGAGAGCAGAGGTAGCCAAGTGGTAATGGCTCCGACTTACGAGTTGTAGGTCGAGGGTTCAAACCCTGCCAGCGCATTACTTTGTGTAATTTATTTCATTACCACTGCTCTTAAAACGGTGAAAGAAAACATCGTCCTAGAACCAAAAATTCGAAAATATGTGACATTCACCAACCTACACTGTGGTGAATTACGGCCCATTCCTTCTCCTAGAGAGGAGACCTGAGTCCCAGCAGTGGGAACATTAATGATGATGAGATGTTCAAGGGACTATACGCCTTTAACCTGGTTTTCTGTCTGTTCATGCCAAATACATCATCTACTTCTATCCACAGCTGTTCCTCGTTCAATGACTAAGCAATAAAGTCCATGTCCGTCATGATAGTTCGTCATCATCAGATTAACAACTGTTCGTGATTTCGTGCTCCATGATTTTTGTTCTTGATCGAAGAATTTTCTTATCTCTGGGATTTATTTATGCTACTATTTGCATATTTAAAAACATTTAATTAACTATTAACATATTCCTTCAGTAAAATAAAAGAGTAATAAAAATATCCTTAACTAATTAAAACTAACTAAAAACAATCCAAAAAAACATAGCGACGAAAACTGCTCTGCATGGTTGTCGACTAGTAATTTGCCCAAAAGACTAGCGGCATTGCCATGCTGTATGGTAATGCTTTTCCTGTTATAACCATATCATATCGAAAAATTTATATATTAACTAGCTGTCCCGGCAAACTATGGGGTATGAAAAATAGATGTTGGCTGATTCTCAGACTCAATATGCTCACTATGTTTCATGAGAATCGGTCAAGCCGTTTCGGAGGAGTACGGGAACGAACATTGTGACACGAGAATTTTATATATAAGATTTTATTTATAATATGACCCTATATCTTTTACCAATACATAGACTAGTTTCTGCCAACGGCTCCGTCTACGTGAAAGTAGGTACATAGGTAGGTTTTTCATATAAACTGAACCCCATTTCATCCCCTCAGGGTTAGGTGTGAATTTTATGAAATCCTGTCTTAGTGGTCACCTATCTACGTCATGAAAAGAAACTTGCAAATTTCACATTCCTAGTTCCAGTGGCTTCGGCTGTGTGCTCTTATGTCAGTAAGTCAGTTTCTCCTTTTTATCCTCCTTTATAGATACAGATGGGCCATCGGATTCCCTCACACAAGAAATAGCTGCTAGTGAAGTCGCTGGCAAGAACTAGTAAAACATATGACAGACATAGCATAATCAGCTTTTTAATGTTCCCACTGCTGGGACTCAGGCCTTCTTTCTAGGAGAGGGAATGGGCCGTAAGCCACCACGCTGGCCCAGTGCGGGTTGGTGAATGTCACAAGTCTTCGAATTTTTAGTTCTTGGACATGCCGGTTTCCTCACGATGTTTTCCATCACCGCTTTGAGAGCAGAGGTTATGAAATAAATTACACAAAGTAATGTGTTTAAACCCGCGACCTGCAACTCGTAAGTCGGGGTCGTTACTACTGGGTCACACTGCTCTCCCCAAAACAAAAAAAAACATATGGTAGACATGGACAAAATGAAATAGAATTCTGTCGTTAACTTCCAAGTAGGTAGTAAAACATCAGGTCTGAAAGAAAAACCCATTTACTTACTCAACCTTGGGAAAAAATGATAACAAGGAAAGTTTATATGAATATGTAAATGAAATTGCAAAATATTAACTTTTTCTGTCATGTCTAATGCGGGAAATCTTCTGTTATCATAAGTAGGTTGAATGTAACAAGGATTGAGATATAGGGGCTTGTAGCGTCCAAGGCGCTGCTCTAAAGGACTATTCATAATATAATTGCATTTTAAGCGTCTTCGGAAGTCGGTTCAAGTGTGACTGTGTATTTTTCAAGGAATTACAGGAGCAGATATATGTGTGGAGAATTATTCATAATGGAATTGCAATTTAATCGACTTCCAAAAGGAGGAGGTTCTATATGTGACAGAATTAAGAAACACATGTGGGGTTTTAATCACTAAAAGTACGACACGCTGTCTTGCTCCACCCAGATCGAAAGAGAGAAGTTTTTTGATGACTCCCAACGGCTACCCTTAGTGATAGTGGAAAATTATTCCAAGGGAATGTACTACCGGGATAAAAAGTATACTATGTGCTATTCCAGGGCCTCAAGTCTGCTATTACAATAGTGTCAGAATGGTCTATCATTGGTTTCATAACTGTCGATTTTGACCAGTTTGGTAATCTACTAATATAATGGCGTCATTATGACTTTCCAATGGTCAACCACTGACACTCCATTGAAAGAAGTGACATAGAATGGTAATCTCGTAAATATTGTCAAAATGAATATTTGAAGTTTGCGGTAATCTGTTAAAACTTTGACAGTTTATTTGATCAGTGTTTTACCATTAGAACGTTATTGTGCAGTTATTGGTTTTAATATGCTCGAAATTATCATTCTACCACAATTCTATTACAAGACCATTGACCGATCAATGATCGATCATTATGAATTAGCAGATTACAAACTTTTAGCAAAATGACAATTGGATCGTGTTGGAATGACGAATTTATAAAAATAGCAGACTTGGGGCCCAGGACATTAACACCATAGTTTTTATTCAGAGGATTAAAATAATATCTAAGAACAGAAAAAGTTGAAACTAAAGTTACCGATGCCGAAGATATATAAGATAGAATAAGAAAATATTAAAACATATGCAATAAAATAATATAAGACTAATTTTATTTTGTTCTATAATATAATTTATGGAATGCAAACTTGGGAAATAAATAATATTATTTATAGGTACACTTGTAATTGTGTAAGTACATAATTTTACTATGAATAAAAAAAATGATAACAAAAAAAATAAACAATAAATGTGAATTAGGTAATTGTATATTGAATGGTATATTTGTATTGTATTCAATTTTAGCTATCTTTACGAGCTTCTTGATACTTGGATAGCTACAAAAAAACTTCTATCTTCTTTTTTCTTCTATGTTTTTTTTTTTCTTTTTTTCTTCTTTTTAGCTTTATCCTACTTGTATGTTACACCGGTTCTCAACTCCGTGTCACCAGTGTGCACCAGTCCTCAGCCGAACCGTCTCTTCCATATAAACAAAACGAGTGGCTCTCAGTGCGTGTTGTCGAGCGCGCATCATCTCACGTGCGCGCATCTATACGCATCATTTATTTATATATTATTTAAATTATTTGTGAATTTTAGTGATAGTGTTCTTGTGATATTTAGTGATAGGAATATTTAAGGTGAATATTGATTTGAATAATTTATTTAATTAATAGAACTGTTTTATGAACTACACACTTTGAACCTCTTAACGATTTAATAATACTTTGACTCAAAAAAATTAGTTAAAAAAAACTTATTTCGGTTTTGAAATTATTTATTTAATTGTTTCTTTGGGGTTTGTTTTTTTTTCTGAAATATCGCTGTACAGTGTACAGTGTAAAGTGTGCAGTTTTATAAAACGATTATTTCGTATTTTAGAACGTATATTATGCAATTTTTTTTTTATCCCTAATTGTATAGGTAAGGTACCTATGTTAAAAAAACTTTCATAGACTACTTCGTGTCTCCGATAGATACATACATTGAATCTCTTAAACAAAAATTCATGTATTATATGTTCAAGAAGCTTAAAAAGATTTTTGAAAAGTAAGTTACTTAAGTCATTTTAAATCAATTCTGGTGATCATGATTTAAATGCGAATTTGAAGATAGCTCCACCCAATCCTTGTTTGATGTTATGGTTTCATTGAATTTTGGCCCTTTAAGAACTGACTTACAGCCTTCTTCGGTATATGGGCTATCTACCAGTAAAATGATTTTTCGATTTGAACCAGTAGTTTCTGAGATTAGCACGTTCAAACAAACATACAATCAAACCTTTCAGCTGTATAATAATATAAATAATATGAGTATTAGTATACATTTTCTCTTCAAAGCTAACATGCGAAAGAAGTCAATCGATCGTCAATTCGTAACAAGACGAACTTAATGTATTATGAATAATATTTACAAAAATAAAATAAAGAAAACATGGAAAGTGTCACTTGAGTCGAATCGTAAAAGTGGAATGAGTGAAAGTTTACGTCGTATTGTATTGCATTGCACATAATGCATGCGCATGGTCGGCCAATAATAAACAGATAACCAATGAAACAACCATTTCCCTCTCATAGAGAGGAGGCCTGAGTCCCAGCAGTGGGAACATTAAAAGACTGATTATGTTGTATGTAACCAATGAAAATGAAGGAATGACGACGGAGGATCACGGTGAAGGAAAACATTGTGAGGAAACCGGCATGTCCGTCTTAGAACCAAAAATTCGAAGACATGTGACATTCACCAACCCGCACTGGGCCCGCGTGGTGGATTACGGCCAATTTCTTCTTCTAGACAGGAGGCTGATTATACTTATGCAATGAAAATGAACAATGAGCAGTGGTGGCCGAGTGGTAATGGCCCCGACTTACGAGCTGTAGGTCGCGGGTTCGAACCCAGCCAGGCGCATTACTTTGTGTAATTTATTTCATCACCACTGCTCTCAAAACGATGAAAGAAAATATCGTGAGGAAACCGGCATGTCCTAGATCCAGAAAATCGAAGACATGTGACATTCACCAACCCACACTGAGCCCGCGTGGTGGATTACGGCCCACTATCTCTCCTACACAGGAGGCCTGAGTCCCAACAGTGGGAACATTAAAAGGCTGATTATACTTAAGCAATGAAAATGAAACGGTCTCAAGTTTTTAACCGACTTTGAAAAAAGAGGTTCTATGTTCGACCAGTTTGTATGTTTGTACGTCTGCGATTTTCTTTAAATCTACTGAAGTTGGATGAGTATTTTCAAAAAAATTATTTGCAATTAACTTTAATCTGAGACATCTCGGTGTCAAAAAAAAAGTCAAAAAAAGTCAATAAAATTTTATTTCACATAGGCCTACATGTGCACTTATAAAACGTCAGAAGCTAGTGCACAAAAAGTAGTGTCAAAAAATCAAGACCAGAAGCAACACTCTCACACCCACAGTCTTGCAAAAATAAGTTTATTGTGTAAATTTTGTTTCTTTTTCGGTAACATTCTACCTTTTTAAAAAGGTTTTTATACCCAAATAAATATTTTTATTGATGACCCGCGCTTGACTACTACCCCAATTTATTTTAGAATCAACATCTCGAACGACTTTTCATGTTCCTTGAAAGAGTAGGTAGAGATGTATATAGTGTTCAAAAAAATAGGCTTGCCTATCAATTATTAAAAAAAACCTTTCAAGATTTTTGTTGAGACAAAAATCTTGAATAGTCTTTTTTTTTATTAATATAAGTCCTTGCGTGATCGAATCAGAAATGAAGATATCCGCAAAAGAACCAAGGTTGCCGACATATCACGAAGAATCGTCAAACATCGTCACATTGCTCGCAGAATAGATGGCTGTTGGAGCCGAAAGGTTCTAGAGTGGCGACCTCGTACCGGAAGACGTAGCGTTAGAAGGCCTCCTACAAGGTGGACCGATGACCTGATGAAGGGTGCCGGAATCCGATGGATGCGAGACACAGGATGGTTCATTGTGGTGACACTTGGGGGAGGCCTATGTTCAACAGTGGACGTCTATTGGCTAAAATGATGATGATGATGGTGATGAAAATAAAACCGCTGTTACGGGGTGACGAAATCGAAATAGACCCGGGTGGAGTTCATATAAAATACTCAGTGACTATAACCGGCTCTTAGTAATTTGTGGACGTATATTTTTTTTTTTTTACTTGGTACTAAAGGACCAAGCCTGGGCCGACGACGCGGTGTGTCCCACCCATGCGCACCTCAATGGGATGTTGGCAAGATGGACGAGGACAGTTATTGTGCGTCCAGATCTGGCGAATGCATTTCGCGCTCGGCTCTTCGTACGAAGCCCTTTCGCGCGCTTCGTACAAACATGAAATGCACGCACACAATTCGCAAACGGCTCGCGAACAGTTCGCGACCATTATGACCTATGCCAGGGCTGTGAGTTATTCGAAGGAGTTAACATAGCCCTCGCAAAAAAGGCAACTAAACACTGGGGGTTTTAGCTAGTAAAAGTCTGTCGCTCCACTCAGAGTCATCATCATTACAGCCAAAAGACGTCTATTGTTGGACGATGTGTCCCGCATCTATCGCATACCCTTGACCCTCACCAGGTCATCGGTCCACCTTGTGGGAGGGGCCTTCGAATATTGTTTCTTCCGATTCGTGGTCACCACTTCAGAACCTTTCGTCCTCTTCGACCATCTGTTCCGCAAGCAATGTGCCCTGTTCACTGCCAATTAAGTTTAGTGATGCTTCAGGCTATGTCGGTAACCTTGGTTCTCCTGCAGATATCTTCATTTCTGTTTTGAAGAAATTTGACAATTTCCCGCATAAAAAAAAGTTACTGATTATACTACTGATTATAATCAGCAATCAATAACACTGAAATGTAACTTTTTTGAAATATATTTATCAATAATCAATTACGCTAAAAAAGTTATTAAATTACTTTTCGAAAATAAATAATTCACAATTTCTTTTTTCTCTTGTATCCTGGGACTTTGGAGCGCTTCAGTTCACTGACTGGTGTTGGCCTTAGAAACAAAATGCACCATGTGTGCATTCTGGACAGCACTTGGTCCAACTCCCATACAAAGATTGGCAATGTCCTTTATCTAGATTTGATCTCCAATTGGTGTTTAAATATCCATCCTCTTATTAACTAAAATTTCCGCTTGTGCTATTAAAATTTAAGTTAATAGGTGTTACAGTTATCGTTGTAAATAAACATTTACAGTTTTGTTGGATTCCGACAGATATTTAATATATATTTCTCTACATTATTAACAGCTTCTAAGCAGTTAATCTTATACCAGTTTCCATAATGACACGTTGTCTTCGAAACATCGGACTAGACTTGTTCTATCATAAACAACCCCATAATTTGAAGTCCTATGTAGATCAGGTTATTTATAAGTTGATCTTAACATATTATTATGTGATTATGAGATGGAATTATTTGTTTGTAATACTGGATGTCTCTATTGAGGCCTAAGCGCCCGAGCAGTACTAAAACAGGGACTTTCTGAAGCCTACTCCTCAGTAATGGCCAAGTTAATAGGTTTGAAAAATATATATGTTTATTATAGATTCATGAACAACATTATCAACTATTGATTTTTTCGTGCGATTATTACGTTTGTCTAAAAAAAAAAATACCAATTTCGCCATGTTCACACACATATCTCTAATATTCCATCGCCACTAGAGCGAAGCCGTGGGACGAAACTATATTTAAAACTAATATCAATCAATAAAATAAGTTAGGTATAAGTTTGCGATCGTATTGGGTACTGTTACGTTAACATCAATTTAAATATTAGGTGGTTATAACAATATTATTTAGGGGACATTGAACTCAATTATTATGCGAATATAGTCATTGTGGTAAATAAATAATATAAAATAATAAGGAAGTTATATAACATAACTAGCTGTTCCCCATGGTGTCACCTGCGTCTTTGGTACTACTTCGCTCCTCCCCTCATAGCGAATAGGCCTCAATCCCAATAGTGGGAACATTATAAGGCCGACTATACTATGCCCCTCCTATTATACGCAGCGTGTTGGTAGCCTTAGCTTATAGCCTTTCTCGATAAATAAGCTATTTATAACATCTGTCTAAAAAGTCAAACGACTTGAGAATTTTGTATAATATTTAATAATTAAAAAAAATATTATATTCGATACTTTTTATAAGGTTCTTCTATAAGTAAGCAATGATCAAGATTTCATAATCTTTTTCTTCTTCCTGCCCTTATCCCATATTACTTGGGGTCGGCGCAACACGTTTTCTTCTTCCATTCTGTCCTGTCACCCGTCAAACTATCACTAACACCCTTTTCTTTCATATCACTTCTCACACAATCCATCCATCTTTTTTTCGGCCTTCCTCTCCCTCTCCATCCATCTACATGTATACTCAGAACTCTTTTAGTAATATGCGCTTCATCCCTCCTCTTCACATGACCATACCAAGACAAACGATTCCCTTTCAACTTTTCAGCCACTGGCGCCATTTTCAAACTTCCTCTAATATAATCATTTCTCACTTTATCCATTCTCGTCATACCACACATCCATCTCAAATTTCTCATCTCCAGTAAAATATAATAAAGGTTGTCATTATTTGTTTCTAAAACTAGCCCTAACAGAACAATTTAAGAATTGTATGGAGGATTCTAACTTCTTGGGTTAATAAACTTGAAACTTGGCACAAAACCTAATCAAAATGTGTAACTCGCACGTTGCCAGTGACTTTGTGTTGTGAACAAAGTCACTGGCAACGTGCGAGTGTAGTATGGGATAAGGGCAGGAAGAAGAAGACATAGCTATTTAGTTTACTATTTACTTTGATTTGATGTAATGTTCCTATGGCCATAAGTTGCGGATCTGCGTTGATATGCTAGTCAGTCAGTCAGTTTTTTCTTTTATATATATTATATAGAAGATATGTAGTATACATATGCTTGTGATTTAAATTAGCTAAGACCAGCAAGTCATTCTTAGTAAACAGTGTTTACTAAGAATGTTTCTTCTCAGTCGGTGTTTACTAAGAATGTTACTTCTTGTCGGTGTTTCTTCTCAGGGTAGTCAACTAGGAAACACCGGCCTCATCTAGTTTAAACAGACGTAAAAAAAAAATTGACGAGTAAAAGTGTTTTTTAAAAACCTATTTACAAATAAAAATATAATTTAGCTACGCTTTTATAACAAGCTGCCAAAGGCGGTAACTGAACTTAGTGGGGGAAAATTTAAAACTCATATTTTAAACGTGTTCTAAACATTGTTGTTTGGCAATGACGTAAACCTCTACACATGTGGCCTCCTGTTAACTCATCAATATTGTGTCTGTTAACTGCTCCACCTGTGTTTTAATATATATGCGTTTTTTATTTACTTTTTTCTAACACATTACTTTTGCAATATTTTTTAAATTATTTCGACTTCAACTACCTTAAATTCGTTAATTTTTTTTTTTACATTTTATTGATAGTTCTACTTAATTATTTATATTTTCTTGCTCTTTTTTTATAGCCTCTTTTTTGTAATGTGAATGTGAGAACACTTTAGACCCCGCGAACTCTCAGATTACTTCCTATTATGATTTATTTTATTGTGCTTTTGTGTACAATATTGACTGCAACACCTTTTTTTAAAAGAGCACCAATGGAGTTTCTTGCTGGTTCTTCTGCATAGGAAACGATCAATTTGGAACCGTGCACTAGCTTCTGAAGTTTTATAAGTGCCCATGTAGGCCTATGTGAAATAAAATATTTTGAATTGAATTATATCTGCGATTAAATACCAATCATTTCGGCAACGCTTCATTCATGTTTGTTTGCAGACATCTTCAAAGTGTAACCAATTCGTGACATCACTATATAAAACACTAACATATAAGTAAATTGAGTTGACACGACTTGTGGTTAAACATAGGAAATACTTAACTTTATAACATCATGATTAGGTAGGCACTTATTCTAGGCATAGTTTTTTTGGTATTTGCATACTTACCTAATTTATAGATATACTAGGGGCCTGTCCCGGCTTCTCACGGGCAATAAATATAGCCTATGTTACTCAGGGTGAATGTAGCTTTCCAATGGTGAAAGATTTTTTGAAATTGGCACGGTAGTTTTTGCGTTTATTCATTACTAACATACACACAAAAATACAAATTTTCCCTCTTTATAATATTGGTGTAGATGTAGATAAGATATATAAATATTATGTTTCTTTAAAGTATAACGATGTTCCTATACATTTATGTCCAAAACTTCATACCTAAAGTGCATCAGGCCGTGGTACGTGAGGAGTGAGGAAGAAAAGCAGGCCAACGCCTCCTTCTGTGAAGCAGTAGTGCTAGCGAAGGGGGCGGCCGCACGCGCGATTTCTAGCCACCGTAGGCGTTGCGGACGGTGAGCAATAGGTAGCTCGCCGTCTCGTGATCGTCCGGATCGAGTACGAGTCATCGACGGCGCGTAGAGTTCTTCAGCAAGACCGTAGGGATCCAGCAGGATCTGAAGGGTGGATGATTTCCCACCTATAAAAAGCCTAAAGAGCGTATTTTATACTAATATGTACTAACTTTGACGCTAATAATAATGGCGGACGCAGTCTCTCAAAGCAATAAAAATAGAACAGCTGATGTACACAGGCGAACTTAACCTACAATTGGGTTTTGCACACTATACACCGTCGTTTTAATCCCGTGGAGGGTCGATCCTACAGGTCATTGGACTTGCTCAGCTGACGTTTTCTTAGAGAAATTAATTTCGTACATGCGTAAATTAATACGAGTTTTGAAAAAAAGGTACTTTATTTTTTAATTTTATCTTTACAAATCGATAGTGTTTCATGTACCGGATCGACCCTCCACGGGATTAAAACGATCAAAATTTAACGGGATTTAAAGGCAAAAGTTTGTGAGTGTGTCTTCTGTTTGTTACTCTTTCACGCTCTGAGAACTGTATAGATTCCGATGAAACTTGGTACATAGGTAGACCGTGTCCTGGATATCACATAGGATACTTTTTATCCCGGGACTGTGTTCCATTGGGACCATTTACTACTGTTATGCGGGTGAAGTCACTGGTAGCAGCTAGTGTAGATATCATCATCATCATCATCATTTCAGCCGATACACGTCCACTGTTGGACATAGGCCTCCCCCAAGCGTCGCCACATCGAACGTTCCTGTGCGTCCCGCATCCATCGGTAGATAGTGGACGAGGCGACGCAGTCGGAGTGGACGTGGATATCGGTAGTGTGTGTGTGGTGTGTCTGTGTGTGTGTGATGGTGTGTCAATGTGTGTGTGGTGTGTATATTATTGTGCTATTGGTCAACCGTAACCATCGACATTCTAGTGATAGACTAAAATGTTTGTCAAAATACTAAAAAGTTAAAAACATAAGTTCGCTACAGCGCTAATTGTCTTAAGCAACGTGAATTTCGTGGTACTTACGCATTTCGTTCATCATAGTGTTCAAGGTGTACATACGACATTACACCTGAGTCGACTGAAGTGAATGTTCGGCACGCCTTCTACGCCATCTAGTGCGTAGTACATGTATAATGATGACCGTAACTAGGTACCGTTACTAGGTACCTACCCGAAGAGAAGTCACGCATCGTGGTCGACACGGGCAGTTTCTTGGTCGAATAGGTGATTTAGATACGCTATTCGTTAGTTTACTGCTAGTTATGAAGTACTAGCTATTGCCCGCAACTTCGCCCGCGTTCATAAAATATAACCTATGTCACTCGGCAATAAAGCAGCTTTCTATCGGTGAAAAAATATTTGCAATCGGACCAGTACTTCCAGAGATTACCACCTACAAACAAAAAAAAACAAACTTTACCTCTTTATTATATAAGTGTAGACTAAGTTCTGATATTTCCATAACAAGTCATAATATTTTTAAGAAGGTAGTCGAATCGTTAATACTTTTTTTTTATTAGAGGAGACTAGATAGGTGCTGTTGCCGGCAATATGGAAATATTGCTGGCAATATTCCCACCAATATTAATTCTTCGGGCAATATTCCCATCAATATTCATTCTTCGGGCAATATTCCCACCAATATTCATTCTTCGGGCAATATTCCCACCAATATTCATACTTCGGGCAATATTCCCACTTCAGGGCAATATTGCCGACAACGGCACATCTCTAGAGGAGACAAAACTGTTTTTCCTGAAAAGGGCCGATATCTCTTTTTTTAAAACGGTTAGAGTCTAAACGGTTACAGTGTTTTTGACTGGCCTGTTGGTTTACTCTCTAGCTAGTGGTTAGTGGCCCTCACTGCTTATGCCAGAGGTCGTGGATTCGATTACCACCCAGAACAAATATTTGTGTAATGAGCACTATCATTTTTGGTTCTCTGTCTGGGTGTAATTTGTCTATAATATTGTATGTACTCGTATTTAGAAATATATAAGTATGTTTATCAGTTGTCTAGTACTCACAACACAAGCTCTGCTTAGCTTGGGGCTAGACGGCTATGTGTGATATGTGGTATATTATATTATTATTATTAAACTTGAAGATGCCTATCTGGTGATCTCTATTGATATCAACAACACCTTTGTACAACACTTTCATATTGGTTTGGGTTACGATTACGGATATTTTTTTTACTTTCGTTATCTGATAGCTTCGGTTCTGGCACGGAGCTCCATAAAATTCCTGATTTATACAACTACTGTTCTAGGTATTGGAATAGTTCATCTCAACATATTTTCGTAAATACTTTTTACCTCTTTCTGCAAAAATTGTGACCTGTCGCTTACCCTGTAGGTACTTGAAAAGGCTCCATATTATATTTAATCAACATGGAACCTATAGGTATCTACCTACCTACGCATTTGTAACATATCCAAATAATTATCAGTCAATCGAAATTAAAAATAAACAAATACAATTTTCTATGTACCTACCTATTTAGTTCGGTAGATTATGTATGGTCAATCATATGTTAGGTATAATAAAAATAATGTTATAATTTATTTTGTTTCAGTGCACATTATATAAGTCAGCAACATGATAAGAGATCCAGAGGTGAGTTAGAAAACATAATAATTATTTATATTTTATTAGTTATTTAAGTAAAATGAAATAACCGGTTCTATGCGTTTCGCATCATTCGGATTCTCAGGATTCTCCCTATTCGACTCTCACCAGATCATCGGTGTATTTTGTGGAAGGCAATCAAACGCCTATCTTACAGTACGCGAAGGTCGCAGAGTTGTTATTTGATCAGTACCTCTACCATGAGTTTATAGCAATAGTATTTGTCGGTACTCGATACCGACTACGTAAATATTTTGTATGGCAAATTTTACAGCGCCTCTAGCGGTCACTTACGGAACCAAAATTTGCCATACAAAATATTTACGTAGTCGGTATCGAGTATCGACAAATACTATTGCTTTGAACTCATGGTAGAGGTACAGCTGCCACCACGGATATTGAACGCTGGCTTCAAGTTACGCAGAAGTAAAAAATCGGGTCTCTTTATGTGGTGCGACGTGAGACGCGGGGGCGGGGAGCGTCAGTGATTGGCTCGCTGACGACACTCGTGATTCGCAGCATGTATCTAACAACGACGACGATTGGCTCTCCTATGTACGGAATGCGCAAAGCGATCCCCGCTCTGACGCCGAGCGCTCAAGATCCGTGGTGGCAGCTGTACAGGTCTATAGGTTTATGCAGGGTTATTTGTAAAACACTGGCAACCTCTCAGGACTATGATACTAACCTCATAAACAACTACTTTTGTTCTATGCCTTTTAAAATTTATCATATTTTAGTTCATCAGACTTTCATACAAAAATAAAAATATTAAAATTGAACGTTCTAAATATTACGAAGTCTATGCGAAGCAAGCGATAGTATAATAGCGGAGGGTATCGGGGATCGGGCGGTGGGGATGCTTGATGCGCTTACGTCGCATCATACAGACGTAGGTAGGTATAGCAAAATACAGTTGAAATGTGTTAGATAAAACCACGAAATCTTGAAGGTTTGTTTTTGGAAAAGTCATAGAACAAAAGTTAGAGTTTATGATGTTAGTAATACAGTACCTCAAGGTTGATAATGTTTTACAAATAACCTAGTATATAGATATAGGTTACTTCTAGTTAAGCGCGCTCCATCGCCGACAGCATCGTTGCTTTCCATCAGGTGAGATGTCGGTCAAGCGCGAACCTATCAAAAAAAAAAAGGTCATAGGGTGTTGTTTGTTTGTATTTATGTTCAATATGTAGTAGGATGTGCATAAATTAGCACAAACTTCTGACGAAGACGTGGTAAGAGAGAAGCTATTTATAGCTAGCTAAATAGTAGCAGACCAGTATATGTACGTAACTTGTAAGTAACACACTTACAAGTTGCGTGTTCAACACACTTTTTATGTAAAGTGGAGCGTGTGGGAGTGACAGACTTTTACTAACTAAAACCCATGAGTGTCCCTTCATTTGCCATTTGCATTCTGGGCCACGGTAATTCTTTCGGACAATCCCGCAAACCTTGTATCCGGCTCGAAGGGCCACATTGAGAAAATATTTCTTTAATAATTCTCTATGATAGTCAGATACAAAATATCCTTGATTACTTTAGATAAAAAGGTGTACATTGTATTGAAACTACCAGCTCAAGCGAATTATTAAAGTACCTAAGTACGTCAATAACTCGTCAATAACTCGTCATGAATTCCTTGTTTTTCTCTCAGTTTTTAAGCATTTCTTCCCAATATATTATTTCTTTATAAACAACCAACTGAACCAATCCTATGCGAAACCAATGTTTCACACATCTAGAATGCAAATTCATCACGATGGTGATAATAAACTTTATTACCTGCTGAGAATGATTATACTTAGTACCTACTGGGGTAAGACATATAGTAAACAAACATACGTGGGTAATTATAAAATAATTACAATGGGAACCTGCGGTATCGAACACTCATCATCACGATGTTCACGTCAAAGCGCTGTTGCTAACGTTTTATCACGGAAAATGATTCGCCAGAGATTGAGCTAATTGCTTGTTTTAGGAGGTCCAGGATATACAGGTTCTGGCGTTGAAAATTGCTATTGTTATGTAAATAAAAATGTTATCTGCAATTTTACGATTTTTTGTTGCCTTTATTGAATAAATAATAATAAACAGTTAGCTGTTTTATTTTTGACATTTGAAAGAAGATTTGCTGTCTTAGGATCTGATTTTTAGTAAGTTACTGCAATTATCAGAAAATCGCAAAATTGAACATAACTTTCATTACTTGGCTCCCGATCCATATACCTAAGCATCTGCCAGGGCTACAGTGTAGTTCAAAAGAGTCATAGAGACCGCGAAATGCAAAGAGCTCCTTGAGGCAACGATGAGGTATTGCCATGTTTGGATACTTTACTGCTTTGCTTGAGCTGGTATTTATATACAATATATGCCTTTGTATCCAATCTAATCTTCTATGTCAGATTATCACAAAGTATTATTTAGGAAACATTTCCTCAATGTGGTCCTTCGAGCCGGATGCTCAGGCCGCAGAGTTGTTCGAAAGAGTCACCATGGCCCACCCAAAGCGGAAGGAGAAGTTATTAAATAATTTGAAGGGCTGGCTTTCACTTCGGACAAAGGATAAGCATTGCCATTCTACGTGGCAATGCCGCCAGTCTTTTGGGTACATTACCAGTCGACAGCGATGCAAAGATGTTTTTCGACGCTGTACTTTAGATTGCTTTTTTAGTTCTTTAGAGCCTTTCTAGTTTTAATTAGTTAAGTGTTTTTATTTTTCTTGTTCTAAGGATCTATATTAAAATATACGTATACTTTACTAGATTAGTTTTTCCACCCTCAATAAAAAGTTACCCAATCTTGATGCCAGCCCAATCACAGACCTTATAAGCCGATGATAGCGGAAAGTTCACAATCCTAATTGATTGAGGATTAGTTTAGTCTGTCCTTTTTAGATTTCAATTAAAGCTTTCCAAAAAATCGTCCCCCAACTTTATAAAGATACATTCCTTTTAAATGTCGACAAAAAAACATTGACCTATACAATAAGTTCTAAGTTCAAAATTTCCCATTCCTTCATCTAACCCTACAATAGAGAGGCCGACGTTTTTACTGTTACACTCAATCATTCAATAATTACCTTCTTGTGGTAGTACCCGCTGATAATCTTCGTTTACCAGTCAATCATTGGATGTCATTAGCAACAATTAACTCTTTGTTTTCGTTGCGACAGTAAATTCTTCCGTTGCGTGTGTATTTGTTTCCTCGTTTGTACACAGATTTCCGTATTTTGCTATGAGGTCAAGGTTGTAGGTCTGTTTGATGAGATGAGGGAAATAACCTGAATAAACCATTAAAGTGTAGATACTCGTATTATTAGGTAAGACGGGATTGACATCGTCGCACACTAAAGGGTACGAAAAATCTCCCTCAGTGAAATATTTTTAATAATTTCCATATTCATTAATCTGGAGCTTTAGCGTTATAAAGCTCATTGTTTACCGATATTTATTATCAATTTTTTTTCGACACCCTCGACCTTCTCTTTGGCGAGCAAGAAAGCAAGAATCTTGTGCCTTGTCCACTTCCACTTAAGTTTGACAATTCTATGGGCTATGTTCGTAACCTTGGTTCTCCTGCAGAGGTTCTAGAATAGCGACCATGTACCGAAATACGTAGTGTTTTAAGGCCGCCCACGAATTAGGCTGACGACCGAGTCAGGGTTGCGGAAATCCTATGGATGCAAAGATGCATAAAACCAATCTCAGACCAGACACTTGGGGGAGGTTTATGTCCAGAAGCGGACGTCTTTCGTGATGCTCCTGTCGGATAATAATAATCTACATAAATATATGCCAGCGAAGTCGCTGCCAAAAGACAATTTTTACCGACAATGCTCTCTTTTTTTTTAATGATATAAACGCTCGACTAGGAATGGAAAAATTCTAAAGTATAATTTTCTTCTTTTCATAGGCATGTGGGTGCCCCATCCGCGAAGTGGGTCCGTCCATGGTATCATCATGTCCGAGCCAGTTCATGCTGTTCATGACGATCCTGGAGGCCTACATCAACGGCCGCTGCGATCTGGCGGACCCCTGCAACAGGGTCACCAGCCGGGACCAGCCTGATGACAAATATGACTTCGTGGTGGTCGGTGGAGGGACTGCGGGCGCTGTGATGGCTGGGAGGCTGTCGGAGAATCCTCAGTGGAAGGTTTGTTCTGTGATGCTTTAGATTTTAAAACCGCGTAATGATCGGAAGAGCTCTAATCAGCAGTTACAATTTCATGTGGGTACACCTAATTGGGTAGGTAATTCTTGCTACTTTTGACTACATAAATATTACAAAAAAAAAAACATAATCTAGAGAAACACAAACACACAAACGCCCGCAACGACTTTATGTAGCGATGTCGTCGACTTTGGTCACAAACATGTAAACTCGCATACCGTCAGGCCAGGGCCTCAAGTCTGCTATTACAATAGTGTCAGAATGGTCTATCATTGATGTCATAATTGTCGATTTTGACAAGTTTGGTAATCTACTAATATAATGGCGTCATTATGACTTTCCAATGGTCAACCACTGACACTCCATTGAAAGAAGTGACATAGAATGGTAATCTCGTACATATTGACAAATGAATATTTGACGTTTGCGGTAATCTGCTAAAACTTTGACAGTTTATTTGATCAGTGTTTTACCATTAGAACGTTATTGTGCAGTTATTGGTTTTAATATGCTCGAAATTATCATTCTACCACAATTCTATTACAAGACCAGTGACCGGTCAATGATCGATCATTATGAATTAGCAGATTACAAACTTTTAGCAAAATGACAATGGGATCGTGTTGGAATGACGAATTTATAAAAATAGCAGACTTGGGGCCAACTTGGCATCGATGCTCAAGGCTTTGGAGCTTTGACTCGACAAGCGCATCATCACCGATAATCTTTTTGGAAATATAACATTGTAACACTGTGATATTGTTAAAACATTAGTCAAAAATCGCGACTGATCATGGAACAGAATTAGTATCGTCAGTAATAGAACAGATATGCAAACTTTTATGACTACGAACGCCAATGAGGCAAACGATCTTTCTACGTTGCGAATGGTATAATACCTACCCTTTCACTCAGATTTCGACTTTTTAATTAACTCATAACATTCGAAATGTGAAAGTCAGGTCTTACTCAGTCAGTCACACTAGACACCCAGACCCGGAATACTTATTTGTAGGCCACACAAATATTTGTCCCGTCCGGGAATCGAACTCACGACACGCAGCACAACAGCAAATTGTGTCGCAACTGTACGTTGTACGCCAACTGTGTCGTCACTCATTTTATAAGATCAGTAGTTATATTAATAAAAAGTTATATATTTTTTTTCATATTTTTTAGTTATAGAAACCCATTCTTGCAAAAAACGAAAGAAAGAAAGAAAGAAGAAAGAAAAAGTGTTTATTCGCGTCAAACATGACGCATACCATAACAAAATAAATAAATAACAATATCGACTAAAAGTAGCACGTAAGATATGCGTCACATCCGCGCAAAACGGCCAGCGCTCAGCAAAATGCTGGGGCTCATGAAAAACAGAGCCACAGCGCTGATTTTCAGCACCAGCCGTCGTCGACGATGAGACGCCGATCGGTCAGCAAGGATTTAATCTACTTGCAATCAATTAAAAAAAAATAAACAAATTAAAACATAAAATAACAATAAATCGAACAATAACCTTAATTATACATTAAACATAAAACAAAGATAAAGAAAAACACAAATTGACTAACAAACAAGAACTAGTCGATTATTTTGATCGATCAATGACCGATCGAACTTAAAACTAGAAATTGAAAACGCAAACTGTCGCTTACGATATATCTGCGAATCATTCGTCTATCCCAAATCGCGTTTCTAGGCCTTTAGGACATAACAATGGGCAGACATTCGCGTCAATTTCACGCCAGAGCCCGTGACTGCCCACCATGCATTGTTGTCAGCCTGCCCGCCGTGGACTATCAATGCAAGGTCGCAGATCTTTGTCTGAAACTGGCGTCTTCCTTGATTACCATGATTTAGTGGAGATAACGCCCTTCGATTAGAATAAACGACTCTGCCTTACCAATTGTACTTGCAGTAATCGTCATTTTTCGTCTCAAGCTGTTAATGTATTATAGGTACCTACAATAAAAATATATTTTATTATTTGTTAGGTATACTTTTAATCTACACTTCTACACTAATATAATAAAGAGGAAAAGTTTGTTTTTTTGTTTGTAGGAGGTAAACTCTAAAAGTACTTGTCCAATTGCTAAAATGTTTTCACCGATAGAAAGCTGCACTATTCCTGAGTGACATAGATTATATTTCACGTACGCGGGCGATGCTGCGGACAAATAATAATAATAATAATAATAATGGACAGGCGAGTGCCCTGGACAGGCGAGTTCTTTCACTGCTTACTGCAAACCGAATGCATCACCCACGGTCATCGGTGATGAGACTGTATATCCCGCGGAAGTGTGGGGGTCGAGGCTTTTTAAATGCTAAGACCCTGCACAATCGCGAGGTATGCAGTCTCAGGGAATATTTCCTAGCCGCCGACGTGGGTATGCATCGTGATGTAGTAGCAGTGGACAAGGGACTCACCCCGCTCTCCTTGGCTAACGAGAACTGGCGCAAACCTGTAGTGCTTGACACTAACGATCGCAAGGAAGTATGGCAGAGTAAGGAACTGCACGGATGCTTTTTCCGGGCCCTTCATGGGCCCGATGTAGACCAACTAGCGTCCGTAGCCTGGTTGCGCGTCGGTGACCTCTTTGGGGAAACCGAAGGTTTTGTCTGTGCAATTATGGACGAAGTTATCATGACGAAGAACTACGGAAGATTTATTGTGAAGGACGGTACGGTTGACATCTGTCGAGCATGTCACCGTCCGGGTGAATCGATCCGCCACATTATTTCAGGTTGTTCTCGTCTAGCTAACGGGGAATACTTGCATAGACACAACCTTGTAGCCAGGATTATCCATCAGCAACTTGCTCTGAAGTACTCTCTTGTGGAATCGGAGGTGCCGTACTACAGGTATGTGCCCGACCCAGTTCTCGATAATGGCGATATCACAATGTACTGGGATCGATCCATCATCACTGACAGGACTATTGTAGCCAATAAGCCTGATATAGTGGTGGTGGACCGAAGCGAGAGGCGTGCAATGATTGTTGATATATCCGTTCCGCATGACGAGAACCTCGTGAAAGCTGAGAAAGATAAACAAATCAAGTATATCGACTTGGCTCGCGAGGTTGTCGACATGTGGGATGTAGACTCGGCAATCATTGTACCGATAGTCGTGTCGGGTAATGGCTTAATAGCCAAGAGCCTCGACCAACATCTGAGGAGGCTCGCGTTAGGTAGCTGGATCAAGGGCTTGATTCAGAGGGCGGTACTCCTGGACACGGCTCGTATTGTTAGGAGGTTCCTTTCTCTGGAGCCCTGACCGCCGGTAGCTTGGACCCTGTTCCCGATACCGGTGGGTAACTATTTTTTATATTTTTAAATGTTTTTTTTATATTGAAATATTTAAAAATGTAATTTATATGTAATATTTATGAATAAATGAGAATAATAATAATATTACACAACTATCACACAATTAGCCTTACTATATTCCCACAACTGGGTCGCAGGCTTCCCCTATAAGAGAGGGAATTGGACGTAATCTACCACGCGGTCCCAGTAGGATTAGGTGCCTACAACTATCTAACTACTTAGACAAAGTAACGCGATTTAGCAACCTCTGAAAATCAACAAACAAATCATTCATTCAAAAATTATAAATAATAAATGATTTCTTTAGAAGTTCAGTAACTGTTTTAATGATTCGCAAATTGATTTCTAATGAATATGGTGATATAAAATTGGTTTTTAGTTTCGCATTTGGACAATAGGTATGTGGAATAATTGAAACGCTCATGGTATCGGCATGGAAACTCTTAGCAAAAGACATGTCCTAAAGCAATATAGGTACTCCAACTTTACATAAGTGTAGTGTTTGTAGATTATATTATATAGTCCTGTCGTCTCATGCGTACACGCCGCGCGCTATAGTATGGTGGGGGAGCGGGGCGTGCTCCCCCTCCCTCACTCACTTTGCCTGGAACCACGAAGCTGGACGGACGCGCGTGCGGCGAGTTAGGCAGTGAGCCGATATCAAGTTAAGTGCACGAACAGTACATTTTGGCGACGAGTATTGTAAGTACTGTGTTTTCCTTTTTTTTCTGATTGAAAAAATGCGAAATTGTCAACGTTTATTTTTCTAGTAAGGAAAGGTTAGAAAGAAAACCTAATATTAGGTGCAAGTTCATAATAATTTAACGTGGGTTATTTACTTCAACAAAACTTTGCTTTGTCGTTGTGGATAATTAACTTTTGCGGGAAGAAGGACATGAGTTAAATATTTATAATATACGTTGATGATAATGCATAACTTGGTCATTTTTATTTATATAAACGTGGGTAGTATCATAAAGTTTTAAACATTTTTATTTTATCATGTGATAAGATCATGTTAAAACGTAAAAGGAAGTTGTTACGTAACTATGTAAACAATACCATCTAACGTCTACATTTTGTAGCATATATAAACATTATTCGAATTACATTTTAACAAATATAGTGCTAAGTGGAAACAAACAACAACAAAAATGGTAGTTATGTATAATACAGGCATACCAATAATAAACATACAGTTAATTAGGATATTATAAATCTGTAGTTATTCTACCTACCCACTATTCTATCGGGTTCGAGCCCCGATTAAATCTGCTGATTTTTGATTATCATAACAATTAGTATTTATTATTTGAAATATGTTTTTATCGTAATTAGTTAAATACAGAGTATATGATGTCTGTTGCTTAAAACTTGAAAAGATGATGGTTTTAATGTAGAACAAAACGGTTGATGCCGTATTGTTTACATATTTCGAGTGATAAGGTGTTGATTGATGGGTTGAATTATTCTATTGATTGCGGTTACATTGCGGTCATAGGGAAGTTAGTCAGAACGGATGATGCCCGTTCATGACTAGAAGTGTTATGATTAGTGATTGAAGCTTTCTTAAAGGTTAGTCAGAACGGATGATGCCCGTTCATGACTAGGTAGAAGTATTATGATGAATTATGTTGGTCAGAACGGATGATGCCGGGTTCATGACCAGAAGTATTATGATAAGTGATGATGGAAGTGGATGATGCCCTTTCATGACTAAAAGTATTATGGTGAATGTTGTTGGTCAGAACGGATGATGCCCGTTCATGACCAGAAGTATTATGATAAGTGATGATGGAAGTGGATGATGCCCTTTCATGACTAAAAGTATTATGGTGAATGTTGTTGGTCAGAACGGATGATGCCCGTTCATGACCAGAAGTATTATGATAAGTGATGATGGAAGCTTTCATAAATGTGTTTTCCGAAGTCATAGAACGGATGGTGCCCGTTTTGTGACCTATTTTGTTATTTACAGGTAACAATGGCAAACCTAACGTTAGAAAAATTTGAGTGCGAGGGTGAGGTGACATCCGTGTGCGTAAGATGGGGACGATGGAAAAGAAGCTTGTACGTATACCTAGAAGCTGCAAATGTTACTACACCAAGTCAGAAGCGAGCAAGTCTCTTACATTGGGGTGGATCAGAATTACAAGAAATATTCTATAACATTCCTGACGAAGCCGCAACGAATACCTCAGAAGCTGAAACAGACGTTTTTAAAATGGCAATTAAGAAACTGGATGAGTATTTTGCACCCAAACAAAGTAAAAGATTTGAAAGGCACGTGTTTAGATTAATAAAGCAGGAAGAAAACGAGAAGTTTGAAAAATTCGTTGTCCGGTTGCGGCAACAAGCTGCTAAATGCCAATTCGTTGATGTAGACGACCAGCTCCTGGATCAGATTACTGACAGATGCAGTTCAGAAGAATTAAGGAAGAAAATCTTAAAAAATGGAGATAAAATGACTCTTGAAGATGTTATAGCTGAAGCAAATGCGTTAGAAGTAATAAACAGACAATTAGAAGATTTTAGTCAAAAACAGAAAAGAAATCAAGACGTAAATCAAGTGGAAGGTAACAGTAAGAATAAAAATCAAAGAGGAAAAAGAGAATGTTTTCGATGTGGCGGGTGGAATCACTTAGCATACGATGAGAAATGTCCAGCAAGGGGAAAGAAGTGCACAAAATGTGGAAGAATCGGGCATTTCAAACTGCAGTGCAAGACAAACCCGCTAAAAAGGAAACTAGAAGAAGATGCAAAACAAACACGCAATAAAGATACAAAGAAATTCAAGAGACCGCGAAAAGATACTAACAACATAGACGAACAAAAAAATAGTAATTCAGATGAAGAAATTGATTATGTGTTTAACATGAACAACGATGATATTGTAATCTGTAAAATAGGAGGCGTGGAAATCGACATGTTGATTGATTCCGGCTGCAAGTACAATTTGATTACAAGTAAATCTTGGAGTGTTATGAAGAGAAGTAAGATAAAAGTAATGGAACAAACACAAAATCCAAGAAAAAGATTTTATGCATATGGATCCGATTCCCCTCTAAAGTTATTAGGAGCTTTTAAATCTTCAATAGAACTTGCAGGAAAAACTCAGCATTCAGTTTTCTACGTAGTTGAAAATGGCACTAGAAATTTATTAGGAAAAGAGACAGCCTTGGCATTAGGAGTATTAAGGATTGGTGTAGCAGTAAATGAGATACGAAGTAAAGTATTTCCAAAATTCAAAAATGTTCTAATACACATTCCAATAGACGATAAAGTAAAACCGATTGCACAGCCTTATAGACGTATACCAATTCCTCTAGAAGGCAAAGTTAATGCTAAAATAAATGAACTTCTTGAAAAAGACATAATTGAAAAAGTTGATGGCCCTTCAGAATGGATATCGCCTATAGTTCCCATATTGAAAGAAGAGATATCCGCCTATGTATAGATATGCAACGAGCAAATTCAGCAATAAAACGCGAAAACCACCCGTTACCGACGATGGATCAGTTGCTACCGAAGATAAGAGATGCGGTTATTTTCAGTAAGTTGGATATTTGTGATGCTTTCCACCAATTGGAACTTCATCCAGATTCCAGATCCATCACAACGTTCATCTCAGCCAAAGGTCTTTACCGGTACAAAAGGATGATGTTCGGTATTTCTTGTGCTCCGGAAATATTTCAGAAAACTCTTAAGCGTATTCTCTTACCTTGTAAAGGGGTTATTAACTTCATTGATGACATCTTAGTGTATGGGAAAAATCGAACAGAACATGATGCCAGACTTGAAAAAGTCACTGAAGTGTTAGAAGCCAATAATGTTATATTAAGGCATGAAAAATGTATTCTTAGTACAAACGAAGTAGAATTCTTAGGCCACAAACTATCTAAACAGGGTATAAGACCATTAGATAAATACTTAAGTACCATTGAAAAATTTAGGGCTCCTACAACTGTTTCTGAATTACAAAGCTTTATGGGCTTGATAAATTACATGGGCAAATGGATTCCTAACTTAGCTACAAAAACAGAACTCTTAAACAATTGCTTCGTAATAAATTTGGTAGAAACGCTGACATACGTGAGTTGTGGGGAGAGAGTCAGCAAGCTTCTTTTAACTCTTTAAAAGTTGACCTTGCTGACATATCCGACTTGGGCTATTATAACGTACAAGAACACTTGTATTTGCCGATGCAAGTCCGGTTGCTATAGGTGCTGTTCTAGTACAGGAAAATGATTCTGGACCACGTGTTATTGCATTTGGAAATAAAACTCTTACCGATTGCGAACGCCGCTATTGTCAGACTGAAAAAGAAGCATTAGCACTGGTATGGGCGGTAGAACACTTTCACATGTTCCTTTACGGAAAAGAATTCGACTTGGTGACTGATCACAAGCCCCTAGAAGTGATATTTAGTCCAAAGTCAAAACCATGTGCGAGAATCGAAAGATGGATGCTCCGGTTACAATCATACCAGTATAAGGTTATTTATCGCCCGGGAAAAAACAACATTGCTGATCCTCTTTCTAGACTATGTAAACTCACCCCGGAAAATAGTGCCCCAAATGTCGATTATGTACAAAACATAATCGAGCATGTTAGACCCATAGCGGTATCATTGAGTGATATTGAGCGTTCTTCTAATGAAGACCTAGAAATTCAAAAAGTTAAAGAAGGTGTTCATGAGCGCAAGTGGGATGCAGCTGTAAAATGTTACAAGCTGATTGAAAATGAACTCTGCTTTCACGAAGGAATTCTACTCAGAGGAACTAAAATCGTTATACCAAAAGTATTGCGAAACAGAGTACTATCAGCGGCGCATGAGGGACACCCAGGTATCGTGGCAATGAAAGCGAGACTCAGAAAAAAAGTGTGGTGGCCTAGATACGACCAAGATGTGGAGAGGATGGTTAAATCATGTAAAGGATGCACACTCGTGTCTGTACCTAATGCACCACACCCTTTGAAAAGAAGAGAATTGCCATCACACCCATGGGTTGATATTGCAATCGATCTTTTAGGACCATTACCATCCAACGACTATCTTTTGGTAGTAGTCGATAATTACTCTAGATATCAAGAAATAAAGATTTGTCGAGATATATCCAGTAAGGAAATGATAAAACTCCTGAGGGAAATTTTCAGTAGGCTCGGGTATCCAGTTTCCTTAATGGCAGATAACGGAAAACAGTTTGTTAGTGAACAATTTAAGTCATTTTGTAAGGAAAATGACATAAAATTATATCACTCTGTTCCGTACTGGCCGCAACAAAATGGAGAAGTCGAGCGCCAGAACATAAGTATACTGAAACGACTACGAATATGCCAGGCTGAAAATAAAATTCACTGGAGAGAATCGTTAGTCGATTATCTGACTATGTACAATAATACCCCCCATACAGTCACAGGAAAAACACCAGCAGAGTTGTTCTTCCAGAGGAAAATCAGGGATAAAATACCTATGATCGATGACGTTGAGCATAGGAATGATGACATGGACTTACGAGACAAGGACAGAGAACAGAAGGAAAGAGGGAGAGAGTACGCGGACAGAAGAAGGAAAGCACAAGATATTGACCTAGAACCAGGAGAGAAAGTATATATCAAAGATATGAATAAAGCAAATAAACTTAGTACAAATTTTGAACCAACACAATATACAGTTAAATCACGAATGGGAGGCGATGTTGAGGTAGAAAACGAGGAAACAGGACAACGTTTGAGACGAAATATAGTACACCAAAAAAAGGTAGAAGGAGAATGGAAAGTTATAAGAGAGGACGAAACAGAAGTTCCAGAAAGAGAAGAAGAGGACTAGAATAATTATAGTTTAAGAAGTAATAAATTAGAAGCACGAACTTGCTAACGAAGAATAAATTACTAAAATAGATGAAAATCTGATGTTATGATTTAGGCTATGCTTAAAATTAAGAACTAGGAAGCATGATGTTAGTTATAGTTGATAAATTGTCATTAGAAAAGCGAAGGAAGTTAGGAACAGGAACAAGCGAAGTGTTATGAGGTTAAATGTTAATAATAAAAGATTAATTGGGAAGTGAAGGAAGTATTAAATTAGTTAGTTATTACAAAGTGTTTGTTAAAACCAGAATATTGGAAAGATTGTTGATGCTCTTAATGTTATGCTGAATCGTAAACTTTAGTTGATTATGATATTTGAAAAGTTAATGGAAAAGGTAATGAAAAAGGTTGATCAAAATAGTTTTAAACTAAAGAGTACATTACCTTTGTGATGTCAATTAAAATGTAGAAGGTTGTTATGATGCTCAAATGAAGATGTTACTAAATATAATAAAAGTTATTATGATATCTAAAACTTTCATTAAAATAAGGAAGAGATGTAGTGTTTGTAGATTATATTATATAGTCCTGTCGTCTCATGCGTACACGCCGCGCGCTATAGTATGGTGGGGGAGCGGGGCGTGCTCCCCCTCCCTCACTCACTTTGCCTGGAACCACGAAGCTGGACGGACGCGCGTGCGGCGAGTTAGGCAGTGAGCCGATATCAAGTTAAGTGCACGAACAGTACAATAAGTAAGTTTAAATTCACATATCTTAAACATACAATATTAATTTTCAAACCTTAACAGCCGGACTTTCCACCATCTTCAATGATGATACTTGAAAACCTGTTAAACGTACCAGCGGCGATGTTTAGAAAAAAAGTGGCAAAAACCTTATCAAGTTGAATGTGAGCAATTATACATGGTAGGTGGAGATACATAATTAACTTATTTACATACATTCATAGTAAACAAATACAGCAGAAGGATTAGAAGTAGTCTTACAGACAAAATTTTTTTTTATTATTATTGATAGGCTCGCGTTTGACCACTATCTCACCTGATGGTAAGTGTTAATGTGGTCGACGATGGAGCACGCTTGCCTAGAAGTACCTATTCACTCTTGACTTAAAGACCCCTAAGTTGTAGCGATCAGGAAACACAGACTCCGGCAGGGAATTCCACTCTTTATTTGTACGCATAATGAATGTGTTTCCAAAACGCTTTGTACGAATGGGTGGGATATCCACCATGTACCGATGGCGCAACGCCGTACGTCTAGTGGTCCGAAAACTTGTTAAGACGTTAAGGTTTGCTGTAAGAAAAAACAATTTGTTAACTTTGTCATTTTGTATCATAATTAGTTAGGCTACATAGTTAGGTTTTAGTATAAATAGTTTATTTAGTATTTAAGTTTTTTTTATGTACCTACTCGTACATATGTATTAAAGTGTATTTAATTTGTAAGTTAATCCTAAGATTGCGCCATTTCCCTTGAATAGCGCTCCAGGACCCCCGGTTTTTTTTTCGGATGTCAACTTATGGCTCCAGTATGTAGTTTTTTTTTTGTTTGGCTGATATCTCTTTGAGGCGCGAGTGTTACACCACACGCCATCGACGACTTGGGTTCGGTCCGGACGATTACCGGACGGCTGGACGGCGAGCTTCCTATTGCTCATTGTTGGGTTCGGCTTCCAATCTAACTGGATATGGCTGAATATCAGTATTACACATGGAAAAACTGCTTGAAGGAAAACATCGTGAGGAAACCGGCATATCCTAGAACCAAAAATGCGAAGACATGTGACATTCACCAACCCGCACTGGGCCCGCGTGGTGGATTACGGCCCATTCCCTCTCCTAAGAGAGAGGAGGCTTGAGTCCAGCTGTGGGAACATTAAAAAAGGCTGATTATACTATGCTAACTTCCATCAGACCTCCACAACCCATTAACTTAGGTAACACTTCTACAAACCTTCTATAAATACAACCGCTATATTTACATAATGTAATTTGGAGAAGCCTCTTTTTCTTGTGCCCAGCACATTAGCTCTGGGACTAACAAAAAATGACGTCAGAATTTATGTGGGAAACCAAAATATAAGTCGTCATTACAATTTATTGTAAAGTATTACATAATAACTTGTTTTACGTAGTACCTTTTTTATTGTTTTAATTTAGTGTGAAATTATTAATTAAACTTTTAAGTTAATTGCTATGGTTGGTTGTAAGTACTCGTAGTATGTCGGAAGCTTTGGCCATCGGTCCGAAGAAAAATGCGTTAAATTAGGAAGGTATTTTAAGTACTCGTCAAACATGTGCAAAATAATTTTTGGTGTAAAAAACCACTTGTGCTTATTATAAACTCGGATGTTATAAAGGATGATTTTATTAATAATAAAATAAACTGTTGGTACCTATGTCATTTTCATGTAATTATATTAGACACCCTGTGTGTCTCTGACATCGACGCGCAATCGAATACCACGGTGGATGCCAGCGCTCCTACAGGATTCCTCATGATCGAACGATGGGGAATTTCTGGGAAACCGTAACGTGGTTCTAGAACGCAAAGGGCAACTAAAAGACACAAGTGGGTTGTAGTCAATAAACGTTTGACACGCTTTCTCACTCCACCTTAGAGCGGGAGAAGTTATTAATTAAACAAAAAAAAAACTCGAAAATTAATCGTGGATTTCTTTTATTATATATTCCACAACTATCACACAACACCGTCTAGTCTCAAGCTAAGCAGAACTTGAGTTATGATTACTAGACAACTGAAAAACATACTAACTTATATGTTTCTAAATATATACATATTATAGACTAGCGGGCAAACCCGCGGCTTCGCCAGCGTACATAAAATATATCCTATGTCACTCAGGAATAAAGCAGCTTTCTGTCGGTGAAAAAATTTTAGCAATCGGACCAGTACTTTCAGAGATTACCGGCAAGCTGAGCGAGTCCAATGACCTGTAGGTAGTTTGTACGCAACGCCGACTACTACCTACAGGTCATTGGACTCGCTCAGCTGACGTTTTCTTAAAGAAATTAATTTCGTACATGAGAAAATTAATACGAGTTTTGAAAAAAAGGTACTTTATTTTTTAATTTTATCTTTACAAATCGATAGTGTTTCATGTACCAGATCGACCCTCCACGGGATTAAAACGATCAAAATTAATGCTGACAGGCGCAATATGATAATATCGTCATATTTTGCTCTCCAGGTACTCTTAATAGAAGCAGGAGGCGATGAGCCGACACAGTCTGGGGTCCCAGCCTGGGTGACAGCGTACTGGTCGCGAGACGAGACAGACTGGCAGTACCACACTGAGAAGCAGGAGCGAGCCTGTCTCGACGAGGGCGGGAGCTGCTATTGGCCTAGGGCGAAGATGTTGGGTGAGCTTTTCTATGAATTTGCAGCGCCATTTTGTGTCAACTATTGAGATTGAAAAAGTACCCGATCGAACATCCACCTGCACGATTTGTACCTAATATGTACCATCAAAGACACTTCCGCCTGACCACCGCCAAGTTCATATTTATTTGCACTCGAAACGAAAACTTCAAAGGAATTGGTTTGGCGCCGCGCTGTAGGATTCAAGCGATTTTTTTTAAGTGATCAGGCAGAAATTACCGCGACGGTACACGGCACAAAAATGACTGGAAGACCTCCCAGAAGGTAGACCGATGACCTGGTGAAGGTTGCGGAAGTAACCCGGTAGATGAGTCTAACCTTTTGAGCATTAACCTATGCCGAAAGCGAAGTATCCTCCAACACTAAGCTATAGATACTACCTACCTTAAATAATTTTACTGTATTTAAAACTAGCTGTGCCCGCGACTTCGTTCGTGTAGACTACAGTATTTTGAATTTATTTTTTCTAAAATAAAAGTAGCCTATGTTACTCCTTATTACATCAGCTACCTGCTAAAAAAAGTCCCGTCAAAATCGGTCCAGCCATGTCAGAGATTAGCTTGGACAAACAGACAGACAAAAATTGTAAAAAATGTTATTTTGGTGTATGTACCGTATTATATTTATATGCATGTAGTAAAAAGCAGTTATTTCAATATTACAAACAGACACTCTAATTTTATTTATATGTATGTATAGATGTATAGAAACAAATCAAATCAAATTAAACATTGACTTCTAATAAAGTCGTGGCGTGGAGGGCTCGGAAATGATTATCTTTTATCAGCAATCTACACTAATAATATAAAGAGGTCAAATTTGTTTTTTTGTCTTTTTTTTGTTTGTAGGAGGTAATCTCTGAAAGGACTGGTCCGATTGCTAAAATTTATTCATCAATAGAAAGCTGTTTTATTCCGGAGTAACATATTTTATGAACGCATGCGAAGCCGCGGGCAAAAGCTAGTCTTTCATACAAGACCATGGTTCTGAAAAGACGTAAGCAACTGCCGTAGGTCATCAGTAATAAATTACAGAATCGCTAGCTTACCACAGCAACCTTCACCTTCCACTAAACAATCCACTTCTTCCCCAGGTGGATGCTCAGTAATCAACGGCATGATGTACATGCGCGGTCAGCCAGCAGACTACGACGGGTGGGCAGTCAACGGCGCCACGGGCTGGTCCTGGTACGAAGTGCTGCCATACTTCCTGAGGAGCGAGGACAACAAGGAGATCGGGAATGGAGTGTCAGCGCAGTATCATAGTCGGGGAGGACCACTGCCGGTGCAGAAGGTAAGAGATCATTATTATTAGTAGGTATTAATCTTTGACATATATTAAGTATCCATAATATTTAATTTATTACAATTTATTACAATTTGGCATGCCTAATTTGGTAAAACACAATTTGCTGAGCATTAACATGACATCCAGAAATGTATAATCGATTGTACTGTGTTCTGCAATAAAGATTTTGACTTTGACTTTGACTTTGATCAAGATAGCGCTGGTAGTAGTCGGGTCTTTATTTGTTTAGTACTACTATTATAGAACTCGTATATAAAACGTTAAGTACACGTTACGGTACTGGAAATAGTACTGTAACGTGCCCGCGCACTGGGCGCAGACAAGCGGCGTAGCTAGTCCTAATGGAACGCCTTATCAAATATTTTTAAACTTTTTTTTTGTACGATTTAGCTTCTGGTTTCTGGCCTTGAGAGGCCTCAAAATAAAAATGAACTCATTTAATGGATTATCAAACTCTGAGCTGCTACAAAGTAATTCGTAATGGAAAAACGCAATACCATTTTTTTGTCCTACCCGAGAATCGAACGCAAGACCTCACACTCAGCAGTCGCACTTGCGACCACAAAGACCAATGAGGCAGTTAAAATTAACCTTTTCGCCGCCAACGTACACAAAACGCAATGCCTCGCTGAGCGCCAAGCTATAAATGTATAACTAAATATACAGTAAACAGTAGTGATGTGGATATCGTCATATCGATGAATAAGATTTGTCCGCGTAAAGTTAAGATTTAAAGTTGATTTTACGAATATATATAAAAACTGATTAAATATTTCCAGATTTGTTTTATTTCACAGTATCCTTAATAAGAAAAAACAGTATAATTTATGAGTATCAAAGAAACTAATACATAACTCAATTAGAACTATAAGGAATGGGGTACATCTCTATTTGTTTCATGATCTCATTCTTTAACTTCATATCAAGTTATTGGCACTGAGGGCACGTTGAATTCGATTCTGATCAGGGATGGGGTCTATGGTCTTTCTTTCTTCTATTTTTGTTTAATCCTGTGTTTTTTTAATAACTTCAGTCAACGTTTTTTACCGTAGGTATCTAAGTGGCAGAATTTTGAATTGTTTTTATAGTGTTTTTTGAAATGGAAAGTAAGTTTATATTTAAATTCTATCACGCTTGTAGCCGTGTACTTATCAAAGCATTGTTTTTAAGTGTTGTTTCTGTTCTTTTCTTAATTCATGTATCGGTAGCGTTTACCCATCTGCGCGCGGGGGACCCCGCGCACAGATTGCGTTTCTCTATTTACCCACGAAGGAACGGAGCAGGTATATGCTACTCTTTGATGAATAAACATTATTATTATCATCCAGTTAGACATACCTCAGAATTATCTTCTGGTTCAATATTCTCCACAAAATACTCCGAGTCCGATTCCACACCTTGCAAAATTTTCAGAAGTTCGTCCGAATCAAGTTCTTCACTCATTTTTCTACATATTTGCAAGTGAAAGAAAGAAAGATGCGTGCGCGCGAATCCGATTTTGTGCTGCACTATGCCAAAGTGACCTTGACAGCCGCACGCCTATGACGTCACTGACCAACTTCTATAGTAGTTCGTGGCACTCGGTGGCGCACAGGGGCATAGACGACCAATTGTTTTGTAGAGATGGGAAAATAACTATCGACAAGAAGTAGTAACAACTTTATAATTACGTATCGGCATCTACCTGAAGGTCGAAATTCATCTACTATCCTTTGTAATGAAGTAGATAACTAAGTTCATATTTTATTGACCTCAAAATGTTTTCGATATTCGTAACTTTCTGTATTTATAAATATTTCAATGGTGAAATCAACCTTTCACGGCACATCACTGGCCAACTTGATATGAAGTGATTGGCGTTCTGAGGAAAGTAACAAAATTCGGAGTTTCTGTTTTTGCCGATTTTAGGACAAACTAGGGCTTATTTTGTGTAGAAAAATAAAAAACAGGGTAGTAGACAGTGCTATCTTAAATAATAAAATGAAACAAAGCTTTTAATCACAGTAAATTTATTTTAATAAGATAGTTAAAATGAACAACTTCTATAGAAGTTGTGGCGCTGGTGGCACGAAAATCCCGAACTTCTATAGAAGTGCTTGGCGGTGAAAAGGTTAAATAAAACTAACAGTTTAAGTATTAGGTAGGTAATTAGCCCATTATGCCCTACTGCTGGGCGAAGGCCTCCGTCTCCCTTTTCCACACACGTCTGTCGGCCATTGCGGGACAGTCCCTCCGGTAGTTGTCCAGCTCATCTTTCCACCTTCGCCTTGGTCTGCCGACATGTCTCCTGCACAAAGCTCATCCGACATTCGGCAGACATGTCCGGACAAGGCAGTTGATTTTTTGACAACAAAACAAGGCACGCCATCTAGTAGCACCTAAAAGAACTAGAGGTGCCGCTCTTTGACAGAATCAGGCGTTTCCGTTTTACGTAATATTATTAGTGCACCTGCACTGTATCGAATTGTTTTGAGAAGTAAACCGATTCAGTTCATAGCCGTTTTTGCACGATACCCACTAGGCCGACCTGGTATATGATCAGAGCTCGAACCATCCTGACGAGCAGATAAGGGTATAGTTTAAGTGATATACCTATACCATTTTTCTGATGGTCACCAGGAGTAGTAAGTCACCGCGGTTGTTTTATTTTCAGTTCCGTCACGCGCCACAGTTTGCTCATGACGTTGTGTCAGGCGCCATCGAGCTGGGATACCCACCGACCAGCGACCTGAATGGAGAGACCAACACCGGCTTCACTATCGCTCAGGCTTTGAATGAGTAAGTTTTTACTGTTTACCTACAGCCTTAAAATAGTCAGAACAGATCACGGAAGGCTGGTGAGGTGTTTGGGGTTCGTAATATTATGACTCGTTCAGTTCAGGGTATGCCACATAGATATCAGACTTACTTAAATTAATAGTATCTTCAGCAATCAATTTAACTAAGACTATGGTTCATGGAGCGTGGTCGCTCACAATGGGCCTCATCAGAAGGCTTAAAGTCACCCAAAGGGCAATAGAAAGGGCTATGCGGGGTTTCCTTGAGTGATCGAATCAGAAATGAAGATATCCGCAGGAAAACTAAGGTTGCCGACATAGCACGAAGAATTGCCAAACATAAGTGGCAATGGGCAGGGTACATTGCTCGCAGAACAGGTGGTCGTTGGGGCCGAAAGGTTCTAGAGTGGCGACCGAATACCCGAAGACGCAACGTTGGATGGCCTCCTACAAGGTGGACCGATGATCCGGTGATGGTTGCGGGAATCCGATGGATGCGAGACGCACAGGATGGTTAATTGTGGAGACACGTCATGCTATTTGTTGCCTCTTGCAAATACAGTTTGTCTATGTCGATAGTGGTCTAACCTGGTGGTGGTAATACCTAGTATTTGTAGTGGTTAAACCTTTTTTCCTCTCCGCAGCGGAGGTACCCGCTACTCGACAGCCCGCGCCTACCTCCGGCCCGCCTCAAAACGCGCCAATCTGCACGTGATGCTCAATGCGCTTGGTTCCCGTGTCATCGTCGACCCGGTCACCAAGAAGGTCACCGCCGTGGAATATATTAAGGATGGTGTTACTAAGACTGTAGGAGTTAATAAAGAGGTAACGTTTTATCACTAGGATATGTAATATTTATAGTAGTATGACTCTTGGCGGAGATCAATCCTGAAGAAAAAAAAAACAAAGGTAGAATAAAGGAGTTACAGACACACTGGATAGAAAGGTAGAATAAAAAAAAAACGGTAGGCACACAAAAATTACCCTTTAAAAAATTTAAATAACTAGTGTCTCTGGCGAAGATAGCAACAGGAGATTGGCAAGAAAAGAAGAGAAGAAAAGGTAGAAAGGGAAAGAAAAGAAAAAGGGAAGAGATTGACTGAAATTATGACTGCAAAAAACTGTGAGAAGTAAAATTTAGTAGTTCTATTTGTTGTGTCTGGTCTGGCCAACATCCCGATAGTTGATTTCTGTCCATAGAGAGTTCTGATATCGCGATGCTGGATTTTGAATTTTAGTTCCTATGTGGTGTCAAAGATGCGGCTTCTGATAAGCCTCGTTTCTGTTTTCCAGGCAATCCTGACAGCAGGCACGCTGAACACTCCTCAAATCCTGCTCCTCTCAGGCATCGGACCCAAAGAGACCCTAGACAAGTTTAACATCCCCACGATCATGGACCTGCCTGGAGTGGGTCAGAACCTGCAGAATCATGTGGGAGTGACCCTGGACTTCACGCTGACCAAGGAACCCAAGGTTCCGGATCTAAACTGGGATGTGGCTACTGAATACTTGCTGAGCAGAAACGGTCCTTTATCCAGTACGGGTATGTCTCAGGTAAGACTCGAAGTTCTGTTTTTCTGCTTGTCTTTATACGCATATCCAAAAATAAGGGGGGTACCGCATACTCGTTTTCGTATGGTACCTACTCACAAATTTTTTGGGAAATTTTTTGAGACTGGACCTAACTAGAGTCACAAACAATTTTTCGACAACAGTTTACCGACTTAACTGTTTAAATAGTTTTTACGAAGAAATTCTTCTTTCATAATTAATATTTTTTTATTTAGGTAAGTAGGTACTGGTAATAAGTACTCGCTAAATATTCTCTAGCGTTTGATGGTCTATTAAAAATGTGGTGTCTCTTCCACAAATGCCTCAAATAAAGAGTTCAAATTGAAATTAGTTTTCAAGAAGTTTTCTGCTACATTAAAGACCCAAAGGCCGTACGTTTACCCTTCTGAGCAGTGGTGTAACTACTAAGGCGAGGTGGGGCAGTGCCCCGGGGCCCTCAAGCTCGGGGGGGGGGGAACAAAACCTGATTAACAAACCGCTTATTGATACGAAAATTTTTACGAAAAATATTTCTTTTGATAGTGATCACATTATCTGATTTGTGAATCAGATAATGTGACTGCAGAATTGGTTAAAAAGCCTTCATGATTCGGTAATTAAGCTGTGAAAGATATCGTTGGCGATCATATTAACGACGACCATGTCTCCATATCGTTGATTATGATAAATCTTCTTATAACTTGGGATTTATACATATAAAAGACAAAGCAGCGTATATATTGATATAGCCTAAACAATTTAGGGGCTCCAGTTTGTTTTTGCCCCAGGGCCCCTGGTCATCTAGCTACACCACTGCTTTTAAGAATGAACTCTTTAAATGCTTGCGTCGGATTGGTCCGACGAGTGTTTTCGTGTTTCCACGTCTGATTGGGGACTCCATTTCGTTTAGCTCTTCAATCCCCATAAGTGATAGAAGAGCTGACGAGATGGAGTATTTGGCCGTGGATGTGCGATCCTGGTGAAATAAACGTGAGTGTTTGTCGGACACATCCGACGGTTAAAAGGTTAAATCTGTTTACTAACAATTTCGTCAAACAGTTGACAGGTAAGGTAAACTCTCGCCTGGCGTCAGCCGGAGGTCGTCACCCGGACGTGCAGTACTTCTTCGGCGGCTACTACGCGTCGTGCGGCGACGGAGTCATTATCGAACCTCGTAATTTAGACGACGCCGCCGAAAAGAGGCATATCACGTGAGTTTTACTTCTTTTTATAGATACTTTTAAGCTTAGCGACCACCTGTCTATAAACAACATTGCATAACCTAAGAACGTTTAACGTTAGGTATAAGAGCTTATTATTAAGGTTTGATACGTCTCGATAACTCATTTGTTTGTCTTCTAAAACTAGTTACGTGCTGAGTGGTAACGGCTCCGACTTACGAGTTGTAGGTAGCGGGTTCAAACTCAGCCAGGCGCGTTACTATGTGTAATTTATTTCGTCACCACTACTCTCAACCCGGGGAAGGAAAACGTTGTAAAGAAACCGGCATGTCCTAGGAGCAAAATTCGAAGACATGTGACATCCACCAATACGCCCAAGGCCTGCGTAGTGTATACCTACTGCTAGAGAGGAGGCCTCAGTCCCAGCAGTGGGAACATTGTATGGCTGATTATGTTAGTTAAGTAACTTGAGAGCAGCAACATAGGGTTGTCGTAAGATTTCGTAGGTATTCGACTATTTCGACACTCCTAACCAAGTACCTGTGCTTCCCAGGATCTCAGCTATAGCACTACAGCCACGCAGCCGAGGCTTCGTGACCATCAGGTCGGTGGACCCGACGCAGCCGCCAGTCATGCAGCCCAACTACTTCTACGAGGAACACGAGCTCAACGTGCTTGTGGACGCTGCTAGAATAGCTTACAGACTTGCTAATACTACGGTAAGTTCATCTTTTTTTATATACATACTAGCTTTTGCCCGCGGCTTCGCCCGCGTGCATTAGGTACTTAAGGAATCGGGATAAAAGGTAGCCTATGTTATTTTCCATGTCAAAGGCTATATGCATGCCAAATTTCATCCAAATCCGTTTAGCCGTTTTTGCGTGATTAAGTAACAAACATCCAAACATCCACACTTTCACATTTATAATATTAGTTAGGATTATTATAAAGTACCCGGCGACTTCATACCGCCTAACAGTCTATGAATGTGGTATATCTTTCGGAATAGTGAACGGATTGCGATAAAAAAAGGCCTAAGTAATAGGTATATCAAGTTACGCGCAACTTTATTATATCAAATTATCTACATCGATTGCGCACATTTTGCGTGATGCGCGCACAACTAAAAACTTCTACAGATTTCGCGAGGCGTGCGTCGCGAATGGTTCGTCTCGCATGCCTCGGGCTGTGGACGTGTATGCTCACTTGCTCATACGATCGTTGCGAACGCTGCCTTAGTCCGAGCCGTGCGCTCCTTGTGGACGGACAGGTGTTGTTTGCGTTTTCTACTGACGAACACTGTGCGTGGTGGTTTGCGTGCTCAGCTTGAGCATGTACCGTTCGGGACGCACGCATAAATGTACCGTCGTAAGCCTCAGATTGAGGCATGCGTGACGAACCATCCGCGACGCATGCCTCGCGATGTCTGTACGCGGTTTTAGAAATTTGCTGCATGTATGTCGCAGATTCGATTCCCGTTCCCGCATGGAACAAATATTTGAACGGCCTACAGGTTCTGGGTATCTTGTGTATGAGTGTTTACATGTTTGTGAGCGTATCTACGATACAGGAGTTATAACTTCCACCCGGATGATGAACACAGGATGATCCCGCTTATCACACAAACATTTGTCTTGGGTACGAATCGAACCCACGACCTCCAGCATAGCAGTCATGTCCACTAACCACTAAACCATAAGGACAGTCAAAATGTGTATACCTTATGTTAAGTAGGCACATTCATTTTCATCGCTTTATTAACAAAAATAACTTTTTAAAATCCCTCCAGATCCTCCGAGAAAAATACGGCATGATGCCCACGGAAGGGTACGGCGACGAGTGTGAGGGTGGGGGCCGGGACCCCACAGACGAGTTTTTCAAGTGCCTCGCGCACCAGCACACGGCGCCCGAGAACCACCAGGTGGGCACCGCCAAGATGGGGCCCGACTCCGATCCCATGGCGGTCGTGGATATGCAGCTTAAGGTGTATGGGATACAAGGTCAGTTTCTGTTTTAGTTTTAAGATTTTTACGTAAAAGAGTCGCGGGAATGCGATAGATGAGAGATGCACAGACCGTTGGTTATGGCGGTAAGAAGTTGGTTTAAAACTGCAAGGGTTCTCTGTTGGGGCAATGGAACCCTAAAAACGGAGACTTAATCTGAAGAAAAACTTCTCTTCACAGTTACTCTTAATTTTGCATCTTAGGGATTTCTTTTTAGAGCTGAACACTGAAAGGGATGTGCTTTGCAATACAGGCAGGTAAATAATTACACAATCTAATAGAAGTTTGCTTTCCTTATTTTTGTGAAAAATAACGGCAATAGAACTTCGATATTTCTTAACATTTTGACCTCCACATTAAAAATGCAAAAGCTTATTAAATACTTTCGAGGCCTAGCTACGATTTCAAATATTATTTTGTCATGTAGACATAACCATGGCGCATTGGACACCGTTTTGCTTTGTCATTTATAAACGTGAACTGTTAGAGATCTTTTTGTTTTTTAAGAATCTCAACTTATTTTTTTGCAACAGTGCAGAAATGTAGGAATACCACTGTAAGCTTTATTTTATTCCGTTACTTATCTAATTGATATTGTTTGCAGGTCTCCGCGTCGCAGATGGATCTATAATGCCGACATTACCTTCTGGTGAGTGCCTCTTCTATAATTTACACTTACAATATTAATGTTTTTTTATTGCATTTAGAGATTTATGCTAATATCACCCATTGTTAAGTAAATAATAATAAACTAGTTTCTGCCAGCCGCTTCTCCCGCGTGATAGTAGACCATCATCCGAATACTCGGTACTCGCGGGATGAAAAGTACTCCTATGTGTTATTCAAGGGTATGGGTCTACCCATGTACCAAATATCCAAATCCTTTCGTCCATTTATTTTTTGTAGAAAACATAAAGTAACAAACATACACACACAAAAAACGCTCCTTTATCATTATCATTATCGCCTTAATATTATCACTAGCTGCAGTCAGCAAATAAAAAGAAAAAAAAATATTTTTTTTAATTATTATTGAATTGAAAGGCTCGCGTTTGACCACCATCTTACCTGATGTTAAGCGATGATGTGATAGAAGATAGTCCTATGCGCTATTCTAAGGTTATAGAGTGGCGACCGCGTACCGAAAAACGCAGCGTTGGAAGGCCTCCTACAAGGTGGACCAATGACTTGGTAAAGGTTGCGGGAATCTGATGGATGCGAGCTGCACATGATCGTTCATTGTGGCGACACTTGGGGGAGGCCTATGTCCAATACTGGCTATCTATCTCTGAAATGATGATAATGACGATAAATATTAGTGTTATAAATAATGTGTGAACAGCCTACAATATACAACACAAACCATTTTGTTTCTCAATACAGGTAACACGATGGCCCCCATAATAATGATAGCAGAACGAGGCGCCGAGTTCATAGTGACCCGTCACCAGCTCTCGAAGAAGTCTCCAGGACAACTGGACAACCGGTTCGGAAGTCAAGACTCGCAGAACTCAGAGGATGTCAGTGGAAACTACGCCAGTCATGAAGGGCCAGACGATCAGGGACAACCGCATCATGAGTGAGTATTTATTGTTTTGGTAATTTAATTTTTACGTCTTCCGGTACGAAGGTTGGATGGCCTCCTGCAAGGTGGACCGATGAACTGGTAAGGGTCGCGGGAATCCGATGAATGCGAGACGCACAGGACCGATTGTGGCGACACTTGGGGGAGGCCTATGTCCAACAGTAGACATCTTTCGGCTGAAATGATGATAATGATGATGAATTTAATTTTGTATATATTGGTTAATTAGAACATAACCAATATAAAAAAATGAAACTATTTTTTACAAAAATCGATTTTATATTCAACGCCATTTGTTCAAATAAGTTTTTTTTTTGTGTTAGAAACCCTTTTTCTAAAAAAATAACATCTATCTGCCAGTGAAAGGCCCGTTAAAATCAGTCTAGCTATTTCGGAGATCAGAATAGAATAAGTCCTTGCTTTTTCCAATTTCAACAATTGTAACATAATAATAAAGAAGAAAGAAAAGCAGACATTTTTTCGTACTCAATGTGATATTCATGTAAAAGCGGGAACAGACATTGCTAGGCATGTGCCACGCACGGCGCACACCGGCACAGCCAATGCTTCGCAAGCATATGCCTCGCCACAAACATGAAGACAAACAAATGAAGCATTTGCTTCGCACGCCATGGCTCGACCCGAGTATATGTTGGTACATATATTGTTTTCAACACGCACACAGCGAATGCCTCTACTTGAAGTTCAAGTAGAGACATTCTTGGTGTGCCGTTCGCGGCGCATGCCTCGCAAATAGTGATGGGCAATGATAATAATCCGGTTAATATCATTTGGCTAATAATCGATTAAAACTCAGTTAATAGCCATTAATAGCAATTATGGATGATAACCCTGCTATTAATGTTATTTTAGTGATTGAAAATTTCTCTTCATGGTTTTCAGGCTTAGGACTGTCTGATTAGACTTCATTTTCATCATCTTTCTTTGTAGAAAATAAATGTGCAATATAAAACTAATCTGGCCCATTTAAAAATATTATTTATTTATTTTATGATTATACACAAACCAACAACACACGAAAAAGGACTTCTTCACCGAAACATATCAGTCGACGTACTGATTCCGGATTGGGTTGGCGTCGCTGTAGTGCAGTTCATGCATCTCTTTCTGGCACGAATAATATTAGCGCCAGAAAGAGATAGCACGAGAAGCGGGGGTACGGGGATGCATGTTACTAACTAACCGCTCGGGTATTTTCCATTGTCTATAATTTACCTACGTCGTATTCACAGAAAAGAGCTAATAAGTAACTTACTTATTGTACCTTACATTTTTACGTATCGGTTAAAATTTATTTGTAGGTATACATACACTTACATCTTTAGCTCGCTTTGTTTTCTTTTTTTTTTATTGTTGATAGGTTCGCGCTTGACCGCTAACTCACCTGATGAAGAGCGACGATGCGGTCGACGATAGAACGCGCATACCTAGAAGAAACCTATTCACTCTCGACTTAAAGATTCTTGGGTTGTAGCTATCAGGAAACATAAACTCCGGCAAGGAATTCCACTCCCTAGCTGCACGCACAATGAATGTGTTCCCAAAACGTTTTGTGCGTGTAGGTGGGATATCCACCATGTACCGGTGGCGCATAGCCGTACGTCTGGTAATCCGATAATGGAACGGGCTAGGCGGAATTAGGTTATGCAATTCCGACGCACACTCTCCGAAATGCAACCGGTAGAAAACACTACGTCGATGCTCAAGACTTTGAAGCCTCAACTCGACGAGTGTATCATCGTCAATTATCCTTCTGGCTCGCCTCTCAATTGCCTCAAGTGCATCAAGCTGATATCGGGCAGATCCGTCCCAAAGATGAGAGCAATACACCATACACGATCGAACTTGAGCTTAATAAAGTTAAGTACTGTCTGACCTTTGCGAGGATTCCCAGCTTTTTTGCAGCCAGTTGAGCCTTTGCTTCGATGTATGGCCCAAAGTTGAGTGTTGATGTCAGCGTAACACCAAGAAGGTCAAAATGGTCGGTTATCGGCACGGTTACACCCCGGAAAGTTGGAGCGGGGCTGAATTGGCTCCTTTTAGCGGAAAATAGACACGCCTGGGTTTTTGCAGCATTGAACTTGACCAAATTGGCAGCGCCCCATTCGGAGACTGCCTCCAAGGACAAGTTCAAGCGCTCAACCATAGCCTCTCGAAGAGACTGGATCTGTGATCCACTAGCTCGCGCGTTGGATATGTAACTCTCGGCAACAGTGCTGTCATCTGCATACCCAAAGGTACCGGGCTTAAGCAGATCGTTTATGTGCAGCAAGAATAATGTTGCCGAGAGTACTGACCCCTGAGGGACCCCGGCATTAATAGCCATTTGACCGGACGAGCAGCCATCGATAACCACTCGGATGGACCGGTTACTCAGGAAGTCTGTGATCCAAGTACATAATCCAGCGGGTAAACCGAAAGATGGAAGCTTACTAATAAGGCCTTCGTGCCAAACCCTATCAAAAGCCTTCGAGATATCAAGGGAGACGGCAAGCGCTTCCCCGTGCTTCTCGATGGCCTTACTCCTAATGTGGATGGAATACGCTAGAAGATCTCCAGTCTCCAGTTGACCGATTTCAGCGAAAGCCGTATTGACGGTCACTTAGGATATCAGTAGCTTCTAGGTATGCCAGGCGCTTAATGTTGAGTACACGTTCCATGGCCTTACAGAGAATGGACGTTACTGAGATTGGTCGGTAGTTAGCTGGGTCAGCCCGGCTCCCCTTTTTGGGCACGGGCTGTACATTAGCTTGCTTCCATGCAATCGGCACTTTTCCAGCCTCAAATGAAAGCCTAAATAGGCGTGTCAGGATCGGAGACAATTCAGGCGCACACGTTCGCAGTACAATTGCTGGTATCCCGTCTGGACCGCTAGCCTTGTTCACGTCAAGGTTACGTAGCACCCTACGGACGTCCTTCTAATGGATGTGACTATCCGACATACTCGTATCGCAACCATCAGGGTAAACAGGGGGCTGCGCGTTACCTGGATCTAGACGCGAAGATTCCGCGAAGAGTGAGGCAAACAAATTTGCTTTCTCCTCAGCGGTATGTGCCAGCGACCCGTCGGGTTTTAGCAGTGGTGGTAGTGAGGGGCGGCAGAAGTTCGATTCAACCGACTTAGCCAGGGACCAAAACGCCTTAACTACTACCCGCAGGGTATGAAGCTAGTTTGTTCCCGATGCGGCTAATGTGGTCGAACCGAGACCTCCGCATCACCTTCTTGCAAGACTTTGCAGCTCTGTTGAACGGTTTCTTCTTCTGGCTTACGTCATTTGTCTTGTGCATACAAGCATCGGCCCATGCCTGATATGCTGCGTGCTTGAGCCCGTTAGCGCGATCACACTCCGCACCAAACCAAGGGCGAGCTAGGCCAGACATGGCTACGTCGGAGAATGAAATATAGTACTCCATTTTGTTAAATCAAGTAATTAATTAGGTAGATGGTTAAATCACAAAGCGATGTGTCTATGGTAATTATGGTTCTATAAAAACCATAATTACCATAGACACATCGCATATTGGATCTCTAAATTAACAAAACTGAATTTCCCAAAAAATGTGTATTTATTTTATTATTAACACTTTTTCACATACAAAAAGTATAAATAAATAAAAAGAATTAGAATACATTGAATCACACTGCGTACACGCACCTAATTTATGTTCACACCCACAGATTTTACAATAAACAAAAAAAAGCATTCATTTTTTTAACAAAACATTAATAGCAGGGTTATTAGCCATTGCTAGGCTATTAATGGCTACTTATGGATTATAATCGATAATAACTCAAAGCATCCGGCTATTTACCCAACACTACTCGCAAAGTCTGTATCCACCTTTATGTAAGGCGGTCTCGCTTCTAGCGGCCATCAACTATAATTCCCAATAATTATAGACGATCATTGGACATTAGTCCTAACACTTGCAGGATAAGTACCTCTATGGTAGGATATTGAGAACAAGACCTGATGAATTCCAGGTGGAGTCGCGCCGGATGCAGGTGCAATGCGCTAGCATTAAATGCAGGCAGCGGAAGGTCTTGTGATGTATAAGACGCTTTTAACAAATGCACCACACGCTTACATACTGCATTTGTGACATTTCACTTTGTTTTTCAACATTACAAGTCTTTCTGCTCGATTCACGCATGGCATCTGTATTCGGTGTTGCCTTAACTTTTTAGGCTGATTAGGAAACATTTCAAACATGGCATGGCATGTTCGTGTTCTTTTAATTATTTTTTAGAAGTTTTTTATTAACTTGCAGCGTGTGTGTTGTTTAGAACAACTCTTAGGATGAGTTGCACCATTTAACTATAACGATAACCAAACCATAACCAGCAGTGAAACGGCCGCCTACTGGTCAATTCGACGACTTGACAACTGTTAACGGCTTTGTTATCGTTATAGTTAAATGGTGCAACTCACCTTTAAAATTATAAATTTTTTCTTCTGTATTTAGTTTTGTTTTATTTTTAACTTATCATCAAGTGGGATATATTCTTGAAGGGACACTGATTTCTGTGATCTGCCTAGTTTAGAAGTGAGGGTGTCACAGTCTTTAATTTTAGCCTTACCCTGTACACTAAACCACTTAATCTTACAAATGAAAAACAGTTAAACCTACAACCGTACCCGCAACCATAGGTTAGATTAGTTTAGATGACAACGCATGCTTAGTCAAGTGACGTCATTTCAAATATGATATGACAGACTAGTTATTTTTTTATGCACTCCCATGAAAAGAAGTACATTACAATAAAATTGAATATGGTGGTCATTTTTTTAAAAGCTTATAACTTTGTTTTCTTTTACATCGACTGTACGAGGCGAAAAAAAACAACAATGAAACATTTAAACATACTAACCACTGTCTTCCTATTTCAGTTGGCACCACGGCCACCATGGTCACCAGGTAGGTTACAATGGCTACCCGAGTTACCAAGGCCCCACACCAAAGCAGCCGGAGAATCAAGCCAACAAGAACTACCGCTGGGAGCACCGGTGGAAGCCTTGGGAAAAGTCCTGGCAGCCCGAGTGGCAGAACAAGAACCAAGACTGGCACAAAAACTGGCAGAACGAGAAACAGCAATCGCGGTAGTTTATATTTAGAAATAAAAGATTTAAGTTAAGAAAATAGGTGGTTTTATTTGTTAATATAATTCACGAAATTATTTTGCAGGTCATTTCTTTTTGCCGTTCCGTTTGCCTTTTTTCAGTACTTCTGGTTCGGGTTCCGATCTGTAAAAAAAGAATAGTGTTAGAGAATGGAAAAAAAATCTGTAGTAATAGGTACCAAGAACGTCACATAGGAACTAAATTACAAAAAATTCTGCATCGCACAATTAGTTTTCCGCGCGATTTGAGCATATACAACAGCCCGAAATCTTCGAACGGGCAGTACCCCGGAGCAGACACAGTACCAGTCTGGTCGGAGAATCCTCCCTTTTCAATGGAGGTAAGCGGCACTTTACACGCTGTTCCGGGTACTTCTAAACAGTTATATTCTTGGCTCACCAATTCAATCCGCATGAAAGGTTTCTCAATTTGAAAGCCATTACCTTCAGGTGGGATAGCAGTCAAGCACCAGTTTAAATATCAATTATGAAACATTTTATCACGCACATTTTTGCTTGATTTGCTAATGTGTAGTTAAAAATAGCAGCAGATGCAGCATTCCGAGAATCGGTACTTGTATCAATTAACAGAAAAAAGAAGCTCAAACTTAATTGTGACTTTATCGCTACTAGGATACACGCGAAGGAAAGATATAGCTAGATGTTCCCACCATGCGTCCATCTTATACAAATATTCGAAATGCTAATTGCTGCTTCATTTTATAACCAATTTAAATGTAGTTTTGAGAAATGATTTATTCATAATATTATTTGTTGTTTCGTACGAAATATGGTACAAAAACCAACACAGCAAGTCGCAAGCATACTTAATTGTATGAAGGAACATAGCATACGAATCTTGCGTTCGTAGCACGAGTTTCGCTTCTATGCGAAGTATTAGAAATATAGAAACAAAACGTATATCTTTGGCATCAATCATGGGGTTCACCATAAATAGAATAAAATAAAAAGAATATAATAATTACTAGTAAATAACTTACTCTTCACTAGCCTCAGGTGTCTCGGGAATGGTGACGTTCGCTTTAGAATCTCGCTTGGTTTCAGCCTGATCATCCGAGTCGTTCAACACTGATTGTACCTGGAGTTAAAAACACAATATATAAAAATGAACTGTTTGGAACTTTGGGTTTTTTATTTCGCGGAAAAATTGAGTTATAAACACTACGGCACGATTATCTGTCTGATACTATAGAGCTTTCAAGAAGATAGAAAATAATAATAACTGTTTAGGCTGTCAGCCGCGGAATGCAAAGAGGAACTGAAGGAAAAACCTCCCACATTCGCGCAAAATGGCCGAACACTCAGTAAACCATGTATAAAGCGACGAGTCCACAGCACTAGCAACACTCAAACAGTGAAGTAATATGTATACTACGCTTGTATGGAAGAAACACTGAATAAATAGGGCAGTCTTAATTTATGTCACTTAAAATAAATCTAAGAAAAAACGAATTCAGTTTCTTTCTTTGCGAAAAACAAGTGCAAATATGAAAGCGCTGGCGTTAACTCGGAACCATTTTCTATCCTACCCGAAAAATCCCAAGGACCAATAAAAAATTAAAGTAAGTACAGGTCGCGCGATGAATCAAGATCGCTCGGCAAAAGTGGAAGGGGCATGCGCAGTATTCAATTCTAAGGTCTATTCGGAGACGTGCGGGCGGGTGTGCGCCGACGGCGACACGTCATTGGTAGATAGAGTCGCTCTTCAATTCCCGCGTTGCGTTCTCGCGTCTCATTGGATACTGTTGTACTTGGGTACTGTTGCGTACAGCTTGTGTTATTGTATTAGTAATACGTAGTCGTAAAAAAAATGGTTAAAAATAAAGTTTTAAAACGGCAAGCCAGAAAAATGGTTTACGTTAAGAAAGAAACTAACGAAATTATTTTTTTTTTTATTTTAATTTTAATTTTAAAAATTTTAATTTTTCTGAATTTACCTACTTACAAGATAAATTACAAGCAAAAACTAGTGTTATTATAAGTTATGTTACTAAGGTTCAAACATACGAAATTAAAAATAAAATCCTAACATACTAAGAATTTCTGTGCGCAATTGTACACATGCGCCGATTGCCCCCACTACTTTCACCGAGCGATCTTCATTCACCGCGCGACCTGTACGTATATACTCACAAACTCCTGTTCATAAACGATGGTGTGTAGCATAGTGTCGTCTGAATCATCGAGCACTGATCGTGAGGAGCCGGCGCTGCTGCGTCGAGAACCAGTAGACGAACGTGTCGATCGGACTGACTGGATTGGCTTGCTGGCTGCTGGAAAATTGATTTTAAACTCTAGCTTATCGATCCACCACTTAACTTAGAAAAACGGCCATTGTTGCTACGAAATAAGGACGCTACGTAAATGTCATATTGTAACCATGTTATTGCAAATTGGTTATGCAATTTTTGGTCAACACACGACTAAAGTCCGACTTGGGAATTTTGTATAATATTTAATCATTTAAAAATTACTTATATTCGATACTTTTCATAAGGTTCTTCTGTTAGTAAACAATGATCCTTGATTATTGAACCCGTGTTGACTACATCAGATTTCATTAAATCCTAATAGTTACCCAAGTCGTTTAACTTATTAGGCAGACTCTAGTATGGTCCAAATGTGGAACATAACCAACATTTAAATCACCAAAACCTCCTTTTTAGGAAGTCTGTCAAAAATCACTTCTTCCAAAATGGGGAGAAGAATCTCAATCTGTCAGATATTATTTAGCGATATCTCCGCCAAAATTAAATGTAAACCGATTTTGACGATTCTGTTTTTTGTTTCAAAGAGTTTGTCTGCCAGGTGGTCCTATTTTTTGAAGAAGATCTGATGAAGAACGTCGGAGATAGACCATGGAACACTTCAATAAATAATAGCAAATCTTCCGGGATTGCTATAATCATATGTTTTTATCGTTAGCACCATTTTGTAACATAACATCACGCCAACACGCTCTACAGGAGTACCGCAGATGTGTAAAGTTCGTCAATTTTGTACCCATGTCATGGTACAATTACCGAAACGGATCTTGAGCGCTCGGCGTCAGAGTGGGGATCGGTTTGCGCATTCCATACATTGGCGAGCAATCGTCTTCGTTGTTGAACGAATCAGGAGTGACGTCTATGACGCGGTGGCGCGGCGAGCCAATCACTGACACTCCCCGCCCCCGCGTCTCACTTCGCACCACTAAAGAGACCGAATATTTGACTTCTGCGCAACTTGAAGCCAGCGCTCAAGATCCGTGACGGCAATTGTAACCTACCGCTTATGAACTAACAGTGTTCGGCTGACATTTTGGGAGTTTTCACATAAGAACCTATGCAGTATTACGCAACATTTGAGAAGTTATACCATACCAAATTTAGGCCTTAAGTTTTTAAGGTCAAGTGGGGTTCCGTACTATCCGTAGAAAAAAACAGCAAAAAAAATTGCGTTTATTGCATGGGAGCCCCGCTTATAATATTTATTTTATTTTTGTTTTTAGTATTTGCTGTTATAGCGGCAACAGAAATACATAATTTGTGAAAATTTCAACTGGCTAGCTATAGCTGTTCTTGTGATACAGCCTGGTGACAGACAGACGGATAGACGGACGGACAGACAGCGAAGTCTTAATAATAGAGTCCCATTTTTACCTTTTAGGCACGGAACTCTAAAAAAACTCGTTCACAAACTAACCTGGCTTTTCCTTCGACGATCCCTTCTTCCCCTTCCCCTTTCCTTTGGTAGATCCATTCGAGTCCGTGCTGGAGCTAGACTGCAGACTCCTCGTAGCCCTTCGAACTGTGACATTAGACACGTCTAGGTCTGAAGGAGGCGATGAGAACTCTTCAGGAGATGTCGACTTCTTTGGGGACTGGCTGGCTGGTTTTTTGGTTTTTGTTTCTACGGGTTTTTCTTTAGAGGGTTTTTCTTTTGAGGCTTTTTCTTTGGCGGCTTTTTCTTCGGCTTTCGCTTTAGCTGGAGGAGAAAGAAACAGTTATTCAGTGTCTTTAGTGCCGCTGATTAAAATTCTTAAAGGTATGCAAGAAATAATGTGAGAATTTACACTATTTTTTACATCTTCAGGACAAACGACGACTTGCCCGTCGTGTGTCAAACCCAGGCAGACTGCGTAACGCGGAATATCAGAATTAGGGTGTTTTTAATATCGTGCGAATTTCATCACGCATACGGATTTGCTCAGCATGCGTAAACATACAAAACGCGCTCGAGCAACGACACGATATCTCGGAGCGCCTCGGCCCGCTCGTCGAACAGTTCCGGCTCAGCTAATGTCTTTTCCATACAAGTATTTATTGTAATGCGGTAATCCCGCATGCGTGATGAAATCCGCATGATATTAAAAATAACAGTAAGCCTTTTTCAATATCTTAGATTAAAATTTTGTTTAGAGACGAAAATGATTTTTTAAATAGTTTAAAATAACGACATATGAGTGAAACGTGATCAGAGCAGATGTGACGTCAAGTCTATGACAACAGGCGTCATATCACCGAGTGCGTTCACTTGATAGTTTGTTGTCTCGTCATATCACACCACTCACGCCAAACGCGCCAAAACACTAAAACTAATAGCGTCGTACATTCAAATTTTAAAATCTTGGAAGTCCTAACATGTTCTGGGGTATGCGGCACTCCACGCGGGCAATTAAGAGTACATAATATGAGCTTGTACAGAACCTTTGGTCTGCTATTTTTTTACTGTTTGTTTTACCTCTTTCAACATCGACCAAGGAGCGCTGTGATCGACTTCTCTTAACTCCCTTCTCGCTCTCTTCTTTAGCTTCCTTCTTATTTTTGCCAGTCGTCTCCTTGGCTGGCTTGCTGGAGTCCGAGCCACTGGTTTGTCGTGTCATTGATAGCTTCTTCTTCTTCCCTGCAAATGTTGCCAATGTCGAAAATTATTCTAGCAGGTTGTATTATTGAAAGCATGATTATCGTAACTACTACTAAATTTGCAATAACAACCATTTTAAAAAATAAGTGCTGTCCTGAATTGACTTATATCGTGATCCTTAATTTTTTCTGCAAACGGTTCATAATGTATTGTTCAAATAACTACGAAGAGTCACTGGGAAGGGTCAATGTATAGGTACCGGCACGAATCGCGAGCGCTCGGCGTCAGAGTGGGGATCGCTTTGCGCATTCCATACATTGGCGAGCCAATCGTCATCGTTGTTAGATACATGCAGCAAGCGCAGGGAACGAATCACGAGTGACGTCTATGACACGATGACGCGGCGAGCCAATCACTGACACTCCCCGCCCCCGCGTCTCACGTCGTACCACTAAAGAGACCGAATATTTGACTTCTGCGCAACTTGAAGCCAGCGCCTACTTTATTCAAATTTTATTTATCACGTGGACATCTTTGGATGTTTTCCACACTGAGGCGAGTGGAGAGGTCTGTTAGACTCTTGTTGACGAAAAGCTGGAGTTCTTGCGCATTTCGTCACACTTGCCTAGTTAAGTATTGGCCCGTATGATTTTACGAGGACCCCATCAGGGGGACCCCAGTGAGGCGATAAGACGCGGCAACAACAGGGATGCGCTTATTCATCGATTTTTTAGCCTGACAGTTGGAACACTCACCTTTAGTAACCTTGGCCTTCTTGACAGGCGACACTCCACTGCTGGAGTCGGATGGAATGTCGGATGGCTCTGCAGCCGGAACTGTGTCGGTTTCTGCAGAATCTCTCACGGCTCTACTACTTTCTGCTTGAGGTTGTGCTGTTAAAGAAAAGTAGAGAGTATTTTTCATATCTTACGTCTTATCTTCGGGATGTCTATTTAGCCAGTGTCAAATTTACAAAGTATTTATTTAGTCAATGCTACAACTTCAGTTATGATAGTAAATTAAAGTTCGAAAGGAATGAGGATCTTCTAAAATGACGTTCACCAGGTGGCAGCACTGAGTTGTCAGATCCAGACACCTGTCAAAACGCTTATGTTGTGTGTGTTTATACATTTTCAAAAGTAGAAGACCTCTCGGCTAAGAGGCGCCAACTGGTGATGAGAATTTTCCTGAAAACCCTCATTAAACTGTTATTGATCACCAACAAATAAACTACTTACACATACACCACACTTCACTCTTTTGTTATTTTTTTGGTGTGCAATAAAGTTTATTCTACAAACTAACACTTTAAGACCGAAAGACGTCCACTGTTGGCTCAAAGACTGTTGGGCATAGGCCTCCCGCAGCCAATGGTCCTGTGCATCTCGCATTCATCGGATTCTCACAACGCTCACTAGTTCATCGGTTCACTTATAGGGAGACCTTCCAATGCTGCGTCTTCCGTGTGCGGTCGACCTTTCGGCCCCGTCGACCATAATGACAACCCCAGCTCTTGGGCGGAGCGGGAGATAGTGTCAGACTCTTACTGGCTAAAAACCCATCTCGTTCCTTCAAGCCTTCATACCGGGGCTCGAACTATCTTGAAACTAACCCTGGCCCCGGTAGGCTTCGACCCAGCTGGGTGGGCCCGTTACGGTTGCTGACAACTCTCGTTTGATTATAATTTAGGTGTCTTTAAGGCAAGAGTGAATAGGCTCTTAATAAACTAGTGCGCCTCACCATCAACGATTGCATCACTGCTTACCATCAGGTGGAATCGCAGTCAAGCACTAGTTTATATGAATTTAAAAAAAAAATCCTTGAGGCGCGCGGGAACAGTGCGCGCCGTCGACGACTTGGGTGGCCTTACCATGACGTGTGGGCGAGAAAGAGGGATGGAGCTATTTAGGGTGTCTTTAAAAGTTCAGTTCAGGTAGTCAAACGGATCATCTTCTGGTCAGTTTGAACGTGTATCCATTTATTAAACACACGAAACTACCGTCTGACCGCTTGGTAGGGGTTAAATATTAATGTTTCCACCCAGGACAAATGTTTATGTGATGAATATGATCATTTGTTCTGTGTCTGGGTGTAATTTATCTATAATATGTATGTATTTAGAAATATATAAGTATGTTTGTCAGTTGTCTAGCACCCATAACACAAGCTCTGCTTAGCTTGGGACTAGACGGCGTTTTGTGATAGTTGTGGAATATAAAAAAAAAAAAAAAATACCTTCTGAGATCCTTGATATACCATCAGTAGGAGAGGTTTCGTCTATTTCAGGTTCTTCTTCCACTGTTTCATTAACGACTACGTGTGTGCTTCGTGCTATTGGTTGAGCTGAAACAATGTATGGCATTTTTTTATTAATTATTTTACTACTAAACTCTGAAACAGTTTGTAAGTTTTCCGCGCGATTAGAACTTATACAACCGTCGAAAATTATCTATAGGGCAGCTGCCCGGACCAGACACAACACTTGTATGGTCTGAGGATCCTCCGTTTTAAATGGAGGTTTGCGGGAATTTACACCCTGTTCCACATACCTTTAAAAGTGTACAATATACTTATTATTTAGACAGTATTCACATTTAATTTATGTGTCTAAGTAACTAGTGTCTCGCTCTCTGGCTTGGCGCGGTTGCAAATTATTTAAATAAACCTTTCTCATTTATTACTCTTTCTATTAGTGAAAATGCACCAAAATCCGTTCGTGAGTACCAACAGATTTTGATGCCGCTTTAGGGAGACCTCTGGCTTCCCTTTGAGGCAATCTAGTAGCGTATTTGACACCGGTGACCCTCACCAGTATCAAATAGAGGAACCAGAGGAACCAGAGGAACCAGGGGTCAAAGGCCCAGCTCACCATTCCATCTCGATGGAATGGTGAGCTGGGCCTTGAGTGAGGCCCTCGGGCCTCACTGGCATTCTGACGTGCACCTCTATACCCTGACCATGAACACGGAGTCTGATGACTTCAAACCAGTCTATTATCCTTACGAGCGGGATGACGATTAATCTGTTGTTTCAAGTTGTAAAATTGGTAACATTTAATCTTATATGTTGCTTTACTAAATACTTGTAGTATGTCATGAAGGTGTATTTTCTTGAATGACGTTTTATAAGTGCCCATGTAGGCCTATGTGAAATAAAAATATTTAGATTTTTTTTTTTTAATGTGTTCCATGTTTTTACTGTAAATAAAATATTTATTAATTTAAGATGTTAGCGGATAAACAGACATACTACAAGCAACTTTGTTTTATATTATGTAAAGACTAGCTTTTAAGCACGGCTTCGCCCGCGTATATAAAATATAGCCTATGTCACTCAGGAATAAAGCAGCTTTCTAACGGTAAAAAAATTTTAGCAATCGGACCAGTACTTCCAGAGATTACCTCCTATAAACAAAAAAAAACAAACTTTACCTCTTTATAATTTTAGGGTGAGTTGCACCATTTAACTATAACCATAACAAGGCCGTTAACAGCTGTCAAATCGTCGAATTGACCAATAGGCGGCCGTTTCACGGCTGGTTATGGTTTGGTTATCGTTATAGTTAAATGGTGCAACTCACCCTTAGTGTAGTGTTTCTTATTCGACAAATACAGATACACCTTATCAAATCTGATGGTCAACATACATAATTAAAGTAACTTACGTAAAGACGACGTAGTTCTTCCCAGTGGGGCCAGAGAATCTTCCTGCATGGTTGCACCTTCCGTTACACCTGAACAGACAAATATGGAACAAACATGGTAATTTTTAAGAACATGATGAGGAAATTCATCATACAGTTGCCATTACGGATCTTGAGCGCTCGGCGTCAGAGTGGGGATCGCTTTGCGCATTCCATACATTGGCCAGTCAATCGTCTTTGTTGTTAGATACATGCAGCAACGCAGGGAACGAATTAGGAGTGACGTCTATGACGCGATGGCGCGGCGAGCCAATCACTGACACTCCCGCCCCCGAGTCTCACTTCGCACCACTAAAGAGACCGAATATTCGACTTCTGCGCAACTGCTCAAGATCCGTGATGGCAACTGTAACTTTGTGATCAATATTCTAATAAAGCAATCATAACATTTGAAAAACAAGCAACCTAGATTTCATCATCATAACTTCGGTTCACTGCTGGTTATAGGCCTACCCGCCCGCGTCGCCATAACGGCTGACCCAGTGCGTCTCGCAATCATCGAACTCTCGCAACCCTTACTAGATACACGCTCCACCTTGTGAGAGGCCTGTAAACGCTGCATCTTGCTATGCGCGGTCGCCACTCCAGAACTTTTTGGCCCCATTGACCATCTATTCTGCAAGCAATGTTCCCTACCCACTGCTATTCAAGTTTGGCGCTTCTTCGGACTAAGTACGGCAACCCAGATTTACGTGTCAGATTTTTTTACTGGTTAGATTTAAATAGATTTACAAAAAATAGTAAGGCAGTTAGCAAAGACTCAATCGTAATAGAGCCTCTTAAGATGATGTTTGTTTTACCTGTGTGTGACATTTTGTTCAGACTGGCTCGCTCTGCCGCTTCTAAAGCGCCTAAGTATCGCGTGAGGTTACGACACGACTGTTTATCTGGCAATTTCTGAAAACATTGTTAAATATGTAAGCGTTTTTACACAACCGGAAAGTCACCGGTTGTGTAAACGCGTAAGACATTAAACTACACCAATTTTACATCACAATTTATTTATTAAATCTTTATGCAACACAAAGTACATAGGCGGACTTAATGCCTTAGGCATTCTCTGCCAGTCAACCTAAGGCGTTGCAGACTACATGGTAGGCGCATAAAAAGAAAATTTATTATGAAAACACGAGTAAAAAAGTATACATATATTTAAAATACACATACATATATATTTAATATAATCAAACAACACACCAACAAAAACAAACATTCACAACAACAAATATTCACTTTAAATCAATTTGGGAACAATTAAAACAATCAATGTACTTAATTTGAAAAAAAAAAACCCCAGAAACTCTTCAAGTAGCGATTACTATAAGGGGTTTGGTAGCTCTATGCTTCGTTTACACCTCCATATCTAACACTACTTACCAGGCATAGATCCCTTAACATATGCGCCAGTTCATGTGCGAGGTGCGCGTCCCTGGGGCAGGACAGTAGCGCCAACACGCGGCACGCCAGCCCCACCTCGGGAGCACTCGGCCGACGAACTATGTACTGGCACAGTACTAATGCCATACCACCTTGACTGTCGGACAGCTAGAAAAATAAAATAAAAGATGAGTATACAAAACTGGCCAAATCTTTTTACTTAGCAGAGGCTTAAATTAGGGTAATGTCCCCCTAATTATTATGGCACTCTAAGTGTCACCTCGCTAGCTTACAGACGACGAGCAATAGCCGGAATCATCAACAGTGTGTAGGCTAGAAGGAACGGGGTGGATCTTTTAGTCAGTAAGTCTGACACTATCTTCCGCTCCGCCCAAGAACGGGGGTTGTCATTGGATGATTTTTTCCCACCATAAAAAAGAGGTTTAAATTAGGGTAAGGTCCCCTAATTATTATGGCACTGTAAGTGTCACCTCGCTAGCTTACAGTCGACGTGCAATAGCCGAAATCATCAACGGTGTGTATTGGTTCCACGCGCACCTCAAAGAGATGTCAGCAAAACCGAAGAATGGTTTTAGCGGGCATCGACCCGCAAGGGGAATTTCTGAAAGGTATACCGTGGTCCCGGAATTCAAAGGTCAACTGAAGGACACAGGTAGGTTTTAGCCAACATGTCCTCTCGCTCCACCCGAAAGTGGGAATCATTTGATGATTTCCAAAAAAAGGTAGAGTAATTATTGTCACACTCATGCATTGCTCATAATGCCGATAGTTGTTCATTATTGTCATTAGTGCCAATAAAGTAGAAAATTATACTTTATGAAGGGTTCAGTAACGAAGATTGAACATACCTCATGGTTGACCCTGGTGAGTGATACAATGAACCTGACGACTGCTTCTTGATCGATCTCCGCTATTGGCGAACTTGACGGCGCGTTGGCGAGCGCGCGCAGTGTAGGCAGTGTTGCTTTCTGGATAAAAGAGGCTTATGCTAAAATAACTGATATTTAGGAAATTGATAAAGTAAAAGAAGGAAAATCGAAAAGGGAGAAAATAATAAGGAAATTCAAAGGAGAAAGAAAGAAAATATGTTTATTCCGCCTAAATAGATGCACAAAAAAAAAACGAAGAAAAAGGAAGAGCACAATTTTTTCTCCTCTTTCCTCGGTACATTGAACTCGCATTTGACGACTATTTAATTGGTGACACGATACGTTCGTAGATTTCTAATTTATTTTTAGGTTTTCGAGATTTATTTTTAGTGTTATTTATTATTTAGTAAATCAAAAAATGTTATCCAAAAAATTAACACAGGCTAACACTTAGGTATATTCTATGATGGGATACGTACTTGTATCTGATCTTGAGCGCCATCCACGGTGGTAGGAAACGTTTGGAAGAACACGCCAATGGTTTGACGCAGCATATCTTCATCAACTGCAAACATTTATAAAACAATTTAGAGCACAGAAAGTATAATACAGTAAGGCAGGGCGCAAACGTGGACACTTTTGTGTCTAGTGTCATATACAAGCTACCGATTAATATTTGATATGTATAGAATCATCCACTCCCTGCGCATACGTAAACATGTTTCGTGTCTAGTTGCTTCCACTTACACATACTCATGACGATTAAAAAGTGTTCGGTGTCGGTAACTGGAACAAAAAGTGCTTTCGTTTGCGCAGCGCCTAAAATAAGTATTTTTTTTATTTGTTGCAATATACTATTATTCCTGTATGGTGGATGCATTTCCAGGTACGACACCGTAAGCCATACAACGATTTTTCTCATGCGGGAATCGAACCCGCCAGACGCAGCGCAGCAGCCAATAGCTCAACCACTGCGCCAACCAAATTAACAGCTATTGAATTTCATAATCCTCTCCGTAATCAGCCTTTTAATGTTCCCACTGCTGGGACTTGGACCTCCTCTCTAAGAGAGGGAATGGGCCGTAATCCATCACGCAGGCCCAGAGCGGTTTGTCTCAGATTTTTTGGTTCTAGGACATGCTGGTTTCCTCGCTATGTTTTCCTTCACTGTTTCGAGAGTGGTGGTGAAATAAATTACTCAAAGCAATGCACCTGGCTGTGTTTGACCCCGCGACCTACAACTGGTAAGTCGGGGCATTACCACTTGGCCACCACTGCATCCATTTTTGTGCATCACAAGTTATTTTTTAACCCAAAAAAAAATCTTTTTTTTTAAATTTCTCTCTACTTACCTCACGTCTAATAATGTACAATGATGCGTACCTGTGGCTGGGTTGAACCAGAGAAGAAGTAGCCTGCTGAGTATGGCGGGTGACTCCAGGTGCCCCAGGTGCAGGAGTCGGCACAGACCTTCTACTATGATCAGTCTGTATGCTGCACACTGCAAATAATTTCTACTTTTGCATATTTACATAGCAATCTACATAAAACTATATCTATATAAATAAAAATGAAAGTTTCTAAACGCAAAACTCGTGAATGGCTTGACCAATTATTTACTTCTAAAATCGGCCTCCCCATACAAACTGTCCAATCAAGTTTTTAATGTTGTATGGTCAGGCTGATTGTTTTTTCGTTTCCTAAAAAAAAGTCTTGTGGAAGGTTGTTTAGTTTTGTTTACTGAGCAAGCCCTTATAAGTTTGTGGACAGCTGTCCCTTACACTCTGGATGTCGTTTCAGCCAGTTAGCAATAAATATGCGCTTGTATACTTACAGTGCTATCCATAATCTTTAGAAGCAGTTCGATGACCGTGCTATGAGTCGGTGACATTGATATGGCCGACTCTGAAATACTGCCTGCAAGCAAACGTCAAAACATTATTAGTTTTTAAGAATTCCGTATCCGAATGGCAAATAAGGAATCATTATGGTGCGGCTACGTCTGTTTATGACTGCTAGATATTTAAGGAACTTTCATATCGACGATGAAGTGACAAGAACCTTTATCTACCAGAACATAATTTTACAGGAAACGAAAAAAACGTTTTATTTATTTTAAACGCAAGGTATGAAAAATATTATTATTGGTTATATATTATATATCCGCTCCTTGTATAATATATAACCAATAATAATATTTTTCATACCTTGCGTTTAAAATAAATAAAACGTTTTTTTCGTTTCCTGTAAAATTATGTTCTGGTAGATAAAGGTTCTTGTCACTTCATCGTCGATATGTAACAATCCACACTATTTTTTCTTGAAAGTAGACGAAAACTAGAAAACACCATGTGATATGACCCTGACCATCGTCTACTCTTTCTTTCAGAAAAAAATTCGCTTCAGTTTTTTTTTGCCCCGACTGACATTTTACTATTCAAAAGTGCCTGTAAATGGTCTATTAGACATAAATGTTTTTTATTTGATTTAAAAAGTATCTATCAGTGAAAAGTCCTCACCATCATCATCAATAACACTATGGAAAGTGCTTCGCTTCTTGGTCGTGTTGACGGTGGTGTCCTCCTGGTTGCTCTCATCTTCAAAGAGGCGCGCGCCGTGCACGCACAGCAGGTCCACGATACAGCGGAGCACTGTGGATACTGTGCGCTCGTTCGATGTGTCGATTAGCTGGCGAAATGGTGCATTTAGCATTAAGAAGAAAGCTAAAAGCGATGTGATAAAGCCGCCAGAAGGGGCCATAGTCTTGCTAAATGGCGCGGAACTCAACATTTTTATTTCTTTTTGTTTCTAGTCTAAGGGGGCATTAACACTAAAGCCTGACAGGTGAGTTATAGAGGTAAACCGTATGTTGCACAATTGTGCAGGTTTCCATACAAGCATACCTGATAAATATAACTGTACATGCAAACTTGTCAGGTATACCGTAGCGTGTATGACTACCCTAAGGAATAATGTAGCTTTATTAAAAAAAAGTATAAAAGTTCACTATGATAAAGTTTTAATTTCAGCCAGATTGAATTTTATTTCTATTAATACTCACATTAGCGAAAAAGAAGGCTTTGTTCTCTTTGGCAAACTCCTTGTCCAACATTCCAAACAGGGCCACTGTTTCGAGGGCAGTCTCAATTATTTCCGGGTTTTGGAATATGTCCACCTGATATCAAACAAAAGTGTTATTATCACCTTACTAACTGACTTTAATTTTACACCATTATGTAAATACATATATGGCACGTCGAGTAGTACAAAATAAGTACGCCAGTGACTAAGTGCTTTTCATATAAGACCACTGTAGTGCAGTGATGTATGGCCTTATCATACTAGCGTCGAGCGTCTACTTAACGGGCGCACAACGAACACGCCGCGCATGCGCAGTGGATTTCTTGCGGACGCGCAACGAGATCCGACAACGAAGTGCGGGTCCGCGGCGTCTACTAAGTAACAAAACCGACTGCAGTGTGTCCTCGTCGTAATCCATTTTGTTACCGAATGTAATGTATGTCGTTAACTTGCTACAAACACGCCTTGAAACGTTGCGAATTTGCCACGCGTACGCGACGTCTCCGCTGTGCAGTCGCGACAAGTTCGCGGCGCATTCGCTGCGCGTCTGCCCCGCCCCGCAGCCGCTCACGAACCGCTAGTGTGATAAAGCCCTAAGTATAGTCTTCATTGAATGTGCGGCAGCGTACGGGATAAGGGACACTCTGCTTGCCAATGACCAGCCACACATGAGCTTGACGATTGAAGTAGATTCTAGGTGAGAGCTCCTCTGGAGGCCTGGCGTGACACGATCAACCAGAGACGCTGACTTAGGCGCTTCTTCTTTGCCCTCGCCTCTTCCCGTTACGCGAGGTCGGCTTTCTTAATCATGCGGTGTCATTCATTTCGCTGATATGCATCGACATCTGACATCCGTAAGGTTAAGCTTTTGCATATCCTTGCGGACTTCTGTTATCCTGGTAACTTGCGGTCTACCTCTCCTTCTCTTCTGACGCTGACTTATTTATTTATTTAAATTCTTTATGCACAAAAGAGTACAAAGGCGGACTTAATGCCATAAGGCATTTTCTACCAGTCAACCTTTGGGTGATGCGCTCCTTACTGAAAATAATATTTTATACGAAGGTAGAATGTAAATAATACATACCTCTAGTTCGTTGAATATCATCTGCATGATCGGAGTCACAGTCTTCAGCTGTGGTGTGTCCAAAGCACAGTTTAGTATTGTCAAACACTTTGTAAGGGTTGCTGCATCTGATAGCTTCTCTTTTATTGCCTAGAAAACAAAATCAAAGTAACCCATGTTACTCCCTATTACATCAGCTACCTGCCAAAAAAAGCCCCGTCAAAATCGGTCCAGCCATTTCAGAGATTAGCCGGGACAGACAGACAGACAAAAATTTTAATAAATGTTATTTTGGTGTATGTACCGTTTATATATATTCATATGCATGTAGTAAAAAGCAGTTATTTCAATATTACAAACAGACACTCCAACTTTATTTACATGTATAGATATAGATTTAGAAGTTACAATTAATGGCACCGATACAAAGTTTATTAAGCCCAGAGTTTGTGAAAAAGTATAAAAGATCTGTTTTAGTCGCAATTTGATCAAACCATTCAATGAAATGTTTGATGAAATGAAATATTATGACGAATTTGTAATCGTGCTTGCCATTCGCCTCTTCGTTCAACGAGACCTTTGTGTACAAAGAGCGCGAGGCGAATAGCGAGCTCGTTGGTTACGAATGGTTATTCGCCTCGGTCGACGAAACATTTGTATACCAAGTTCGCGAGGCGAATAGTGAGGTCGCTGTTTACGTATGGTCGTTCGCATCGCTATTTTGGTCGACAAAAAAAAAATTATACAAAGTGCGCGAGGCAAATAGTGAGCTCGTTTATGATAAATTATATTTATTTTGCAAATAGGTTTTAAAAAACACTTTTACTCGTCAATTTTTTTTGCGTTAGTTTAAACTAGATGAAGCCAGTGTTTCCTAGCTGACTACCCTGAGAAGAAACACCAAAATAAAGTCAGGGGTCAAAAAAGATCATTCGCCTCGCCAGTGGACGAAACATTTGTATACAAAGAACGCAAGGCGATTAGTGACCTCGCAGCGTGTTCGCTGTTTACAAATGGATATTCCCGTCGCCACTTGTGCGAATGACACATATCGACATATTTACATGTACCACATCAAAGTTTCGAAGCCTATTGTATAAGACACTTGAGCGCTCTGAATAGTATTATTAGTATTTTTCTTTTAGTCTTATAATTGAGTTCTCTTTTCTTTCCTTTTTTTTTCTCTTTTTTAATGATCTGTATGGCTCGTACTTTTTCTGTTTGATTTAATATTATTTATAACTTGGAGATGTCATTGGGATGCATGTAACCTGGCAAATTTAAAATTACTAATTAATGGTAATCTGTGAACAGCGCTGGGCTACATTATTATTTAAGTTTTTTCTTGTAATTATGTTTTTTAATATCACATAATGTAGCTGTTTGCTGTTCCTATGAATAAAATAAAATAAAATGTGTAAATGTAACTTTAGATTGTAACGTGAGTAAAGGTAGTGGGGGCAACCATTATTGTCTACACTAATATTAGAAAGAGGTAAGTTTTTTTTTTGTTTTATGTTTTTTGTTTGTTGGAGGTAATCTCTGAAAGTAGTACTGGTCCGATTGCTAAAATTTTTTTTTTCCGAAAAAAAGCTTGTTTTTCGCTGAGTGGCATAGGCTATATGCATGTGGGCGAAGCTTCGTGTAAAACCAAGTTTAAAAAAAAATAGTGTTTTAACTTACCGGAACAGGAGCAGGCGCAGGAGCAGGAGCCACCGGTTGTATGGACAACTCATCTAACTTCTTTTGAATGTCTGCCACCTGATTAGTAAACGCACATTTATGAGTTACATGGAAAAGTTAGTTCAATATTCTTTTTCGCCTTTTTTTGTCAAAATATTAGATATATCAACTTTGTTAATATTTTTTAGCAAAGCGTGAAGATTTTTTCATAAATTTCGGTTAAGAAAATAGTACATTTTGATACAAGTGAAGAAAGTTTGTCATTGCGACCGAAGCGAAATAAGCATGAGCCGTAGGCGAGGGTGTTATGGAGCCAAGTGCTGCAGTAATAAATTTCCAAGATTTTCAATACATTTATGAAGATATAGATAACGTCAACCCCTGTTAGGTTGACGCGCGACTCGTGGGGGGGTCACTTAGCGCCTAGCCTGATACGATAAATGTGATGATGATAGAGGGAGCGAGATCGTGCACTTTTTTGCACTAGTGTGTAAAACAGTTAATTGCGTGCCTAAAAGCCGTAAGGATAAAGTATTAAAAAAGATATTTTTAGTAAAAAAAGATCGCTCAATGGTGTATGAATGATGAGCTTTGTAATTCTTACCTTGGCTTTACACTCCGCAGCTAAAGCGTAGTTCTGATCTCTCACGGCTTCCTCTTGCGCTTCGATGGCGACATTCAGTGATACGCGTAGTCTGGCCCTCTGAGAAATAATAAGAAAACTGTTTCATGTTATTGTAGTAAAAACGGCAATTATTTCATCAGGTGAATTAGTAGTCAAACGCAAGCCTATCCATATTAAAAAATGTTTGTCCCTATTCACCCATGCATCCCTATACATCCCGTTTGAGAGAATGCCGTAGCAACAGAACGATGCCGTTGATAATCTCCATGACACTTCGTGCACGACTGGTTTCAGACCAGCAGGCTTACTCTCCAAATTAATTTAAATTTCAATCTAAAGTCAATCCCATTGCAATGTCAATTTTGATGTTACGTGATTTGGTACTCTTGAAAACAATATTGTCAACATATACGATTTCACTTAGTTCTCAAAATGGTCACGCAATTTTGAACCAATTTGAACAACGAACCAACGTCACAATCTCAATGTCGACCGATCGGAATTGAACTCAAGAGTAAGCCTGCAGATATAAATGCGCGGAACGTTCCATTATCCAACGCTATACGCACCAGTAAACACCAGTTGCTACTTTTACGGCCTGTTCACGACCTTGCCGCTGTCCGCTCACAGCGGCAAGGTCGTGAACAGGCTAAAGCTAAGCGCGGGGCGACGAGCGGTATGATCAAAAGTATGAAAATGTTTGAAGCACGCCACGAGCCGCCGCTCATAGCGCCCTGCGCCATCTTACCGATGGCGTCCCGCTCACTGCGCTGCTCGCCGCTAATACCGAAGTTATGACCAGGCCGTTAGAACCTTTCGATCATCAGTTCAACAAGCATTGTGCCCTGCCAACAGCTAGAAGCACGTCAGCGTTCAAAGTTAAGGGTAGCGTATACACCTGAGTCTCTCAACGCAAGCGTGAGAGGGATACTAGGGTGATTTTACCCAGTAAAATACTGAGAGATCCCTCGACCCACCCCAGGCCGAAGAACATACATGAGGACCCGTGTACATAATATTGACCTGTAACTTAGCCTCGGTACAATCCACTTGAGGCGGCAGCGGCGGTGGCGAAGGCAGGTCAGGTTCAGGAGGGTCCCGCAGTGACTGGATGACGCCGTTGATGACCTCCATCCGCCCCGACACCTCGGGCACCACCAGCTCCAGAGCTGACACGAAGGCGCGGAGCACATCCGAGTTTAGGTGGCCGTAGTCACCTGCCGAACAAAACTAATGTTTTACATTTACAGTTGCCATCACGGATCTTGAACGCTTGGCGTCAGAGTGGGGATCGCTTTGCGCATGCCATACATTGGCGAGCCAATCGTCTTCGTTCTTAGATACATGCAGCAACGCAGTGAACGAATGACGTCTATGACGCGATGGCGCGGCCAGCCAATCACTGACACTCCCCGCCCCCGCGTCGCACTTCGCACCACTAAAGAAACCGAATATTTGACTTCTGCGCAAGTGTTCAAGATCCGTGATGGCAACTGTATATAACGTTATTTTTAGTATATGCAAAACTTGAATCAGTAACTGAACCGATTCTAATATTTTTTATATTATGTTAGATTTTTTCCCAAAAAAATTTTAAAATGATCACAAGATAGACACCACCGCCACATGATACAACACAGGTCACGCCAGGTCATAGCGGGCATTAGGTACCAGCGCATAGCTGAGTGCAGGAGCAAAACTACACCTCAGTCATCCGGATGGCCCGGTGACTATGTATTTTTGCGGACATGACAATCTTATAACTTTGCGATTTTTCTTGTGAAATTTTGTACAGTTTTTTACATATAAATACTTGACACGGATTTCACATATACTAAAACTCATGTTGTACTTATATACTTCTTCTGTATAGTGTACAATGCGTTCCAAATGAGAATAGGATCGATCGCCATGTTGTGACGTCACGATTTACTGTCAAATCAAGGAAAGAAATGTAACATTAATTAATTTACGGAAAATTTAATTTATTTATGAACTGTGAACGGAAAAAGTTTGATCACAATCCAGTTCTTCAATTTTACTCATCTCTGAGTTGTTCAATTTACAGGACGACGAGACGTCAAAACAAAGGAATCGGTCCTATTCTCATTTGGAACGCGTAGTATGTGTTAGCAACTCTTGTTCTCATTTTTTTTTTTTTCTAACGAAATCCAGCTTTCTGGCAGGACCAGTCTGGTAGATTAAAAGCAAATTGGCTGTGACAGACGGACAGACAGATAGACACACGAGTGGATAGATCGTATAGATGTTTCATCATCATTTTAGCCGATAGACGTCCACTGTTGGTCACAGGCCTCCCCCAAGTGTCACCATAATGAACGATCCTGTGCGTCCCGCATCCATCAGATTCACGCAACCTTTGCCAGGTCATCGGTTCACCTTGTAGGAGGCCTTCCAACGCTGTATAGATGTTTAATTTTAAAAACTGGGCAAGTGCGAGTCGAACTCGCGCACTGAGGGTTCCGTGCAAACTACAATTCCCGAACGGAGTCTCGAAGATTTTTCCGAATTGCAATTTTTTTTTTTGTGACGTAGGTAGGTAACAACAAATTTATTGTTTTCAGATTTTTTCCTATACTATGCTATAAGACCTTGCTTTGTGCCAAATTTCAGGATTCTGGTTCAACGGGAAGTACTCGATGAATTTCGACCTTTGAAAGTATCAAAATATACGTTTTTTTGCGACATAAAGGGCAGTATCTTTTTTATTCGTTAACTTAGAAGTTTGATTTTTTCACAGCTTAAAGGGACTATAGACTTGCGTATATGGTTTTAATTTCAACTCGATACCTCCACGCGTTCTTGAGATAAAGGATCTTGACAGACAGACAGACGGACGGACAACAAAGTGATCCTATAAGGGCTCCGTTTTTTCCTTTTGAGGTACGGAACCCTAAAAAACGACTTACCAGTAAGAACATCGGTGATGAGTGCCTGCAGTGCTCCTCTTCCGGCGGGGTCTGTAGCGTCGTACACTCGCAGCATAGTGCCCAACTCGTGCAGTACGTACTGCCGCGTACTGAACCCCACTGGGTCTTCGGTCTCTGATGGGCATGGTGACTCCACGATACTGTTTTGGTAAAATAATGTGTGAACAGTTTTAATAAGGAAACTTTTTAACTAACGATGAATGCACGCGGAAATAGGTACAGAATTATCTTAAAAAAATATGTTGAATTTACGGAAGATTCCTAGGTTCTGCTATAGAAACCTTGGCAAATGCTATTATAAGTTAAATAGTCTACGCAATGCTTTTATAAGAAAACTATTAGTAGTGACAGACTTATAATCTTTCTTTATAGGATTACTTTGCTAGTGTTCGGCGAGGTGGCGCCAGTACCACGCCGTCTCCTTGTTCATATGATAACACAATACTCACGCTCTAATATAGCCAGTGAGCACCACCAGGGTCCGGTAGTATGGTCTCCAGCGTCTCGTCGTCATCGATCTTCTGCAGGTGCTCGGCGAGGTGGCGCCAGTACCACGCCGTCTCCTTGTTCATATGATAACACAATACTCACGCTCTAATATAGCCAGTGAGCACCACCAGGGTCCGGTAGTATGGTCTCCAGCGTCTCGTCGTCATCGATCTTCTGCAGGTGCTCGGCGAGGTGGCGCCAGTACCACGCCGTCTCCTTGTTCATATGATAACACAATACTCACGCTCTAATATAGCCAGTGAGCACCACCAGGGTCCGGTAGTATGGTCTCCAGCGTCTCGTCGTCATCGATCTTCTGCAGGTGCTCGGCGAGGTGGCGCCAGTACCACGCCGTCTCCTTGTTCATATGATAACACAATACTCACGCTCTAATATAGCCAGTGAGCACCACCAGGGTCCGGTAGTATGGTCTCCAGCGTCTCGTCGTCATCGATCTTCTGCAGGTGCTCGGCGAGGTGGCGCCAGTACCACGCCGTCTCCTTGTTCATATGATAACACAATACTCACGCTCTAATATAGCCAGTGAGCACCACCAAGTCCGGTAGTATGGTCTCCAGCGTCTCGTCGTCATCGATCTTCTGCAGGTGCTCGGCGAGGTGGCGCCAGTACCACGCCGTCTCTTTATTCAACTTTTCGGCGGGGATGAGGCGGAGAGTCCTGTCGGTGGGCAGCCATTCTAGCAGCTCGGAAATTGGGAGGCGTCTGAAAGAGGAATTATCACACTAACTTTAGTTTGTGTATGTATTATACTCCTTCACGACAAAAGCGCTGAACAGATTTGGATGAAACTTTAAATCAATGTTGTTTATACATCAAAATAACGTATAGGTTATCACACTAATTAATGGCGAAGATTTCGCCGTCCCCGGAGAATAAAATGATAACTGCCATTATCTTAGTGTTAGTGTTATGTCATTTTTGGGATCTGTGGGTGGTAATACATGAGCTTAATTTTTTCGAAATTTTTATACAGTTGTTTTACGAAGTTACAAAATTTTACAATAGTATTCAAAGATTTAAGACAGGCCTTAAATTACGAGAAAAAAGTGTTAATATAATATTATCGAAATGTATTCCTACTTGTTAGTATGATAAATATTCATAGAATTATGTTCTCGTGAAAAATATTCGACTAGAAAATGATAAATCCAGTTATCATTTTATTCTCGTTCAAAACCAATCAGACGCTTCGTATATAGATGTGTTAGTAAAACTACTAAACGTAGTTTTGAACAGTAAGACATATTGTCATCCATTGCCCTCACTTAAATTTTACGCAAACGCAAGTAGGGGAGAAGAAATCGATCGATTGAGTTCGGTTGCGTTTTCCGTCTACAGTGACTCGCTTAACATCTTTGACTAATGTATGATTTACGATATATTGCCACTGTCTCTCGTGATCTCCTATTTTATATAATATTGCTTCATTATGTGCTCTCTTTGCTCATGAGTTATCTTTTCACCACATTTCTTTGCGCACTTACAACTAGCTTTTTAAACTTTTTTATCGTACATTTTCTTCGATCTGCAGCCTATAGAGGCTTCTCCTATATTTTTTAATTTTTTGTTCTTGACATCTTGTCTTTCATTTAAATGAATGAATTTCGGCTTGGTCTTCTCTATCATGGTCTTCATTATGATCAGGGCTCTGATAGTAAGCGACGTTACTGTTTTGTCTTGTTTGTGTCAGGTTTTGAGGACTAACTGTTATGCTTTCATTGATAATAATCGTTTTGTCCGACAATATAGAATCAAAAATATTTTTAGGTTGTAATGTTGCATCCAAATCAATAAGAGACGGTGTTGGTTCTCCTTCTTTTTCACCTTCGCGATTATTAATAGAATTACGAATATAAGAGGTTGACGGCTGGTTATCGTTTTGAAATATTTTATTTAGGCATCTCTTTGATGACAGCTTAGTTTTGTACCTCAATTGTCCATTACTTTCATGTGGTGAAGTTAGTCTCAAATCAAAAATACATTCTGTATGTGCTTTAGGAGTGTCTTGCAACTTATTAGAAATTGCAACTTATTAGGAAGTATCCCATTTATAATTTCACTGTGTATGATGCTACTCAGAGTAAAGGTTATTGTTATGTTTGGCATGGTCAGATTGCTAAAAGGGGGGCAAATGAAATTGGTAGTTGCTTATGGCAATTTCTACTTAATGAAAAACAAAGAGGCATCATATCATTTTACTCCGACAGTTGTTGCGGACAAAACAAAAACAGATTTATATTTGCTCTATATATTTATGTTGCACAGAAGCTTTAATTGAATATCACACATACCTAGATTCTTTGAAACAGGCCATGGCCAGAGTGAGGGGGATTCCATGCATTCCAACATTGAATGAGAATTAAATAAAACCGTTTAAAAACAGAGTTGTATACACGCCTGATTCATAATGATTGTGTACATCTGGTACACAATCATTATGAATGCGAAGGTACATGGAAAAAAATATCAAGTTAAAGAGATGATGCAAAAAGAATTTTACAATATAAAGGAGTTAATAGACAATAAGAACTGGTAAAAAAAATGAGGAGAGCTAAAAAATATCATAAATCATGGAAGTAAATGCCTCACATTCAAATCCATCAATTTTAAAATATAAATACAACTTTGATTCCGAATTTTCCCAATTAAATACAGAGTCTGTCAGAGTATAAGAAGCAGGCGAAGTACCAGCCAGTTACCAAGCCCAAGTCCTGGCTATGTGCCCGAACTCCAAACGTTATACACTAAGCCTATTCCTATAAGCAAGGCTTTATATGATGATCTTATGAGCCTCTGTAAGGCAGGAGATATTCCAAGTTACCATCGTGGTTTTTACGAGTCCTTGACTTATGACAGTAGCTGTTCTGGTAGCAATAACGATAATGAGGAAGATCATTACGATTAATGACCCATCTTTATTTAATTAATGAGCATTATAAACTATAAGAAACTGATTTTACGTGATACATTCATGTGATTATGAGGCTGATAGATTGATAAAAAATTATGTAACTTATAATACATTATATTAATAATTTCTTTCGTGTAATAACAAATAATAATTCAGATTATATGTGATCATAAGGCTGACTTTTATATCAATACCAAATGAAGGTCCAAAGAGAGCAAATTAAGGAAAATACTGTTATTTTTTAATATTGTTTTTTTGTTTTAATTTTTAGGAGTGAGAACTAGTTTTTTTTTTGTTAAACAACGATTTGGAAGACGTTTTGTTACAAAGTTAATTTTTGGACACTTCAATTGAATAAAACTAATGTTGATTACCATATCATGTTTTCATTGGAAAACCAAATTCAAAGTCTTTAACAGAAAAAAATTATACAATATTTACAAGAAAAAGACGATATGAAAGTATTATCGTCAACATTTGCTCCCTAACAACTCGTAGAATAAAATGATAAGTAAAGAGTGCAATATTTGATCCTGGTCAGGCTGTACGGAGAACAAAATGATAATCGACATAATAGAACTTAGACGATGATAAATTTTGACTAACTTCTTATTTTTTAAATAATTTCTATGATTTAATAATTAGGCATTTTTCACTAAAACATTTTGAACATACATAAAATTACTTTTTTTCAAACCTAACAATCATCATTCTACGTCCAGTATTTAAGGAGCAATTGAAGAAAACATGTTTTTTATTTTTCCTGAAAAGTTGCGTTTTTGTAATTATCATTTTATTCTCCGGGGACGGCGATTTGTGTGTGGATGTTTGTTACTCCTTCACGCTGAAACTGCTGAAATTTGGCACATGGGTCGACCACGTCCCGGAATACCAAGACTGGTTTTATGGAGATGATTAAGTAAATCAAAGGCTTTAAAGATTTAAAAAAAACTACTAGTAAATTCAGTGTTGGCACCGAGCCGTGCATCCGCTTCGCTCCTACGTACCGCAGGCAGGCTCCACGTCGTTTGACACTATCGACGCTGATAATGTGGGTAAACCCTTATGTCTTAATCACACGTACCGAGTAAAAGGGCGAGACAGTAAAATGTTGCTCGGCAGAGACAGTGATGTAAGCGAGTTGTAGAGATAACCGCTCGGAAGAGCACTTGGCGCTTTGTTTATATGTACCGAGTATTTTTTTTTATTATTATTGATAGGCTCGCGTTTGACCACCATCTCACCTGATGGTAAGCGAAGATGTGGTCGACGATGGAGCACGCTTGCCTAGAAGTAACCTATTCACTCTTGACTTAAAGCCCCCTAAATTGTAGCTATCAGGCAACACAGACTCCGGCAGGGAATTCCACTCCTTGGCAGTACGCACAATAAATGTGTTCCCAAAACACTTTGTTCGTATGGGTGGGATGTCCACCATGTACCGGTGGCGCAACGCCGTACATCGTGTGGTCCGATGATGGAACGGACTTGGCGGAATTAGATTGTGCAATTCCAGTGCACATTCCAGTATTCGGTCGAGAGCACTGTCTCGCCCATTTACTCGTTACATGTGATCAAGGCATTAGCGTCATAGGTGATAATCAGTCGTATCGCCTTCAGCAGCAATAGAATTGAACTCACTTGAACAGCGACTCCAGCAGTTTCCCAGCGACGTACTGCGAGTCCTTAGCGTCGTGCGCGTTGTCCAGTCGTATAGCCTTCAGCAGGTCCACAATGTTGCCCTGGAACGTGCTCAGCCAGCCGGGGATCAGGATCTCTTCCACGACGCGCCGCACGCGGAGACTGCGTTCTGTTAGACCCACCTGAGAAAGATAAAATAAAATAAAAATGGGTGAATTATGCTAGAACTACCTTTTTTATTATTGATAGGCTCGCTTTTGACCACCATCTCAACTGATGATAAGCTATGATGTGGTCGATGGATCACGCTTGCCTAGAAGTAACTTATTCACTCTTGACTTAAAGACTCCTAAGTTGTAGCTATCAGGAAACACAGACTCAAGAGGGGAATTTCACTCCTTGGCTGTACGCACAATAAATGTTTTCCCAAAACGCTTTGTGCACATTGCGCACAGGTAGTCCCCGTACGCCGATCACCGTCAGTCTCCATACATTTTATAAGGAAACTAGACTTGTAGAGCTACATTAGATCCACGCGACGTCGTTCTACGTACAAATCAGACGTGGTCCATGTGTGCGTCGGTCTAATGTAATTCTAGCTTTAGGAAACCTATATAGTATGTTTTTATTAAAGTGGAGAAAATTTGTCATTGCGATCGAATAGATCTTTAGGTCAAAAGTGAACAAGTTACTTCTAGGCAAGCGTGCTCCATCGTCAGCCAAATCTTTGCTGAGAAAATAAGGTGAAATAGTGGTCAAACATAAGCCTAAACAGAATTTAAAAAAAAAATCATAATTCGCCCGTGCTTCAAGCGAGGGTGTTATGGAGCCGAGTGCTGCAAACAACGATGTTTTCTCAATACACTTACGAAGAAAATAAAAAACGGGGGCTGTGCGGCTCCGAGCCTGATACGAAATACAATAAATTGTGGCGGAGACGGACTCGTGCATTTCCCCGTACTAATGCGGATAACATAAATTGCGTGCCTAAAAGCGGCAAGAATAAAAGTGGTTTGGCAATTATTACAAAAATATATAGGTACCAACCAAACCTACTGCACGCTATTGTCACCACTATAGCACCAATTATAGAGGTCGGTTTACCATTTGCGTGAGTACTATGTGCCTCAGTCTATTGTCACCACTATGTTAATGGTGATAGGGGTCGGTTTACCTTGAGAGTGAGCACTCTTTGTCGCACTCGGAGCTGCGTGACGTTGATGGCGGCGATGTAGAGGAAGGCGGCGCGGCGCACTGCCTCGTCCACGTCGCACAGTCGCTCTAACACGAAGGGCACGTTGCGGCTACACTTTGCTATTGTCACCACTATGTGTATTGTGACAGGGGTCGGTTTACCTTGAGAGTGAGCACTCTCTGTCGCACTCGGAGCTGGGTGACGTTGATGGCGGCGATGTAGAGGAAGGCGGCGCGGCGCACTGCCTCGTCCACGTCGCACAGTCGCTCTAACACGAAGGGCACGTTGCGGCTGCACTTTGCTATTGTCACCGCTATGTCTATTGTAACAGGGGTCGGTTTACCTTGAGAGTGAGCACTCTCTGTCGCACTCGGAGCTGCGTGACGTTGATGGCGGCGATGTAGAGGAAGGCGGCGCGGCGCACTGCCTCGTCCACGTCGCACAGTCGCTCTAACACGAAGGGCACGTTGCGGCTGCACTTTGCTATTGACATCACTATGGCTCTGTAAATAGAGGTTAATTTACACTAAGTACGTTTCTCTTTTAGAGACGCGATATTACTAAGAGACATAACTCATACATCTTTATAATTAAGGGAGTACGGGTCTGAATAAGGCTGATAGGCGGATGGGTGATCATCCACTGATTCGAGCTCCATGTCTCGAAACTTATGGTAAGTAGTCCCTTGGTATCGGCTGTCATAGTATGAACATCTTTGACAGTCGTTACAAATAGTTAGAAGCCAGAAAATGTGGCACATAGTCTTGCCAAGGGGTATTGTATTACCTAGTTACTTGGTTGTGGAGGTCAGCCAGGCAGGCGCTTTATATAAAAAAACTGGTGCATGAGGGAAAAGGTTTGGGGGACTTATGTCCAACAGTGGACGTCTTTGGGCTGAAATAATGATGATGAGGAAAAAGGCTAAGTACAGGTCGCGCGGTGAATCAAGATCGCTCGGCAAAAGTGGAAGGGGCATGCGCAGTATTCAATTCTAAGGTCTATTTGGCGACGTGCGGGCGGGTGTGCGCCGACGGCGACACGTCATTGGTAGATAGAGTCGCTCTTCAATTCCCGCGTTGCGTTCTCGCGTCTCATTGGATACTGTTGTACTTGGGTACTGTTGCGTACAGCCTGTGTTATCGTATTAGTAATACGTAGTCGTTAAAAAAAATGGTTAAAAATAAAGTTTTAAAATGGCAAGCCAGAAAAATGGTTTACGACGTGAATTGTTACGTTTAGAAAGAAACTAACGAAATTATTTTTTTTTATTTTAATATTAATTTTAAAAATTTTAATTTTTCTGAATTTACCTACTTACAAGATAAATTACAAGCAAAAAGTAGTGTTATTATAAGTTATGTTACTAAGGTTCAAACATACGAAATTAAAAATAAAATCCTAACATACTAAGAATTTCTGTGCGCAATTGTACACATGCGCCGATTGCCCCCACTACTTTCACCGAGCGATCTTAATTCACCGCGCGACCTGTACCCCTAGCCAAGTTGCTAATCTGCAATACTTAACGCTTGTAGAAAGCTTCAAATGTACGGGAATGACGTCGTCTTAACGCTCAGTCACGTGGTCAGAACAAAAGAATTGGCGGCAAGGTCAACTCGAAGCGTTCGGCGCAAGCGAAACGGTTGTAACTTGGCTAGGGGAGCTGTACAGACATGAAGAGTTTAACTCGTCTGTAAGAGAATACACATTTTTCTTGGACTAACCGACATTTGACTATTCAAAAATTCCTGCTAATGGTCTATTTGAAATAAATGTTTGTGATTTGTTTTGATTGATTTGATTTGATTAAAAAATTGAGATTTTAATGTGAATGATTTTTGCAAAAGAATAATTTCATAGAAATTAATCCTACACTAACACCCGGATAAGTATTTTTATTATTTCCGATCCTCACAATATTCAGACCAAATAATGGACTCAACTCATTTCTTACCTTCTAACAGAAGAGCTAGGATCACAGCTCATATGAAAGCGGTATGCTCTGGTTACTTCGTCATCTTGTTCCATCGGGTTCTGTAGTCGCTGAAGAGCGAGCGCGGCGCGACAACGTACCGCACCGCGCGTGTCTTGCAGCCTTTGCATCTGGTGATATTGACAAAATTTATATTAACACTTATATCTATACAGGTTTATTCGTAAAACACTAGCAACCTCTCAGAACTATGTTAAGAACATCATAAACAACAACTGATGTTCTATGACTTTTTACAAAACATAATTAATAAAAAAAAATAACCTTCAAGATTTCCTTGTTCTAACACATTTAAATTCTTATTTTTTGTTATACCTATCTACGTCTGTAAAACGCGACGCAAGCGCATCAAGCATCCCCACGGCCCGATCTCCGCTGCCCTCCGCTGTTATACTACCGCTTGCTTCGCATAGACTTCGTAATATTTAGAACATTCAATTTAAATAATTTATTTATTATGAAAATCTGATAAACTAAAATATGCTAGTGAATTATCAATAGGCTAGTGGCCGTAAAAAATGTAATTAGTCCGTCTTTTAGATTATTCAAAAATAAGGGACACACGTAACTTTAATGGGCTATATCTTTGTTAGTTTTTGTTTAATCGAAAAAAGAAAAAATACGTGTCCAATATTTTATTATAATCTAAAATTCGGACTAAATGAAATGTGATTATTTTGACCCTGGACACTACCCTATTATGAAATATCCTGAGTGGTTGCCAGTGTTTTACTAATAACCCTGTATATTAATACTAGCTCCTGCCAGTGGCTTTGACTGCGTTAGAAGTAGAAAATTATCTAAAGAAATGCTTGGGATAAAAATATCCTCTGCAATTCCAGGACATAGCCTCACCATGTGACAAATTGTAATGTGCATAAAGATTTACAACAAATTACCCAGTGTGATTAAAGACTTAGAATTTGACAATAATTTGTAAACGCGCTTAAAAAGCACTTAATACAGAAGTGTTATTACAGCCTTAACGAGTTCTTGATGTAGCACTACAATAATATGACAAATTAATCAATGTTGCAAATTATTTGAAAATTGACGCAATGATATAATGTAATAAAGACATCCAATAATAAATTAATTAAAAAATTACATGATAATGATAATAGCATATGGACAATGTAATAATATCTTAAAATAATTTTATATACCTAGTATTGCATGCAATTAAAATAAATAATAAACACATATGTTGCGGTGCCCTAGCAGGGTTCATGTACAAAACTTATAATATGTAATAACACCTTGTAAACGACATGAATGCAATGAATAAATAAATAAATAAATAAATTTCATCTAAATCTATTTACTTCATATAAAGAAAAAGTCGTTTCGAGTGTGAAGGTGTAACACACGTACATTTTTTTTTCGCCTTAATCATATTATTGAGATCTGTATATATATACACCATTAAATTATGAGAGAGAGAACTTAAACGAGAGATTAAAACGATTAAAATTTAACGGTGTATATATATAAATAAATAAATGGATGAATAGGGGCTAACAGCCAAGGAATACAGCTCAATTACAGACAGATAAACCACATCTTACCTGCGACGCCAGCAACTTGTCACAAAGATCATCATCCAGTGAGGCGTCATCTCCGAGAGCAGACAGCACAGCCGCCAGCAGCTGGCTGGCTCGGTACCTCACTGATTGACCCGATACACATTGGCACTGCAAATTATATTATTTGAGAAAAATATGTTTTTTTTTTGTGTAATATTGTTGTTTAAATGATCAAAATTAAATTTATTAAAATACTATTCCAGTATGGTAATTATTGTCCCATTTTCATACTCTATAAGTTATTTATTAATGTCCAAAGATGCACAAATTCTTCTATAAAACTATTTATTTTTACCGTTTTGCTTGTGCAGTAAAGTAATTGTATTATATAGTAAAAACAAAATAGCCTAACTTATTCTAATAGTGGTAGCGTAGCCATAATACTTATTGATTCTGACTTATGGGCCATTCAAGCATCTTAGCCCTTTTCTTGACAATGTATCTTGTCAGATACAGTCAACTTTAAAAATTCCTGGTTTCGAAAATATAGTGAATGACATAAAACTTCTCACAACAATTTATATTTTGAATGATTCCGAATTCATTTTTATTTAGCATGATGATATTGGTAGTATCGTTATATTTTGAATTAAAAAATTGTGCACAGAGTCGGCACGATCGTAGGCATGGAGGTAAGAATATTATTATTTTTTTATATTGTACCCGGATTTTTATGTAGTATTGAATGTTTTTACATTCCCTATGAAGTAAACATTTGTATCAAGTATGGTTTCAAACCAAATATTTACTATTGTGCAAAAAAACGAATCTTGTTTGTGCATGTATCTCACAGTGCACACCGCTAAGTTATCACAGAATTAGGTACAGCGTACTATGTATCTCTAGGTGCACACCGCCAAGTTATTGTGTACGCAATGTATCTTTTTAAACTTACGGAAAAACTTCAAGAATCATACCATGAGAGTAGATTCATTCACGGGGTGATGGTGCCATGTAAAGGAAAAAAAAACCGGTCATTGGAAATGATATATAAAAAGCAAACCTAAGAAATGGGAGATCAAAATATTCGTTAGAGCTCCAAATGTTGTCTGAACTCATTTACGACTTTACTGTGTATGGAGGTGATGACACATTTCGATACGAAGATTTTACCCCGCTAGATTCTGGCTTCGGGTTAGGGGCTATAATAATTGTAGCCTTTTGCATAAAAAAGCATTCCAGAACCAACATTTTCAGGGGTCTCTTTCCATATCTTTTTCACCAGTTTAAAATTAATTCATTATCTATTCTCACTTGGAACGTATTCGATCTTTTAAATAGGTTACAGGGAACTAAAAAAAGAGCTGTCTATGGACAAAGCGTGGAAAACAAATCCCAAAGGGTTTTATTCCCAGACAGTTTGCAATAGCAACAACATTTGTGTAGCAAAGTGGCATTTTAATAAATGCGTGACCACAGCAAGCAACTATGTTGAAGCAGATCCAGTGTTTATAATTCAAAGACATTGTAAACATAATAAGAAGTTTCCAGTACCCTGTCCTGAAATAACCAAGCATTACAACTTATAAATGGGTGGCGTAGTAGCTCACCATCACCTGTTATAAAACCAACACTGTCACCGTTGGTATTTGCCCTTAGTTTCCCAAATGCTGGACATGTGTATCAATAATAGCTGATTGCTTTAGCACAGGCACACTAGATCTAAAAAATATATGCCATATATAAAAAATTTCGTTACCAGTTGGTACAAAGTATTAATAAATTTTGTCCCAACTGGTAACGAACGAAACTGGCACAAAAAGATTTCATTAAAGAAATTAGACGTAGCAGGGTCTACTCCAGCTAAAAAAATTGAAGCTCCTGTTATGCCAAGACCTACACTTTGTGTCAGCTATGGCCAAATTGGATATTTCCCAATATTCAGTACCAAGGGGAGTTGAAAATTATGCATTAAGACAAACCACTGCAATGTGTTCGAAGTCAGTCTAAGACTTTGTCTTATGTCTGATAGAAACTTTTTATTTTCCTGCACATACTTATTTTGATGGTAGTTGTGTTATTTTGTAAGATTTAATGTTTGTGTTTGATTTTTTCTGTAATTCTGATTATATTTTTACTTTTAGTAATTTATTTATTTGAGCAATGTATCTTCTCAGATGCATTGCCTTGTGTAGGGAAAATTATGGATACTTGGCAATGTATCTCATAAGATACATTACATATCTCCAAAACTAAACATACAAGATTTTTTTTTTAATTTTTTTTATTCACTAATACTAATTTTCAAAAGAGAATTATACTAAAAAAATAATTCTATACATTTTTTTTTCTGCCAAGAAAAGGGTTAATAAAACTTAAAAAAAAAAATCACAAGAGTATTTCGTCAAAGCAATGGGAAAAGCCTAGCTCCCACACTGAAGTAATTAAAAAAATTTGGTTGGAAAAACTAAATGTCATGGCCAAAAACTAAATGTCTTAGCCAGATTTTAGAAATTGATTACTTTATGATATTTCCAAATAAAACTGGCCAGATCGTTTAAACATTAACATTTGATGACATCCTCGTCTATCCTCGTTTTACCTATCCTTTACTCTCATCTTAAACACACATACCCAAGGTTAAAAGACAAAATGATCTAAGCAACATTAAGTAAACTTTACAAAAAAGAGATTTAAAGTTAAAAATTTGAGTTCACTTTTGTAAAGTTTACTTATGTCGCTCAGATCATTTTGCCTTTCAACCGTCGAATTTTCTTTCCCGTCATCTTACCCATGCTATGAAAAATAGACCGCAGTGGGTCTTACTAAATAATAATAAGGGTTATGGTAGTAACATATGCCACAGCCTTGGTTTTAAAACATACTCACATCAAATATAATATCAAAAATGAACAGCAAGAACTCTTCCTCATCATCAAGAGAGGTGCAGAATGTGGCCACGAACTGCACAACTCGGTCCACGTTTGCACTGGTGTCTCCAAATGTAAACAAGTAATGCAAGGCATTTTTGAAACTCTCACGAAAGCTGTCCTCGTCGAGCTGTAAATGGAAATCAATATCTTTGCATACATAATTCCTAATACATATAACTAACAATTCAGGTAGGATCGCAGTCAAGCACTAGCATAAACTAAAAAATAAAACTAAATTTTAACCTCTCAATCGTGGAAATTACAGACACAATAGAAAGACAATAGGTGCACGAACGCCGGCGTTCGCTTGGGGTTTAATGAATTAATGGACAGAAACAAAAGGGAGTCTGTAACTGAGTTCCAATTAAGTCCATTAACCTTATAACTTTATTTTATAACTAATTTTATGTTTTGATGTTCGTTCAACAAAGAAGTTGGTTTCTAGTCGTACCACAAGTAGTTTCAAAGTTTTAAAAATGCAAAAGCAAAGCAAAATAGGCATTATAAGTGCGAAGAATCTATTCTTTTTTGACACCAACAAATCTTCTATGTACATCAGTAAGCCGGGAAGTGTTTGTTTTTAACCTAAGCATATTCTCCATTTACAGGGAAGATAATGGTATAATAGGCATACGATACTAGCAGTTAAAAGCAAAATTTTACCAGTAAGAATTCTAATTAAAGATAAATTTTTAAACAAAAAACTAGTGTCTGAGTCGTTGCTTGATAGCATTTTTCAAAAGGTAAACAGCTTGATTAATACTTAGGTTTCTTTGAATATAAGTTGGTAGACTGACCTTTTTATACAATTTAATCATTTCCTTCACATATTTCTTATGTTGAACCACATTATATTGTACGTTTTGAAATATTTTGAACATCGTAGGATTGTTTCGCGGGTTTGGCTTTGGCGCGGACACTGGCTGCAGCACTTCAGCGTCAGTTGGAGGCATTTTAGCACTTAAACTACTTTAAGAACTATTGAAAAATGATTAATGCAAAGAACTAGACCAAATTAAGTGGGTTTTATGATAAATAACACGAAAGTTGTACACAGAATATCACAAAATAGACTTCGCGCTCTCAACCGTTTTGTTTTTAAATATTTGACATTTCAGACTAGGCTTGTTGAAAAGTATCGAAACATCGATATATCGATATTTTCAGCCGATATGTTTTGATTAGATATATCGATAGAGATAAAATGTTAAAGATTGCATCACTGCTTACCATCGGGTGGGATTGCAGTCAAGCACTAGTTTACATCAATTAAAAAAAAAAACCTCGATTATCGTATCAAAAACGATATTTTTTTTTTAATAAATTTATTAGAAAACTAATAACGGAATTCAAAGCCGTTATAGATACGAACGAAAGGGAAAATAACTGTCTAGGACTATTATGTTTTTACAACAGATTTAAAATAAATATACACCCTCAAATTTTGATCGTTTTAACCCCGTGGAGGGTCGATCCGGTACATAAAACACTATCGATTTATAAAGATAAAATTAAAAAATAAAGTACCTTTTTTTTCAATACTCGTATTAATTTACGCATGTACGAAATTAATTTCTTTATGAAAACGTCAGCTGAGCGAGTCCAATGACTTGTAGGTAGTAGTCGGCGTTGCGTACAAACTACCTACAGGACTCGCTCAACAATTCGCATGCTTTGGTCAACCCATCCGATTATAATTTTGGAGTCACCAAGGCTAGAGTGAAAAGGCTCTTAATAAACTAATGCGCCTCGCCACCAACGATTGCATCACTGCTTATTATCAGTTCAGTGAGATGGCAGTCAAGCACTGGTTTATCTACACTGATTTAATAAAGAGGGAAAGTTTTTTTTTTGTTTTTTGTTGGTTGAAGGTAATCTCTGAAAGTACAGGTCCGATTGTTAAAATTTTTTCACCTATAGAAAGTTGTTTTATTCCTGACTGACAAAGGCTATATTTATTTAAAGCAGGTGAAGCCGCGGGAAAAAGCTAGCTAATACTAACTTAATATATAATAAAAAAATACTGAGACAGAAATAAATAAATTATTATTTAAAAACCGAAAATCTCGATAAGTTTGACCGATATATCAATATTTTTTCTTTGATATATCCAGGCCGATATTTATAATATTTTCATAAATATCGATAAGTCGATATATTTCTTTACTGCTGACATCCCTATTTCAGACATGTTGACAACTTCATGATTGGATTCTGGCGGGAACTTCAAAAAAGAGCGCGCGGAAAAAAAATCTCAAATTCTTTTTTAATTAAAAACTTGCATTTTTTACTTAAAAATTTAATAAAATAACAGTGCTAGGTGTGCTATATAAATGGTGGGAAACGAGGGGGGTGGGGACAACCCCCCCACCCCAAAACGTCTTCGGTCTGAGGCCGGAGACGGAGGAAAGAACATGGACTTGGATGGCGGCGGCGGTGAGCTTGATTTACCGTACATTAAACCAGATTACAAAAGACTATACCCGGAAAATGCTAATTACGTAGACTTCAAAGTCTTCATTGAAGCTATCAATAATAAGGATAGAATAGGCAATAAGAGCCCTATCTACCTCAACCATATATTTTCTAGCGAAATAAAAGGTGTGACGGCTATACAGAGAATTAATGCAAATAAACTAGCAGTAATATTCAAACAATTTAATACGGCCAATAACTTTATTAATAACAGCGCTTTTCTTCACAAACATGGCTTGAAAGCATTTATTCCGGCTGCGCAAATAGAAAAAACAGGCATAATTAGATATGTACCAGCAAACATTTCCAACAAAGAACTTTACACTAAACTATCATCAATTTATGAAATAATAGCAGTAAGAAGATTTTCAAAGAAAGTAGGACAAGAGCGGATACCACTACAAACAGTTAGCATTACTTTTCTATCAAATATACTTCCAGACAATGTACAATATGATTTGTTTTCATACCGAGTTTTTGAATATGTCGCCCCATTACAGCAATGTTTCCGCTGCTTTAAATTTAACCACTCTGCTAGGATATGTAATGGCAAACAAAGATGTTCCATTTGTGGAGGTGAGCATTTATATAAAGAATGTGATAGACCAACAGAGATCTGCTGTTGCAACTGCAGCGGGCCTCATCTGGCAATATCTAGATTATGTCCAATTAAGATTAATAAAATTTTAGAAAAGAAAAATAAAATTACATATGCAAGTGCTACATCAACAAAACAAAACATCAATGAAAATACTCAATTTCCACCTCTACCACCTCCAAAAATGAAACCAATGGACACTGTAAATAAATTTGTAAATAAGTCTGTACATAAAGCTGTAAATAAACCTATATCTGTAAATAATTCTGTACAAAGTGTAAATAAATCTAAAGATGTCCCTCCTAAGAGTGACATCAAATCCCAAATAGTTGCCAACAATGATGTACTTATGGCCCTGGTACAGACATTGGTTGAACTGGGAAATAAGGGAGATAATACGCCTACCACCGTAAATAGTATTAAAGAAATACTTCTTAAAAATCTAAAATAATGGATCCAAGACACACACTGTCTAAGCTTCGTATTGCTCAGTATAATATTCAAAGTGCTAATAGTAAAAAACCCTTATTGATTCAATTCTTACAAAAACAAAACATTGACATTTGCTTACTTAACGAAACATGGTTTAAAGACAATAGTTTTAGAATACCTGGCTATAATATTTATAATAAAAATTCTAATAATACTCATAATGGTGTAGCAATATTGATTAAACCATATTTAAAATACAAAGTTTTAAACACTAGATTTTATGAAGACATTCAAACTGTTGCTTTGTCCTTATCTACTGTACATGGTAGCTTGACTATTCTTTGTGTATACTGCCCTCCTAGTGGACATATACGGATCAATAGACTACGTAATATAATTAATGATCTTCCAAAGCCTATTTTTGTCAGTGGTGACTTTAATGCACACCACATTGCATTTGGATGCCTATCCACTAAGAGCAGAGGTCAAGATTTATTTAATATCATAGATGACTTGGATCTATGTATTTTAAATGACGGTAGGTTTACAACTGTTAACCCTTTTCTTGACAATGTATCTTGTCAGATACAGTCAACTTTAAAAATTCCTGGTTTCGAAAATATAGTGAATGACATAAAACTTCTCACAACAATTTATATTTTGAATGATTCCGAATTCATTTTTATTTAGCATGATGTTATTGGTAGTATCGTTATATTTTGAATTAAAAAATTGTGCACAGAGTCGGCACGATCGTAGGCATGGAGGTAAGAATATTATTATTTTTTTATATTGTACCCGGATTTTTATGTAGTATTGAATGTTTTTATATTCCCTATGAAGTAAACATTTGTATCAAGTATGGTTTCAAACCAAATATTTACTATTGTGCAAAAAAACGAATCTTGTTTGTGCATGTATCTCACAGTGCACACCGCTAAGTTATCACAGAATTAGGTACAGCGTACTATGTATCTCTAGGTGCACACCGCCAAGTTATTGTGTACGCAATGTATCTTTCTAAACTTACGGAAAAACTTTAAGAATCATACCATGAGAGTAGATTCATTGACGGGGTGATGGTGCCATGTAAAGGAAAAAAAACCGGCCATTGGAAATGATATATAAAAAGCAAACCTAAGAAATGGGAGACCAAAATATTCGTTGAGCTCCAAATGTTGTCTGAATTCATTTACGATTTTACTGTGTATGGAGGTGATGACACATTTCGATACGAAGATTTTACCCCGCTAGATTCTGGCTTCGGGTTATAATAATTGTAGGTAGCCTTTTGCATAAAAAAGCATTCCAGAACCAACATTTTCAGGGGTCTCTTTCGAAACTTTTTTCACCAGTTTAAAATTAATTCATTATCTATTCTCACTTGGAACGTATTCGATCCTTTAAATAGGTTACAGGGAACTGAAAAAAGAGCTGAATATGGACAAAGCGTGGAAAACATTTGTGTAGCAAAGTGGCATTTTAATAAATACGTGACCACTGCAAGCAACTATGTTGAAGCAGATCCAGTGTTTATAATTCAAAGATATTGTAAACATAATAAGAAGAAGTTTCCAGTACCCTGTCCTGAAATAACCAAGCATTACAACTTATAAATGGGTGGCGTAGTAGCTCGCCATCACCTGTTATAGAACCAACTCTGTCACCGTTGGTATTTGCCCTTAGTTTCCCAAATGCTGGACATGTGTATCAGTAATAGCTGATTGCTTTAGCGCAGGCACACTAGATCTAAAAAATATATGCCATATATAAAAAAAATGTTACCAGTTGGTACAAAGTATTAATAAATTTTGTCCCAACTGGTAACGAACGAAACTGGCACAAAAAGAAGACTTCATTAAAGGAATTAGACGTAGCAGGGTCTACTCCAGCTATAAAAATTGAAGCCCCTGTTATGCCAAGACCTACACTTTGTGTCAGCTATGGCCAAATTGGATATTTCCCAATATTCAGTACCAAGGGGAGTTGAAAATTATGCATAAAGACAAACCACTGCAATGTGTTCGAAGTCAGTCTAAGACTTTGTCTTATGTCTAATAGAAACTTTTTATTTTCCTGCACATACTTATTTTGATGGTAGTTGTGTTATTTTGTAAGATCTAATGTTTGTGTTTGATTTTTTCTGTAATTCTGATTATATTTTTACTTTTAGTAATTTATTTATTGAGCAATGTATCTTCTCAGATACATTGCCTTGTGTAGGGAAAATTACGGATACTTGGCAATGTATCTCATAAGATACATTACATATCTCCAAAACTAAACATACAAGATTTTTTTTTCAATTTTTTTTATTCACTAATACTAATTTTCAAAAGAGAATTATACAAAAAAAATAATTCTATACATTTTTTTTTTCTGCCAAGAAAAGGGTTAACAACCCGAGACGAAATCCGTCTGCAATTGATGTTAGCTTTATTAGTGCTAATCTCGCATCAATATGCGAGTGGTCTGTGCATGACGACGCTATGGGCAGCTATCACTACCCAACAATAACAGAAATTTCACTACAAATAGATAAATATCATATTAATCCTCCTGTTGATAGGTTTATATATAAAAAAGCAGACTGGGAAAAGTATAAAACTATTTCCAAAACAATATTTAATGATTTAGTCCTAAAATTGTATGATCCTATTTCAACCTACAATGATTTTTGTTCTCGATTGAATACTTTAAAAGATATGACGATTCCTAAATTTAATAAACCAAATGATTTCAAAAGCAGACCTCCAGCTCCTTGGTGGAATGACATTTGTGAAAAAAGTGTAATTGCCTCTTACAATGCATTGAAACTTTATAGAAGGGAACCTACCATGGAGAACTATTTAGCATATAAAAGAAAAGATGCACTTAAAAAAAGAACCATATCGGAACAAAAAAGAATAGGTTGGGATAACATATGTAACACTTTTAATAGAACTACTCCTATAAGTAAGATTTGGAATCTTCTTAAAATGTTCAAAGGTTTAAGAGTTGGCAATAAATCATATAAAGATGAGTTTATTTCTCAATTTCTAGATAAATTGTCCGACAATAGCAATTTAATTGACATTAATAGTTTTGGCAATATTTTCGAATTAAATAATGATAATCTAAATTCTAAATTTTTGCTAGATCCTTTTACATGGTCCGAATTTAAAATGAGCTTGTTATCCCGGAAAGACACAACACCTGGTTTAGATGATTTCCCCTATAGTATTATCAAAAATTTAGATGAGTCTGCACAAAAAATATTTCTTAATATCCTTAATTTACTTTGGCATTGTAAATGTATTCCACAATCATGGAAAACACAATGTGTCATTCCTATTCTCAAACCAGATAAACCTTCAGAGCTTGCCGGCTCTTATAGACCAATAACACTGTCTTCATGTCTAGGTAAATTATTTGAAAACATGATTAAAAATCGTTTGGATTGGTATATAGAATCTAATGGCATCATTCCACATGTACAATATGGATTTCGTCGTGGGCGAAGTTGTGCAGACAGCTTCACTTCCTTAATCTCAGACCTGAAACATGCAAAGGAAAGAAAGTTACACACTGTTTGTGTATTTTTAGATGTTCAAGGTGCTTTTGACAGTCTAGATCCGGCTATACTTGCACAAGTTATGTCTAGGTTAGGTTTACCTGGTCAACTATGTAAATGGATTTATAATTTTTTAAATAAAAGAACACTCTACGTAAGACACAATAATGCATTACATGGTCCAAAATGTGCATCTAAGGGTACAATGCAGGGTGCTACACTATCTCCTTTGCTATACAACATATACACAAGTGAGATTTGTAAATTTGTAAATAGTGATGTAGATATTTTGCAGTTTGCAGATGATATTGTTTTGTACAGTAGTAATTATAATGTAGAAATTGCATTTGAAAATATTAATAGAGCCTTGTCTCAACTATTTCATTATTATAATGATGTGCTACATTTAACAATTAATCCTTCAAAAAGCAGTGCGATGATATTTGGAAATGAAAACACAAACTTAAATGTAGTATACAATGGAGAATCTATAAAACTAGTAAATTCAAAGAAATTTTTAGGTATTGTCATAGATAAGAAATTAACTTTTGAGGAACATATTAAATACATATCAAAGAATGCTCTAAAAGGTATAAACGTAATTAAATGCCTTGCAGGCGTCTCATGGGGAGCAGACCCTAAAATATTGTCAATTTTGTATAAAAGTATTGTTAGAAGCCATTTTGATTATAGTTCTCTAGTTTATATAAATAGTAGTCATGTAAATAAACTAGATCTATTGCAGAACAGGGCTTTGAGAACAATTTCTGGTGCAATGTGCTCTACTCCCATAAGGGCCATGGAAGTGGAGACTAAAATTATGCCCCTAGCTTTGAGACGTATTTTACTTGCAAAGAGATTCTGTCTTAAATTAATTGCTGCTAATAATAGAAAAATAATAAATAAAATTGCACCTTCTGTAAATAGAACTCCTGGGCCTCTAACAACAGGAGAGGAACTCTTGAATGGCAAATCCCCAACATTATCCAAAATATTATTAGAAACAGAAGATAGTTTAACTGGTATTAGAAAACAGTGCCCATGGCCATGTTACTCCTTCTCTTACCAATGTATTTCACATCCTGTAAAGATATTGCAAAATCCCATAAATAATAATTTAGATATGTTGCAATTTTTGGAGGATAATCAGAATTATTATGTTATTTACACTGATGGCAGTAAGGGGAGTGATTATGTACATGCTGCTATATATGATCCACATGGAAAAGTTTCTCGAAGCTTTGTTCTGCATAATTTAAGTACTATATTCACTGCAGAGGCATATGCGGTTTATCAGGCATTATTACATATTCGCCAAATTAGCCATTGTAAATATTTTTTGATAGTATCGGATTCACTGAGTTTGATAAAAGCGTTAACCAACCTTACAGTTTCATTTAAGTCAAATTATATTCTGTATTTTATCAAGGAAATAGTTCATCAATTTTACCTTTAGCACATCAAAATTGCTTTCCTGTGGGTTCCTTCTCACCGGGGTATCTCTGGTAATGAAGCAGTTGATAAAATCGCTTATGAAGGTAATAATGCTGTTGATGTTAGAAATGCAATGGACATTCCTATGACTGATTTCCTGCAATGTATCAATGAAAAAATATGTAAATTATGGTTAGAAATGTGGAAGAAAGACCAAGACATAAAAGGAAAGTGGTATGGCAATATTCAAGAAGCATTACCTGATAAACCGTGGTACAATAATTTAAAGGAAGCCAGCCGAGACTTTATCACTACGATTAATAGATTGCGCTTTGGCCATAATACTGCACCGTCACACCTTGCTAGACTTGGCATTATTGCAAGTAGCAGATGCCCCTATTGTGAATCCGAAGAAGTGACCGTTGAGCATCTTATTTTTGATTGTCAAAACTTTTTACTTGACAGATTAGTGTTGGCTAGTGAACTCAGTGATGTGAACATTAAGTGTGATTATTCTGCCCGCCCGCCGCCAATTAGACACCTTTTAAAAGACCAAAACACTTTCAAACCGCTCTATAAATATATTAAAAACACAATTAAATCTTTATAAAAAGTGATGTGATACATAGTGCAGTCTTTTGAAAAATAAAATAAGAATTGACTTAAAGGTTCAAGTGACCAGGTCATAAAAATACAAAAAAAAAAAAAAAACTTCATGATTTGTTTTTTGTTAATGTCTCTGGCTGGGATACCAAGTCTTTTTAGTTATGAATTTTTGAAATTATTCTAAACAAAAATTTAAATCCAAATCTAAATAATAATTTAACTGACGTAATAATAAAAAAGAGGTCAAAGTCAAAGCATTTATTTGAAATAAATCATTTCGCTTTTGAATATTTGTCAAGAAGTCAGATATTCAGAAAAATAATGCTATAATAATTGTATTCCAGTCTTAGAAGAAATAATGCTATAATAATTGTGTTCTTTATTCGACGTGTGTACTATTTTTTATGCAAAGACTCGACATTGCTATGTGGAAAGTAATAGGCGTTTCTAGTAGAGTCTGTCTAATAAGTTAAACGACTTGGGTAATTATTAGGATGAAATCTGATGTAGTCAACACGGGTTCAATAAACAAGGTTCATTAAGAGACAGAGATCATTGTTTACTAACAGAAGAACCTTATAAAAAGTACTGAATATAAGTATTTTTTATAAGATTAAATATTTTACAAAATTCCCAAGTCGGTTGACTTATTAGACAGACTATAGATAATTGCTGGCCACTGCTCTTACCAAAGAGTATATAATCACTACGTTCTAGCTCTTACTCCTTACCAGAAGCGGAGTGTGGACTAATTTAGACGTGGGCGAAGTAGTGTTGTGTTGTGTTGTAAATGTTGTACCTTCGCCCGGCGAAGGTAAATCAGCGACGGCCTGTTTCTTTCATAAATTTAAAAACGAGACAGCAACTTTTGCATCCCAGTGTTTGGTAACATCAGTTGTTTACCAGCAGTGAAATAATGGTAAAACGAGTCTTACAATTGTAAAAAAAAACTCGTTCCTAAATCGCGTTCGCTCTCTTTGTCTTTCTATTGTACATATATCTAATTACGGTATTCGAAGGGTTAATTTCCTTTTGGTTGCGAGGCAGTGGGCGAGGACCCACTTCACATACGACTAGCTACGCTATAACTCCTTGCCATAAAAAAATATCGACAGGATTTTCAATTCGGGTGAAAGTGCAAATCTATCCCTTGGCCTTATTATTTAGGCGGAATAAACATGTTTTCTTTCTTTCTTTCTTTTCTTGGGCTTCTTCTTTTCGTATCGAATCGACGATATATGTAATGGTTCCGTTAATAGCAGCATCGGTGGCACTCATTATATCATCCAAAGTAAATAGGGCACTTGGGGCTCGCTAAAGTGTGGTGGCTCATGTTTTGAACTGGGCCACATTAATATTGAGTAGGTATCCGACGGGTTTATAAAACCCCATTTCGCCTTGTTGAGTTAGCAACGGCGCACCAATTTAGTGCTTTTCACATAGACCACTGCAATTCATGTCCCGGCAGGAGATGTCCTTGGGGTTTTAAGAAGTTGGATGCAGTGCCGGATTAAAAACAGCGCGGGGCAAATTCGACCAAGGGGCCCTTGTGTTCGAGATTGACTAACTTCAATGAAATAATCTGCTTTTTTTTATGGTAGGAAAAAATAATCCAATGACAACCCCCGCTCTTGGGCAGAGCGGGAGGTAGTGTCGGACTCTTACTGACTAAAAGACCCACCCTGTTCCTGCTAGCCTTCATATCGGGGCTCGAGCGCCCTTTCGGATAACCCTGGCCCCAGTAGGCTTAGACCCGGCTGGGTCCCTGCTGTTGCTGACAACTCCTTGAGGCGCGCGGGAACAGTGCGCGCCGTCGACGACTTGGGCTTGGTCCAGACATTTACCGGACGGCCGGACAGTAAGCTACCCATTGCTCACTGTCCGCAAGCCCGCGCCTACGGTGGCCGGAAATCGGGATCAGAATCCCGGCGGCGGCGGCGGCGGCGATAACGCCGTTGCCTGATGCGTTCGGCCTCCTCCTTTACGAGCATTACTGCTTCGCAGAAGTCGGCGACCGCCTGCCACTCCTCCTCACTCCGGACCATGGCCTCAACCAAGGCCCGGCGCGAGAGGTCTCCGCCGCTGATCGCCCCCACTAGGGCACGGCGATGCTCCGCCCAAGCAGGGCACACCTCGACTGTGTGCTCCACCGTGTCCTCCGGGCGTTCCACACAGTGGCGACACCCGGGCGTAGCGCAATATAGCTAAACTTTTTTTGGACTGACCGACATTTGTGACAAATGTCGGTGCCGGCAAATGGTATATTTGAAATAAATGCTTTTGATTGACTTGCAAGATTGAGTTTTGGACTGGTTCGGGCGAAGAGCATTACTGTCATAATACTTACCTACCAAGTATCCTTTGGGCGAAAAAAGCCATGTGGTGGTGATCCAAACTGAGTGTTTAAGCATCTCCCTGGCAGCTGCACCCATCACCACCAGGGAATTTGTGTACCACCCAATACACATACCTACTCTCGGTCAGCATGGCCGTCTTGCAAGAGCTGAACAACCTTACGATTCTCATGTCTTAAACAGGGTAATAATAAAATAAAGTAACCATCCAATAAGTCAAAAGACATGATTCCCAAAGCCACGATGCAGTGGACGAACTCGCCAGAAGAAGATTGAATATGGCCAATTCTGCCTGGACAGAACCCAATGAGCCCACCTAACACCCAGAGACCAACTTTAGAAACTATGGGCCAATTATGGCGCGTGTGTGTATACTTACATATTACCTATACTGGCCAAGGAGGATGAAGATCGTTTCATATCAGACCCTCCGTCGATGGCCGCTTCACGAAACTCGCCTTACAACTGATTAAACTTCTAACTAGGTACAACTAACCGCGGGTCCTTGAGTAAGCATCTCTCTATCATAGAAGTAACAGACAGCCTCTGCTTAACCTATATGGAGGAGGACGAGACAGCAGCTAATAAGACTTTAAAGTGCCTAGTGTTGATTGCGGGGCCCGATCTACGGGGGGGCAAGCCGGGCATTTGCCCAGAGCGGCAAAAAATGAGGGGTGGCACATCCACACCCAACTTGGCAGGTTGAGAATTTTATGTGCCACCTTCCAACCGACATCAAGTTAGATAGTGGAAATATTTAAGACTCATGACTTATATGGTTTTGTGTATGTAAAGTGTGGCGAAAATTATTTTTGCCCATAGCTAGATCAGGCCCTGGGTGATTGTATAGAGGACTAAGGTCTTTAGAATACTAAATCCTTGGTACCCTCCGCGAAATAAGTATTTCGCGGAGGGTACCTAGGATTCGAAATACTTAGTAACACCAGGGAGCTGTTGGCCTTCCTTGAGAAGCTATCAACACACACCTACCCAATCATCATTTTTTTTTCATCATTTCAGCCGATACACGTCCACTGTTGGACATAGGCCTTCCCCAAGCGTCGCCACATCGAACGTTCCTGTGCGTCCCGCATCCAACGGTTTCCTGCTACCTTCACCAGGTCATCGGTCCACCTTGTAGAAGGCCTTCCAACACTGCGTCTTCCGGTACGCGGTCGCCACTTCAAAACCTTTCGGCCCCAACGGCCATCTGTTCTGCGAGCAATGTGCCCTGCCCATTGCCACTTAAATTTGGCAATTCTTTGTGCTATGTCGGCAACCTTAGTTTTCCTGCGGATATCTTCATTTTTTATTCGATCACGCAAGGAAACCCCGAGCATAGCCCTTTCCATTGCTCTTTGGGTGACTTTAAGCCTTCTGATGAGGCCCATTGTGAGCGACCACGTTTCGGAGCCATATGTCATCACTGGCAACACGCACTGGTTAAAGACTTTCGTCTTGAGACACTGTGGTATGTTGGACGAGAAGATACCGCGTAGCTTCCCGAACGCTGCCCAACCGAGCCAATCCATTAGCAAAATATGCGATTTGGACGCGGAGTTCATCAGACCATCCCGACATACAATACAATAACGGGCATGGAAAATAAACCAACGAGGTTTAAACACACTGCATTTTGAAACTAAAAGCACTGGAAAATTAACTAGTTTTCGAGGACCAACTTTATGTTATCGGTCATCTGTTAACCAGATTTTTAACAAAATTAACAGGGACATTGTATATGATACCTAGATGCCTACCGCGGGGACTGGTTCGAGGTGGCTCAAGTAAAGATTACCTGGAATTGGAGAAGTTGGGGAAGGCCTTTGCCCAGCCGTGGGACAGTAAGTATAGGCTAATAATAATTAAAAAAAATGTAAATAACTAGCTTTTGCCCGCGCGGCTTCGCTCCCGCTCTTCCCTACTCCACCCTACTCTACCCTTATATACTCTACTCGACCCTACTCTACCCTACTCTACCCTACCCTATCCTACTCTACCCTACTTTACCCTACTCTACACTACTCTACACTACTCTACACTGCTCTACCCTACTCTACCCTACCAAACTTCACATAAACCATCTACTAAATAGTCCGAACAAAGCATAAACATTTGGTTTGGATGGGTGAGCCCGTTCTTGAGTTATAAAATTACAACGAAATATACTCGTATATATGTATAGATTGGGTTCGCGAAAAACAGTAGGTAAATTAAAATCTTAAATTTTATTATTGTGTAAAAGTTTATTGTGTACTTTGGTAATACAATAGTATACTTTATAAATATTAATTAACTTAAAAATATTATGTACAAATCACATGATAGCAAAAATGAGTGAAACAATAAGTGGGTAGGCAATAGCTTCAAGTTTATGGTGGTAAATTATTATTTAAATTAATAATAAATACATATTAATTAAATTAAGGAAGAGAGTATTTAGGAGCAAAGGTTAAAATTTTGATAAATTAAAAAATATTTTGGCAGAAGAACTTCAGCAGTCATTATTTGGCGGAGAATATTAAATGATTAAAAAGCCTTATAAAAATTATGATAAGGAATCCTCAATATAGATATATAACTTCGACTATCTACATAAATAATTATGAAAATTATAGACATTTATTGAACTATCTAAATAGTTATAAGTAGTACCTTGATGTAGGCATTGTCAGTTTACCTGTAATATTTTAAATTATTGACTTAGGTACATATGTTCTTTGGTTAGCTTTGAGATTCGGAAATTAAATAAACCGAGTGTTTAGAGTTAATCGACTAAAATTTCCGTTCAGATAGATTGTATTTCCGTTCATATCGATTAGATGCAAAGTAGATACGGTAGGTAGGTACTTGCTTGACTCTGTCTATGAAATTATCTGGTAATCTTATAAAATCAATAACAAATTAAAAATGATCGCAGTTAGGCAGACTTGACACAAGATAATTTGTCGATTATTGTGTTGTAAGCTTAGGAATTCTGAAATACAAATCGATGTGTCGACAGATGACAATTTCGACAGTTAATAGAAAGAATCGGCCATCTTAGAAAACCTAAACTATGTAGTGTGTTCCTTCCTCAGAAGTAAATACTAGAAGATAAATAAAAAAATCGTATCAATTTAACCATTACTAAAACTGTAAAAGATGGTGTAAAAGCTAAAGCATAAAATTCCAAGGCTTAATGTAGAGATTCAATAGACAAAAGATAATATTTTTAAATTTGAAATGACCAGAATAAAAATTTTTATTCTCGTACCTGGTACAGAATATAGAGTTATTTAGTTCCGAGGCACAATACACTGTTATTATAGTCTGTCTAAAAAGTCAAACGATAATAATACATAAATTCGATACTTTTTATGGTTCTTCTATTAGTAAACAATGATCAAGATCACTTAATCAACCTTGATTATTGAACCAGTGTTGACTACATCAGATTTCATTTTACTATAATAATTATCCAATCATTTGACTTTTCAGACAGACTCTAGCGTCTTATTACCTAAAAAGAAGATTCATAGCCTCATTAACTTACTAGAAAAATGTTAAGAAAGTATTATGTAAGTTTCAAGAGCTTTGAATCACTCAAGATCGTCAATGAGAGAGTCGAGTTCCTTCTGTAAGGTGACCGATTCCTCTCTCTGTTTCAATACATCGTCTTTCAATCGGTCTACGTTTGCCATGAGGAGAGCATTGCCCTTCTTCAGAGCGTGGACTCTGCCTTCGTGTCTCTTCATCCTCTTTGTGAGATTCTCCTTCTTGTTTTGTATTGGTGCGTCCTGAAAAGAGAAATGATTTTCATCAGAGGGGTTTTGTATTATGAAAGTATGAATGAGTTAAATAGTCGTCTGCAAATGGTCTATTTGAAATAAATACTTTTGATTTGGATTTTTGTGCCATCAACAAATCGCACAATAGTTCGGTAGGCTGGACCTATCTGTAGGGTATACCTATAAAATCCTTGGCTGGAACTTCTCAAAGTTTGCTCTAATCAACTATCTTAATAATTAGATCATTATCCCGCAAACTTTTTGTGGTCAAGTTACGAGTACATCTAAGAAATCGGAATGAAGGTACGCCAAACGCCATAAATGAAAAATCTTTTTTGACACAAAACATAAATGAGTTTCTAGAAATTTTTATTTTAATGGGCGCTCCCTTTTCATTTCCTACAGTATTTCCCAATCGTTAATCGGTAAGTGTCATAAAAGGAATATCTAAGGTCTTTAATTAGATAGATCTACATTTTTCTTCGGTCTGTCCATTAACTATATCAGAAAACAGTATTTTTTCCGAGACATACCAACTATTCTGCATGGGTACACTAGTGTGGTATACACTTTTACGGACCATTGATGTAGATGACGATCTACTCGGTTTGTAAAAGAAAAGAGTCAGGGTCCCGCAGGGGTCGATATCGTGGCCACTACTGTAGAAGACTTTAGTGAGTCTATCACGCTCAGGAAGTTCTCCAAACTTCGATATGCAATCAATGGCTGAGTAAATTTTATCTATCATGCTCACTAACTAACCAAATACCATGTACCTACTTTCAAAACTACTCTGTACATAATTTTGTCTTAATGAATCATATCTAGTATGTAAATGTCTTGATTTATTCATAAGTGCTCATTAAAGTACTAATGCATAGTTTGGAAATGCAATCTGCATTCCGTTTAAATTACAATCTAATTAATACGACGATATAAATAATCAATCGGCCTAAACTTATTCTGAATAAAAGTGTTTTACAAAGAGCGAATGCCAACTGATTTCCACAATCCAGTATCTGGTACCACCTGAAAGACTGGTGTCCGACTTTCTGGTTTCTGATCTAGAACTCATAGAATCTGATAACTGCATAATTTATTTTCCGAGACTAGAAGAAATCTCGTAAGTAATTGATGGTCATCCATCCACGGACTGACCTTGGTTGGCGTTGCTTAACCTTGAATTATTATTTAGAAAACAAATCGTCATTATTTTAGGTTTCTTTTTTATTGAGAAATTAGTTTCACTTGCTTTTACTGTGATCTATTGTATGCTTGATTTCATCTTTGTACTAGCCTGTAATAGTAGAGGATACGGTTAAGAACGACCTTCACCGGTTTGTTTAATGGATGAAACGTATTTTATGATAAAAGTATATATATATATATATATATATATATATATATATATATATATATAATATAAGTAGTATATATATATAATATAACGCCGGTGGGTTGCCTGAGAAATTCCTGGCCAAACAATTTTTATTTTTTTGTTAAATTCACCGGTGTGTTTAACGAATAAATTTAATACTAACCGAAAGAGTGAAGCCTTTAGAACATAAAAATGTTGGGTTGCCTATTTGTTTCCTGGCATAACTATGGGTTGCCAGGTATAAACAGGTGTGTTTATTTTGTTATACAACAAATTCTACATCAAAATAAACGCTGTTTCATTACGAATACGATGTTACAGTGTTGTCTGCAAAAAATCTGGTATGAATAACGGTTGTGCATTTTACTAACCAAAAATTAAATTTTCAATTTTTAATAAATAATAGTCTGGCCAGGAATTTCTTAGGCAACCCACCCGCGTTATATTATTTAATACACTAAATTTACCATAAAATACGTTTCATCCAGACCGGTGAAGGTCGTTCTTAATCGGATCTTAGACTATAAGTACCTGAAGGCAAGAGTGTCTTTGTATTGATTGCTACAGCGGACTTTTTTTTAAGGTGGGCAATTAGCCAATGATTTCTCCCGCTTTCTGAGTGGAGCGACAGGGCGTGTCAGACTTTTACTGATTAAAACCACACGTGTCTTTCAGATGCCCTTTGCGTGCTGAGACTATGAGAAATGCGGGTATCGGCCCTACTGGGCGCCTACGGTTTGCTGGCATTTCGTTGAGGAGCGCGTGGAATACTACACGACTACTTAGGCATGGTCAGGGGCCTAAGTCTGCTATTTTTATAAATTCGTCATTCCAACACGATCCCATTGTCATTTTGCTAAAAGTTCGTAATCTACTAATTCATAATGATCGATCATTGATCAGTCAATGGTCTCGTAATAGAATTGTGGTAAAATGACAATATCGAGCTTATTAAAAGCACTGACTGCACAATGACGTTCTAATGGTAGGACACTGATCAAAGGAACTGTCAAAATTTTAGCAGACTACCGCATACGTCAGACATTCATTTATCATTATGTACAAGATTACCATTCTATGCCATTTCTTTCAATGGAGTGTCAGTGGTTGACCATGGGAAAGTCATAATGATGCCATTATATTAGTAGATTACCAAAACTTGTCAAAATCAACAATTATGAAATCAATGATAGAACATTCTGCCACTATTGTAATAGCAGACTTGAGGCCCTGGACGATTACCGGATGGCCGGACGGTATGCTACCTATTGCTCGTCGCAGCGGCTGGGGCAAGAGTATATTCGTTCTCTCACGCGTGCGGCCCTTTCCTTCGATTGCATTACTGCTTCGCAAAAGGAAACGACCGTGTGCCCTTCCTCCTCTCTACAATGGGACTGTAACATGGGCCATCGATTTCCTTTTCCTACTCACCTCTGGTTCACTTTCGCTCTCCGTCTCACTCTCTGTGTCCTGTTCTGTTTCAGTCTCAGTTTCTTCTTCCGTCTCTGACTTTTTCTCTTCTTCGGATTCTTCTTCCTCGTCGTCATCGTCATCTGATCCGCATTCCTTCATCATAGCAGCCATCTTGTCGACTTCCCGTTTTAGCTCCTTGTATTTTCTTTTCTCTTCCCTGAAATTTACAAGTTGATGTTTCAATACAATTTGAAACTTGTTATTTCAAATGGACAACTTTAATTCTAAGATCTTTAAGATATTCATAGTCGATTAAAGATTTTTAAAGATACGAAAATAACTAAGAATAATCTTATACCTTCGTCACCCATACCTAAGTAGAAATGACGTAACTGAGTAGGTAGATATCGATATTAGATTAACTTCTACGGTAGATCTATGGACATTAACCGCAGCAGTAGTTTATGATTAGTTATATTATCTCTTTATGTATTAGTTTATTATTTTGTAAGATTATTTTTGTATTTTATCTATGGGCCTTAGATGCCTAATAATAAAGAATTATTATTATTATTATTAACCTAATATATAATATAATAATAATATATAAGGTATTTAGAACATAATATTTTTTAGACTAAATAAAAAACAAAGTAGGCATAAACCAAACTTGTTGTTTCTAGATAAATCTAATCAAGATAACAAAATACTCATATAATAGGAAGAAAGAAAATCAAAACAACCAATTAGCAGTAGCTTGCTATCTATCGTTTATAAAATTGATTGATCACTGTTAGATAATCGTTGAAATTGAGGTAATTAAACACGCAGATAAAGATCTGTTTAAAGTTAAAGTAGATACCGACATTGACCAACGCATTTTCGAAGAAATTTTTATACCATAAGATAATGTGAATGATGGATTGTTGTCATAAACATGCAACGACCATTCGACCATCCATGGTCATTGTTTTTACACATGTTACGAATTAACTACTTGAAGGTTTGTTGATATTTTCAAATATAGATAGTACGTTTAAGGTCATAGCTTTTCTGATAGCAATGAAAAAAATAAGGGAATTGTTTCAAGTCGGTCACGTAGTCAATTCCAAACATTTTAGGATCGAGGTTCAAGACTGCTAGCTTTGTAACCGTATGTATTTGCTAATATAATTTCAATTTGGGTTCTTTTCTTAGTTTCGGAAAAGTCTCGTTGAGCTTTTTTTATTATGAATTTCTTGACAGCACTTTGGGATCTGGATTGTTAAGCTTGATTTATTTATTATTATTATTTTATACTTTATTGATTGTGGACCGGACAAACATTTGCAAAAACTAAGTGTATAATGGGCGGTCTTATTGCACAGGACAATCTCTTACAGACAGTCTTAGGATAGACTAAATTGTTAATGGATATAATTACACCAATAGATTTATTACACTTTACTTTGGCGAAAACGAGTGTACTAAAATAACGTCATCACGGCCGAGAAATATAATCATGATGTTTAGTGTTCAAGTTTAAAACCATATTTAGGTAGCTATATTAGTGTTAAGATAGTTTATACAGATTTGCCTAGATGGCGTATATTTAATTAGTTCATATTTTATTTAATAGATGGCGTTTCGTAAATACGTCACATTTCTATAATTCGCTGTTAAGATTTTCAGTGCTTTCATGACCCTCCGCGGTACGATTCGAATAGGTCAGTTACCAAAATAACTCACGGTGGTTACGTGTACTACTAAGGTAGTCAGTGGTCAGTGTGTTTCTAAATAAAGATATGAATGAAACTGACTTGAGAGCTGCTTGTTGGTTCTTCAGCGACATCTTAAAGGCCATGCGCTCGCGTTTCATGTGGTCTTGCTTCTCCTTCAAGTACCGGATCTTGTTCCTCATATTGCGGACCTCCTTCTCCATTCGCTTTTGCTTCTTCTCTTCGCTTTCCTCCTGAAATATTACAGAGTTGTTAAAAATAGTTATTTTTTAAACGAGAAACTTTTCTACTCTATCAAATGCTTTTGCAACAACTCTCATAACAGTTATTTCTATTCTTATAGATTAGTCGCATTATCAAAAACTCTGACTGTCTATCTATATATTGGTTTTCTACCCTACTTAAATTTCGTAGATATGCAAAACCGTCAGCTCAACATTGCCATTTGCCTCGTTGAGTTTTAGACCTTCTTTCTATAAGTGGTCAATGGTCATCTCACCGTATTATATCTCTAACGTCACATATCACAAAAAAAAAATTCTTCTAAAAAAATATTACCTCTTCCTCATCAGACTCCGATTCCTCTTCAAAGCTATCGTCTTTGGTGACGGAGAGCTGTTTGATGGCGTGGCTCGAGCGTCGCGAACCCATGCTAGTTGGCATGATGCCCTGAAATGTTTACATACGATGTTATGTTGGTTACAGTCTGTTTGAGTAATTTAGGTATGTATAAATATAGAATAGGGACGTTACAAGGCATGGTATCAGATGTTAACATAAATATAATTTATATTAGCTGGAATTTCGTTATGCTAGAAAGGAGAAGGAAGAAAGAAAGGGAAGTTAAAAAAAGGAAAAATGGAAATTAGTGTAAATATGGCAAATAAAGGTAGAACTTAGATTTATTTATATATTAGAGACAGTTATGTTATTAGGATTATGATCACGTTTGATGTTATTGACATTACCAGAATCTAGATGTATCTTGATAAATGTTCATTGTTTACGACTCATACAATCGTTTATGAAACCTGTTGTGACAACGCAGTATGGTAAGAAAATAAATAAAATGCCATGTCAGTATATTATGTGATAAAACCATACCTCATCATCAGGTACGTTAGTGTTAGGAGCGTCATTAGTTTTAGCGTCATTAGTCTTAGCGTCAGTATTTTTAACCTCATTAGCTATAGCGTTATTCATTTTAGCTTCCATAGCCTTAGCCTCATTAGCTCTAGCAAGATTACTGTTAGCATCAATCTTCTGTTTCCTCAACTTGTCGGCTTCAGGTGAGTTTACTTCAATATTCAACAACCTGCATTCCTTAGCAAAATCAAGTTGACGCTTTTGGTAAAACGACAAAGGTTCCTGGTCTTCCTCTTCGTCCTGCAAATTGTTAGTGAAGCAGTTATCAAGCAAAGCTTTTATTTTATTTGGTGCCAATCAAGCTGTTTGTATTAAAATAAACGCAGCCCAAGTAATTGATCATGCTCAAAAATCAGCAGTTTTTAGTACCCTATTTTTTTAATCAATTTGTAGTTATTTTCATAATTATAGTTATTATCAATTTGTAAAGGTTACTAACCGACATAGCTTGTTCCAATTTCTTCTCTAACTCCATATTCCTTCTCTTAACTTCTTCCAGCTCTGTGAGTGCAGTGTCCCTTTCTTCAGCAGCATCTAAGTACTGCTTCTCCAAAGTGTCGGCGTTTTGCTTAGTCTTCTCAACCTCCATTTTAAGGCTATTCACTAGTCTTTCGTCGTAAGCGTCAGTGACGGATATGACAGTCTTGTGCTGTTCTTGCTTGATGAATGCCCTCTCTCTTGCTAACTCGGCTTCTAGATTTGCTATCCTTGTCAGGAGTCGTTTGTTTTCTCTCTCTTGGGCTTCTTTGTTTCTGAAAGATAATATTTTTGTTAAATAATCGATTTATTTCGTAAAAGAATAGATTTTAGAAGCATTTCGAAGGTCTCTACTTTTTTTAAGTATAGACATAACTATAACAGAAGACCTTATTTTCCCAATAAATATAAAATTTCTACGATGGTAACTTTTGTGTTTGATAAAACAGTTAACTACCTATTTTGTCTTCCTGTTTATCTAATGGCTTAAAAAAACGATATTTCTTATGAGCATTGTAAGTGGTTTATCTATGTTTGGTGATTCGTACTTTGAACTATTGATATTTTTTTGTAATAAATTGTCCTAAATTGATTTTTTAAGGAAAAGATAACTTATTTTGAATCACTAAATAATTTGCAAATAAAATTTTACCTATCGCATAGACTTACCTACCTATCACAAAATCTGATCATAACCATGTAAATCTTATCTAAGTGGACAAATTAAAATTAACTGTAATAATCGGTTGTAAGCCGCAATGCGGATTGCGATAAGATTATACATATAATATGTGATTAAATTTTTATAAATTAGTTAATCTTTTGGTTTCAGAATTCTGCTGGTTAAAAAGAATAAAGTAGGTAAGTGTATTTGAAGTACATGATATTTTCTTAACAATGCATTCATAAAGATTAACCATTATAATATTTAACATGTAACATAATAAACGCATAACCCGAAAATATTTCAACTATTTTTAAAACGCTTGTGTATATACCTATCTACGCCTACCAGAAATACGCCTCTTTTATTACCTAAATTCGAAATACCCAACAGAATGGAAAAATGCTCACCAAATTGTGTTTGATGAAGTATTGTAGAATAGAAGCGATTTTCCTTTTTATGCTATGTCATAAAAATATTTATATAAAGACCTTTAAAACTAAATTCAGACGGCTGAGGTAGGGTCAACGGAGTTTTCTTGTGGACGGACGTGTTTCTGTCTAAGAGGTTTAAAATAACCTAAAATTGCGAGCTCGCTTCGCTCGCTCTTGGACACATTTAGTGAGTATTTATTCATCTTGATAAGCAAAAAGAATTTAAATACTTTTATATTTAAAAAAGTTCGCTAAAAATGTAACAACTAAGTTTATTTTGTACTAGGTTAAGATTTCTGTGGGTCTATGCCACCCGAAATAAACTAATTATTATTATCACCTATTAGCTTTTCACTTTGTTGAATTGCTTGATATTGTGTAAAATGCTTACCTTAGTTCAATAGCCAGTAACTGCTTAGTAGACTGCAGATCATCTCGTACCTTGTCAATGTCGTCCATTTCATCGATTTCTTCTTCTTCCGGAGGTATGACTCCAGGTATCTGGAATATTTCAGCAAAACATTTAAGGTACGGATCATCTTAATCTTTTCTTTTTGTAAAAAAAAAGAGAGAAATGATTTTTTGTGTTCGGTTGATTGGGAAAAGTTAGAGTTGTACTCGTTTCCTTTGAAAGTTGCGTCTTGTTCCTATTTTGTTTGACCAATAATAAAAGTTTTACAGAGTCCCGTGATGTTTATTTTTTGCGTGGACATGCATCATGTCTTTTTGTTATGCACCCGCCATGTTGTCTCTCTACAACCCTTAGTTGAATGGTAAAGAATACTTAAGGCATTAAGTCTACCTTTGTACCTCTGTGTTGCATGAAGTTTTATTTAAATGAAAAAATAAAATCATTATTTCAATAGATACTGTTTTCCTTTTTGAGTGTGTCCAAATAAGTAAGTAAAGAGTGATACGTACATGTGAATTACTAGCCTCCGCGCCAGCCGCTGCCAGCCCGACACCCGAGGGCGACGCCGCCAGATTCGCCTGTGACATACTCTTCTGTACCTGCTCCTCAATCGTCATCTGTCTTCTGAACTTCCTCAAACCTTCCAGATTAGGTTTACTCCTATCATTAGTCTTCGTTTTCTTCAGCCTGATGCCCTTGTTGATCTCCTTTAACAACGCGTTGTGCGAGTTAGGCTTCTCTGATTCGAAGATGAACTGTCCCTTGTTCTTTACAACCGCCGATGTTGTTATGATTGGGCTGGATCTGGAATTCCATTAATTTTGTGTTAATATTTTTTTCTAAAAATATTTTTTTACCAGGGTGTAAGTATGTATGAAAAACTTGAATTATAAAACTTCGATGAATTAAAACTTAAGGAAACATGGAAGTATCGAAAACTTTACATGGTGGTAATGATGATGATTGCGTCAAATCCTAATAGATGAAAACATTCATGAATCTCAATCGTCAAATAGTGCAGGTAAAGTACTTATCAAGTTAGTTTTATAATTAGCCTCATTCATTGTCCACGAAAAAGGTCGCATACCTGTCATTACAAACAACATGTTTCAGCTTTTTTCCTTCCTCTACCTCCTTCATCATGTCTGTCCAATCTGGTCTCTTCCTAGGTCGGCTGCGGAGTTTTTCCAGCCTCTTCAGCTTCTCTGGATCAACCGGTACTTTCTTGAACTCAGGAGGAGGGGGCATCTTAGGCGGTAGAGGTGGTGGCATCGGTGGTGGTGTGGGCTTCAGTAAACCTGATTTTTAGGAGAGGTTTATGACTATACATTCATAATATAGTTGTTGTTAGTTTATCCAAAGTTGTACCGATTTTGGCGCAGCATACTTAATTGATATCCAACGTTCATTTCCTTGTCATCGTGTGGTAGGAAAACCCTAATGAGACATATACGATCGTTATATTGATAATGTTTTTGTAGTGTCAACCAAGAGTTAGACTCCATCGAAGAGGACTGGTCATTAGTAGCGGAAAGAAGAAAAAGGAGAATATAGGGGGAAAAGAATAAGGGACATAAATAATAAAATGTTAAATAGTTACAATCAACTTAGAAGAGGATTATGCATTAGAATGTGATAATAGAGGCTGAGTTGATAAATTCAAGCTTTCATTGACAATTAAATATTAATGAATTAGTAGCTTTATCTATTATTTGTAGTTGAAAATAGTCAATGATTTTCATTAAAAGATTTAGATAAGGTTTGAAAGGCCGTAAACACAACGTAATAGACGCAATCATAAGCGATCTTAATTGAAGTTTTCTGGTAATCAAATAATTTCTAGACGATAAACTAGGACAGAATTACTTATAGGCTACAGTGAATGAACATTTGGAAATCTAGTCATATGCAGAGTTATCAAATTAATCTACTTGACCACACAATCATCATAAGTCTTCGCGCGTAATTCAAAATTTAAGTAGCTATCACATTTTGAAATGCGACCTAATCAGTAGATACCTTGATCATCTTCTGAGTCAGCCATTGTTATCAACGAAAATCACTAATCACTTTAAAAAGAAGCACTAGGCAAAATCGCCTCACAAATATCACGATTTTCCTTAACACAATACACAATAAGTCAGGTTAGTTCGAGATAGACTTGTGCCGCAGAAAGTGTGCATGTTAACTGAAGTATGGGTGCATTTACACCTGATCTCTGCTCGCGACGCATGCGGAACTGCACGGTACTATTTTAGGTCGCATTTAGACCACAAACTAGTCTGGCGCACAAGAGATCAAAAGGTAACGATGTTGTTAGAAGCCACACTTGAAAGGGACATATTAATAGGTGTTTTAATAAGTGGGGTGAATGAGACAAGATCGTTAGAGGTTGTAATAATTAAATATATTATGATGAGATAGATAAATATCTTGTATAATTTGTAAAATATTTTAAGGCAGTTTGTCGCTAAATACTTAAAGAAGTAAATAAACTTAAAGAAAGAAGAAAAGAGAATCACAGAGATTAGCCAAGATAAGAAGATAAAACTAATAAAAAAGACGTAAAAGATAAAATGTAGGAGAGCATAAAGAGAGAGGTTATAAATCTGTCAGGACTGTGGCTTTCTGTTTGGTACGATGAAAGTATAGGTATTTCATACCACGGTTAGGAAAACTAAAACGTTTTTGCTACGAAGTAGATAGTGGTAAGCTAGTACATATTTTGTATACAGAAAATATATTTGAATGAAATAGTTTTATCACTAAAAAGCAGTCCCTTTCATATAGCCAAAGATTAGAAAAAAGATATCAGCAATGAATAGATGAATAGTAATTTATAGCACTAATAATACTAAAACCAACGTGTTTTTGTTGTTATTGAATATAAAAAACCGGGACGCAATAAAATAATCCTTAAGACTATTAAAATGATATCTGAAAACAATAATCTCATTAGTATCGGACATTACGCAGTGCCAAAATCGATATAGATTGATGTCACCGCGCTTGCGATCGAATGCGATCCAGCTCTCTATAAATACGCAAGAAAGTGCCACTATGTCAATGTTGATGTCACAACTGAGAGAATAGAAAGCTCTTTGTCTATTCTATTCTTGATTTAATTGACTCATGAACTAGTCACTTATCATCTATTTTTATTAGTAGAGGAAGTCTCTGGTAATTATTTTAGCATCACAGAGGCAAGAATGTAATTGGACGGAAATCCGGAATTTCTACGTAGTTACGATTGATTGATAAGGTTGTTTGTTACCCTAGTTAAGAGTAATCTTTCGATAAGAAAATTCTAACAATTAGATTTATCTCATGATCTAGATATTATTAGATAAACATAGAATTTGATTTCAGCTATAATTGTTATCAGCGATTGATTCGTACTGTATTTTCTACTTAATCTAATGATGTCGAGATTCAAATTGTAAAGTTGTGTCTAGAGTAGATTTAACTTTAGTACCTAACTACAAGATTGGGTTAGTAAAAACAGTCGTTTACTCACTTCTCAAGCTCTCATTTTTAGTCAGCGTGTGACCTTTAGGAACCTCGTTCAGGGTCTTGTCAATGTTCTCCTTGACACGCTCATGCAGGGGGTCCCGCCATTTCTTGACGGGCACGTCATCCTTTGACGGTTGCTTTTGAATTGGTGGTTTACGCGGTGGGAGCTGAAAATTAGACCATGTTACTTTAGTTATGGCTATCACGTAGGACATATTAGTCGACAACAACTAGGTAAATTAGGACAGGCAAGTTAGTTAGTTGGGTTAAAATTTGTGGAATTACCTTTGAAGAAGGCGGTTTTGTAGCCATCTCTGTGCTTTCTGATTTTTCTATTGCTTTTTCAGCTGTAGCGGATTTGGGTTCAGGTTTAGCAGCTGCGGGTTTTGCTTCCGCTTTTGCCGGTGTGGGTTTGGTTTCAACCTTTTCAATAGGTTTAATTACTACCTTTTCAGGAGCCTTGGGTGCCGGTTTCTCGGCTGCAGTCTTAGGCGCTGGTTTATCGTTAACTACTTTTGTCACGGGCTTAGTATCTTTACTTGAAACTGTATTCTTAGTTTCTGGTTTGTCATTTATCGTGCTATTTGCTTTAGTAGGACCATTTTTCTCGGGTCTTTTGTCTACTATAGTCACTGACTTTTCTTTAGCTTTATCGTCGATAGTTCTGACACTTCGTAGAGAAGGTTTTTCTACTTTATCATTGCCTTTATCCTCAGATTTTAAGGCACTTTTTAATGCAGATTTGGTGAATCTTGGTTTTTCATCTGCTGGTTTTGTGGCTTGATCAGCCTGTTTAGCTGCTGAAGGTTTGACTAGTTTTTCTTCTACTGGTGCTGACACTCCGTTTTCTGCTTTGTCTTTGATGGTGGACTGCTTCTTTAGTGCGGCTGGAATTTTAATAAAAAATCATGTGATTGTGTATTTAAATATAATTTTACACAACTTTTATGTAAGCTTATGATATCATATTTTTTGTTCATTTGTTTTTAAAAGTTACGGTATTCTCTTGATTTTACCCTCTTGATCCAAAGGATTTCTTAAAGATTTGCAAATCATAATGTATCATTAACTTTATACTAAAATTTATAAAATGACTAAACAACTAATGTTCTAGATAATTTCTTCGATTAATTTTGTTACTCATCAAGATGTGCCTATAAAGATAAAGTCATACGACAACATAATAATCCTATAACTGAAAACAGAATGTTTAAAGGGCTGGAAAACTAAAACATGAAGTAAGAACAGTGAAATTGATTGTAGCACGTGTTTCGGCCCCGACGCGGTGCAGTTTGATGGCATTCGCGGACGTAAATAAACACAGCGTTTGCCAAGATGGCGGCCTTCGCTATTTTAGCGCGATTACATGTCAAATTCCCCTATTAGATGGCCAAGCGAATACGGAAAATTTATCGTAGGCATACAATTTAGTTAAATACTTTTAAATCCTGGATATATCTACACATATCTCACATGCTTCGTTCTTTATTGCAGCTGCCAACCTTGTGTTGGCGCCAACTAGGTAACCAAGATCGAGATAATCATTTATCGTAACATTTACCTACAATCTTGCAGATTCGTTTTTGTTAGAGGTATCAACATTGTTACCAACATTGCTACCAGATTTTCGGATTCACCTATTAAAAATCACTTAATCAAAAAACAGCAATTCTGAGCTTTTTAGTCTTCAGCATGCTTTACTGTTGACGCATAACCCGTTTCACCATTTGAAAATTAGTTTTCTCATATGGTTTTATATTACGTTCTTATAACCACAGTGTTCTTATAAATCAGCCACTAACCCCAACATCTTCGTTTATTTTGTAAAAAGTCTCTCCTCTCTAAAAATATCGCGGATGGCGGCGCGTGCTCTCGAAATATCTCCTAAACATCGTCGACGTTGAACACGTCACGACAAACGACCGCACAAGCTTTTTCAATTCCATTTTTATTTAACTTTTGTGATTAATCGTTTTGTTTTTAAATACATTTACTTTATTTTTTAGAAAAAAAGTAAAGACTTTCCTCTTTTTTCTTTTTAGCATTGAACGCTTTTCAGTTTCGTCATCTTCATGAAATGCATTCCACAAATGTTTAGACTGCATCTATTTTCATTAACAATAAGCAGATTTCACAAAAGCGCTATTTTCAAAATCGATTGTTTATAATATGACGTTGTCTAGTCACGTTTCTTTAACTCGAAGCTTGGCAGGAAATATTTGGATCATTAAAACGTAATACCCGATTTTATAGCTCCGTCCAATACTGAAACTTTTTTATTTTCAATGGCACGAACTTTATTGCACGGTCATGTAAACATGTAAAAATTTGCATAGGGGATTAAATGCAAGATTCAATTTACCGTTGGAACAGCACTGGGGAGTAATGAAACTGGAAGATTCGATAGATCACTTTTCAAACACAGTTTTCACGATTCATACACTGGTAATATTCGGGCGAAATTCGGAATTATACTGTTGTGAAGCGCGTACTTTTCGAACGGTCACGTCATTCGGTTCCGAACTCCAGACTAACAAACTTGTGAACGGTTTCGGAGAGTCAATTATTCAGAACCCGTGTCTCCTGCCAAAGTTTCGGTCAGGTGCTGACGTCACCATATACTTACACATATGTAGCCTACCCACAAATAAACAGTTACAAATATTATGCACTGTGAAATATTGCTTTCTTGTGGTAGCGTCAGTAAAAAACGCGGAGGAAATGGGAGATTTTTTTAAGGTTGGAACTTCTGAGTGTGTCGATTAAAGTTGACGATGCTGATCAGTGTTTCCTGTCGGGAAGTTCAAGTGTACATGTATTATAACGTCATCCCGGACGTGAAGATTTTATTTCTGGACATGACACGCTGTTAGTTGCATAGAATTCATTTTATGTTGCACTCGTTGACCTGCATCCAAAGATGGATCCTGTTTCAAAACAAACTTTTGATTTTTGTACTTATTTACTAATTTAATACTTTTGATTGAAAAGAACAAATACAGGGAAGAGCACAAAGGTACTGTTTATTAGTTAAAAAGAAATTTCTTCCAGCAGACCTGCGACAAGAATGCTGGGTGATAATGTAGACACAGCCTGTTTAAAAGTTAGATAGAATACTTAGAGTAGACTATAATAACTAAACTAAATCATACATAATACATCAAGTTATAATAAATAAAATACATAAATTCAATAATCAAATCGTACTTACATATCTACTTACAACATAAACCATTGAGGAATGGCAGAGAGGTAATGTTTTATAACTGGCTTAATATAAAATATAAATATTTTATGATCATTTGATGCCTGTATGCGGTTATTGAAATCTTTTAGTATCACATCAACTCACCATCAGAGACACATTTTCAACTCAGTTACGATAATAATTCCATTTTCCTAAACACTGTATTTATATTTAGATCGGTACTAGGTACAGCAAAATTGCATTGTCAATAACAATAGTAAAAAATGAAATTTCGCATGTAAAGAATAGGTAAGTCAAAGAAGGCGGGAATGATCAGCAGGTTCATGAAACTGATTGAACCGACCACTTCGTTTCTATCCATAACCTATCTGCAACACCTAATGTAATAAAATAAACAGAATCAGCTGCTTTCATCCAAAAGTAGAAACAAAATAAATACAAGTGGTCCGACACACATTATTTTGTTTGCAGACGCTATCTCACCCACACACATATACAAACGGGATATGACGAGCCGTAAGGTGCCAAATAAAGATTCTGAAAGAGAAGAAATCGGAAGAGATTTTCCATGTTTTTCAGACGATCTTTAAAATCATACTAATATTATAAAGGCAAGTGTGTGTCAGCTGAACGACGAAATTCTATGAAACTTGGTACCATGACCTGGAATCATTATCATCATAATCATTTCAACCAAAAAAAGTCCACTGTTGGACATAGGCTTCCCCCAAATGTCGCCACAATGAATGGTTCTGTGCGTCTTGCATCCATCGGATTCCCGCAACCCTTACTAGGTCATCGATCCACCTTGTAGGAGACCTCTCAACGCAACGTCTTCCGGTACGTGGTCGCCATTCCAGAACCTTTCGGCCCCAACGGCCATCTGTTCTGCGAGCAATGTGTCCTGCCCTCTGTCACTTAAGTTTGACGATTTTTCGTGCTATGTCCTGGAATAGCATAATATAGGATACGTTTTATCCCGTATGTACCCTGGGGATAATTGTCTACTTCCCTGGGGAAAATTGTCTACTATCGCGCGGCGAAGCTGTTGGCAGCAATTAGTAATGCAATAAAAATGAAAATTTGTTTACCTAATATATTCTTTTTTATGTAAGATCTGAAGATAGCGATAGGGTGACAGTAATTAAGAGAGGAAAAAAATGTGTTACGCTGAACCCAAGTAACAGTGGACAAGGTCAGGAAGATGATGACGTGAGATCAGAGAATTTTGGAACAAAATTAAAAAAAAAAAATCGGATATACAATATTATTTTTAGTTTATGCAAAACTTGAATATAGTTTGTTCAGAATCTCACAAGAGAATCAAAAGTTTTTACACCATGTTATATTTTTTCCCAAAAATATTTAAAAAGGTCACAAGTTGGACACCACCGACACTAAGTACAAAACAGGTCACGGCAAGTCAGGATGGTGCGGGGATACTGCACGGTCTCCCGCGAAGCGGCGAGCCTTCTGGCTGGCCTACATCGTGGGATCTGGAGGCAACAGTCCTTGAACACATGCACGATATGCGCGTGGAGATGCAACGCCAGGGTGAAAATCCGCTGCCGCGACAGGTTACGGCATGGCGGACAGAGCTGCGGCGGGATCTCATGGTGAAATGGCGTCAACGACTATCGCAAACCAGTGCTGGGCACGCCACAATCATGGCATGTAAGTCCCCTCTTTGAGGCGTGGCTGGAAAGACCTCATGGCGTCCTTACCTTCCGTATGACGCAGGTCCTCACCGGACATGGTTCGTTCGGGAGGTTCCTGCACCGGATTCGTGCGGAAGTGATGCCCGGGTATCGCCACTGTGCGGAATGCCCGGAGGACACGGTGGAGCACACAGTCGAGGTGTGCTCCGCTCGGGCGAATCATCGCCGTGCCCTCGTGGGGGTGATCGGCGGCGGAGACCTCTCGCTCTGGGCCTTGTTTGAGGCCATGGTCCGGAGCGAGGAGGAGTGGCAGGCAGTCGCCGACTTCTGCGAAGCAGTAATGCTCGCAAAGGAGGAGGCCGAACGCATCAGGCAACGGCGTTATCGCCGCCGGCGCCACCGCTGGGATACTGATCCCGATTTCCGGCCACCGTAGGCGCGGGCTTGCGGACAGTGAGCAATGGGTAGCTCGCTGTCCGGCCGTCCGGTAACTGTCCGGACCAAGCCCAAGTCGTCGACGGCGCGCACTGTTCCCGCGCGCCTCAAGGAGTTGTCAGCAACAGCAGGGACCCAGCCGGGTCGAAGCCTACTGGGGCCAGGGTTGTCCGAAAGGGAGCTCGAGCCCCGGTATGAAGGCTGGGTCTTTTAGTCAGTAAGAGTCTGACACTATCTCCCGCTCCGCCCAAGAGCGGGGGATGTCATTGGATGATTTTTTCCCACCATAAAAAAAAAGGTCACGGCAAGTCATAACAGCTTAGGATTTAGGTGCCAGCAAACAGCTAGGTGCAATGCAAAACAACCCCTTAGTCGCCTAGATGGCTCGGTGACTAGGTATGTATTTTTGCTGACATAACAAACTTATAACTTTGTGATTATTCATGATACAGTTATGAAATTTTGTACATAGATTCTTTACATAAAAATACATGTGTTTCGGGTTTCGCATATATTAAAAATAATGTTGTATATGACTTACAGTCTTGTTTAAGAAATGTAAGACGAATGAAGGATTTGTAGCCGTAAAAATAGTTCGGATCAACCTTAAAGAAAGAACTATTGTGCAATATTTAGCTCTACGCCTCGATTGAAGACTGTCATTTGTGGAAAGCTCAGCCCACGTAAATAGCAAAAAGACCGCTGCTAAAGAAGAATCTGTCATCACCTTTCATATAAACGATACAAACATAGCACCATTTACTCTTATTACGTCACAGATGATGTAAAGAATGGGCTGCTAGTGCCCGACCGTAACACGATTTGCAGCCGAAACCGAAACCGTAACCGATTTTTCGGCTTCTCTTCCAGTTTCGGCCTTAAATCTTACACAAAAACAGACGTGGTAACACAAAAACTAACATACATAAAAATAATAATTCGATACAGTTATTCCTAACTATGTTTCGATATAATTATGCTTAACAATCTAGCGATAACTTTATTTATATACTAAGTAATAATCGAAGATAATACAAATTATAACATACACACATAGACTAACGAGTCAGTCAGTTTTTAGATATTTACCACAAGTTCAAAGATGCTAGAAATTAGCTAGCGGTATGCTGAGCTGAATATTCGGCCCAACCCGAAATTCCAGCAGAAACTAGTTATTTTGGCCGAAACTGATATCGAACTTTCGGCCGGTCTCTATGTAAGTGCTTTACTGACGTTGGGCGCCAATATTTTATTGGTACATATTAACATCTCTAAATAATAGTAATAATTGTTTGGGTCATTGGTTACAACAACACTTGCAAAACTTAGTCCGTCTATGGTTGGGCATACATTAAATACTGATACTCGTACAACCTCTCTCTCTGTCTCTCTGGCCTCTCTCAACTGATCTATAAAGAACTCTGACAGTCGTAATCGGAAGCCATAAATCTGACACCAACCTTATCAAAGGGTTTATAGGGTTAAGGAGGTCAGATTGACAGTCAAAAAATAACTGTCACAGTCATGGCTTCGACATAGTAGGTAAAATTTAGTTTCTAGTTTCGTTATCTGTAGTTTTTGGAAAAATTACCAATAAACCTTCTACATTAGAAGCCAGTGTGTTATTTCAATGTTCCTTGGTACTTTTCAAGCTCTTTTAACTTTCAAACAAATGAAAAAAGACAATTTAACAAACCAAAGTCACAGCACAAGTGACATTTGGGACGATGTACGATTGTTTGTCCGATCAAGAAGTCGATCGTTCAAAGTCTCGACCCTGACTCCCATTTGTAGGTTGTGACGGTTGTAGTACGTCTCTTTTAAATTTGAGTGCAAAATTCGGAGGAGCTCAGACGGGAAACTGTACGAAGCGTGGTGAAAATATCTGCGCGATAAGAATCGATACACATCGCTCATCTCTAAATATTTAGCTGTGGTGTCTCGACATCGTTATCATTGAAGCAATGACAGTCTCCACTACCCGTATTTAAGGCGTATGCTATTCATGGCGATAAGTCCCCTCTTTGAGGCGTGGCGATCCCGATTTCCGGCCACTGTAGGCGCGGGCTTGCGGACAGTGAGCAATGGGTAGCTCGCTGTCCGGCCGTCCGGTAACTGTCCGGACCAAGCCCAAGTCGTCGACGGCGCGCAATGTTCCCGCGCACCTCAAGGAGTTGTCAGCAACAGCAGGGACCCAGTCGGGTCGAAGCCTACTGTGGCCAGGGTTATCCGAAAGGGCGCTCGAGCCCCGGTATGAAGGCTAGAAGGAACGGGGTGGGTCTTTTAGCCAGTAAGAGTCTGACACTATCTCCCGCTCCGCCCAAGAGCGGGGGATGTCATTGGATGATTTTTTCCCACCATAAAAAGGCGTATGCTATTAAAACCAAGGTTTTAGTTCAAAAATCTTTGGGGTCTTCAGATGAATTGAGTGATGTGGCGCAGCTTCAAATAAAGGAGGTGTTTTTTCATCAATGGACAACAAAAGATTGCTTAGTTTGAGTTTAAGCGAAACCCGAAACATGAGTATATTATTTTCGTGTAAAGAATCTATGTACAAAATTCCATAACTGTATCATGAAAAATCACAAAGTTATAGCTTGTTATGTCAGTAAAAATACATAGTCAACGGGTCATCTAGGCGACTGAGGGTTGGACCCAGCTGTTTGCTGACTTCTAATGTTCGCTATTATCTGCCGTGACCTGTGTTCTACTTAGTGTCGGTGGTGTTCAACTCGTGAACTTTTTAAATATTTTTGGGAAAAAATATAACATGCTGTAAAAACTATTGGAATCCATTCAGTGTTACGGATTCTGAACAAATTATATTCAGGTTTCACAAAAATATTGCTTATCACTACGACTAACATACAATGGCAATTGGATTAATAACAATATATTTGTCATATGTTTCGATATCACAATGCTTCAATGCCATGTAAGATATCCAGTCGGTTCGCACTATTGCTCCGTCTGAACAAGCTTTTAGTCTCAATTTATTCCACTGCTAGTAGCAAGTGTAGCGTGTCCACACGTCGCGACCAATTTGTTTGGAACTTTGCCTACGTTCACTACGACGTAGGCCACAGGGAAATAGCTTTTGATTGAAACCTCTACGTATGAAACCGTCCGTTTGTTTATCCGCGAAGTCCTCGTAAACCACGTGACAGATTTTGATGCGGTTTTCACTACTAGAAAAATAATAAAAGAATAGTCTAGGTGTAAATATTAATTTATACCAGTGTAAAGTTGGGCGGGTCACTAGTTTAATTTTCCATATGTATAAAAGCGAAATATCGATCACTGATCTCAAAAACTATAACACCTACAAACCTATGTGTTTGTGTGTGTAAGGAACCTACCTTATAGGGTGTAGACATCAGCTTAGAACGTATTTTACGAAACTCCACCCTAAGGGGGTAAACGGGGGTTGGAAGTTTGTATGAAAGTCCTATTTTCACGCGAGCATAGCTGCTGGCAGTAACTAGTCTAATATATAAAATTCTCGTATCGCGGCGTTTAGTATCGAACTCCTCCAAACGATTTGATCGATTTTTGTGATTTCTTTTGTGCATAAGTATATTTAGCAGATTTGAGAATAGGTCATAGGCTTTTTTACCCTCCTACTCTCTTCCTCCATGTTTTTTCTTTGATAATTTATATTGTAGAACAACGTTTGCCGAGTCAGCTACCAATAAAATATATAATATATTTTGGTTTCTCTCCCGCAGTAGGTTCGGAGATTTGTTTATGTTGTAGAATTTCAATTTAACGTAAACACTAAATATATTTTTATAAATTAGAAAAGGATGACTCAGTAAGAGTATTGGACTTCTTGATTAGACTATATTTATGGCAATATAATATTTTTGTCATGATCATGAGCTTCGCGCGAGTTTATGTAAAACAGACTATATAAGAAAACGATGAACAACAAGCAACAGGCCCGTAATTTAGTGCTAGGATAGTTTGGGAACGCCACAATTATGGCGATAAGTCCCCTCTTTGAAGCGTGGCTGGAAAGACCTCATGGCGTCCTTACCTTCCGCATGACACTGGTCCTCACCGGAAATGGCAAGTTCGGGAGGTTCCTGTTCCGATTTAAAGCGGAAGTGACGCCCGGGTGTCGCCACTGTGCGGAACGCCCGGAGGACACGGTGGAGCACACAGTCGCGGTGTGCCCTGCTTGGGCAGAGCATCGCCGTGCCCTCGTGGAGGTGATCGGCGGCGGAGACTTCTCGCGCCGGGCCTTGGTTGAGGCCATAGTTCGGAGCGAGGAGGAGTGGCAGGCGGTCGCTGACTTCTGCGAAGCAGTAATGCTCGCTAAGGAGGAGGCCGACCGCATAAGGCAACGGCGCTCTCGCCGCCGCCGGGATTCCGATCCCAATTTCCAGCCACCGTAGGCGCGGGCTTGCGGACAGTGAGCAATGGGTAGCTCGCTGTCCGGCCGTCCGGTACCTAACTGTCCGGACCAAGCCCAAGTCGTCGACGGCGCGTTGAGGCGCGCTGTTCCCGCGCGTCTCAAGGAGTTGTCAGCAACAGCAGGGGCTCAGCCGGGTCGAAGACGTCGCGTGGCGTGTATCAAGTGTAGCTCTACAAGTCTAGTTTCCATATAAAATGTATGGAAAATGACGCGCACAGATCGGCGTGTGTAGGACACGTGTGAACAGTGTGGTTCTACCTTTATTCCGGTCTAGCTGCAGTCAAAAGGGAGTGTCAAATTTTTACTGACAAAACATACTGAGTTCGTTCAGTTACCCTTTAAAAAGGCCACGGTAACCCTGTCGAACCTACACAGGATAGGTGTATCCTGGATTAACACATAGGCCGTAATATAAGCAGTGGTGACCGAGTGGTAATGGCCCCGACTTACGAGTTTGTATGTTGCAGGTTCAAACCCAGCCAGGCGCATTATTTTGTGTAATTTATTTCATCACCACTGCTCTCAAAAACGATGATGGAAAACATTGTGAGGAAATCGGCACTTCCTAAAACCAAAAATTTGAAGACATGTGACGTTCAATAACCCGTACTGGGCCCGCGTGGTGGATAATGGCGCTTTCCCTCTCTTAGAGAGGAGGCCTTAGTCCCACAGTGGGAATATTAAAGATATGCTATGCTGTAATATATAAAGTTGAGTTCTAATTTTATGCAGGCAGAACCACGGGCGGCAGCTAGTGATGAATATAAACAAGTACATACTAGTATTTCTCATTAAATCTATCCAACGTCCTTCCAACACACAGTAAATCAAAACACTCGCTTTCAAGAAAATAATGACAGAGTCACGGGATGGTAGATGATGCTATTATTACTGATAATATCTTCATCATGGCGTGGGCAGATACATTTACGTAGTTTTCAGTGTATTTTTCACTCGGAAACGTCATCCATGGAAGGAACTGGAGTATTATTAATAAAGTTTACGAAGTCTGGAGGTTATTGTAATAGTGTTAACACGGTCGAATCTGGTACGACGGGTTTTGGTTCGTTCCGTACCAAGGTCGAGTGTGAGTGACTTAGTGTGGGTTAATACTAATTAGTATTAAAATATACTCGACGTTTTAACACATGCTCCCACTTAGTGCGGCAGATTTGGTCCGTCCGTACCAAGGTCGAGTGTGAGTGACTCAGTGTGGGTTAATACTAATTAATATTAAAACATACTCGACTTTTTAACACATGCTCCCACTTAGCACGGCGGTTTTGGTCCGTACGTACGTACCAAAGTCAAATGTGAACCAGCGTGAGTTACTATAACCGCGCTTAATTTGGTACAGGTTTGGGAATTAAAATGTGCTAACTTCATACTAATACCTACTAATTGTAAAAATAATAACTGGATTAAAAATAGCTGTGACAGATAAAATGAAAAATCGTCACTTAATTTATCACGGCTAGTAGGTATATATTATGTAAAATTAATGTGATTTTGTATGTTTGTGCTATGCTTTCACGCCTTTATTATATGACCGACGATACACTTTGTTGGGGCAAGGAAAAAGGCACTGGGTACCTTCTAGAGTCTAGAAGAATGATAGAAACCTGAGAAATCTTCATTAAGGGTACTACAGCACCTAAAGGCTGATCTCTCTCAGACTGCATATATAAAAGAAAGGGATGCGCAAAAGACACTGCTTGCAAATATAAATAAATAAATAATATTCCACCACTTTCACACAATGTCATCTAATCCCAAACTAAGCAGAGCTTGTGATATGAGTATTAGACAGCTGATAAACATACTTATATATTTCTAAATACATTAATAATTAGATGTAGAATTCATTAATACCTAAATGTTTTTTTTATACTTAAATCATTTTAGCGATTTACTTACTAAAAATTACTAAAATTGATAGTTTAATTTTATAATTTTTTTTTACATTTAAAATTATAATATTAAAACGCTATACATAGAAATAGGTAATGGTAAAACGTTTCTTGGAAAATAATCTGACAAACAATCAAAATGACGAGTTTTGAACCATTAAAAGTAATCATTAGAGGCATCTTCGTGATTTTTTTTATATTGTACTAAATTAGCTGATTTCTGTTTTGTACACACTATCTGATTAGCATTTATCCTGAAGTATAACATATTATATTTCGATTCTCTTTTCTGAAGTGGGTTATATACTTTTGCGCATTATAAAACTCGCGATTAGCTCCCAGCCTTTTGCAAAAGCAAAATTATATAAAAGATAGATAAACTTTCTTTAGATAAAAATATATATATACTTAGATAAAATACAATTTTATTGTAAAAAGTAAGTAGGCATATAGTGTTGACTTTTAACAGATAGATTTTTTAATCGGAAAATAAATAAAACCCAATTGTCACATCAGTCATGTCAGATTATCATAAGTAGGTATATGTGTAACGCCTCATTTGCGTTCACGTTTTACTGCGTTCCGCATGTTTTGCAGTTAGACTTGGCATGAACAAGAGGTTAACGTCACATAAACCGAAAATGAGAGATTTAAACATGTCATTAAATGCTTAGTTTTAGTGGGACAAAGTGAATCTCTCTCCAATCCCGAGCGCACACTGGTGTAATATCTGCAGCGACCACTTTACAAAATTCGGTCACGAGGACTGTAGGATTTAAATGCTAGCATCATTTGACCGACTCTACATTTCCGACTTATTATTCTAACATTGTTGTGTTTTCATTTTAGGTGGGGAAATCACTCCCGCTCATCATGAGCAGAGCGAAAGGGTGTGTCAGACTTTTACTGACTAAAACCCCACTCCCTGTACTGCCTTTCATACTAGGGCCGGGTTTTCTTTTCAGAAACGAACCTGCTAGGCCTCTACGGTTTGCTGACATCTCCATGAGGTGCGCGTGGAACCACTTTGGAACACTACGCGCCGTCGACGACTTGGGCTTGGTTCGGACGGTTACTGAAGGGTCTGACGACGAGCTACCATTGCCAGAAATCGATATCGGGATCCGGCTGGGGCGTGAGGGACCTCGCGCGTGCACGTGCGGCCTCCTTCCTTTGCTAGCATTACTGCTTCGCACAAGGAGGCGACCGCCTGCCACACTGCCTGTACCAAGGTCCGACACGAGAGATCGTTGCCGCCGATCACCCCCACGAGGAACGGCTGTGCTCTGCTCAAGCGGGGCACACCTCTACTGTATGCTCTACCGTGTCCTCCGGGGTCCACACAGTGGTTACACTGGGGCGTTACTTATCGCACGAATCCGGAGCAGGAACTTCCCGAACTGATCATGCTCGTTGAGAACCTGCGTCATGTGGAAGGTGAGGACGCCGTGACGTCTTTTCAGCCACTCCTCAAAGAGGGGACTTACCGCCATAATTAAGGCGTGCCCAGCACTGGGTTGTGAGTGACAGTCGCTGTCACCATTTCACCATGATTTCCCGCCAGAACTCTGTCCGCTATGCCGCGACTTGTAGATGAGCTTTATTGTATGTTGGACACGCCACAATCGCGGCGGTTTATTCCCTTTTTGAGGATTGGCTGCAGAGGCGTCACAGCATTGCTGCGGTGGGGTCCAGTCGCCTCCTATTTCGAAGCAGTAATACTAGCGATGGTGGATAACCTAATGCCCCAGCCACCTACAGGGGAAGTTCCGGTCGTCGGGAGTTGATCCCAGAGATTCCCGATCACTGCAAGTGCAGGCTTGCGGACGAAGAGTAATGAGTAGTTCGCCGTTCGGCCGTCTGGAAAGGATCGATTCGAAGTCGTCGTTGGCGCGTAGTGCTCCACGCGCACCTCAGAGATGTTGGCGTAAAACCGTAAAAAAAATTACCGATAGAAACCTGCTTTATTCCTGAGTGACTTAGATTTAGCTACATTTTATGTACGCAGGCGAAGTTGCAGGCATCACAGATTAACTCGTTTTTTGTCTAAAGAATTATAGCATAGCCATTTAACGTGGCCCTGCCGCCAGTCTTCAGTGGACGTTTCCAAATGTCAGGATTAGGAACATCGGCGGAAGTTTGAAAGTGGCGCCAGTGACTGAAAAGTTGAAAGGGAATCGTTTGTCTTGGTATGGTCATGTGAAAAGGAGGGATGAAACGCATGTTACTAAAAAAGTTATGAGTTTACACGTGGATGGATGGAGGGGAAGAGGGAGGCCAAAGAAAAGATGGATGGATTGTGTGAGAAGCGATATGAAATAAAAGGGAGTTAGTGATAGCGTGACGAGTGACAGGACAGAATGGAAGAAAAAAACGTGTTGCGCCGACCCCAAATAAAACGGGACTAGGGCAGGAAGATGATGATGATGAGGAACATCGGCGTGAGTGTATTTTGTTTTTGTTTATACATGTGTACGTATTTAGATTATGGCGGTAGTTAATCTTTAAGTTACTTTGTATAATTATTGTCTATACAATGTATGTAACAGTTACAATGTCCTTAAACGTGTTGGTCATCTATTATATTAAACGGTGATATAGTAATAATTGTAACTGACAGCTGTCTATTCTACTTGGACAGTCCATTCGGTCTGATATTATTTCCAGAACTTTGACAGTGCTAGCCAATAGCCATGAGTAAGAGCCGGGCCACACGATGCGTTGCAGCGCCGCACCGCGAATATTTCGACGAATCGGCGGGCCGTTCGAGCGAGGTGGCGTCACTCGTGTGCCCACCGATTCGTCGAAATATCTGCGGTGCGGTGCCGCAACGCGTCGTGTGGCCCAGCCCTAAGGGTAGAGGTACACGACGCATTGCGGCTGCGGTGCGACGCCAGAGCGGTGTCGCTGCGTCGTTTTACATAGAAATCTCTGTGGTATTTCACACGATGCGCTGCGGCGCCGCACCGGATTTGCAACCACCGAGACGAGGCGGGGAGGGGTGAATGCGTTGAGACGTCGCGTCGCTGCTACATAACATCGTTGCGACGCCGCACCGCTCGTGTGCCCGCCGATTCGGGCAAATGTTTGCGGTGCGGCGCCGCAACGCATCGTTTGCCCCCGCTCTAAGCTTTGTTATTCCATTTAAAACAAATTAAAACACGCGTATAAAGCAGTCGCGCGGCGCTTTGCGGCTAATTTGAAGGCGCCCTTATAGACGTGGTCACTTACAATGGGAGGCCCATTCAGAAGTACCTAATCAGAAGACTTAAAGTCACCCTAAGGGCAACCGAAAGGGCTATGCTCGGTGTTTTCTTGCGCGATCACATTAGAAATGAAGATATCTGTCGGAGAATCAAGCTTATCGACATATCCTGAAGAATCGCCAAACTTAAGTGGCAGTGGGCAGGGGGCAGGGCACATTGCTCGCAGAACAGATGGTCGATGGGGCTGAAAGGTTCTGGAATGGCGATCAAATAGCCGAAGACGCAGCGTTGGAAGGCATGCTGTAAGATGGACCGATGATTTAGTGAGGGTAACGAGAATCCGATGGATGCGAGACTCACAGGATCGGTCATTATAGCGACACATGGGGGAGGCCTATATCCAACAGTGGTTGTTTTTCGGCAGAAATGATGATAATGATTAGACATGGCGTTTGTCTTTGATGCTTCTTATCTAACATCTCACTATGTGGATGCTAGTTTAAGTGGTTTTGACGCAATTTGATTGATTTTGAGCCAATAATTTGACTAAGTTCAATACGAGTAAATAATAGAAGGTTTGAATTTAATCAATTGACTTAATAATGCCGCCAAACAAAAACAAAATAAACTAACAAAATTGAGTTCAGCGCCATCTAGCGAAATAATGGCTAAACTCGGACCTATAGTCTGCGTTCCTTAACATAGTGTATCAAAAAGAAGTATTATTGTATGTACTTTTATATTTTTACGAGCCTCATTTATTTTGTGTTATAATATTGATTTTTATTACAGATTTCCAAAGAAACCACAAGCTACTCACGTTTTAAAGGCTTAGCTGGCGTCACGGCAGCGGCCGGCTCATCCACGGACACCGTCTTGGTGATGCTCTCCACTGGCTTCAGCTTCTTCTGCATCCAAGATGGCGGCGCCGCCACGTCCTTCTCCTTCACCCATGGCGGCCGGAAGGACTCCCGCCGCGGCCCGCTGTCCTTGCTGACGTTACCGATCGGCATTGTGAGCTGAAAAGGTTAATGTGTGCGTTAGAAATAAGAATTTTCTTTCCAATACACTTATTCTATAACCCGCTTTTACGCACGCAATTTACGGTTTTTCGCACTAGTGCAGAAAAGTGTGCGATCTCGCCCCTGTTACATTTATCGTATCAGGCGCGTCAACTCCCGTTTATTTATATCTTCGTAAGTGTATTGAAAACCGTCGTTTGATACACATGGGAATTTGTCACTATAGCACTCGGCTCCATAACATTCCGCCTCGGTCATAATGCCAAACTTACTCCACTTGTATCATAATCTATAATATAAAAATGAATCGCAAAATGTGTTGGTAAGCGCATAACTCAACAACGCCTGGACCGATTTCGCTAATATTTTTTTTGTTGTGTTCGTTATTATGAGGAGAAGGTTCTTATGGAAAAAAAAAATGAAAATTAGGGTAGTGTAGGGTAGAGTAGGGTAGTGTAGGGTAGAGTAAGATAGAGGAGGGTAGAGTAGGGTAGAGTAGGATAGAGTAGGGTAGAGTAAGGTAGAGGAGGGTAGAGTAGGGTAGAGTAGAGTAGGGTCGGGTAGAGTAGGGTATAGTAGGGTAGAGTAAGGTCTAGTAGGCTGAAGTAGGGAAGAGCGGGAGTGAAGCCGCGCGGGCACAGCTAGTTATATATAGTATCATAATTCAATTTTGACCACAAAATTTTAGGGTCGTGAGTGTGTTTCGCTGTGGTGTTTTTTTTTTTTAAATCGAAAAATATTTCTTTTCGCTCTGGGTGGAGCGAGAGGGAGTGTTAGATTTTTACTGAAACTATCTGAAGTTAATGTATAAGGACCGTTTTCTTAGATCGACTACAGTTTTCGCCTGTAACATGAGCGTCTTTTTTTAGAAGTTTATAAACTCAAATCTAAAATATTTTTCAAACTTTTAGGCTCGAAAAATTATTTGAAGATTGATAAGGCTTACTGTCTGCGGACGCGCTTGGTGTACCTACGTCTGCTCAAAGCGAAAACTACGAAATTCTGTCGAAAAAGCGGCAACGACAGCGACGGCACGACGCGGACGTTGCCACTTCGTGGACAGAGTTGCATGTGGCATACATCAAGCGTACAGTTGCCATAACGGGCGGTTGCGCAGAAGTCAAATATTCGGTCTTTTTAGTGGTGCGAAGTGAGACGCGGGGGTGTCAGTGATTGGCTCGCCGCGTCATCGCATCATAGACGTCACTCCTGATTCGTTTCCTGCGTTGCTGCATGTATCTAACAACGAAGACGATTGGCTCGCCAATGTATGGAATGCGCAAAGCGATCCCCACTCTGACGCCGAGCGCTCAAGATCCGTTTTGGCAATTGTAATAAAATCTTCTAGCAAATCGTATGTAAAGCAATAGGCGTTCGGAACAGCAACGACACTGTTGGTGCATCAGTTGAGCTATTAGCTGCTGCGCTGCGTGTTGCGTGTTCACTTCCTGCGCGCGAATACCTACTACAATAACTAAAATAATGCAAATCCTCATATATTTATTTATTTATTATAATCTTTATTGTACACCAAATAAACAAAAATACAGGACAAACATTTAAAAGAATAAGTGCACAATGGGCGGTCTTATCGCACAGGGCGATCTCTTACAGACAACCTTTGGATGGACTGAGAGAAAGGAGATAGATTAAGGGTTGTCAGTGTACAAACATCAGATATAATACTAACAAGATACATTAACACAAATACATACATACAATACAAAAAAAAATATACTAATAAATATCAAATATATAGTTGAACCAGGAGAAGAAAAATATATCAAAGAGAAAGGTAATGCTCCTTCACCATCTTTTTAAATGTTGGTAGCGTTTGAGCACGCATATACCAAAATTCGAAAAATAAATTAAAATCACGATTTAAATAATGAAATACTTAATTCATTAAACCCCAAGCGTTTGCTCTCTCATAGTCTTTCTATTGTGTCTTGATCTAAGATCCGAAGAAGAAATGTCTTCCCTCAACTGTTATTCGATTATGATAAATTTTATGTGCTAGATAATAATAATAATAATTAGTAGTAGTAGTCGACAGTCGTGACGGCCAATGGCTTAATAGCCGAGAGCCTCGATCAACATCTGCGGAGGCTCTCGTTAGGCAGTTGGATCAAGGGCTTGATCCAGAAGGCAGTACTCCTTGACACGGCGCGTATTGTCCGGAGGATAAATTACACCCAGACACAGAACAAATGATCATGCTCATCACACAAACATTTGTCCTGGGTGGGAATCGAACCCACGACCTCCGGCATAGCAGTCAGGGCCACTAACCACTAGACCAACAGGCCAGTCAATAATAATAATGCGTTTATTAAGACATTCCGAATAGGTTGCCTAGCTAAATCTGGTGCCAATGATGTTAAACAATAAAATTTGTTGTTACATTTTTGACATCAATTACCCCTCATTTGTTATTTGGGAAAGTCGAGCATCAGTTAAAAGAATGTACCCCAAGGAACTGAAAAACTATAGGTTGCCTCCTTTTTTTTGGTGCATAGAAGGGTTGCCTCGCATATAGAGGTGAGTAAATGGCCCTCATCTGTTATTTAACCTTTTGAATGTCGTAAGTTACACAGTTCGACATAAGCAATTGTCTTTCTCACAGAAATCTGTATTTCTATTGTGTCTCTAATTACGGCATTCGATGAGTTAATCGACGTTTTTTCACGTTAATTAGTGTTTTTTAGTCTAATAGAAGCTATTAGTAACGAAAGAACTCAATTTGTAAGTATTTGAAAAAAATCTTAAATATAAAATGTTCGCGATCTCAGACAAATTATGGTTTAACATAATTGGCACCAGATTTAGCTAGGCAACGTATTCGGAATGTCTTAATAAACGCATTATCTAGCAAATAATGTTTGTCATAATCGAATAACAGATGAGGGAAGAGATTTCTTTTACGGATCTCGTACTATCTCTAATTATGGTATTCGAAAAGTTAAATGTACTTAGGTAGCTATTTTATAAATAACTAGCTTTTGCCCGCGCGGCTTCGCACCCGCTCTTCCCTACTCCACCCTACTAAACCCTACTCTACCCTACTATACCCTACTCTACCCTACTATACCCTACTCTACCCTACTATACCCTACTCTACACTACTCTACACTACTCTACACTACTCTACACTACTCTACACTACTCTACCCTACTCTACCCTACCAAACTTCACATAAACCATCTAACTAAATAGTCCGAACAAAGCCTTAACATTTGGTTTGGATAGGTGAGCCCGTTCTTGAGTTATAAAATTACAACGAAAAGTTGTATTGATTTTTATATATATAGATATATATATATTGGTAGCATTTTGGTATTGGTATCTACACCGCACACCCAAACACTCAGTGACGCCATCAAAAATTTATCAAAATAGGCAACTATTTTAGCTTAAAATAGGATTAAAAATGCTTACTTTAAAAATAACTGAAATCAATTCAGAAGTCGATGAATTAAGTAGGTACTACTTTCAGGATGTGCGTATATTATGCTATCTACATGTTGTAAATCTACGGTCGACAGTTCGTTCAGAGCGTTTTATTGTCTAAGTTGTGATTAGTTTACAAGTTTGTGAAAGCACCCAATATACCAGTACCCCTAGCCAAATTGCAAATCTGCAATAGTTAACGCTAGTAGAAAGCTTCAAATGTACGGGAATGACGTCATCTCAACGCTCAGTCACGTGGTCAAAACAAAAGAATTGGCGGCAAAGTCAACTCGAAGCGTTCGACGCAAACGAAGTAACTTGGCTACGGCTGGAGTAATTTCTTTAGCATCGCAAAATTATAAAAAAGTAAATAAGTAAATGAATATCCAATATTTTGTATCAATGTGGTAAATTAGGTAGGTACCTATTTAATTTGTCGCCATCATTAATTACACCTACCGGAAGATAATACAATTCAATGCACCAATTACAGAATGAGACAGGCATATCTAAAGTCTAGATTCTTAGTAAAGTGATTACGTAATTAATTAATATTGACGTAAATATGGAAGATAAGGGAATTCACATGGACTAGCTTAATGAAACACGTAACTTTAATTATTGTTATTCTTGGAAGATTTCCATCGAAATTGGATAACGTACACAAGAAGTGTACAGTCATGGCTCAAAAGTGCAGTTGCACAGTATCAATGCGAAAGTTTATACCTACTTAGAAGTAAAACGTTTTATTAGGCACATATTGTTGTTGTGAGACCGCCCATTGTGCACTTATTCTTTTAAATGTTTGTCCTGTATTTTTGTTTATTTGGTGTACAATAAAGATTATAATAAATAATAATAATAAATGTTGTTACACATACTGTAGAAACATGATTGATGCCTTGATGGTGATGAAGATTGGTAGGTGCAGTGGAAATTTGAGGGCAAAAGGTCACGTGTCCGTCAGTCATAAACTTCTTCTACAAAGAAATTTTAAACATTTTAGCATTGGTGGAGTGTAAATGTAATTTTGACCCCGACTGTATTTTTCGTTCTTAAGTTGCCATGACTTTCTTCGGGCTTGTATTTGGGAGCCCTAAGTTAGGATTTGTATCCTGACGACTTCTATGGCTTTCTACTTAAATACAACTGTATTCAAACTGGGATCAAACCCTTGAGGCAGGACGCAAAAGTGTGTCTTGTGTCAGATACAAGCTACCGATGAATATTTGATTTCTATAGAACCAGTATGAAATCATCCACTCCCTGCGCGTACGTAAACATTTTTTGTGTCTAGTTTCTTCCACTTAAGGCCCAAGCGCCCGAAAAGTGCCATAAAACAGTGACTTTCTGGAGCTTACTCCTCGTTAACGGCCAGGTTTGTAGGGTTGAAAAAAATATATGTTTATTATAGATTCATGAGTAACATTATCAACATTTGATTTTTTCGTGCTATTAATACTTTTGTCTAAAAAAAATATTTAGCAATTTCGCAACTTTTCCCTACTCCTTCGAAACGGCTTGGATCTTTAGAAACATTTTTACACAAAATTGGTGGTTAAATATTCTTCAAAGTGAACATAGCGTATGTAAAGGAATCAATATTTCGCAAAGAAAATGGATTTAAAGGACAGCCGCGCGCTTTCCGGGCGCTGCTGGCCGCAAATAAATGCACAGATATGCGTACTGCCGCCTAGGCGGGTGCGAGAGTTGCGTCCATTTAATTTCGGCCAGATGATTCAAGGAACTATAAGCCTTAACAAAAAGCTAAAAGGGTCTACAATTGCGCAGCACCACTGTCGACATATCCTAGATACAAATGAGGTAATCAGTCAACCAGGTGGTATTTATCTGGTTGATAGACATAATGCGTTCTATTATATTATCCGCCAAGAACATAATAAATAGATAACATTTTTATGAATAATGGAAGTCACAATGAAAAACTCATTGTGACTTTTTTATTCATAACAAACTTTATCTTTCTACGTATCAATTCTCAACGATTTCTATCTAGTAATATTTCTGATAAAGAGATAATATGTTATTTTTATATTTAAGCTGAGCTTAAATAAGGATTTCAGCATACAGATAAGCAGTCAGCAGAATGCGATCTCCTAAGCTCCTAGCTAATAAGCATATTAGCTTGCAAACTAGCAAGACTACACTAGGTAGGGTTTTACTACATTAGGTGTAAGCTTAATTAGTGTTTGAATTTTATAGGATGAAACACACTGACTGTTGGGCAAGAATCTCCACCAAGTGGGTACCTGAGGATGGACGACATTTTTCCAGCAACAAAAAAAAAACGACCGCTCAATACAAACTGTCCAATCAAGTTTATATAATATTTTTTCTTTCTTTTAATAATTCACAACTATCACACGACGCCCTCTAGTCCCAAGCTAAGCAGAGCTTGTGTTATGAGTACTAGATAACTGATAAACATACTTATATATTTCTAAATACATACATAATTATAGATAAATTATACCCAGACACAGAACAATGACTATGCTTATCCCACAAACATTTGTTCTGGGTGGGAATCGAACCCATATGTAGAAGACGTGACATTCACCAACTCGCACTGGGCTAGCGTGATGGATTATGGCCCATCCCCTCTCCTAGACAAGAGGCCTGAGTCCCAGCAGTGGGAACATTAAAAAGGCTGATAATACTATGCTACAAAATACAGCAAGCAGGCACTTTGAATTGTTGATTGAACTGCGAAGGTATTCTAATGTTTTATTTGTTTGTGTTGTTAGGGTATTCTTATGTTTTTTGCAGTATTTGGCAACAAATTGATCGAATCGGCCTTCTCGCCAAGCATCATTGAAGAGTGAAGTAAGTACATACTACAGCAAAATTCTTTGCTCTATTTTATCAAGATTGCGTTTTATTGCAGCAGTGATTTCACATATTGTCCAGTTGCATATACACCAGAGATTGTATACTACAAAAATAATTGAAACAACTACAGTAAAAAAAAAACTGTTCTACAAAATCCTGTCACAGTTTTTTGTACGAATAATGATAAAATAAAACGTCGATACTATGAGGAGATGACAGGCCCTAGACAAGTGATGTTCTATCCGCGAAACAGTTGCGATAACAGTTGTCAAAAAGTTGAAAAATAATATGACAGTGTACTAAATGTAGTGTCAGTGCGCAGTGGCTTATTGATCGGCGTCTGTGCTGCGTGTTGTGGATTCGATTTCCTGGATATTTGTGCATGTGAGTTTATATGTTTGTGAATGCACCTATGATATAGGAGAAATTCAAATGCAAACATTAAACTATAGGTTTTGCTGTCAGTTTTGCCACAGCAAAGCACAGTATTACAATATTCCCCGTCTAATGTGATGATTGACGTTTTTTACTGTTTGACGAAAATCATCATTCATGATTGATGGAATTGATTGACGCTTGCATGGTCGCCTAAGAGCATGGCAAATATTAGAAAAAAAAACCAATGTGTGCTTAAGAAGGCGATAGAAGTGAAAAAATTATCAAGGCGAGGATAGTGATACAAAATCGTAATCGTTCGGGTTACGTCGGCCGACTTGAGCCGACCTCACCCGAACAAGCGTTACATAGCCGAGCGTGACGGTTCAGTCTCATTCAATACCAACAAAATAAAGTGCTTGGGATGCCTACAGGAATTCTTCCTACAAGAAGTATTACATAGGTATTTATAAAATAAATTATTGTGTACCCACAATATGGTACAACAGTGAGATTTTCAAAGCTGTTGAGATACTTACCGTGGTCTTGTAACGCAAAAGGCAAAGAAAGGATCACAGGTGGGTTTTAGTCAGTAAAAGTCTGTCACGCCCTCTCGTTCCTTCCAGAGCAGGAGAAGTTATTTGACGAAAACTACCAGTATTTCCATTTACTTTCGTCTCCACATTGTGGAAGCTCATTAGGTAGACCAGCAGGCTTACTCTTGAGTTCAATTCCGATCGGTCGACATTGAGATTGTGACGTTTCGTACGTATTCAATGCTAGCGCCAAATTGGTTCAAAATTGCGTGGCCATTTTGAGAACTAAGTGAAATCGTACATGTTGACAATATTGTTTTCAAGAGTACCAAATCACGTAACGTCAAAATTGACATTGCAATCAGATTGACTTTAGATTGAAATTGAAATGAGAAGAAACAAATAAATAAAAATTGACATTAATTTGGAGAGTAAGCCTGCAGGTATGTAATGGAAATTGAAATGATTATATTATTTGATATCCACAGAAGAACCAAGGTTACCGACAAAGCAAGAAGAATCGCCAAACTTAAGTGGCAATGGGCAGGGCACATTGCTCGCAGAACAGATGGCCGTTGGGGCCGAAAGGTTCTGGAGTGGCGACCACGTACCGGTAGACGTAGCGTTGGAAGGCCTCTTTCAAGTTGGACCGATGACCTGGTAAGGGTTGCGGTAATCCGATAGATGCGAGACGCACAGGACCGTTCATTGTGGCGGCACTTGGGGGAGGCCTATGTCCAACAGTGGACGTCTATCGGCTGAAATTATGATGATATTATTTTGAAATCTAAAACTGAATACAATCGTGTGTCTAAAATGGTACGTAACGGTTTCCTTTGTGGATATTTTCGATAACTGACACTTGTATATCAGTGATATGATATTTAAGATTATTACATCACTTTGATAAATATAACGTCTCATTCGCACTTAAAATTTATGATCAGCTGGACATTTACTTAGGTACTTATTAGACTTTATAAAATAGATGGATACTTTGTCTTTTTTTTTTTGAGGCTAGGTAGGACACACGCAAGAGCGTGTGTCCGATTTTTACTGACTAAAACCCACTTGTATCCTTCAGTTACCCTTTACGTTCTAAGGCCAGGATCACTCTTCTAAATGTACCCGCAGCCTTAGCAGACATCGGTACAACTTCGACCCTTTAGTTTTGTGAACATTTCTTTGACGCGCTTAAAACATTACCAGACGGGCAGATGACGGGCTACCTATTGCTCGTCGTCCGCAAGCCCGCGCCTACGGTGGCCGGAAATCGCCTTGACACTCCCGACGCCCGGGGCACAAAATATATAGGTACAGAAGTCAATCTGCATACAAAGCGCGCTCGAGCAACGCACACAAAAGACACCGCTCACAGACACGGAAATTGCCTTGACACTCCCGACGCCCGGGGCACAAAATATATAGGTACAGAAGTCAATCTGCATACAAAGCGCGCTCGAGCAACGCACACAAAAGACACCGCTCACAGACACGATGTCTCGGTCGCGTCTCGGATCACTCGTCGAACAGTTCCGGCTCAAACGCTCATTAGTGTGCGTCCACCGAGCGCTGTATAAAAAGTGGAATACATACATGAGATTGTCTTCTGTACCTATCTATTTTGTGCCCGGGTCGTCTTTTTGGTGCCTGAATTTATCTCTACGATGCTTTCTCTTTTTATTTGAATCATCAAATAATTCCTCCTGTGGAGCGAGAGCGCGTATCAGATTTTTACTAACTGAAACAGTCCCGTGTTTCTTCATTTGTCCTTTGCGTTCCAGGTCCGCGGTGGCTCATTGCGAACTATTGTACAGCCCTGTGATTCCATATGAACTCTCATACATAATATTTATGTCTCGCTATCTTTGAATTGATCACTTCATGATATTGCTAACGAAAACTGGGAAGATCGTTTTAACTTTAATATTTGATGATATGTCAATCCTCGTTTGCCCATATCATTGATTTTGGATTGCAACGCCGACTACTACCTACGGGTCATAGGACTCGCTCAGCAATAAATAATCGATAATGTTTCATGTACCGGATCGACCCTCCACGGGATTGGGCACGCCACAATTATGGCGATAAGTCCCCTCTTTGAGGCGTGGCTGGAAAGACCTCACGGCGTCCTTACCTTCCGCATGACACAGGTCCTCTCCGGAAATGGCAAGTTCGGGAGGTTCCTGTTCCGAATCAAAGCGGAAGTGACGCCCGGGTGTCGCCACTGTGCGGAACGCCCGGAGGACACGGTGGAGCACACAATCGCGGTGTGCCCTGCTTGGGCGGAGCATCGCCGTGCCCTCGTGGGGGTGATCGGCGGCGGAGACCTCTCGCGCCGGGCCTTGGTCGAGGCCATGGTCCGGAGCGAGGAGGAGTGGCAGGCGGTCGCCGACTTCTGCGAAGCAGTAATGCTCGCTAAGGAGGAGGCCGACCGCATCAGGCAACGGCGCTCTCGCCGCCGCCGCCGGGATTCCGATCCCGATTTCCAGCCACCGTAGGCGCGGGCTTGCGGACAGTGAGCAATGGGTAGCTCGCTGTCCGGCCGTCCGGTAACCGTCCGGACCAAGCCCAAGTCGTCGACGGCGCGCGCTGTTCCCGCGCGCCTCAAGGAGTTGTCAGCAACAGCAGGGGCCCAGCCGGGTCGAAGCCTACCGGGGCCAGGGTAATCCGAAAGGGCGCTCGAGCCCCGGTATCGAAGGCTTGAAGGAACGGGATGGGTTTTTTAGTCAGTAAGAGTCTGACACTATCTCCCGCTCCGCCCAAGAGCGGGGGTTGTCATAAGATGATTTTTCCCATCGAAAAAAAAAAAAAAAAAAAAAAACCCTCCACGGGATTAAAACGATCAAAATTTAACGGTGTATAATAATAAAAGGTCTCAAGAAAGTAGGTCAAACGAGGATTGACGTCATATCATCAAACTTTAACGTTTAACCTTTCGAATACTGTAATTATAGACACAATAGAAAGACAATGAGAGAGCGAACGCCGGAGTTAGCTTGGGGTTTATTGAATTGAAAGGATCTGTACCCCTAGCCAAATTGCTAAACTGCAATCGTTAACGCTAGTACAAAGTTTCAAATGGACGGGAATGACGTCATCTCAATGCTCAGTCACGTAGTCAGAACAAAAGAATTGGAGGCGTGGCCAACTCAAAGAGTTCTACGAAAGCGAAACGGTTGTAACTTGGCTGGTCTTGCCTGTGTAAATTGTTTTACAACATTTTGAGAAACTGACATATCAGCGCACAGCCGGAACTACCGGGCCTAGGCATCGGTAAGTGGAGCGTTTTCGTAAAGACTGGCGTCTCATTTTAATTCTTTTGATATTATCTGTTAGTCTAGCTGTGTCCAACTCAGCGCCACTTGAGCTTTTTGCATTGAATCAGGGCCTCAAGTCTGCTATTACAATAGTGTCAGAATAGTCTATCATTGATTTCATAATTGTTGATTTTGACAAGTTTTGGAAATCTACTAATATAATGGCGTCATTATGACTTTCTGATGGTCAACCACTGATACTCCATTGAAAGAAATGGCATAGATTGGTAGTCTCGTACATAATGGCAAATTAATGTCTGACGTATGCGGTAGTCTGCTAAAATTTGGACAGTTCCTTTGATCAGTGTCCTACCATTAGAACGTCATTGTGCAGTCAGTGCTTTTAATAAGCTCGATATTGTAATTTTACCTTAATTCTATTACGAGACCATTGACCGATCAATGATCGATCATTATGAATTAGCAGATTCGGAACTTTTAGCAAAATGACAATGGGATCGTGTTGGAATGACGAATTTATAAAAATAGCAGACTTAGGCCCCAGAGCGTCGGTAACTTTTGTCTTCTTTCGAATATACTACAATATTATAAACGTATTTTTGTTAGTATTATAGAATTGTTATTATGCGTTGTAACTTGGCTAGGGGGCTGGCCAGTTTTACTCCACCATATCATGAAGTGATAAATTCCTATGATCTGACCACAACATTTATAAACCAGACCATTCAGTTTACAAATCATAGATCTGTATTTAGAGTTATATCATCTTAGGTCACTATCCATAAATGACCGTCTCTTTGCTTGCCAAGTTTGATGACTGGATGACCATAAGTATTCAAGATATATGTGATTTTGTTCAGCAGAGTAATTATAGAAATACACACTCGTAGTTGAAATAGTAGCATAATTGGATGCTTCATACTTTGATCTTCTGCCAGAGAACTCTTCTATTTATTTATTTAGTTACAATCAGCTCTACAACATTATACATTAGGTGTTATACAATAGAAACTAAGAAATAAAAAGCATATTTTAGTTTGATTTTAGTTAGTTGTAATTAGCGTAGGGTTTTATTTTTATTTCATTTTTTTAATAAGTTAAATAAATAAATAAAATAAGAGATGTAAATATTTTCATAGATATACAGTAATAACTATTAAAAAAAAAGAAATAAAAGAAAATACATATAGGTACATATTGCATACCTTATTATTATTTGTTACATATTTTTTATCTACACTTAATAATAAAGAGGTAAAGTTTGTTTCTTTTTTTTTGTTTGTAGGAAGTAATCTCTGAAAGTACTGGTTCGATTACCTACTAAAATTTTTTCACTGATAGAAAGCTGCTTTATTCCTGAGTGGCTTATGCTATACTTTATGCACGCGGGCGAAGCTGCAGGCAAGAGATAGTTTTTTAATATTTTTATTATTTTTTCAATGCATATTTTAATTTTAATTTGTTGTAATATTTTAACCGATTGAATTTTGTATTTCAATTGAGTTTTCTAATATGGGTTTTTACCTGAAATAGATGATTTTTAACCACAAAACTAATAAAACAAGGTTTCCTTATACTTTACTTTCTATACTTATAATAAATCTGTTAAAGTTTTTAGTTTTGCGCGCATCACGTAAAACGTATAAAATCGATGTACCTACATAAATTTTATACTTTAAAATGGTGTGTTATCATCATCATCAGCCTTTTTAATGTTCCCACTGCTGGGACTTAGGCCTCCTCTCTAAAAGAGGGAACGGGCAGTAATCCACCACACGGGCCCAGTGCGGGTTGGTGTGTAACTTGATAATACAAGGTGTAAGGGACAGCCCTCCACAAACTTTAAGGGCTTGCTCAGTAGACGAAACTGAACAACCTTCCACAAAATTTTTTTTCAGGAAACAAAAAAAATAATCGACCTCGCCATACAAATTGTCCAATCAAGTTTATCATTTTGTATGGTGAGGCTGATTTATTTTTTCGTTTCCTGAAAATAAAATTTGTGGAAGGTTGTTCAGTTTCGTTAACTGAGCAAGCCCTTAAAGTTTGTGGACTGCTGTCCCTTACACCACTAAGGCTTTGTTTCATTACAATTGGTTAACTATATCGAAAGATGTACTACATTCATTGACTGTCAGGCGGTACGAAGTTCGCCGGGCCAGCTAGTATGTAGAATAAATAAATGCATGCAAGCAAGTTTACGAAACGGTACGGGGAATAACGATTCTTCCTACTAATATTTAAAATATCTGTATGTTTAAATCGTTCAGCGTTTATTAATTAGTCTCGCCTAACGGCTGCATGGATTTAGGTATTTGTAGTCTCAGACAGAACTTATAAAAGAAGGCAGTTGGGTATTTTTCTATATTTATTTTTTGTACAGTAAAAAGATATTTTTTACAAAATTGGTTATTAAATGAAACATTTCAAATAAGTATTGTATGAGAAAGAGTGGGGGGCTCGGGTGTGGTGGGGTCAACTCGCTATCTTTTTTTAACCGATTTTAAAAAAAGGAGGAGGTTCTCAATTCGGTTGTATTTTTTATATCTTCATTTTTAATATTTTTATACGTTTGTAACCTAATGGCGGTGATGTTTTGTGACGAATTTAGTTTGTGAACTTTTTTCAATTACTTGACAATTTCCCCTTCCACTAGATTTGAATGAACTTAGTTAATTTTGAACGGATTTGAAAAAAAATCTACTTGAAATTTTGGATATTACTATCGACTCACCTACTCATTTAGGTATAATACCATAACTATCACACAACGACGTCTAGTAGTAAACATACTTATATATTTCTAAATACATACATCTATAGATAAATAACATATCAGCAATGAGCATAATAGAATGCCGATTTGAAATGGAACACTATTTAAATTCTCATTTTCAACCGACCACTTCGGTTGACTCGTAGTTCAACAAGCCCCTTGGTCAACTGACCCCATGAGCTCTAAAAAACATAAACATGAAGCTAAAATTTAATAAAATAAGTCGTAACTATATTAGATCGCTGAGAGCTAAAATACACGCTAGCAGCTGGTGTAACGAGCCAAGCATCGTATCCATTCATTCAACAAGACTAGATATTTTTAACGCTCCCGTCATAAGCTCTAGTAGACTTAGGGCCTGGGTAGACGAACCACTTTATTGATATACTTTATTGTCATCAGAATATACAAAACACATCACATCACATCACATTAATATTATAAAGGCGAAAGTTTGTATAAGTATGTGTGTGTATTACTGGTTGCCAGGTCTTGAAACCGAAAAGCCGAACAGATCAGCCAGTTTAGCCGGATATTTGGCTAAAAAAACGATTATTTTTTTAAAATAAATGCTCCTTGAATCTATTTAAATTCTATTGAAACAACAATAAAATTATCTGGTATAAGTGCTAGTTGCTTTCATCGTGATCATACAATGGAACATATTATGACAAATCAAAAAAAAAAAAGATCAAATTTAAAAAGCCTAACTAAGTCCGGACAGGCCGGACTCCGTCCAATTAGGCCGGACACGCAACTAAAAAGCCTGACCATGTCCGGTTTTATCCTGACGTGCAACTCTATGTTTATATTTGTGTCTCCTTCACACTCAAACGGCTGAACGGATTAGAATGAAATTTAGCAGACCTAGAATAGGGTAACCTTGTGCAGAAAATAGCGTAGGATTTTTATCCCGTTCTCTTACGACATTTTTTTAATTTTATGTCATGTGCTAAGTTTTTTTTAATGGAGTATTTTAATTTTTTATCTAAGTATGTCAATATTGTCACTGTTAAAAATGGGAAAGAGCAAGATAACCACATCAACTCTTCACACTCACTCCAACACACCCACTCACACAGCACACCACTACTAGGCTTGAATGGTACTAGCGTTTTATTCTGTTTGTTTCTGAGGCATAAATGTTTAGATAGTAAATCGTAAATCCTTAATTGGCTGTAACATTAGTTTATCTTTAAGTAAATTTTTTGTAAAAGAGCTGTGGATTTTGTGAATAAATAAATAAAATAAAATAAAATAACTCGACACAAGTATTAGCTTAGTGGAGTTGTATAAGTTGTACCGCTGCCAAAACTAGATATCATATAAAATAATCACGCCTGTATTCTTACTTACTTAGTTACTGGATGATGGTTGTAAGATAGTCACTCTATGAAAATTAGTGATGTTCAGCTGCAGCCAGTTAGAATGAAAACCGATTTCAAGATAAATGGAAAAAGTTTAAACAGATTTATTAATACCTCAAAAAGGGCAAGAAAAATTGTATTTTCATAATGTCACTTATGGGAGTGATTGTGATCATTTTACTCAAGAGTAAAAAGTATTTAGTGTATTGCTAACTGCGGCAGTGAGCACTAATTCAGACTTGGAAAAATCTCGTAAATACTTCACTGACTTTAACTCAGCTCATTGCAAAGAAAACTACTGAATGGCGCACAATTTTTACATGAATACTTGACTTTTTTCCCCGAAATGGTAAATCATCAAATAACTTCTCCTCTCAAGGGTAGAATAAATTAACTAAAACCAGCTGTGTCCTTCAGATACCCTTAGCTTTTCAGAGCCACAGTCACTTTTTCAAAGGATCTGGCCGCTCTACTTGCGTTGCGTCACAAGGTTCAGTTGAAAACCAGCGTCAGGCACTAGTTGTCTGGCATTCATGCTGAACTGGACCTATTTTGGTGCAGCCATGAGGCACACGACAACTGTATTTTTTATTTTATTTTATTTTTTTGCTTCTTTTACTTTTGAAACGTGTTTTTGTTCATTATTGTGTTTGGGCTTTGTGCTGTACCAAATAAATTATTTTTCTCTCTTTCTTCCTTTCTTTCTTTACTTGACAATTAAAACAAGGAAGTTACTCAAAATAATCAAATATTACGTTATAACAGGGTGTGACCAGCCAGTGGTATGCGAAGGTGTGTATCTACTCCGTCATCTATCTCAGTCACCAATGGCAGTTCCTTACACCTTGAGATAGCCATCCGGGCTGATAAAAAGTGACCCATGTTCAGTAATCATACTTTATCATGCGATAATTATCAGATAAGTTATAAAATAAAATTGCTATCTAAAGTGCACCTTGGTCAGTCGCTCTACTGGATAATCGTATGACCATGAATTTGGTAGAATTTGACTAGATGTTAAAATTATCAGATAAATTATAAAATACTACCTTTTGCCCGCGGCTTCACCCGCGAACATAAAATATAGCCTATGTCTCTCAGAAATAAAGCAGCTGGCTATCGGAGCAAAAGTTTTAGCAATCGGACCAGTACTTCCAGAGATTACCTCCTACAAACAAAAAAACAAAACTTTACCTCTTTATAATATTATAGTGTAGAAAATTGCTATCTAAAGTGCATCTTAGTCAGTCGCCCTACTGGCTAATCGTATGACCATGAAAATGGTAGGATTTTCCACCTATACCACATTATATTTAGTATATGCGAAACCGGAATATAGTTTGTTCAAAATCAATAACTGAATCGATTCCAATAATTTTTACACCATGTTAAATTTTTTCCCAAAAATATTTAAAAAAGGTCACAAGTTGGACACCACCGACACCCGGGTCACTGCAGTTTATAGCGGCCATTAGTGCGGGGGCAAAACAAACCCTCAGTCGCCCGGGTGACCCGGTGATCATGTATTTGTGCAGTCAACCAGGTAACATAACAAGCTTATAACTTCGTGATTTTTCAACGTACAGTTATGAAATTTTGTACATAGATTCGTTACATAAAAATACTAGACATGTGTTTCGAGTTTCGCATGTACAACTTAGATCTATACTTCCCATCATCTTCCTAGCCTTTTCTGAATACCCGCGTTTTATGTAGATACATGTTGCGAACTTGTGACGATACTCCTTGTATCGACTGGTGGTCAGATTTTCAGATGTCTGACTACCTGTAACGACAGCTATCAAAGATCGATGAATGACAACCGGGACCAACAATACCTCTGTACTATAATAGTAGTTTATGTGACTAGGGGATAAAGCAGTGTCTTTAAGTCGCGGGCAGCATGTTGAATTCCGAACGAAACGAAGGTTGCTGATTTTAATCCCGAACGATAGTGAGGGATTTATAAAATTAACTCCCGAGTTAATAAAGAAACCTGAGTGAAGTGAGGAATTCAAGCCGCCCAAGACAAAGACAGCTTTATCTCCGTGTTGCATATTCTACTTTTTACACCATCTGTGAGACAATTAAAACACAATTTGGTCGACCAAATCACATAATATTAGAGAAATATAAGTATTATATTTACAAGTTCATCAAACAAACAAAATTCACTTCTCTCAAGATTTTATACTTTCAATTTTCTTTATCACTCCCGTCAGTGAGCACGTTTTATTCTATTTTCTTTTTATTTTTCATTAGTGGCCAGTTTGAATTTCGAGTCAACTTGTTCGATGCACGTACATTTTTTAATTAACAATGTTGACGATTTTTGATGTTCCAAATTCAAAACTCTATATTCCCTAGGGATCGGCCATACTGCATTATCTCCCTAGGGATAGAATGACTTGCTTTATGTGAGGTTTGTATGACGTATAAAACGACATTATAGAGGAGGTGGTGTAAAATAATATTTTAAAAGGAAATTATTTGTATTTTTGTTTGTAGTTAATAAGCTCAAAAACTACTGGACCAATTATAAACTTTTACCAATAGAATGCTACTTTATCACTGAAAGACATAGACTATAATTATATTTTTTACTTTTCTGTAGGCAAAGCCGCTAGCAGAAGCTGGTACGGTCATAAAAGTGGAATCAACAACGAAATTATGAACACACTATACTACCTAATTGATAAATCAGCGGAATGCAGACCTATTTCATATTAATTTAAATTTAATGCCACTATATGTATATGTATAGTAAAACAGGGTCATGACAGACGGATAAGAAATCATCCTATATGGGTTCCTTATTTTGTTATGAGGTGTGATTTAAAAAAAAAACAGAATAGATTTGTAGCAGTAAAAATTATGATTGTTTTCTAGTTTCAATATAGATTTCATTATAGAGGCTGAAGCAAAAACTGACCACTTTTTGTGTTAATAATCTACCAAAATTTAAAAAATCACATTATTGCACTACATATATGGACTCTTTCGGCTAATATGATGATGATAAATTCATGTTTCTCTTATATAAAAGGAGAAGCTGACTGACATATCAATGCACTGCAGAAACTGCTGGGACTAGGAGCGTTGAAATTTTGCACTAGGTTTTCTTTTATGATATTTTACAAAATTCACCCCTTATGAGGATGAAACGGTGGTCCAAATTTTGAATGAGAAACCTACATACATCCGGATGAAGCCACTGGCAGAAGCTAGTTTATTTCTAAACACACACTATAGATGTGACAGTCAGTGCGATAATGATTTTTTTCGACACACTTGCTCAGAAAGTGACTATTATTGCACTACACTTAAGTATATAAAGTAGCTTGTAACCAAACTGTGACTTTTTGAATACCATTATGCACAAGTGTGATAATGTAGTGATAACCTTTTTTGTTAAACCTCTGTTCTCAAATCAAACATTGAATTTGAAAAAAAAAAATACATTAGGTATTGCGTTCAATAGTACAAATTAGTGTCTTGCTTGCTTATTTTATGCTAATTTATGTTTAAATAAACTATTTTAACTTTTACATGTTTAATAATATTAAAACCTTTCATAAAATAAAAATATTTTTTCTGTTTATAAACATAAGCAACCTCATTCTTATTAGCTAGAGTAGCTAGTCTATGGCCGCTATTTTGGATGCGCGCGCATAAGAAGAAAGAACAATTTTTTGCCGCCATACTACAAAAAAAAAACAGTTTTGCTGTTAAAGCAATAATTAATTAATTTGTAAAAATTTTCTTCTCAAGTGTGTCGAAAAACGTCGTATGATGCACGTGAATATTGGCGATTACCGTCCTCGGCTCCCTTAAGATCCTTGCCTTCGGCTCGGATCTAAATACCGCCTCAGCGGTAATCACCAACATTATACACAGTATACACTTGTATCATAATGTACTATTAATTATTTTTAAGCTATTGCATAGCTTCTATCGCGGGCCTTGAGCGTGGAGACCGAATCCAGAAATTCCGTAACGAAAATAACCTAACACCCCCCACTCATTTGTTTTTTGAGCGTGGTGACCGATAAGAAAACAAATGAGTGAACAATCAATCAAAATTCAATTCAATGTGTGAAAGTGTAACTTCAATTAATATCAAAGAAAAAAAAAACAAAGGAAAAACAATACTGCATAAATAAAATAAATAAATAATTATAAATGCATAAGTTGATAAAAATGCTATGCAACAGCTTTACCGCGGCAGTCCCCGAGTGCCACACGTCTTTTTTTAGATTTTTGTGTTATATTGTAAAAGTGGTTCATGTAATCAGACCCTTATGGGAACACTTGTTCATATTAAATCTACATTATTATTGTTTCTGTTATTATTTTATACGCTGGTTTATGTGGATGCCACGACCGTTGAGTCATTGAGCTCTATTTCGGTAATTTGTTTAGAGTATTAGCTAAACAGAAACGTTCTGAGTGATATCTAGTATTTGGCGAACATTGAAGTTACGTAGGTACGTTTCTGTATAAATAAAAATTGTATACGTAGTACAGAAATGAATAAATAATGAATTGAGAGCGGTAGTGGCCGAATGGTAATGGCCTTGGCTTACGAGTTGTCGATCGCAGGTTCAAACCCAGCCAGGTGCATTACTTTGAGCAATTTATTTCATCACCACTGCTCTCAAAACGGTGAAGGGAAACTAGTGAGGAAACCGGCATGTCCTAGAACCAAAAATTCGAAGATATGTGACATTCACCAACCCGCACTGGGCCCGCGTGGTACATTACGGCCCATTCCCTCTCCTAGAGAGAGGTCTGAGTACCAGCGGTGGGAATATTAAAAAGGCTGATGATGATGTTGATGACAGATATGAGGAATCTGTCTGTTTCCTGATAGCTACAACCTAGAGTATTTTAAGTCAAGAGTGAATAGGTTACTTCTAGGCAAGCGTGCTCCATCGTCGGCCACATAATCATTTAGGTACCATCAGGTGACATAGTGGTCAAACGCGAGGATATCAATAATAATAAAAATTATCTTAACTTTTTGTTTTTTAAAACAAACCTAATTAAAGAGGTGTCAAAAGAACAAGATAAATTATTTTCAACTTTTAACGCTACGACTTTCAAGATCACAGCTGTTCGAAAGATAAATAGGTACTTGGTCTAGATTTTTTTTTTTGAGGTGGAATATCATCAAACTACATCCCGCGCTCTCGGTGGAGCCAGAGAGATTGTCAGACTCCATATAATAATAATATAATATAATAATATTCCACAACACAGTCTAGTCCCAAGCTAAGCACAGCTTGTGTTATGGGTACTAGACAATTGATAAACATACATTATATATTTCTAAATACATACATAATATAGACAAATTACACCCAGACACAGAATAAATGATCATTACATAAACATTTGTCCTGGGTGGGAATCGAACCCATGACCTCTGGCATAGCAGTCAGGGTCACTAACCACTAGACCAACAGGCCAGTCATCTCCTCGCTCACTCCATATAAAATGTATGAAACCTACAGGAATTATTGGGGGGCGGCGATTTGTGGCTGTGGCCAGTGACCTGTATGCGGCAACCCTTACTGTGTAACAAAAAAACCGGGCAAGTATTCAAAAATCTGTCTTCATGTCACGTGTTTAAGTTGGATTTTAGACAAACATCGAACTAGATTTTTTTTAAAACAATTGAAAGACAGGAACACAAAAAAAAATCACAGCTAATTGTTTCAAAACCGAGTTAGCTTGCCACGCAGTCTGGTTCTTCATTACTGACCTGGTAGGTTAATTAGTTATCTCGTAACTATTTACTGATGTCAAAAATCGTCATAGAGATCTACGCTCTGGAACATGTAATTAGCTTCATCTTTCTGACTGATTGACTTCTTGACAATTCAAAAGTGAATGGTCTATTTGAAATTAACATTTCAGGGGCCGTATTATGACCTCTTAAAACCATCATGTTTTCGGTGTGAAAAAGAGACGGAGCTATACAGGACGAATAGCACTATCCTTTTCTCACACAGAAAACATGATGGTTTTAAGATGTCATAATACGGCCGCAGGTTTAAGTTTACGGTGGCAAAATTTTGACAAAAATTTAAAAGATTTTGTGCGATAATTATGTTAGTTAGTTTCATATGTTAATTTCTAAATAGCATAGATTTTACCTACCGATGTGCTATTTTGTACACAAAGATAAGCAGCATTACAATATTTATCTACATTCTATATCTAGACTAGCTTTTGCCCGCGCGGCTTCGCTCCCACTCTTCCCTACTCCACCCTACTATACCCTACTAGACCCTACTCTACGCTACTATATCCTACTCTACCCTACCCTATCCTACTCTACCCTACTCTACACTACTCTACTCTACACTACTCTACCCTACTATACCCTACTCTACCCTACCAAACTTCACATAAACCATCTACTAAATAGTCCGAACAAAGCCTGAACATTTGGTTTGGATAGGTGAGCCCGTTTTTGAGTTATAAAATTACAACGAAAAGTGACATTGATTTTTATACATAGGGTGACTGGTAATTAGTGTACGATACTTAAACACGTGATTGTGCTCATGATAATCAACAAATTTTACTATGGGAACAAACTTGAAATCGCGAAAAAAAAATCAGCTGTTCAGTACATTTATGTTTGCCTAATGTACTGAACAGCTGATATTTTTTTCGCGATTTCGGCTTTGCTCTCATAATAAAAATTGTTTGTTATCATGAGCACAATCACGTGTTTAAGTATCGTACACTAATTGCCAGTCACCCTATATGTAGATATACATAGCACGGTAACTAGGTGTATAAAAGTGGAAAACGACTTCTTTATATAATACTAGCTTTTGCCCGCGCGGCTTCGCTCCCGCTCTTCCCTACTTCAGCCTACTATACCCTACTCTACTCTACCCTACCCTACTCTATTCTACCCTCCTCTACCTTACTCTACCCTACTCTACCTTACTCTACCCTACACTACCCTAATTTTCATTTTTTTTTTCCATAAGAACCTTCTCCTCATAATAACGAACACAACAAAAAAAAAATTAGCGAAATCGGTCCAGGCGTTGTTGAGTTATGCGCTTACCAACACATTTTGCGATTCATTTTTATATTATAGATAAACTAGTGCTTGACTGAAATTCCGCCTGCTGGTAAGCAGTGATGCTATCGTTGATGATGACTGACTGACATATCAACCTACTGCGACTAGGAACGTGATTTTTCGGGAGTGAAAAGTGAGGAATACTTTTGTATGCAAAATTTTATACCTTGAGCCAATATTAACTTGAAACTTAGTATTAATAGTAACCTGCAAGCAAATAAAAAAGGTTATCGTTATTCTTTTTTCAAAACTACCCCTATTCAACGATTTAAGGGTGTTAGAGATTGTATGGAAGAATCTAATTCCTTGGGTCAATAAACTTGAAACTTGGCACAATTTATAATCAAAATTAGTAATACAAAACGGCCATTATTAGTTTTTCAAAGCTGCCCCAAGGGGCCGTATTATGACCTCTTAAAACCATCATGTTTTCGGTGTGAAAAAGAGACGGAGCTATACAGGACGAATAGCACTATCCTTTTCTCACACAGAAAACATGATGGTTTTAAGATGTCATAATACGGCCGCAGAACACGGTTTAAGGGGTGTTACAATTTTTATTTGTTAACGCGTTGGTTAATTGTTAGTTAAAAATAAAAACTAGACTTGAAGAAGCTTTTAATAGCCTTTGTGACCTGCCTAAGAGTTTCTGAAAGTGTGTAACAGACTGAAACATTATTTAACTCATAATAATTAGAATTTATATGCTTAATAGTTTAATGTTATTTCCGATAAATTATAATCAAACTATTTTTTAAATTACATTAAAAGTAATAAAATTCCACACAGTCATAATCCCGTTAAGCTATACCATTTTTATTTCAACGCGATATTTGAAATTTATACATTTAGTGGGTGTCTTGGCATAGAGTCGTAACCTTTTAGTGGTGATAAATTTGAGACACATTCACGAAACGAGGTGACTTCTTGTTTAGTTTACTTTATGAACACACTTTATGAACTATTTTAACAACTTTTCTTACTTTTTTTAAAATTCGAAACGTCACATGTCTTGAATTGATTCAGACGTGTGACAGACAATGAATTAGAGTGAACGTGTAACGTATGCAACACGTGATAGTGTCAATTCATGCACCTTTTTCACAAATGTATTGTATTTTTACACTTGTAAAGTTGTCAAAAATAAAAGAATAACTTAAATACGCAAAAATAATACTCGCAATATTTAGAAGAATTATAGAAAACATATTTATTCCGCCTAAATAGACGAGCCAAAATATGTAGATAAGTATTTAACGCGCCAAAATATGTAGATAAGTATGTATCTTTTTTTAAACAGAGTGTTTGTAATCTATACTAATTTAATAAAGAGGTACATAAAGTTTTTATTTTTTTTTTTTGTTTTTTTTTTTGTTTGTAGGAGGTATTCTCTGGAAGTATTGGTCCGATTGCTATATTTTTTTCACCAATAGAAAGCTGCTATATTCCTGAGTGACATAGGCTATATTTTATGTACGCAGGCGAAGCTGCGGGCAAAAGCTAGTTATTTATATTTTATTATTTCTTTCAATTTCGTTCCAATTTAAATTCTAGGGTATTTCTTAAAACGGGCCTCTTACTTTTTAACGAGTTTAGTACCTCTAATTCAGATTACTTAATAAAAATGAGCACATATTTTTTTATACAAACATAACTAAGCATTCCTGTGTTCTACCATAGCTATTGGCATACAAATATTAGTAAAATATAGATACTGACATTTAACAGTTTTTTTTTTTATAATGGTTAGGCTCGCGTTTGACCACAATCTCACCTGATGGTAAGCGATGATGTGGCCAACGATGGAGCACGCTTGCCTAGAAGCAATCTATTCACTCTTGACTTAAAGTCCCCTAGGTTATAGCTATCAGGAAACACAGACTCCGGCAGGGAATTAACAGTAATGTTATAATTATTATCTATAATTTAACCTTTCGAATATCATAATTAGAGACAATAGAAAGATATAGAGAGAGCGAGCGCCGTGTCGCTTGGTGTTTAATAAAATTAATTGGTGAACATGTAAAACTTGCAGAATAAATGGCAATAAAAAGGAAAATTTTGTGAGAAAAGATTAGTGAAAACGGGAGGTGTGAAAAGATTAGTGAAAACTCTAGATTGGGTAACAGGACCTACGCACTTAACGACGATAAAAAGATAATGAATGAAAAACAAACTAGAATATCGTGCTTATCAATTTACACATATGTATTATTTAATTTTTGTCGGAACGAAATCTTTTTTGTAAGTTTTTTAGACCATAGGAGTCTAAATCAATCAAATGTTATGACTTGGTAGGTACAATATGCTTATCAATGTAGTACATGTGAATTCCCTGAATGTACGTCATTGCAAATATTCGCTCAATGACATAATAGTCCTTCATTAAAATGTTTGAATTCGGAACCGTTTCCTAATTCAAAAATTTTAATGATTTGTAACTTTTTTAATTAGTCGTAATAGAACTATGAGACAAGAAAAACAGAAAACATTTCAAGGAGATTCAAATCAGATATCTTTTCAAAGTTTGACTTTGCCAGCTTTTGAATTCAACAAAACTTTGTTAACTTAGAAAACTCAACTTAAAAACATGAATTCACTTAAAAATTTTCCAAGCATTGAGGTCTAACAACCCAACAAAGCTTTATCACTTCTATTCTAGTTATCTACGCGAATTCCTATTTCTATCTGTTCTTCAAATAGAATGCATTGACAAAATACTTTCACTAGAACCATCATTTTGTCTTACTTTATAAAAGAAACTCCGTGTGTATGTGTAATGTTACTGTAATCACAAATGTACGCACTTTAAAATTCGAACACCGATCACTCTCAACTGATCATACTTTTTTAATTAAAACAGTGTGCCTCGGATATTTCGGGGACGCGAAACCCGGAGCGCGTATAGCCCGCGACTAGCATCGGAATTTCATCTGTGAACAATTCCTCTGGAACTTATAAATAGGTGCGTCGAAGCGACATGTACCACGAGTTTTAGTTAACGTACACACTGTCTTAGATGTGAGGTGCACGCGGATTTGATGCGGTCCATTGATTCGCGGGAAAATCAATCGTTCATTCTTTTTGGACGTTGTTTTTTTTTTCTGGCCGTACGTTGATGATCTTTTTTTGAAAAGCATGGTGGCCTAATGATGATTGCTTTTTTTTCTTGTTGTATCGTTGGCTGGTGATTTTATTTTTTGGCAGCATGAGTTGATGGGAAGAAGGTGTTGAAATCAGCGAAAAAATATTGACTTTATTTAAATGATGTTGGAATACTGGTTACGTTATTGAAATAGCATAAAAATAAATTGTTGTGTGGTTGCTAAATATCAGATGCATCATTTATTTTTCTTATGGAATCATTTAAAAAATCGTAATTATTCTTCTTCTTCCTGCCCTTGTCCCATTTTATTTGGGGTCGGCGGAACACGTTTTTTTCTTCCATTCTGTCCTGTCACTCGTCACGCTATCACTAACTCTCTTTTCTTTCATATCACTTCTCACACAATCCATCCATCTTTTCTTTGGCCTCCCTCTCCCTCTCCATCCATCCACATTTAAATTCATAACTCTTTTAAATTTTATAAATCTTCTAAAAAAATCGTAATTATTACGGTATAATAATTATATTAGTCGGGGCACCGCATGGAAATAGGTAACAACTTCCGGTATGTACAGGATACGTCCAATGCTGACCTATTCGCCATTCTGAAATATGGAAAAAATATAACTATTTAAGAAGGGTTCGAAAGTAGAAGATGGAGAAAAATAAACCTCTTTGTTTCTCTATTTTTCTTTTTTTTTAAAGACTTAAAAATTACCATAAGGCCGGCAAACGTGTGTCGTGTGTCAGATAAAAGTTACCGATGAATGTTTGATTTCTATAGAACCAGTATGAAATCATCTGCTCCCTGCGCATATGTAAACATTTTTTTTATTCAGTTGCTTCTACATACTTACAAAAGGTGTTCGGTGTCGGTAACTGGAACAAAAAGTGTCTCTGTTTGCGCCGCGCCTAAGCATTCGAAACCAGAACACAACACTACTGCTTAGCTCTATGGATAATTGCTGAAAGAAGAACCGAGGCCCTAGAACGGAAAAGGTAACTGACGGCATTAATAAGCGTTAGTGTTGCTTGAAGATTGAATAGATAAATAAATCATAAATAAGAACACACCGGTTTTAGTGCCGCCGCACATGCTAGAAGCGGCCACAAAGAAAGCTGAAGGGCGCGGCAGCCACTTGTGGCTGCTACCTTTTTTAACCCATACGCGCAGTATCATAATTGACACTGACGAAGAAGGTTTAAAGGCGCGATGAGTGGCGTGTGTACAGCGTTTAGCAGCCAGTACGGGCCACAGGAAGCGAGCAGTGGCGATTTGTACCTTGTGGCGGCCACCGACGTCTACCGAGTGTAATGAATCCTTTTAAAATTTATAAAACCTACCGGAAATGTGCCGCTGGCGGTGTTTTGTGATTGTGGCCTGTAGCTCGTGTGTCGCGATCCTTAATAGTCATTAAAAATCTGACACGCCCTCTCGCTCAATTCCAGAACGGAAGAAGTTATTGGATAATCCACTTCAAAAAAATATCGCTGCTTAGTTACAGAAATACTCGTAGGTACAGAGGACGTACTTCCCCGTACGAGATACGACGATAAAAGATTAGGATAAATTAATTAGGCATCTTTCTCAGGTTTTTTATTTTAATCCGAAGCCATTGGTATCCCCCTCAGATATACAGTCTAGCATAATTTCCAGATTCTTATCAACATCAATCATATCAGATAGTATCGGACATCGGCGCCGCTATAGTCATTCAGAAACATACCTAGACATAAATATTATTTAGTTAAGCGATCAACTCATTAATAGATTCGATCGGTTCAATAAATAGATTTCTATCACTATTTTCGGCTTTCTCCCTGATCTATCGTAATGGTTTGATAATGGCAGATACCTGGTGACTACGTCATCAGTAGGTATACTGTTCCACCAAGTCATCGACGGCGCGCACTGTTGTCGCGCGCCTCAAGGAGTTATCAGTAACAACAGGGGCCCAGCCGGGTCGAAGCCTACTGGAGCCAGGGTTATTCGAAAGGGAAGCTCGGCCCCGGTACGAAAGGCAAGAAGGAACGGGGTGGGTTTTTAGTCAGTAAGAGTCTGACATTATCTCCCGCTCCGCCCAAGGGCGGGGGATGTCATTTGAATGATTTTACCCACCAAAGAAAAAAAAAAGACGTGTGGCACTCGGGGACTGCCGCGGTAAAGCTATTGCATAGCATTTTTATCAACTTATGCAATTAAATATAATTATTTATTTAATTTATTTATGCAGTATTTTTTTTCCTTTGTTTTTTTTCTTTGATGTTAATTGAAGTTACACTTTCACACATTGAATTGAATTTTGATTGATTGTTCACTCATTTGTTTTCTTATCGGTCACCACGCTCAAAAAACAAATGAGTGGGGAGTGTTAGGTTATTTTCGTTACGGAATTTCTGGATTCGGTCTCCGCGCTCAAGGCCCGCGATAGAAGCTATGCAATAGCTTAAAATCAGTAGGTACTCTAGTGTGTGGAGACGCAAATGAAAGGCTTCTAGTTCAAATATACTTATGTTATATTGTTTAAAGCACTTTATAATGTAATTTATAAAGATTACGTCTAGACCTTTTGTGACATCCACAATAAATCATTGTTTCGAATATGAATCTCAAAACTTTTATATTAACATAAAACTTAAAAGGCGTTTTATCTTTCCATGTTTCCAGTTTGTAAATGAATGAATATGTGGCCTTCTTAGACGCCACAGTACTCTCCATGGATCTTGTATACCCTACGGACTAACGTAGGTACCTACTCTCAGATAAGAATAATGCTAGAACTACACAGCGCACACGTGTGCTACACACGCCGATCTGGGCGCGTCGGTCTCCATACATTTCATACGAAAACTAGACTTGTAGAGCAACACCTGATGACACGCCACGCGACGTCGTTCTACGTACAAATCAGGCGTGATCCACGTGTGCGTCGGTCTAATGTATGTAACAGTCATTAATTTTATCGCTTACTATATTTATATTCATTACTAATTTATAATCATTATTATACCCCTGAGACCCCAAGCATTTAAATAGGTATAAATACGGGGAAAATGGAAAGGTTGCTTATTTAAAAAAATTACAGACTACTTTATGAAGAATTTCTTATTTACGTTCTTAGATACATAACCAATAAATAAAACGCTCAAAATTTTAATAATCTACGCGGACTTTTAATAATCTTAGTGTTCAACCGAATGGCGCGAAATAACGCGCGAACGCGTTCGCTTGGGGTTTGAGGGGTACACTAATCTATCAAATAGTATTATAGCCATAGTTTTAAATCGACTCATGAATCGATTATTTTCCGAACGTTGCACTTGCAACACTGTCTCGGTACGCCATTTCGAATTCGAATTCTGAAACCCGTCGAGTGCATTTTGTGCAGAGTGAGTAAAAAAAAATACTTTGCGAAAATTTTCTTTCTTTCTTTCTTTCTTTCTTTCTTTATTCGAGTGTTTGGCCGAATTTCTTCAAGTGAACTTTGAAAATAAAACCACCCACATTTCTATAGCAGCTCGTAACTAAATAATAACAGCTGCACGAGACGATATTCAAGGTTAAGCAAATCTTACCGAGGTCAGTCTGGGGAAGGTGACCAATGACCATGACCTGACTTATAGATTCCTTTGTCACTCATGGCACTAAAACCTGATCGTTTACAATCTTGAATCGTTTTTCGTCGTGGGCAATGGAAATGGCTATGCTCGGAGTCTCCTTGCTTGATTGCGTCAGGAATGAAGATACACGCGACTACGACTCACTAGAGAAGTAGTTAGAGCAATTACCATCTCAAAAAAAGGTGGGTACAGTCGTGAGTCGACTATAATTGCAAGATTCTTATCAGATTATATCGTATACCTACGATATAATCTGATAAGAATCTTGCAGCGCCGCTATAAAGTCATTCAGAAACATAAATAGATATTAATGAAAATGTTTAATTAAACAATGAATTCATTAATAGATTCGATCGGTTCAATGAATAGATTTGAATCACTATTTTCGGCTTTCTTCCTGATCTATCTTAATGATTAAGTTGATAATGGGCGATACAGTGGTTTTTTAACTAATGAGTTTTAAAGCCGATTATAGCATTTTGTTTTCTTTTTTACAACTATCACACAACGCCGTCTATAGATAAATAACATTAATACATACTTACTATAGATAATAGTACATTATGATATAGGTGTGTAATGTTAGTGATTACCAACGAGGCGGTATTTAGACCCGAGCCGTGGCGAGGGTCTTAAGAGAGCCGAGAACGGTAATCATTAATTACTCACGTGTATCATACGACTTTTTTCAATACACTTGTGAAGAAAATAACTATAAAACTAGTAAACTTTTGGCGGTAAAAATCTGTTTTCATATGCCCCGCCCATATTTTTTTTTATTTACCTTTCAATACACTCACTGAAATAAATAAACTAAGGTTGACCGGCGACTCGTGGGGGACGACGCGCGCCCATCCTGGGGCCCAAGTCTGCTATTTTTATAAAGTCGTCATTCCAACACGATTCCATTGTCATTTTGCTAAAAGTTCGTAATCTGCAAATTCATAATGGTCGACCACTGATCGGTCAATGTTCTCGTGATAAAGTTGTGGTAGAATGACAATTCGAGCTTATTAAAAGCAATGACTGCACAATGACGTTCTAATGGTATGTCACTGATTAAAGCAACTGTTACAATTTTAGTAGATTATCGCATAAGTCAGATATTCATTTATCATTATGTACGAGATTACCATTCTATGTAATTTCTTTCAATGGAGTGTCAGTGGTTGATCATTGGAAAGTCATAATGACGCCATTATATTAGTAGATTACCAAAACTTGTCAAAATCAACAATTATGAAATTAGTGATAGACCATTCTGACACTATTGTAATAGCAGGCTTGAGGCCCAGATAAGGTAAATGTAATAAAATTATAGCGGGGGCGAGTTGAACAAAACGGTTTAAACTACATTATAACATTAGTGCGTAATGGATTTCAAAATGTTACAGTTTATACCTTTTTTGTCCTATGATGAGTTCCCTGACAGTTCATTTTTTCCCGTGGCACGCATACTACTTTAGATTACTAAAAATAAACTGGCAAAAAAAAATAAAAATGAAATGATAAAAAAAATATTGTCTTTCGTAAATTAATAAGTAAATTATTGTGGTTATAATTAACTGTTAATAAATTAAGTAAATAAAATAAAAAAGTATAGATCTTAAAAATGTGTAATGCGTTAAACGGAACTTCTGCCAATAGAGATTGACACTACTCGACGACACACTAATCGACAAAATCGGAGCGGCCATCTTGTAATCGCATGTAACGGCAGAAAATTAGAAAAAAAGTAATAGAAAAAACTCAAAAAACTATAACAGAGGACTGGAATAAATATATCCGGATCGACCGAATTAGGGCCAAAAATTAATCATCGCGGTTAGTTGGAAAAGATTCCGATTCCGATATGGATACGAGTTCAAATCAAGAGTCAAGTTCTGACAGTGAATAATAAATAAATTATTATTTTAAACAGACTGCATTTTATTTACCACTAGCCGTCCCCCGCGGTTCCGCCCGCGTTATTTCAGGTTTTTAGTTTTTGTCAGGTTTTTTGGTTTACTGTAAAATTTCTTTAAAATCCGTATAGAGTAAGATCCCAGGACCGCCAGACATCACGTATTTTCTGACGAACGAAATGTGGACGATTGAGTACTATTAGTATGTACTAAGAACGCATGCCTACCTGCTAGCTTTCTTAGACGGCCAATTTTCAGGTATCAGGTAATCAAGGTACATAAAATTATTACTTACCTCACGTAAATTCTCAAAGCTGATTTTTACGTATTTTGTAAGCAATATCTTTAAAATCAAGTCGCCAATACTCCCAGACACATTCCGTCGGGCATATTGCTTATCAGACGCTTTAATGATCAAGCATGAGAATTTACGTGAAGGTATGTCATTTTTTTGGGATCTTGGACTAGTAGACTAGTTCTTGCGTGAAAGAGTAACAAACATCTACACACACATACAAACTTTCACATTTATCATCTATAAATCTAAAATCGGTAATCCGATTCCATTTTCTTTGCCAACTGATTCGTTATTGTAAAAAATCGATTAAATTTCGTTAGGTCACATCACTATAATTGTCAGTCAAGAACTGTCAGGGAACTCATCATAGGACAAAAAAGGTATAGTATCAAGGGCCATTAAGTACCTAAGAGCAGTGCAATAAGAGTCACTTTCTTAGCCTGCCGGGCCTTGGTTGAGGCCATGGTCCGGAGCGAGGAGGAGTGGCAGGCGGTCGCCGACTTCTGCGAAGCATTAATACTCGCAAAGGAGCAGGCCGAACGCATCAGGCAACGGCCGCAGCCGGGATTCCGATCCCGATTTCCAGCCACCGTATGCGCGGGCTTGCGGACAGTGAGCAATGGGTAGCTCGCTGTCCGGACCAAGCCCAAGTAGTAGACGGCGCGCACTATTACCGCGCGCCTCAAGGAGTTGTCAGCGACAGCAGGGGCCCAGCCGGGTCGAAGCCTAATGGGTGGCCCCATTAGGCTTCGATCCGGCTGGGGTTATCCGAAAGGGAACTCGAGCCCCGGTATGAAGGCTTGAAGGAACAGGGTAGGTTTTTTAGTCAGTAAGAGTCTGACACTATCTCCCGCTCCGCCCAAGAGCGGGGGTTGTCATTGGATAATTTTCCCCACCAAAAAAAAAAGTCACTGTCTTAGCAAGTGTATTGAAAATAATAATTACAGCCCGACTCAGAACAAATGATCGTCCACATCACACAAACATTTGTCCTAGGTTGTCTTCCCCCCTACTGTGGGACATAATCGACTGATTAGATTAAATCAGACTAGCTGCAGCCAGCGGCTTTATTTGTCGAAAATTATCTCTAGGGAACATCTCTATACTCGTAGACCAGTGCTGAAGCCGTTGAAAATGGAAAAAGTGAAATTAAATAATAGTATATACATATATGTACAAAAATGAGAGGAAATATAATTTACGCGCGATCTGAGGCCGGGAAATGGATGGGTGTGCGTTTTTAAAGGTAATAAACAGTTTATCTCGATTTCCAGCAAAACTACAAGTTCTATGGAAAATGTTAAATGGCAAAATTGTAGGTAATAAAAAGAACTACAACTTTTGTATTTACACTTTTCTTTTATTCTCTTCCTTTTCCAGTGGGTTTCGTCCTCCTATGATTTTTTTTCGTTTCAAAAATAATCGACACTGGTCTACTAGGGAACAAATGATAAAAGTATCATAATATATGGTATTCCAGGACATGGTCTATCCGTGTACAAAACGTCATCAAATTCTGTTTAGACGTTTGAGCATGTAGAAGTAACAATCATACATTCACAAACTTTCCTCCATAAAATATTAGTAGTGTGATATACCAATTATGTAGGTTTACGTATCAGGAAATAAGCTTCAATACAGTCGTTGGACATCCCTTATTTGGAGTCCCAAGTTGGGACTGAGTGCTGCTGGGTAATCCCAGTTACTGGCTTCTGATAGGCAGCCACTATGTAAAATACTGGTATTTAGCTGCAACCAGTTAGACAAGAAGCCAACCTGAACATGGTTGGGAAAAGCCTAGAACCTGCTTTTTTTAGGGTTCCGTAGTCAACTAGGAACCCTTATAGTTTCGCCATGTCTGTCTGTCCGTCTGTCTGTCTGTCTGTCTGTCCGTCCTCGCTTAATCTCTGTGACCGTTAGCACTAGAAAGCTGAAATTTGGTACCAATATGTATATCAATTACGCCGACAAAGTGGTAAAATAAAAATTGGAAAAAAATGTTTTATTAGGGTAGCCCCCCTATATGTAAAGTGGGAAGTGTTTTTTTTTTTAATTTCAACCCTAACGTGTGATATATTGTTGGATAGGTATTTAAAAATGAATAGGGGTTTACTAAAATCATTTTTTGATAATGTCAATAATTTCGGAAATAATCGATCCAAAAGTAAAAAACAATGTGTGTCCCCCCCCTCTAACTTTTGAACCATAAGTTTAGAAAATATGAAAAAAATCTGAAAAGTAGAACTTTATAAGGACTTTCTAGGAAAATCATTTTGAACTTGATGGAAAGAACAGTTTTTGTACAAAAAAGACAAAAAGGTTGTACAAAATAATTTCTGGACTAAGTTTGTAGTATAATCGTATATGCAAGCATTTTTTTAAACTCATAAGTGGGTACACTTATTGTGACGGACGGGAAACTACGGAACCCTACACTGAGCGTGGCCCGACATGCTCTTGGCCGGTTTTTTAAATAACATAAACTAGTGCTTGACTGCGATCCAACCTGATGGTAAGCAGTGATGCAATTGTTGATGGTGAGGCACACTAGTTTATTAAGAGTACTTAAGATCCTATACACTCTAGCCTTGAAGACACCAAAATTATAATCGGACGGGAAGACCGCAGCAGGCAAATTATTCCAGTCCCTCGATGTATAAACGACGAGGCGAACTCGCCGTTCGTCAGGTTTTCCGATGATAAAAATGAGATATCGGAATCAAGTGAATCAGCAAGTCCTCAAAGTAATTACTCACCTACCACAAACTCCCATATTACGTCTGCAACAGTCACAATAGACGATCGACAAGGTTCATGTAACACATTCGAATGTCCTCCAACCCGCCCCGAAATTAATCAAACCAAAAAACAATGTATCAAAGTCAATAACCAACAAAAAACTGGGCAAGTGCGAATCGGACTAGCCATTGAGGGTTCCGTACAAACTTACCTAAGTAAATAGGTAGTTCAATTCTCGAATGGAGTCACGAAGATTTTTCCGAATCGCAAAAAAACATTTTTTTGGTGAAGTACTCGTAATAGCAAACTTGCTGTTTTCATATTTATTTCTATACCGGTGCTGTATGACCTTGCTCTGTGCCAAATTTCAGGATTCTGGGTGAACGGGAAGTGCCCAATGAATTTTGATTCCCTTGAGAGTGTCGAAATATACGTTTTTTGCGACATAAACGGCCGTTTCTTTCTTTTTCATTCAATTAGATGTTTGATTTTTTTACAGCTTTAAATGAACCGCAGATTTGAGAATATGGTTTTAATTTCAATTCGATATCTATACGGGTTCCCGAGATAAAGGTTTTTGACAAACAGACGGACAACAAAGTGATCCTCTAAGGGTTTCGTTTTCTTCTTTTGAGATACGGAACCCTAAAAAAACTGCCAAATTGTTTATAGGTAATTTATCGTTCTATATACGATTATGAGCATAAATTAATGCGCAAGAGTGTATTCCTGACAATGGCGGCGCCAGCCTTCCGGGCGACGTGCCCTGGTTGCGTCAGCACCGCGCCCGGATGTTTGGTCAAGTGTGAAATTATTATATGCTCCAAGGGCGCCAGTGGACCGGTACAGAGGTGCCGAGTTAACTCAAAGATGACATCAATCTTGGAAAAAAAAAACTAGACCAAACTGTTGTAATGGATCTATTATTTGAATTTGAATTCAGAATTCGATATTTGAATTTTCAAATTTTGTAAACACGAACTACTGCAATAACTACCTACAATCTACATGAAATAAATTATGACAAATTACTAGCTGACATGGCAAATGTAGTTCTGCCATATAAACTACCAAAAAAAATTTTACGTTGGGGGTAGAAGGATAAAAATAGCCTACGATCAATTCTCAGACTTACCAAATATACACAAAAAATTCTTCAAAATTGGTGTAGCCGTTTTGGAGGAGTTCGATAGCAAACAATGTGACACAAGATTTTTATATATTAGTTATTAGATAAGACCGCGGGAACTTTTGAAAGAGTTACCCTGGCCCTAGAACGCGAATGGTAAATGAAGGAACATAGGTAGGTTTTAGTTAGTAAATGTCTGACATACCCTCCCGTTAATCCCTAGAGCGCGAGAGTTATGTGATGACTTCCCACCTCAAAAACAAAAATGTAATACAAAGCCAGCTTACATAAATTTAATACCATTGCAACCCATACTTTTTCAGGGCCTTTTTAATACAAATTATGTTAACCCCTCGCGAGCTGAGGTGGGTTTTATTATTATGTTACGTAATAATAAAACCCGCGATTTTTTACAAATACAAAAATTAATTTAAAAAAAACCTTTTTCTGAATTTTTCCAGGAAAAACAAAGATATAAAAACCTACATTTTTGTGTTTAAAAATTTCGTACAAACGTGTGTACAAAACGACAAGCGTTTTTCAAGGTTATTCAAGTTGTACAGACGTATTTACAATCGGCGCTCGAGGGGTAAAAAAAAACACAGCTAAAGTAATGGATTAAAATTATCTTACATTATAACATTATAAGATAAAGCGAATCAAATAAATCTGAATGAAACTATGTCCTATAAATTAATTCAAAGTCGTCGGGGAAGTACCTACTGACACTTGCCCGGCAACATAGAACTGAAAGACACAAAGCAATGAACGTTAGTACAATAAATATAATACACAAATTAGGTACATCAGTGGACTTCAATACTAAAAAAAACAATATATCTCTGCCCCCACACAGGGTACCATGTGTTGTGAGTAGGGAATCCAATCCCGCATCAAAATCAAGATTTTTTATTTATTTTTTGTTTAAAGTAGTAATAAACACAAAAAGCGGTTTGCGAGACGGACGTGCACTTTGAGGGCTTCTTATAAAACCCACCATAAACACCATAATGTAAATAGTTCAATTCCCGAATCGAAATTCTAAGAATTTCCAAATCGCAAATAAAAATATTTTCACATAAAATTTCAATAAAATATTTAACGGACCTTCATTTTTTAGAAAATTGAATTGACGTGCTGTGGGGAATCCCCGGTCATAGAGTACCTAATATGACTTTGATTACGTTCCATTTCAGTTGCGATATTGGACTCACGCTGTATACAAAATAGAAATTTCAAAAATTATTTAACTGCAAGGTGAAATCGAAAAAGAATTAATTATTTTCCAGACAATAACTAAAAAAAATGTTACGAGTTCCATGTAATGTTGTTTCATTCCTTTTTAATCAGGACGAGTTAGGGCTAATTAATAATCTAAACGGCGGGCGGCAGGTCGTCGGAATCCAATTTTCTTACACAAAACTTCAATCCCGCAGACGTGCGGGATCCCGCATGAGTAATCCCGCATTTCCAATCCCGCAGAAAATGCGGGATCCCGCATTTGCGGGATTGGATTCCCTAGTTGTGAGATTTTTAGTCTTTTCCGTAAGTTAAAAAAAATATTAATTTATTATTATTATTTTCTTTTGAATAGAATTTATAAGAAAAATAAAGACTTTAAATTGTAATGAATCATTTTGACAGTAACTATGGATCAAGGTTATCTGAAATAAATGTTTTTTTTTTATATTGCTACTCAAAAAAAAGAGAATATAAGTAGTAGAATAATCTTTATTGTACCTACCTAAATCATCAGAAGGTCTAAAGTCACCCAAAGAGCGATGGAAGGGCTATGCTCGGGGTTTCCTTGCGTGATCGAGTCAGAAATGAAGCTATTCGCAGGAGAACACGGAACTTCCTTCTTAAAAAGGACTGTTTAATTATGTTTTTTGTTCGTTTCTCACAGCCAGTGAGTAAGTATGGAAAGAAAGTTTAAATAAAAACATACATAGGTATATACTTGTAAGATTCCGACTTGTTTCAGACAGCACGATGCTGCTCTGTCACGAGGATTTAGTATTTTACCATATAACAGACTAGCTTTTGCCCGCGACTTCGTTCGCGTACATATCTCAAATATAGCCTATGACACTCAGCAATAAATCAGCTATTTATCGATGAAAAAATTTTAGCAATCGGACCAGTACTTCCAGAGATTACCTCCTACAAACAAAAAACAAAAAAACTCTACCTCTTTATCATATTAGTGTAGTTATACTTATACCAACCAAGATAACCTCGATGTTAATCCAGGATTTAAGCTATACTGATATTATTTTTCATCCAAAACTATTCAGTGATTTGAAAGAATAGGAGTAACAAATGTACACCCATACTCATAGATATCCGTGCCCATACTCATATACATAAGCAAACAAACTTTCACCTCAAAAGAATATTAGCAGCTGCCAGCGGCTATTAAAAATAAAATTATATCACACGGGAACGTACTCCCAAAATAAAAAGCTCCTATTTGCTATTCCAGGATAAGGTCTGCCCTTGCGCCAAATTTCATCAAAATCCGTTTAGCCGGTCGAGTGTGAAGAAGTAACAAACGTACTTATAGTAATGCTAGCAAAAGAGAAGGCCGACCGCATGAGGCAACGGCGGCGCTCACAGCGCCCCAGCCGCCTTACCGGGATTCCGATCCCGATTTCCGTCCACCGTAGGCGCGGGCTTGCGGACGGCGAGCAATGGGTAGCTCGCTATCAGCTGACCGTCCGATAACTGTCCGGACCGAGTCGTCGACGGCGTGCACTGTTCCCGCGCGCCTCAAGGAATTGTCCGCAAAAAAGTCGAAGCCTACCGGGGCCAGGGTTAGCTCCGCAAGGTAGCTCAGCCCCGGTATGAAAGGCAAAAAGGAACGGGGTGGGTTTTTTAGTCAGTAAGAGTCTGACACTATCTCCCACTCCGCCCAAGGTCGGTGATTGTCTTTTGGATGATATTTGCTCACCAAAAAAAAACGTACATATAAACAATCAAACATAATCAGTCCGCTTAGCCTTATCCCAAATAGTTATGCCGAGGTCAACTTCCAGTCTAACTGCTGAACGCCTGTATTTTACAAGGAGCCACTGCCAACCTGACTTTCACAATCCAGTAATTGGTTAACATGATACCCTTTGGTCCTCAAGAAGTTGTCAGCAACAGCAGGGGCCCAGCTGGGTCGAAGCCTACCGGGCCAAGGGTTAGTTTTGAAAGATAGCTCGAGCCCCGGTATGAAGGCTTGAAGGAACGGGGTGGGTTTTTAGTCAGTAAGAGTCTGACACTATCTCCTGCTCCCCCCAAGAGCGGGGGTTGTCATTGATGATTTTCACAATATAAAAAAAATACCCTTTGGTCAGACCAGGGTCAGATTTCCTAGATTCTGTCAATCCGTCACGACTGTTAAAAGTCAATAAATAGCAGCCGGAACCAATGTCTTGACGTGTTTTTTGAGGCCTGAAGGAATCTTGTGTTAAGAATTTAAGATGGTCACTCAAGGTCATTGGAAGACTGATCTTCAAGCCAACATCAGCTAGCATTACTTGAGAGCGTCCAACTCGAGGAACATTTTTACGTCAACCACTCTTACCTACGTCATTACATATTGATCACGATGTTATTACACATATTTCTCCAGATATTTTGGATACTTATACAGATATCTTGTGGATATTATTTAGGCTTCTATAAAAATCAACTTATTTTGTTTAGTTAAAACCAATCCAGTAAAGTGGAGGGCCAAAATTTATGTAAAATAGCAGATATTCAGAGGTATCTGCAATTTAACGTACCTACCTATTTTGCCCTCCATAATGTACTCATATATTAAAAATATAAAAAATTACATCCTTAGAAGCCTTGCACATTTAATCGAGACTTTGAATGACGACTATTTTTAGCCGACTTCGAAAAGGAGGAGGTTCTATGTTCGACTGAATGTATGTTTTTTTTATGTATGTTCTCGGTCAATTGTGGACCGATTTTGAAAATATTTTTTTTGATTGAAAGGTTATGCTTCCAAGTTGGTATAGAAAATATTGTTATGATCTGATCATGAACTTAGAAGATATGGAACAGAACTCCTCATAGGATCACAGCAGAATTGTCGTAACAAGTAAAATTGCTCGGTTTATACGTGTAGGTGATGACTGACTGAAAGAAAAGGGGGGGGGGGGGATGTATCGAACTGATCTGGTGATGAAGCCGGAAGGTAAATTAATTAGATCTAACCATGTTTGGGATTATTAGAATCGTTATGAGATGCACTCTGGCTATAAGGTACTTAAGTTTGGCTGAGGGGTACTTTTTAGCGGTGGTTCCATAACTAAAAAGTAAAAATAAAAAAGACGTGTGGCACTCGGGGACTGCCGCGGTAAAGCTATTGCATAGCATTTTTATCAACTTATGCAATTATAATTATTTATTTATTTTATTTATGCAGAATTTTTTTTCCTTTGTTTTTTTTCTTTGATATTAATATTGAAGTTACACTTTCACACATTGAATTGAATTTTGATTGATTGTTCACTCATTTGTTTTCGGTCACCACGCTCAAAAAACAAATGAGTGGGGGGTGTTAGGTTATTTTTGTTACGGAATTTCTGGATTCGGTCTCCACGCTCAAGGTCCGCGATAGAAGCTATGCAATAGCTTAAAAACCTTTTACAAAAAAAAAAAAATATAGAAACACCGACTTCCCGATCGAATTTCGGAAGTCGTTGTTTCTATAATAGATAGTTTTGTCTGCATTATTTAACACCGACTTCCGAAATTAAACTTATTTTTACTTTTCAGTGTTTTTTTTAATTTGAAGATGGTTTAATTGTTTTTTTTTTCCAAAAACTGTTAAGGGTTTTAAAAAACCACATATTTTCTGGAATACGTTTTGTGAAACATTCAAGTAAATCACGGAATTACCGAATGCTAACAGAGTTTTCAGGCGTTATTTCTCTTTTCGTGTTGCCTCTTCGTCAAACATCGCGTTGGATTTGGATTGCGTTAGGTTAAGCAACAAGCTTTTAAACCTCGACGTTGACGATAGGCGACTGAAAAAGGGCCTCTTAAGATTGTCACCCATCTTCAGGCCATCTTCGGTAATCATTACTTAACATTAGAGATGGAGATAACAGCTCTTACTATTCTAACTACAAGGAAAATATAAGTAAATAAGTAAAACGCCGAGAACGAATTAAGTGCATAAAAATAAAACAGTCTTTCTTTAAGGGACTTATTTGGACAACCTTGTTAACCTTAAAAAAAAAAAACAAAAAAGGAAAAACTTTCGGCTTATTATTTTCTTAAATCGTCAGGAGACTACAAAATAAAGATTGGCATCTTAATTGCAAAGGTAAAGGGACTTTTTTGTAAAAAATTAATATGACGTCATCGATAAAAAAGTTCACAAAGATTTCATTGGACAACGTAAGATTCACTTTTAAATGATTTTGGATAGACGGGCTTATCTTTTGTTTGTAGATAATACGTAAACACGTAAACATAAAAAGACAATACATATGTATGTTACCGGTAATCTGTTTAATTCAGGTATTCTAAGTATTAGCTCGCTGTCCGGCCTTCCGGTAACTGTCCGGACCAAGCCCAAGTCGTCGACGGCGCGCACTGTTCCCGCGCGCCTCAAGGAGTTGTCAGCAACAGCAGGGACCCAGCCGGGTCGAAGCCTACTGGGACAAGGTTTAGTTTCGAAAGACAGCTCGAGCCCCGGTATGAAGGCTAGAAGGAACGGGATGGGTCTTTTAGTCAGTAAGAGTCTGACACTATCTCCCGCACCGCCCAAGAGCGGGGGTTGTCATTGGATGATTTTTTCCTACCATAAAAAAAGGGTATTCTAAGTATACCTACGCCTACAATATATAGAAAGACCTGGGGCGTCCAGGTAATGTATGAAGTGTTATGAATATTATTGTCCACTTTAAATATAAATTCTATAGATTGTTTAAAGTACCTGCTAGTCCACCGTCAATGTGTAAAATAAATAGATTTTGGTCTACGTATATTCATCAATGTTAACCGACCTACCTATAAACAAGCAAATGAAATGTTCTATTAAGTAGAAATAAAAATAAATTTTAGGGCACCCCGATACGGACCGGTTAGGTTAGAAGGCAAGAGCGAATCTGAACAGAGCTTCCATCTTGGCCTTTGAGGTATTTTTTTTTATAACCACCCGAAAATCAACAATTAACTGGCTTGTTGGTCTAGTGGTTAGTGGCCCTGACTGCTATGCCGGAGGTCATAGGTACGATTCCCACCCAGGGCCCCAAGTCTGCTATTACAATAGTCAGAATGGTCTATCATTGATTTCATAATTGTTGATTTTGAGTAAGTTTGGTAATCTACTAATATAATGGCGTCATAATGACTTTTCAATGATCAACCACTGACACTCCATTGAAAGAAGTGGGATAGAATGGGAATCTCGTACATATTTACAAATGAATGTCTTACGTATGCGGTAATCTGCAAAAATTTTGATAGTTCCTTTGATCAGTGACCTACCATTAGAACGTCATTGTGCAGTCATTGCTTTTAATAAACTCGATTTTGTCATTTTACCACAACAGACTCAATTACGAGACCATTGACCGATCAATGATCGATCATTATGAATTAGCAGATTAGGAACTTTAAGCAAAATGACAATTGGATCGTGTTGGAATGACGAATTTACAAAAATAGCAGACTTGGGCCCCTGGACAAATGTTTGTGTGATGAGCACAATGATTGGTTCTGTGTCTGGGTGTAATTTATCTATAATATGAATGTATTTTATTTTGCAAAGGTTGCAGATTGAAGGAGAAGCAAGGTATCAAACAGTTATACACCTTACTTAATACTAAAAAAAAATTCAAATATTTTTTTAATTTAGAACACAGATAATTGTTAATTTGTCGAAATAACAAATTATTGTGTAAATAATCTTATTTATTTATAATATTTTGTTCAAAAGCACAATTTAAATTTTCATTAAATATTAACCTTAAAAATCTGCAAGTCTTTGCTTTAAAAAAAAAATTATCACAGTTGACCGTGATGAAATAGGAATGAAAAAAGCCCTTGTTGTGATAAGTAAAAAATAAATTTGACCAAAGAATAATAAATAAATAAAACAAACGGGGTGAGCTAATTAAAACCGTTTAAAAATACGAGTGTGATAAACATAGCATGTTGAACCTAATCGTAGTGCGATATGAGTCAGTTTTCGAGTACCTATGTACCTAAGTGTATTGAAAAGGGTTTTTCAAAGTTTTCCCTAAGAGGACGAAACGGGATTCCAAAGTTTGTATGAAGAATCCTATATTCACGTGAACAAAGCCGCTGATACTGGCTAGTTCACCAACAAATTGAATAGGATGAGATAAATCATTACATATTTCATTGAATATTATGATTTGTTACAAATAAGTCCCTTATTCTATGAACTAATTAGTGTCAGGTCATGACACTGCTGTAAGTCCCCTGAGTGAGCATTGTTTATTCTGATTGACAGTTTGACACACCGATATGTCATTATTCTAAGAAGTAGGTTATCAGTACGCATTATACGTTCTAACATATAAGGGTGTAATATAATTAGTAGATTTTTTAATACACACACCCGAAAACCTGTTCGTACCGTAAGGGTCACAAAGTTTATTTGGCACTAGTGCGGTTAAGTATGACGACTAACCCCCACCAAAATTTAGTATACTTACATACTTAATCTAGGCACGCAGAAAAAATCCGAGTGAGGCAAATTTTTTAAATGTTTTGTTTGCAATAAATTATCTGTTTACTTATTTTCGAGTACTTTTAAAAAGTTGAAAAATTCATTTGATACACGTGAGAAGTAATTGTCGTTGCAGTATTTCGGCTCCATAAAGGTCCATTGGATTATGCGTCCTCAGCTGCATTATAAAAGTTTGTCCACATGCAGCAAAATCCGCAAAATACACTATTGTACATTGTAATACAAAAGTTATCAATGAAGAATCACATAGTCGTACATTCCAGATATTGAAGTGGTAGGTATGCTATTACCAACTCGCAATGCGGTTGGGGGATTGTTCAGAATAGCTTTATGCCGTAGCCCTGGAACGCAAATGGCAACTGAAGGAACAATGGGTTTTTTATCAATAATACAGAATACCTACGTCAGTAAAGTCTGACACTTCCTCTCGTGCCACCCAGAGCGGTAGGGATTACTTTATGATATCCCACTTTATAAAAAGCGGTAAAGATTTTTTCTCATTTTCTGGCCAAGGAAGCGTGGGTTTCAATCAGGAACTGAATCAAAACTCGCCATCTTCTTATGGAATGAGTAACCTGAATGTCCGATTTCCATGATTACCGTTATCCTCTATTTAATAATGCTCCCATACATTAAATATAAAAACTAAAAAAAAAATTCAACGCCATCTAGCGGATAAATGACTTCACTCGAGGCAGTAGCTTTCATTTCACCATAAATTGTAACAGGGAGATTTGTTTGTAGGTACCCTTCATTGATAATATTATCTTTATCAATCTAAGCGACTTTACAGTTTTAGGCTTTAGTCTAGTCATTTATCAGCAATTTATTGTGGCCCACATTTAATTTTACGAATAGACTAGCTTCTGCCAGCGGCTCCGCCCGTTTGAAAGTAGGTTTCTGCATACAAACTTTGAATCCCCATTTCCCCCCTTTAGGGGATGAATTTTGGAAAAAAATCATTTAATGCTCGCCTATGTCATAACAGAAAGCTTTGTGCAAAATTTCACGCTTCTAGTCCCCGTAGTTTTGGTTAAGCGTTGATATATAATATATATATATAATATATACTGACATATTATGTCAGTCAGTCAGTTTCTCCTTGTTTAATGTCGGCGAAACACTAAACATGTGTCTAGTATTTTTATGTACTTAAAGAGTCTATGTACCTACAAATTTAAAAGAAAAAAAAATCATAAAGTTATGTCAGCAAAAATACATGGTCACCGGGCCATCCAGGCGAGGGGTTGTTTTGCACTTGCACCCAGTTGTTTGCCGGCTTCTAATGCCCGCTACGACCTGCTGTGACCTAATGTCGGTGGTGTCAAAAATGTGACCATTTTAAATATTTTTGGGAAAAAATATAACATGATGTAAAAACTATTGGAATCCATTCAATTAATAAAATAAAAAATAATGTTGCAAAGCTAAAAAATAGGTAATAACTTCTTATCATAAATATTACATATATACCACATCTAGAAACGTCTCTAATTCCTAATCTTCTACAACATAATAATAATATGATATATAGTATAAAGAGGTTAATACCCGGCCTTAAGATCTACATAATATTTATAATAATAATAGACAACGTATGTGATTACGTGACACGTAAAGAATATTAATCACGGTTGATAAGGCTATGTATCACCGAATTAGGTATTTATCTTGTATCATGTTGTGATTATCAATCAATACTTACCATAATACTTAGGTATATAAATACTATGTATATAAATACTAGAGAATTTCTTTGACTGAACACAGTCATTAAGTGTTTTGTTCAAATAAGATTTGTGTGTGAATTTTTAATCGATTATAATTTTTTTTTGATTTAATAAGGTGAGTTAGATCGTGGTTTAGATGTATGAATGAATGTTTTTTTTTGTTTGTAAATATATTAAATGTATTAATAAGAATTTTATTTTGCGCTACTATTTAAATAATAAGAAATGATGCAGTAATGGTACCTATTTACAAGCTTTCTGTCCCGATGTTTGTCTGTAATCTGGATCTTCCCGGTTACTGATTGAGCTGAAATTTTGCATGCAAGTGTAAATCAGATGACAATCTAAAATTATTATGACATGGATCTGATCTGATGATGGAACCGGAAGGTGGCTATAGGAACTCTTTCGTGTTTGACCTTTTTGTAATGGTTTTAATGAGTATTAATTATATAAGTAAATACCAAAACTTGTTTATATTATTTGTTTGCTCTTAACCTTTCAATCGTGGAAATTACAGACACAATAGAAAGACAATAGGTGCGCGAACGCCGGGCGTTCTGTAATTTCCACGATTGAAAGGTTAATGAATTAAATTAATATTACAGAGGGTTTCCAAAATATAGATATAATATTATTAGGTGGCATAAATTAAAAGCTTAGTAGGTAATTCTTATTCACCATGGGTGACCCAACTGGTCGGCTAGGTTCGGTAGCTGTAACAACCCCTTTTTACGTGAGTAATCATCTAATGACTTCTCCCGCTTTGGATGGAACAGGAAGAAGGGTCAGACTTTTACTGACTAAAACTCACAGTATTCCTTCAGTTGCCCTATTTTGACAGACACACATACAAACTTTCTCACTTGTAATATAAATGTGGTACTTCACGCAAATATCATCAGCCAAAAAAAACCGGCTTAAAGTCAATGAATGTTGTTAACATATTTTATTATTACTACGACTATTGTATAACATCGGTAACACATTGGAAAAATACCCGAAACCCGTTACTCAGGGGAATGCTCGCTTCCTTTACGCATTCACGCATTTGACTCATCCTGTACTTGAGCCAAGTTCATTTTCCACGTTGCTCTTCAATTTTACAAATTTCCTACTATTATTAGATTAGATACTAATTTGAGTACCTATGCTACTAATATTAAAAACACGAAAATTTGTTTGTATGGATGTACGGATGTTTGTTTTTCTTTTAGGTGGGTAAAAACCATCCAGATGACATCCCCCTTGGGCGGAGCGGGGGATAGTGTCAGATTCTTACTGACTAAAAATCCACCTCGTTCCTTTTATCAATCACTTTTCGGCGTTTGCCTTTTATCAATCACTTTTCGGCCCAACTTTCATCCGCGAGCAGCAATATTTTTCTGCTCCCGTTAAATTTCTAAATCTGTGATAATCCTCTATTGGAGCACGCCTGGAGTGTCCAAGTACCGGGCGACATTCCTTTTTTTTCTACCTAACTAAAAAATTAACTTTTTTTTTCCTATTTTCAAATAAATCAGATGCAATACTATCCCATAGCAAAGATGTCATTGGTAAACTACGGGCAGGGAAAAAATTAAAGACAAAAGTTCTAATTATCTGTTTTATTTTTTTTTTTTCCGTAGACCTCTCACCGACAGATTAATGGTCCAATCTCTTACCCGACGAAGTTATCCCGGTTAATTTCGTGTTTCATCTGGCGCCCGAATTCTTAATTTTTTTATTCTTTTATTTTCTATTCGGTGGAACACACATACATAATTTATTTAAACTGTCTAGTAACGACACCCAATTTTTATTTTTTATTATTACATTTGGCCAAGCCTCTCGGCTTCGACCCTGCTGGGACCTTCGGTTGCTGACAACTCCTTGAAATGCGCGGAAACAGTACGCGCTGTTGACGACTTGGGCTCAGTCCGAACGGTAACCGGGCGGTCGAACAGCGAGCTACCTTTGTTACTCTTTAACGCTAAAACTTCTGAACAGATTTCGATGCAACTTGGTACACGTCTAGACCATGTCCTAAAATACTAATACTTTTTATCCTAGGAGTATGCTCCCTTGGGAAAATTTTCTATTACGCCGCAGGCGAAGCCGCTAGCAGCAGTTAGTTTAAGAATATTCCTATTATAGATACCTTATCTGACTATACTTGATTGTGTTCTAAGGTTATAATTGGCACGTGGTCATAAGTGTGCTTGATTCAATGTTTATCTATATTAGAGTTGCTGACGATTTGGATACAATATGTATATTCGGACACAGTTGCTGATGATTTGGACACAATATATTTAGACACAGTGTCTGAAATAGAACATTTTTATTTCAATATTGTTTTTACTGATGATTCGGATATACATTGTTTAGTACAGTCAGATAAAAAGTTTTAAAATATTATTTATAGGAAAAAAACACGTAACCATATTTTAGGGTGGATTTAAGGCCGTAACTTGGGATAATAAATTTATATTGTATATTACTAGCTTTTGCTCGCGGCTTCGCTCGCTTACATGAAACCCTATGTCACTTAAGTCACTCAGAAATAAAGCAGCTTTATATCGGTGAAAAAAATAGCAATTGGACCAGTACTTTCAGAGTTACCTCATACAAACAAAAAAACAAACTTTAGGTACCTCTTTATAATATTGGTATAAGTAATGTATATATTATACTTAGTTTTTTTTTATCTGACATTTCTAAACAGCTTCAATAAATTTTTGTGGTGTCCGAAACGTCAGTGAAAATATATTTAAAATAAAATGTGTCAAATCTGACACGGTGTCCGAATTAAATCGTCGTCAACTCCTACGTAACCAGTTTTTTTTTTTTGTTCTGCGGAACTAATATTTGTTAATCAGATTTACAAAGATATTATCGATATGATAGCACAGTAGTATCTATAATTTGAATTGAGATCTTTATCAAGCAACTAGCTGCCTCTCGCGGCTACTGCGGTTTACTTCAAATATTTTGACATAAGTACTTAGGTATATAATGTCAAAATTTTGAATTACATTGACAATACAAATACATGACACATGGTTTATCAAAAGGGTTATAAAAATGGATTGATTTTGAAAGACTCTTTAAAACATTATGACTCTGTGATAGTAGTCTGTCTAAAAAGTCAAACGACTCGGGAATTTGTTTAATATTTAATCATTAAAAAAATACTTATTTTCGATGCTTTTTATAAGGTTCTTCTGTTAGTAAACAATGATCAAGATCTCTTAATTCACCTTGATTATTGAACCAGGTGTTGACTACATCAGATTTCATTTTATCCTAATAATTAGCCAAGTCGTTTGAATTTTTAGACAGACTAACTAAATGTGTGCTACCAAGCATTAGTATTTCTGATGTTTTTTTGCTGCTGATTGGCAAGAGTAAAACTACCGAGTTTATTTCAGTAAAAAAAAATGTGTAAATAAAAAGTGTAGGTGTTATAGCAATCCCTGTTTGATAACATTGGTTATCGGCTATATGGAAGTATTTCATGATGGTTACACCTTAAAACTCAAGTGGAACATCTATCGCTTGCGTTCTTCAAGTGCCTACTCAAAGAAAGATGGCTGCGTTTCATAGCAACGTGATGGGAATTTATTCATGTAGTGGCACGTGCTAACAAATTGATTTTTTTAAAATCTTATTCAAGTAATTATATAGTTCGTGGGCCTATAAATAGGTAAATGCCTAAATATAATAAAAAAATTATTAAGTATTTAAATTAAAATTAAATGCGGAACAAATCTTATTGATTAGCACGTGTAGATACGCGCTATTAGTAGGGGAGACGGGGCATAGTTATCACAATTTATTTAATTTTATCAAATATTTGGTGAATCAAACTTTATTAATTGCTTAAAAAAAATACAGTAACAAATTGAGTGTGCCGAGTTACCGCTGGCGCGGAGTAGGTTGACTTAAATGACAGTCATTGTGGTCATAGATTACTATTAAAGTTGGAGACACAATTTAGGCGTCGATGTGAGGTTCATTCTCTCACAATTTTAATGTTTCTTTTTAAATGTTCTGGACAGTCGAAAGGATAAAAATTAATTCTCTTTCTCACCATGTTTTTCATACCCCCACTTATTGATACTGAACTCATTGCTTCGTAGGTTTTTTCTTGAGCAAGTTTTAAAACATTAATATAGCTTATCTTTAGAATCACACAATTTGTCTTTGCTCTATAGTTTACTCTATACCCATTTTCAATCGAGATGTCCACGAAATTTAGATTTTTTTTTCCTTCGATTCGAAGTCACTGTGACCACTTACCCCAAAAACTATGAGACAATATACACCAGGAAAAGAGGAGTTAAATTAGATATTTAACATCTAAAACGAAGACGGCAAAAACATCATTCTTTTATTTTTCATGTGGGAAAGAAAGAAAGAAGAACAATAGATATGCCCGGTACAAATATCCTTTTACTTTTTTAAATATTGGTCTTTTTTAATATTCTTCTTTCAGGAACTACTTACATATCTTTTTCTCCTTCTCTGTCAAATCCATTCAAAGATTGACTGTAAAAAGTACTTTTATTGATGAGATCGCCCATTGTGAACCCTACAAATTTTTGATGTACGATAAAGAGTATTATATATACATATATATACATATATATAATACTCTCAAAGCCAATCAGGACACCCTTCCCCTATACCCTAAAATATTAGTACTAGTAGGTAAATAATATTTTAATCTGAATCAAAGTCTTTTATCTGCGAGTTGAGACCAGAGATAATTTGTTGACCTCCTCTGAAATTAGAAATAGTATTTCCTATGAAAGAAAGAAGGTTACTAACATTTTTTTTCGTTACTTGATTATTACTTGTATTTATTATATGATTATATTTATTGTATTTAGGTATCCTAACTAATATTATAAATGTGAAAGTGTGGATGTTTGGATGTTTGTTACTTAAACTAAAGTTCGCGTGATAATTCGCAAGAGGTTGGCAGTAGTATCATCACAGCGTTAAAGTTTTCCAATTGTCGATTTGAACCAATTGTTTGACTATATTAGGGTATATTATGTATGTAGTTTATTAATTTGAGTATGTATATATTATGTAATTGTAAGTGTATTGTAATATTTATGGTTTATTAGTATTATTATGGTTTATATATTTCTTGGAATCACCTTATCTCTTTCTTTTATTGCACCTACCACTGTTTTTCTCTGCACCACCCAAAGGTTGACTGGAAGAAAATGCCTAAGGCATTAAGTCCGCCTCTGTACTTTCATGTGCATGAAGTATAAATAAATAAATAAATAAATAAATAAATCACGCAAGATCGGCTGAACGGATTTGGATGAAATTTGGCAAGCATATAGCCTTTGACATGGAAAAGAACATAGGCTACTTTTTATCCCGGAAAAACATCTTATTCCTAGGGGAAAACACGTTTAGAGTGCGATAACCAAAGTACACGCGGACGAAGTCGCGGGCGGACAGCTAGTTATTTATATTTTTATTTATATTGTCGTGATTTTTAGGGTTCCGTACCTAAAGGGTAAAACGGGACCCTATTACTAAGACCACATGCACGATATGCGCGTGGAGATGCAACGCCGGGGTGAAAGGCCGCTGCCGCGACAGGTCACGGCCTTGCGGACAGAGTTCCGGCGGGATCTCATGGTGAAATGGCGTCAGAGACTATCGCAACCCAGTGCTGGGCACGCCACAATTATGGCGGTAAGTCCCCTCTTTGAGGCGTGCCTGGAAAGACCTCACGGCGTCCTTACCTTCCGCATGACGCAGGTCCTCACCGGACATGGCAAGTTCGGGAGGTTCCCGTACCAGATTCGTGCGGAAGTGACGCCCGGGTGTCGCCACTGTGCAGAACGCCCGGAGGACACGGTGGAGCACACAGTCGAGGTGTGCTCTGTTTGGGCGGAGCATCACCGTGCCATCGTGGGGGCGATCGGCGGCGGAGATCTCTCGCGCCGGGCCTTGGTTCAAGCCTTGGTCCGGAGCGAGGAGGAGTGGCAGGCGGTCGCCGACTTCTGCGAAGCAGTAATGCTCGCAAAGAAGGAGGCCGACCGCATCAGGCAACGGCGCTCTCGCCGCGGCCGGGATTCTGATCCCGATTTTCGGCCACCGTTGGCGCAGGCTTGCGGACGGCGAGCTATGGGTAGCTCGCTGTCCGACCGTCCGGTAACTGTCCAGACCGAGCCCAAGTCGTCGACGGCGCGCACTGTTCCCGCGCGCCTCAAGGAGTTGTCAGTAACAATAGGGGCCCAGCTGGGTCGAAGCCTGCCTAGGCCAGGGTCAGTTTCGAAAGACAGCTCGAGCCCCGGTATGAAGGCTTGAAGAAACGGGGTGGATTTTTAGTCAGTAAGAGTCGACACTATCTCCCGCTCCACCCAAGAGCAGGGGTTGTCATTGATGATTTTCCTACAATAAAAAAAAACCCTATTACTAAGACCCCACTGTCTGTCCGTCTGCCAACAGGCTGTATTTCATGAATCGTGATAGGCAGTTGAAATTTTCACAGATGATTATATTTCTGTTGCCGCTATAATAAATAAAAAAAAAAAAATATTTAAGGGGTCACCCACTCTACAAACGTGTTTTTTTTTTGCTCATTTTTTGCTACGGACAGTACGGAACCCTTTGCACGCGAGTCTCACTCGCACTTGGCCAGTTTTTAGTTGTTCTTCTTATTGAGTATTTTACACGAGTTTAAACGATTTCACACTCTAGCAGTACTGCAAAAGTCCTCTATAAGTCATCAATTATAAGAGTGCGGGGAATTTGTGAGGTTTTGTGCCTATATAAATATGAACTTTTCAATCTTAGCTTCATTGAACTGCTTGGAACCCAAACGATATAAACACAAATCTTGGCGCGAATCCGCATACAACTTGTGTGGTCCTAATTGTTTGTAATACAAATCAATTATACGAAAAACCTGTTTAAAAAAAGAACGATTGATTTATTTGAATTGGTTACGATTCTTTTTTTTACACGGTTAGTGTTTTCGATTTGTAGTTTTTTTATACATTATTTGAATTAAGAAGGTTATATTATAAAAGGATTGAACTGACTGGCTACGGTACAAGTTTTTTTTTTTTAATGCATTTAAAAAATATTTAAATGAAGTTTTTTTTTTTTTGTTGCCTGTTGTCCTTTAGTATTGGGTGTTATTTTTTAATCTATCCTTTTTTTACAGATACCATGGCTGGTTTATTGAAAATTGTGTTCGTCTGTGTGCTTGCCAGTGTTGCGGCCCTCCCATCCCAGCCGAAATCGAGTTCATATAGTAAGTAATCTTTGAAAAACGCACACCCTTTAGAAGTCAAAACAGACTACAAAAAATCGTATATCATCGTCAACGTCATATTCATTGATAGCTTGACCAGCATTAGTTCTCTTTAGGGTTCTGAACCTCAAAAAATCGGAACCCTTATAGGATTACTTTGTTTTCCGTCTGTCTATCTGTCTGTCTGTCAAGACCCTTTATCTCGGGAACACGTGCAGATATCGAGTTGAAATTAAAACCATATACTCAGGTCTACGGTCCCTTTTCCCAAGCTGTAAAGAAATCAAACTTCTAAGTTAACGAAAAAAAATACGGCCGTTTATGTAGCAAAAAACTTATATTTCATCTCTCTCAAGGCAATCAAAGATACATAAAGGAACAAATCTGAAAACAGTAAATTTGTTGTTACGTCACAAAGAAAACATTTTCTGCGATTTGGAATAATCTTCAAGACTCCATTCGGGAATCGAACTATTTACATAAATAAGTTGTACAGAACCCTCTGAGCGCGAGTCCGACTCGCACTTGTTTTTAATTACCCTAACGCTGCCGTGCGCGAGTTGTTTTTACGTAAACGCTATTGACACGTTTAGGTATGACTAGGAAATCCAATACCGCATCAAAATCGCGATCCCGCATGGCTGCGGGATTGAAGTCAGCAATCCCGCGGATCCCGCGGGATTAACGGGATTGGGATTTTTAAATTCTTTTTGTTTTAAGGATGAAACATGAAAACCGATCCAGTGTGAGTCGGACTTTCTAACCGAAAGTTTCTTATAAAACTTACATAAGTAAATAGTTCGAATCCCAAATTGAGTTTCGAAGATATTCAGAATCGCAAAAAAAAAATATTTTGCAAATGTAATTTACAATTTCCACATAATCAGCTGCTTTTATGAAATACTAGCTTTTGCCCGCGGCTTCGCCCGCGTGGCATTAGGTACTTAAGGAATCGGGATAAAAGGTAGCCTATTTTCTTTTCCATGTCAAAGGCTATATGCATGCCAAATTTCATCCAAATCCGTTCAGCCGTTTTTGCGTGATTAAGAAACAAACATCTAAACATCCACACTTTCACATTTATAATATTAGTTAGGATTAAAATATTTAGCAGACCTTCATCTTCATCTTTAGAAAATTAAATTTACGTGGTTTGGGGAATCCCTGGTCATACAGTACCTAAACTGACATTGATTATGTTTCATTCCAGTTCCGATAAAGGAAATCATTTTTAAATTTTTATTTTGTGTTAAGGAACACAAAATAATAATTTAAAAATGATTTATGGAACACAAAATAATAATTTAAAAATGATTTAAGTAATAAGATAAAATCGAAAAAAAAATATTCCTAGACAAATTCTATAAAAATGTCACGAGTTTCATTTAAAGTTGTTTCACCAACTTTAAATGAAACTCGTGAACTCGTGAACTTGAACTCATGAAGATGAGCTGGTTCTAATAAATAATTAAATCAAAACGACAGCAGGTCGTTGGAATCCAGTTTTCTTATAAAAACTTCAATCCCGGAGACTTGCGGGATCCCGCATGAGTCATCCCGCTTTTCCGATCCCGTAGAAAAGATGCGGTTCGATGTAGGAATCCCGTGCTTGCGGGATTGGATTCCCTAGATATGACATTCAAAGGCCCTACCACGAGCCATTAACACGATCTATTAAGCGACCTAAAGTAGGTAAACTGCTGGGATTGAGCTAATCTGCAAAATACAGAACACTTCAGAAAAAAAATATTTTGCGGGATCCTTGGTGCTTTCAGATTGTATACGTAGTGACGGCTGCACGCTGGCGGTAAATAAGGGTGCTGAACCGTATCAGTCACGGTACTAATCAAATGTACTAGCCACTCAAAAAGCACTTTAAAAGTGCCTAGTAATACCTAGCTATATAATATAATTACTCTATGTATAATTAGGGCATTTATTAATTTTAAACTGAATAAATCCAATAATGTAATCCAGTAGTAGTCATATATTTAAAATATAAAAAGTACGCTATATAGGTATATAGCCTTGCACGCTTAGTCGAGATTCTGAATAACAACAATTTTTTTCAAAAATTTTTATTAGTTAAAAAAAACATGTCATTTCTGAAACAAGTTTTGTGAAATACGAACGATTGATTTAAATGTGAATCACGGAATTACCAAACCAAGTTTACAAGCGTTATCTCAATTTTTTCATGTTGCGTCTTCGTCAAACAACGCGTTGGATATTATTGCGTTAGATGAAGCAACAAGCTTTTATACCATGCTCGATGTTGACGATAGGCGAGTACAAAAAAAAAACCCTCTTAAAAGAGCCAAATCTCCACCTGTACACTAACAGCCCAATCTTCCAACAGATTACCCCTTCAACTTCGTGGACCGAGAGAACTGGGGGGCGCGACCCCCGAACGGTTTCACAAGGTTGAGCCTGCCAGTGCCGTATGTGATCGTCCATCACAGCTACATCCCTCCGGACTGCGAGACCACGGCAGCCTGCGAGAGGAGCATGAGGCTTATGCAAGACATGCACCAGATAACCAACGGGTGGCAGGATATTGGTTATAAGTGAGTTGAAACCCAGTGTTATAATAATAATTATCTATACCTATATAGCGTAGTCCGCCCTATAATGTTCCCACTGTTGAGACTCAGACCTACTCTCTAGGAGAGGGCACGGGCCGTAATCCGCCACGCGGGGCCAGTGAGGGTTGGTGGATGTCACATGTATTCGAATTTTTGGTCGTAGGGCATGCTGGTTTCATCACGATGTTTTCCATCACCGTTTTGAGAGCAGTGGTGATAAAATAAATTACACAAAGTAATAATAAATTACAAAAGCCTGGCTAGGTTTAATTCGCATGACGGGCCCATTACCACTCAGCCACCACTGCTCTTTCTCTCAATCTATTTACATACTCGTAAAAGCGAAATATCATTCACTGATTGATCACGTAATCTCAGAAACTGTAACACATACAAACTTAAAATTTGGCTGGTAGGTTCCTTATAGAGTGAAGACATCCGCTAAGAACGGATTTTATGAAACTCCACTTCTAAGGGGGTAAAACGGGTTCCTAAGTTTATGTGGAGTAACTTACTTCCACGCGGGCGACGCTGCTGGCAGAAGCTAGCCTATAATCTTCTTCTATATAAATAAAAAGAGAAACTGAAACGAAACTACTGAGTCTAAATTTGTAAAATTTTGCACACTGTTTCCTCATATCGTCGCCCTGCCCGCTAACTGTCGTATCTCACAAACTGGCGTATCTGCACTGATGTTACCTTCGTGTTCATAACATTATTTCGTATAAGTTCTCTCTAATCGTCGTATCTGTGTCGTTTACCGTTTAGAAGATATTCACGTATTTAGTTTTGCGTAAGTGTAAAAGACAGGAAAAATTAATATCCTCTCTACCTTTTTAGGTACTTTAGGGCTTTAGGGCCACTACTAGCTAAAAGAATAGGCCAAGACTAATATAAAAAAAAACTTATTCATTCATTAATAAAGCTACAGCTAACGTAACTACAGGAATATGGTTTTAACGCCCGACCGAAAAACCGTCGCCCTGGAAAAATATCAATTGCTAGTTAGGACAGTTACCAGGGAGGGTGACGATATGCCAAAGACCAGCTTTAAGAGAGGATTTGTTCAAATTCACCCGCTCAGGGAATGAAACGAGATTTCAAGATTTGTATGAAGTATCCTACTTTCACGGGAACAAAGACGCTGGCAGAAGCTAGTATATTTAAAAGGAAACACTGACTGACTGACATCAACTCACAGCCGAAACTTGTGCTTCACATATGCCTCAAAGAGACGAAAATAGGTAATCGAACAAAAGATCCAAATTGTCCAAATATGGGAAACTTGAACATTGTGATGATACAATTGAGCTCCTTATGATACATTGAAAACCGATGAACAGTAGAGTGTAAACAGGATGTTGACTAAATTAGTGGCAGTCTGAGTCGCGTACCTGAGCACTAATTATATCTAGGTACCAAGCACTTCTATTGCCAAATCATGACTAAGGTGAACACTATGGAAGTGCACCTGCACACATGCCAAGCATAACGTATCATACATAATTTAAAATGGTTATAATTATGTAAATCTGACTGGCCTGTTGGCCTAGTGGTTAGTGAACCTGACTGCTATGCCAGAGGTCGTGGGTTCGATTCCCACCCAGGACAAATGTTTGTGTGATGAGCATAATCATTTGTTCTGTGTCTGGGTGTAATTTCTCTATAATATGTATGTATTTAGAAATATATAAGTATGTTTATCAGTTGTCTAGTACCCATAACACAAGCTCTGCTTGGCTTGGGACTAGACGGCGTTGCGTGATAGTAGTAACAAAAAAAAAAAAAAAAATAATAATAGTACTATTCGCTGTCTATAAATTCTCATGGTTTATTTATTTACTAACTTCTGCCAGCAGCATCGCCTACGTGATAGTAGGTTTCTCAATACAAATTTCGAACCCCCATTTCATCTCTTTTAGGGCTGAATTTTGAAGAATCCTTTCTTGGTGCTCACGTCATAAAAGGAAGCCTTTTGCAAAAATTTCATCTTCCTTGTCCCAGTAGTTTCTACTGTGCGAGTCAGTCAGTTAGTTTTTCCTTCTATACACCGTTAAATTTTAATCGTTTTAATTCCGTGGAGGGTCGATCCGCTACATGAAACACTATCGATTTGTAAAGATAAAATTAAAAAATAAAGTACCTACCTCTTTTTCAAAACTCGTATTAATTTACGCATGTACGAAATTAATTTCTTTAAGAAAAAGTCAGCTGAGCGAGTTCAATGACCTGTAGGTACTTTGTACGCAACGCCGACTATTATCTACAGGTCATTGAACTCGCTCAGCTGACGATATCTTAAAGATACTAATTTCGTACATGCGTGAATTAATACGAGTTTTGAAAAAGAGGTACTTTATTTTTTAATTTTATCTTTACAAATCGATAGTGTTTCATGTACCGGATCGACCCTCCACGGGATTAGAACGATTAAAATTTAGCGGTGTATATTTAGATAATATATAAGAAATTAATCATATTGCGGCCTGACATCTGCCTAGTGACTGGTCATTATTTTTCTTTTTAAGTGTATTTTTTAATTCCTTTCTAATCTAACATGGCACGTCAAAAGTAGACAGGAGTGTTTAAATACCACAATACCACAAGCAATCAGCAACACGATACATAGATATACGAGTACTCTTTATTGTACACCATAAGGTAAACCAGTTATATTTGTTGATGTGACTTTCTTTGCCATTTTATAGTCGACATCGTAAAAGGGCGAAATCGAACATCGAAGCTAATTCGAAGCAGAGCGAATGCCTCTTGTCTAGAACCTCTGGCATATATTATATGTTCCACTTGCAAAACTAAGACACGCATTTCAAATAACCTAAACTATTACATATTATCCCGAATCAGATCGGCTCAAATAAGCACCCAATTTAAAAACGTGTCTAGTTAGAACTACATTAGAACGACACACATGTGTTACACGCCTGATTTGTTACAAATGAGGCGTGTAACGACGCGTGGTGTGTATCAAGTGTAGCTGTTCTACAAGTCTAGTTTCCATATAAAATGTATGGACTGACGCGCCCAGATAGGCGTGTGTGGCACACGTGTGCGCAGTGTAGTTTGTTGGGCAAGTACGACTGGGGCATGTTGTTTGGTTTACCTTAAATAAAATTAAGGTAGGAACAAGGTTTTATTGCAGCGTGCAATCGCTACAGTAGCATAGTCGACCAGTAACATAATGTTCTCACTGCTGGGACTTAGGCCTCCTCTCTAGGAGAGGGAATGGGCCGTAATCCAACACGCGGGCTCAGTACGGTTTGGTAGATGACACACGTCTGCGAATTTTTGATTCTAAGACTTGCCAGTTTCCTCACGATGTTTTCCTTCACCGTTTTGAGAGCAGTGGTGATGAAATAAATTACAAAAAGGAATGTGCCTGGCTGGGTTGGAACTCACGACCTACAACTCGTAAATCACTACAGTACATGTTTATTTTTCTTTTCAGTTTCGCAGTAGGCGGCGAAGGCTCCGTGTTCGAGGGCCGCGGCTGGGACGTGGTCGGCGCCCACGCAACCACATTTAACGTTAAGAGCATCGGCATTTGTATGATCGGTGACTTTGTAGGTGAGTGTCTTTGTTATCGCTGCCGCCGCCGCCGGGACTCTGATCCCGATTTCCGGCCACCGTAGGCGCGGGCTTGCGGACAGTGAGCAATGGATAGCTCGATGTCCGGCCGTCCGGTAACTGTCCGGACCAAGCCCAAGTCGTCGACGGCGCGCACTGTTCCCGCGCGCCTCAAGGAGTTGTCAGCAACAGCCGGGTCGAAGCCTACTGGGGCCAGGGTTATCCGAAAGGGCGCTCGAGCCCCGGTATGAAGGCTAGAAGGAACGGGGTGGGTCTTTTAGTCAGTATGAGTCTGACACTATCTCCCGCTCCGCCCAAGAGCGGGGGATGTCAATGCATGATTTTTTCCCACCATAAAAAAAAAAGGTGAGGGTCTTTTGTAGTTAGTAACCATACGCGTTCCATCAGGTCAAAATCGTGGTCACTTAACAATAAAGGTCCCCGTACACGGGCCACCAGCAACTACCACAAAACGCTGCCACCGGCATATTTTCAGTAGTTTGCATACATTTTATATGGATTCGCCGCACATGGTTGACGCCGGTGGCCGCCACACGCTACAAATAGCCGCTGTTCGCTTCTTGTGGCCCGCACTGGCCACTATGCGCTGATACAAAACGTCGTCGTATGCATGAAACTTCTTCGACAGAGTTCATTACGATACTGCGCATATTGGTTAAAAAAGTAGCAACCACCGGCCACAACAGTGGCTGTCGCGCACTTCAGCTTCCTTTGTGGCCGCTTCAAGCTTCTCGTGGCGGCGATTATGTATGTATGATTAGACCTATGTGCGGCGACACTAATATTTCACAACTTCCACACAATGCCATTTAGTCCCAAAAATTATTGACTCGAGCCGACCTTACCCGAAGAAGCGTTACACAGTCGAGGGTGACTATTGTCTTATTCAATGCCCACAAATTAAACTACTACGGGTGTTTTTAATATCGTGCGGATTTTATCCCACATGCGGGACTGCCCCGCACGCGTAGCCCCCGCAAATGTCCTTTTCATAGAAGTATTTGAATGCGCACGCGGGATGCGGGGCATAATAATATAGGACTGCAGTCCCGCATGATATGTATTAAAAACACCCTAACGAAATCCGCACGATATTAAAAACACCCTAAGCGCGAGAAACTTCTTTCAATTTTTCAATCCAAATAACTTTAATTTCGGAAGCTGATATTTCTGGTTTCTTTGTCTTTCGTCACTGTGTCAATGACCTCAATTAGCAATACTTCGCGGATAATTTTATTATCGTTTCGTAGGTTGTTAAAGGGGAACTCCTAGGATTAGATTTTTATAATAATATGACATCTTATAAACACTAAACTAGATAAGAACTAAGCCCTAATAAACTGGGATATGGAAGGTTGTATACGAAAGGTTATCACGCCAATAGAATTATCGATAATAATTTATATTCAAAATAAAACTTCAGAAAAAGTCCCTTGGTGTGAAACATTGAACTTCAGTAAGTTCATCAAAGATACTATGAAAAATTAAATTTTCTTGTATGCTATTTTTACCATCAGTGTAATTACCAGCCAAGAACACGCAAAATTAGTCAACACAGTAACATCTTTTTTTATTATTGATAGCTTCATGTTTGACTACTATCTCACCTAACAGTAAGCGATGATGTAGCCGAAGATAGAGCACGCATACCTAGATGTAATCTATTCACTCTTGACTTAAAGACACCTAGGTTATAGCTATCAGGAAACAGTTTCCGGTAGGAAATTCTACTCCTTAGCTCTAGCCACTAGGCGTCAAATAACAGGCGACGCATATTCGACCAATCAGAACGCAGTACCCCGCTCACCTGTATCAATCAGAACCAATCAGAACGCAGTAGCCCGCACTCCCGTACATCGGTTAGTCTGTTGACAGAATGGTTTTGGTGCGCTATTTCAAGCATGGGACGTCTTTAGAAGGCGCCAGATAACCGTGGAAAAAAGTACATTGACCTTTTCGTAATATCTCTGCGAAGGTACCCGAAAAACAAACAATGAATTGCTTTTCATTACTAGATCATGTAAAGAATCACGATACATATCAATTCAAAACTGCTTTATATCTTTATTTCCGTTTTTAAAATTTAAGAATGTCAAGAAACGTCGGAGGGTCAATGACCGTTATTCCACGTTTATCTGGTTTAGTGGCTGTAAGGTCGTTGACGCACTATAAACGAAAACAAAATCTTCAAAAACTAAACTGTCTCTTTTTTTTTGCAGGAAAACTTCCGCCAGCAGCTCAAATTCAGTCCCTTAAGGGTCTGATAGCCGCTGGAGTAGAACTGGGCTACATCAGTCGCGACTACAAATTGATCGGGCACCGTCAGGTCTCCGCAACGGAATGTCCTGGCCAAGCACTCTTCAACGAGATCTCCACATGGGACCATTTCGACCCGTCTCTATAGAAGGTCTATTTGGACCTGTGACTAGGACTAATACATTACCAAAACTATATTTAAGAACCACCGAACTATTTGTAAATATTAATTTCGGGCCAACATGTACAAAATACTGTGATTTTTATTATTTTAGTAAATGACTGTCGTTGAAATATATCGTTGTTTTTATTTTCAACCCCGTTTTTGAGGTGGGAAATCATCTAATGACTTCTCGTGCTCCAGGGCAGCACGGGAGAGCGTGTCAGGCTTTTAGTGACTAAGGCCTCTGCCTCGAATCTTGCGGGCGGCTGGGCGGCGGCGGTGGCGGCGCGGGAGCAGCGCGGGCAACGCAGAGCCATTGTCGAAACCAGCGGGCAGATCGCGCGGCACTATAGCGGTTTAGTGTTGTGTTCGTGGTTGTGTCGTCGTCATATTTGTTTTTATTCGCGAACAAAATGTCTGAACAACGGCGACAACATCTTTTTGATTCAAATTTATTCTTAACGCTCGATTTATTGTGGGCAAAAAAAGAAGTGAATCCGCAAGGAAAAAAAAAGGCGAGTTTAATCGAAATTATGAAGAACAGAGACAATGTCCTGACAAATTCTACGACTAAAATAAATTGCATAGCAATGCAGACGCGCGGGCGGTCACCGCTTGACTGGAGCACAGAGTACATTTTTGACTGGAGCGCACCGCTCGTTTCGAGAACCGGTCCATTTGATTTTACGCAATAGATCTTGCCGCCTCCCGCGCCGCCAGCGCCGCCGCCCCGCTGCCCGCAAGATTCCAGGCAGAGGCCTTAAACCACACCTATGTTCTTTCGGTTCCCCTGTGCGTTCCAGGACCAGGGGTGTCACTTTCGGAAGTCAACCCATGGCCGCAATAGGCTTCGGCTCTGCCGGGCCCATACGGTTTTGCTGATATCTCTGTGGGGCGCGCGTGGAACAGTACGCGACGTCAACGACTCGGGTTCGGTCCGGACGGTTACCGAACGAACGGACGGCGAGCTACCCATTTCTTGTAGTCCGCAAGTCTGCGCCTGCGGTGGCTGGGGATTGCCTTGCTCTCAAAACGGCTGAGGCGTGTAGATGTCCATTTTCTCAAACATAGAGCCATTTCCTTCACTAGCATTACTGTTTCACAGGAGTAGGCAACAGCATCTCGTTTTCTCTCACTCTGAACCATGACTTGAACCAGGGCCTGTGCGAGAGGTTACCACCGCCGATCGCTTCCACGAGGACACCGGACGGGGAACGGTGCTCCACAGGGGTTTCCGGACAGTTTTATGTGTAAATGAATGGCCTCCCATCATAGAACGTAATATCAGTGCCAAGCACTACCTACTTATATTCGCAACTAGCTGACCCGGCAAACATCGTACCGCCTAACAGTCAATGAATACCACCGTTAAATTTTAATCGTTTTAATCCCGTGGAGGGTCGATCCAGTACATGAAACACTATCGATTTGTAAAGACAAAATAAAAAAATAAAGTACATTTTTTTCAAAACTCGTTCAACAACCTGTAGGTAATAGTCGGCCTTGCGTACAAAATACCTACAGGTCATTGAACTCGCTCAGCTGACGATTTCTTAAAGAAATTAATTTCGTACATGCGTAAATTAATACGAGTTTTGAAAACAGGTTCTTTATTTTTTAATTTTATCTTTACAAATCGATAGTGTTTCATGTACCGAATCGACCCTCCACGGGATTAAAACGATTAAAATTTAGCGGTGTAGTTAATCGATTGCGATGAAACTAAGCCAAAAGGGCCTATTACACCACTCGATATTCAGACAGTTTTAGTCGATGGCTCGTCGTGTCGCATAGTGTAATAAGGGTTAGAATGTCTTACACGGAATGAAAAATAAGACTAGTCTGAATTTCGTGTGCTGAATAACGCGTAGTGTATTAGACACTTAAGTACTATATAATTACAATTACCGGCATGGACCTTGAGCGCTCGGCGTCAGAGTGGGGATCGCTTTGCGCATTCCATACATTGACGAGCCAATCGTCGTCGTTGTTAGATACATGCAGCAAGCGCAGAGAACGAATCACGAGTGACGTCTATGACACGATGGCGCGGCGAGCCAATCACTGACATTCCACGCCCCCGCGTCTCTCTTCGCACCACTAAAGAGACCGCATATTTGACTTCTGAGCAACTGGAAGCCAGCGCTCAAGATCCGTGGCGGTAATTGTACATACATTAAAATTGTGTGTAACTTGATAGGTACACACACACACACACAAACCTCAACCTCAAACCCCCAGCGAATGCGTTCGCGCATGATTTCGCGCCATTCGGTTAAACAACAAGATTATTAAAAGTCCGCATAGATTATTAAAATATTGAGCGTTTTATTTATAGGTTATTTATCCAAGAATGTAAATAAGATATGTGAAATAACTTGTGTGTTAGCTACAACCCGGGAATCTTTAAGTCGAGAGTGAATAGGTTTCTTCTAGGTAAGCGCGTTCCATCGTCGACCGCATCGTCGCTTTCCAGTGAGATAGTGGCCAAGCGGGAAAATATAAAAAAAAATATTTTTTTTTCATACTCATGCGAACAAAGAGGTTGAACAAAATGGTTTTAACTACAATAAAGCACGAGTGCGTAATGGTAATCAAAATGTCACAGTTTGGTAACAAGCGCCCTTAGGTATATACCCAAGTGCAGTGCAATAAAAGTCACACTTTCTGAGCAAGTGTATTGAAAAACATGAAACCCTTTATTCTCCAAGCAAGCCGGTGTACTTTATCTTTCATGCGTAATTGCTGATAATAATATAACTAGGGCCATAAAAGAAGAAGGCCAAGATTTTGTGTCAATTGTTTGTTTCAGTCCTACAATCTTGTTAATTTGTTTTTAGAGCCTACAAGAATAACTCCTACTAGTGCCACTTGCATAGATAATATTTATACCGATGTTGTACCTAGCCATAAAGACATTATAAATTTACTAGATTCTGATCATTGTGGGCAATTAATTACTTTTCAAATTCCAAACATCATAGTAGCTAAAAAGAATATCACTGTTAACCCGAAAACTGCAAATCGCTTAGAAACTTTTAAAACTAAACTAATTAATAATTTACCAGCATTGTCAACATTAGATGATCTAAATCAACAATATGAATGTTTTTTTAATATGTACTGTAAGCAATTTAATTCCACTTTTATACCCAAAACTATATCGGTTAATAGTAATGTATCTTTCAGAGAATGGGCTACCATTGGTATACATAAAAGTAGAACGCGACTCTATGAATTGTATGAGGAAAAAAATCTTGTAAACACTGCCGAGTTTAGTTTGTATGTTAGTAATTATTCAAAATTATTCAAAAAAGTATGCTCTGTTGCAAAATCGCGCTACTTGAGTTCTAAAATTAAAAATAGTAATAATATAATTAAAACTACCTGGAATATTATAAACAGTGAAACTGGAAGATCTAAAAAACCCCGTAGTGACTATAGCCTTAAAATTAATGACAGCGTGATCAAATCGGACTCACAAGTTGCTGCAGCTTTTGAAAAGTTCTTTTCAGAGATCCCCATATTAACTACTAAATCTCTGAACTCATCACCCACTGCTGCAGAGTCTCTGCTTAAAGAAAATGTTAAAGTTTGTGATTCAGATTTTAATTTCGAACATGTGACATATGTGGATATAATTAAAACCTTTAACACTTTGAATGTAAAAAAGACCACAGATTTATGGGGAAATTCTGTGGATGTTGTAAAGTCCATTATAAAGGTTGTAGCTCCTAGTTTAGCACTTATTTTTAATAATTGTATTGATCGTGGCGAGTTTCCTGACTTAATGAAGTATAGTAAAATAATACCATTGTTTAAAACGGGTAGTACATCTGACCCCACAAATTATAGACCTATTTCAGTTCTACCCACCTTTAGTAAAATATTTGAGAAACTAATTTTACATCAATTTATTACAAAGATTTTTTAATGGACATAAGTTGTTACATAATAAACAGTTCGGTTTTACAAGGGGTCGTTCAACAACCGATGCCGGGGTTGAACTTTTAGGACATATTTATAATGCATGGGAAGACAAATGCGATGTCCTGGGCATTTTTTGTGATTTGTCCAAGGCTTTCGATTGCGTTCTCCATGAAACATTAATCAGGAAACTACACCATTACGGAATCCGGAATTCCTCTCTGGATCTTCTTACTTCTTATTTGAGTGATAGGATTCAGAGAGTTGATGTAAATAGAAAAAGATCACCCGGGTCTGTAGTGTCAATGGGTGTGCCCCAGGGCTCGATTCTTGGTCCATTTTTATTTCTCATTTATATAAATGACTTGCCATACCTCATAAAGGATAACCATGATATAGTGTTGTTTGCAGACGACACTTCGCTTTTGTTTAAGCTTAAACGTCAGCAGCCGGTTACTGATGACATAAATAACGCCCTTTCAAAAATAGTACACTGGTTCAATGTCAATAACCTGCTCCTTAATGAAAAGATTTACGATGCCTCACGTAAGGCAGGTAGAAACTAGTGTGCTAATAAAAGGTAAAGAATTGAGTCCTGAAGACACTACAGTGTTCTTGGGTATAACTCTTGATGCTAAGCTTCAGTGGGGCCCACACATAGATAAGTTGTCGAAAAAACTTAGCTCTGCCGCATACGCTGTTAGACAAATTCGAAATCTAACTGACTTAGAGACAGCCCGTTTAGTTTACTTCAGTTATTTTCATAGTGTCATGTCGTACGGTATTCTATTATGGGGAAATGCCGCCGATATCCAAACGATTTTTGTTTTGCAGAAAAGGGCCATTCGTTCAATTTATAAATTAAGTCCCAGATACTCCCTCAGAGATAAATTTAAAAATATTAATATTTTGACTGTGCCAGCTCAGTATATCTATGAAAATATTTTGTATGTTCATAAAAATAAAAACATGTTTAAAAAATACAGTGACATTCACAACGTTAATACTAGGAACAAACACAAGTTAGTGGTTCCTGCCACCAGGCTCAAAAAAATAGGACGCTCATTTAGATGCCAAAGTATACATTTTTATAATAAGCTTCCCAGTCCTATTCAGGAACTTAGCATTAATAAATTCAAAATATTTGTAAAGTGAAAACTTTGCCAAAAGGCTTTTTATACTGTAAAAGAGTATCTCGAGGATAAAACGGCTTGGGATTGACCTGCTCCAGTACCTACTCACTATAATTATTATCATTTGAATGTTTTTTTGTTTTAACTGCCTTTTTTTTTATTGACGATTGTTGTTGTTTTACAATAATGATATTGTATATATATATATTATTATTATTTTTTAACAATTATGACATGTTTATTTTTACTATTTGACTGATTTTTTTTTTTAATATACTTACTTTTTTTACAATTTGTAATATTTACACTTCTGTAAATTTTATTATTGTCAATGTGAGAACTATGTGGATTACTCTTTCCTTTTCTTTTATTTTCACATGATGTCTGGCAGTTTTGAGTATTTGATGTGGCCTACCCAAATGTCCTTTCTTTGGCATTGTTCATCAAGTCGTTGAGCTCCTTAGTAGTCCTGAGTTGAGCTACACGCATATTGACAAATGCTTGCACTGACTGGACAGGTCCACTTAGAACTGTGTGGTTCTTTCTTCAAAAGACCATCTCAGGCTCAATCTACATGGTTCTCATATGATTTGACCATTACATGTTTTGCTGTATGGACTTTAAAAGAGACTTTGACCCCTGAGTTTGTTTCGGTGTTTCTTCTCAGGGTAGTCAGCTAGGAAACACCGGCCTCATCTAGCATTAATTGACGAAAAAAAAAAATTGACGTGTAAAAGTGTTTTTATAAAACCTACTTGCAAAATAAAGATCATTTATCATTTATCATTTATTTATCATTTAATTTTCTTTGTTATAATTCGGAAAGAAAACTTTAAATCTATTGAAACGTAACGTCAGTGATTTGATTTGTTAGATTGTATTTTTGACCGACTTCGAAAAGGAGGAGGTTCTATGTTCGGATGAATGTATGTTTTTTTTTTGTAAGTGTATTGATAACGTCGTTTGATACACATGCATCACTGCAGCCCTCGGCTCCATAACACAGTCGCCTACGGCGTGTGCGAATTCCACCTCGATCACAATGACAAATGCACTTGTATCGAAATGTACTTGTTTCTTTCAGTACATAGTGTCTTCATTTTGTCAATTTGTAATACTTCGAAGGTATATATCGTATCGTGTCGTAGGTCATTTGGGGGAACTCCACGGATTAGCTATAAATTTTATGACGTTTAAATAAACATTAAAATAGATAAGAATAAATCCCTAACGACCAGCACGTGGTAGGTAAGAAACGGCAGATTATCTAAATAATATCAAAACAATAGAATCATCAATCAATTATCAAAATAAAACTGCAAAAAAGTCCCAAGGTATGACGGGTATGACACATCGAGCTTAGGTAAGATTATCGGGTGCGTATACAAAGACACTTTAAAAGGCTTTTTCATTACTCATACTCTGAAAGTAGGTCTGAAGTTGCCTGAGGAGCGGGCTGAAAGTGATACTTTTCATCCCTAGGGAGTTTTACTTTACAACTGACAGCTGTCAAATTATTAAAAAAAAACTAGTTCTATCTTCACATTTCTATTGAACCATGTTCCAATTTTCCATACAGCCAGTCAATCACAGCGCGATATAAAATTGAAATAACTTAAAGATAAGTATTAACTAAATAATATTATATTTAAAATGATTTATTTTTTCAACTATTTCTTTAAAATACTTTATTTATAAAAGATTACAATTAATTTCTAATTTTTCATTAATGAGGCTGACTAGCTGGCCGGCCGCAGAAAAAAAAAACAAAATGGCGGGAAAGTGGCAATCAGTCGTTGGTTTTTTCGAGTTTTGTTTACATTTCCGTACAACAGAGATTTGTAATAACACGTTATGTTTATCAGATTAAAATAGTGATTTAACGTCTAATTTCATAAGAGAAGAGGCTAAAGCAGTAGTGGAATACCTTTTACCGCCTAAATCAGAAGAAAGATTCCTACCTACTTAAAATCATAGGTACGACGACTCAGGTTTTACAAACTTTTTATTTTATTTTTAGTTTCCTCGTATTGGTAATGAAAAGCACAGTGTTTACCTCGGGGTGAAAGTAACCCATTTACCCCCTCGAATTAGCGACCTCGCTGCGCTCGCCCGCCAACTCCTTCTCGGGACGAAATGAGTTACTTTCACCCCTAGTGTAACAATTATTAAAAATTTAATTTAATTATTAATTATTATTAAATAATTTATTTAAAACTAAATTGTCTCTCTCGTTTTTTTGCAAGGAAACTTTCGCAAAAAACTGATATTCACAGTACTTCTCTCCGCGTCTCTAACCAACCACACAATTTATAAAGTCTATTGGTTAGTATCTACACACTACATATGTGTATAAAACACAGAAATGCAATATATTAATATAAATTGCATTATTTGGTTACTGGCAAGATTTGTAACTCGGTGCCATTGTAACTTTTATTTAGCTGTAATTTGTGTTTCCAGATAGCTACAACTTAGGAGTCTGTAAGTCGAGAGTGAATAGGTTTCTTCTAGGCAAGCGTGCTTCATCATCACAATCATCATCGCTTACCATCAGGTGAGATGGTAGTTAAACGCAAGTCTATCATTAATAAAAAAAAAGCTCAAAATTATCTATCAAACGATGTAACATATATATAATAGGTAATAATTTTGTTCAAAATATCAATACTATACATATATACATTTTTAAGACTTTCTTGCTAATTATGAGAAATTAAGTACAAAGAAGCTAAGTTTGTTTTTTTGTTTGTGATCCCTCACATCTCTGAAATCTCTGAAAGTACTGGTCCGAAGGCTAAACTTTTATCACCAATAGAAAGTTGCTTTATTCCTGAGTGACAACTCTTCTTGGTCGTTTCACTCTTGCCAGAGTGGTCGTGGTTTTCACGAAGGTAGCTCTCCGGAAGCCGTCAGGGTACGCGGGCTTGCGGACAGTGAGCAATGGGTAGCGCGCGTCCGGACCAAGCCCAAAACGTCGACGGCGCGCACTGTTCCCGCGCGCCTCAAGGAGTTGTCAGCAACAGCAGGGGCCCAAATGGGTCGAAGCCTACCGGGGCCAGGGTTAGTTTCGAAAGAAAACTTGAGCCCCGGTATGAAGGCTTGAAGGAACGTGGTGGGTTTTTAGTCAGTATGAATCTGACACTATCATCCGCTCCGCCCAAGAGCGGGGGTTGTCCTTGATGATTTTCCCATAAAAAAAAAAGCCGTCAGTGTACGCCGCACGACTGACTGACGACTGAGTGACGTAATCGGTTATATTTTATGTACGAGCGTGAAGCTACGAGCAAAAGCCTAGTTTCTCATAAAATGCTATTTTTGAGTTAGACCACTTTCGTTCTACGGTTACGATGTATGTGATACGCAATTTGTTTTTTTCGCATTACAGAGGAAAATGGTAATAATGGACGTGTAAACATAATAATCTAGAGATTGATTCATCATAGTTTGGTTATAGAATAGGGTAAACAATACAATACAATATCATGATTGATTCGTAGTAGTTAATAGAAAATGACTCAACAAGATATTAAGTGTTAGTTTTGCGTTTAGTGTTTTCCACAATATTATTCTCTAGCTTCAGTCAACGGCTTCGGTTGTGTGAAAATTATCCTAAAGGGAAGTACTCCCAGGATGAATTGTATCTTATGTGATACAGGTCACCAGGGCCCCCACACAGCAAAAAAAGGAAAGCATTGTTAGACGACCTTGACTGACAGTAGTACTATTTATGGTTACAGAACATCAGACCATAAAAAGAGATAGTGGAAAAAGTGAAAAAAAAAAACTACTAGTCTACTTGTGTCACCATCTAAATCAGCTTAGAAGATTGAGCTTGAAGAAGTAACAATCATTAATTTATTAATTTAGGTTTACGTTGTATACATGGTTATTTGTAAAACACAAACAACCTTGAAGAACTGTACTACTAACATTATAAACAATTTTTGTTCTATGACTTTTCACAAAACATGATTCATTTACCAAAAACAAACCTTCAAGATTTTGTTGTTCTATCTAATACATTTCAACTCTGTCTGTATGACGCTACGCAAGCGCGTCAATTACCCCCGCCACAAGATCCCGCTCCCCTCTGCTATTGTACTGCGCTTACTTCGCATAGACTTCGTAATATTTAGAACGTTCAATTTAAATATTTTTATTTTTGTATGAAAATGTGATGAACTAAAATATTATAAATTTTTAAAAGTCATAGAACAAAAGTTGTTGTTTATGATGTTAGGAAGACAGTCCTGAGAGGTTGCTAGTGTTTTACGAATAACCCTGTATATGTGCTGTGGACCTAAAATCTAAATAAATGATTATGAAAGTTAGCAACCAAGCGGTAATTGGCATATTATAATAGAATATTACCTAAGATTTTGTAAGTAGATATATAATATTTACTTACTACTTGGTAGTTTACTTAGATATTATGTACAATAGGGTAGTTTCCAGAGTACAAATAATTACATTTTATTTCGTCCATATTTTAGATTATAAAAAATAATGGACACGTATTTTTTCTTTTTTCGATTAAACAAAAAATAACAAAGATCTCTCTTCCGCCTAACATTCGTGAGTTGAAAACTATTTCTCTCTTTAAGACTCAAGTAAAAGAGCAATATCTTTCCTCTCTTGTGTGATAATCTTATTTGTGTATATATATATATATTATGTATTTTTAGTATAAGGTATATATATAGTTATATAAGTATTTCTTAGTTTAAGATTTCACTAACTCTATTTTACTTATTTCTGCACACTATTGTCTACATCTCTTCTGATCTTTCCTTTCGCAGGTCTGCTGGAAGAAATTTCTTCATGAAATAAGCAGTACCTTTGTACATAATTTATAATAATGTTGTATCTTCTTCTTTTTACTGTGTGTACATAAATTATAAAATAAATAAATAAATAAATAAAGATATCTATCATATATGATCTTCGTCATTTTTGGTTTAATTTACAAATAAAAAAATACGTGTCCTTTATTTTTAAATAATCTAAAAGACGGACTAACTACATTTTTTACGGCATCTAGCCTATTGTGACGCAAAAAGAAAAATTGAAGGCCAAAAGAAAATGGACGATAACTAAGTATCTAATAGAAACATACACACATACAAAACAAAACAGGCGCGCGTAAAACACTATGCGCCGTCGACGACTCCGGCTTTGTTCTTATAAGATGAGCGTACGGCGAGCTACCCATTTCTCGTCGTCCGCGAGCCCACGCCTGTGGTGGCCGGAGATCTTTTTCGCATTGAAACCAATATCTCCGATACTGATGAGCTCGCCCCTTGTAGGTATTATGAGCTGCGTGAACACGTGATGTGTAGTAAATAAACGTGACATGATGGCGAAACGCGTGCCAAACGTAAATTCCAAGAACCAATCCATAAGTGGCGAAAACAATACTTGAGTTTTTTACTCAAGTATTGTTTTCGCCACTTATGGATTTAAGTACTATGTATTCTGCAGGCCAAAGAAAATATGGCACATCTGTCTTTTTGGCGAAATGTAGTTATTTACGTATTCGGAATCAGTACGTGAAACAAGATGCATCTACACCCAGAAAAATTACTTTTAATAAACACCTCTCTGTCAAAGGAGTTACAGACAGTCCACTCTGCAAAGCCTGCATGGAGGAGGACGAGACAGCATTATACACTTGCGTGCAAAAAATCGCCTTACCCCAATCGTTTTAGTTTAAAACACGATACTTAGATGAAAAAACGTGTTGCGCCGACCCCAAATAAAACGGGACTAGGGCAGGAAAATGATGATGATTCCCGAATGAAGTCTCGAGGATTTTCCGAATTGCAAAAAAAAATAATCTTTTTTGTGACGTAGGTAACAACAAATTTACTGTTTTCAGATCTATTCCTATACATATGCTATAAGACCTTGCTTTGTGCCAAATTTCAGGATTCTGGTTCAACGGGAAGTACCCGATGAATTTTGATCTTTGAGAGTATCACAATATACGTTTTTTTGCAACCTAAACGGCCGTATCTTTTTTATTCTTTAACTTAGAAGTTTGATTTTATCACAGCTTAAAGGGTCCGCAGACTTGAGTATATGGTTTCATTTTTGAGAGAATCAAAATATACGTTTTTTTGCGACATAAACGGCCGTATCAAGATTGAAAGGTTAATTTCAACTCGATACTTCCACGCGTTCTCGAGATAAAGGGTCTTGACAGACAGACAGACGGGTAGACGGATGGACAACAAAGTGATCCTATAAGGCAGGGGTGGCCAACTTGATTAGACCCAAGATCTCTTGTTTACTATTGAAACCCTCTGCGATCTACCAATTACATACGTATTAAAATCTTAAATGAAACAGCATAGTTCTACTGAACTATGCTGTTGATTTGTTGTTATTGTTGTTGTTGATTGTGTACTCACAATCATGTAGTATTTTTTTTTTTTATTTTATTAAAAGAGAAAACATAAATGTGAAAATTAATATATATTACGTTGCGCAGTCTGGTTTACGATTTATATTTTTTGCCTTGCCACGATCTACTGGACTAACAGTCGCGATCGACCTGTTAGCCACCCCGGCTATAAAGGTTCCGTTTTTTCCTTTTGAGGTACGGAACCCTGAGAAAGGAAAGTTTCGTTGCATTTGGTTTAAAAGTCATAGATTTTTTTTAAATTGATTTTACAAGCTTATATAGAGCTCGAGCAAATTCAAACGCAATGCGCAGGAGATAATTTCGGATCATTGGCAGGCTTCTGTGGATGTAATCTCCTTTCTGTAAGTCTTCGTCATACAGCCCGCTCACTTACTGAGACTACATAGACATAACGAACTCTTTGTTACTCCTAAACTTCAGTGATATGTCGATTACGCAAAGACATTGATACCAAAAAGCGGACATCCGCTTTCGTCTTCTTCTTATCGTATCAATGGCAAAATTAGTTAAATTCCTTGCCTGGCCCAGAATTCGGCCACGGCAATGCCGTCCGCTGATGCTGTCATTAGGTCCCTACGTGAGCAGGAAACAGGGCACGTGGTGCATGCACGTGCGCTTTGATGTCGCCCAATTTCTGCCTGAACCCGATCGTCTACTGAAAACAAACCTTTGGCGCACTCGTCATACTGCAGATGAAGACGTCTAGCCACGACGCTCTGACTCAAGCCAGCCTGAATTAGTGCCACTACTTGAGCGGCCTCAGTTGGACTTGTATCCATTTTTACATAAAAGTAAACACGTTTAAAATCAATAAAGTACATGATCAAGAAGCCAATGAAGTGAGTCAAATTCCAAATAAGCTCGGAGTTTCCTTGCGTGATCGAATCAGGAATGAAGATAGCCATAGGAGAAAAAAGGTTGCCGACATAGCACGAAGTATCACCGAACAAAAAAGTGGTCGTTGGGACCGAAATATTTTGGATTCGTATTGGAAGACGCAGCGTTGAAAGGCCTCCTACAAGGTGGACCGATGACTTGGTAAAGGTTGAGGGTATTCGATGGATGCAAGACCACGTTCATTCTGGCGACACTTGGGGGAGGCCTATGTTCAACAGTGGAAATCTTTCGGCTGAAATGATGATACAAGTGTAGAAAGTTTTTCTTTGTAACCGAGGCGGAATTCTTATGGCTATATTATTATATACAATATTAGTTTTAATATACATAATTATGTGAAACCCGCAACAAGTGTCAAATATCATGAAAAATCACAAAGTTATAAGCTCAGTCAGACAAAATACATGGTCAGCGGGCCATCCAGATGACTGAGGTGTTTTTTTACATTTGCACCCAACTGTTTGCTAGTGTCTAATTCTCGCTAAGACCTGCCGTGACCTGCGTTGTAGGTACTTAATGCCGGTGGTGTCCAACTTGTGACCTTTTAAATATTTTTGGGAAATATTATAACATGGTGTAAAAACTATTGGAATCCATTCAGTTACTGATTTTGAACAAACAATGTATATTTAGGCTTCACGTAAACTAAAGCTTTCCGGACTAAGCGTTTCGCCTCGTCATTTATACCGCGTACTTCGAAGGACTGGAACAGTCTGCCTGCTGCGGTCTTCCCGTCCGATTATAATTTGGGTGTCTTCAAGGCTAGAGTGAATAGGCTCTTAATAAACTAGTGCGCCTCACCATCAACGATTGCATCACTGCTTACCATCAGGCGGGATCGCAGTCAAGTACTAGTTTTTAACAGATAAAAAAAAAAAATGTTGTGTCTATAGATCCTAGTGCTGCAGTGACAAACCACGTTTAGGAATGGTTTCATTAGAAAGGTTAAGATGGTTATAGACTTTTGAAATAATGCATATTGCATATACAAGATTTTAATGAAAGTCATTTCTTCATAGCAAGCTTTTATAGCTCGGTGTACCTATATAATTATTGCTCATCAAGACGAATCATACGAGCTCAAACTCGATGGGTGGTGTCATTTAACTACCAAGTTCCTAAAGCCACCTTCCAGTTGCATCATCAGATCAGCTCCATGTCATAATAATTTTGCATTGTCATCTGATTTACACATGCATGCAAAATTTCAGCTCAATCGGTAACCGGGAAGTGGGTCATGTTTAATTTGCAAGATTTGATGACAGACAAACATCGGGACACGTGAAACTAAATAAAAGCTTGTAAAAACATGCTTATTTTCTTTTTTCCAACGGATAAACCAACGTATTTTTATTACAGCGTAGTAGCACATGCTTGGTATCCACTAGGTCGCAATATAATACCGATACTTTTCTTATCGTGGAAGAAAAAGACGTATTGCGCCGACCCCAAATAAAACGGAACTAGGACAGGAAGATGATGATGACTTTTCTTATCGTGTAGTAGGTTATTAAAGGGGAACTCCTCGCCTTAGATTTCAAATTAGGCATAATATTAAATCTAATACACTTGAACTAGATAAGGACAAAGCTCTAATAATCTGGCTCACGGCTAGCAACAGACGTAAGGCTATCTAAATAAAATCAAAACAATAGCAGAGGTATTTTCAATTATCTTCAAAATCAAACCCCGGAAAAAGTCCCTGTGTCTAATTATGATAAGTGGATGTTTTAGAAAGCAACTGTTACCTACAAGCTCGCTTTCAAAATATTGGGCAAGAGCGAGTCGGACTCGCGAGTCGCACGCTGACGTTTCCGTACAAACTTACGTAAATAGTTCAATTTCCGAATGAAGTCTTGAAGATTTTTCTGAATCACAAAAAAAGGTTTTTTTGTGACGTAACAACACTGATATAGATTCATTCCTATATCTGTGCTAAAAAACCTAGCTTTATGCCAAATTTCAGGGTTTTGGGTCAACGGGAAGCACTCTGTGAATTTGGATTTCCTTAAGAGTGTCGAAATATACGTTAATTGAGACATAAACAACCGTATTTTTTTTAAGCTATTGCATAGCTTCTATCGCGGACCTTGAGCGTGGAGATCGAATCCAGAAATTCCGTAACGAAAATAACCTAACGCCCCCCACTCATTTGTTTTTTGAGCGTGGTGACCGATAAGAAAACAAATGAGTGAACAATCAATCAAAATTCAATTCAATGTGTGAAAGTGTAACTTTAATTAATATCAAAGAAAAAAAAGAAAGGAAAAAAAATACTGCATAAATAAAATAAATAAATAATTATAATTGCTTAAGTTGATAAAAATACTATGCAATAGCTTTACCGCGGTAGTCCCCGAGTGCCACACGTCTTTTTTTTTCATTAACTTTGGAGTTTGATTTTTTCACTGCTTTACTAAACAGCCGCATAAACAGCAACAGCAGTTTGATTTTTTCTTTTTTTATTTTGCTGTTTTTTTTTACTTGATTATATGGTTTTAATTTTAACTCGATATCTCCAAGCTTTTCCAATACCTATATATGTCTTGACTGACAGAGAGATGGACAACAAAATGGTCCATTCCGTTTCCGTTTCGTAAAAAGGTTCCGCTTTTTTTGAGGTACCTAGGTACGAAAGCTTAAAACGAGTGTTTTCCTTTTTTTCTATTCGTTTATTACTGGCCAAAAACAATGCAAACTTAGTTCATACTGAACTTTTTCAAAACAAAAGTGCTTTTAAAAAAAAAACAGCAGACTCAAATTCATTCTATCAGAGAGATGAAATTGGTATCGCAATTTGCAATTTATTTTCTGTGAGAGTTTTGAGCAAGATTTTATCGTGTAAAGTTCAATGGCTGGTTTAATTATTAGAAAATTGATTCTTACTGAATATTTTGATGTATAAATAATCAGCTTAATTTTATATCTCAAGCACCTATCTGTACGGGCACGCCACAATCATGGCGGTAAGTCCCCTCTTTGAGGCGTGGCTGGAAAGACCTCACGGCGTCCTTACCTACCGTATGACGCAGGTCCTCACCGGACATGGTTCCTTCGGGAGTTTCCTGCACCGGATTCGTGCGGAAGTGACGCCCGGGTGTCGTCAATGCCCGGAGGACACATCAGGGTTATCCGAAAGGGCGTTCGAGCCCCGGTATGAAGGCTAGAAGGAACGGGGTGTGTCTTTTAGTCAGTAAGAGTCTGACACTATCTCCCGCTCCGTCCAAGAGCGGGGGTTGTCATTGGATGATTTTTACCCACCATACAAAAAAAACACCTATCTGTACTCATTAAAACATGTACGAGCTTGATAAAATAGAGCTAAGAATTTTATTGTAATGTTGACTATCTCAGTGAAGTTTGTAGGAGACTAAATTGAATTATACCTACCTACTGCAAAAAACATTGTTGCACTCACATTCCCGCATATTAATGAAACTCAAACTAACCTAAAGATGATAAATAAGACTAAGCAATATGGTAGAAAGAACATTCGTCCCTTTTTGAAACGTAGTCTAAATCGCTTTTTTTAAGGTAAGAAATCATTCAAAGACTTCTCCCGCTCTGGAGCCGAGTGGGAAGATATGTCAGGATTTTAATAACTAAATCCAAACCTATGTTCCTTCTTTGCGTTGCGTTCCAGGATCCCGGGGTTCACTTTCTAACAACCCATGAGCCCAGTAGGCTTCAGCTCTGCTGGGATGATATTTTGGATGGAACATCATTTTGGCCAACAGATCACCACCTCCTTGCTGTAATAACCCCTAAAGTTTTACTGACATCTCCTTGAGGCGCGCGTGGAACGACTTGGACTCAGTCCGGATGGTTATCTGACGCCCGGACGGCGAGCTACTCATTGCTCGTCGTCCGCAAGCCTATGCTCATGGTGGCTGGAAATCGGGGTCAGGGTCGCGGGTCAGAGTCCGACAGGGCAGGGTAAATAACAAAAGAATTGAAAGACCTTAACTTTGGGCGGTTCATTGAGTCCAAAGCCAAGGTAGCTGCTAGGAAGCTGGGCGTTCTTGCAAAGGTCCGGCGGTACTTCACACCGGGACAGCTTTTAATGTTATACAAAGCACAGGTCCGTTCGTGTGTGGAGTACTGCAGTCACATATGGGCTGGTGCTGCAAAATGCCACCTGGCAGCTTTGGACTCGGTGGAAAGGCGTGCAAAGAGGCTAATTGGTGATCCAGATTTGGTTAAGTCCAACCTTCAAAGCCTTGAGCATAGGCGTAGGGTAGCCAGCCTTTCGGTGTTTTACAGGATGCATTTTGGAGAGTGTGCGCAGGAATTGCATGACTTGATTCCGCCATCGCAATTCTACCATCGGACATCCCGACGTACGGCGAATATTCACCCTTACGTTGTTGAAACCTCTACGGTCCGGACTAAGCGTTTCGCCTCGTCGTTTATACCACGTACGTCGAAGGACTGGAACAGTCTGCCTGCTGCGGTCTTCCCGTCCGATTATAATTTGGGTGTCTTCAAGGCTAGAGTGAATAGGCTCTTAATAAACTAGTGCGCCTCACCATCAAAGATTGCATCGCTACTTACCATCAGGCGGGATCGCAGTCAAGCACTAGTTTATCTTAATTAAAAAAAAAAAAAAAAAAAAGAATATTCTGACGGGGAATCCCGTAGACATGGCTTTCTACGTAACCAGCTTCTCAGTTAATTGCTTATGACCAACATCGAACAGTAGAACTAATGAAAATCATAGTTTATGTTTTCTACAAACTACTACGATACTACGAAGATGTAAGGTGTCACAATTCACATGAGTATTTCGCACCTCTACAAATAGTCTAATAAACAGACGACCAGTTTATTATTCATTCGGCATTTGGTTAAGTCAGAGATTTTAATTGTTTGTCACTTTTACAAACTAGGTATTCGAGATCATGGTGAAGGTTACGGACTAGAGCAAGGACATTGCTCCGTAGCTAGATGGCGCTATGTATTGTATTGTTTGTATGACTCTACGAAGGTTGAGGAAGTCGTGGAGTATATGAGAGTGAAGACCAACTGGACTCTGAGGGTAGGAAGGTTAGATTCGCGCCACGACAGCAACTTAAGTCGTTCGTGGTACGAGTCCTAACCTACCTTCTGCAGACCTTTTTGAGAGAGGACTTTTGGCAGAAAGGTATCGATGTTTCAGGGGTCGGATACGCGACACCACGCAGCGGAACACGACGCCGATATTACGTGTATAAGGTTTGTTTTTATATCATGTAATGTATATAAAGAATTGTCAAAACGCTTAATTGACGCTTCGCGTGACCCAAGGGCTGGCTTCTACCTCGGTCAAAGAATAAGCATTGCCATACAACGTGGCAATGCCGCCAGCCTTTTGGGCACACTTCCAGTCGACAGCGATGCGGAGGAGTTTTATGACGTCATATTTAGCTAGGCATTTAGTGTATATATTATTTTTAATTATAAAAAAACTTAAACTATTTATACTAAAACCTAAATAAATATATTTATTTATTTATTTAAAGCTTTATGCACAAAAAACTGTATAAAGGCGGACTTAATGCCTTATGCATTATCTGCTAGTCGACCTTAGGGTGGTGCAGAAACATAACAGGGTGCAACTTAATAAGTAGACAAAACACACTTAGATACGTACATATAGATAAACAATGCTGTAGTGAAAAAACAAATCCAACCAATTAGCGCGGTGATGATTCTATCAACAGCTTGCGAATATGCTCACTTGCCTTCACCTTAAAGGAAAATCGGCTTGTCGCCATCCTGATATTCAGAGGTAGCGCATTCCAAAGAGATATCGCCTGGACGAAAAAAGAAGAGTGGATAAGCCCAGAGCAGTGTGAGGGACATCGTAGAAGACGATTATTAGTAGACCGAAGATTTTTATTGTGCCCAGAGCAAAGAAATTGAATTTCTGAAATCTGATAAGAAGGGGAAGAAGGGTTATCTAGAAAAGAGAACAGGGTAGTCAAGGCCCTTAGCGCTCTGCGCTGACGAATGGGTAGCCATTTTAAAAGCAAACGATGCTCGGATACATGATCGTACTTATGGAGGTTGAAGACAAATCGAATGCAGTTTTCAGAAGACGGTCAAGTTTATTGAGGAGATCTGCATTCAGGTCATAGTAGCACACATCAGCATAGTCGATTATGGGAAAGATTAGGGATTGTACAAGCATTGCCTTTATGTGAGCTGGGAGAAGATTCTTCAGACGATAGAGAGACCGTAACGTTCCAGTGACTTTTTGACTGACATTTGTGATCTGCTTCTGCCAATCAAGACAAGCATCAACATACAGACCAAGATCCTTGACCTCAGAGCTAAACGGAATCACCGTGTTGTTGAAGATTACGGGTGGTATGGCTAGTCCATCTAGCTTTCTTAGACCATGGGGTCTCCCAACTATAATAGCCTGACATTTCGTAGGATTAACCGCCACCCCGAATCTGTCAGACCAGTTTTTAATTACCTGTAAATCCCGGTTTAGCTCCTCAATCGCATCCGATATGTTGTCAACATTTGACCGACAGTACAACTGCAAATCATCAGCATAGAGATGATACACACACTGAAGCTTAGCAGTTATAAAGTTTATAAAAACAGAGAACAAAACGGGAGATAAAATACCGCCTTGAGGGACGCCAGCTGCAAGGTCGCACCACCCTGAAGCAGTCTCCAGCACGAACTGACTGCTGATGCCCCCGAAGATAGGATGAAAACCATTCCAGTACCTCGTGAGAGACCATAAGACAAGAGGACTTCGTGACTGACGGTATTAAAAGTATTGGAGAAGTCAATTAACACCAAAGTAGTAACGGTGGTTGGTGTCTTCCATTCCCCGCCTTATATCGTCAGTCACTATAGGGAGAGCTGTCACAGTACTGTGCCCGGGCCTGAATCCAGATTGGAATGGGTTGATGAGAGAGTTCTGGTAAATGAACTTGGAGAACTGTTTATGAACACAGGCCTCGAGCACCTTGGACAGGAACGGTAGGATGGAAATTGGACGAAAGTGCCCGGAAAGGGAGGGGTTGGGAACATTGGGTAGTGGCCGAACGTAAGCTTTACGCCATAGGGAAGGAAAAATGCATGAGGATAGAGAAAAGTTAACGATGTGGGAAATAGCAGGAAGAAGTTGATCCAAAGCGGACACGATCATATGACGACTGATGTTATCGCAACCCACTGCTTTGGATTGAACAGAGAGGATAATCTTTTTGATCTCTTTGAATTGACTGGGGATTCCGAATTGAATATATAACGTGCTTACATAAATAAAATACAAAAACGCATCGAAGTACTCCTCCACATCGCTGTAATCCGCTAATGTGCCCAGAAGACTGGCAGCATTACCACATTGAATGGTTATGTTAATTCTTTGAGTATTATTGATTATTATATTGATTCTATTATGTATTAGTTCCTCATGCCATTAGGGCCTCGGATGCCTGAAAATAAAATGGTTATTATTATTATTGTATTCTATTTCGGACAGGTGGCCACAACTCCACGACTTAAGCGCGCTTTATTTATCATAATAGGTACATAAGACCGACGCACACATGTAACACACCTGATTTGTACTATGCGTTCCAAATGAAAATAGGATCGATTGCCATGTTGAGACGTCACTTCGTACTGTCAAATTGATGAAATTTTGGCAAAATTTAATAACTTAAAGACGAGTAAAATTGAAGAACTGGATTCTGATTAAACTTTTTTCGTTCACAGTTTGTAAATAAATTAAATTTTTCGTAAAATAATTAAAGTTCTAAAATTTCTTTCCTCGATTTGAAAGTAAATCGTGACGTCACAACATGGCGATCGATCCTATTCTTATTTGGAACGCATAGTACGTAAAACGACGTCGCGTGGCGTGGATCAAATGTAGCTCTACCAGTCTAGTTTCCATATAAAATGTATACATGGAGATCGACGCCCCCAGTTCGGCGTGTGTGGCACACGTGTAAGCAGTGTAGTTCTACCTTAACATAAACAGGGTTATAAAAGAATGACATAATATCGATAATAATTGAAAAAATCCATAATGGGATTGCCAAGGTCTATTAAAATACACAGTGTCCTGCGTCCTGTCTCGTTGATCCCTGATTCAGGCCATGGTCCAAAACTAAAGCGAACGGAATGCGGTCACCTCCTACAAAGCAGTAATGCTAGCGAAGGAGACGACCGCTAACTTTGGGAACGGACATCTGCACTTCCCAGCCTCCGCCACAAAAGACAATTCCCGGTCACGGTAGGCGTAGGCTTGCAGACGAGGAGCAACGGGTAGCTTGCCGTCTGGTCTTACTGTGAAGACCGAGACCGAGTCGTTGACAGCGCACAGTGTTCCACGCGCGCCTCAGAGAGAAGTCGTAGGGATCGGCCCAGAAGCACCGATACTCGGTGGGGCAACGGGGAATTTCTGAAAAAGAAGCGACCAGGGTTCTAGAACGCAAAAATAACTGAAGGTTACAAGTCAGTAAAAGTCTGACACACCCTCTCGATCCACTCTTAGAGCGGGAGAAGACATTAAATGATTAAAAAAAAAAACTATCAAAACTTCACGTGGTGTCTCTATCAATCTTCAATGTTTCACATTTTAGTATTATTTCGACAATGGACCCTAAACAAACAATAAATTTCCTTGATTGTACTGAGAATTAGAGACAGTGTAGGTAGGTACTGCCACAAAATAGACAGGCACAGAAGTCAATCTCATGTATGTACTTTTCATGCCAACGCTCGACGAACACGGTAGGATCGGTGCCGCTCCATCTGAACGCGCTTGGGTGCGGTGATAAATACATATAAATTGTAAAAATATTACATTGCCACAAAGGACAGTCAAGTTCGCTTTCTTTCAAAGTTCTCAGTCGCGTGTCCCAAACGGATGAGACTCGCGCTCGCACTGATTCCAACCAGGCTGAGATATCGTATCCGTGAGCGGTGTCAGGGTGTGTATTGCTCGAGCGCGCTTTGTATGCAGATTGACTTCTGTACCTACCTATTTTGTGGTACCGCATCGTAGGTACAAGTGGTACAGTCACATGTGGATATTAATCTCGGCCTCTGTAATTGCCATGTTCTTCCCCAGCAAGTGCGTTCAACTTTTTATACTCGGACCATACACTTGAGGTGCAGAAATGTGGTTTACTGGACCACATGTTTACTGTGGTACAATTAGTGTCAGTAGAACTGTGACTCAAGGTTTAAACAAAGAATATGTAGTAGGTATTGCTTTTTAGATTGAACCAGATTAGAGCCAGGGCCGGATTGAGCCTGCGGGGGGCTAGCAAATTCCACGAAGGGGGGCACCTACATCTATATAAAATGCAATGAATTCGTCTCGTCGCCTCCGGGACTTTTATATAGGTCGGGTCTACAGGGCCCCAAGTCTGCTATTTTTATAAATTCGTCATTCCAACACGATCCCATTGTCATTTTGCTAAAAGTTTGTAATCTGCTAATTCATAATGATCGATCAGTGATCGGTCAATGGTCTTGTAATAGAATTGTGGTAGAATGATAATTTTGAGCATATTAAAACCAATAACTGCACAATAACGTTCTAATGGTAAAACACTGATCAAATAAACTGTCAAAGTTTTAGCAGATTACCGCAAACGTCAAATATTCATTTGTCAATATGTACGAGATTACCATTCTATGCCACTTTTTTCAATGGAGTGTCAGTGGTTGACCATTGGAAAGTTATAATGACGCCATTATATTAGTAGATTACCAAACTTGTCAAAATCGACAATTATGACATCAATGATAGACCATTCTGACACTATTGTAATAGCAGACTTGAGGCCCTGGTAAGATTGTCTTTATCTACACTAATATTATAAAGAGATAAAGTTTGTTTTTTTGTTTAGAGGAGGTAATCTCTGAAAGTACCAGTCCTATTGCGAACCTTTTTTCACCTACAGAAAGTTCCTTTATTCCTGAGTGACGTGAGCTATATTTTATGTATGCGGGCAAAAGCTAGTGGAAAATGGAAGTGGTTAGAAGAATTCATATAGCACAGGTATCTTGATTTGTTTTTTACCCAGCCCAATGTGCAGCATTTGCTGGCATTCGGCACTGATAGCAGCCAGGACTGGGTATTGTAGATATGGTTTTATTGACTGAACGAGGATGAGGCGGTTATGATTTTCTTTGCTTTTCAATTGGTATTTAAGTTGTTACTACTGACACTCTTTAGTGACAGTGGTGGAAAGATCTCAAAATTTTAGGGAAAAGCTCTCTTTTAGTAGGTGGTTAATGTGAGTTTTCCTCAGGTAACAGGAAAACTACCTACCTACTAAGCATATTAATTTAAAAACAATTTGGTGACGTCTGCATGTAGTTTTTTTGATAGATTGATTCAAAAGTCTCTAAAATAAAATCTGGAGACCACAGACATGTAGGGAAATTATTTTTAAAAACCCGCTCTTATCCCTACCATTTTTAAGTTTGTGTTTTTCTGTTTTCCGCACTAACACTGTGTAAAAGTGCGCGAGCTCACCTCCACCACAATTTATTACATTAATCTTATCAGGCTTTCATCCCTTTTATTTATTTATTCGTAAGTATATTGAAAAACATGGTTACTAAACGATGTTTTTCAATATGCTTTACGTTACGTTGAAATTTGTCAATGCACTTCTCAGCTCCATAACAATCACGCCTGCAGCTCCGAATTCTATTACGGTCGCAATGACAAACTTTCTCCACTTGTATCAAAATGGAATGAACTCGCGGTAAGTTTGTCGGGTTGCGAAATACTTCTAAAGAGTTACTGCTGCTCTGGAACATAAAGAGCAAATGAAGGAACACAGGTGGGTTTTAGCCACTAAAAGCATGACACTCCCTTTCGCTTCACATAAAGCGGGAGAATTTATCTCATGATTCCCAACATTAAAAGAAAATACGGTAATGCTAATCTATTATTAAAGTTCGGTAGGCCAATGACCAACGTAAAGAAAGACATGGAATACATATATGTACACTATGCTAATTTGGCCTTAATCTCTGTAATTCTTAGGTACATGAGAATTGGAAACTGAACACCTAGTCAAGCAAAACTGTATTTCAGTGATCGTTTACAAAATGGATGGAGAGGGAGAAGGAGGCCGAAGAAAAGATGGATGGATTGTGTGAGGAGTGATATGAAAGGAAAGGGAGTTAGTTTTTAACAGGTGACAGGACAGAATGGAAGAGAAGAACGTGTTGCGCCGACCACAAGTAATGTGGGATAAAGGCAGGGCGAACAAGAAGTTATTACAAAAACTATAGAACATGGATCAACGATGACTATTTACTTTATGATAGAAAACGTAAGATTTATGAAAATACTACTTTCCTAAGGGACAAAAGTATCTCATGTACTGTTCCCGGTCATGGTCTACCCGTGTGCCAAATTTCATCCAAATCCGTTCAGCTGTCCGAATGTCAAAAAATAATATACGCATTTAAAAACTTTTGCTTTAATTTACAAACGTAATAATTTGCAAAATAATCGTAACACTAATACTATGTACCTATATATTACGGTGGGTTTTTTATTATTACATTTGGCTATTCATTTTTATTGTAATATTTAAAACAAAATTAATAGAATGCTCAATATTTTGTTGCTGTTTTTACGTGATTGTAAATTAAAAGTGAGGACACCATCATACAACCATCATCATAATTACTATTGATTATGATGGTGTAGAGAAAATCATTCGTAATTAAAAAAAAAAAACAAATTATTACACACTTTTTTTATTTACCTAATAAAAAATGTTTTTAATAGCTATATTGATAATAGAAATTAAGCCTAAATAAAGGACGTTGATTACTACATACTCACATAATTCGTAAGACAAGTTTCGTAAATCATAGCAATCTTACACGTCAATAAAGAATTAATTATTGTATTCGTGTGATTATATTACTAGCTTCTACTAGTGGCTTCGCCCGCGTACATAAAATATAACTTACGTCACTTAGGAATAAAACAGCTTTCTATCGGTTTAAAAATTTTAGTAATCAGGGATTACCTCATTCAAACAAAGAAACAAACTTTACCTCTATATATAAATATAGTGTAGATTAAAATTAATTAAATAAATCACAGAAACAACCTAATTCCAGTAATTGGAATGTGAATTAGAATTATTCTAATTGACATTTTCCTCAACCAATACGCCTCATCTGATTCAACCTTTCCCCGAAAACCGACTCACATTATTAACAAATAAACATTCGGAGTCCCTAATCCTCAATAGTGTCAGTTGGTGACAAATAATTACTTGTACAAGCGTTCTCTTATCGCTGAATCGGTGGGAAAGTACCGCTGTATGGAGACGTATCTTAATATAAAGAACGGGGTTCGCCAGCAGAGCTCACTGTCCAGGCAGCTTAGCTCGCTAGTACAGTACAGATACGTGATTTATTGATTAATTAAATTTGTACATAATGACGTCATACACAGTGTTACTGTCTTTTGTTTTAATTGGCTTGTTATCAGCGCACGCGTCGCCAAGATTCGCGTCGAAAAGTGAGTCTTTTTTAGTCGTTTTTTTTTTTTGTTGGAACGTTTAGGTCGGTTTTTTTTGTAAAATAAGGTTCTTATTAATTTTTTTTTCGTATTTAATTGTTAGATAGAATATTTCGTTAGAGGATTTTAGAATAAATTGTATGTTAGGTAGGTACTTACGATGCGATAACTGTTTGTAATTAATGTAATCTATCTACAGATTATTATGAAAGAGTAATTTTCCGTCCTCATATTCAATTACTATTTTTTTTTAATTTATTATTCAATTAATGTACCTACTAATATATATAATTACTAATTAATATATTGAATAATATATAATTACTAATTAATTAACCTTTCGAATATCGTAATTAGAGACACAATAGAAAAACAAAGAGCGAGCTCACGGCATTCGTTTTGGGTTTAATGAATTAAATTTAGTTTTAATTTAAGACTCAACTTTATACACTGAAAAAAAAATCCATAAACATGTTCACTTTTTATTTTATTTCAGGCAGAAACTACCCCTTCTACAGCAAAGCTGATTGGCTCGGCCAGCCGTCCGTCAGACCCCGACCCCTGAACCTGCCGGTACCCTACGTGGTCCTCCACCACACGTACATCCCTGCAGCATGCTTCTCGGTGGCGGACTGTTCCGCCAAGATGCGCTCCATGCAGAATTACCACAACAGCCTGGGCTGGGGTGACATCGGTTACCAGTAAGTTTCTTCAAGCTTTTTTTTCATCATCATCATCATATCAGCCGAAAGACGTCCACTGTTAGACATAGGCCTCCTCTAAGCGTCGCCACAACAACCGGTCCTGTGCGTCACACATCTATCGTCCTCATGCACCATCTGTACTGCGTGCAAAGTGTCCTGCCCATTGCCACTTAAGTTAAGCGATTCCTCAAACTATGCTTTAATGCCTGTATTACGGGTTTTTTATTAAGTCATTTTTTACGGGGTGGAAATCCTCATGGATGTTCTCCTCCCAAGGGTAGGTGAAGGGGTGTGTCAGACTCTAAAGCTAAAACCACATTAGACTGATGCACACGTGTAACACGTCTGATTTGTAAGTAGAACAACGTCGCGTGGAGTGAATCAAGTGTAGCTCAACAAGTCTAGTTTCCATTTAAAATGTATGGAGACCGAAGCGCCCAGATCGGCGTGTGTGACACATGTGTGAGCAATGTAGTTCTGCATTTACTGACTAAAGCCACCTCGGTGTTCCCTCGTACATTTATGTCGGCTGCGTGTGACCTGATCCCCGTGGGTCTTATCCCTGGAAAGTGGCTCTTCTATACGTCTAAGAGAGGCACGCTTGGAACACTACGCGCCACCTACTCGTGTCCAGATTGATGGGCCGACGGATGTCTCCTAATCCGGTTTACCCTGGACCTTTAGAAGGAGTTGCTCGCTCTTCCTCGACGCTCGGTGCGCTTGATACGGGGTGAGAGAGATCTCGTACTCTAACCTAACCACACATTTTTTAGTCTTGGGACAGATCTGAAATGTTCAATGCTAAAATAAAATGGGCAAATTAACCTTACATATTATAACACAAAGTCTGCTTGTCTGTATGATTATGTAATACTAAAAAACTACTGAGCGGATTTCCATGCAGCTTACACTAACAAACAGAGTGAGTCATGAGGAAGGTTTAGACGTATCATCGCGGTAATTCCTGACTGATCACTTAAAAAAAAAATCGCTTGAATTTTGCGACGCGGCGCCAATCTAAACCCCTAAAGTTTTCGTTTCTAGTGCAAGTGTCTATGCAAGCAAAAATAAACTTAGCGGTGGTCAGGCGGAAGGGTCTTTGATGGTAATATAATACAATAATTTGAGAATTTCAATGATTTGTAACGCCCATCCGAAACTGAGGCAGGTCGCTAGTTATAATATAATCCTCTTCTTCCTGCCCTTATCCCACATTACTTGGGGTCGGCGCAACATGTTTTTTTCTTCCATTCTGTCCTGTCACCCGTCAAACTATCACTAACTCCTTTTTCTTTCATATTACTCCTAACACAATCCATCCATCTTTTTTTCGGCCTTCCTCTCCCTCTCCACCCACCTACATCTACACTCAGAACTCTTTTAGTAATATGCGCTTCATATCTCCTCTTCACATGACCATACCAAGACAACCGATTACCTTTCAACTTTTCAGTCACTGGCGCCACTTTCAAACTTCCTGTAATCTCACTTTATCCACTCTCGTCACACCACACATCCATCTCAACATTTTTATTTCCGCTACATGCAATCTTCTTTCATCTTTCTTTTTCACAGCGCAACATTTTGATCCATACAGTATGACAGGTCTTATGACGGACTTGTAAATTTTACCCTTCAACTTGAGGGGCATGCGTGGGTCGCAAGTTGTTCCCGTGACCTGTCGCCATTTCATCATCGCTAGTTATAATATAATCTTAGATCGATTTACTCAAATAATTTAGAACTAATTGCTATTGATTTCCAAAGCAAACGGATGGGCTAATCGTAATTACATACGGAAAACAAATTAAATCCCATTGTTGATTACTTATCAAATATTCATTCTAAAATCTTATTATTCAAATGACTAGTGATCTAATAGAGTAGTTTTTAAATATACTTTCATAAATACTTTTTAATTATATAAAATAAACCCCGTTCCTGCATAAAACGCAAAATGTCGCTTAGGATCTTCTCCATGATTTAAGGCTCGATACTCATCTCATGGAACATCTCATAGACATCTGAGTGTTTAAAGATTAAATGTTTGGGCTATAACGTCTTTGGCACATCCTCCTACGAAGCAGTTATGCTTGCGAAGGAGGCGGCCGCACGCGTGAGGAAACGGCTTTCCTTACGCCTCAGCTGCCACCGTAAACGTAGGCTTGCTGACAACGAGCTATGGAGAGCTCGCCGTCTGATTAAGTCGTCAAAGGCGCGTAGTATTCCACGAACGCCTCTAAGAGATGTCAGCAAAACCGCAGGGGCCCAGCAGGGCTGAAGCCTACTGGGTCATGGGTTGACTTCCGAAAGGCCTACCTGGAAACCTGTTGTCCTGAAACGCAAGGCAAAAAGGTACGGGCTTGCAGACGAGGAGCACAGGTAGCTTGCCGTCCGGCCGTTCAGTGAAGACAGTGTCCGAGTCGTCGCGGAACGAAGTGAGGTCAAATGTACGGGCTCAGTAGAACCAATGCCTGCTAGGGCCAAGGGAAATTTCTAAAAAGGACACCCACGGGCCTATAACGCAAAAACAATTGAAGGACACAAGTCTGTAGTAGTCTGACAAGCCCTTCCACTCTACCCTAGAGCGCTAGAAGTCTTTGGAAGATTTTTCACCTTATAAAACGGAAAACTTTTTACAAAAAAAAAAAATACAACCGACTTCAATGTTAAAAAAACACTGAAAAGTACAAAATAACTTTAATTTCGGAAATCGGTGTTTCTATAATAGTTTTGTCTCTTCGTTATTTAACACCGACTTCCGAAATTAAAGTTATTTTGTACTTTCAGTGTTTTTTTAACATTGAAGTCGGTTGTATTTTTTTTTTTTTTGTAAAAAGTTTTATTTTACACTTTTTAGTTATGGTACCACCACTAAAAAGTACCTCTCAGCCAAACATAAATACCTTATAGCCAGAGAGCATCTCATAACGATTCAAATAATCCCAAACACGGTTAGATTAAATTAATTTACCTTGGCTTCATCATCAGATCAGTCCGATACATCCCCTCCCCCATTTCCTTCAGCCAGTCATCGACTACACGTATAAACAAATTTACTTGTTACAAAAGTTCTGCTGTGATCCTATGAGGAGTTCTGTGCGATATCTTCGAAGTTCATGATCGATCATAACAATAATTCAATGGGACCAACTTGGAAGCATAACCTTTCAATCAAAAAAAGAATTTTCAAAATCGATCCACAATTGACCGAAATATCGGTGAACATACATAAAAAACATTCAGCCGAACATAGAACCTCCCCCTTTTCGAAGTCGGTTAAAAAAGGCACGTGTCTCGTCATGAGGTCCATAAGCAGAATGATTTGTGTTATCAGTTCGATAGCTCACCGTATCACAAATCACACCACACTGATTGTGTAGTATCATAAGATTTATTTTTTGTTATGTGAATCACTGTCAGATTGATTTATATGGCAGCACAATTATGACTTAATATTGATCGATGTAGGTATGATAATGAACATCTGTAGGTAATCTAAGGGCACCTTCAAATTAGCCGCTCTATTATCTCATCCAATTCGCTTTTAGCAATAAGAGTGCCCTACGTTGCAACCAATTTTCATCCCGCGCATGTTGGGGTGCATGAAAGGAGCCTCCCCAAGCGACGTACCATCCGATTTCCTGTTACGTCCGGCGCACCCTGGGCAATCGACTTCGGACGATTGGCAAATCCTTTCACCACGATGGCAAACTTATCCCCCGCTCTTGGGCGGAGCGGGAGATAGTGTCAGACTTTTACTGACTAAAAACCCACTCCTGTTTCTTCGTTGTTTTTCGCATCGGGGCGAGCTTTCCTTTCAAATACAAACCCTTGGCCCCAGTAGGCTTCGACCTTGCTGGGCTTCTACGGTTTGCTGACATCTCCTTGAGGCGCGCGTGGAACGATACGCGCCGTCGATGTCTTAGGCTCTGTCCGGTCGGTTACCGGACGGTCGGACGGAGATTGGATACGGATATAGAAATGATTATTATACCGGTTACGGATACGGATATGAAATTATTTCTGATTATCCGTTACTTTCGGATAATTTCGGTTACGGATATTAGATTTTTAAGGAATTCCAGAAGTCAAATATAAATACAAACTATTTACTACTATACTATTTATATTTTACGACGCGACACGTTATGACAGGCTGTCGAAACTTTTATTTCAGATTCGGTTACGGTTAAAATAATATCCATAAGATAAGAAATTTAGCAATCGGGCTCGTACTTTCAGAGATACTTTCCTATAAAAAAAAAAAACAACTTTACCTCTTTATTATATTAGTATAGATCAACATATCTCACTAAAATAAATCATAATTATGAAAGTATTTATATTGAGATCATTATCAATTTATGTACAATACCTACTTATTGTTTAATTAATTTTATCTATGTCAGTTAATATTGTATCATTCAAATAATAAAATTAATCATTCATTCTTAAAAATCTTTGTTGTATGCAAAAACATAACATAGTTCAGTGGTTTGATAATTTTGTAGAAAGGTGAGCTTACCTCATCAATGAGTTTTCTCCCAGCAAACCATTCCAAAAAAAAAAAATTTTAAATAATTTTTTTTTTTTTTGTTTGAGTTGATTTATAAATGATTTTTAACTAGTTTCATTCTTGATGAACGACATCTGGTCTGGGAGTTTAATAAGTATATATTTTAGGGACTGTTTAACATATTTTTCAGCATACTTATTTGAAAATCCGCTCTTATCCCTACTGCTTTTAGGCACGCAATTTACTGTTGTCCGCACTAGCGCGGAAAAGTGCGTCAGCTCACAACTGATTGTTTTTATAGTGTAAGGCTGAGCGCCAAGCGTCCTCTACGTATTATTATTTAATTATTTCCCTTTATTTATGTTTTCGTAAGTGTATTGAAAAAACTTCGTTTGATACACATGGTTTGTCACTCCATAACACCCTCACCTGCTGCTCGGGCGAATTTCACCTCGGTTGCAATGTCAAACTTTCTCCACTTGTATCAAAAAATCAAAATGTACTATTTTAGTTGCTTTTCGCGTTCTAAGGTAGCGATGACTCTTTCATACAATCCCACAGCCCACTTCCACGTGACTTGACATATGTAATAATGACGGATAAAATAGGTGCGTCCCCGCAGTAATTTATTTTTACATAGGTTTACCTGATGTACGAATAAGTCAATTAGTTTGTATTGTTTACCTATCTTTCCCTCATGTGACTTGCAAAGAGGTGAGTGAGTAATGGACTTTTGTCATGATTTGTTATAATAGGCAATATCGAGTCTTTTCAGGAAGAAAGTCGTAAGTGATAGTTACGTTTTTGTAGAAAGGGAATTTTACTATTGTAATTATAAAAAGCATTTATTTTATAATTTATGTACGCACATATAAATATCTTATTATAATTTTTTTTTAAAAGTACTGCTTATTTCAAATAGTTTACGATAGTTTGTTATTAAAAATTATTCCAATAAATCACTAGTTGTATGAATAACAAAGCGTATTTTTTTGTAAAGGTAAATGTCAATAACACGTTTTGATTAGGAGAGAGAAAACTCATTTCAGTAAAAAAATGCAAATCGTCGTTAATGATGTTCGTCCTAAACAGGAAAGAAAGAAAGAAACAAAACTACGAAACGAAATTTGGCACACAATGTACGATCAAAATAATATTGAAAACTTAAATTACAAATTCATAAAATATGCCTCACAACTGCGCCAACTTTATTTAGTTCAGCATACCAAATAACTACGTAGCAGTTGCCTCACGCTGGTTTTCAACTGAACCTTTGAGTGTAAGTACGTATGAAAAGCAGTTTTGTCGAAAAAGGGTCGATATATCAAGTGCATAGCGTAGTCAAAGTATTTTTAGTATTTATTGCCCTACGTCTTGTCTAATTTTTGGCTAAATTATAACAGCCGCTCAGGTAAACTTCGACGTAAAGCTGCGCTAGCCAAGGTCGGTTGGTGGATGGTTGGCCGTCACCAGTAATCGATCCACCTTGTGATATGCAAATTACAAATTTACATATTTTTATGATGACTTCTTACACTCGAGCATAATTTTGAATTTATAACTATCCTTGTTTTTCAAAGACTTCCAGTTAAAAATAGAGGAAAACGTATCTTTTTTTCCTATATTCGCGAGGCCAAATGAATGAAATTATTCTCCCTCATACATACGAGTAGATAAACAATATAAGTCCCGGCAAATACCTACATACTTATGTACACACCGCTAAATTGTTGAGTGTCCACATATATGACAAATATTTGTACGCAATTTGTAGGAAAACAATAACTACCTACTTAACTGGTTTTATATCTACTGGTACCTAAAGTTAGGCTTCATAGACATTATTTTTGAACTTTGCCCTTTACTAGAACTAATTTCTGTGACGTAGTGCGTTTGCAAACATGTAACCTCACATACACGTACCATGCGGGAATCAAAACCGCGACACGAGTACACATATTTCTTTAAAAGGAATTTAAAAGGAAATTTGTTTGACTTGTTTATTTATTTTATAATTTATGTACCTACATACTTAAAACGGAAAAAAAACATTAATCAATATAAAAATTAGTACAAAGGTACTAAGCAGTACGTTTGTATTTCAAAAGAAATTTCTTTCAGGAGACCTGCTAAAGGAAGGATTTTTAATTTCAAAGCTTTAAATAGAAACATTCCACCCATTCATTCCTTTTGCCGACGAGGTGGCATTATTTTCCACGGAGTGACTGCCTATCTGACAGAAAAATCAAAAAAATAAATTAAAATAATTAAAGGTCGAACGTCTCTTAGTATTTAGTATTATATAGTTGTAGAGAATCAAACCAGGTATGACTGGACCTTTATAATTTATTTGGACTGGATGATTTTCAAATTTAAAAAAAATGCTATAAGGAGTGGGACATTCATTTTTGATTCTCCTCTCTGCCTACATACTAATCTCGTTTACTCAGAGTACTAGCAAATCAAAGATTACAAGACAACTCTAGTTCAGTAATCTTGTGACCTTTGATTTGTGAGTACTCTACGCAATCTGCTCTTCAAAGTGAAATTAACATAAATTGTTTATGAAACTGTTATCTTTTGATATCAGAGGTCGGCCTAGAGAAGCACCGCAGCTGTTCAATACCACTTGGATTCCAAGTATAATAACAATAAGTCATTTATAATCATTGTGGGATTCCCGCGCAGAATCATTGATGTATTTTTTTTCTGTTTAATGTGATAAATCATCCGATGACTTCTCCCACCCAAATCAAATCAAAAGCATTTATTTCAACAAATAGACTATTTGCAGGCACTTTTGAATACTCAAATGTCGGTCAGTCTAAGAAAAGTGAAGCTAAATTGCACGTTCCAAAGCGTAGATCTATATGGAGAAGAACGTGCAAGAAACTCCATGGACACTCTTTTATAGCAGATTATGACACTGTCTAGGGCGGAGTGGGGAAGTTATGTCAGACTGTTATTGGCTAAAACAATACCTATGATCCTCCTTTGCTCAGGGCGACAGGTATTCCTTTCTGAAGTCAACCCATAACTCCAGTAACCTTCGGCCCTGCTGGACCCCTACGATTTTGTGGACATCTCTTTGAGATACGTGTGGAAGTCTATTTATGCGCAATCAACGACCCGAGCTCGGTTCTTACCGGACGGCCGGATGGCGAGCTACCTATTGCTTGTCGTCTGCAAGCCCACGCCTATGGTAGCTGGAAATCAGGGCCGGGGTCCCGGTGGCTGGGGCGTGAGGACGCCTGTTCTCTAACGCGTGCAACCGCCTCCTTAGCTAGCATTACTTCTTCACAGAATCAGGCGAACTTTTAAAATGCGCTTCATTTGTAAAAAAAAAAATGTGACTGCGGAAAAAATATACTGACCTGACATATGTATCTTAACTATATTTGCGAGAACTTGGTTGTTTTGAAATCCCTTCGAGAAAAAAAATCTCAACACATTATTCATATAGAGATTTTTTTTAAAACATTTAGGTACCTCTCTGTGACCTTATAATTTATTTGTTTTACTTGCCAACATATGACTGGAAAATTAAAAACTTTAGTGATCATATTATAGACCTTGGATAGACCTTGGTAGTCCCTTATTTTTGACAGTTGAGTCTAAAATAATTAGTAACTATTTAACCCTCACCAATCTTATACAGGGTGGCCAGTCCAGGTTACATCTAGACTTGGGCACGCCACAATCATGGCGGTAAGTCCCCTCTTTGAGGCGTGGCTGGAAAGACCTCACGGCGTTACCTTCCGCATGACGCAGGTCCTCACCGGACATGGTTCGTTCGGGAGTTTCCTGCACCGGATTCATGCGGAAGTGACGCCCGGGTGTCGCCACTGTGCGGAACGCCCGGAGGACACGGTGGAGCACACAGTCGAGGTGTGCCCTGCTTGGGCGGAGCACCGCCGTGCCCTCGTGGGGGCGATCGGCGGCGGAGACCTCTCGCGCCGGGCTCTGGTTGAGGCCATGGTCCGGAGCGAGGAGGAGTGGCAGGCGGTCGCCGACTTCTGCGAAGCAGTAATGCTCGCAAAGGAGGAGGCCGAACGCATCAGGCAACGGCGTTATCGCCGCCGCCGCCGCCGCCGGGATTCTGATCCCGATTTCCGGCCACCGTAGGCGCGGGCTTGCGGACAGTGAGCAATGGGTAGCTCGCTGTCCGGCCGTCCGGTAACTGTCCGGACCAAGCCCAAGTAGTCGTCGACGGCGCGCACTGTTCCCGCGCGCCTCAAGGAGTTGTCAGCAACAGCAGGGACCCAGCCGGGTCGAAGCCTACTGGGGCCAGGGTTATCCGAAAGGGCGCTCGAGCCCCGGTATGAAGGCTAGAAGGAACGGGGTGGGGCTTTTAGTCAGTAAGAGTCTGACACTATCTCCCGCTCCGCCCAAGGGCGGGGGATGTCAATGCATGATTTTTTCCGACCATAAAAAAAAAAAGGTTACATCTAGACTGACTAGCTCAAATTTTTTTTAGCTAGTGGGCATTGTGATTAGAACGTCTAGAAAAAGATAGTTTAGTTCTGAAAAAACTATACATATGTATACCTCTATACTTGTTTCAAAAGGTGTGATTTTTTTTTTTCACAAAAATTAATTAAAAAATATTGGGACACAGATATAGTTTTAGTCAGTAAAAATCTGACACGCCCTCCTGGTCCAGTAAAAAGTTTTTTTTCTATGCGATCTCTCAGTGACCGCTCTTTATGTTTTATCAGCATAATCTTAACTCGTAACTAAATAGCTTGACCGTGATCAAATATTGGGACAGTGCCGCGGCAGTTATTAACATACAAATGTAGATCACCTTTAATGAGGTGTTTGAGATTATGTAAAGTAGCTTGACTTTTTTTAACAAAACTTTAAGTGTGATGGAAGAATGATTTTTTTTTCAAAATGTTTTTGCGTCCATTACACAGTAGGTTTTCTTGTCAGTTTTGCCACAGTCAATGTTTTAATTGACAAAAAACTGTCGTCTAAGGTGGTGATTGACGTTTTTACTACTGACTGACGAAAACCATCATTCATGATTGATAGAATTGATTGGCGCTTGCATGACCGTGTAATGGACGCCTATTATAATGCATTTACACTTACTTATACAAGATACTCAGACATGGAATCACTATCTGTAGGCTGAGGCGCTAATACAAATTCATTCCGCGTGGGAATCGAACTCGCAACACACAGCGCAGCAGCCGATGCGTCAACCGCGTCGTGTTACTTTATATTTATAAGTGACTTATTTTCCATATACATTTTTAGGGTTCCGTAGCCAAATGGCATAAAACGGAACCCTTATAGATTCGTCATGTCTGTCTGTCTGTCTGTCCGTCCGTCCGTATGTCACAGCCACTTTTTTCCGAAACTATAAGAGCTATACTGTTGAAACTTAGTAGGTAGATGTATTTTGTGAACCGCTTTAAGATTTTCACACAAAAATAGAAAAAAAGGAATAAATTTTGGGGGTCCCCATACTTAGAACTGAAACTCAAAAATTTTTTTTTCATCAAACCCATACGTGTGGGATATCTATGGATAGGTCTTCAAAAATGAAATTGAAGTTTCTAATTTCATTTTTTTCTAAATTGAATAGTTTACGCGAGAGACACTTCCAAAGTGGTAAAATGTGTGTGTCCTGTAACTTCTAAAATAGGAGAATGATAAAACTAAAAAAAATATATGATGTACATTACCATGTAAACTACCAACGAAAATTGGTTTGAACGAGATCTAGTAAGTAGTTTTTTTTTAATACGTCATAAATCTAAAAAAATACAGTATTATTAAAACATCGATCAAAGTTACAACGAACTACAAGAACTTTTATATTATGTTACTTGCTGCTACGGAACCCTCCATGGGCGAGTCCGACTCGCACTTGGCCGGTTTTTTAACTTTCTCACAGTGCCATATAGTCCCAAACTAAGCAGAGCTTGTGCTATGCCTTATGAGTACAAGACAACTCATAAGCATACTAATATTTCTAAATACAAACATATAAATTACACCTAGTAACAGAACAAATAATCGTACATACTTATCACACAAACATTTGTCTTGGGTGGGAATCGCACCCACGACCTTCCGCACAGCAGTCAGGGCCTCTAACCACTAGATCAACAGGCCAGTCATTCGTTTCTGTATCAAAAAAATCGACAGTCAGCAATCACGAGTTACTATGTTTTTCAAAGATCAATGAACTTCATAGCATACATATGTACACAGTCACCGTGACTTTGGGATCATTTTTTCATTATACAGCAATTATGTATGCTTGTCATATTCCACTATTTATAAACAGCCAATGAGGTATGGTTGTCGAACATAACATGTGACGTCATTGCGGAAAGCCACGCCTCTTGAGTCCTGTAGGTATAACTGATATGCTTTAGAGACAATACCTACTATATTGTACTTGTTTTATATACAAACCAACACCACAAAATTAGATAGGTTCAGAATTTAATCTCATGTATGTACTTCACTTTTATATCTACGCTAGGCGATCGCGCTAGGGTCAGCGCGTTGCGTTGAACTATACGAGTGCGACCGGGCGATTGAGCCGAGATATCGTGTCCGTGAGCGTTGTCTACGTGTGCGTTGCTCGAGCGCTCCAGGAGAGGGAATGGGCCGTAATCCACCACGCGGACCCAGTGCGGGCTGGTGGATGTCACATGTCTTCAAATTTTTGGTTCTAGGACATGCCGGTTTCCTCACGAAGTTTTCCTTCACCGTTTTGAGAGCAGTGGTGATGAAATTGTCGGTCAGTTATATATAAAATTGAAAACTTAATTCCTCATAAATCACTCGATTCATTGATATACGGTCTATGTATGCATGATTTGCGAGAATTACTACAGCCTCCTCAATTTAATTCAGACTCAATTCACATCATTTATATTTCAAGTAGGCCCACATGGGCACTCATAAAACGTCAGAAGCACTGTTCCAATTAATCGTTTTATATGGAGAAAAACTGATAAGAAACTCCATGGTAAAAACTTAATTGTTTTAATATTTCCATAGGTATGAGATGGCAGTGCAAACCGGTCAACATTGTACCCAAAACCACAATAGAATTATAAAAAATGGATTGAAATAGAAAGTCATCTATGAATCCACGGAATCTACAGTGTTCACGTTATAAAAAAGGCTACACAAATTTAAAAAAAAATCCTATCTGATAATGGGATTTTTACAAATAGTTTTTTATAAATCACTATATAATAAACATTGCAAAAAAGATGTAAAAACATGGTTTACATGATATTGTCATTGGTCATTGCCAAACAAGCCTGTCTTCAACATAGTCTTTAACTTTGTAATACATTTTCTTGATAAGAACACGCTTGATGACTTTTTTCGCTTCCCTCGCGAAGTTCTAAAGTCAACTTTGGCAGCTTAAATTGTTATAGAATCGTGTCTATACTGTTTACAAGGAACGACTTGTTTGTCTTAGCTAATTTTCATTTGAATGCACTTCACGATCCTGACTTTGAGATCATCCTTCGACGATAAACAAGCAGACACAGAATGCACATCAATTAAAAACTTAATAATTAAAATGCACGTATTTGCAAAAAACTATCAGAGTACCGAGGAGGGGAACCCCCGGCAATGCTGCAACTATTTATACGAATTTATATTTAAAAAAAAAACACTAAATCCGGTTCCGCCGTAAAAAATCGGTTACTGACATTAGCCAAATTATTCTCAGTCAATTTAATTCTATTTATAAATTCTTGAAGACGAAAAAAAGCATAAAAAGGTGTGACGCGCAGATGTAAATTAAAATCAAATTTGCATTTTACAACGTGATGTCTGATTATTTTTTAGCTTAAGAAGGTAATCCGACGACATATTCTGGTGGAAGAGTGGGCAGAAGCTATTGAATACTTCCCAAGTGATAGGATTCTTTAATGGTTAGGACCTCAAATACGGTCACGTGGTCAATCCCAAATAGAGGCTCTCTCCCGGAGCAAAACTCCGCTGCCACGACAAGTCACGGCATGGCGGACAGAGTTCCGGCAGGATGAGATCCTGCCGGTGGAATGGACAACGACAGCGACTGTCGCAACCCAATGCTGGGCACGCCATAATTATGGCGGTAAGTTCCCTCTTTGAGGCGTGGCTGGAAAGACCTCACGGCGTCCTCACCTTCCGCATGACGCAGGTCCTTACCGGTCATGGTTAGTTTGGGTAGTTTTCAGCCAGGAAATACCAGCCTCATCTAGTTTAAATTAATGAAAAAATTTATTAAAGTAAAAGTGTTTTTAAAAAACCTATATGCAAAATAAATATCATTTATTATTTATGAACATGATCCAAACAAATCGAGTTAATGTTTGTTGTCAAATATAATTTGGCTTAATATGACCTTTGATTATATTAACTCAATCATAAAACCAACTGGTTTTGTTGTGTATAATTATCGGACTTTTCGGACAGACAAGTTTAATGCAACATTTTGAAGTGGATATTTCCTTGTCTTAAACCAAAAAGACTACATAGAAAAAGCCAAAGACTAATAAATTTTATATTTATCAGAAAAAAAACTGACAATTTTAATACTGTAACTTTATTGTATATGCTGGCTCCATTTATCTTAAACCAGCGATTTATCTTAAAGAGGTTGATTCTTGGAGGTCTCCTTGGTGTTTTAGAGTAATCATCAAATAACTCCTCCCGCTCTGGGAGGAGCGAGAGGGAGTATCATACTTATACTGACTGAAAACCACCCATGTTCCTTCAATTACCCTTTGTATTCCAGGGTCTCCGTAATTCTTTCGAGCGATACCGCTCCGTATTTCTATGTTTATTAACACAGCACTTCTCTTTGCCTTTAGTTTCTGCGTGGGTAGCGAGGGTGGAGCGTACGAGGGTCGTGGTTGGGACAACGAGGGCATCCATGCCACTATCGCCAACAGACACAGCATTGGCATCTGCCTTATTGGAGACTGGAGAGGTGAGGAGACTATTTGACTACTTACCCTTTAAGTAGGCTTTGTTTGAAGTTTTCAAGGGAACAGGAGCATAGCCTCTGTCCACTTGAAATAAATAAGGATACCAGAAATGACACACTATTTTTATTTCGCAGTCGAAACTCCACCAGCAGTACAGCTAGAAACGACCCAAGCCCTCATCGCGGAAGGAGTCAAACTAGGCAAGATCAGCCCTAACTATAAGCTGATCGGACACGACCAGGTCAGCGCGACTGAATGCCCTGGAGGAGCCCTGACCACTGAATTCTCTAAATGGAAGAACTACGCTCCTGGAAAGCCTAGCTTTCCTACTAGCGTGCCTGTTGTACCAGCGGTACCGACTGCAGAAAGGGTAGATTAGAAAATGTTGGATACTAAAAGGTGCAACTGGATTGGGGTCTATCGATGACACTGACTCAACAGATCAATCCAGTGTATGACCTGTAGAACAAGTCGTTTAAAATTCGAATATTAATGGATCCACAGTCTAGTTGTACTTTTTTGCAGGACGAATAAAGTTGCAACTGGATTGGGGTCTATCGGTGACACCGACTCTACAGATCAATCCATTGTAGGGTCTTTAGAATGATTCGTTTCGAGTGATCGATTTATTAACTAGCAATTAACAATTAACATTAATAAACCGTGGTCTAGTTGCACCTTTTTGCAATCATATACTAGAGTTAGTCTATTTTATAACAAAGGAGTATTAACTTCTCCAAAATCACACCTAGCAACGTTATGTTAATGTTTTTGGTTCAATTAGTCTCTATTTAAACAGATTATATGATTACCTACCAAATTATATATTATAGCCAAAAAAGGTTCTTGATTATTGATCTCGATTGAAATGTGATGAAGTTGTCGACAGCCATGATCACCTTGCTCTGCTATGCAGCCGAACCACATCACGCGAATGTTAACGACATCATCCGATGCGCTCTTGTCATCGTTGTTCTGGCTGTATTGGAACGCAACGATAGTAAGAGACTGAACGGCATGTCTTTATGTTCATGGAAGATGGGTATGCCTTTAGGAGGAGGCCTATGTCTAACAGTGGACTTATATCGGCTGAAATGATGATGATGAAGCCTTTAGGACACTGTTTGTGTCGATACTGATGCGCCATCCCATATTCCTAGCTTGTCGTGCTGTGCTAGTCTTGCCAGTGTGGCTGTGAAGAACCTCAAGCGTTAGAAATATAATTACCTTGTGGGCAGTTATATTTTAGAGTCGTTTGAGGTTGAAACTTTCGGATCTTAGGGTCCGACAAATGGTAGTGATAAATGATATTTATTTTGCAAATGGTTGTTTTTTTTTAAACACTTTACAAGTCAATGTTTTCGTCAGTTTAAACTAGATGAGGCCTGTGTTTCCTAGCTGACTAACCTGAGAGGAAACACGAAAACAAACTCAGGAGTCAGTCTCTTTTAAAGTCCATACAGCAAACATGTATGGTCATCATATGAGAACTGTGCAGATTGGTGTCTGAAATGGTCTTTTGGGGAAAGAACCACAGAGATTTGAGTGGACCCGTCCAGTCAGAGCAAGCATTTGTCAGTATTCATATAGCTCAACATAGGACAACTAAAACTGATGGGGGACTGCTTGCAAATTGTCTAGAGACCTGTCGAAAAGCCTTGTTGACACTTCGAGTGACTCAAGGGCTGGCTTTTACCTTGGACAGAGGATAAGTACCTATTATTACCATACAGCGTGGCAATACCGCCAGTCTATTGATCAAGTTACCAGTCAACAGTTATTAGAAGTAGTTTTTCGATGCTATATTTTAGAATGTTTTTGTTTGCTTAAGGTTTTTTTTAAGCGTACCTATATAAACTTTTATATATGAATAGTATTTGAACATATTAGTAATATTCGACGAACGTTACAAAATAAAAACAATTTTTCTTTAAAAATAAGTTATCACGATTACGGGTAAGTGTACAAACGCCTTAAATACTTCAGTGCCAGGGTTATACAATGATTCGTTCTCTAGATTCTGATACGAGTACGTACCTATAGTTATTATTAATTTGTGTTCATACCCAGGACAGGACTTTGTTAGCCAGTCCAAATCTAATAGTGCTTAGATTTTTCAATTACTGTACGACCCATATGCTGGGTTTTTGGCACCGATTGTCTTTATGTAGTTATGACGCTAAACAAAAAAATAATAATTAAAAGGTATAATAAGTTTGATATGAGTGTATAAGGTGGATTGGGGTAAGATCGGTACTGGGGTAAGAACGTAAAAATAAATAATATCACCTAAGTACATTCTGGGCAAGGTGGAACTAGGGATTGCAATTATTCGAATATTCGAAAATCAAAACTATCGAATATTTGCAATCCCTAGACGGAACATAAAACATAAAATAAGGAAAGTACAATATCGCATTGGGTCTATCTAGCCTGTAAGGATATTGTAATTTTTTTAAATAAATTAAGTACGTAGCACACAATATGGCTAGCACTAAAAATAAAGCTAAAAAAATGGTATAATTTATTTATACGTTCTTACCCCATTGCCAATCTTAGCCCAACCTACTATATAGTTTTAATAATTTGTAAATATTATCCTTATGATTTTTGTTATACATTTTTTTATAAAAAGTACAAAACTAAATAATATAGTTCGACGTTGTTTTATTTCTTATCCTAATATACTACTATACTTAAATTAGAAATATGTGGTTAACCACAAACCACAATACGGATGATGTTCAATTAAGTAGGTACATAAAAGTCGAACAAAAACAGTTCGATTTTCCATCGTTATATAAGTCATTGTATGACTGCTTGATTTCTATTATTAAAAAACAAGTTTTGTAAATTATAATATTTTTATTTAGACTTTGGTGTCCTACAAGACCACAGACTTACTAGACATTAGTCTAGCAAGTTCAGCGAGTCACTCTTTTTTTTTTATTTGATAGAAACTAGTGCTTGTCTGCGATCCCACCAGATGGTAAGCAGTGATGCAATCGTTGATGGTGAGGCGCACTAATTTATTAAGAGCCTATTCACTCGTGCCTTAAAGACACCTAAATTATAATCAGACGGGAAAACCGCAGCATTCAAATTTTTATTTCACATAAGCCTATAATGGTCACTTATAAAACGTCAGAAGCTAGTGCACGATTCCAATTGGTCGTTTCGTAGGAAGAAATACAGGCAAAAACTACATGGTTCCTTTTTTAAATAAAATGGTTGATCTTACAATATTTCCTTAATACAATCTTTGAAAACAGTGTAGCCCAGTCAATACTGTACCTTTTGGGTAATAAGTTTTTATTTCACATAAGCCTACATGGGCACTCATAAAACGTCAGAAGCTAGTGCACAGTTCCAAATGGTCGTTTTCTATGGAGAAGAACCGGCAAGAAACTACATGGTTACTCTTTTAAAAATATGGAACTGCTCTTATTAGATACCTATGTGAGGGCAGTGTAGACTAGCCTATATTGTATCCAAAAGCACGATAAAAATAATCACTATCCTCCTCGTCGTCTCAAACCAAAGAAAGGTAATAATTAGTGAAATCTAATTTGAAACTGAACCTTTGACGTGGACTAATACTCTGGCAGAAGTTAGTTCAGGTTCAGTTTAAAACCAGCGTCAGGCAACTGCTACGCTGGTCTGACAGTATGCTGAACTGAACCTATTTGAAACTCCGTACACATGATTTACATGATAAATTAAAAAGAATGTTAACTAACTGTAACACATTGTCAGCTGTAGTTGCTCGTGCGTTAAACGTTAAAAAGAAAAAAAAAAACAGAACCCTCATAGGACGCCGGGCCTCGGTACAGGCCATGGTCCGGAGCGAGGAGGAATGGCATGTGGTCGCCTCCTTCTACGAAGCAGTAATGCTAACAAAGGAGGATGTAGACTGCATCAGGCAACGGCGCTCACGCCCCAGCCGCCGCCGGGATTCCGAGAACCCAATTTCCATGGCAATTGGCAATATTCTATTTAAAAAAAATGCACGGTATCAGGAGTAATTATACCTCGTGCCAACTCATGTAAGAATTTTGAATCCTTGGGCTTTGACATAGTGACTGAAATGTGTGACGCATAAACGTGTTACATAAATATAATCATTAAACTGACATCATAGTCATTAAATATAAAGACTTTAAATGTTTCCGGTCAGTCATTTCAGTGACCACATACCTGACAAAGAAATCAAAATGAATGATTACGTCGTTTAAGGAAAATTTATTTATTACACTTTCTGAACTTCAAAACTAAAGAGGAATGGCAGACGGTCGCCTCCTTCTTTGAAGCAGTAATCATAGCGAAAGAGGCGGCCGCACGCGCGAGGGAACGAACGTCCTCACGCTCGCGCCTCAGACTACCCCTGTATTATTTTAGTCCTTTCGATCCATCTTAAGATTGTCTGTTAGAAGTCGCTGTCAGCGAACCCATAAGTTGTGTTGTTTTTTTATTTCGGTGGGTAAAAATCATCCAGATGACATCCCCGCCCTTAGCTGGAGCGGGAAATAGTGTCAGATTTTTACTGACTAAAAAACCTACCTCGTTCTTTCGTTGCCTTTCATACCGGGGCCGAGCCTTCCCTTTCAGAAATAGACCCTACTTTCTTGTCATCGACTCTGCTGGGCCCCTACGGGTTTATTGACATCTCTATGAGGTAAGCGTGGAACACTATACGGTACACGCCGTCGACCGCTGGGACTCGGTCTTTACCCGGTGGTCGGACGGAGAGCAACCCATTGCTTTTCGTTGGCAAGCCCACACCGACGCGGAAGCCCAGAGCGTCTCCTGTCGCGGCAGCTAGGACATGAGGAAAGTACGATCCACACGCATGCTACCGCCTTTTTCGATTTTCCTTACTTCGAATTCCGCCATGGTCGCAATGACAAAGTTTTTGCACTTAGGTATATCATAATGTACCTAGTACCTACCTACTATATACCTCGAGGGTCTACATGCTCAGAACCAATTAGGGTGTGGCTTATTCATAGCCGTTGATTGGCTCTAGCCTCTATCTTGTTCCGAAAATGTACAACCAAAGCCAGGAAGATATCTAAACACATTTCGATATAACCACATTTCAAAACGGGTTGAAAAAACTAGTATGCTTACTACCTAGAGCGTCTTGTAGTACTTATATGTGAGAGTTAAGTACCTACATTATTTTGTTATACGAGTATATAATTAAAGGTGCTCTTTGTGTTTGGGTGGAAATCATCAAATAACTCCTCCCGCGCTGTGTGGAGTGAAAGGGAATGTCAGACTTTAACTGACTAAAACCCACTCCTATGTTCCTTCGCTGCTTTGCATTCCAGAGCCCCGGGTTTTCTTTTTAGAAGCGAACCCATGGCCCCAGTAGGCTTCAACCGTGGATGGGCCCCTACGGTTTTGCTGACATCTTGAGTTGCGCGTGGAAGACTACGCACCATCGACGACTTGGGCTCGATCCGTATGGTTACCGGACGGGCCGCAAGCCGCGCCTAGGGTGGCTAATCAGAATCCCGGCGGCTGGGGCGTTAGGGCCGCCTCCTTTGCTAGCATTACTACTTCGCAGAAGGAGGCGACCGCCTGCCACTACTCTTCGCTCCAGACCATGGCTTGTACCAAGGCCCGGCGCGAGAAGTCGTTGCCGCTGATTTGTCCAAGCGGAGCACACCTCTACCATATGCTCCACCACGTGTCACAAAGTACCTATACATATGAGATGATTAGACATATTAGTTGATGACCTTAAAGATTCTACCTTTGAGCTTATCCGGTTGAAAGTTCAAGTACACTCAGGGAATAACCTAATCGAATTACATCAATTAATACCTTTCTTATCGTAATTAAATAATTGAAAATGTGAAATTATGTAATTTATTACGGATTAAAGATTATACTGTCTATCGTTAGAGAAATGCAGCGATGAGAATGTATTGGTTCCAGATTATTCTAAGGATTATAAAACTTCGAGAATGTAATACTTACTGAAAATTGTGCAACTGCGTTAGTAGGGTAGTAGGCGAAATGAAAACCTCATTTTCTGCATATAATATAGATAACTCCATTATTTATAATATTTTGAAGAAAACTAAGATTTCAATACACTTACTCGAAAATCCGCACTTATCTTTTAGGTAAAGTGCGCGTGCTCTCCTGGCCATAATTTTATTAAATTTATCGTATCAGGCTGAGCACTGGTACACATGATGCTTACAAGTGGAATCAATCATAAGAATCTCATTGATAATAATTATATGAATTATTCAGACTCAATTTATTTCATTGCCACTCACCACTGCTCTCAAACCGGTAAAGGAAAACATTGTGAGGAAACCCGCTTGTCCTAGAACCAAAAATTCGAATACATGTGACATTCACCAACCCGCATTGGGCCCACGTGGTGGATTACGGCCCATTCCCTCTCCTAGAGAGGAGGCCTGAGTCCTAGCAGTGGGAACATTTTTATTTGATTATGCTACTTACTAAGTAGCATAATGGGCAGGGCACATTACTAATGTGCCCTGCCCATTGCCACTTAAGTTTGGCTCATTGAGCACATTGCTCGTTGGCTCATTGGCCGTTTGGGCCGTAAGGTTCTGGAGTGGCGACCGCGAAAAGCTTCCACGGTGTCGAATTCCAAGTGATTCCGTTCGTCAAAATTTTAAAAAATGCAACTTTGCGCTCGACTATGTTTGTCGGGACATTTTATAGCTTGTCGGGACGTCAGGACATCACTGTTAATAACGATGACATGTCCCGACGTATCGGGACGAATGGCAACCCTACTTTGAATTCCATCGGAAGCGCAGACACAACAGTGACTACTAAAGTGCAGCGGCCTTCCCGTCCGATTAAATGAATGGGCTCTTAATAAACTAGTGTGATTCACTTTGCTATCAACGATTGCATCACTCCTTACCATCAGCTGGGATCGCAGTAAAACTCTAGTTTATACAATTTAAAAAAAGTAGGGTTATGAGTACGATTTTCCAGGTAGGTAAGTCTTTATTACCCCTCTTCTTCTCTGTCTTTTTCCCTCTCCTAGAGAGGAGGCTTGAGTCCCAACAGTAGGAACATTAAAAAGGCTGGTGATGAAGTCTTTATTAACCTTTTGAATACCATAATTAGAGACACATTACAAAGACAATGAGAGAGCAAACGCCGACGTTCGCTTGGGGTTAATGAATTAATCTATAAAGGTTAGAAGAACCAGCCTGGAGTTTTGATGTTGGTGGCATGATGCTGCTGGTCTTATGTTTTACCATGATGTCCTAAAATAGTCATGAATTCAGTATTAGAAAGAGATAGTGTTTTACGGCCTGTATAGTTCCATCTCTCTCTTATACTATAATTTTGATGTCTTTGAGACTTTATGGTAGGATCCTGAGGCTCTACCACGAGCTTGTTCAACGTTTTTTTATAGTTCTAATGGAAATGGATATCCTAGAGTACAAATGCACATTATATTTAGTTGAAAATTGGTTGACTTTTGCAAGACCTAGCTTCTGCCAGTGGTTTTCCCCGTGTAAAAGTTGTTTTCACCAAACAAACTTGTAACTCCCATTTCAAACCTTTAGGAGGTGAATTTTGGAATACCCTCCTTTAGGCGGTTCCCACACTGTCACGCACCGCGCAGCGTAGCGCGTGAAAATGTTCCTACGCACGTACTTGCGGAAGTGCAGATCTGCATCATCGTGCGGGTTTATTTACGCACTCACGCGCGTAGGTGCGTCTTGTAAATTCACGCAAGCACGCACTCATAAAAAAGAAGAAGGGGAACTCGAGCCCCGGTATGAAGGCTTGAAGGAACGGGGTGGGCTTTTAGTCAGTAATAGTCTGACACTACCTCCCGCTCCGCCCAAGAGGGTTGTCATTGGTTGATTTTTCCCACCATAAAAAAAGTCACAAATGTTTTTCTTCCTATCTTTTACACAGGGTTATTTGTAAAACGACTTTTAAAAAATTGACATATTTTAGTAAATTGAACGTTCTAAATATTATAAAGTCTAAGCGAAGCAAGCGATAGTACAATAGCGGAAGGAAGCGGCGATCGGGGTGCGGGGGTGCTTGGTGTGCTTGCATCGCGTCATACAGACGTAGGTATGTATAGCAAAATACTCAGTTGAACGTTGAACAACGAAATCTTGAAGGTTTGTTTTTGATAAATGAATTATGTTTTATAAAAAGTCAGAATAAAAGTTGTTGTTTATGATGTTAGGTGACTGGGGGTAAGATAAAAAACGGGGAAAGATAAAAAAAAAATATAATAACGCCGAATACCAGGGAATTCTTTTAATGCTGGCAATATCGTTGTAGACACCATTTTGTCTTGCTCCGCCCCACAGTCTGCGTGAGTCGCTAAGTAAGGGTACTCGTGTGTTATTTGACATTTTTTCCGTACGTTACATTTCGCGCGTAAAATTGAGTTTTTCAATCTTACCCCGCTCGCTGTATCTCCTTACACCGGTAAGTAACAAACATTTTGTTTTGATATTCGTAATAAGATTTGAAATATAATATGCTCTATAATGTGGTGATTTGTATATTTCACGTATTTTAAGATTTATGGTGCCTTTCAAACTTTCCCTTGCAAAATTTAACGGGGTAAGATGATAATATAAAACTTTCCATCTTACCCCGTTTACGAAACTCCTACAAAAGGTCAGGGGCCCTCAACCTGAAATACTCGGTGGTATCCCTTCCACATTGTAGTAAAAACTTGTAGACTCTCTAGTGTTAAATAGCAGCATCTAACTTTTTTTAAGCCGCCAAGCTTAAAAAAAGTCAGATGCTCTGTACATAAGTTATTGCACTTTTACCTACACGATTAAAATGTACCAATGTATACAGCTGATTTTTTAAGCGGATGAATAAATTCTACGTTAAGGTATCTAGAATTATGTTTCTACTGAATTCATGGTTAAAGTTTTCATTCTAATGTCCTTCAATTTGTATGTTCTATTCTAATCATCCGAAAACCACTGTTGTCACTTATTTGAACAAATTAGGGATACCTACTGTTATGGTCTTGTTAATTTTCTGTAATAATTTCTTAAATAGACCACTTTTTATTTTTGTTTTAGGATCAGCATGGTTCGTAACTATATAAGGAAATCGTTACGGGCAACTTGTTATACTCCTGAGGACTTAGCGATTGCAATACAGAGAGTGGAGAATAAAGAATTAACCATGTACGCAGTAGCTAAGTTATATAACATACCTGTCGCTACGCTGTACAATCGCTTACATAAAAAAACTGAAATAAAAAGCAGTACTCTAGGGCGTCCACCGGCTTTGCCTCTTGAAATAGAAATCTAGTTGGCGAACGGACTTGCAGTATTAGAAAAATGGGGATTTGGATTGTCCAGAACCGACTGATTTTATTTAACTGTGATGTTTAGGTATTACCTCCTTTGAAATAATATCTTTATTAATATTTAATTGTATTCTGCTGTCGTGGTTTATTTTATAAAAATGATTATAATGTACGCTACGTGGTACTAAATGAAAACGTGTGTTTTATTTATCGACCCGAGTTAGACTTGACAGTCATGCATGAGCACGATTATTTAATTCTTTTAATATCCATAACATGTTGGGAACCCCTGACTGCCAGCCGTTTCAACGGGGTAAGATCGATATATTTTATTTGATAAATTATTTTTCTTGCATTTAGAATGCGATTTTTGAATGTAACTGATTTTCAAGTTATTTAGGTTATTGAAGCGGAAGGTTTATTGATCATCACACAAGCATAATGACCATGAATACGATTTTAGTCACTATTTCAATCTTACCCCTTCAGTGTTTCATCTTTCCCCTACATATTTTTTTTCTTAAGACCAATTTTACTAACGTTTTTTTCATAAAATATTGTTTCAAAAAGATTGCTGTCAACATTATCGAAACAAGTTGACTATACTTTTTACCCAAAACATCATTTTATGCATTTGACTTAAATCCCTTTGTTTCACAACAGTTTCAAATCAATACTGTTTATCTGATCAAAAATCCATTCCGACTTACCCCCACTCACCTATACTATCCTTCAAGGTCGTTAGTGTTTTACAAATAACCCTGTAAGTATATTGATAAAGTTTAGTAGGGAGCAAAGTCTTATCGTTCAGGATATTACCTATTAGTGATTCAATTTACTTTATCATCTATGACGATGAAGATATCAATTATTACGTAGGTATTTAATCTAAAACTAATGAAACAGATGCTTTGCAAAAAAACTCCCTTGAATTCCAATACAATAATAATAATACATTCGACATTAAAGCTTATGGTCGTATCTGGTTTTGATAAATATCTGCATAACTGCTTGTGGTTAAAGACTTAGCTAGTAAATATATAAGACTAGCTTCTGCCAGCGGCTTTGCTTGCGTGAAGGTAGGTTTCTCGGTTTAAAGTTTGGACTCCCGTTTCTTCCTTTATGGCACCCAATAATTTTGTAAAATCCTGTCTAAAGGTACATTGCATACACGTGGGCCACGTACGCCGATCTAAGCGTGTCGGTCTCCATACATTTTATATGGCAAATGGCAACTAGACTTGCAGAGCTACCCACGCCACGCGACGCGACGCAACGCGCCGCTTCGTACAAATCAGGCGTGGTCCAAGTGTGCGTCGGCCTAATGTAGTTCTCGCTTTAATCACAAAATATTTATTTATTTATTATATTCTTTATTGCACACCACATCAACAAAAACAGGACAAACATTATTCAAAATAAGTGTACAATGGGCGGTCTTATCGCACAGGGCGATCTCTTACAGACAACCTTTTAAAATAATTTAAAATAGATAGGTACAGTACTCAATCTACATACAAAGCGCGCTCGAGCAACGCACACATAGACACCGCTCACGGACACGATATCTCGGAGCGTCTCGGCCCGCTCGTCGAACAGTTCCGGCTCAAACGCTCATTAGTGTGCGTCCACCGAGCGTAGGTATAAAAAGTGAAGTACATACATGAGATTGTCTTCTGTACCTATCTATTTTGTGCTATAATGCTAATAACCTTTGCCATATCGAACCCTTGTTTTTGAAAAATTATGTGTTATAAATTATGTGTACACTGGACGAGGACGCAAGTGTTATCCTCAAACCGTGCCCAGAAGTAGTCTAATGTGTGTTGTGTATGTTTGTTAATTGTTTTTATTAGGTGATTAATTTATTGACATGTTTATTGAATTTATTTATTAATTGACAGATGTTTATTATATGTACTAACACTAGCTTATAAGTTGTGTATGTCTTTACTAACAATAATGGATTGTATTATCTGAATTAAATAAATATTATTATTATTATTATTCCTCTATTCTTATTTTATGTACATGTTATAATATATTTTTAAATATTCCTTAAAAAAAATAAATTAAAAAAAACATTTAAAAATATAAAAAACAGTATCCCACCGGTATCGGGAACAGGGTCCAAGCTACCGGCGGTCAGGGCTCCAGAGAAAGGAACCTCCTAACGATACGGGCCGTGTCCAGAAGAACTGCTTTCTGAATCAAGCCCTTGATCCAGTCGCCTAACGAGAGCCTCCTAAGGTGTTGATCGAGGCTCTTGGCTATTAAGCCATTGGCTGACACAACTATCGGTACAATGATCGCTGAGTCCACTTCCCACATGTCGACAACCTCGCGAGCCAAGTCAATATACTTGATTTGTTTATCTTTCTCGGCTTTCACGAGGTTCTCGTCATGCGGAACGGATATGTCAACAATCATTGCACGCCTCTCGCTTCGGTCCACCACCACTATATCAGGCTTATTGGCTACAATAGTCCTGTCAGTGATGATGGACCGATCCCAGTACAACGTGATATCGCCATTATCGAGAACTGGGTCGGGCACATACCTGTAGTATGGCACCTCCGATTCCACAAGAGAGTACTTCAGAGCAAGTTGCTGATGGATAATCCTGGCTACAAGGTTGTGTCTATGCAAGTATTCTCCGTTAGCTAGACGAGAACAACCAGAGATAATGTGGCGGATTGATTCACCCGGTCGGTGACATGCCCGACAGATGTCAACCGTGCCGTCCTTCACAATAAATCTCCGATAGTTATTCGTCATGATAACTTCGTCCATAATTGCACATACAAAACCTTCGGTTTCCCCAAAGAGGTCACCGACGCGTAGCCAGGCTACGGACGCTAGTTTGTCTACATCGGGCCCATGAAGGGCCCGGAAAAAGCGTCCGTGAAGTTCCTTACTCTGCCATACTTCCTTGCGTACGTTAGTGTCAAGCACTACAGGTTTGCGCCAGTTCTCGTTAGCCAAGGAGAGCGGGGTGAGTCCCTTGTCCACTGCTACTACATCACGATGCATACCCACGTCGGCGGCAAGGAAGTATTCCCTGAGACTGCATACCTCGCGATTGTGCAGGGTCTTAGCATTTAAAAAGCCTCGACCCCCACATTTCCGCGGGATATACAGCCTCATTACCGACGACCGAGGGTGATGCATTCGATATGCAGTCAACAGTGTACGAACCCTCCTATCCAGGGCGTCAAGTTCCGTTTGAGTCCATTTAAGTACACCGAAAGCGTACATCAATACCGGCATGACCCAACCGTTGAAGGCACGCACCTTGTTTCCACCTGACAGAAGGCTGTTAAGTACCTTCTTCAGGCGGCCAAAGAAGCGCTCCTTCAACGATTGCTTCATGACAGTGGCATTGATGCCTAACGCTTCCGACATACCCAAATACTTGTAGGTTTCGGTTGGAGAGAGGGATCTCAGATGTATGGAATCCGAGAGTTGGGTACCCACGGATTCCACAATCTCCCCTCGCTTTATATGCATGACTGCACATTTGTCCACACCAAACTCCATCCTGATGGCACTACTGAAGGTTTCCGTTACCTTCAGTAGCTCCATCAGTTGCAGATTGTTGGGGGCAAAGGGCTTCAAGTCATCCATATAAAGGAGGTGAGATATAACCTGACCACCTCTTTTCAACCGATAGCCTAGGCCTGAATTCTCCAGCAGTGTGCTCAGAGGATTCAAGGCTAGGCAGAACCAAAGCGGACTCAAACTGTCACCCTGGAATATACCTCGCTCGATCCTTACCGGTTCGCTGTTCCTCTGGATATTTCGACATCCTGGATAGCGAAGGACCGTCCTCCATTGCCTCATACATGACATCAGGAAGGTGCGAAGAGTTGCATCAACTTTATACAACTCCAGCACCCTCATGAGCCATGTATGAGGAACTGAGTCATAGGCCTTCTTATAGTCTATCCAACATGTCGACAGATCCTTTCGGGAGCGCCGAACCTGTTGGCTAATGGCCATATCAATGAGGAGCAGCTCCTTAGTACCACGGGACCCTTTCCTACATCCATTCTGAGAGGCAGACATAATTGAATTATTGTCAATATGGTTGTTAATCTTATCTCTCAAAATAGACGTAAGAACTTTATAGACCGTAGGTAAGCACGTTATCGGTCTATAATTTTTAGGTTCCGCGGTACTACCTGATTTGTGGAGCAGGTGGGTAACTCCTGTTGTTAGGAACTCGGGTAGCGAACTAGACTCCAAGGCAGCCTGATACTGAGATGCCAAACGAGCGTGCGATCTTTGTAGCCACTTTATCCAAAAATTGTGCAGTCCGTCCGGCCCTGGAGATTTCCAGTTAGGCAACGGACGGACTGCACGGGCCACATCTTGGGGGCTGATTGTGATTGCCCCCATTTCTGTTATTGATTCGCACGCTCGTTCGACCTCTCCAGTCCAACTACCTTCAGTATGACTGACAGGCACCGACCAGATGTTGCGCCAGAAAGAACACATGGCGTCATCATCCGGAAGGCGCGTGTCAGTCACACCTTGGTCCGGTCGCTCCCAAGCCCTGTATACCCACCTTTCATTACTTTGGAATGCGCGATTCTGGGTGTACCGCTCCACCCGCCGCTTATACCTGCGGATTCGGTTTGCCCATGCATACACCTTCTGCTTCAGGAAGTCGATGCGCTCTGTATTATTAATAACCATCGTCATACAAGAAAACCTTGTACAAAAGGAAGAGGGTTAATAAAAGTCATTTTTCGCCCATCACACATTCAAAGAAAAAAATATTTTTTCGACTATTTTTAAATACATTTTCCTCTTTTCATGACCTTAGGTTCTAGGCCTAGTTTCGGCTGTACTTTGATATGTCAGTCAGACAGTTTCTCCTTTTAAATTCATAAGGAAAAATAAGGAATAAGGAATGGGAATAAAAACTGATGAAACTAGGGGTTTTTTTACATCTCTTTTTTCTACCAATGCCAATAATAATATCCCTGATAAAAAATAAATTCCTACCACGCGTCTGTCTGTATGTATGTACGCGATAAACTCAAAAACTACTGAACGGATTTTCATTTTCAAGCAATTTTCACCAATACTACATCTTCCTCATGAATGTAGCACTGCACGCTTAGCCAAGTTGTTATTCTGCAATCGTTAACGCTGTCGAAAAGTGATGAAACGTATGGGAATGACGTCATCTCAACGTAAAGTAGCGTGGTCAGAACAAACGAATAGACAATTCGTAGCCAAGTTCACATCGTTCAATATCGTTTCTACAATATTTAACGCTACATCCTTTGTTATACAAACGCTACATTGTAGAACGAGCGGCCGACTCGGGCGCGTCAACATGGCTACCAACTTATCGTTTTCTACAATTGCTGTCACCGAGGCGTTACCGATTAGAGAACGGAATTCGATTGTAACTTGGCTAGGGGGGCAGGTATAGTGGAAAAAGGCCGAAAACATCAAAGGTTTGTGACACCCGTGGCCGTTGGAAGCTGGGGTGCGCAGCTGACCCTATTTGCTGTTCAATTTGTGTGGCTCTCCGATATATCAATAGCCAAAATCTCAAAATCAATAGCAAAAATAATCTAGGATTATTAAGGCGTATAGTCCCTTGAACCATCTGGCCGAAATTATGTGAACGCAACTCTCGCACTCGCCTAGGCGGCAGTACGCAAATCTGTGCATTTATTTGCCGGCTTTTTTTTTTGACAAAAGTATTAATTGCACGAAAAAATCAAATGTTGATATTATTGTTCATGAATCTATAATAAACATACATTTTTTCCAAACCAATTGACCTAGCCGTTACGGAGGAGTAGGCCTCAGAAAATCACTGTTTTATGGCCCTTTTCGGGCGCTTGGCCCTTAAAGCAGGAAGTGGCGAAAGTATTCCATTTCGAAATACACGTACATATGTACGTAAAACCGCGCGCTGCTGTATGCATGTATGCCCGGGACGACATCTGCTATCGGTGTCTCTGCCATCTTCAGGACTCCAAGTACACCTACTCAACGCTTTGGGCTCTGATGGACACTGACTTAAATCAAATTCTACGTGTTTGTCTACCATTCGTACAGCGGTGATCAGGAGGCAACTATGCTCACACAGCACTCTAGTGAGGCGGCGTATGCGGGTCGACAGCAGTATAGGCCATCCCACAATATTGCCAAATCGTCCTGTGAGCATCGCATCCATCGAACTACCGAGAACTTCACCAGCTTGTTAGTCTAACTTCCAACACTAAATCTTCCGATACACGGTCGCTACTCTAGAGTGCCTAGAGCAAATTTGTTTTATGATTACCCAATCAACACGTCTAAGACGTTCGGCGCTCCAATTGGCCCGCTCCAAGCTAAATAAATCAGAAAGCCAGACGCAGTAAACATTTGAATCGCGTTACCGTAAAAACAACGCGCACAGAACTATTCGTCCTCCGACCATCAGTTCTGCGTGCAATGTGCTTTGTACTGTCACTTGAGTCTAGCTGGTTGATTTTTCGGGTAATATCGTTACTTTATTTATGTATGTACACACAAAAATACTTAAAAGAAAAGAACAAATACAGATAGAAGAGTACAAAAGTGCTGCTTATTTCAACAAAATTACTTCTAGTAGACCTGCGACAAGAGAGTTAGATGAGAAATGTAGATAGAGTGTGTATAATAAATTCATAAAAGTTAAAATGGATTACTTAAAATTAAATACATATAAATACATCAATAACTGTATATAAATGTACACATAAACAACATAACATGTTAATTCGATTTTCTAGCGGATTTCTTCATGTCTGATTCATAAAAACTCGGAGTATTGCCTTCTTATCCGATTCACACGATTCTATAATCAAAACATTTATTGTTGATTCGAGAGTTGCGGGATTTTTTCGACACAAAAGTATCTTCGGTCTCAACTGATCTTATTATTGTGGTTAGGTCTCTACAACGTCAGCCAAACTGAAAGGACTGCAAAAACTAAAGAAGCTAGAGTAATTATGACTATTTACTAGATGATTAAAAACTCTTTGACTCATTCTAATGACTGGTCTATAAACGAAATAAGATGAGTCATTATCACTACGCTTATCAATCTTTCATTGGGTACCAGAAGTTATTATAAATACTACTAACACACTATTATTATTCTTTATTATGTTTTTGTTTGTTGTTTTGTTTTTATTTGTTCTAGCTAACACTTACGGGTCTGTGGTGATTTGGACCTGCTCGATTTTTGTCCCGCGGGCCCACATGATCACAGAATTTTTTTTTTTTGGTTGTCAATTGGACCCACATTCAATAGCTAAAATATTGTAGTTCAATAAATTATAATTATTATTTCGTTTATTCATATATACGTGCATATAAATTATATTTTTAAATATTCAATAAAAAATACAAAAATAAAAACATTTAAAAATATAAAAAATAGTAGCCCACCGGTATCGGAAACAGGGTCCCAGCTACCCTACCTCCTGTCCATACAAACCATGTCCAGCAATACTGCTTTCTGAATCAAGCCCTTGATCCAGTCGCCTAACGAGAGCTCTTGGCTATCATTTTGGAATATTAATTACATTTTTAAATATTTCAATAGAAAAATCTAAGAAGGCGCGTGAGTATATTCGCAAGTAGATGGAATCATCACTGATTGGTTAGATTTGGTTTTTCACAATGACATTATTTGTATGTATGTATCTAAGTATGTACATATTTACTATTGTATTTGTCTCTCTTCTGTTTGTCTATTTATTAAGTTGCACCTGTCATGTTATGTTTCTGCACCACCCTAAGGTCGACTGATAGAAAATGCCTATGGCATTAAGTCCGCCTTTATACGGTGTAATGTGCATAAAGCATTAATAAAAAAATAAATAAAAAAAAGACGTGTGGCACTCGGGGACTGCCGCGGTAAAGCTATTGCATAGCATTTTTATCAACTTATGCAATTATAATTATTTATTTATTTTATATATGCAGTATTTTTTTTCCTTTGTTTTTTTTTCTTTGATATTAATTGAAGTTACACTTTCACACGTTGAATTGAATTTTGATTGATTGTTCATTCATTTGTGTTCTTATCGGTCACCACGCTCAAAAAAAAAAAATGAGTGGGGGGTGTTAGGTTATTTTCGTTACGGAATTTCTGGATTCGGTCTCCACGCTCTAGGCCCGCGATAGAAGCTATGCAATAGCTTAAAAATAAAAAATAAACCATTTAAAAAATAGTATCCCACCCGTATCTGGAACAGGGAGCAGTGAGCAGTGGTGGCCGAGTGGTAATGGCTCTGACTTAAGAGTAGTAGATAGGTCGCGGGTTTAAACCAAACCAGGCGCATTACTTTGTGTAATTTTTTTCATCACCACTGCTCTCAAAACGGTGAAGGAAAGCCTTGTCAGGAAACCGGCATGTCCTAGAACCAAAAATTCGAAAACATGTGACATTCACCAACCCACACTGGCCTGCGCGGTGGATTACGTCCCATTTCCTCTCCTAGAGAGGAGGCCTGAGTCCCAGCAGTGGAAAGATTAAAAAGGCTGACGATGATCTAGATCAGGATAGGTACAAGCTACTGGCGATCAGGGCTCCAGAGAAAACCAAATATATTATTATTTATTATTATACTGCCTGCCTTTCCTGAAATATGTCTGGGTTAGCTTCAAGTGCAGTCGGATGCTACCGGGACTGGGTTTTTAGCCACTAAAAGTTTGACACACCTCATGCTCCGCCCAGAAGCGGGAGTTGTCATTGGATAATTTTTTCATCTAAAAAAAAAACTTAAAACGGGAGCAGTCATGTGATAATTTCCCACTTCAAAAAAAAAAGATGTCTTCAACACAAGAAAACATATAAACAGTGTTTGTTTTGTATGGATAGGTTCGAGATGGGACAAGGAATTTGACAGTAAATTAAATTTTTTAATTGCGCAGTAGGTACTGTGATATGTATTGAATCGTGTTGAGAAACCAGTTTGTTCCTCCGAGTACCTATTATTATTACATCCGAATTTGTTTTGTTGGTCGTGTAACCGCTTTTTAGGGTTCAGTCTCACGGTCCGGAGTGTCCGTAAACCGCTTAAGACGAGGTAGTACTCATACCATATGTATGACCAATCGCTGGATAAAAACAAAACATGATATAAATTAGTTTTCTTGATAAATAAAAATCTCGAATCTGACCTTAACTTATGATTTCAAATGTGTATATCTATATCTACGAGATTACGTCACGGTATTAATTAAAAGTTGCATAAAATAATAAAGCTTGTTCTTAAAAGGGTCTGGCAAAAACAAAAATCGCGATTAGTCACTACGTTTTTTTTTTTTTAAATAAAACCGTTCTTACACTCTATGACTATAACCAGCTCTTAAACCGATGTCAGTGTGAAACTTCAACCAGCTAAAAAGAAGAATTTCCTGCCAGGGTCTGTGTTTGCTTTGGGGGTATTTAAGTCAATAATAATATTTTTTATTAAAAAAAAAAACTTTTAAATAATCACGTACAGTTGCCATCACGGATCTTGAACGCTCGGCGTCAGAGTGGGGGTCGCTTTGCGCATTCCATACATTGGCGAGCCAATCGTCTTCTGTGTTAGATACATGCAGCAATGCAGTGAACGAATGAGGAGTGACATCTATGACGCGATGGTGCGGCCAGCCAATCACTGACACTCCCCGCCCCTGCGTCGCACTTCGCACCACTAAAGAGACCGAATATTTGACTTCTGCGCAAGTGTTCAAGTTCCGTGATGGCAACTGTAACCTTGGGACTTACCATGGCGTGTTAAAATGTAGTCGTTCGAGCGAAACAGTGGGATAGATATACAATTTTTTTTTAGTGTATGCGAAACCTGAATATATTTTGTACAGAATCAGTAACTGAATGGATTCCAATAGTTTTTATACAGTGTTATATTTTTCCCCAAAAATATTTTTAAGTCACAAGTTGGAAACCACCGACCCTAAGTACAACACTGGTCAAGGCAGGTCATAGCAGGCATTAGGAGCCAGCAAACAGCTGGGTGTAAGTGCAAAACAACCCCTCAATCGCCTGGGTGGCCCGGTGACTATGTATTTTTGCTGACACATAAATATTGTACATATAAATAAATATACACAAATAAATAATATACATCAGGGAATATGTCTGAATATTTGTTGAATTTTACGTTACATATTTCTTAATAATTTGACATGTGACCTCCGCCATCAACGAGTGGGAAATAACCTTTACCCAATTATGTAGAAGTCCGAGTATCAACTTTAAAGTTTGATATTCTCGCTCCACGGACTTTCCCCAAGATATTGTCAACATAACTTTAACTTGGAAAGAAAGGCCTTGACGTGATTTAGCCGGAACTGGCGCATAGAAAAGTCCCGACTTTATTTAGCCCTTATTAATCACACTAATATTAAAAAGGTGAAAGTTTGTATGTTTGTTACTCCTTCACGCTCAAATGGATTTGGATGAAATTTGGAAGACGGGTAGACCATTTGTTTTAGAATGGCACATTGTATGGGTACTTTTTATTCTTAAATATTCTGGTAGTATGTTTTCTTGGGTTAATTTTCTAATTTCACTCGGGCAAAGCTATCACAGAACAGATGGCCGTTGGGGCTGAAAGGTTCTGGAATGGCGACCACGTACCGGAAGACGTGGTGTTAGAAGGCGCCTTACAAGGTGGACCGATGACCTGGTAAGGGTTGCGGGAATCCGATGGATGCGAGACGCACGGGACCGCTCATTGTGGCGACGCTTGGTGGAGGCCTATGTCCAACAGTGGACGTCTTTCGGCTGAAATGATGATGATGATGAAAGCCATCAGTGGCAGCAGCTATTAAAGTACCTATATAAAGATGAAAAATATGTACTATTTTTAAATCATGCTTATTTAACTTATAACTTTTTTAAATACATTAAATGTAATAACAAAGGCTTAACAATAGTTATACAAACGAGAAAATTCTAGTTAATAATAACTACACATACTTACCATTTAACTTATAAGTGCTAAATAACAAGCTAAAATCTACATACATTGAAAATAAGTTAACCACGACCATTTATTTAACGATAGCGCTTCAAACCAGATCACCAATCATTAGTTTTCTTTTTTAAATCATACAACAAAAAAGAACTCAAAAAAATAACCAGACCAACTTCTATAATATACATTTCGCTAATAGAATAGGTACACTTTATTGTACATCAAAATTGTAACTATTTTACAGAAACTTCTTTCCATCAGGTGAGATAGACGTGGTCAAACGCGAGCCTATCCATAATAATTAAAAAAAAACTTAAATTTACGGGTACCGCTGTTGTTTTACCGCTGATTGCGTTATCTACCAGACAACCTTAGGATAGACTATAAGTAGATGTTTTAACTAAAAAAAAGGAGGATCGCACCGCAGAGGTGTAGCAAATATAATCAAACAAAAAAAATACATTTAAAATACACGAAATATACCTACTTACAGAAAAAAAAAATATTCAAATAAAAAAAACCGTAAAAATAAAAAATAAATAAAAATTAAGAGGTGTTTTTAAGAAAAAAAAAACTAAGAAATTATTTTACAGTAATTATAATTAGTTAATTGTTTTTAAATATAAATTACCTATTCGTGTAAATAAATATAATATTTTGTCTAAGATTCATAGATAAAAATATAATATTTAGCTATATTATGCAATTTAAATCAATGTAATATAAGCGGAACCACGCGCCAAACTTGACCGCTGTTTCTCAATCAGCGCTGGGGATTCACCCGCGTCCGCGTAAGGAAATGACTATATAAAACACTGTGTAGGGTGAATTATACATTTATACAGCGTTCTAACGTTGTGTGGTGAACTTATTACTCGTGACTTATAATAATAATAATTATACAAAAACAAGTTTTACTATAAGGATAATTTGTGGTCTAAAATAAAATTGTAATCACCGCGTCATCTGTGTTACGGATAAATTGGCAACGGTGAGTCGATGTTCTCTTTTTATTAGACGTTTCTAATTTTGTACAAATATTTTTAATTTTTAAAAATATCTTTAGCAATCATTTTGGTTTTGGTACATAAATGATATCAAAGTTTTGTATACAGAGGAGACTCCTATTTGATATTGGGATTATTTATTATTATATTCGTTTAACATTTTAAAATATTTCTTAAAAAATAATAATTTCAAAAATTGGTATTGTCACACTTAGGGAATCCAATCCCGCATCAAAACCGTGAAGCCGCATGCCTGTGGGTTTTTTTTTTTGTTATATCTAATAAACATAAAAATCGATCAAGTGCGAGTCGGGCTTGCACACCGAGTATTTCTTATAAATTTTTCCTACCGATTCCCGAATTGAGTTTCGAAGATTTTCCAAACCGCTAAAAAAATATATTTTGTAATGAAAACTTAAGAACTTTTCGCATTTACGGGATCCCGCGCTTGCGGGATTGGATTCCCTAGTCACACCAATGGCAGTCCCATTTCTTGTCCAGACAATTACTGTACATTCCAGGTTGCCTGGAACAGATCGCGCAATACGATAATGCCCATTGTGTATACCTATGTCTTAGTTTTATTTCCTTTTTATTATATGTGTGATGGTTAACATTATAGAAAACAAATAGATATCACGATAAGGCCCATTGTGTGTATGTCTTAGTTTTGTTTCCTTTTTATATGTGTGATGGTTAACATTATAGAAAACAAATAGATATCAATAACACTGTTTAGATAGGGACTATAGTATTTACATAGTTCATGGTAACTAGTCCACTTAAGCCTCCCAAAACTGCATCTTCAACCCTGTATCTTTATTTTTCATGTGTCGCAAAAGTTTCCCACCAACCGGGTGGTGCACTTGCGTATCGCGTATAATCGTAGGTTGGTACATTCCATGAAAAGTGTCAGAGATTAAATGATTATGGTACTAGCAGCAGCCCGCAACTTCATCCGCATAATAGTAGAAAATTGTGCCTAAGAAACATACTTACGCCCGAAATAAAAAAAATACAGACATGAAGAAGTAAGAAACATACACACACACTCACAATCTTTCGCCTTTTATTAGTGTGAATTATTTCCTTACTCAATTTTAATTCATTAAACTCCAAGCAAACGCCGGCGTTCGTTGTCTCATTGTCTTTCTATTGTGTCTCTAATTACGGTATTCGAAAGGTTTAAAAACTCTTCCACAGATATAGGGACGTTTCCTTGAGCTAGTGATCTACCATAGGGTTAAGCTTTAGGTTGTTCATCATCATCACCACATCATTTCAACTGAAAGATGTCCAAACCTTATTAAATATTATTATTGGTAGTGGAGCAGGTAGACGGAGGTGGCTTTTTTTTGGGTCGACGAAGATCACATTTGCCTAGAAGTACCTATCTAACCTATTCACTCTTGACTTACAGACCTCTAAGTTGTAGTTGTAGCTTTTAGAAAACACCAGTCTTCGGCAGAAAATAGGTCTCTCAAGTGTCTTTACGTCTCGCGGTTCTATGAGTCTTGCATCCAAACCACCCTGAAGAAGGTCTTCAAAACCTTCACCAGATCACCGGTCTACCTTGTGGGAAGTTTATTTTCAAAGTGCTATCCTCCTGGCTAACGCCCATCATCATCATCATTTCAGCCGATAGACGTCCACTGTTGGACATAGGCCTCCCCCAAGTGTTGCCACAATGATCGATAATGTGCGTCCCGCATCCATCGGATTCTCGCAACCTTCACCAGGTCATCGGTCCATCTTGTAGGGGCTAACGCCTCGTTTTGCGAATTTTCTAGAACTTCATTATCTATTAGCAAATCATGATCGATTTATATAGGTACTTAAGATAAAAGATTAGATTGCGGTAGGTAAGTCTTAAATTATGAATTTGAAGCTGAGTTTTTGTTAAAGTGTGGTTTTAGCCGAAAACCGGTCTTTTGGTATAAAAGTAGAATTGGAAACGTTCACAATGTAGCTCCAAATTCTCAATTTGAAAACAAGTCTTAAGAAAATAAATCTTTACATAAAAAAGTAAAAGAATTAAAATATTTCTGTCACTATCTCACAGAACCGCAAATAATTTAATCTATTCATTTTATGTATTAGCCGATATTGTGTCCCGATGCCCTGTGGGGCAAAAGCCTGTATTATATGCAAACCTTTGTGTCTAAGATAATCTCTGACTTTTATTAGCCTATATATTATTGTCTCGCTGCTAGATAAAGGCTTCCCTCTTCTCTCTCCACACCTATGTCTAGGTCAATCTCAGGACAACTTTGATCACACCACCATCGCCACGGCGAAAAATGATATTTACATAATATAAAACAAGGTCGTGTTACACTGGAGACAACAGTCTGTGACGCCATCCACATTGCCGAAGATAGGACAATATGGCGTAATATATATAGTCCACAAGAAAATTATTCGTCGAGGTCACGACCCTCAGCATTGAGGATAAACGACGCAAGGAGGAAAACAAGGTCGCTTTTCATATCTGTCTCTACCCGCTAACTCCTTCATAATCACGCGACAGTTTGTTTTAGGTACGTTAACATGATGGACACGTTTATGACGTTCGGCGCTCCGATTGGCCCGCTCCAAGCTCTTAACCAATTATAGAGCAAAACATAATAAAGGTTCCGATCGCATTAATGTAAAAACAACTAGCACTAGGCGCTCAGGTTTAGATACGGTTTTTGCTAATAGTAGAACTAGTTGCTCTTGAGGGAGCTTACGGCCCTGATTAACCTAATGCTCTCTGGCAATGTGAGCGAAACCGTCATCGACGTCTTATACGGGGCTAACTTATGTGCCCTGCGCAAGAAAGATGGCGGAGTTTGTCCCATTGCCGTGGGTACCACCTACCGTCGTATGGCAGCCAAGATTTGTTGCAAATTCTATGGTGAGGTGGTTTCGGAAAAATTTCAGCCCCTGCAGCTTGGCTACGGCTCCAAAGGGGGCTGTGAGGCTGCCGTACACGCGTTGTCGACCTATCTAAATTCAGGCAAAGGAGAGGCTATTCTTAAGGTTGACATAAAAAATGCATTTAATTCTGTTAATAGGGACACCTTGTTGTCAGAAGCTAAAAAAAGAAATACCTCAAATTTTTAGTTTTCTCTGGCAATGTTATAGACAACCATCGAAATTACTGTTTCGTGACAAAGTTTTGGAATCCGCTGTTGGCTGTCAACAAGGTGACCCCCTCGGGCCAGTGATCTTTAGCTTAGCTATACACCCAATAATTCGAAAACTAAATTCCAAATTTAATGTGTGGTACCTCGATGATGGGACCTTAGGAGGCGATGTAGACACCGTTTTCAACGATCTACAATTCTTAAAAAACCAACTTTCTTCTATTGGACTAGAACTCAACTTTTCTAAGTGTGAGTTATTCCTATCTGAAAGTATTGACAAAAATCTGACTTATTCAAAATTCAATGCAATAGCTCCTGCAATCAAAATTATCGACAAAAGTTCTCTTCGCCTCCTTGGGTCTCCAATTTTTGAGGATTCCTTTCCCAGTTTTGTGGAGGAAAAAATTAAAAATTTCAATGATGTTTCGGAAAGATTGCTCGAAATTAATATGCATTCGGCCATTACCCTAATCCGTTATTGTTGTTTCGGTCCTAAATTAATATATTTCCTTCGTGCTTCCCACTTATGGAAGCACCCTCACCTTTTGGAAAAAATGGACCAAATTATCCGGCACACCCTAACTTTAATTTTAAATATGACCTTGGACGATCGAGCTTGGGCTCAAGTTACTCTTCCCATCCGTATGGGAGGCCTCGGCGTCCGCAAAATTACCAGTATTAGTTTACCGGCATTCATATCTTCGGTCCACGGCACTGATAAATTAATCAGGAACATCCTAACTTCTACACTGATTCCTTTAGAAGTGCCGTGTTTCGCCGAGGCTTTGGATGCCTGGAGAATCGCTTGCCCGAATACAAATCCACCTAACAACCCGGCTTCCCAGAGACGGTGGGATGAGCCGCTCTGCAAAGTAGTTCAGGAAAACCTAATCGTAACATCTGCTACTGCTGCGGAGCGTGCGCGCCTGCTGGCTGTGGGAAATTGGGAGTCAGGTCTTTGGCTTCACGCACTGCCGTCGTCGAATATTGGCACCTTGTTCGACGATACTACTTTCCGCTTAGCTGTTGCCCTACGTCTAGGTGCTCCTTGTTGTTCTCCTCATCGCTGCCACTGTGGCGAAGTTGTCAACAGCCTCGGTCACCACGGCCTGTCATGCAGTCGAAGTGCGGGACGCATAGCGCGGCACGCGAACATTAACGACATCATCCGACGAGCCCTTGTCACCGTCGGCGTTCCGGCTGTTTTGGAACCTCATGGCCTGGCACGCGACGATGGTAAGAGACCAGACGGTATGTCTTTATTTCCTTGGAAGATGGGTAGGCCTTTAGTGTGGGACGCTACCTGTGTCGATACTCTTGCGCCATCCCATCTTCCTAGCTCATCGTGCTGTGCTGGTGCTGCCGCGACGGCTGCAGAGAACCTCAAGCGGCGGAAATATAACAGCCTCGTCGGCAGTTATATTTTTGAGCCGTTTGGGGTTGAAACTCTCGGGCCGTGGGGTCCGAGTGCTCATATGCTTTTTAAAGAATTAGCGAAACGCTTAATTGACGCTTCGCGTGACCCAAGGGCTGGCTTCTACCTCGGTCAGAGAATAAGCATTGCCATACAACGTGGCAATGCCGCCAGCCTTTTGGGCACACTTCCAGTCGACAGCGATGCGGAGGAGTTTTATGACGTCATATTTAACTAGGCATTTAGTGTATATATTATTTTTAATTATTTAAGTTATTGTTTAATTTGTTTATTATTTCCTAGCAATTAATTTTAATAAATAAGATATGTTTTCTATCGATTTGTAGAGATAAAATTATATATATATATATACATCCTATACTTTTTAATTATTACACAAAAAAATGGAGCTGTATCTGTACCCGTTACTGATCATATTTTTGTATTCAAAAGTAGAAAAAACCGAAATCCTAAAATTGACCACGAAAAGGTAAATTCATCTTTATTCCGTGAAATTCATCATAGATTCAATCATACATAACAATTGCTAGTAGAAAATACTGCGGGCAGTGTTTTTCCATTTTAATCGTCATTTATTCATTCATAATCCTGCACAATATTTCCATAAATTGAGAGAAATTTTGGGATAAATACAAAGGCTAATAACTTTGCTGTTTATAAATATTATTTATTGAGATTTTACTTAAATAATAACCAGGGCTTTTCCCTTTAAGTATTTGTACTAATTAAAAATTAGTGGTGTAGTCATTAGTAGCTTTTTTAACTATCTTCTAAATACGGTTTAAAGAAAAATACATTCAATTCATACAAAAATAATGTCCATAGTTTGTTAGTAAAGGGTCTTAAAACTATGTTAGTAGGTATTGCAGCATTCATGGTTCAATTCACATTAAAATTCAATAAAATGTTAATAATGTCAAAAACTAGTAAAGTCATGAAATTAAAATAAAATTAATACAAAACAGAAAGAAAAAGCATCACCTTACTTGAAGTTGAACGTACCACCCCAGCACTGCAGACTCCGGCCTTTCCGATATCATCTTTAAGGGATGTTAAAAGTCATAAGAAACTTTCTTGCGTCGTTCTCGTTGTCGTTGTAGTTGCCAAAGTATTAGCTAAGAATAAAATAAAGTTATCAGTAAATCGATAATATTAGAATACGTTATCGACTTCCATTCATAAATAAATAAATGAATTCGATTTCTATTCACCAATAAACCATTCATTCATTTTTTTATTACATCAATGGTTTTAATTGATAAGTTGTATAATAGTGTCGTAGCGTGCGGTTATTTCCCGGCCGTGTGACCGATTAGGAGCGCTTTACGATGTAGTATTGAATGAATGAACTTTATTATTATTTATTATAAACTTTATTGTTCACCAAATAAACAAAAATACAGGACAAACATTTAAAATAATAAGTAACTAACTAACATTAGTAGTAACTTTCTGTAAAAAAGACCGCCTTTTTTGTAATAAAAACAAAATACGTTCAGCCTAACATAGAACCTCTTCCTTTTCGAAGTCGGTTAAAAAGCTTGTCGCGTCTCATAAACACTGGCGTAGCTATCAAAGGGCTAGGTGGGGTAGTGCCCCAGGGCCCCTAGGCCCGGGGGCCCCCCAAAACCTCATTAGAAAACCTCTTTTTGAACTACCAAGAAATTCTCTCACCTTCGAAATCTAAATAAAATAGGTTGCAACACCAATTGTGACTACTCGTTTTAATCAGTAGTTCGATACTCCTTCTCGCTCCACCTAGAGCAGGAGAAGCTATTTGATGATGTCTAAAGTAAAAAAGGAGGCCCCAGTTATTTTTGTGCACCAGGGTCGTTGGTCACCTAGCTACACCACTGCTTATAAAATCAAAATCAATTATAACTCTAAAATTCTATACAATTGTTAATAACACGTACAATCTATGTGTTCATAATTCTACGTTAATTAATGCAATTAAACATGTACCGTTTTAATTATCCATAAATACCTAAATAAATAAATTTTAAGTGCTTCTTTAGATCCTGTTTAGGCCGCACCTTAGTAAAGAAATATTTTGATTGATTGAAGACAAAGTTTGTTTTTCACCCGAGCATAGATGACCAAAACAGAAACTATGAGGTAAGGCCGCTATCTCACTGGCGTTTTACGAGCGTTGGTGCTTCTCCAACGTCTGCGCAGCGACAACGTTGCGAGTATTTAATGACAAGCGTTACATCCACTTAACGTAACGTTAACGTCGCGCATATGCTGCGATTTGATAATGTACGCCAGAAACTTGCGACGGCGTCTGGGCAACTTTGGCGCTGCGCAGGCGTTGGAGAAGCGTCAACGCTCGTGAAACGCCAGTGGGATAGCGGAGCGTGTATGATGCACAACAGTGCAGGTTTCCATACAAGCTTACCTGGCAGGTATAACTGTGCAGGTAAACCTGTCAGGTATACCCTATAGGATACCTTAAAACTGTATCTTTCGATATTTAAAAAATCGTTTATATAGTGAAAAACATTCGAGTCTTCAGCCCAATTTGATAGAAACTAAAATTAAAACATTCGATTTTTTAAAATCAACATTTCTGACAAAGAATTTTGAAAAAAAAAGAACACTTATTTATTAGGTACATTTCTTTCAATAGTATAGATCCATCGCTAATTCGGATAGAATCAAGACTGGAACAATTTGCCTGCTGCGGTCTTCCCGTCCGAATATAATTTAGCTGTCTTCAAGCCTAGAGTAAAAAGGCTCTTAACTTTTCAAATACCTTATGAAAGACACAATAGAAAGACAAAGACAGAGCGAACGCGTTCGCTTGGGGTTTAATGAATTAACAAACTAGTGCGCTTCACCATCAACCATTGCATCACTGCTTACCATTGGGTAGGATTGCAGTCACGTACTAGTCAAATCTGAAAACAAATAATAATACAGCAAACCGAGACTCCTTACAGTAACTCTAAGGCCTATATTTCACCGAGACACCGTGGCAGCGCGACCAGTCGACTCTACCAACCAAATGTATACAGCTCTATAGGTTACTCACTTGGTGTCCGTTTGGTTGCGCAACCAATTTGGTGGCGCGACCAGCTTGGACGTTGGGCGACTCTGGTGCCTGTATGGTAGCTTAGGTTTATATTTCACCAGGACACTATAGTGGCACAAATGGTCGCGCCTTAAATTTAACCCTAAGTGTACTCATATTCCTCCTTATAACGTAAAGATGGAGAATATTGACCTTTAAGTCTGCTAATGACTCGTAATCGTCAGCTTGATAATTACGTAGCTATAGATAATAATTGATCCCCCGTCGTATGACGTATATAGCACGTAGTCACGAGTTCGCAACGCGTACTCGTTCTAACAATTAGTTTTAATTAGATACTATACTAACGCGGCTTTACTTGCGTAGATGTTAAATTGGTTAGCATTCAATTTTGATGAGTGTACTTTAGGCTGTAAAAATAAATCGGTTTTATTTTGTCGTCTTTTTTGTATACGGCTACCTTGCTACTGATAATGGATTATTTTTATCAGTGGCGGATTACCCATGTAGCAAGAGTAGCAAATGCTACAGGCCCCGGGCATTCAGAGGCCCCGCGCGTTCGGGGTTTCTGAACTTGAACACAAAAAAAAATCTAGTTAAAATATACAGTGTGTAAGGGACAGCCCTCCACAAACTTTAAGGGCTTGCTCAGTAGACAAATCTGACAAACTGTCCAATCAAGTTTTTAATTTTGTATGGTGAGGCTGATTTTTTTTCGTTTCCTGAAAAAAGTCTTGTGGAAGGTTGTTCAGTTTCGTCTACTGAGAAAGCCCTTAAAGTTTGTGGAGGGCTGTTCCTTACACCCTGTTTACATCATATCGAAATCCGAATAAATACAGCTGATTATTTCATTGAATATGATAGTCAATCTCTTAGATTTCCCTCATTATTATTATTCTCAATCTTAAAATCCACTGGATTATAGAGAATGAGAATAATAATACCTAATAGGTTTACACAGGGCCCCTGGGTCAACTTTGCTACAGGCCCCACGCTGGCTTAATCCGCCACTGATTTTTATTACCTGCTAGCTTTTGCACGCGACTTCATCGTTGATACGGATGCGAAGTTGAAGTAGCTTATCCCCCTAGGACGGACTCCTTGGGGTTCAAACTTCATTATCATCATCTTCCTGCCAAACTGGACAAACCCACATTACTTAGGGTCGGCACAACACGTTTTTTTTTTTTCCATTCTGTCTTATCACCCGTCACGCTATCACTGAGTCCCTTTTTTTTCTTATTACTCATCATACAATCTCCATCTATCATTTCTTTGGCCTCCCTCTCCCTTTTCATCCATCACATCACAATATGTATATTCATAATTCATTTTAGTAACGTGAGTTTCATCCCTCCTGTTCACATGACAAGACAAACGATTCCCTTTTAACTTTTCAGTCACTAGCGTCACTTTCAAACTTCCTCTTACATACTCATTTCTCACTGTATCCATTCACGTCACACCACACATCCATCTCAACATTCTCATCTTCGCTACATGCAATCTTTTTTCATCCATCTTTTTCACATCCCAACATTCTGATCCATACAGCATGACAAATCAGGGTCATGTAGATTTAGACTTCAAGCTTACGAAGTAGCTATAAAAATAATTTTACCGTGAAAACATAATGCTATCAAAAACATAACTTGTAAAAAAAAACCATAGCTTGCAACTCAATTCTTCTACCGTAAAAAGTTGTGAGTTCCATGTAATACCAAGTCGGTTAATTTATTCAGTCCATACTAATGGGACCTTGATGACCTAGATTGACTTGGCAATCGGACTAAACAATCTAATTTAATATAATATGTATTACTTGTGATATACATGGGATTGCAAAGTCAATTCAGGCTTCTAATTTTATAAACAGCGAAGTTATAGGGGATCGAATCGGGGGCCAAGTTGATAATCTGCAATTGTTAACGCTTGTAGAAAACATCAAATGTACGGGAATGACGTCATCTCAACACTCAGTCACGTGGTCAGAACGTGGCCAACTCGAGGCGTTTGACGCAAGAGAAACGGTTGTAAATTGGCTAGGGGGGCTTTTTCGAGAAAAGGATGGTACGGCCGTGCCAATTTTTTGCTCGCCTTGGTGGGGCACTACCGGGCCCCCTAATAACAGCTAGACAGAGTTCCTCCTTTAGGTACATTTCTAATATATATTAGTATAAATAAATATAGTTTGCGTACAAACAAACCTACATTCCCTTGAGAATTAAGTACTTAGATATAGTGATACTCGATAGATAAGGAAGCATTTGAATAAGTAGGTACATTATGAAAAACAAGTTCTGATCAACATACTATGGAACAAAGTATAAGTATGAACAGTGATAAGTAATTAAAATGTGTTTTGTTTCAGTGTGATAGCTGCCTGATGGCTGTTGTGTCCAGTTTATGAGCTGAACATGTTTTTTGTGCTAGTGTTGAGCTGTGTATTTGCTAGTGTTGTAGCTATGCCGGGTATTTACAATATAGGTAAGAAAATAATATACTTATTATTGTTATTGTCTTTACTTTTTTTTTCTGACAGATTTTTTTTTTTTGTAAACTTTTGGTTGGGGTTAAGCGGTAGGACCACCAAAAACGTTATTTAAATAAATTATCAATTCGTGAGAAAAAAAAAAATAAATAATATACACCACTATTTTTTAATTAATACAAATACTTAAAGGGCCTATTAGAAAAGCCCTAGTTATTTTATAAGTAAAATCTCAATAAATAATATTCATAAACAGCAAAGTTATTAGCGTTGGTTTGTGTCCCAAAATGTCACTCAATTTATGGAAATATTGTGCAGGCTACTGATTAATGAATGAATAAATGACAATTATTAAGGAAAAACCCTGCCCGCAGCATTTTCTACTAGCAATTGTTATGTTTTTTGATTCTATGATGAATTTACCTTTTCGTGGTCAATTTTAGGATTTCGGTTTTTTCTACTTTTGACTATAAAAATATGATCAGTGACAGGTACAGATAGAGCCCCTTTTTTTGTACTAATTAAAAAGTAGGGGTGTATATAAAAGTTTTTTTATCGAAAAAGTACAGTTTGCAAAGGTTACTTACCCACCTACTTTTGGTGTGGGTATAGTCAGTATATAAAAGTCTGTCGCGCTCTCTCGCTCTACCCTAAAGCTGGAGAAGACATGGTTAAACTGTCAAAACAATAAAAAAGCCCGTTCTGGCATTTGTATTTTGACTACCTAGCGGCTTGTCCGGTGTAGTGTAGCTACTACAAACTACTACTAAAATAGCTACTACTACACCGGACGCCTAATATTATTTTATTGTTTATTTCCAAGTTGGAGATTTATTTAAATCAATTTAACTTATTACATACACAACTAAAAACTATAATTACAGTAAATTAAAAAAATAATAATAATGAAACCCTACGCTAATTACAACTAACTAAAATCAAACTAAAATATGGCGTCAAAAAACTCTTCCACATCGCTGTCGACTGGTAATGTGCCCAAAAGGCTGGCGGCATTGCCACGCTGTATGGCAATGCTTATCCTCTGTCCGAGGTAAAAGCCAGCCCTTGGGTCACGCGAAGTGTCAACTAGACGTTTCGATAGATCTTTGAACAACTTGTGAGCATTCGGACCCCACGATCCAAGAGTTATTACGTTATTTCCAAGTTACATTCTAGGGTTTTTCTCAAATGTCAAAAAGGGCCTTTAATTTTTTTAACGAGTTTACTTACCTACAAAAAACCCTTAAATATTAAAAATAATCTTTTCAGTTGAGGCAGTAGAAAATGAGGTCCACACTTACAACTTCCCATTCGTGACTCGTGAGCAATGGCAGGCCAGGACCCCGAAAAAGACGACCCCGCTGAACACCCCCGTGCCTTTCGTGGTCATCCACCACTCCTACATACCAGCTGCTTGCTACGACAAGGAAAAGTGCTGTGATGCCATGAGAAATATGCAGAACTACCACATGGATGGCCACGGATGGTGGGATATTGGATACCAGTGAGTATTTTTTTAAATTTTATTTTATTAATCTTTCGAAGATCTTTAGAGAGCAGTGGTGGCCGAGTGGTAATGGCCCCGACTTACGAGTTGTAGTTCGCGGGTTCGAACCCAGCCAGGCATTACTTTGTGTAATTTATTTCATCACCACTGCTCTCAAAACAGTGAAGGAAAACATCGTGAGGAAACCGGCATGTCCTAGAACCAAAAATTCGAAGACATGTGACATTCACCAACCCGCACTGGGCCCGCGTGGTGGATTACGGCCCATTCCCTCTCCTAGAGAAGAGGCCTGAGTCCCAGCAGTGGGAACATTAAAAAGGTTGATGATGATGAATCTTTCAAATACCATAATTAGAGACACAATAGATAAACACCGAAAAAGCGGACGCCGGCGGTCGTTTGGGGTTTTATGAATTAAAAAATTTAAAAATATTCCACAACACTCACACAACGCCATCTAGTCCCAATCTAAGCAGAGTTTGTGCTTTATACAAGACAACTGATAAACATACTTATATACTTATTTCTAAATACATAATAAATTTTTCAATACACTTACTCAGAAAGTGACTCTTATTACACTGCACTTAGGTACATAATGGGCCTTGTTACCAAACTGTGACATTTTAATTACCTTTACGCACTAGTGCTATAATGTAGTTAAAACCTTATTGTTCAACTCTCCCCCGATATAATTATATTACATGTATCGTATAAGGGTGGGCGCAGGTCGTCCCCACGAGTCGCCGGTCAACCCCCGTTTATTCATTTCAAAAATGGGCGTGCATATGAAAACAGATTTTTACCACCAAAAAAGTTTACTAGTTTTAGTTATTTTCTTTACAAGTGTGTTGAAAAACGTCGTATGATACACGTGAGTAATTAATGATTACCTTTCTCGGCTCTCTTAAGACCCTCGCCACGGCTCGGGTCTAAATACCGCCTCGACGGTAATCACTAACATAACACCCTTATATCATAATGTACTAATAATAGTCTACATCATAAAAAGAAGACAATTGTATGTCCTAAATTTATGGCTCAAATGTATAATTTATTATCTTGGTGTACAATAAAGGATATATAGATAAATAAATAAATAAGAAACCTTGTGCAAAATTTCACGCTCCTAGTCCTACTAGGACTACTAGGTTTCGGCTGTGCGTTAATAAGTCAGTCAGTTTCTCCTTTTATACCAATACTAGCTTCTGCCAGCGGCTTTGCCCGCATGATAGTAGGTTTTTCAATACAAACTTTGAATCCCCGTTTCATCCTCTTAGGAGGTCAATTTTGAAATACCCTCTCTTAGTGCTCGCCTATATCATCAAAAAATTCACACTCCTAGTCCCAGTAGTTGCAGCTGTCTGTTGATATGTCACTCAGTTTCTCCTTTTATATATTTACTAGCTTCTGCCAGCGGTTTTGCCCGTATACAAAAAGGTTTCTATGAACAAACTAAGGACCCACTTTTTATCCCTTTAAGGATTGCAATTTAGAAAACCCCTTTCTTAGTGCTCGTCTAAACGTCTACAAATTTTACGCTCCAAGTCCCAGTAGTTGATATGTCAGTCAGTCGGTTTCTTCTTTAATCTACTATAAAAATAAGTCGGGTTTTCCTTCCTAACGCTATAACTCCAGAACGCACGAACCGATTTCCACGTTTTTGCATTCGTTGGAAAGGTCTCGGGCTCCGTGAGGTTTATTAGAGTAGAGTAGGGTAGAGTAGAGTAGGGTAGGGTAGAGTAGGGTAGAGTAGAGTAGAGTAGGGTAGAGTAGGGTAGAGTAGGGTAGAGTAGGGTAGAGTAGGGTAGAGTAGGGTAGAGTAGGGTAGAGTAGAGTAGGGTAGGGTAGAGTAGGGTAGAGTAGGGTAGGGTAGAGTAGGGTATAGTAGGGTAGAGTAGGGTGTAGTAGGGTAGAGTAGGGTATAGTAGGCTGAAGTAGGGAAGAGCGGGAGCGATGCCGCGCGGGCAAAAGCTAGTTAATTATATGTATTATAGCTGACCCGGCGAATTTCGTCCCGCCAAAAAGTCAATAACGTTTTGTTTTTTTTTTCGATATAGTCAACCTATTGCAATGATACAAAGCCTAACTAATAAATGAAATTATACAAAATTTTAATTTATTAATGTTATCTACATCGATTCGTACATTTTACGTGGCGTGACGTGGTTTTTAGTGGCGTAACTATAGGGTGGCAAGGCTGGCAAAATGCCACGGGCCCCAGGTCTGATGGGGCCGCCGGTCTTAGGCCCGTATTAATAAACGTCACTCAAAACTCAAGCGTTACTTAAAACTAGTTTCAACCAATAAAATGACTTGAATCTAGTTTTAAGTAATGTTTTAGTATTGAGTGACGTTTATTAATACGGGCCTTAGAGGCCGCGAGCTCAGAAGAAGTAACCCAAAATATATAAAAAAATATTAAAATGAAATCACAACGTACGTGATTTATCGGGGGCCCCATCTAATGAATTTGCCACGGGCCTCAGATGATATAGTTACGCTACTGCTATAGATATAGATACATACAGATAATGAAGAGATTTAAATACTTATAAATGTCCACATAATTTTATTAAACGGTGTTACTCTGTTATCGTGGTTCTTAAGCTACATTATCAGTATCAATGGTCGATCGATCTTATTTATTTATGGGACTGTTGACTTAAACACGTGACAATATCCCACAATAAGTATGCTTCTAGTTTATATACGGATGTTACATAATACCAGGGCCTCAAGTCTGCTATTACAATAGTGTCAGAATGGTCTATCATTGACTTCATAATTGTTGATTTTGACCAGTTTGGTAATCTACTAATATAATGGCGTCATTATGACTTTCCAATGGTCAAACACTGACATTTCATTGAAAGAAGTGGCATAGAATGGTAATCTCGTACATATTGACAAACGAATGTCTGACGTATGCGTTAATCTGCTAAAATTTTGACAGTTCCTTTGATCAGTGACCTACCATTAGAACGTCTTTGTGCAGTCATTGCTTTTAATAAGCTTGATATTGTTAATCTACTACAGTCCTATTACGAGACCATTGACCGATCAATGATTAATCATTATGAATTAGCAGATTACGAACTTTTAGCAAACTGACAATGAGATCGTGTTGTAGGTAATGTCGAACTTAAAAATAGCAGACTTGGGCCCCTGTATTTTACTTGGAGTGACGAGTATGGTATAAATTACCTTTATAAATATACTAGCTTTTGCCCGCGGCTCCGTCTGCGTACATAAAATATAGCCTACTAGCGGCCCGTTTCGGCTTTGCACGGGCAATAAATATGCCTATGTTACTCAGGGTGAATGTAGCTTTTCAATGGTGAAAGAATTTTTGAAATCGGCACAGTAGTTTTTGAGTTTATTCATTACAAACATATACACACAAACACACAAATACAAATTTTCTTTCTTTATAATATTAGCGTAGATAGTGTAGATGTCACTCAAGATTTAATTTGATTTGCAATGATGTGCCAATTAATTTTGAATTTATAAATAATGTTAAAGTTTATTTGATCTCAAAAGTTAAATGAAAACGGACAATGTTCAATATATATTTGTACGCCTCTGGGCAAAACATGGAGGATCTAGCTACCTGTAACACCGCACACACCTATGTTTACAAATAAATTATTCTTATTCTTATTCTTAAGAACAAAGCAGATTTCTATCAGTGTAAAAATTAGCACAATTCGCTGAATATTGTAATACTGTGCCAGTACTTTCAGAGATTACCTCCTACAAACCAAAAAACTTTACCTCTTTATAACATTAGTGTAGATAATTCTTCTGTATGTGTGTTTGTCATCTAATTCTTCCTAAACGGTGTGACGCGCGTTGTAACGCTTTTCGTGAAAGAGTGATGGCAGAGACTCGACTAAAGTAGGTGCCAGATAACCACGAAATACCGGTCATTGACCCACCTACATTTGATGACATTCTTAATTTCAAAAACAGAAATAAAGACATAAACCTGCCTTGAATCGACATCATGTATCATAATCCTTTACATGATCTAGTAATGAAAAGCAGTTCATTGTTTGTTTTTCGGGTACCTACGCAGAGATATTTATAGGAAAAGGTCAATGTACTTTATTCCAGGTTATCTGGCGCTTTCTATATTGATGAAGTTATTTAAAACATACAAATTAAATTTATTTATTAATTATTTATTAATTTCGTTTATTCATAAATATACATACAATAATTTTATATTTTTAAATATTTCAATAAAAAATATAAAAAAAGCATTTAAAAATATAAAAAAATAGTAGCCCACCGGTATCGGGAACAGGGTCCAAGCAAAGAGATAGGCATTGGGTCCAAGCTACCGGCGGTCAGGGCTACAGAGAGAGGAACCTCCTCTTATTAATTTCATAATTATTATTATTCAATCAATTTTCCGTTTTCAATATATATCTAATCAAGAAAATCTATAAATAATATATATCTTTATTCATTTATATTCACGTTTTTATGTATATTAAATTTTATTTTTGTTAGCATAGTTGCATAACTGACTGACTGACTGTCTGACTGTTGCTGTTGTTGTTGTTTGTTGATTTGACTTCTATTGACTTATTTTCTTGTATTTTATTTTATTTGTTTGACATTTTATATTATTTGACATTGTAATGTAATTATTTGTATCATTAGTTAACTATTGTGTAATTTGAAATATCTGTTTATGACTTGTAAGAATCCCTTACCAATAAACTACTATGAATACTATGACTATGACTAAATTATCCTTGTGCATGCTGTGGTCTCCTAAAAGTGAAGGAGTAGGTACACCAACAAGATACCGGAATCATTAATTATAAGATACAAATATTGTGTACCTATATCCTTTGTTGGAGATCCTAAATCTACACTCTACACTAATATAATAAAGAGGTAAAGTTTGTTTTTTAATTTTTTGTTTGTAGGAGGTAATCTCTGGAAGTACCTACTGATCTGATTGCTAAAATTTTGGCACCGTTAGAAAGCTGCTTTATTCCTAAGTGACAGGCTATATTTTATGTACGCGGTCGACGCGCGACGTCGCGGACAAAAGCTAGTAAATAAATAAATTAGTTCGAGGTTTCATTTACGATACTGTATTAATAATATCAATCTTCCACCAGTTTCGGCGTGGGCAGTGATGGAGCAGCCTACGAAGGTCGTGGCTGGGAGACTCTGGGAGCACATTCGCTGCACTTCAACTCTGTCAGCATCGGCATCTGTCTTATTGGTGATTGGCGATGTAAGTATTGGGGAATTTTCCTTTCGGTATGGGTTCCTGTATTTTTTTTATTCCCCAAATCACTTATGTGACGGCTAAATACCGTTAAACGGGTTGAATAGGAACAAAATTTTGATTAACATTGTCCACATAATTATTTGTATTGTAAAGGATTTAGCTACTGTTTTTTTTATAGAATAAACGGTTTCTCACTGTGCTTCAAGAATTTCATACGCCTTCGAAAATGCGTTTTTTCCTCGCACTAAATAAAAAAAAAGGAAAAATTTGTATATTGTTTGTTTGAACGGATTTGGGTGGATATGTGAACATTACACAGCTCAGAATTTTGTTGAGCTGGTTGAGTCATGTTAGCAGGATTCTAAATATTACGCTGAATCGAATCGTTGGCTTTCCGATTTTGTGTGGCACACGGGTAGACGTTGTCATAGGATAGAATAGAAAATGTCATGTCTTGGTATAGGACTTAGACTTTTTATCCCGGAAGTATGCACCCTTGAGATCATTTACTACTTTGAAACAGGCGAAGCCGCGGCTAAAAGGTAGTTTCTAATAAACCCTCCTCCTTTTCAGTTGAGTTACCTCCAGCAGAACAGAGAAAGACCGCAATGGCGTTGATAGCAGCTGGCGTTGAGCTCGGCTTCATAAAGCCAGACTACAAACTAATCGGTCACCGTCAAGTGAGGGCGACCGAATGCCCTGGTGACGCGCTCTTCAATGACATCAAGACCTGGGATCACTACTCCCCCTACCCACATTCGCATCATGATCTGCTAGATCTGGAAGAAATACCGGATTCCGTTAAGGAACTTATTCGAGGGAATAATACAGTGCCTACCTAGTGAGAATGGACAGTGTTGTTCCATGTTCATTTAGGGTAAAGGGAGGTGTATTGGTAATATGTTTTTATAACAGAATACCACACAGTTCCAAGCAAGCACATTCATGAGAGAGCGCTGACAAGTTGTTACGAAAGTGAGGAAGATAAATTTCTTCATACTAGTAACGTATTAAGCATCGGAAATTGTATGGTATTGTGTTAAAAAAAATATCACAAAATTTCAAATACCTCCAATATATCTCCCCTTACTATATAGTCATGCTACCTCATGGTGGTATTATTAAAATGGCAGTGATCACCACCAATAGACAGTGGCGTAACTATAGGGTGGCAAGGCTGGCAAAATGCCACGGGCCCCCGGCCAGATGGGGCCCCCGGTCCAAGAGGCCTTATGCTCTGAAGAAGTAAATATAGAAATTCAAATAAATTATTAAGTTATTTATTAAACGCATTCATAAGAAAAGGATCAATTTCCCATGGTATTTGGTCAGTCTTACCACCATATAGATCCGTCACTGGGAAGCCCACCTTCAGAGACGAAATATGAGTCCTCCTGTTATAAAGAACTTACAGATTTATTAATAATAAAGAATAGTTTTATGTCTGTAATTCAGTGATTTAACCAAATTGACTACAAAGTTGACGATTTCCTGGGGCCCCATCCATGATTTTGCCACGGGCCTCAGATGGTATAGTTACGCCACTGCCAATAGACCTGTTTTATATTCTGACTAGTGGTCCTGATAGATGTTATATATTGACGGTTGAATGGCAAAATGGTGCAAAATGGTGTTGAGAAAAACTTTACAAAAAAGTGATTTAAAGTTCACTTTTGTAAAGTTTACTTTATGTCGCTTAGATCATTTTGCCATTCAACCGTCGATATATATATATCTATACCCGATAGCTGCAAATGCCAGTTATCGGGTTTTTCTTTTTTAGTTTTATAAGAATGATTAAAATGAATAGGTAAGACAAAGTTTTTCCCTAAGTATATAACTCGATAGAATAGATCGTTTTGTTTGCTCTCTTTTAAGTTAATTTTTAATAGATTGCCTGCAAATTGTAAGATTTGTGTTTTTGTTTGTAATTATTAAACTCAAAATCTATTGGATCGATTTTAACAATTTTATATAAGTTATATATTTTCTACATATACACAGGCGTAAGCCGCTGCCGCCGCTAAAAACGAAGATTTTAAATAAACACACACACACACACAACACACTAACACTTTGTAAATACTACCTGCGTGGAAGACTAATGAATTATCATAAAGGTTCGATTTAAATATTATTTCAATATTTTTTGTTAAAAGTTAATGATGTTCATAAATAAACTTGAATTAAATAAGAAATAATTTTATAAAGTAATGGATGTAAAAACTTGATTTCTGTTTTTAAGAAAATAGTATGACCAGAAAGATTTAAATATAGGTTTGTTTATTTTAAATTTTGGTATTGTTTGTATTAGGAACTATCTATAAGGCTGTGATTATAATAAGTTTTTCCTAAATATGAAATTACACTCATATTAATACAGACTCATAGAATATCATAACAATACGGTTAGGTAATTAATTATTATAGAAAGTATTTTATCTAAGCTTTTTTTTTTATTTTTTTTTATTAATACATACTGTATATATACAACCTGTATATAAATTATTGTTAACATGTAATCATTGTAAATAAAAAAAAATGTGTTAAAATATTTTCTTGTTTTTATTTTGAATCATCTACAAGCAACTGAAGGTTTTTTTTAATCATCACCTATTTTATTTTAGGTGGCCGCCACCGGTGGTTCACTGCAGTTTGGGCGGTCTGTTTGTGGTGACGTGAGTTTTAAAACGGACCCCTTTTTTATGGTGGGAAAATCATCTAAGTAATGACAACCTCCGCTCTTGGGCAGAGCGGGAGATAGTGTCAGAACCCACCTCGTTCCTTCAAGCGTTCATACCGGGGCTCGAGCTATCTTTCGAAACTAAACCTGGCCCCAGTAGGCTTCGACCCAGCTGGGCTCTGCTGTTGCTGACAACTCCTTGAGGCGCGCGGGAACAGTGCGCGCCGTCAAACACGGAACCCTAATATTATTTTTGACCGACTATACACATAATAGGTACCTACGGTGCTTGGAATTTACTCTATATTATATAACTTATTGTTTATAATAACAAAGACTTCACAATATTGAAAGATACAATGACGTAGTTTCAAAACTCTCAAAATGTTTTTTTTTTTGATGTCATTAAATTTATAAAATCGTTTACGTGCAATGTGCTCTTATTTTGATTTTATTTTGAATTCCTACGTAGGCAATCAATAGGTACCTACCTACATTATCATACTAATATACTAAAGGCGTTTGTGAGTGTATAAGTGTCACCACACCAAGCGATCGATGCCATCGATCGATGGTAAAATAGATTAGTCGACGTCAACAAGAAGATTCGATTGAGCGTCAATCGACAATCGATCGATAGGTCTGGTAGAAACCATCGATCGAATTCTTGTGAATACATATCGAAAGAAACTGATGGAATATAGCCGGGGTTAATCGATCAACGTCTACTGATGCCATCGAGCGGCAATCAATCAATTGGTTAGTCGACCGGGATCCATCGATCAATTAAAGCTACCACACCAATACCAACGTCCACCGATCGACGATCAATCCATTAATGTGGTAACACTAACACCCTATGTATGCATAATGGTGTGTGTGTGTGTGTTTGTTATTTCTTCACGCTCAAACGACTGAATGGATTCCACCGAAACTTTACGGTTCACGGGTAGAACAAGTCTTGGAATAGCACAAAGAAAGATGACAAAAGCGTCTTAAATTTTTTTGCTCGCGTAATAGTAGAAAATTAACCCAATTATATGTGCTATGATTATTTACCTATTTTCATTCGGTGTAATGTGCATAAAGCATTAATAAATAAATAATAGTATCTATCACAAGAAAAAAACAAAATAGACACCGATTTCAAAGTCGTTTGAAATTCGACGATTGATACTCTAAATGAAAAAATCTGTATTACATTATCCTGGTAGAACTTATAAACGTAACTGGAAATAAGTCGATAGATCGTGAATACCGCTTTTGTATAGGACTTCGATCGAACGACTATAAAACTTCAACGATATTTGACTTTTTATTATAATAATTATATCGCTCAAGAAAAATATTTGCTGTGCACTCAAAACAACTTCATGCATGCTGTCTGAAAGCGATGCCGAGGACGCGACGCAAATTACCGAGCAACGGTTGCCAGGGCGCCGCCGCCAGAATGTATTCTTCGGTGTTGCGGCGCTCCAAGCCCCCAAAGCGACTGCGCCGCGCTGTTGACGTGATCCGTCACAATTGACATTTGTTTTTTAGTGTTTTTGTCTTTTAATTTTACAATTTCTTTTAGTTAAGTATTTATTTTATTCTAGTGATTAAGTTTTGTGTACATAAATGTTTTAAGTGGCAGCAGTGATGTGGTGGTAGACAGTGCGTCTCAACCTTCTATATCGCTGACAATTCTGGAAAGGTGCCCTCTCTGCACAGAAGCACGGTTTTTTAAAGGTAAGCGGGGTCTGAATGTGCACATTGGGAAAGCCCACAAACCACACAATGTACTCACTTCGGACCCCGTCATTACTTCTACATCGCCTACACCATCTACATCCTGTTTTGACCCGCTTTGGAAAAACCGTCACAAAATTAAAAAATTCAGTTCCAGTTTTAAAACGAGTTCCCCGTGGCGCCAGGCCTCTAGTAGCGCAAAGTTTAGCAAGTTGTGTCCGCCTGGCCGCCCGGGAGAATTCACTCAGTGCTTGGGAACAGCTTCTCACCTTCCCTTACAGAATATTACATTTTCGAAAGGATTTGGCAAACAAAAAAACTTTAACCACACAAATTAAAGAAAATTGTAACCTTTCGGCTCATAATTTAGACCCCAAATTATCGACACAGAGGGTTACCTCCTCAAGAGGTATTTCCCATCTGGTCGAAACTAAATTAGGGGAAGGTGACATTAGCGGAGCAGCCAGAATTCTTTTCAGTAGTGATGTGCTGGCTCCATGTTCTCCAGATACTCTAATAGCCCTGGAGAGCAAACACCCTGCTCCAGCGGATGGCCTTTCTTTTCCTGACCTTCCTGATTCGGACATTCATACCCTCACCGTTACAGGTCGAGAGCTAGTCTCAGCCGTTTGTTCTTTCCGGAGTGGCTCTGCTGGCGGCCTCGACGGCCTAAGTCCTCAACACCTAAAGGACCTCATCTGCTCAGGCGCCGGGGAAGCTGGTGAGTTGCTCTTGAAGGAGCTTACGGCTCTGGTTAACTTAATGCTCTCAGGCAAGGTCAACGAGGCCGTCATCAACACTGTACGGAGCCAATTTATGTGCTCTTTTTTTTTTTCTTTTTTATGGTGGGAAAAAATCATGCATTGACATCCCCCGCCCTTGGGCGGAGCGGGAGATAGTGTCAGACTCTTACTGACTAAAAGACCCACCCCGTTCCTTCTAGCCTTCATACCGGGGCTCGAGCGCCCTTTCGGATAACCCTGGCCCCAGTAGGCTTCGACCCGACTGGGTCCCTGCTGTTGCTGACAACTCCTTGAGGCGCGCGGGAACAGTGCGCACCGTCGACGACTTGGGCTTGGTCCGGACAGTTACCGGACGGCCGGATAGCGAGCTACCCATTGCTCACTGTCCGCAAGCCTGCGCCTACGGTGGCCGAAAATCGGGATCAGAATCCCGGCGGCGGCGATAACGCCGATGCCTGATGCGTTCGGCCTCCTCCTTTGCGAGCATTACTGCTTCGCAGAAGTGGGCGACCGCCTGCCACTCCTCCTCGCTCCGGACCATGGCCTCAACTAAGGCCCGGCGCGAGAGGTCTCCGCCGCCGATCGCCCCCACGAGGGCACGGCGATGCCCCGCCCAAGCAGGGTACACCTCGACTGTGTGCTCCACCGAGTCCTCCGGGCATTCCGCACAGTGGCGACACCCGGGCGTCACTTCCACATGAATCTGGTGCAGGAAACTCCCGAACGAACCATGTCCGGTGAGGACCTGCGTCATGCGGAAGGTAAGGACGCCGTGAGGTTTTTCCAGCCACGCCTCAAAGAGGGGACTTACCGCCATGATTGTGGCGTGCCCAGTCGAAATCCATCTAGCCGTTCGAGCGTGAAGAATTAACAAAAATACACACAATTTTTCTCCTTTATAATACTTGTGTAATTATCATAAAACTACCTATTACCAATAGTATGATAATGTAGGAGCCTAAACTGTGAAATCAAATCATAGTAATTGAAGTCAAAATAGCTTTATCAATGCCTATTATATTAATCCGTGAAATACAGCTAAATCAAAATGCATGTAGTTTCCTATTAACAATTCAAACAATAATACACACAAATCGACTGATTTTTTAGTTAGGCTTCGTATTTAGATTCGAGCAGCGTTTGAAATAACTGACGCATACATTTGTTTGCTTCAAAATAATGTATGCCATGTTACTTGTGATCCTAATTGTTTGTATCATAACTCCAACCAACTTGTTGAGCCAAGGTCCTGATGGACAGTCAAATAATAACGTTCCATTCGTCAAACGAGAAGAATGGCATGCAAGAAATCCCAGGGATACGACTCCTTTGGAAATACCAGTGCCATATGTGGTCATCCACCACACTTCGACAGTACCCAGGTGTTATGATCGAGAGGCGTGCGGTGACTCTATGAGACAGATCCAGAATTATCATATGGATGTGAAGAACTGGTGGGATATTGGGTACAAGTAAGTAAGCACTAAGTATTTTTTTTAAGGCCCAAGCGCCCGAAAAGTAACATAAACCAGTGACTTTCTGAACCAACAATGAATTATTACTAGTGAACCATCGAACCACAGTTTGCAGCCGAAAACGAAACCAAATTTCGGCTATTCCTCCAGTTTCGACATAACCAAAACTATCGCTACGCTACGTATCAGAAAAGCTGATAATAAATTTAAAAAAAAATCGATACAGTGATTCCTAACTGTAACTATTTCGCGCAGTGGTGTGACCTAGTGGTAACAGTCCCGACTTACGAGTTGTAGATCGCGAGTTCACATCCAGCCAGGTGCATTACTTTGTGCGATTTATTTCATCACCAATGCTCTCAAAACGGTGAAAGAAAACATTGAGAAAACTAGCGTGTCCTAGAATCAAAAAACCGAAGACAAGTGGACTCAGGTAGACCAGAGAGACTCAAGTTGAGTAGACTCAGGTTGTTGATTAGTTTCCTTTCTCTCTCCTAGAGAGGAGGCTTGAGTTCCAGCAGTGGCAACATTATAAGACCACGTTATACCGGTAATTGTATACTTAGTTGTATGTATATGTGTATAGGGTGACTGGCAATTATTGGTCGTGTAATTACGTGTTTAAACACGTGATTGTGCTCATGATAACAATCAATTTTTATTATGGGAGCAAAGCCGAAATCGCGAAAAAAATATCAGCTGTTCAGTACATTAGGCAAACATAAATGTACTGAACAGCTAATTTTCTTTTCGCGATTTCAGATTTGTTCCCATAGTAAAAGTTGTTGATTATCATGAGCACAATCACATATTTAAGTATCGTACACTAATTACCATATACCATATACCACTATATATCTAATAAATCGGCGATTACATAATAATTATGGGTCTGTAGTCGTTTGGGCCCGCTCGATGTTGGTCCCGCGGGCCCAAACGACCACACAATTTATTTTATGCAATTTTGGTGATCGATTAGGCCCATATATAAATTTAAAAAAAAATCCATTGTTTAAAGCTGCTGGTGGATACAGTCAAGTGCAAAAGTGGTAAGTCAAAATATAATAAAACGCAATTCAGGTAGATTTAAAAGTTTATTAAAGATATTAAAAAAGCAGGCCTATGATTGGATGACCCGATCAGGTAATCCGTAAAAGGCCCAAATGCTTGAACTTGAAATTAGTAGTGCTCGTACACTAAATTTAGGTATTATTACAGTAAAAAATATGTAGTTTTAATGTTTGTAGATAAGTGTAAGTACGTAATTAAATAAATCAAAAATATATATTCTCAGTAATATAAATAATATTAGGTATATATACATATTTTAAGTCATAAAAATAAAACTAAAAGATTTGACTTTCTTTCATGACTGTACTTATAATAAAATTGGGCGGTGGGTCCAATCGACACCTTCAAAATGGGACTGTGTCGATTGATCCCGCGGACCCAAACCGAGCGGGCCCAAACGACTACACACCCATAATTATAACAAACATTCACGAACGAGTTATTCAGTCTGCTCAATGACTGGGGCAGTCATCATTTTTGGCCGAAACCTCTCAAAATCGGCCGATACCGAAACTGAACCTTTGGTTTGTCTCTAATTTACTGAAATCTGTGTCAGTTTTGGCGTCGGCAGCGACGGAGCCGTGTACGAGGGACGCGGCTGGGACTACCTGGGAGCACAGTCACTACATTTTAATGAAGTCAGCATCGGTGTCACTTGTATTGGAAACTGGTCCCGTAAGTATGATAGAGTTGTTCTATCTTATCAGTTTTGCTTGTATTGTTTGAAGAATTGTATTGGTACTATGTGCCGTAGTACAAACATTATTGAAATTAAAATTATCTACACTAATATTACAAAGGGATAAAGTTTGCTTTTTGATTATTATTTTTTTTGTTTGTTGGAGGTAATCTCTGAAAGTACTGGTCCGATTGCTAAATTTGTTTCACCGATAGAAAGCTGCTTTATTCCTGAGTGACATAGGTTATATTTTATGCACGAGGGCGAAGCCGCGGGCAAAAGCTAGATTTCTATAAAATAATTACTCTTTTTAACCTCGTTCCGGACATTATTCCACTAGAATATTCTCTACTTTATCACACTCCGAACAGAGACCCTACGACACATCACATTTGAAGACCTAAACTGAACTGCAAAAGAAATGGAGCTATATACAGGGTGATTTGTAAAACACTGGCAACCTCTCAGGGACTATTATACGAAGTCAATGCGAAGCAAGCGATAGTACAACAGCGGAGGAGAGCAGGAATTGGGCGGCGGGGGTGCTTGATGCGCTTACGCCGTGTCCCACACAGCATCTCTGTGTTACCTATAGTCCCACAGACGTAGATATAGCAAAATACAGAGTTGAAATGTGTTAGATAGACGTGTGTGTGTGTGTGTCGTCGACCACATCATCGCTTACCATCAGGTGAGATGGTGGTCAAACGCAAGCCTATCAAAAAAAAAAGATAGATCAACGAAATCTTGAAGGATTGTTTTTGTAAAAAGTCATCGAACAAAAGTTGATGTTTGTGCTGTTAGTAATACAATCCTGCAAGGTGCTTTACATTTTTTTTTTTAACTTTCACACAACGCCATCTAGTCTCAAGCTAAGCAGAGCTTGTGTTATGAGTACAAGACAACTGATAAACATAATTATATATTCCTAAATATATACATATTATAGATAAATTACACCCAGACACAGAACAAATGCTCCTGCTCATCACACAAACATTTGTCCTGGGTGGGAATCGATCCCACGACCTCCGGCATAGCAGTCAGGGCCACTAACCACAAGACCAACAGGCCTGTCAAAATAACCTTATACAAGGTGTATCTCCATCTCTCTTTCTCACTCACACGCCTGACATTTTGCCATGTCACAGTAAGCCCCCGTTCGGTGGAATCTTTTCCTCATTAAAAACGCAACTGTATTTCTTTTTCTTGTACAATCGATTATGTTGCTTTATCTATTACTTCCAGTTGAAGTCCCTCCTGAAAAACAACTGACCGCCGTGAAGACTCTGCTGCAAGCTGGGGTAGACTTGGGCTACCTGATACCAGACTACAGACTCTTCGGTCACCGGGACGTGAGGGACACGCAATGTCCTGGAGACGCACTGTATGAAGAGATACAGACTTGGCCTCATTATTAATTTAAACCAGGCCCGTAGCTTGGAGCGGAGTACCTATCTACCAAGGTCTTTTTTACTTATCATGGGTAGGGTGACAGCAAGAAAAATCTATGCATCTTAAGATGAAAGAAAAGGAATGGAATTTTCTCCAATTGCTTTGCAAATTACCGCCACCTACAAAAATTTTTTCGGGCAGGTTGTATGACGCAGCGGTCATTTTTGCACTTTAATTTGCGCTTGCAAAGTTGTAAACTAAAATCTTCGGAAATTACTTACAGTGCGAAATTATGACAAAAAAAACAATTACAAATGCACCAAATAACGTGTCACTGATCACAACAAAACAATATTTGCACTAGTTCTCTTAGTTTTTATTTGGCTAGTCTCAACCAGAATGCTACTGGATTCTTAATAAGATTGAAATCCTACATAATGTATATGGCTAAAGGAGGGTTAACATATCATCAAATAACGTTTAAGTTGGTCAAATCTAAGATAAATTTTGACATGTAATTGTAATTTTTGTAATTTAATGTTTGCTTCTTTAACATTGTGATTAAAAATCATAATTATTTATTTAAATCCGAATTATTATGATATTTACCTAAAAAATTATTTTGACATTTACTTAAAAAAGTATTTTGACATTTACCTAACAAATTATTTTGACTTCTTGACTTTATTGTACCTATAGTAATTAAATAATGCAATCATTTATATAATTAATTTGTTTAATACGAGTAGGTAATTCTTTATTTGCATGTCGAAATTATAATTTGTTATTTTTGTATGCCTTTAATAGGTGATCATAGCGCACTTTAATGTAAACATTACCAACCACTGAAACAATGTATCACAAATAAAATATATCTGATTTCTGAACACACCGCATTGAGCTCAATTTGAGTTTCATTATTCGTTTTCCGATGTCAGAAATTTTCGTAGGTAGGTACGTCTTCGGATCTCAATGTTTAAGACTCGGTCTGCTGATGGATTGCTATATCTACGAAAAATATCACTACGTATAAGGTCATGTCTGACAAGCATCAAAATGTTGATATTAATATGGATCTTCCCAGGAATTCTAATGAAAAATCCCGGGTGGCCATAAACAATATAACAAATAAATAACAATAAAAACCTCAGAGATAGATTAGTTAAGACAAATAAAACAAAGATAATTAGCATAAACATTTTATTAGTATTTTTTATAGAAAAAGATCTCGCTACGTCAACTGAGGTGAAGTTAACAAAATACACTTCGAGGAAAAAAGCTCGTCATTATTGCAGGAATATTTTTTTTCTGCTATATTTTTGTCAGTTGAGTTTCTTAGTAGTCCTGAGTTGAGCTAGACGCAAACTGACAAATGCTTGCACTGACTGGACAGGTCCACTTCGAACTGTGTGGTTCTTTTTTCAAAACGACCATTTCTGACTTCAATCTGCATGGTGGTTTGCTGTATGGACTTTAACCCCTGAGTTTACTTTGGTGTTTCTTCTCATGGTAATCAGCTAGAAAACACCGACCTCATCTAGTTTAAATTAACGAAAAAAATTGACGTGTAAAAATGTTTTTGAAAAAACCTATTTGCAAAATCATTTATCAGTGTCATAAAAAAATCTGCTCATTAAAATTAATGTCGGGATTTGAGGCATATCCACTTTATTCTTTTGCTAAATGAAATCAGTGTAAGTACTTACATGAATTCTACCTAATTCCGACCTCTACTGATAAGAAATATTAATGGATACAAAAACCAGGAATAGGTCAATATTTAAACAGTTGTGCCTGATAACACGCACAGATAAAATGTCTACGTAAACCAAGTAAAGTAACTATTTAGAATCTGATATCAACAACTGTAAAAAAAATTAGGACTTAGTTTCATCGTGTAGTGATCTGCAAACATAGATTACAAAAAAGAAATGAGGCAGGTCATGTTTGTGACATGGCGCCAAGTGACATAAAAACCCAGGTAAAGTAGGCATTATTTTTAAGTGGACTAGGTGAACATCAAATGATTCTTCTCGCTCTGGGTGAGCGAAAATAGTCAGACTTTTAAACAGCGAATTGATCATGTATTTGTCGCAGGCGCTACGCGAAATTCTTCTTAATACCAGGGATTTTAAGAAGCTCCGTTACCGAAACACTTGGATATCCGAAATAAAAAAAAACATCCGCTACTGTAACCGAAACCGATATTAAAAATATTCGGATAATTACGGATAACCGCAGAGTCAAAATGACAGATTACGACAGATTTTCGTTTGTTTTGTCCGACCAAACAAATGATAATTTAGACTAGAAATAAAAGTCAAAACTTGTTATTTGTATTTTTATTATTATAATAAAAAATATGGGAAAGATTTAAATTTTTGTTTGTCATGAATAAACTCAAAAACTACTGGACTAATTTAAAAATATTGTTTAATTTAAAAACTCTTCACTGAGTAACAGACGCGGGCGAAGCCGCTAACATAACCTATTTAACAATAAGTATAAAGTACTTAACGCCAGGTTCTACTAGTTTTGAACTTTTTTAAACCTCTAGAAATCCACAAATATAAAAGAGAACACAATGAAAAAAAAAATTCTTTGTAGCACGCCACAAATATGGCGGTTAGTCCCCTCTTTGAGGCGTGGCTGGAAAGACCTCATGGCGCCTTTACCTTCCGCATGACGTAGGTCCTCACTGGCAAGTTCGGGAGGTTCCTGTACCGGATTCGTGCGGAAGTGACGCCCGGTTGTCGCCACTGTGCGGAACGCCTGGAGGACACGGTGGAGCACACAGTCGAGGTGTGCCCTGCTTGGGCGGAGCATCGCCGTGAAGCCTACCGGGGCCAGGGTTAGATTCGAAAGACAGCTCGAGCCCCGGTATGAAGGCTTGAAGAAACGGGGTGGGTTTTTAGTCAGTAAGAGTCTGACCTATCTACCGCTCCACCCAAGAGCGGGGGTTGTCATTGATGATTTTCCCACCATAAAAAAAAAACTATGTAGCGATCAAAAACCAAAACATGATTTAAATTAGTTGGCTCGATAAAAAAGTCGCGAACCTGACCCTGATATACGATTTCAAACGTACGAGATTACGTCACGGATTATATTTAATAGTTACAAAAAATAATAAAGCTTGTTTTTTATAAGGGCCTCACAAAAACAAAAAAACTTGACAATTTTTTTTATACCTATATAAAAATGAAACGCCTGTCACGGGGCCGCGAATTCGACATAGACCCGGCCGCAGTTCATACAAAATACTCAGTGACTGCAACCGGCTCTTAAGTAATAATTTAAAATAATAGGTACGTCATTCGGTCATCGTATCTTGTGACGCATATCAAGCCATTTGATATCGTTGTTTTTATTTATCTCACTCTCCGGGGAAAAACAATAGCACGATAGCAATTCATTGATGCAAAATGACTGGCTTTTTGTTGATACAATCATTCATTTGCGTACAGTTTTATCCGATAAGGTGACCCATTAAATCTGTAGTATCCTTACCTATTATACAATAACGCACCCTATTGCGTCTGTCTGTATGTTTGTGATAAACTCAAAAATTAGAGAACGGGTTCTGATGCAGTTTTAACCATTATGCAGTGATTCATGAGGAATATTTAAGTATTAATAATACTCCGCAACTATCACAGAAGGCTATCTAATCTCAAGCTAAGCAGAGCTTGTGTTATGAGTACTAGACAACTGATAAAAATACTTATATGTTTCTAAATACATACATATTATCGATAAATTACACCCAGACACAGAACAAATGATCATGCCTCACCACACAAACATTTGTCCTGGGTGGGAATCGAACCCACGATGGCCTCTAAACACTAGACCAACAGGCCAGTCAAGTGTATGATACTTGCATATTATATACCTATTATGTAGTAGTGAAAGTTCCTATTCCCCCGTTCGACTGTCTTCCACAGAATAAGTAACAGTGACTGTACCTTGTCCACCCTGTATCTATTGATAGCAAGAGTCGTTGGCACTTGCAATCTGATTGATATAATCATATCATTAAGCGTCATAATGATTGAGCGGTACTTATGTGTTTAGCGGCCATCGTAATTTGTCGTCAAGTGGTCATGGTCAGAGATGAGCGCCCAGTGATTGCTATGATTATATTATAGTACTTAGGATGTTTGGACAGACGGACAGATGGACTGACGGACTGACGGACTGACGGACTGACGGACAGACGGACTGACAGACAGACGAACAGACAGACGGGCAGACAGGTAACAAAGTGAGCATGTTACGTTTTGCCGACTAAGGTAAAGAACCTTAAAAAAACTTAGAAGTAGCGGAAATAAAATCATTCTGCCTATAAATAAGTACTTAGATAAAGAATTATGTTGAATGGTGTGTGGTTTGTGGTTACTCGGAAGTGAAGTCACACGCTGTGGTATTTTATAATGGAATGCTTATACTATCCTACTGTGAATAATAAATGAATGTGGCAAGTTTAGAAATCCCGTGGTCCCTAAACCATTGGTTACTGAAGTACCTGTATATTTACATAAGTATTATACATACCTATATGAGTAATAAATATCACGGATCTCAAATTAGTCACCGGTAAGCCGGCGTTATGTTATATATATAAGATGTTTCCACTATGTAGCCAACATAATGAAAAGGATGAATCATCTACATTTATATATATATAATACTAGCGGCCCGTCCCGGCTTCGCACAAGCAATAAAAATAGCCATATGTTACTCAGGGTGAATGTAGCTTTCCAATGGTGAAAGAATTTTTGAAATTGGCACAGTAGTTTTTGAGTTTATTCATTACAAACATGCACACAAAAATACAAATTTTGCCTCTTTATAATTATAAATAGTTGTTTGTTTTTTTTTTTTGTAGGAAGTAATCTCTGAAAATTTTAGCAATTGGACCAGTGCTTGTCCATTTGCTAATTTTTTTTCTACGATACAACGCTGCTTTATTCCTGAGTGACATAGGCTAGGTATACTTTAAGCTGCGGGAAAAAGCTAGTATAAAATATAAACGCCTCCCAAAGAAGTCGCAGTTTGCGCAGTGGTTGAGCGATTGATTGCTGCCCTGCGTGTCGCTGGTTCTATTCCTGCCCTGTATAAATTTAATATTTGTATGGCTTACAGATAGATAGTTGGGTCAGAGTGGTTTGATATGAATTTAATTTAAATGTTTGCAAATGCACTCACATTATACAGGAGTAATTCGTAATTCCAAATGTGGGAGGACATTTAAAAAACAAGTAAGAGAATAAATAAGAATAAGAATAATAGGTTCCTTTCTCTGTAGCCCTGACCGCCGGTAGCTTGGACCCTGTTCCCGATACCGGTGGGATTCTATTTTTATATTTTCAAATGTTTATTTTTTTATACTGAAATATTTGAAAATATATTTATATGTTGTAAAGTATATAAATGATACATAAAATTAGTCTTCTAATAATAAAGAGAGAATGGGCCAAAACTGTATCCTGAAAACTGTAGTAAGTATTTACGTCACAAAAAATTACTCTTTTGCGATTCGGAAAAATCTTCGAGATTCGATTTGGGAAGCGAACTATTTATATATTTTTTACAAACTTTTGTCGACTCGCACTTGTCCAGTTTTTTTAATTATAATTTGTCAATTTTTCCTCAATTTACGATCATTTGCATGTTATTTCGTACGGGACTTAACCGTAAGAAAAACAACAATATAAAATGGAAACACATTTTAATGGCAAAGATGACTTTCACAAAAATAATTGTTTACTATAAATCGTTCTTAACTACGTTTTAATGATTTAGGTATTCATTATTTTATTGATAGAATGCTATAATTTATTACACATTTAGATTTTCAAGTGTGGATTTTTTACAGTGGCAACATAGTAAATAGTTTTAGTTTTATTTAAAACAACTGAAAAGTTTGTTTTTCAAAAATAATTTATAGGAACAATATTTAGCTGTATTTTTTTTATTTTTTATTATAGGTAACATTCAGAAAATGGTGGTGCTAAATATACATTGGATTTTTTTTTTGTTAAAATATAAGTATTAGATGTTTCTTAACATTACTTGTACAATGAAGATGACAACGTTGAAGTACATGTAATGTTAAAATTCCTTTCGGATTGTCACTATTTACTACACGACTGTACATTCAATATTTTGGTAAATAAAACATTTGTTACATACAAAGTATTAAAAATGGTCATTACATAGATTCGTACAAACATTTATTTAGATTAGATATTACTTATTTTTAGAACTTTAGGAGCATTTTTTCATTTTATATTTTAGCAGGTTTTATTTCCCCTGGAAAAACTAAACTGGTTTATTAATTCCAAAAAAAATTGCAACTTATTTTTTTTATAGTTTTTTTTGTTGATATAATACTCCTAAAGTTCTTTAGTTAAAAGGTGTAGACATAATTTAATATTCTACTATATTTGACACTAAACGTGTTCATAACACAGATCTGAATGTAAAGCTTGGCTAAGTTTGGACTTAGGCCTGTCTTATAGTACCTAGGTTCGTGTGTACTACGTTCACACCAAGGAGTTATTTTTTAGTTTCGCAAAAAAAAAACATTAAAGCTGTACGTCACATCGTCTTTGCTGCAGTAAAATTATCAAAAAAAAAATTGGTTGGTAGGTATTTTTTTATGATTTACTTTTTTTTTAGACATGTATATTTTATTTATTTTTTTCATAAAAATGTCCTGTATATTTTTTCCCTGGTGTGAACCGTGAAAGGATATAAGCGTATGATAAATCACAATTATTTGATTTGATAGACATCGATATTAATAACAGCACAAAACATCTAAGAAGCCTTAACGATAAAATTACAGTATATATAGAAATTTATTTATAAAGACAATATCAGAATATAGTGGCTACACCCAATAGAAACATTAAATAAATACGTTTTGTTCTTGCTTACATTAAGGTTTATAATTTTAAAAAAAATCTTAGATTTCTTAACAAACTTTTAATAGACCACTCGATGGGAATAAAAACGTGTTTTTTTTTACTTTTTAAACCGAGTAATCTATTAAATAGTAATTAACAATAAACCAACGTTTGGAAGCGCTAACTATAATATTACGATTAAACCTAACATTTGGATAAATTAATAAAGATTACTTATATTTGTGAGCTTGTACCTGTTACACGGACGAAATACAAAAAGCGCGGACACAATAAACATCAGCTTATAGTAACAAATTTATTTATCTATATTGTAGTCTTTGACTATCTAAAGTGTTTTTTTAGTAATTTTAATGCTATTTTCACGTGTCTTTAAACGAAGTCATCGGTCATAATATTTTTTTTTAATTCAACTACAAAGGGTATCTTTCAGTTTCTTGCCGTTTATGAAATATTTTTTTTTTCATTGATGTCAAGTCCAGTTAGTTTAAATTACTCTTTTCATTATTGAAACATTATATAAAAAATAAATTATTTTTTGTTCAAATATTTTTTTATCAAACTTCATGTTTAAAATCTTTGCAGATTTTTCTACTAAATACGTTCGATTTCTTCACAATTGATACGTAAGGTTTTATAATCTCATTAATATTATATTTTTAATGTATGTAGAAATAGGAGGTGGGCCTGAGGCCGTCTCCATATATATAGGGCTTCTTATTTCTCGTTTATAAAATTAACAAAAGTTAATCGCCGGTTAACGTTTGCATTCTTCGGTTGAAATCCAAGTATAGAAATAATAAAAATAATACAATATTATATAAATAATTATATCTTTCGATTACATACTTATTGACAAATTGAAATGAAGTCAATAGCCTTGACTATTAGAACGAAAACAACAGCAACAAATAAATATCCGCTTTTCCGGCATATTCATCGATAAGACATTTCCAAGTATACGTACACAAACAAATAAGATTTCAGAAAAATAAGATGTAAGCACGATAAGGGACTTCCCTCGATGCAGTTGGACTGCGGACATTGTCCAAATGATTGCGCAAAACAAGCGAAGAACGTCAATGCTACAGTAATGACATATGTAGCGTTCGGCACAATCTTGATGAACGATCACAATCGATCTTCAAAGACAAAACAGTCATTAAATAAGCTTAAATTGCTATCTGTAGATTGTTAAGTATTAACTACACATTTTTTTAAAACGATCATATTAGTTGTATAATCTATATTTTGCATGAGTAGGTGCAACGTATCCATTTCAAATTATGGTTTAATCTAGGAATATTCAATTTTTTTTTTTTTATGTTCCTTACTGTACTTTAATAAAATTATAATACTTATATTGGGTTTTAGGGATGTTTTTGATATGAAAAAGGCACAAGATATAATTCCTGTATAAATTGTGGGATAATTTAAAAATGATTAAAATTGGAGACATATTTTCAACAAAAGTGTTTTATTTCGTTTTTATAATTGTAGGTATAAAAGCAAATAATATTACAATAAATAATTTACTATGATTTAATTTTAAAATACAATAAATATATCTTTTTGAAATATTATTCACGCTGTTAACTCGATCGATATATAAATATGTATTAAAGTGGCCCTTTTGTATACAGTGCCGGATCAAGCTAGCGCGGGGCCTGTATCAAATTCTACCAAGGGCCCTACAATTTTTTTGTCTAATCATCATCATCAGCCGTGTGGGTTGGTGAATGTCACATGTCTTCGAATTTTTGGTTCTAGAACATGCCGGTTTCTTCACGATGTTTTCCTTCACCGTTTTGAGAGCAGTGGTAATGAAATAAATTACACAGAGTAGGTAATGCGTCTGGCAGGGTTTGAACCCGCGACCTACAACTCGTAAGTTAGAGCCATTACCTCTCGGCCAACACTGCTCTATTCGTCCACCACTGCTCTACAAATTGAAATTCTACTTATTTTTCTCACAGACCGCAGGAGGCAGGACCCTTAGCTAGCGGTAACTCCATTGCAGTTGCTGCTTTATAGATTTTGCGGAATTGGTTAGATATCATATATGATATAGGAAGTATCCTGACTTGTTTTTGTATGTCCGACCGGGGCCCCCAAATGCGCGGGGCCCGTAGCATTTGCTACTCTTGCTAATCCGACACTGTTTGTATAAATTTATAGGTAAACGAATGTATAACATTTGAAACGTTTTCCCAATATAAGTTTCCATGTTTCGTAAAGTGATATGATATGGTATGGTTTAAAACCGATTAATTATTTTGCTTAGAAGCAAATGATTAAATAGGCTGGTTTTATACATTTTGAATCATGTTAAATTTTCTCCGAAGGTACCCTTTTCCATATTTTGTATTTCTCATTATGTAATTTTAAAATTGTCAAGATTTGATTTTGTTGTACGTTTTTCCTTGAAGTATATTTACATATTATTTGAGCACATTCAAAATGTGTAGTTTTTTATTATTTTGGCATCTCATTATGTAGGTAGTTTTATAGGCAAGAATTATAATCATCTCAAAGATATTTTTTTTAGATTAAGACCGATAAAATAATGTTAAAAGTTTTTTTTTTTATTAAAGCCTCATTGATTATATTTTTGATATTAATTATTCTGGAACGATCTAAAACATGAGACAGATTTAATTATTTGTTAAATTTTTGATTCACATAAATATTTTTTATCTAAATTCCTTCGGGTCTATTAAGACGATAAGTATTGATATTATTTATCCTATAATACAGCCAATATTTAATATTTTGTCTACTTTATAAATTTAAAAATATTTTGTTTCTATTACACTACTTATGATGCCAACATTTCTGATAGACGCTCAAAGTGCTATCGATAGACTAGATGATGTATAATGCAAGACTACAAATTATATAATTTAATTCTACAATTTAAACCATCCTGTCATTCAAGGTTTTTTAATAGCAACAAGTCCCAAAAGATAGATTAATTATATTAACCCTACCTAACAACCTACGTCGCATATATAAAAGGTGTAAGGGACAGCCCTCCACAAACTTTAAGGGTTTGCTCAGTAGACGAAACTGAACAACCTTCCACAAAATTTTGTTTCAGGAAACGAAAAAAAAAACAGCCTCACCATACAAAATGATAAACTTGATTGGACAATTTGTATGGCGAGGCCGATTTCTTTTTTCGTTTCCTGAAAAAAAAAATTGTGGAAGGTTGTTCAGTTTCGTCTACTGAGCAAGCCCTTAAAGTTTGTGGAGGGCTGTCCCTTACACCTTGTATACGACAAACACTCTCGCGTTTTTTCCGCCAAGGTCACACATCGGCTACCAAATACTCCATTTCGTCAGCTCTTCTTTAACAATGTGGATTGAAGAGCTAAACGAGATAGAGTATCAAGTCGCAAACACACGGGGGGGGGCTCTATTAAAGGGACCTCTATTAAAGGGACCTCTATTAAAGGGACCTCTATTAAAGACTAGACCTCTATGAAAGAGACCTCTATTAAAGGGACCTACATTAAAGGGACCTCAATTAAAATTTTCTTAAAAAATTGTAGCCTTGCATAGACCACGGAATAGTCATCGAGAATATAAATAGTCTACATAGATGTATTGTTCTAAAGTGATACTTATTTGTTCTCTATTAGAGTCTGAACTTGTAGAACGAGGTCCCTCGCAAGGGATAACACAGCTGATGCATCGTGTCGCTCTGCCATTTCTGTGAAAAAATAAAAATAAATATTTTAGCATTACTACAGCTATAACACATTCCAGTAGTGCCTCTTTCTACTTATAGAAAAATCGAACAAGAAAGAAAATTAAAAGAATAAAAATATAATAAGGTCGAAGTTTTATTTTTATTTTGGGAAGCGGGATAAGTAATTGAATGACTTATCCCGCCCTAGGGCAGAGCGGGAGGGCGTGTCAGAATTTTATTGAGTAAAACCACCCCTATGTAAGGAACATAGATTTGCCTTGCGTTCAAGAAACCCGGGGTTCCCTTTTGGATTACCCATGGAATATGGACGGTGTATCCTACCACCCCAAGCGAACGCCGGCTCGCACGTCATTTTGCGCCATTTCGGATAAACACCAAGCGAACACCGCAGTCGGTTTCTTCATACAAACTATGGACCCTCGTTTCATCCCCTTAGGGAGTGAATTTCGGCAAATCCTTTCTTAGCGGATGTCTACACCCCATAAGGAAACTACCTGACAATTTTTAAGTTTGTATGTGTTATAGTTTCTGAGATTTCGTGATTAATCAGAGAGTGGTATTTCGCTTGTATACATACATTTAAAGAAGATAGACTTATCCAAGAACGTAAATAAGAAGTTCTTCATAGTCTGCAAATATCGAAAATAAGCGAACTCTTCCGTTATTCCCTAATACCTATAGATATCGATGAGTTAATAAGCAGTAAAAATAATCTTAAACTGACCGTTGAAGAACTTGATGATATCAGTGAAGTCCATGGTGTTGGCGAGGATGACGTCACGGTAGGTCTCCAGGAGCGCCAGCGCTATGAACAGCACCATGTGCTCTGACGCCACGTGCCGGGCTGCCCAGATCAGCTCCCAGGCTGCGAACACCTGCGAAAAAAGACAATAAATCAAAATTAAAATATTATATTTTTTCTGGGACGATATTTTTGTTAATGTCTTTGTAATCCCACTGCAGAACCAATGCATCATTTCACTTTTCCGGTATAATGATGTTTAAGGTTTTTCCCTAAAATAAAAGAGTAGGTCATACAATACATGTATGTAGTTATTATAGCTCACGGCTCCACCACCCTTCGACAAGTTCGTTTGGCAACGATTACATCTGTGCATGTGGCTCATGTGATAACTTATTGGCTGCACTATCTATTAAACGCTCTGTTTTTGCTTAATTTTCTGTTTTGCAATGGTTTAAAAGTTATTAGTTAGTTATTAAGCATTTACTGGATACAAGAACCACAGAACCAATTGCAACTATGTTTTAGGGTGGCCTTTGTCCGGTATGAGCTATTCTTTTTTTAAGCTTGTGTTGACTAAATAATAACCATGGTAGCCTAGAATTCGAAAGGACTTTATAAATGGGTGTGCGTATATTTTCTTCAAGGTGCAGTTTTTTGTATCTACAAACTGGAGGTTGTTATAAAACTCAGAAATAATCATATATCTAAATATATGAATATGATATCTGGTTTATAAAAATCATACTTATTCCATCCAGAATTATTTTGCTTATTCAAACTGCACTTTGTATAAGAGTTTACAATTGGGTATACTCACATCTTGATAGAGTAGTTCTCTCTTGAAATCCAGGAGGAACCATCGGTAGCAGAAGTAGAAATGCGTGTAGTCACCGTGAGCGTGCATCAGCTCATATAGCTCGCAGTCTAGGATCTGGATTAGTGACCTGTAACAGTATTTACGTAGTGAAAGTTGGATGGTGTACGTTGATGATATGGTGGTTGACTCACAAAGTTATATTTGGCCATTAATACCGTATTGCGTCTCAGTGCTGAGTTGACTTTATTGTATAATATGAGTACTTGAGTAGATCAGTAACTATTAAATTGTTATTTTTTTAGTAAATCTTAGTTTTTTTAATTCTTTACTATTTCAGGCTTTATTTAAAAGCATATTCTTTTTAATACGGAAGCTATTTAGGGATATTAAGTTTATAAAAATAATATTTATACAGATAAATAAAGATTATTTTAAACGTATTGATCGTATTACATCTCTTAGAAACACTCCTAAGAGCCTGTAACCAATGTCATACCTGCAATATGCTAAGTAAATACCAAACTGACCAGAATATGGACACATTCTGCACTTTAAATAAAGGGGAAGGTACTCGAAGCTTCAGCGGTATTGTCTTTCGTAGATCTTCGAAACCAAACTAGTTGGAAAAAACTAAGCTCGAAACTTCAGTATTAAAACTTTAGCCATTGTATCAATTTTAATCTCACCTCATATCAGCAAAGTGCGCATCCATAGCTTGTCCCGATGGGAAGTTGTCAGTGGCACGCCGCATGAGGCTGTTGAACAGCGCATGCGCGGACGCTTCCTCGCGCATCATTACTAGGAGCGGAGCCGCCAGGTCGCACATGCCTTGCATGTAACCTGTGTCGAGGTGCTCCCACACGTAACTGGAATATGTAATTAACGTATCATCATCGTCATCATCATCATTTCAGCCGAAGGACGTCCACTGTTGGACATAGGCCTGCCCCAAAAGTCACCAGAACAAACGGTCCTGTACATCTTGCATCCATCGCATTCCCGCGACTCTCACCAGGTCATCGGTCCACCTTGTGGTTGACCTTCAAACGCTGCTTCTTCCGGTGCACAGTCGCCACTTTAGAATCTTTCAGCCTCACTGACTATGATGGGCATATAGCTAAAATAATTATCTACATTTTGTGAAAAATATGCAAAATATTGTCCACAAAATTTCAATTCCAGAATAGGCAAGTTGCCGTAAAAAATGTAATTAGTGCGTCTTTTAGATTATTCAAAAATAAGGGACACGTATTTTTTATTTGTAAATTAAACCAAAAATGACAAAGATATAGTTCATTAAAGTTACGCGTAACATCACGCCGTGCAGCATTTTTTGGCACGGGGTGACGTCACACGTAACTTTAATGGGCTATATATATTTTTGTTTAATCGAAAAAAGAAAAAATACGTGTCCAATATTTGTTTATAATCTAAAATACGGACTAAATAAAATGTAATTATTTTAACCCTGGAAACTACCCTATTGTGGAATCCTATAAATATGTTTTTTTAATCCTTTTCTAATTAAAAAAAAAAAAATTGGTTGCCTGTAAAGTCGGTATACGGGCGAAAGTTTTACGTGACAACGACTTTGAGTGGTAAAATAATTTTAATGTGAATATTCATTCGTATAGTAGGAAGAAGGATGAAAATGTCTGTCTCTCTCGCTCTTAGGCGGGCTAACCATGCCCGAGTGGAAGGGACGCGTGCCTCTCACTCGCTCTCATTGTGAGCGCATAACGTGAGCGGAGCGTAACGCAGTTTCTTGAAGTGTCACCCGGCAAACCAATTTATAAGACGTTGTCACGTCAAAAACAGTTTTAGGATATTTAGCGCTTATTTTACGTAAAAATGTTGTCAACGTTGTTAAATTACCGACAATGCACCTGTATTGTCTTGATTATGTAATCATAATGTCAGTCATACGGGCGAGAAAGATGAATACAGCTATACATACACTCTATATAGGTCCATCCCTTTCACAGTTCAGTTTAGGTCGTAAACAGCTGACCTCTGACGTATTTTAGACTCTCAATCGTGGAAATTACAGACACAATAGAAAGACAACAGGTGCGCGAACGCCGGCGTTCGCTTGGGGTTTAATGAATTAAGTTAATAAAAGTCGAATACTTACGTGCACATGATATTCCTCAATTTGTCCAGATTCTCGTCTGTGAAGAAGGGATAGTTCCTGTCACATCTTTGAACATCCTTCTCTATGCGGTGCAGATTCAGAGCGAATGACTCCACGAGTTCATTCTGAAATGTTCATAATTCAGATATTATTGTAACGTGGTTGTGTTGAAAATTCTTATCTACAACATGGATAACATATTACAGAGAAAGAAGGATAAGCTAACTCTTAGCTTATTCAGACGATATTTAGTGTAAGGTATTTAAATCAGAACTTTTTAGTAAGATGTTTATTTTTCATTTTTTACTAGCTTCTGCCAGCAGGACGTAGTTGCTTGCAACTTGAAAGTAGGTTTCTTCACACAAACTGTGGAACCCCGTCATCTTCTTGAAGGGGTGAAATTAGAAAAACTCCTCTCTCATTCTTCTTTTTGTGTAAGTACATTATAAAGGACAGCTCTATGCAAAATTTCTACGTCCTAGATTCAAGAGTCCGGGCTGGACGTTGATGAGGCAGTGAATTAGTCAAGACTTGACCTTTTATTTAAACAGATTTATTTTTGATAAACAATTTTTTTATTATTATTTATTGGTTCGCGCTTCATCGCTACCTCATCTGACAGAAAGCGACGATGCGGTTGACGATAGATCGCGCTTACCTAGAAGTAACCTATTCACTCTTGACTTAAAGATTTCTGGGTTGTAGCCATCAGGAAACAAAGATTGCTCGACATTAGGAATAACTTCTTTGTCGTGGTTTACTCTAATAATACTCACCGAATAAACGCCACCATTAGAGCTAGCCGGCGATACACAGTTGGAGCGATTGTCCGTAGCGTTCCTATCGGCCGGCTCCAGCGTGTCGATGCTGGCGCCAGCTGACTGCGACTCCTCACGCACCACCCCCAGCGGGCTCCGCGCGGGACTCACTTGAGCTGATACAAATATTGAGCTTACTTATTTATCGGAAGAAGGTGTCAAATCCCGTAAAACTTCGTTGAAAAGAGAGGTTCCTACGACTAGACTAGGGTGTTGTATCTGGTCCGGGAAACTGCTTGTCGGGATTGTTGACTTTTTTTTTTCGGACTGTTGTATTATACTAAAATCGTGGTAAAATTGTGTTATAGTAGAGGATACGGTTAAGAACGACCTTCACCGGTTTGTTTAATGCATGAAACGTATTTTATGATAAATCTAGTATATTAATAATATAACGCGTGTACCCGGGTTGCCTGAGAAATTCCTGGCCAAACACTTTTTTTTTTTAAATGCACCGGTGTGTTTAACGAATAAATTTAATACTAATCGAAAGAGAACCTTTAGAACATAAAAATGTTGGGTTGCCTATTTGTTTCCTGGCATATGGGTTGCCAGGTATAAACAGGTGTGAACCGTTTTTCTAAAAAAAAAGTAAATTTTCAATTTTTAATTAATAATAGTCTGGCCAGGAATTTCTTAGGCAACCCACCTGCGTTATATTATTTAATACACTAAATTTATCATAAAATATGTTTCATCCATTAAACAGACCGGTGAAGGTCGTTCTTAATCGGATCTTAGACTATTACCTCGAAGTAAAATTTTGAATGTTTAGTTCCAATGTGGCTACATAGATGTCGCTACAGGACTACGAGAAATTTTCTACCAGACGATAATAAATCCGAAACTTTTTTTTTGATGGATAGTGATATTACGGTTTCTGTATAGACAATATTTTGATTTTGAAAGTCTGTGTGAAAACCCCAAATTGTTTTCAATTACTACAATATTCGAATACACCACGGATACAGTCATAAATGTGAAACAAGATGATTAAAGAAAAATATGTCACTTAATGCGGAAAGTGTAAATAGTGCTAAATTTTGTTCCAAATGCCATTTTTTTAACATTGAGGTGCATTATAGCATTACGTATGCTAAAAAAAGAGTTTCTAAAGACAAATTTGGTTATAATTTAAAGAATAAAACAAAACTCACCAGTAGTCCCACCAGAAACAGGTGATCCACCAGCCGCCAGATCAACAGACGGATTCGTTATAATAACACTAGTATGCTGCTGGTGAGGACTCGGCTGGTTCTCATCTATCGACGACCTGAACTCACTGCCATTCAACTGGGCACTATCCACGCTGCATAACAGTCCTCTACCATCGCCTTTCTGAACGATTCCTTCAGCTAGTCTCTTTATTTCCGCTATGCTTTCACGTCTCATATCAGGGTTTTCAACAACGCTTTTCAAATGTACGTCTTCATCTTCTAAGTCTTTCAGACTGTCTACATCTAATTCCCTACTATCACCATTGTCAGTCTCTCCGTTCTGTTTCGTTTCCTTGTCTCTCTCAGAGTCCAGTTCAATGTTGTCGACCTCGTCTATGCTAGGTGCGCGGGATAGGAGGGGTTTGTCCGGGCCTGGTCGCTTTTGTTCTGTCTCACTCGGTTCTGGTGATACGATTGGTGGGTTGTCTGATATTACGCTGCAGTCATCCTCGAATACCTGGACGTTAAAAATAGAATATGAACAAAATTAACACTGTCAAAAAAAAAGTTGATTTATTATTCTGAATCCTGTGCTTTTATCACAGGATTCAGAATAATAAATCAAATCAAATCAAATCAAAACATTTATTTCAAATAGACCATTTACAGGCACTTTTGAATAGTCAAATGTCGGTCAGTCCAAGAAAAGTGAAGCTAAATTGCACGTTCCAAAGAGTAGGTCTCTATGGAGAAGAACGTGCAAGAAACTCCATGGACACTCTAGGATCATCATCAATAGGTAGGATTATTAGGCTTTTTAAATCGGTATAAAATATTTCGACAATTTCAGAGCTGCATGGCATCGTATCGCGAGAGAGTTGGTGTTGCAGGACTCGACCAAGACATGACCACGACCACTCTGTCAAGACTGTACGACTTAGAAGAAGATAAAATATTTGTGCAAGTATGTTAAATCGCTGATTTATTTTATGCTGGTTTGTATATTATTGTTATTCAATGAAATAGAGCCAAAAATGTGTCTTCTATCGCCGTGAGCCTACTGTACAGATGCTTAGTTTCATAGACACAACACGAAGGCACAACGCTGCCGGTTTGTCAACATAGTTTCATTGCCTCGAAATTCATGGCGCTTAAGACATTTTGGTTGCGAAAAAAGTATCTTCTAAAAGCCATCTTAGTGCTGCAAGTTTTAATAGTTCTGTTAGACGAATTATGCCAATGTAGCGCTGCAGCGAACTTTTGTTTTAACTTTTCAGTATTTTGACAAACAGTTTCCATGAAAGAGTTTGCCTATCACTAGAATATACGTCTATGGTTTTTCCATTCCCATTTACAATTAAGATTACACACCTCACTAGTATCATTATTGTCAGTCGGCTTCAGTTTCCCGGAGGCCTCGCTGAGCCTCGCGATGGACGCGGCCGTGGCCTCGCGGTCTCGTTGCCGCACGATGGCCTCCACACACAACCACTCCGACATGGTCGTCTCATATTGTCGTCGGCATGCTGTGTCTTGTTCAGCTCGTTCTTCCGCTGTCGAACCGAATCTGCGAAAATGAGTAAATATTTTTATTATCATTTTTGTCAAGGAAATTATAAGATACAGATTTCAGCCCTAAATCTTTTCCTTTCGTTCAAGTCCATACAATGGTTGTCTATAAAAATTGCCCTGTGGGATAAGACCGCATATTGTACATTTATTTTTGTAAATATATATGTCCTGTATTAGGTTAGATTGTACAATGAAGTATATAATAATAATAATTTCTTTACAGTGTTTGTTATTATCGTCAGTATTTTACAAAATTTAAGTACTTTCTTGGTTGTTAGACCAGTAAATTCTTGCTTGTGCGCAGCCAAGCTTACTAAAAAGCCAAGGGGAATGCAAAATACTCATATTATGTTGATACCACCATATTTGTAATTTGCCAATACTTATTTTAATTAACGCAGTCAAAAAAATAAAACAGGGTTCATGGTATAGGGGTGTGTAATTCGTTATTCCTTTAATGAAGCTACTTACTCATAATATCCAAGCAGATATGGCCAGACGTGTCGCCTAATGTCATGTTGTACTCCTCCATAGTACACAAGTCGGTACACTTCGTCTTTATCATGAACCGCGCCCTTTTCGTCCGTCATTGCTAACCATCGCTCATCCGTAAGACCGCCGTCTGCATTCTCTATAGAGATGGAAATATAAAATGATACATTATACCTAATCATTTAAATGCTATGGCTAATGGCTATCAAGCATAATGATCCCTTTATTTCATATGTTAGTAAACCCGTTCCTGTGAAATGAATTAGAGTTTCTAGTGGTCACATAAGAATAAGCTAGTTTTAATTTAGAGATGCTTTCTAAAGAAAATGTTTTAAATCAAAAATTATATAAACAATTGTCAAATGTGTGAAAAGTCTATCCCTGAGAAAGAAATTAGCCTTAACCACGGAGCAAGTACAAAGGCCTTAACGGTAATTATATTTAATTTAGTAGCAGTTACAGCTGATTTCCCTATGCTAATTACTAATGTGAGACAGTTTTTAAATATAAGAGAAAAAAAGAGGATTAACACGGGGAAGTCAGCTTGTAATTATATTATACTATAATTTTTCTCTTATTTTGTAGTAGTAATTAGGAGTGTAATCTTACCTCTAGGAATAATGTTAGGATGTACGAGGCCGCTGAGATGTGTCCGCACCGTAGACAAGTGACGACAGTACGCCAGCCAGCCGTAGAATGCGCGTGATATTATCTGACGACGCATTGTACTGCACACTAACTCGATTGAAGCAGCCTGGAACCATAATGGTAGACATCATTAAGTCCCGTGCTGGGCGCCACCACATTTATAAGAAACAATTTGTTGCTTAAAAAAAAAATATTTAGTTTTTACTGTAACATTTACTATAAAATAATAAATAATAGTTTTAGATACTGATTGGTAACTGATAATTTCCAGGTATTTTTGAAATATGTAAACAATACTGGCGCCCAACTGGTACTTTAGTATTTGACGAGTCCCAGGTGGGCGCCAATTTAGTACTTTTTTTGTAGAACCTTATTTACTGATTTCTAAGTCAAGAAAGCGACGTTTAGAATCTGATGAACTAGGTGTCAATCTTCCTGAAAACTTGTCGAACATTTATCTGTTTTTAACCTCAAATTCTAAACCTAAAACCTATGTTTTCTATGAATTCATTATTCATTTAAAATAACATATATTTTAGCACCCTAATTTGAGACTGCTAGATATTTCATTTTTGGTACCACGTTGGGCGCCAATTAATAGACCAATTCACAAGAATAAGTTTTTGGGATAAGAACGTAAATATGTATATTATAAAACAATACCTGTTCTACAGGTTGATGCGGAATCGGCGTCAATGGCGGTTGCGAGACTCCATTGATTCCGGCCGATGGTGGACAATCCACGGACATAGTCGAGGAGTCTGATGATGTAGTGGATGTAGATGCCAATGGGCGACGTGGCGTGCGTGGTGGAGATTGTACTGCACGTTCTAGTAGAGAATGCCGCATCGCTGAAAACATTAATCAAAACGTAAAGGGAAGAACACAGAAGGAGACGTGCAATAGGGTAGTGTCCAGGGTCAAAATAATAACATTTTATTTAGTCCGTATTTTAGATTATAAAAAAAATATTGGACACATATATTTTCTTTTTTCGATTAAACAAAAAATAACAAAGATATAGCCCATTAAAATTACGTGTGACGTCACCCCGTGCGAAAAAATGTAGCACGGCGTGACTTTACACGTAACTTTAATGGGCTATATCTTTGTCATTTTTGGTTTAATTTATAAATAAAAAAATAAGTGCCCCTTATTTTTGAATAATCTAAAAGACGGATTAATTACATTTTTTACGGCCACTAGCCTATTCTTCTAGTCTGTTTTTTACAATTCGTTTTCTTTTTATTTTCCTGTGGCATATGATTTTTCAAATTTTAACTCAACATTTTTCTATCCGCAGTCCCCATTTTGGGTAAATCTTCCCAGTAGGTTTTGATTAGGATAGTTCTAGATTAAAAAGTTGTCTGTGTCCTGTGTCCTAAAGGTTATCTTAAAATAATTATGCTCCGCAGTTTTATCTTTGGATTCTGCTCCGTGCCCATTGGTCGTACCGTGACGTTTATAAACTTCCTCCATAAATAGCACTATAGTTGATTGACCTGTGGGTCTAATGTTTAGTGACCTTGACTGCTATGCTGGAGGTCGTGGGTTAGATTCCCATCCTAGACAAACGTTTGTGTGATGATCACGATCATTTTGTTCTTTGTCTGTGTATTTGTCTATATGTAAAGACTAAACAATCAATCATGTAAGAACTAATCCTGCATCGCGCAATTAAAGTTCTCTGCGTGATTTAAACATATAAAACAGCCCAAAATCATTACTCGGGCAGGCCCACCAGACGTAATAACCGTCTGGTCGGAGGATCCTCCCTTTTGAACAGAAGTTTCGGGACTTCACTCTCCGTTCCGCTTACCTCCAAATGTATGTACTAAGAAATAGATAAGTATGTTTATCAGTTCTCTAGAAGTCATAGCACAAGCACTGCTTAGTACGGGATTAGATGGTGTAGTGCGATAGGTGTAAAATATTATTATTATTATATTATTAATAGAATTTTTTAATTTGAATCAGTTGTTCTTGATGTTAGTACGTTCAAACAAACATTTAAGCTTTATAATATTGATAAGTACCTTCTCTATCAGCTATAGCGTTATTAACAATCCGGAAGACGTAGTCTCCAGCAGTTTCTTCCCACTCTGGCTCTTCAGTTTCACCACTCTCGCATAGACTTGGTAGCGGCCGCCTTCTGACTTTACCACGACCAAATACCTGCACGCAAATGAACAGTAAAATCATATTTTTCGTGAATTTGCAGATATCATAAAGTACAGCCGCATACCTACTTGATCTTTCACCATCACTTCAACTAATGATCCTACTATTAACATTACAAACCATCTACTGGGGCCAGGGTTATCCGAAAGGGCGCTCGAGCCCCGGTTTGAAGACTTGAAGGAACGGGATGGGTTTTTTAGTCAGTAAGAGTTTGACACTATCTCCCGCTCCACCCAAGAGCGGGGGTTGTCATGGGATGATTTTTCCCATCGAAAAAAAAAAATTACAAACCATTTTAAAGTTGAACAAATTAAAAAAACTAGTCAAGTTCGAGTCGGACTTGCGTACTAAGGGTTACGTAAAAACTTACCTATGTAAATAATTCGATTCCCAAAACGAGTCCCGAAGATTTTTTTTAAATTGCAAAAAAATATTTTGTGATGTAACTACAACAGTTTTTAGACTTTTTTCTTTACCTGTATTAAACCTTACTTTTTGTCAAGTTTCAGGAGCCTAGGTCAACGGAAGTACCCTATAGGCTTTGATTTTCTTACAAGTGTCAAAATATATGCCTAAATGATATGGTTTATGCTCCGTTTAGATGCATATTTTTATATTTTTTACTGTTGGCATTATTTTCAGATTGCGGTGGCTTAGAAGTTTATTTTTTTCCAAGAAGCAGCAGACCTGAGTATTTGATATTGATATCTGTTTCTTTTCTCAGACAAAGGGTCTTGACAGATAAACTAAGAGATGGACAATAAAGTGATCCTATAAATTCTTCTGTTTTAGCCTACTACAAACCCTAAAAATTTACCAAATACAATCTATAATAGAAAAAGTAAAAAATACAGAATCTACTATCATACCTTTCCTGTGCCTCTTTGCGACCAGAGTGGTGGATCTAGTTGTCCATGTGGCAGTAGGCCCGTTTCCAAATTGCTCAGGAACGAAAGCAGATGACCTCCTGAAACCAAAGATATTATCATTACTATTTATAAAGAGCAGCTGTTCTCATCATCTTCTTTGGTTAACACTTTAACACCCATCTACAAAGCCTGGAGCACAGGCGTAGAATAGCCAGCCTTTCGGTAGTTTTACAGGATGCATTGATGCAAAGAGTAACCATGGAGTTTCTGGCCGGTTTTACACCATAGGAAACGACCCATTCGGAACCGTGCGCAAGCTTCTAACGTTTTATAAGTGCCCATGTAGGCTTTTGTGAAATAAAAATATTTGAATTTAATTATGGTGTGCCCAGGAATTTATATGACTTGATTCCGCCATCACGTTTCTACCATCGGACAATCCGACGTATAGTGAGTGTCCACCCTAACGTTACCACCTCTATGTTCCGGACTTCGCATCGTTGTTTATACCGCGTACATCGAAGGATTGGAACAATTTACCTGCAGCGGTCTTCCTATCCGATTACAATTTAGGTGACTACAATGAATAGGCTCATAACTAGTAATAAATAATACTAGTAATAGATAAGATAATATATTTAAAAAAAAAGACGTGTGGCACTCGGGGACTGCCGCGGTAAAGCTATTGCATAGCATTTTTATCAACTTATGCAATTATAATTATTTATTTATTTTGTTTATGCAGTATTTTTTTTCCTTTGTTTTTTTTCTTTGATATTAATTGAAGTTACACTTTCACACATTGAATTGAATTTTGATTGATTGTTCACTCATTCCATGCTCAAAAAACAAATGAGTGGGGGGTGTTAGGTTATTTTCGTTACGGAATTTCTGGATTCGGTCTCCACGCTCAAGGCCCGCGATAGAAGCTATGCAATAGCTTAAAATCGCCTTCTCCTTCTGTAGTAATTTCTTACGGCAAACTGATTCAATTTGAAAATAACAGCCAGCCTTGACCTTAAAAATACGCACATAATTAAGAAAAGTTCCAACCCACTTCAGCTGGCGCTAACCTTTTATTATTCTTGGAGCTGAAGAACGAATACTTTTAGATTTATTCGCAAACTTCCATTAAAATGCTTTTAAATTAAAACGTAACTTGGCAACTTCAAAAGTAATTTTGATTGATATTAAGAGCACCCAAACCGAGATACTTTTCCGTACAACCGCTCGTACGTGATTATGACGTTATCACAAAATTTTCTGTAGATATTTAGGAAACACATATTTTGTGGACATTACCTAGGTTTCTCTTGAAATCAAAACATATATTTCATAATAAATAATAAAAAAAAAAACATAAAATTCACAAGAAAATTTGAAATCAATCTAGTAAAAATCTCTGAAAATCTGTTATTTTGGCAGCAACAACAGGCTATTAAAACATGCTGACATTGATGATAGACGGATTCGGTAAGGGCCTTCTTAAAGCCGTATTTTTTTTTCTCTCTGTACTAACAGCCGAAACCAAGACGTGCAGAGAGTCATTATTATGTTACAATATAACAAAGAAAATAGTAATAAGAATAAAATAAATCACATAATCATTTACATTAACATTATCATCATCATTAAAATTATCATTTACTATCCGTTACTTCTATAATATCTTTAAAGACCTATCCAGGTGGAGAGCGAGATAAAATTGTAGTTATTTACTTTAAGAATGCTTCTAATATTGGATAAGTTTCAAAGCATGAACATTGTGTTGATAAAATTTTCGATTTTACCTGCCTTTGGTGCACTTATTATATATTAATTACAACAAGTTCTAACGGAGTTGTGAGTAGAATTGAGTAACGTACAGGCATAATTTGAAAAAATGGCTTTACACAATTAGACTGTCTTCTAGCCAAATACTAAGAAATTCCAACAGGCAGAATCGTAATCAAGAATAGGTATATAAAATACTTAAAAATAACGTCAAAGCGCGTGGGTTTTATTGTTTGTAGAAAGTCTACAATCATCTCTCTACAGTTTTCGTCCCTTCTATTTTAGGTTCATTTCATAATAATCCACCAACTAAGTTTCAGGTTTATGAGTACTATTTATGAAGGATGAAGATTGATATATTAAAGGAATAATCTCTGTGCTCCTTACAATATACGAAACTAAAATTTTCTTAAATGACGTTCACCAGATAGCAGCTGAGTTGTCAGAACCGGGCAACTGTCAAAACGCTTATGTTAATAATCATCTTCCTGCCCTTGTCTTAACTTTTCAGTCACTGGCGCCACTTTCAAACTCCTCCTACTATACATATTTTTTACTTTATCCATTCTCATCAAACCACATCTCATCTCCACCCTACGTGCAATCTTTGTTCATCCTTTTGCAGATCTCGTGGCTATGTGGCGCCAATTGGTGGCGTAAACTTTGCTGATAACACACATTGTAAGATACAGAGAATGTTATAGCTTAGTGAAAAAAGGTTTACCTTTAGGAAAATGTATAGGTGGTCTCTGGACTCCATCTTGACCGACTAGTATGAGGGCATCGCTGGCCTGCGACCTATGAACGTGGACGTACACCACCTCCCACACGCAGACTTGTAGCGACATCGCCCAGTATACACTGGAATTAAACAATTTGATACTTTACTATCCTAATAGGTGAGCTATACTTAATAGAAAAAATAACGCTTATATCTTTTTATATCTCACTAGCTTTTACCCGCGGCTTTGCCCGTGTACATAAAATATAGCTTAAACAGCTTTCTATCGGTGAAAAAATTTTAGGAATCGGACCAGAACTTTCTTTGAGATCTCCTACAAACAAAAAAACTTAAAAACAAATTTTACCTCTTTATAATATTAGTATAGACAACGATAAATATGTCTGCTCATCATGTTTGTATTAAAATTTCAGGATCCGGTTATCGTATACTTTTTAGAATTTAAAAAATAAACCTAAGTATCAAATTTTTTGTTAGACTATATCAAATAAAGAACGCTATCTATACTTATAATAAATCTGTAGGTGGAGTATTTTAGTTGTGCGCGCATCACTTACAAGGTACAAAATCGATGTAGATAACTTTTATGGACTAAAATTGTTTGTAACTATACATATTACTTAGGCTTCGTTTTATCGCAATCGGTTGACTATATCGAAATGTATACTACATTCAGTGACTGTTAGGCAGTACGAAAATTCGCTAGGTCAGCTAGTAACAAAATTATAATAAATTCATAATTGTGGTAAATTTTGTGGTCCATCCTAATGTCCTTCATAAAACAAATCCGTAAAACTAAAACGCTGAAGACTTATTGAATTTTATTGAATAACTTCAAGGATTTAATAAGATACATTTTATGATAGACCCAGTAATATCAGTGATTGGCTACTAAAACCGAACTCTCTCATTTGATTGGATCGTAACTGGGATCTCATTGCTATCCAAGAATGTTACAGAAATACATTCTCGTATACTAGAAGTCTAAGCAAAGTAAATAGTAACTTACAATTTATTTGAGGATTGGGTCCGTGTATAAATAAAACTGCCGCTGTTACGTGACTTGCTTATTTATTTTTCTCACTTTTTTACAATACTATATTTAAAAACTCAATAATTTAACTCCACCGTTATCTTATCTCCGTTCAAAACTCGTCATCTATCTACTTTCTCTTTCATAGCCTTTCTTAAATAAACAAGCAAGTGACGTAGTCTCAGCAGTTTTGTTTCTACAAGAACGCGATCCACTAACACTACTTTTGTAACTACCACCTTAATTAATTTAGGTGATTATTTTACTTAAACGCGAATCTTTGTCTTTGTAGCAAATATGGTATATATTTTAATAACTTACTTTAAGTATTTTTATACTTAAGTTACGTGAAAACTCACACAATCATTAATACAATTGGTAAGAAAGGCAAACATTTATCATTCAGATTTAAAACTGTCTTATAAAATAACCACAAGTGCAAAGGAGAGACTATTAAAGCTTTCTACGAGGAAACAAACAGTAGTCGTAAAATAAAACTTAAAAGCTAGGCAAGCACATACAAGCACTACGTAAATAAAAACACGAGAAAGCAGGGCTTCTTAAATTTAAAACTCTTTAACCGGGAACAGTGGCCATAGTATAAAGAACTTTAAAAGTATTTACGCACTAAGCTCACAATACAAAAGCGCTAGGTTAATGCAAATACAAATACAAACACATACCAATCAATGCACAGAGGGCCGGCACAACGGCGGCGGTAGACCGTGCAGGTCGGCGCCAGGCTGCACAGAATATACGTGTGTTGGCACGCGGACGCATGCACTAGGTGGCAGCGGAGAGCACTACACATGACACTACATCGATAACATAGACTACGAAGCAACATAACAAATGATAAAGGTGAAAGATAACGTAGAACTGAAAGTACGCGTGAATTATTTTGACGCATCGTATCATCAAAATGAAAACAATCAAACACAAAAAATGAAAATCATTCACCTAATTTGCTTTTTTTATTACCACAAACTGCGATAATTTCATAGATGAAACAAACGTATAAAAACGATTTAATTCAAATATTATGGATTTAAGTTCAAGCGCCAAAATGATTCGAGCAACATTACAACATCAATGAAACATTGAATGCAAAACAAGGTGCTAACATATATAAATGATTTAAGTTTTCACTCTTAAGGAATAATTTAAATTCCATCTAGGAAACGCTGACTGAATAAAGCAGCGACTTTCAGGTAGCATTAAAATTTAGATATTCTAATTCCTATCACAAAAAACAGACTTCAAACACAATTCTCAGAAAGAATCTTAGCGTAACTGTATAATATTGAAAAAGAAAAAATTTGAAAAGTTGAGTAAAAGCAAGAGGTGTTTTAAGTAAAGACAAAAGAAAATACTTCGCTATTTATAAACACTTTTATAACGTACAATGTAAGTATAAATAAAGTTGGAGAAGTTACACTTAGGCGATAAACAGCTACAATAAACTTTACTTTGCACGTACATATAACTTTGTAAGCATTTACTTCAGAGGGCTTATTTTGAGAGGTAACTCGTCTTCAGTAATAATGGGTGGAGTAACGAGTTCAGTTACAGTGAAGGAACTCATTTAGATTAAAACAAACGAATGACTGTTCTTAATTCAAGTTATTGCTTTTCTCAACATGAATGTTGCTGTAACCAATCTAGGTAGGCTGATGAGATATTAAATTTTGAAATAGATCTTTATATTTATATTCTTTGATCTTGTCTTAAATTTCTATATTAAAAACACTACGAACAACAATAACGTGCTATGTGACTTAATAATATTTTTATACACAGAAGAATCAAGTTTACCTTTTGTCAATTCCTTCGCTCTCTGCATATCCATTCATCAACTGATTCGGGGTCCATTTGATGACCAGCCCCGCAGCAGTCTGATGGAGACTCAAGTACCCAGGCATCGGCTCTTCAATGTCTTTCTATAATTACAATTGTTTCAAACTCTTCAAAGTCAAATTATTCCGAAGTGTCTACTAAAATAATTATTTGAAAATCCATTTTCCAATCATAATCCATCTTTGGGAAAAATTCATCAATAGGTACTTCAATTTCAATTATGTCTGTCTAAATTAATTTAAAGTTCGAAACATTTATTAGAGGCGACTCGGCTGTAAAATAATTCTAAATTATTGAGATGACAAATAATGGGCTCTAAAGGCAGAAAATTTAACTTTGAGAGCGTCCTTGGAAATATAACACCGTAAAAATGAAGCCAATTTATATCTAGAATTTTTTCTCTTAAAAGTAACAAGAATGAGGTCATTCTGCCAGTTTACTCAAGCCCCGAGAATTCTCGCAACAAAATAACGCCGCAAAGTACACATATTGAATAAGCTACCCGAAATCCAGAACATTCAAGTAATTCAAAGTACCCGCTCGTATGATTGGTCCTGTCCCAAAGGACCAGCGGATCCGATCCGTTTCCCAAATTTAATAAAACTCAGCACACATCATAAACAAGAGCAAATAAATCTGTAGGAAAAAATGTTTTCTCACCGGCTGAACCCTGACATTGTTTTTTCCGTACAAAAGCGTGGCTGTCGAGTTTTGGTGTAAGCTTTCAACGTAGTCTTTGGCACTCGAACCGACCGCTTTGCTTGCACCTAAAGTAAAAGATTCACCTTGTAAGTTTCTCTTTAAAGCAAGTAAATTAAAAAATGTAACTACGTATTTTGCAGGAAAAACTTCTTAGAGAGAATACACTTCGAAAGTTCTACTGACCGTAAAGTTGTTAAAAACACCTTGTATTAAAAGTAGATAAGTTTACCTGGATTATTTGAGCTCCCGTCGTCGGAGGAAGCATTTAAACTTCTCTTGAAGTTTAATATTGGCCTTCGAACAGAAGGCGGTGTTGTGGTGCCCGCAGACATTCTGTGTCTTTGCACCTGTTTTTATTAATTACAATTACTTTATTAAGCTACAATAAAAAAATCAAACAATTATTTCTTCATCATCAACAATAACAGCATCAACATAACTATCCATTAGTTTTAATGCTAATCAAAAATGCTTCGTCAAAAATCTAATTTTGACAGCTCAGAAATACAGTGAATTCCACAACATCATCAGTGGCAGCAGAGAGATTGCTTTGGTTGCATGTTTTTGGACACAGAGGATAGGAAGACCATATGAGGAGATGGATCATAGTTTGTGTCATAGCTCTAAATCCTTACATTCATTGCCGCTCCATCGTGGACTTGAGACAACAAGAACAACAACATAGATACTCACAAGTTCGTCAGCAGGAGGATCCGTCCAGAAGCAAGCTGGTGGCTTAGCTTTGGAGTACTCCAGGGCGCAAGGACCAACCAGCAAGGAGCTCAGAATGCTGCCGTAGTCAGGGTCAGCCACCAAGGCGTCTCGCTCGTAGTAGCGGTTCGCGTTGTTAACTAAATGCTCGATGATCTTCGACAGTTGACGCTCGAATAACGCTATGCGGATCCAAAGGTATCTGTAGGCAAGAAAAAGGCCAATGAAAGCAAAACATGATCAATTTAGTCTAGTTTCTGAAATCAAATTGATGAACAAGGATCAAATTCGCTTTAACTTTGTTTATTAATTATTGGAATACCAACTAAAGTTACATTAGACCGACGCTCACGTAGACCACACCTGATTTGTCTGCTCTGCAAGTCTAGTTTTCATACAATATGTATGGAGACCGAAGCGCCCAGATCAGCGTAAGTGGCACACGAGTGCGCAGTGTAGTTCAGTTCTACTTTTGTACCACAAGCCAGTATCGGAATAATACTAAATCCCTGAGGCAAGACTGGTGTCAGATTTTTTCGCTTTTGACTGTCCGTGGTGGCTTTCAAGAACCTACAAATTACAACCGAAACCAATGGCTTAACGTCCTTTCAGAGGTACGAAGGGGTCATCCGAACATTGTTTCAAATCCAATCCATCTTCGGTATGTATTTATGCCCCATGGTTTATCAGAACACAGAAATACACCACTATCTCAAAATGAGCGCTGTGAAGGAAAAATTCTTCCGAACTGCTATGACATACCAGGGGAGATTGGAAAATCGATCCAGAAACTAGACGAGAAAGCTAAAGCAAAAAGATATTACAGATATATAAATAGATATCATAGGAATTAAAAGGAGATGTCTTTACTGGAAGGCACACTCGAGCTGCCATTACATATAGCGCATCTACTAATAGCTAATGCTGATTGCAGATATAACCAGTGAAAAAATTTTGGCCGGCGGTTGTTTCATAGCACAAAATACATTAATTTATAAACACATAAACGTCAATTTAAGCCACCTTATTATAATGTAAATAGCAATGTCCTTGTGTTACAAAACCACTTTATCCTCATTTCAAATCCGAGTAGATCTTGTACCTTCATCGTAGATATAGCTTATAACCAATCAAAAAAACATGGGCAAAGTTGCAGAGTATTGGAATTTAAGACAAAGAGGGATTAGGTAGCCAGCTCCAACACCCGTCAACCGTCGTTACCCTGAATCCTAAGTACGTGTGATATATTATGTATTAGGTAAAGGAACAAGGGCAGAACACATACATAAATCTTGTCACATATTCCTAAGCGTACCTAAACTCTTAGAGAGAAATGGTAATTCATTTCTTTTGCGACGGAAAAATCAAAGAAATATGCGAGCAAAATGGAGATTTTTAGTCTCCGTTGTAAGCCTCGAGAGGCAGCCATTAATAAAGATCGCTGAGAAACAAAGAGTTATCAATATTGTTTGCTTTAATACTTTTTTGCACAACTTTTCTTTCTTTTTAGATTTCTAGATTAGATTCCTAAATTCGAGAGATAAGTTCAATAATTATATCCCCACCAACTCATATATCGACTTTTACGTCATGTATTTAATACACGTTTAGGTCCTAAAATACGAGTATATAAGCTGTAATATAATTTGAATTTAGAGTTTGTAATTTCAAACTATGAGAAAAATCTATATTTAAAAATCCATTTGTTTTTTTTTAGCCATTACTGTCTCACTGTTGGATAAAGGCCTCCACCAATTCCTTGCAGACATTCTTCTCCCATGCTGTCTCGAACCAGTCCTTGTGGTACGCGTCTGAATCATCTCGCAACCTCTTTCTGCGTCTCAACGGCACCTTCTCCTTACGGGAAACCACTGCATAGCGACTCTCGCTCAGCGGTCAGATGGATGTCAACGATGTACCGGTGGCGCATTGCTGTACGTCTGGCGTTCCGATGATGGAACGGACATGCAGGAATTAATTATGCAATTTCGACGCACACTCCCCAAAATGCAACCGGTAGAAAATCGTCAAGCTAGCAGCTCGGCGTCGAAGACTTTATCATCAAATCTTTTCTTTTTCATCTTTTCGAGTTGATTTTATCTTTTAGATAGTTTTGCGTGAATGAAAATTGATGCCATAACCATATTGTTCGATACCGCAGCTGCGCATAGTTTTTACGGTACTCAATAGCTACTCGATCGTTCAGATTCTTTATACTATTGATGATCTTAAGGCGTATAGTCCCTTGAACCATCTGACCGAAATTATGTGGACGCAACTCTCGCACTCGCCTAGGCGGCAGTTCGCAAATCTGTGCATTTATTTGCGGCCAGCAGCGCCCGGAAAGCGCTTTAAATCCATTTTCTCTGCGAGAAATTGATTGATTTACATATGCAATGTTCACTTTGAAGAATATTTAACCACCAATTTTTATGTGTAAAAATGTTTCTAAAGGTCCAAGCCGTTTCGAAGGTTTAGGGAAAAGTTGCGAAATTGCTAAATATTTTTTTTGACAAAAGTATTAATAGCACGAAAAAATCAAATGTTAATAATGTTGTTCATGAATCTTTAATAAACATATATTTTTTTCAAACCTGGCCGTTACAGAGGAGTAGACTACAGAAAGTCACTGTTTTATGGTACTTTTCGGGCGCTTGGCCCTTAACAGGTACTTGCAATTTTATAATCGGAGTTTAGATTTAAAGGCTTCATTCGTCGCTTTTCTTCAGTGGTTAATATTTAGATGTTAACAACGCAAGACGGATCATCGTAAGCAAGATCGGTCGTTGTGGCGTCGTTTGTAATAGATCTATGCCCAGCAGCAGACGTCTTTCGTCTGAAAAATGATGATGATGATGATGAACGCAAGAGAGAGAAATTAACTCCCTAGTTTTTCGATACGTTAGAAACCAGAACAAAAAAAGATATGCGTAACAATTCACTCAATCTAAACACAACTTCAAATCATTTTATTTCACATAGACCTACAGGGACACTTATAAATTGTTAGATGCTAGTTCACAGTTCCAATTGTCATTTTCTATTGAGAAGAACCGGCAAAATACTACCTACCATTTAAAAAAAAAATATTGATTTTACAATATTTCCATATTACATTACCTATTAGCTTCACTCCCACATTTATCGTCTTTCTCTCTTTTATTTTCTTTAAATAAGTAAACTTGAATTCATCATCATCATCATCATTTCAGCCGATAGACGTCCACTGTTGGACATATGCCTCCCCGAAGTGTCGCCATAATGAACTACCTGTGCGTCTCGCATCCATCGAATTCCCGCAACCTTTACCAGGTCATCGGTCCACCTTGTAGCAGGCCTTTCAACACTACGTCTTCCAGTATGCGGTCACCAGAACCTTTCGGCCCCAACGGCCATCTGTTCTGCGAGTAATGTGCCCTGCCAATTACCTACCACTTAAGTTTGGCGATTCTTCGTGCTATGTCAGCAACCTTAGTTCTCCTGCGGATATCTTCATTGCTGATTCGATCACGCAGGGAACTTTAATTGGTTTTTGTATATTGGTAAAAATAAGAAACCATATACAAGGTGTAAGGGTCAGCCCTCCACAAACTTTAAGGGTTTCCTCAGTAGACGAAACTGAACAACTTTCCACAACACTTTTTTTCAGGAAACGAAAAAAAAAATCCGCCTCACCATACAAAATTATAAACTTGATTGGACAGTTTGTGTGGAGAGGCCGAATTTTTTTTTCGTTTCCTGAAAAAAAATTTTGTGGAAGGTTGTTCAGTTTCGTCTACTGAGCAAGCTCTTAAAGTTTGTGGAGGACTGTCCCTTACACCCTTTATACACCGTTAAATTTTGATCGTTTTAATCCTGTGGACCGTCGATCCGGTACATGAAACACTATCGATTTGTAAAGATAAAATTAAAAACGCCGACTACTACCTACAGGTACAAGGTCATCAAGGTACTTATCATTATGCCTGAGATAAACAAAAATTGTGACACTTATGATTCGCTTAAAATCCCCGATGTTTGCTCAGAGACCTGAAAACTACTACCCTCATACTTAACAGGCTAGCTGTCTATCTAGCATTTGTTGATTTAGGATATTTATACTGTACTGTATTGGACGACCCGAGCCCTATATTCCAAGAAAATTACGTCGACACTTCTAGTAAAACATTTCAAGATTCCGATACAGAAAAACCAAACCCCACTTTAGGAATAATGGTTTTGGAACACACTAGAAGTATATTACATTTTCATAGAAGTGGAAAAAGTTGGTCACCGGAGCCTTGGCGTGGGTGTTATTTTCATAAGAGGCTTTCATCGAGGGCTGCAATGACAAACTATGTGTATCAAACCATGTTTTTTAATACACTTACGAAGACAGAACTAAACATGTATTGACGGGGGTCGACGCGCGCCCAGCCTGATACGATAAATGTAGTTAAGTAAGAGCACGCGCACTTTTCACCACTAGTGCGAAAAACAGGCAATTGCGTGTCTAAAATCAGTGGGCTATCCCACCGCTTTTGAGTAAATGTGTTGAAAACTTATTATTACTCTACCATACCTACGAAGCGAAAATATTGCTTCTAATCAAACGATAGTACTCAAAAATCCAATAAAAATGCTCATTATTATCTTAGTTACGAGCCAACATAAACTGCCTTTATAGGCGGCCAGTCTAGGGAAACCTAACGACAATGAAAAAACCACTTTATCGCCCCGACATAAGACTGAAAGCTACATTGAAATAATTATGTACATCTTCTATAAAAGGTGACGTCATAAAGCAGGAACAATCTCGTAAAGAACGAACATTACGAAGGTACACAGTTTTTATAACGTTACAAATAAAATTTGCCCTTCAGAAGGTCGTTCAGGTGCTTATTCAAAGTTATGAGGTTATCTTTTTTGTTTTTTAACTTACTGGAGCAGTTATGAGACTGAAAAACAAAGGAATTATATTAATTAAGCTACATTTGGATTCTGGTCCTATTATTAAGTCAATTCTGTGAAAATAAATTAGTATTTCTTTAGCGCGTGTGGATAATTTCTATGCTATAATGAGGAAGAAGGCCTTGTGGTGTGACGAGAAAGTATATAAAGTGAGAAACGAGTACATTAGAGGAAGTTTGAAAGTGGCGCCAGTGACTGAAAAGTTGAAAGGAAATCGTTTGTCTTGGTATGGTCATGTGAAGAGGAGGGATGAAACGCAAGTTGCTAAAAGAGTTCTGAGTATACATGTAGATGCATGGAGAGGCAGAGAGAGGCCAAAGAAAAATGGATGAGTTGTGTGAGGAGTGATATGAAAGAAAAGGGAGTTAGCGATAGCGTGATGGATGACAGAACAGAATGGGAGAAAAAAAACGTGTTGCCGTGACCCCAAGTAATACGGGATAAGGTCAGGAAGAAGAAGAATGAGGAACAAGGCTGCCTTGTTGTTAAGCAGATCTTGGACCAGCTCTAACGGCTTGCTTCGAACCTTAGCCGATAAGCATGATGCGCCAGTGATCAATCATTGGTTTCGGTTGCTGGTGCGACAATAGGTTATGTTTTTTAGGTGTTACTAATCCTTTAGCGGATAAGTTGTTATCCAGTGTTATTGGTGAATTTAAAAAAATACATTCATAGCTATGAAACAAATGAGGAGAGACAGTTAAGGGAAAGTACGCGTAGGAAAGACTTTAAAAATAAAATAATACCTCAACTTAATATTGTTCAACATAGTCCTCAATATCAAGCAGTGCGAATTTTTAACAGGTTGCCCTTGGACTTGAAGAGTATAATTTACACGAGCTCGTTTAAGTCAAAGCTCAAAGCTTTCCTTTTGGAAAAATGTCTTTATTCGGTGGACGATGATATGTCAACAATTTAAAATATATATGATATCTATTAATTAATGTGAGACTGAGTATTGTTCGATAGTAATAATGTAAGTAGTAATTGTATTGACATTAAATTTTATTTTATTTTGTTATTTTTCATAATTAATTGTATTTATACTTGTAATTAATGTAGTTCTAAGTAACTTCAAACACAATACAAATTGTTCTTGAATAAATAAATTTAAATTTAAATAACATTATTTTTAGGGATATTGTGGGAGCGAACGGCGACGGCGACCTCTCACATCCGACCCTAGTACGGAGTGTAAAGATATGGGAAGCAGTCACCTTCTTCTGCGAAGCAGAAACGCGAGGGAGAGAGGTGGTGGAACGTATGATAGAGCGGCAATCTTCACTCCCCAGGCTGTAGACCAACAGGAGACGCCCTAGGAATCGGGAGTTGCGGAGCGATTCTTAGCCACTGCAGGCGCGGTCTTCAAAACTGAGAACAATAGGGAGCTCGCCGTCTGATAAGAACCAGACATGCCTCAAATGTCAGGGCTGTGGGGTTGTTGTTCAAAAGAGCCACCGCGGCTCTAGAACGTAAAAGGCCACTCAAGAACCACGGGTGGATTTTTTCAGTATAAATCTGACACACGCTTTAGCTCCACCCACAGCGGGAGAAGTTGAAGTGTGTTGATAATTTCCAATCCCCAAAAAAAAACTGAGCAATGGCGAGTCGGATTTGCGCACTGAGGGTTCCGTGCAAACTACTATTCCTGAATGGAGTCTCGAAGATTTTTCCGAATAGCAATATTTTTTCGATGACATAGGTGTTACCTATGTCACAATACAGTTTTCAGATTTATTCCTATACCTGTGCTACAAGACCTTGTTTTGTGCCAAACTTCAGGATTCTGAGTCAACGGGCAGTACCCTATGAATTTCGATCTTTGGGAGTATCAAAATATACGTTTTTTTACATAATCGGCCTTATATTTTTTATTCGTGAATTTAGAAGTTTGATTTTTACACAGCCGGAAGGGACCGCAGGCTTGAATATATGGTTTAAATTTCAACTCGACACCTTCACGCGTTCTTGAGATAAAGGGTCTTGGCAGACAGACGAACAGACAACAAAGTGATCCTATAAGGGTTCCGTTTTTTCCTTTTGAAATACGGAACCCTTAAAAGGGCTTAAAATATCACGACCTAAATCCTAAACACATAATTCTTGGCACAATCGGCAACCTAATCGAAAGTCTAACTGGCGATTTTAGAGCATTCACGATTTATTTTTCTAAGTTGGAATGTTCGGGGTTTATACTCGATACTGAATGGATATTGTTAAAAAAATTAAGGACACGAAATCAACAACAAGAGCATGACAGTTCAGACAGATGCTTCAAAATCTTAAATGATATTTAAAGCTAGAAAAATCACTTCATAAACGACTATAAAATCAAATTTTCTTGCGTTTTTCGCCCGAGCCAAAGCGAGCACGCTTATCGGGGCCGACTATAACCAATGCTTACTGGGTCTACGGGATTGTTTAAAAAATCACTGCAGCCTGGAAACGCAAAGAGTAAATAAAATGAAACGGGCGGAAACGTCCTCTTGTTCCACCCAAAACGGTAGGAGTTAATTGATGATTTCTCAATCCAAAAAAAAGGAAAATTAAGTGACACAATCGACACAAAAGTGACCTTTTCTTTGTATTTTTTTTTTCAAATATCTTTTCATAGTAAATAGAAAACTTTTTACAAAAAAAAAATACCGACATCAATGTTAAAAACACTGAAAAGTATAAAATAACTTTAATTTCGGAAGTCGGTGTTTCTATAATAGTTTTGTCTCTTCGTTATTTAACACCGACTTCCGAAATTAAAGTTATTTTGTACTTTTCAGTGTTTTTTAACATTGATGTCGGTATTTTTTTTTTTTGTAAAAAGTTTTTATTTTACACTTCTTAGTTATGGTACCACCACTAAAAAGTACCCCTCAGACAAACTTAAATAACTTATAGCCACAGTGCATCTCATAACGATTCTAATAATCCCATACACGGTTAGATTACATTAATTTACCTTCTGGCTTCATCATCAGATCAGTTCAATACATCCCCCCCCCTTTTTCTGTCAGTCAGTCATCGACTACACGTATAAACAAAGCAACTTTACTTGTAACCACAGTTCTGCTGTGATCCTATGAGGAGTTCTGTTCCATAACTTCGAAGTTCATATCAGATAATAACAATATTTATATTATGGGACCAACTTGGAAGCATAACCTTTCAATCAAAAAAAAAATTTTCAAAACCGGTCCACAATTGACCGAGATATCGGTGAACATACATAAAAAAAAAAAAAACATACATTCAGCCGAACATAGAACCTCCTCCTTTTCGAAGTCGGTTAAAAATGAATTATTTCTAAGACACCCTATATTGAAACACGCTCGAGTTGGCGCTCGAGTACCTACCTACCTACACTAACATGTCTGGCAACATTCAAAAAGGGGTCACAAACTTTTGGGTAGAAATAAATTCAAGCCGCGTATCCCAGTGTTTTGCATGGTAAATTGCCAGACTGTTTTGAAGTTAAACAGTGTTGAGGCGTAACGTGAAATACGATAAATTCAATTTTACGCCCTCTTAGCTCAATGATCACGCTTCGTAAGTGGTTTTACCCTGGAGTGACGAGCTTATTGACTTTCTTCTTTATTGACAACTAGCTTTTGCCAGCGGCTTCGCCCGCGTACATAAAATATAGCCTATGTTGCTCAGGAATAAAGCAGCTTTCTAACGGTGATAAAAAATTAGCAATCAGACCAGCCCCCCTAGCCAAGTTACAACCAGTTTGTTTCGAATTCCGTTCTCTAATCGGTAACGCCTCGGTGACAGCAATTGTAGAAAACGATAAGTTGGTAGCCATGTTGACGCGCCTGAGTCGGCCGCTCTTTCTACAATATAGCGTTTGTATAACAAAGGATGTAGCGTTAAACATTGTAGAAACGATTTTGAACGATGTGAACTTGGCTACGAATTGTCTATTCGTTTGTTCTGACCTCGCGACTTTACGTTGAGATGACGTCATTCCCATCGCTTTTCGACAGCGTTAACGATTGCAGAATAACAACTTGGCTAAGCGTGCAGTACTTCTAGAAATTACCTCCTATAAACAAAAAAACAAACTTTACCTCTTTATTATATTATTATTAGTGTGGATAATAATCACTTTACTTTTAATACACAACTTTTGTAATCTACTTTGGTGATTTTTCCCGTAGCAAGTAACTGTATTACAAACTATGGATATGATTTTTTAGGGTTACGTACGTCAAAAGGAAAAACGGAACCCTTATAGGATCACTTTATTGTCCGTCCGTCCATTTGTCTGTTTGTCTGTCAAGTTATCTCAAGAACACATGGAGATATCGAGAAGAATTTTTTTTTTTCTATGATTTATATTTGCACGCCGAAATTAAAGGCAGAATAAGAGATCAATTTTATTTATGTTGTCAACCTTCTGTACCTTATTTACGCAAATAAACGATTTATTATTAATTAAAAACACACATACACTATGGTATGCGGTCCTTTGAAGCCGTGAAAAAATCAAACTTGTGAGCTAACGAAAAACAAAAGATACTTTTTGCGATTTATGTCGACCGTATCTTTTTTTTCGTTAACTCAGAAGTTAGATTTTTCACAGCTTCAAGGGACCGCAAACCTGAGTATATGGTTTTAATTTCAACTCGATACGTCCACACGTTCCCGAGATAAAAGGTCTTGACAGACAACAAAGTGATCCTATATGCGTTCAGATTTTTCCTTTCGAAGTACGGAATCCTAAAAAACGTACGAAGCGAATCGGTGAACAAAGCAAACTCAGTATTAACACAAGCATTAATTACTTCACGTTCTGGGCCCAACACAAAGGCCGTGGCCCACCACATAAAGGCGGGTTTTCCTGTAAAACCGAGGCTTTTGTGAGTTCACCGTTTGAGGAACGCTAATAAGAGACCTCTGATTATTTACTTTTACGATCAAAGAACAAACCACTGATGGCTTGTCAATTTCCAGTTCTAAAATAATGCGCATCACGCTATATTCCTTCAAGAGAGAGGGGTATCGTTAATTCACTGGCTTGCCAGGTCACAAAAGAGCCTCGAGCCTGGTCCTTATTTGACCGGCGGACGACGAGGTATCCATTGCTCGTCGTTTTCTACACTTAACTTAATCCTGAAATCTTCCTCTGTCTATATCTATATTCTTTATCTTAACTTAATATTATAAAGAGGTAAAGTTAGTGTTTTTTTTTTCACCGATAGATAGCTGCTTTATTCCTGTGTTGGCATAGACTATATTATATGTATGCGAGCGAAGCCGCAGGCAAAAGCTGGTAATTAATTAGTTAGATATCGCCGGGCGCTCGCGCGTGATTTCGCGACATTCGGTTGAACATTAAGATTATTAAAAGTCCGCGTAGATTATTAAAATTTTGAGCGTTTTATTTATTGAGTATGTATCTAAGAATGTAAATAAGAAATTCTTCATAAAGTAGTCTGTAAATTTCTAAAATAAGCAACCTTTCCATTTTTCCGTATTTATACTTATTTAAATGCTCAAGATCGAAGGGTTAGTATAGGTTCTAGCCACAAGCTTTCCTTATGAAATTACTCATGAGAGATTATGATTTGTTATGGTATACGTACTATAGTATTTTGTACATCTACCTACCTATCTAATGAAAAACCATATCACACTAAAGGTCGATACCTGATAGAATCATGACCTATAAAATCGTTAACTCGATAATTTTACCTCACTAATGAGTCCCAAAATTAGGTACCTTATTGTTATAATTGGGTTCACTTATGGGGTTGAAGTTGGGTCCCCTTTAGTTACCCTATAAGGGTACCTAATTAATTCGATAATAACTAATAACTGTATTAATCAACAGGTGTACCAACTTCACCCTCCTCAAAGATAACAAGATTTCGTACACTTATTGACTAAAATTGACTTTAAAATATCCACATATTGAGAACTCGTCGAATTATACTCTTTTCTTTTCTTATTGAAAAAGTAAAAACTTGAAAGGGAATGGTTTGTCTTGGTATGGTCATGTGAAGAGAAGAGATGAAACGCTTGTTACTAAAAGAGTTATGAGTATACATGTGGATGGATGGAGAGGGAGAGGGAGGCCAAAGAAAAGACGGATGGATTGTGTGAGGAGTGATATGAAAGAAAAAGGAGTTAGTGATAGCGTGACGAGTGGCAGGACATGAAAGAAAAATACTAGTTGACACGAAACCAAGTAATATGGAAGATGATGATGGATTGTTATGGAAAAAAAATAAAAATTAGGTAGTGTAGAGTAGAGTATGGTAGAGTAGGGTAGAGTAGGGTAGAGTAGGGTAGAGTAGGGTAGAGTAGGGTAGAGTAGGGTAGAGTAGGGTAGAGTAGGGTAGAGTAGAGTAGAGTAGGGTAGAGCAGGGTATGGTAGGGTAGGGTAGGGTATAGTAGGGTAGAGCAGGGTAGGGCAGGGTAGAGTAGGGTAGGGTAGGGTAGAGTAGGGTAGAGTAGGGTAGAGTAGGGTAGGGTAGAGTAAGGTAGAGTAGGGTGGAGCAGGTAAGAGCGAGAGAGAAGCAGCGCGGGCAAAAGTAATTATCCAATAAACATATTTTCTAGAACCACTGAAAAAGCTCTAGCAATCGTTGATTTAAAATGCTAGCAATCAGGCTTACGGAAAATTGTTCTACGAATCTATGAACTGTAAAACAATTTCCGCGCGCTGCAAATATAGCAACTTCAAGGGAATACCAATAAAGAAATTCTTTTATTCATAAAGATTTTTGACCGTAGTATTCTTGCACTTATCATGGTTAAAATTGGTAGTATATATTTAATGTCTTTGTTATAATACAAAAATTTAGAGTGAGTTGCACCAAGCCTAAAAATTCGGTTAAGTTAAATACTGACTGCACCAATTAGTACATTTCTTGCGAAATAAGCATCACTTATGTACCTTTTTTCTAATTCCTTCTTCTTGTTTTATTCTTTAGCTGGGTGTGTATTTTTTCATTGATATAAACTAGTGCTTAACTATGATCTTTTCTGATGTTAAGCAGTGATGCAATCGTTTATGGTGAGCTTATTGAGTCTCTTGAAGACACCCATATTATAATCGGGCAAGAGGACCGCTGCAGGCAAATTATTACAGTCCTTCGTTAATCGCGGTATAAACGACGAGGCGAAATACTTAGTCCGGTTGTAAAAGTTATTTTTTTTTTTTAATTTTTTACAATAAAGAATATAGAAATAAACAAATAATTTTGACGGAAACTTTAACGCAGCTCTTGATATTAACCGCTCTTTATGCATAAGTGTATTTAATAATAATCGGCAGCCAAAATCAAGTTATAATTCTCTGGAAAATTTGTTTTTCAAGGGCTCGTCTACGTGTATTCAGTCACTAATTTGTTTGTTACATGTTCATTTGACAAGATAAACATCCCCACGCCTCTCTGAAATATTTGTTTACAAAATAAACAACTACCCATCAACACAAGCCGCGGTTGTACTAACAATTTGCATGTAACAGGCGCCTAGAGTTCGGTAGAATAAGCTTACTAATGACTGGTTCAGTTTCAAGTTGACCACTTTTTTAAACATACGCGTTAAGAGGCTGCTTTTCCACTCGCCTATCGTCAACATCGAGTATGCTTAAAATCTTGTTGCTTTATCTAAAAGCAATCCAACGCGATGTTTGATGAAGAGGCAACGCGAAAAAAGGTAGATAACGCCTGAAAACTCTGTTGGCATTCGGTAATTCCGTGATTAACTTGAATATTTTACAAAACTTATTCCAGGAATTACGTGATTTTTTTAAACCCTTAAAAGTTTTTGAAAAAAAAATTGTCGTCATTTAAATCTTGATTTTTATTATTATATTTTTTTTTTTTAATTTTTGGTTACATTATGAAGGGTCAAAGTTCGTGCAAAATAGCAGATTTTCAGTGGTCTTTACTAGATTACTCTTACACAAATTTCTAAATTGATTTTAATAGAAGCCTAGATAGATCCATAAGATATATAAGTTTCCAAAATATCGAATGAAAAGTGTCGCGTATCGCGTAATCGCGTAAGATTGGTTGTATAAAAAACAGTGAAAATGTATGTCAAATTACATACCCTTAATTACAAATACCTGGATTTTTTTTTGAGGATGGTTACTTGTGATGGCCCTGCGGTTAAGACACCCGCGTACATTGTACGTACAGCTAAGGAAGGAAATTCCTTTCTGGAGTCTGTGTTTCCCGATAGCTACAACCTAGGGGGTCTTTAGGTCAAGAGAGTCACAACGTCTTACTTTTTATCCCGGTTATAAGTTCCCTTGAGATAATTCGAACACTCGCAGCCAAAACCGCTGACAAGTACCTACCTAGTCGATAAACGTAATGCAAAACGCGTCTCATATAATTTACACAAGAGAGCAGTTGTGGCCGAGTGGTAATAGCTCCAACTTACGAGTTCCAGGTTGCGGGTTCGAACCCAGCCAGGCGCATTACTTTGTGTATTTTATTTCATCACCACTGCTCTCAAAACGGTGAAGGAAAACATCGTGAGGAAACCAGCATATCCTAGAACCAAGAATTCGAAGACCTGTGACATTGACCAACTCGCACTGGGCCCGCGTGGTGGATTACAGCCCATTCCCTGTCCTAGAGGCCTGAGTCCAACATGAAAAAGGCTGAAGATTATGGTGATGATGATGTTCCTTTGAGATAATTCGAACACACGCAGGCAAAACAACTAACAAATGCAATTACCTTCTCAGTCAATAAACGTAATGCAAAACGCGTCTCATATAATTTACATTACAAAGCACAAGGACATATTTAAGATGGCTTCTGAATTTAAGCTGAAACCGTAACAATTCATGCCAAATCTTTCCGTGCCACGCTGACTCTATGCGGAATTATATTATTCAAGTAATCGTTACCTATAATTTGCTTCGGTAAGTGGAACGAACGTGAAATGCGATTACGAAATAATTGGATTGCATGTTATTATTAGCTTTTGCATTTTTTTTACAGCATTTAGTCAGTCCAAACTCAAAGGATTTATTTCAAACTGTATTGTGAGGGTAGTTTTGTAAAACCAATAACAGTCTAAAAGATACATTTTAATTATATTTTGTGCCAAGTTTGTTACAACAAATAAGAATTTTGGGTTAAGCTCGCCTGTGTACATCGGCTTTCTTACATTGAATAATGTGTAAATTTATGTACAGTAAAGAATAAAGAATAAGAAGAATCCTCCATACAATCTTTAAAATCCCCTAAATTGTTCAATTGAGGGTAGTTCTGAAAACTAATAATTACAACCATTATTACTTACTTAGATTTGAAAGTTAGCACAAATAGTACCTACCTATTTGTGCTAACTTTCAAATCTATTAGCACACGAAATTTTAATGTAATTTTGCTTGCAAACAAAATTCCCTCTTTCTAAAAAACCTTAAGTGGTCGCCTACGTCATAAAAGCTTTGATATTCTATTATTAGATATTCTATTCTAGTATTTCGGCCATGTATTGATATGTCAGTCAGTCATGTGAGGACTATGTTGATTACTTTTTTTTTCTCGTAACCGTATGTCTGGCAATTTGAGTATTTTCTGCGGCCTACCCAAATGTCCTTTCCTTGGTATTGTTCGTCAAATCATTGAGCTCCTTAGTAGTCCTGAGTTGAGCTTTGCGAATACTGACAAATGCTTGCACTAACTGCACGGGTCCACTCTAATTTGTATGGTTATTTTTTCAAAAGACCATCTCAAACATCATGGATACTCTTTTAAATCAGTAAATAATTATAAAAATGTCGAGTCTGTCTAATAAGTTAAACGACTTGGGTAATTATTAGGATTTAATGAAATCAGATGTAGTCAACACGGGTTCAATAATTAAGGTTGATTAAGAGATAGAGATCATTGTTTACTAACAGAAGAACCTTATAAAAAGTACCGAATATAAGTATTTTTTAAATGATTAAATATTATACAAAATTCCCAAGTCGGTTGACTTATTAGACAGACTATATATCGTTAATGTTGAAATTATAAATATATGTGAGGACAATGTAGAAAAACATGGACGTAAGAAGCGTCTCGGTAAAATTTCAACGCTCTTCTGAAAACGGTGAAAGGAAACATCGTGAGGAAACTGGTAGGCTTGTATTTGTGTTTGATTACTGGTATTGGAGTCAACCTCTATGAAATGCAGATGGTATGTATAAAATTTTATGAATCGTGTCTATAGGGGCAAAAGTGAAAAACTTTTACCAATAAAAAACCCAACAAAGGTAAAGTATTTGTATTGGGTCCACTTAATGACCTTTTGGAACCTTAATCGCAATCCAACGGTGAAGGAAAACACGTAAACAAACCTGCCTGTCCATATTTGTGTTCGGTTAATGTTAATTGAGTCAACCTTTATCAAATATACATTGTCTTTTGGATGGAACTAAGTTTGTAATCATTTTAGTGATTCTTCAACGATGAAGGAAAATATTATAAGAAAACCGATATGCTCATACTTGCACACAGGCACTGTGATACTCGTTTTCGAATTCCGAATCGGTCACTTCAACAAACATATTATTGGTCTTTTTGGAACCAAAATCACAATCATATTAATTGTGACATCCACAAAATGTAAGGAAAAAAGTCGTATGAAAGCCAGCTTTTTTTTTTTGAAGGAGTGATATCATCTCATCACTTCTCCCGCTGTAGGGCAGAGCGGGAGGACGTGTCAGATTTTTACTGACTAAAACCATTATGTTCTTTCACCTTGCGTTTCAGGACCACGGGTTTCCCTTTCAGAATTCAGCTTATGTAGATCTTGGCCCTGCTGGAACCCTACAGTTATGCTTCTTTGTGCTCGGCTATTGGTAATAAATATAGTCACCCCAGTCAATTACAGATGATCTTTTTCGAACATAATTCACAATTATATTTGTAAGATGCACCAACCTCTCAGTAGCTATGCATTCACGGGGTAAACTACCCTGACTCATAGAAGGCCGAAGGCTGATGATTTAAAAGAGAGTCCATTGAGTTTCTTGCATGTTCTTCTCCATAGAGATCTAAGCTTTGGAACGTGCAATTTAGCTAATTTAGCTTCACTTTTCTTGGACTGACCGACATTTGACTATTCAAAAGTGCTTGCAAATGGTCTATTTGAAATAAATGATTTTTTTATTTTTGATTTTGAAGTAGTGGTAACATCATTATTTTAATTATAGTACCTTTGACCACGATATACGATGGTGTGGTCGACGATTGACGTACGCTTGAAGCGTCATCGCACATGGGCTACATGCCACAGCCACAAACGCCGCCACGCGATGCTAGAAGCGGCCACAAAGGAAGTTGAAGGCACTTTTGGCCAGTGGCTGTTTCTTTTATTAGCCCATACGCGAAGTATCATAAATGCGCGAGTGACCTGTGACATCTTGTATCGGCGTTTAGTGGCCAATTCGAGCCACAGGAAACCAGTAGCGGCGATTTGTAGCGTGTTATCATTTGTGACGGCCACCAGCGTCAACCGTGTGCTGCGAATCCATGTAAAATTTATGAAACCTACAGGAAATATGCCGGTGGCGGCGTTTTGTGGTTGTGGCCGGTGACCCTTGTGTGACGACCCTTACTTATTTATTCTTAACCTTTTAAATGTCTTATGTTACACAGTTCGACATAAGCCATTGTCTTTCTATTGTGTCTCTAATTACGGCATTCGAAGAGTTAATCCTCAAGTTAATCCCATCAGCCTGATTATAATAAACCAAAGCTTTACTCGTGAAGAACCGAATATACTTTGAATTGTACAATAAAAATAAAAAAGGAAAACAGACGAATAAAAAAAAAGATATATCAAATGTATCTTTCTTGTACGAATATATTGAATGTATTGTGCTAGCTTTGCAAAACGATTTCCTATTAATATACAATACGAGTCGGTAAATCGATTTTCCCTTTACTAGCTTAACCGAAAAATGCCGAGTAGTTTCCTTAGGAAATTTTCCTGATAGAAATAGATTTATATTTTGCTATAATGCTATACATGTCTACGATACACGTGCGATCCCTAAATTAGTTGAATTTTATGATTTAATTCATTAAACCTCAAGCGAACGCCGGCTTCGCACACCCATTGTCTTTCTATTGTGTCTTTCATTTTCACGATTGAAAGGTTAACTAGTTGCTGTCAGCGGCTCCGCTCGCATGACAGTAGAAAATTATCCCAATGGAATATACTACTTGATAAAAACTATCCTACATATTCTAATAATAAAGTGGACCGGCTATCATTGTGCCGATTATCGTGTCCACCAATGGCCTTATAGCCAAAAGCTTCGACGACCTGATTCTGTCGAAGCTGTCATTGCGCGGTTGGATCAAGGGCCTGATCCAGAAAGCACCCCTGGACGCCGTCTCCAGGGTTGCTGCTTTCAAGATTCAAGATTCACGCAATCAAGATTTTATCAAAATAGATAACTTTAAAAAATTACCTACTAAAGTAGGTAATTTTTTAAAGTTAACTTAAAATAGCCCATTATGAATAAATCACTTTCAGGGTGTACGTTTATTATGTTGGATTTTGTGTTAATTTTCTTCAATATAATTAAAATGTTTTTTTATAAATATTATTGTAAAAGAAGAAAATGAGGTTTTCATTTCACCTACTTCACTATACAAGCAGTTGCAAAATATTCTCAAAGTGTTTTTATATTTCTTAGAAAAATCCGGAACTGGTAAATTCTCAGAATCGAAGGGTTTCAATCAACTTGTTTATGTAAATCCGTATTAAGCAAACTGAACTTCCCTCTCGATAAAACTTTAGTAAGTTAATAATAATCACAAAAATGTTGATCGCATTTTGTTGTTGAGGATAAAACTTAACTACGTAAAATAATTATCAATAAAATGTGCGTGTAATCTACAAATACCGGCACGAATCTTGAGCGCTCGTCGAAAGAGTCAGGATCAATTTGCGCATCGTACACATCGTCGAGCCAATCACTGTAACTGCAAAGATGTATTTACTCCCAGCTCGCGCGTCTCACTTCATACCACTAAATCAAATCAAATCAAATCATTTTTTTAGTCAGAATATGGTACATAATTATGGTCTTGAAATAAATTATTAGTCTCATCACATTATGCCACGTGTGGCGTGCAAATATTTGGTAGGTAGATACATAATCATAATTATGTTTAGGAAAAAGAAAATATTATGTTAGCGTATATAATTTTATTCGTACTAACTCAATGTTAGTACGAATAAAATTTACAATATATGTCATGTCATCTAAAAATTTAGTGTGGATTAAATTCAAAGTAATATTTAATGTCAAATTATTAAAGAGAGATGTCAAAATTTATAAAATTACAATTTAATTATTATGTCAAAGTATCATTCAAATAGTCGTTTAAATTAAAATAACATTTTTTACACAACCAGTCTTTAAGTTCCTTTTTAAACAAATTTAAATTTAAGTCTTTAATCGATTTTGGAATTTTGTTAAACACTAAAGAGACCCAATAATTCAAGTTCAAGTCAGCGCTCAAGATCCGTGCCGGTATTTGTACTGATTGTTAAGCGGATGAGCTGGATTACATTTTGGAGAAGACAAGACTAGATATAGCATTTTTTTTTCCGTGTGAAAACCATCAAATGTCTTCTCCCATTCTAAGGAGAAGCGAGAGGTTGTGTTAAACTTGTATCTATTAATTGACTAAAATCCACCTATGCTCCTTCAGTTACAGACTCGAATATTGACAGTGTACGACAACTTATTGAAACTGAAAAAAAAATACTTGCCCGCAAATTCATGCTGTGTTAGGCATTGAAATGAACCAAGTGCAAAACATTTTACATGTGCATCTGAAAGATCGGAAGCTTTGCACTCAATGGATACCACATGACTTAACGAAGGACCAGAAACGACTGCGTATTAAGTGGTGCCGTTAAATGATAAAAAAGTTTAATGGAGGACAGTCATTGGCTGTGAAAGAGTACCTACAGAGGCGGACTTACCTAATACCTTAAGGCATTTTGTACCAGTCAACCTTTGGGTGATATAGAGACAAATTGTGGTAGGAGCAATATTAAGCATTACATATTATTATAAAATTCTTTACACAAATACATACCTATAAAATACGAATACACTATATATAAATACCAGCTTTTGTTCGCAGCTTCGCCCGCGTAAATAAACTGTAGCTTACAGTTACCATTACGGATCTTGAGCGGTTGCGCAGAAGTCAAATATTCGATCTCTTTAGTGGTGCGAAGTGAGACGCGGGGGTGGGGAGTGTCAGTGATTGGCTCGCCGTGCCATCGCGTCATAGACATCACTCCTAATTCGTTCCCTGCGTTGCTGCATGTATCTAACAACGAAGACGAATGGCTCGTCAATGTATGGAATGCGCAAAGCGATCCCCACTCTGACGCCGAGCGCTCAAGGTCCGTGATGGCAACTGTACCTATGCCACTCAGGAATAAAGCAGCATTCTATCGGTGTAAAAAAATGTGTACCAGTACTTTCAGAGATTACCTGCTACTAACACAAAAAAAAATACAAACTTTACTTCTTTTTTATACTAGTGTAGATATACTTATACCTACTAACATTTACTCAAAATAATAACAAAGAGAAAAAAAAATGAAAAAGCCGAATACAATAGAATAGAATATAATAGAATCCATAAACTTTCAATAAGCCCTAGGCACCTACAAACTTTAGCTTTCTGTTTTCCTTTTCGCATTCTAGGAAGTTTTCGTACCTATTATCATATTACTGCGAAGATTTCCTAGAACACAATAGGTGGGTACTCAAACCTAATATCTTAAGAAAGGCTTAGCATGAGAGGCATACCTAGAGATGTACCGTTGTCAGCAATATTGCCGAGAAGTGGGAATGTTGGTGGCAATATTGCCCGAATTATGAATACAGGATGTAAAAAGACCGATCACATACCCGTTAACTACACATTCTGTACATGTAACTAAGTAACTTAGATCATAAAATATTGCTGGGAAATAAGTTTTTTTTCATTTAAAAAAAATATGTTTTTAAAGATAAAAAAAAAGCACGTTCGTTGAACTCGCAAGCTCGTATGCTTGTGTGCGTACAACAGCCGCACACCTGCAGTCGAAGTGTACGTAGCCTTTCATGTTCATTGCATTTTTACAACTTCAAACGCGTAATTTGGTATGAAAAATAAATAATTTTGGTAATGTCTGTTCGCAAGTAGGTTTACTAATGTCATTTTGAATAAAATTTAGAAAAAAAAATTTAAAAAAATTTACTTTGACCTTGAATATCTCCAAAACCAGTAAAGTGACTTCCCAGGTAAGTTCTAAAAAAAAAAAGACGTGTGGCAATCGGGGACTGCTGCAGTAAAGCTATTGCATAGTATTTTTTATCAACTTATGCAATAGACCTCGCCAACAGCTGCTTAACCCCACCCATCCAAAACCAGGCCTCACCAACAGCTGCTTAACCCCATCCATCTAAAACCAGACCTCGCCAACAGCTGCTTAACCCCACCCATCCAAAACCAGACCTCGCTAACAGCTGCTTAACCCCACCCATCCAAAATGAGACCCTGCCAACAGCTGCTTATCCCCACCCATCCAATACAGACCTCACTAACAGCTGCTTAACCCCACCCATCCAAAATGAGACCTTGCCAACAGCTGCTTATCCCCACCCATCCAATACCAGACCTCGCCAACAGCTGCTTAACCTCTTCCATCCAAAACCATACCTCGCCAACAGCTACTTAACCTCTTCCATCAAAAACCAGACCTCGCTAACAGCTGCTTAACCCCACCCATCCAAAACGCCGACAGCTGCTTTCACTCATTTGTTTTCTTATCGGTCACCACGCTCAAAAAACAAATGAGTGGGGGGGGTGTTAAGTTATTTTCGTTACGGAATTTCTGGATTCGGTCTCCACGCTCAAGGCCCGCGATAGAAGCTATGCAATAGCTTAAAAAACTATTCCAGTGATGGGTAGAATACGTGGTTTTCGTTTTCGTTAAGGGTCTTTTTACACCCTTTATAGGTGCCAATATTGCCGGCACCGGCACATCTCTAGGCATACCTACTTTTTCCTCTTCTCTGCATATTGTTAGGTGCCTTCAAGTACCGCGAAGTAAATTATAACGAAAGTGGCACAATACCTGGGGATGAAGAAACTTTCAACTTTTTCATAAGAAGTTATAAATCATTGTCATAGAATATTACGCAGTGAAAGCATGTCAGTTTCTTTACTCGAGACTTACAGGGCGGAAAAGTGGTTTCCGACATGATTATGTTGATGATGTTTGGCGTTTATACAATCAGTGCGCTGAGTGGGAGTTGTTTTTGCGTAAACGCTATAGAAATGTTTACTGCGTTTGGTTCTCTGATTGGTTAAGAGCTTGGAGCGGGCCAATTGGAGCATCGAACATCATAAACGTTCCAATCGCGGAAACGTAAAACAAATTCGCACCAAATACACTGGCTAGCCTTTTCCTAATTATTTTAGGTTCGGCTTTCAGTCTAACTGCTATACCTACCAGCACTTTACATGGAACAATTATTATTCCAAGGTTGAATTTTCGAGTTATGCGGAACAAAGTATATCTAAAGTTCCACAAACCTCCACTGAAAACTAGAGATGAAACGGATATCCGGTAACTATCCGGTATCCGGCCTATTCGGCCTTGTTATGATATCCGGCCGGATACCGGATAGTAATTCAGTATCCAGCCGGATTCCGGATAGTAAAATTCAAACAATTTTCCTTATTTTACACCAGGCAAATCGTCACAATAGGTCAAAAATGTTTGTTTTATTAATAGTATTCAAAATTAACAATTGGCAAATTGTGGTAAATTAATATCAATTCCACATTTTTTGATGTGTGAGTGACAGTGTGATGAATTGTGGTAAGTTTGGCGATTCTTCATGCTATGTCGGCAGCCTTGATTCTCCTTAGTTTCTTCGCGTGATCGAATCAGGAATGAAGATATCCTCATTCCTGATGCCATCACGCAAGGAAACTCCGAGCATATCAATTTCCATTGCCCTTTGGGTAACTTTAAGCTCTCTGATAAGACCTATTTATTTATTTAATCTTCATGCAACACAAAGTACATAGGCGGACTTAATGCCTTAGGCATTCTCTACCAGTCAACCTAGGGTGGTGAAGAGACAATATGGTAGGTGCACAAAAAGAAAATTTATAAAAAAAAAGACGTGTGGCACTCGGGGACTGCCGCGGTAAAGCTATTGCATAGCATTTTTATCAACTTATGCAATTATAATTATTTATTTATTTTATTTCTGCAGTATTTTTTTTCATTTGTTTTCTTATCGGTCACCACGCTCAAAAAACAAATGAGTGGGGGGTGTTAGGTTATTTTCGTTACGGAATTTTTGGATTCGGTCCCCACGCTTAAGGCCCGCGATAGAAGCATGCAATAGCTTAAAAAACCTATATAGACCAATAAAGGGTTAATCAGTGTTTCTCTTAAAAGGGCCTTTACCCCACTCGTTTATTGTCAACGTGAGCAAGGTTTAAGGCCCAAGCGCCCGAAAAGTGCCATAAAACAGTGACTTTCTAAAGTCTACTCCTCGATAACGGCCAGGTTAATAGGTTTGAAAAAAAAATGTTTATTATAGATTCATGAACAACATTATCAACATTTGATTTTTTCGTGCTATTAATACTTTTGTCTAATAAAAATATTTAGCAATTTCGCAACTTTTCGCAACTTTTCCCTACTCCTTCGAAACGGCTTGGATCTTTAGAAACATTTATACATATAAAAATAGGTGATTAAATATTCTTCAAAGTGAACATTGCGTATGTAAATCAATCAATATTTCGCAAAGAAAATGGATTTAAAGGTCAGCCGCGCGCTTTCCGGGCGCTGTTGGCCGCAAATAAATGCACTTATTTGCGTACTGCCGCCTAGGCGGGTGCGAGAGGTGCGTCCACATAATTTTGGCCAGATGGTTCAAGGGACTATAAGCCTTAAAAGCTTGTTGCTTCATCTAACCTAATCCAACGTCATGTTTGATGAAGAGGCAACGTGAAAAATTAGAGATAAGGCTTGTAGACTCAGTTGGCATTCGGTAATTCCGACATTTACCTACTCTAATATTCCACTTACCTTGTTCTAGGAAACACTATTTTTTTATAAACCCTTAAAAGTTTTTGAAAAAAAATTGACATTCAGAATTCCGATGAAATGTGCAAGGTAGAAGGATATCTTTTCTCTATGTTTAATTTATGAGTACATCATAGAGGGCCAAAGTTCACACGACTTGATTTCATTGGATACCAACATATTATCCACAAGTCATGCGTTTCCAAAATATCTGAAGATTAAATTTTGTGATTATTATTATTTTTGTTTTGTCTACAATGTTTTGTGCGCCAAAATAAATACTTTTCTTTCATTCTTTCTTTTCTAGATGATAAGATGTGTAATAACACCATATTCACGTAAAAACGGTAACATGGAAATTAATCTCGGTTTGGCCGCTCTTAAATCCAATCGAATAATAGCCTAAAGTAAAAGGTAGTTCTTGTGTTAAGTTAGATGATTTGTAACGTATAAATACTGTTCTTTCTACGTTCAATCTATTTCTCTTTGGAATGCGTTCCCCGAGGAAATCAAGATGGCAACCAACCGATTAACCTTCAAAGTTCACGAGTTCATTCGGAAGAAATTGGCAGTAGTATTGTCAGCGCTAATTGGTTTCCCTATTATCTGTTTGTACCAATTTTTTAAGTATATTTCTACAGTCCCTACGTATGTATGTGTACATGTCCAAAATATAATGTTTTTTATTTCATTGTTTACTTTATTTAAACAAAGTAAATATCACTTTTTTTATTTCATTAATTAAGTACTTTGTTTAAACAAAGTAAATAGTAAAATAAAAAACATGATATTTTGGACATGTCTATATACGTAGGGATCGTCGATTTGTATATTTATTAGTTTATTCATTTAACCGAGTCCGGTTTGTTGGTCACTAGAGTTTGTAGCTCAACATTAGATAAAATAGTCTAAGATACGAGGACAATATGATGAAATATGGTACTACCTACTCAACAAAGTTTCTCGTCGAGGTCACGACCCTCAGCATTGAGGACGAACGACGATAGGAGGAAAATAAATTTATTTATTTGATAATATTTATATTGTTATTTATAATTATGTATCACTATATGTAAATAAAGTGTTTAATATTCAATATTGCTAATACCAATATGTACATATTTGTCTCAGCATAAACCAAAGGTTGACTGGTAGAGATTGCCTAAGTCACAACTTTTAACAAGAAAGAAGAGTAGGAAGATAACACGCAACAGAAAACGAGAAACAGGTACAAAAATCTTCCATTTCAAAAGAAAATACAAAAAAGTATTCTACATTTTCCAACAATAAAATGTTATCGCCAGCGTTAAACAAATCTTCAAAGACATTCATCATATTAAAACTTAAATGTGTCTCTAGCTAGAATTCCTTGAGGTATAAATAGATAAAGATGAATGGTACGCTGTGTGGAATTAATGAGATTTCTTAGATAGAAACGATAGAGCTCCCTAGCGATGGGCGATTCCGAGATGGTTTTAACAATCGAAAGAATAGGAGTCGTTAAAACAAGTTTTCAACGATTCTTTCATAGCAAGCTTTTATAGCGCAGTATATACCTAAATATATAATATAATTAATAAATCAAGACCACTTCAAAAAGTTCAAACACGATTATCTTATTGCGCTTATTACCGAGTTCTTATGGTCATCTTCCAGATCCATCATTAGACGCTGGTTACCGTCTGTTAGAATACAACAAAAACAAATCCATCCTGCTTCAATACTATGGTCTTTCTCTTTCTAAACCATAAATATTGTATTTAATTGGTCTAAGCTCCTCGTCAGCACTTGACTGAAATCCTTAGTATGGTTATAGTTACTGTATTCCAATAGCCTTGCTTAGGAGCATACGTCTCACGTGATATTACTGAAACACACCTTCCCAATATAAAGAAAAAGATAATAAACAGTTATTATTGAAATCCTTATAACGACGTTTCTCTTTGGTGTCCTAATAACCCCAACACCGTCTAGCACCAATATACTCGTCAAGGCGGATCAAACAAGTCCAAACTCGATGGGGTTGTATCGTTTAACTACCGAGTTCCTATGGCCACCTTCCAGTCACATCATCAGATCAGCTGCATGTCATAATAATTTTGTATGTATTGTCATCTAATTTACACATGCATGCAAAATTTCAGCTCAATCGGTAACCGGGAAGTGCATCAAATTAAATTTACAAGTTTTGATTACAGACAAACAAACTTTGGCTTCTAGAAAGGAAGCCTGAGTCCCAGCAGTGGGAACATTAAAAAAAGGCTGATTATGCTATACAAACTTCGGGACAGGTGAAACTAAATAAAAGCTTGTAAAAAACGATCGAGCCGACCATCGACTTCGCCGTTCTACAAAATAAATGAGATGTTTTTTTACTGATTCGAGTTAACGGAATCAATCACTAGTTTTCGATTTATCGAATCAGTCACTCTCACTCACCGAATCTCGCTCGGTCAACGGGGTGAAGGTTCAGTCGATTGCATGCATCGAGCCGAGGTGCGTGTTAAGGTAGCCATTCTGCTGACAGGTTTGCTTGCACAGTTTATACCTGTCAGGTAAGATTGTATGGAAACTGGCACAGTTGTGCAACATACACGCTCCGACTTACCTGCATAACTCATCTGTACAGGCAAACCAGTCAGATATACTCTAGCGTGCCAGTCGCAATAACAGACCGAGTCAGACTCGAGTCAAAGCTGAAACAGTCGAGAACCATCGAGATGTTCGACAATCGATATAACCTCTCGCAATCACGCATCGTTAACTCCTTGTCTCCCCGGAGTTGGGTAGATAAGAATTCCTGCCACAGAGTTAAGTAATGTGCTTGTCTACAAATTAAGAAAAAAACATTTGAGGAGAGCACCGTGAACGCAAATTAGCTCGAGGTGGGATTGGAAAGCTTAAAAGTATTGAAGCTAGAATAAAGCCGTGTCACAAACGTAATTTGTAGAAACTGTAAATTATCGAGTAAGATTCTATCAAGAACTGAATGCACTAGAGTCTATTGAAAAGCGTGCCAAGAAGATCATAGGCAATGATGCTCTTGTGAAGTCAAAACTCCAAAGTCTTGAGCATCGACGCCGAGTTGCTAGCCTGTCTGTTTTCTATCGTTTACACTTCAGGGAGTGTGCACTAGAGTTACGCAATTTAATTCCGCCAAGTCCGTTCCATCATCGGACCACAAGACGTACGGCGTTGCGCCACCGGTACATGGTGGACATCCCACCTATACGTACAAAGCGTTTTGGGAGTACATTCATTATGCGTACAGCTAAGGAATGGAATTCCCTGCCGGAGTCTGTGTTTCCTGATAGCTATAACCTAGGGGTCTTTAAGTCAAGAGTGAATAGATTGCTTCTAGGCAAGCGTGCTCCATCGTCGGCCACATCATCGCTTACCATCAGGTGAGATTGTGGTCAAACGCGAGCCTATCCATTATAAAAAAAAAAGAACGGAAAATGCTACAATGGATCGAGTTGAAAAATTCCTCGCGCAATGAGGGTTCCGTACAAACTTACCTATGAAAACAGTTCAATTTCCGAATTGAGTTACGAAGATTTTTCCGAATCACCATTTTTGTTTTTGTTGCATAACCATAAATTTACAGTTTTTAGATTTTTTTCTATACTTGTGCTACAAGACCTTGGTTCATGAATTTCAGGATTCTGAATTAACGGGAAGTACCTTATGAATTTTGATTTCCTCGATTGTCGAAAAGTACTTTTTCCTCGTTAACTTACAAGTTTGACTTTTTTACAGCTTCAAGGGACCGCAGACGAGTATATGGTTTTAATTTAAACTCGATACCTTCACGCGTTCTTGAGATAAAGGGTCTTGACAGACAGACAGACAGACGGACAGACGGACAACAAAGTGATCCTATAAGGGTTCCGTTCTTTCCTTTTGAGCCCTACATCGCGCACACATTAATGTTCTCACTACTGGGACTCATCCTACTACATCAGTTTATCGCGGTCAAACATAGACAAGCGACACTTACTCAACTACACAACCACAGTATGTTGCGAACTCATGTACCTAGATAGTAGATATGACTCCCATTGTTTCCAATGTGAGCTATCTTTTGTACTAGACTTCATTGTGATTCTGTGTCCCCTTTTTAATTAAATAATTCATTTGGATACACGTGGAGAAACTTCGTCATGGCGACCGAGGCAGAATTCGCCCGAGCCGCAAGCAAGGGTTTTATGGAACCGACGTCGCCAATACACTTACGAAGAAATAAAACAACAGCTGGAACGGAAAATGTTTCGCACATACAAATGAATAAGTTGATATGATTTCATTTGCTTTTTTTCCGCACTTAACCATCGCAGATTCAAAGGGCAGAGTGGGAGGGCGTGTCAGAATTTTACTGATTAAAACTATATCTATGTTCCTTCTTAGCCCTTTGCGTTCCAGGACCACGGGTTTTCCTTTCGGAAGCAGACGCTGCTCCAGCAGGTTTTGGCCCTGCTGGGCCACTACGCAGTGTCGACAACTCGGGCTCGATCTGGACGGTTAGGTACCGGACGGCGAGCTACTACTACTACATCCGCAAGCCCAAGCCTATGGCGGCTGGAAATCGGGGTCGGTGTCCCACCGGCTGGGGCGTGGGGACGTCCATTGTTACACGCGTGTGGCCATCTACTTCGCTAGCATTACTCCTCACTCCGGACCATGGCCTGTACCAGAGTTGGGCGCAGGCAGGGAGATTGCTGCCGTCAATAACTCCCATGAGGATGGTCCTCCGGGCAGTACACACAAGGATGTAAACCTGGGACCTCTTCCGCAAGAAACAGATGCAGGTTCCTCCCAAATTTACAACGTCCGGTGAGGACCTGCGTCATGCGAAGGGGACTGAAAAGCCATCTTCAAAAATAATAATCTAGCTAGCTAACTTCAAGAACAAACAATTCCCAAATTAAATGCTACGCCCTCAAATATCCGAAGCCACGCCATTACGTACAGGACATAAGTGGCATAACGAAGTTGGCACAAATTGACAGATCAGTAGTACTCGGACGCGCGCCCGCGTCGGTAACTAAGTTAACAGCTTACTCGATAATCCGACCATTTCATATTGACCGGTTGAGCAATAATTGCCTTCAACTTGATATATAATACAGGATTTAAGTTACAATTTCGTGTACATCTTCTACCATGCTTAAACTGCCTTTTCTCGGGGATGGGAAATCATCAAACAGCTTTTTTTGTTCTGGGTGGGGCGAGACTTACCGACCAAAACCCACCCCTGTTTCTTCAGTTGCTCTTTGACTTCCAGGGCCAAGATAACTTTGTCGTACAATCCTGCATCCGGGTAGGCATCTACATTAGCGGGCCGTCTCACTCAAGCTGAAATCTCTTTGATATGTGCGTAAAGCATAACGCACCGTCGACCCAGGCCTGGTCCTTATCGGACGGCGAGCGAGCTAACCGATGCTCGCCGTCCTTAAGCCCGGTGGCTGCAAACCGCCCAGGAACTCCCGACGGCCAGGGTGTATGTACGGCGATCAGGGCGTGAGTATTGCCATTGCTGAGCCTGGGATTCGATTCACGGGATAAAAAAAGAAGGTACCTATGGTGTTTCATAAACAGCCTTTAACCTGGATTTGTATTACTTAAAATAAACTTATTTCTAAAATTACATCTACTTTCATCATCATCATCATCATCACTCATACTTTCATCATCATCATCAGCATGCTACCCTCGTTCTATGTTTGGTCTGCAAGTTTTCTTCTTTTATTCTGCTCCGTCAACCAACACGCTATTAATCCATCTCTTTTTATCCTTCAAAATACTGTATTGGTAATGGTACCTTCGATGACACAGTTCTTTACACGGGTCATCGATGCATGGTACTTTGTTTTTTTTTTTTCTATCCTGTTCTGTCCCCCGATATGTATAGGTACTCATAACTCATTTAGTAACATGCTCACCTACTCAATATTATCCTTAAACCTTTTCAGACACCCAAAACCATAGTCATAAGATATTAATTAGTAACGAACACACTTCTAGAGGGACCGAACCTCTAAGGATTACCTAATTACCTAAAGCATCACAACACGATACCTACCACTCTACCTGTACAATATTTACCTAAGCCTCTTAGGAACCCGCAAAAAGATCTTTTACCTAACACATTTCTCTTAATCATGTACAGTAACTACATCAAATAAACATGGTTGTAAGCAGGGGCGTAGCTGTATCAGCCCTATCAATGATACGGGGCCCCCGAGCTACAGAGGCCCCGACATATTCCTAAATTCGTAACATGTTATCCACAATCTTAAATTCTCTTATTGATAAAAGGCCAGGAGTGAATGAATAATAACTTTATGATACTCAGTAAATAGTTTTTTGCATGTTCTCTCATTTTAGCATTTTTTACATGATACAACATTATTTTTAGTACTTATATGCGAAACCTGGATATAGTTTGTTCAGAATCAGTAACTGAATCGATTCCAATAATTTTTAAACAATGTTATATTTTTTCCCAAAAATATTTAAAAAAGGTCACAAGTTGGACACCACTGACACTAAGTACAAAACAAGCCACGACAGGTCATAGCGGGTGCCTAATAAGGCGCTAGCGCACAGCTGGGTTCAGAAGCAAAGTAACCCCTCAGTCACCCGGGTGGCCCGGTGACCATTTATTTATGTCGCCAACCAACCACAATAACTGACTTATAACTTTGTGATTTTTCATAATACAGTTTTGAAATTTTGTACATTTCGATACTAAAAATAAGGTGGTCTATGACGACAATAAAAACCCAACCTATTTTAGTAGGTACCTTCTAAATGATCCTTTAAAAAATATTTGATATGGGGCCCCATTAGCACCTGCTACGCCACTGGCTGTAAGTATACACAGTACTGTGGCAAATATCCTCCCATTTACCCTTGGACGTTGAAATGGACTGCTATATAAAAACAAGCGTACCGCGAGGCAACACATTAGTTGGTCGTAAAGAATTCAGGACGTGCGCAATGTTCCGGATATAAGAACGAAGCGAGTGTGCTGCAATGAGCCGCTAGTCATTTATGCGCTCCTAGTACATACTTTGAGGAGGAACATTATTTGACTTTTTAAAGAAAACATTTAGCTTCCTCCATTTAGATTTCTTTCTTTTACTTTCTTCCTATATAATAAGTAATTTATCTATAGTTGCCCGCGACTTCGCCCGCATACATAAAATATAGCCTATATCACTCAGGAATGATTTTCTATCGATAAAACAATTTTAGCAAACGAACCAGTACTTTCGGGCATTACCTCCTACAAACAAAAAACAAACTACCTCTTTATAATATTAATGTAGATGTTAGAAATAAAAACATTAGATATTTAAAAAAAATTGAATCTTTTTTAACTCCGGGTTTCTTTTAACAAATTTCTAATAGCAAAATTCAATACTAGACTTCACCCGACCTAAGACTTCGACCCAGAATCCTAAGCAAAAATGTCACACCGTATAGGTAAAGAAAATGTAATACATTTTTATAATACCTCACGCAATTGTTGCAAAATATTGCCAACGAATGAATAAATGGAGGACTATCATTCATTTAAATTAATGCCATTAGCAGAGCGCGTTGCGTTGCGGCAGATAACACGGGAGCGCAGGGTTGCCACGTAACTGACGATAAACCAATGATAAACCCAGATTTGCATATTTTAAAGGAAGCATTTACCATCATTAATGCTAATGTAACACGTTCGTGAGGTAATTATATTTGAATAATTCATATATATCTTCAGAAAAAAAAACGAAAATAATTCTTTTACCCAGACCGAGGTTGCGCACAATTTTGAAAATGTTTGAACATACAACAAAGTAACTATTGCTACAATGATATAATAGTGTTAACCTACTAAGTAGTTTATATATAATAATTTAAACAAGTGCGAGTCGGACTCGCCCATGAAGGGTTCCGTAGCAGCAAGTAACATAATGTAAAAGTTATTGTAGTTCGTTGTAACTTTGATCGGTGTTGAATAATAGTGTATTTTTTAGGGTTATGACGTATTAAAAAAAAACTACTTACTAGATCTCGTTCAAACCAATTTTCGTTGGCAGTTTGTATGGTAATGTACATCATATATTTTTTTTAGTTTTATCATTCTCTTATTTTAGAAGTTAGAGGGGGACACACATTTTACCACTTTGGAAGTGTCTCTCGCGCAAACTATTCAGTTTAGAAAAAAATGATATTAGAAACCTCAATATCATTTTTGAAGACCTATCCATAGATACCTCACACGTATGGGTTTGGGGAAAAAAATTTTTTTAAGTTTCAGTTCAGTTCCCAAAATTTATTGATTTTTTTCTATTTTTGTGTAAAAATCTTAATGCGGTTCACAGAATACATCTACTTACAAAGTTTCAACAGTATAGCTGTTATAGTTTCAGAAAAAAGTGGTTGTGACATACGGACGGACAGACAGACAGACATGACGAATCTATAAGGGAAAGAAAGTTGAAAGGGAATCGTTTGTTTTGATATATGGTCAAGCAAAGAGGAGAGATTAAAACGCATGTTACTAAAAGAGTTATGAGAATACATGAGGATGGATGGAGAGAAAGAGGGTGGCAAAGAAAGATAGATAGAAAAGGGCGTCAGTGATAGCATGACTGTTTACGGAATCGGAGAAAAAACACGTATCACCTTAAACTCTAGTAAGATAGGACAAGGGCAGAAAAGGATTGTTCAAATGAAAGGATCATCATTCAATTAAATCAAATGTACATCTTCTTTGTCACACCCTGCTCACACTATCTGGAGTCGGGTGTTCTCACAATTGAAGGGGTAAGTGGACTAAGGTGTTAAATACTATTAAGATTCTCTGGTAATAATTCTGCTGTTAGCACATTTCAAATCTGAAATATATACTTGATTCTGCGCCAGGACAGTTTGTCCTATCATAATCATTCATTTGCTAATAATGTTGGTATACAGATAAGGTGTTATAGTTGTTGATTATCCTAATACAATTTGCCTTAAGGCATGCGAAATATTCATAATATGTATAAAGTAAATAAGGAGAATATTGAAAGAATTAAAAAATGCCAGCTCCTTAACTTAATCGTTCAACTTGAATGATATGTCATACAAATTCAAATACAATGTCCTATAAAAAATCTAAAACAATGTCATAAAAAAAAATCAATACGATGTCATAAAAACATCAATACAATGTCATAAAAAAAACCTGGATTATCGATTTTGACCATTGGGCTTTCTTGAAGTCTCTCTCGATCTTGGACTACCAGGTTAATAGCGGGCGGCATCTACCTCTCTTTTGCACGGGTAAAAAGGCTGTTCTTACCACATGGTCTTCGCTACCTTCATTACATCCCCATATCATCTGAGGCGGAGCTCTGTCATTTAGTCCGTGATAGGCGTAACCTCAATCCAAATGAACATAACTTATTTTTTATATTTTTCGGGCAGCCCTAACAGTTAGCCAGGAAATATTATCGTGACGGATTTTTCCGAGCGCCATTGCTCGTCCTCTTGGCGACGATTTAATTCTCTTTAATTCTGCCTGATCTAAGCCGAACGCCGAAAGTAAACGAATAAATATATTATAATGCTAAACATGGAAAAATTTTGTTTGTTTTGGCCCCTTCAGTCAGCTGTTGTTTATTATAACTTGACGGATATAGTAATTGTTTTCGGGACAACAGGAACTGTATTTCAGTGTATTAAAGAGATCAACATTATTTTGATGACACATAAAACAGTACATGATATTGAGAGCATTTCACGTGAAGCGGACAACGGAAAAAAAATACTTTCTGTCTTTTTTAGGGTTCCGTAGTCAACTAGGAACCCTTATAGTTTCGCCATGTCTGTTTGTCTGTCCGTCCTCGCTTAATCTCTGTGACCGTTAGCACTAGAAAGCTGAAATTTGGTACCAATATGTATATCAATCACGCCGACAAAAAAGGTAAAATAAAAATTGGAAAAAAATGTTTTACTAGGGTAGCCCCCCTATATGTAAAGTGGGAAGTGTTTTTTTTTTTTAATTTCAACCCTAACGTGTGATATATTGTTGGATAGGTATTTAAAAATGAATAGGGGTTTACTAAAATCATTTTTTGATAATGTCAATAATTTCGGAAATAATCGCTCCAAAAGTAAAAAACAATGTGTCCCCCCCTCTAACTTTTGAACCATGAGTTTAGAAAATATGAAAAAAATCTGCAAAGTAGAACTTTACAAGGACTTTCTAGGAAAATCATTTTGAACTTGATGGAACAGTTTTTGTACAAAAAAGACAAAAAGGTTGTACAAAATAATTTCTGGACTAAGTTTGTAGTATAATCGTATATGCAAGCATTTCTTTAAACTCATAAGTGGGTACACTTATTGTGACGGACGGGAAACTACGGAGCCCTACACTGAGCGTGGCCCGACACGCTCTTGGCCGGTTTTTTTTTTTATACACAGTACAATTTTCAAATACAATTACTCGAAAAACCACTCATACCCCTACCGCTCTTAAGCACGCAATTAACTGTTTTTCCCACTAGTGCGGAAAAGTGTGCCAGCTTGCCCCGCCACAATTTATTATCTTCATTTATCGTATCAGGTTGGACGCTAAGCGAATGAAGGTGTGTGTGGGGGACACACATCTTCATCGGTCAACCCCTATTTATTTATTTCTTTGTAAACAGTGTACATCACTCGGCTCCATAACACCCTCGCCCACATAGCCCGGGCCAATAGGCTAGTTGCCGTAAAAAATGTAATTAGTCCGTCTTTTAGATTATTCAAAAATAAGGACCACGTATTTTTTATTTTTTCGATTAAACAAAAAATAACAAAGATATAGCCCATTAAAGTGACGTCACACATAACTTTAATGGGCTAATTTTTGAATAATCTATAAGACGGACTAAATAAAATGTAATTATTTTGACCCTGGAAACTACCCTCTCCACTTACATCAAAATTTACTATATCAATTGTCTCACTGTCTGTACTATATGTATCCCGGCGTACCCTTAATGCATTCAAGCCACTTGGCATGATATATTGTTGCACCTAAGAAATAGGCTACTTTACCACTAGTATGAAAACCGATATCGGTACCAGGAGAGCAGAAATCTAGAAGACAACATATTTCAAACACTGCTTTTAATAGCTCGAGAGAGTAAAGAAATAATGACATGAATGTTATTGGTGCAAACTCGTGGATTTTCTAATTTATAAAGCCTGGAGCATAAGCGTGGGGTAGTCAGCCTTTTAGCATTTTACAGGGTGCATTTTAGAGAGTGTACGCAGGCATTGCATGATTTGATTCTGCCATCAACTTTCTACTACCAGACAACCCGACGTACGGCGATTATCCACCCCCTCACATTATTTACATCTCTGCGGTCCAGTAGGCTTACTCTTGAGTTCAATTCCTATCGGTCGACATTGAGATTGTGACGTTTCGTACCCTTGAATTCAATGCTAGCGCCAAACTGGTTCAAAATTTCGTGACCATTTTGAGAACTAAGTCAAATCGTATATGTTGACAATATCGTTTTCAAGAGTACCAAATCAAGTAACGTCAAAATTGACATTGCAATCGGATTGACTTTAGATTGAAATTGAAATTAATTTGGAGAGACGCCTGCTGGATTAAGCGTTTCATCCCGTCGTTTATACATCGAAGGACTGGATCCATTTGCCTGCTGCGGTCTTCCCGTCCGATTATAATTTAGGTGTCTTCAAGGCTAGAGTGAATAGGCTCTTAATAAACTAGTGCGCCTCACCATCAACGATTGTATCACTGCTTATCATCAGGTAGAATCAACGTCAAGCACTAGTTTATAGTAATAAAAAGAAAGTAATTTGCTAATAGTTGTGAGTTACAACTTTAATCCATTGTACTACATGACTATTATTATAATTCTCTACGGAATAAGCAAAGTTGCTGTTTCAACTTTGCCTAATTGAAAACACGTCAAGTTGTCTTTGGTGTTCGTTCATTTACATAAAGTTTGCCAATTAACTGTACGTGTAAGCAGTTTTATAAGGCATTAGACGATCTTAAGGCAAAAGGTAACTACTACTGGTAGTAAGTGCTAGTTTAGACCAGCGTAACCATTGTTAGTACATGAATTACCATATTAGTTAAATTTCGGCTCCGCATTAAGTGTTTGTTTGAATTGTATTTATTTATATTAATATGTAATAATTTATATATCATTTATGTATATAAAAGCGAAATACCACTCATTGATTAAATCTCAGAAACTATAACACTGATAAATTTAAAATTTGGCAGGAAGATTCTTTACAAGGTGTAGACATCCGCTAAGAACGGATTTTCCGAAATTCACCCTCTAAGGCATCTGCCACACTAGACGAAAATTCCGTCGCGGAAGATCGGCGACGGAACGTTAATACAAGTTACTGCATATAAACTACACTACACGGAGCGACCGATCGTCCGCGTAATGTGCCCGCTAGTTATGGTTTATATGCAATAACGTTTATTAACGTTCCGTCGCCGATCTTCCACGACGTAATTTCCGTCTAGTGTGGCAGAGGCTTATAGGGATGAAACGGGGATCCAAAGTTTGTATGGAGAAACAGACTTTCACGCGGGCGAAGCCACTGGCAAAAGCTAGTTTTAGTATAATTACGCACCCTCAATCTGGGTAACAGGACTATTTGATTCTGCAACGGTTCTCGTCTGCAGACTATTCGTCGACAGAAAGATTCATTTATTTCGTTTCTACAATAGAATCTTTCACCTATGGACATTTCGTCGACAAGAAGTTTCGTCTACGACACTTCTACTTGAATTGTTATTTGACTTCTTCGTCTACTTGACGACAGTACAGACCTTTACATATACGGAGAATTCACCGCCAATACTTACCTATACTTACTTTTATTGACTAGACTTTTACCGTCTTATTACAAATCTTGTTTGTGTCAATCATTCAAATAATATTTCAGTATAATTCAAAATCCATGTACCTATTTGAATTATTTAAATATTCAAATCTTTCAGACCCGTCAAGTCCATCATAAATATATAATTTTTTTTTAAATTTTTATTTGGAGTAACACACACAATCAAACACATTAATATCGGTGTTGATTTAACATAGTTAAACATAATTTTGGCGGTAGTTCAGAAACTAGTGATAAACTTAATTTTTTATTCCAAAATTCCAAATTCAAAACCTTCTTTTAGTCTTAAATCTAGTAATAATAATCCAGGAACTAGACGTCATTTAGATCGCGTTTATGAATAAGGCGGTTACTAATATAATAATATAATATTCCACAACTATCACAGCGCCGTCTAGTCCCAAGCTAAGCAGAGCTTGTGTTATGGGTACTAGACAACTGATAAACATACTTATATATTTCTAAATACATACATATTATAGATAAATTACACTCAGACACAGAACAAATGATCGTGCTCAACCTCCGGCATAGCAGTCAGGGTCACTAACCACTAGACCAACAGGCCTGTCAAAACTTACTGATTAAAACCCATACATGTTCCATCAATTGCTCTTTGCATTTTAAGGTCACGGTGACCCTTTGAAATCCTACAGCAGACATAGCATTGGACTGTCAGCTTTGCCTGTTTCTGTCTCATTTTATTTTTAAATCCTATAAGGCACTTACAGTTCAATGCCACTTTCAAAATCACGCCAGACGTAGAGCTACACAACATGTGAAAATTACTTGGAGCAACATCCCTTGTAAAACGTTCACGTACCAACTTTTCAATCTGGAGCGGGGCTCTAACCATATTAAAACTTCGCTGGTCCAACTCGTTCAGTTAATGTAGGTAGACTTTCTGAGTACCTACGAGAAGTAATAGGTATTCAGAACTTTGTAGTTAGTGTATGTAATCATACATCTTATCGTACATAAGGTTTTGAGCTTTTTTTCATCTACACTTTTATTATTATTAATGATTTAATAACCTAAATGGCGGTTTTTTTTTTATTCCGTAGAGCAACTTTGCTTATTCCATAGAGAATTATAATAATAGTCATGTAGTACAATGCATTAAAGTTGTAACTAACTTAAGTGTTAACAAATTACATCAAGCACTAGTAATAGTATTTTTAATACAATAAACCAGTGCTTGACTGCGACCCCATCTGATGGTAAGCAGTGATGCAATCGTTGATGGTGAGGCGTATCAGTTTATTAAGAGCCTATTTACTCTTAGTTTTGAAGACACCTAAATTATAAATTAATCATCCTTTTTATGTTACTTTACTTAGCGGATTTGGAAGGTTTATAATTTCCTTAATTTTAAAAGGGTTTAGTTTTTTTTTATTCACGATTAGCTTTTGCCAGCGGCTTCGCCCGCATACATAAAATATCTATGTCACTCAGGAATGAAGCAACTTTCTATCGGTGAAAAATTTTCGCAATCGGACCAGTAATTTTAGTATCCTACAAACAAAAAAACAAACTTTAACCCTTTATAATATTAAGTATATGGATCAAGATAATAACCAATTTAAATAGTTATCTCAAATTCTGAATTCAAATGCATAGCGACACCGAAGCTCTAACATAGCTTAAATCATTTCTGGCATTGCGAACATTGATGAAATTGGCGGTTAGAAGAATAATATTGGATTAAGGAAGATACAAAAAACCGGCCAAGTGCGAGTTGGACTCGCCCATGAAGGGTTCCGTAGCAGCAAGTAACATAATATAAAAGTTCTTGTAATGTGTTGTAACTTTGATCGATGTTTTAATAATAGTGTATTTTTTTCGATTTATGACGCATTAAAAAAAAAACTACTGACTAGATTTCGTTCAAACCAATTTTCGTTGGCAGTTTTTATAGTAATGTACATCATATATTTTTTTTAGTTTTATCATTCTCTTATTTTAGAAGTTAGAGGGGGGGGACACACATTTTACCACTTTGGAAGTGTCTCTCGCGCAAACTATTCAGTTTAGAAAAAAATGATTTTAGAAACCTCAGTATCATTTTTGAAGACCTATTCATAGATACCCTACACGCATGGGTTTGATAAAAAAAAAATTTTGAGTTTCAGTTCTAAGTATGGGGACCCCCAAAATTTATTGCTTTTTTTCTATTTTTGTGTGAAAATCTTAATGCGGTTCACATAATACATCTACTTACAAAATTTCAACAGTATAGCTCTTATAGTTTCGGAAAAAAGTGGCTGTGACATACGGACGGACAGACGGACAGACAGACAGACAGACATGACGAATCTATAAGGGTTCCGTTTTTTGCCATTTGGCTACGGAACCCTAAAAATCAGAAATTAATAAATAGTTCTTCCGAAAATGTATGTTCTGATGTTGCTTATATGATTTATTATTTTGCTCTCCTATAGAGAATCTGTTTTTGATTTACGAGCTGTTGGAACTTCGCTGAAGATAGGAGTAACTATGTCTACGAAATGTATTTCAAGTAATGAAGTTAGACTTCTAGAGTACTAAATGCACACATATCCGTAGTACTGTCTGCGCCTGATCCCATTTCCGCTGATCTTTAAAACCATTTTCTTTGCGAAATATTGATTGATTTTTATAAGCTATGTGCATTCTATAGAACAGCTGGTAACCAGAAATTATTTTTCTAAACTAAAGACCAAAGCCGTTTGCAAGGAGTAGGGAAAACAAGTGACAAAAAAATTACGCTGTTAAAAAAATTTTCTTTGGCAAAAGTATGAGTCATACGAAAAAGTCTTATGTTGATAATGTATATAATTATTATAGATCTATAATTATTCTTTTGACATCTTTCAACCCACCCGTTCTTCAGAAAGTCATTGTTTTATGGCAATAAATAGGAGCAAGGGCCTAAAGACGCAAACGCAAACTTAAATGAAAAGAAAATGTTTAAATATGTCTACGAACTGCTACGGCGTAGCCTCTCGTTAGTGGAGACGCTACGAGTCTACGAATGTCGTAGAAATTATAATGACTACGCGGTTGTACCTTTCAGAGTTTCTTGTATTTTCTGTGGGATTTAATGAGATTGGTATGTAATATGAAGACACTTGTCAAATGAGATGCTATGTGAAGATACTTATCAAAAGAGAGCTCGGTGTAGCCTTGGTAATGAGAGCTACGAAGCTACGAATATTGTGTATTACATAGCTACGACGCGTTTGTATTTTGTAAGCAGATCCTAAAATCTGGTTTTGAATTTGATAACAATGTAATGTTAGGGTGCTAACATATTGTTAACATAAAGGTGAGTCTACGCTAGAGGACTCGAGCACGAGCGGAGCATACTTCGAGCTCAAATTCGTGTAGTGTCGCTCGTGCTGGGCTCCACTAGAGTCGGTACACCTTTATGTTATTGTTGTTGTAGTTGTTTTGTTGTTGTTATTGTTGTAACAACGAATCGCAAATTATTTGTTTGATTATTATTATTATGCTGCGATTTATTGGTTACTGTAAAATAATGTCTAAGAATTCCTTATCTAAATGTAGAATCAGATAATGATCTGGAAGTCTAGTTACATGATGATTTTAATAAAGCAAATTCTTGTATCGATTATCAAAGACAATTTCCCTTAAATCGAATTTAAACAAATAAAAGATTACATCCTGCAAAACCATGAATTTATTTATTCTGTAAACAGGATATCTTTTATGCGTCATGTGTTTTGAAGGAAAAAAAAATAATAATAGGGTCTGTCTGCCCCTAAGAAAAAATACCGAAACAAATTCACGGAACAAGAGCTATTTAAAAGAAAAAAAAATCATTAAAAATAATATAGTGGCTGAAAATCCAGGAAAGCGCGTTCGGACTTGCCATTTGAGAGAACAATAAACAGTTTAAATAAACCTCACAAATCCGTTAAGCTGAATCATCATCATCATCATCATTACAGCCGAAATACGTCCTCGAAACAAGCCTCCTCCAAGTGTCGCCATAACGACCAGTCCTATGCATCTCGCATCCATTAGATGCTGAATTACCAGTACAAAAGCATTCTTGGAGGAGGAGGTGACAATTGCGCATGTGCTCCTTGACTGCACAGGTGTCACTGAAACACGCACATGAACCTTAGGATCCCCGAATGCCTTCCCAGACGCCCTGAAAAACCTGAGAGACCTAATCAGTTTTTGGAGAAAGATGGGCTGGTTGGAATAAGCCAATCAAAGTTTTTGGCCGCCATGGCCCACACACAATGGTCCGCATAGGACTAACGACCCCGTTAACGACCTCGCTGGCTGCGAGCTGTAGCTCTGTGCACGCCGGTGAGCGGTAAAATATAAAAGTATGAAAATGTTTAAAGCACGCCACGGGACGCCGCTGAGACGCCGCTCATAGCGCCGCGGTCTCGGTTAATAATGCCGCTTAAAAATATCTCCATCTCCACTTACCTGGATGTAGGCGGCGATCCTGACAGCAAGGATCCCGACCCTCTCTTGCACAGCGGAGGCCTGGGGGCAGAAGGTCTGCGCTCCACTCCTGATGCGGAGCGGGTGGCTGGTGCTCCTTCAGCAGCCAACACCCTTGCAGACACCAGAGCTGCCTCGGGGCAGTGCTGGAAACAGGATTCTGTCTAAGAAAGAGGTAGATAAACGATAATAGGTTGTTAGTATACATTTCGAACTATGTCCTACAGGGTATTTTTAATTAGATGTTCTTGAAAGACCTTCAGGGGTTAGAGGTATGTGGAACAGGATGTCCTTAACCCCCAAGGGTTTTGTTCCCAAATGAAAAGGGAGGATTCTCCAACCAGATGGTTGTTGTGTTTGGTCCAGGCAACTGCTCGATAGTTGATTTCGAACTGTGGTATTGCTCTCGTTATTAAAAGGGAAGAACTAAAATATTTTTTTCGTTTTTTTTTAAATACATGTCCGGATACAGTATTTTTTTCCAGATTCCGAAATAGTAAACTTGACTTCATAAAAAAAATGCTAGTTGTGCCCTTTTTAATAACGACGGCAGTTATTCTTCGTTTTTTTTTTTTAATATACACACTTATATGTTCGGATACAGTATTTTTTCCCGAATTCCGAAATAGTTAACTTGATTTTGTAAATAAAAAAAATGCTAGTTGTGCCCTTTTTAATAACGACGGCAGTGTATATTATGTTCTAATCGTTCGGAGAACTTTTATATCGCGATGCAGGATTTTGATTTTTAGTTCTTATGTTGCAATATAGATGTCGCTATAGGCATGCATTAAATGTGCCAGAAAATATAATAACACACCGGGAGATTATATAGCTTGGGCTGTGAAAATGTAAAACGCGAAAAACACATAGGCACTGAAGTTGAGATAATGATTTTTCCTAATGACAATAAATTTTTGAAATGAATCAATTCGAATCGAAATCTAAAGAATCGTTTCGGAAATAAATAGAGTTTTAAAAATTTTACTTCTAATCCGATCCGTTGTATACCGTGCAACATTCAATTAGAATTTTGCTTTCCTACCAAAAAAAAATAAAGGCTATGTAAGGTAAAAACAAGACAAAGTATGTGGTGTAGTAAGTATATGAAATGATCAAAGGAATACCTTTGTATTATACCAGGGATAACAAACCTATGGCACGCGTGCCAGTGATAAGAGGCACGCAACATAATAATTCCGGCACGCCAGTGTAAGATCTTTACCATCTTGCTAATTTGAAACAGCAGTATTTACACCAACTTACTATTTTATTAAATAAATAAACAATTGTAAACAATAAGTGTACGCACGAACACGAACATAGTGAACACAAACACCAAACACGACCGCGAACATACTTCGAATCGAGTTCGCGCACAACAGTTGTGAACTCTCTTAATAACCATAGCGGCCGGCGATGTTGCAAGTGGTCGATTGTGAAGTAGCGAAAAGTTTTTTGGTGTTCGATTGATTCATGAAGAACACCATACAGTAAGTAAGTCAGTAAGTTTATTCTATTCTGTTCTATTCTACAGAACATACAAATAGGATCGTCGCAAACATGTTAGACGAACAGAATGTTCGATGTTTGTTAGTGGTACATACGCGCGAATCAAGCTGTTGCCTATACACAAAGCGACTTTGTTCGTACGCGTACGTGCGTATACGGCTTTACAGTATACGAGTTTTGGGTTTCAAATTAAGAGTAGATTGTTTATTCTGTTAATTCACACAGTTGAGATTTTTTGGTGACATGTCATGATCACATTGTATGAAACATAATAATCATTATTTCCCTAACCTTTTTCCATCTACCTTATGGTCGGCACCCATTCTAACCGGATAAGGCTGAATACCTGTTTTATATGGAGCGACTGCCTATAAGGCCTCTCCAACCCAGTAAATGGGCATCGCTCCTTCGATAGACTGCAGATGGCCAGACTATGAAACGTGGTGGAAAAATGCGAAAGTTTGTGAATGTGTGTGTGTAGGCATGTTTGTTAGTTTTTCACGTTCGGATTTGAATAAAATTTGGCACACGGGTAGACCATGTCTTGAAATGGCACATAGGATATCTTTTATCTCGATAGTATGTACCCTTGGAATAATGTTCTACTTTCATGCGGGTGCAGCCGCTGGCAGGAGTTAGTAGAAAAGCTAGAGATGCAAGTAAACTTACTCATATCAAAACTGAACGTTTACTACGACAAAAAAAAAACGACGCCGAAAAAGTATGAAACAAGATATTCAGGATTCTGATTTTCAATGTAACTGGAAAAACAAGAACTGAACAAAAAGAAAAGCTGTAGTCACACGTTGTGACTTCGGCCCTTTGAAATGATACCAAACACGGCGTACCTATTTATCTCCATTTTTATTTTAACACATTACTTTTTGTCCACTAGAGGGCGCCATATCGAGTTTTGTGACACGTCACGTAGCCTATGTTCAGCGGGCGATTAAGACGGTTCTAACGATACCTCATATGTCGAGTTCCAATAAGTAGAATAGGGGCTATAAGGGAACAGATGAACATACTCACATATATACATAGCCTGTTATATAATAATAAAATCACCCCTCTTTTGGCTTTGCCGTAGTCGGGTAAAAAGATTTTCTTGCTCCCACAAATTACAATTCTTAAGTTAAGTCGCTTCTATTCTTGAATGCAAAATATACTTTATTTTGTAAAGTCTAATTCAATACGAAAACCAAAAATAAAAGAAACAGTCAACTAATTAACCTTTCAATCGTGGAAATAACAGACACAATAGAAAGACAATAGGTGCGCGAACGCTTGGGGTTTAATGAATTAAAACCAAATATACACTAAAGGTTAACTCCTAACAAAGTATAATATGGCGTTATAAAAGCCTCCTCATCGTTTCTAGAATGTACCTTACAATAACATGATATCTTTAACCAAGTCACTACTCACAATAGTGGTTGATTCTCAAATCTACAAGACACTGGACGTTTCCATGCCCAGAATAATGGAATTACAAAGCAAACCCAACCCACCACCCATACTCCCAGCAATATGTAGGCCATACAAATACAGAACCGATTACTGGCGGGGTTCACAAATAAACAACATATAGGTAGACAGGTAGAAAGTAATTAAATGTCAATCATACTTTATGTAATATAAAGGTAAAAATTTGTATGTGTGTGTATATAATTGTTAGGGTCGCCACACACGGGCCAATGGCCACAACCACAAAAAGCCGCCACCGGCATATTTCCTGTAGGTTTCATCGCAGCACACGGTTGACGCCGGTGGCCGCTGCTTGCTTCTTGTGGCCCCAACCGGCCACTAAATGCCGATACAAAACGCCACCGCACGCCATTTGCGCATTTAACCCTTTTTCGACAACTCTGTCGAGAGTCCATTATGATACTGCGCGTTTGGGTTAAAAAAGTAGCAGCCACTGGCCACAAGTGGCTTGTGGCCGCTTCTAGCTTCTCGCGGCGGCGTTTGTAGCTGTGGCAAGTGACCTATGTGCGGCGACACATACTCCTTCACGCTGCAATTGCTGAATGGATTTGAATAAAACTTGGCACACACGTACCTATCCTAGAATAAAATATAAGATATATATACTTCTTATCCCGATAGTAGGTATGTTTCCTTGAGGCAATTTTCTATTTTCAGGCGGGCAAAGGAACTGTTCTTTTTGTTTTGCTTTCAGCCATGTGGCGACGAAATGAGAATGTCAATCGCTTTGTGTTACATAGATAAACTTACCTATTTACTAACATAAGGTAGATATTTACAATTCAGATGTGAGTTGAAACGCTGGGAGAGAAGGGTAGGGAACGCCGTAGTACACACACAGATCTTATTGGTGATGTTCTTCAGAAAGGTCAGGTGCGTAGTGAGTACAATCTGCGGCCCTTTTTTTGAGCTGCGAAATCCGGCCACCGTGGGCGCGGGCTCGCGGACGGCGAGCAATGGGTAGCTCGCTGTCCGACCGTAAGGAAATTGTCCGGACCGAGCCTAAGTCGTCGACGGCGTGCACTGTTCCCGCGCGCCTCAAGGAGTTGTCAGCTGAGGGCCCAGCTGGGTCGAAGCCCACTGGGGCCAGGGTTAGCTCCGAAAGGTAGCTCAGCCCCGGTATGAAAGGCAAAAAGGAACGGGGTGGGTTTTTTAGTCAGTAAGAGTCTGACACTATCTCCCGCTCCGCCCAAGGGCGGGGGATGACATTTGGATGATTTTTACCCACCGAAAATTCTCAAATAACACCTCCCGTTCTGTGTAGAATGAGAGGGAGCGTCAGTCTCTTCTTGACTAAAACTTTGGTTACTTTCCGAGGTCATGTGTTTTCACGGCCCTCAGAGCGCGCCACACGGCGGCGGCGTTTCAAATTAACGCTAGGAGGAGTTCACATCGGTGTCGGATCGACGATGCCTGCGACTCATCCTCGACAGTCGGTGGAATTTCAAGCTTATATCACTTAGATATAAAGCAGCTTTCTATTGGTGAAAAATTTTAGTAATCGGACCAGTGCTTCCAGAGATTACCTCCTACAAACAAAAAAGTTATTGGGTCATTTGGCTCCCTTAAAAATGGTTGAGCTGAGTGGGGCTGATGCACGCGTCATGCTCGTGAACGGGCGCCGTCGGTTGAGACTGGTCATCTCATAGCTGCCAGTGACTCTTTCAATTTAATTTTTATTACTTATCTTTATTGTGCTCACATAATAGAAGCAAAAAGAAATATGTAACGAAGATTCATGTAACTAAATATCATTTAAAAGAGTGTCCATGGAGTTTCTTGCACGTTCTTCTCCATAGAAATCTACGCTTTGGAACGTGCAATTTAGCTTCACTTGTCTGACTGAAAAAATAAAAAAAGAACTTTACCTCTTTATAATACTAATACAGACTAGTGTAGATGACTTGCTTAAATATACATAGGTTTAAACTTATGTTACAAGTAGCGTTGATAAACTTTATTCAACCATCAAAGTGTCAGATTTAATACTCCGCCGGGAATAATCCAAGGCCCAGACGTCTTAATAGAGATGAGTTTAAGCAGCTTCTACAATTTACAAATAGAATATAAACTACACTATAAGTCGAGATATGTGTCATTCACCCACCCGCACTGGGCCTGTATAGTGGATTACGACCCATTCCCTTTCCTAGAGAGGAGGCTGAGTCGCAGCAGTCGGAAGATTACAAGGCTGATCATGCTTATGATATAAGTCGAGATCAGACATAGTTCACATCTAGCTGTGTGACCAGCGGTTTTACGAGCGTGAGAGTAGAAAATTGCCTTTTACTGTTGGGTAAATTTATAACTCTGTTCGCATTGGAGAAGCCGCACCGTAACCTTGTTTCGGAAGTCGGCAGTGACCTGTCATGGCATGTCACGGCCATGGTTCGGCCCATCCTCGGCAGTCTTGGAACTTGATCACCAGACTCGGAATATCATCTCGCAGAAGGAGGTTGTGAAAAGGGACAGGGAGAAAAATTCTCTCCCACCCCGTACCAAGATCACCGGGCGTCGGGGAAGGGCAAACCCTCTTCCCCTCTAAAAAGATTCAGGGTCAACGGAATAAGGGACATCACCCCATCAATCTGGACCGAGATGGTGGCGCGTAGTGTGCTACGCGCGTCTCTCTTAGGCTTATAGGAGAGCCACACTCACATTCAGAAGGAGACCCATGAGGAACAGGTCACTGCTAATCCGGGGCAGCGGAAATGCAAGCGCTTGCAGCTGCGCTGGAACATCTTCCCGGCCGTTGAAAGGCTAACCCATTTAACCCTTGAGTTAAAAAAAAATGATAACTCTGTAGTAACCCCACTATAGAAATGACATATACGTTGATATTAGTTCGACACTCGCTCTCACTACATTGAAGTCATTGGATGATTTCCTACAGAAAAACAAAGGAAAAATCAGAGACAGTATAATTTATTGAAAAGTATACCAGACCCTAATTCAGATTACCATAAACATTTAACTAGTCCAAGGTAACGATATGCGCTCCTTAAAACATGTAAAGCGAATCTACAACAAAATCTATTTATCATACTGTAATTCCGCCAACTCGCAAAGTTCGCTTTCACATTTCCTTCACAAACTTTTCAAAATATTCACGATACGATGCCGAAGAAAATAGCAAAAACGAATTTCTTTTTTCAACTTTTCATGTAATTTTAATGATCGCGTAAAGAAATTCTTTGTAGGCGAAATTTTATTCAAACTTTTCATTGGCAGAAATGAAATTAATTCATAACTTTCGTAACTTGGAATTCTCTAAATTCATTTGATTCGTTCACTATTGGAAAGTTTGCAATGAAAACTTTTTAATTTGGGCCTCGTTTTCTGTGTTACACGTTTGAGTCGATCAATACATTGTAACCTACTGAGACCTTCACGAGACTTAAGGCAGAATCGTTAAAACTTCGTCTTGTAACAACGTCAATTTTCAACCCGCCAAGTCCCCATCATTACCTTAAAATTTTCCATTTCTTTAACTACTAATATCATAAAGAGGAAGAATGTTTATAGTTTCGTTTATCCTAACTTAATATTATAAATGTGAAAGTGTGGATGTTTGTTACTTAATCACGCAAAAACGGCTGAACGGATTTGGATGAAATTTGGCATGCATATAGCCTTTGACATAGAAAAGAACATAGGCTACCTTTTATCCCGATTCCTTAAGTACCTAATGCCACGCGGGCGAAGCGTCGGGCAAAAGCTAGTAATGAATAAACTCAAAAACTACTGGATATTTATACTAAATTTTTAAGCGTTTAAAAAACATGTATTTCCTGGAACAAGTTTTGTGAGCGTTGCGCCACCGGTACATGGTAGACATCCCACCCATACGCACAAAACGTTTTGCGAACACATTTATTGTGCGTACAGCCAAGGAGTGAAATTCCCTGCCGGAATCTGTGTTTCCTGATAGCTACAACTTAGGAGTCTTTAAGTCGAGAGTGAATAGGTTTCTTCTAGGCAAGCGTGCTTCATCGTCGACTACATCATCGCTTACCATCAGGTGAGATAGTGGTCAAACGCAAGCCTATCATTAATAAAAAAAAAAAAAAAAAAAAATATTCGAGTAAATCATTCCGAATGCCAACAACATTATCTCTCGTTTTTCACATTGCCTCTTCATCAAACATCGCGTTGGATTGCGTTACATGAAGCAATAAGCTTTTAAACCATGCTTGACGTTGACGATATTGTACAATAACTAAAATAGTAAACTTATAACTGTATTTTCTCATCCGCTTGCTTCTTTACCAACAATAAGAACTGTTTTCCAGATTTTCATGTCACTCATATTCTGGCACAAATCAGCGAGGTCGCGTAAAATGGCGTACAATAAATTATGTACAGTGTAAATCTTGTTCATGTCTACATTCCAAAGTCAAATTTAGTTCAGGCTTCGAAATTAAGTTCGTATTTAAATACTTTTTTAAGTCGTTAGTAGTTCACGGCATCTCCTAGCTTGAAATTCGTACCTAATAAAAGACTAGCATTATTTTGCGACTAGTTTTAATTACCTCCATTTATTTGTTTAATAATTCTGCCATTTTTGTTTAAACATTTAAATAAAAACAAATACAGCACAATTAATTACATCACAAAGACACAACACTCAATGTCAAGTGTACCTACTAAGTATCGATTCCAATCAATTGTTTGTGTCAATACACTTGAAGAGAGATAGAACCGATTCAATACCAAATGTTTACTTTAACAATGCGCTTTGATGATAGGTTAGGTATTGTGTTACCGAAGGAGATCGACTATCTGCTATTGCTCTTATTAACATGTAGGCTGGCAAGACAATTAAGTTATAACTGCATTAGTCCGACGTACACATGTAATAGAGCAGTGGTAGCCCAGTGGTACTTACGAGTGTAGATCGCGGGTTCAAACCCAGACAGGCGCATTACTTTGTGTAACTTATTTCATCACCACTGCTCTCAAAACGGTGAAGGAAAACAACGTGAGGAAACCGGCATGTCCTAGAAGAAAAAAATCGCAGACATATGACATCCACCAACCCGCACTGGGTCCGCGTGATGGATTACGGCCCATTCCCTCTCCTAGAGAGGACTAAGGAGACCTAAGTTCTAACAGTGGGAATATTATAAGGTCGACTACACACATGTAATACTCCTGATTTGTGCGTAGAACGACTTCGTGTGGCGTGGATCAAGTGTAGCTTCTACAAGTCTAGTTTCTATAAAAAAATGTAGGGAGAACGACGCGAAAAAAACATTGTTTTAAAAAAAAAATGTAAATCCTGTAAATAGAAAAGATCGATTTAGCCGTATTTTTTTATTTTTTTTCCAACACATCACATCTAGGTTCTTTATTTTTTTTTTTGTAAGTCGGTACGGTGTATTTTTTATATATTTTGAAAACAAGAAGAGCTATATTTCTAAGGGCTACCAGTCGCCGCTACCAAAAAACACCTGGTGTCCGTTTGGTTGCGCAACCAATTTGGTGGCGTGACTAGCTCGGACATGTGGCGACTCTGGTGTCTGTATGATGTCTAGTTTGGTATAGTCGGTCTAATAAGTCAACCGACTTGGGAATTTTGTATAATATTTAATAATTTAAAAAATACTTATATTCGGTACTTTTTATAAGGTTCTTCTGTTAGTAAACAATGATCTCTATCTCTTAATCAACCTTGATTATTGAACCCATGTTGACTACATCAGATTTCATTAAATCCTAATAATTACCCAAGTCGTTTAACTTATTAGACAGACTATAGCTTGTACCTATATTTCACTGGGACAACATGGCGGCGCAATTAGCCGCCATGGTGTAAGTGGTGTTTCTTATGACTCTCTTGTTAAGAAGTCAAAATTAAAAGCCGTCTGCACGGGTGCTCGCGATCTGCCTTTTAATGTAACCTTTACCTTTTTCATTAACCTTTAGATTCAATTAAAATAAATATTCGCACAGCATCGTGAAATAAATATTGAAAGGTCGTCGGTCAGCTTTAGTTTAATTAAGACCATGTTAATTAGCATCTGTTGCAGGCAACGCATACCGTCGGTGTACCATACCAACCAATCTCGGAGCTACAGATTGGATTAATTACAATATGCATGCATGTCAACAGGAATATAGGTAGGAATATAGTATTACTACCGAATAACGTTTTCACATCAAATGAGTTCTCCCTTGAGAGCAGTGGTGGCCGAGTGATTACGGCCCCGATTTACAAGTTGTAAAGTCACAGGTTCAAACCCAGCCAGGCGCATTACTTTTTGTAATTTATTACATCACCATTGCTCTCAAAACGGTTAAGGAAAATATCGTGAGGAAACCGGCACGTCCTAGAACCAAAAATTCGAAGACATGTGTCATCCATCAAACCGTACTGGGCCGTAAATGACGAGGCGAAACGCTTAGTCCGGACCGTAGATGCTTCAACAACGTAAGGGTGGATACTCGCCGTGCGTCGGTTTGTCCGATGATAGAAATGAGATGGCGGAATCAAGTCATGCTATCCCTGCGCACACTCTCCAAAATGCAATCTGTAAAAGACCGAAAGGTTGGCTACCCTACGCCTGTGCTCAAGGCTTTGAAGATTGGACTACGGCCCATTCCCTCTCCTAGAGAGGAGGTCTAAGTCCCAACAGTGTGAACATTACAAAGCCGACTATACTATACGAATTCTCCTTCTCTTCATTCATCGTCATCATTTCAGCTCATCAGATCAACGGAAATAATGCGCTCGTCGAGTCGATGCTTCAAAGCCTTGAGAATCGGCGCCGAGTTGTTAGCTTGTCGGTTTTCTATCGTTCACATTTCGGGGTGTGTGCACTAGAATTGCACAATTTGATTCCGCCAAGCCCGTTCCATCATCGGACCACCAAACTTACGACGTTACGTTACCGGTACATGATGGACGTCTCACCCATACATATGTATAAAACTTTTTGGGAACACATTTATTGTACGTACAGCTAAGGAGTGGAATTCCCGGCCGGAGTCTGTGTTTCCAGTTAACACACTTCAAGTCGGATTGCGGACGGCGAGCTATGGGTAGCTCGCTGTCCAACCGTCCGGTAGACCGGTAACTGTCCGGACCGAGCCCAAGTCGTCGACGGCGCGCACTGGGGCCAAGCTGGATCGAAGCCTACCGGTGCCAGGGTTAATTTCGAAAGACAACTCGAGCCCCGGTATGAAGGCTTGAAGGAACGGGGTGTGTTTTTAGTCAGTAAGAGTCTGACACTATCTCCCGCTCCACCCAAGAGCGGGGGTTGCCATTCATGATTTTCCCACCATAAAAAAAACTCACTTCAAGTCAAGAGTGAATAGATTACTTTTAGGCAAGCGTGCTTTATCGTAGACCACATCATCGCTATCCATCAGGTAAGATCGTGGTCAAATGCAAACCTATCAACAATAAGAAAAAAAGTCCACTGTTGGACATAGGCCTCCCCGAAGAGTCACCATAACGAACGGTCCTGTGCGAACAGTCCTCTCTTGGGTGAAGTAAAAAAGAGCGTCCGACTGCAGCCATCGACCCCGTCTGAGATTCATGAACAGTAAGCAATTTTATTAGTTTGTTTTAACACAAGTGAGTAGTGAAATTGAGAGTGTCTCATGCTCACTCAAATGTCTCGCTGATGGTGGCACGTGTTGTTGGGTCATTCAGTTCCCTTCAAAATGATTGAGGTGAGTGGGGCTGAAGAAAGAAAGAAAGTCAGAGAATTTGAAATTCACTCCTTCTTCGGCTACGTCATAATAACAAACCTTGTGCAGAATTTTACGCTCCTAGGCTCTGTAGTTCTGTTTGTGCGTTGATATGTCAGTCAGTTAGTTTCTCCTTCTATATTATACTAGCTTTTGCCCGCAACTTCGCACGCGTACATAAAATATAATATGTCACTCATGAATAAAGTAGCTTTCCATCGATGAAAAAATTTTAGCAATCGAACCAGTACTTCTAAATATCAATATCATTGTGAAAAAAGCGTGGGGCGTTTTGTGCCATATTTTTCGTAAATCGAGCACCCCACGCTTTTTTCACAATGATAATTATTAATATTTTTCGTTCATTATTATTATTTTCTACCCATATTGAAAATTATTTTACACTGTTTAGTTTGATATGCCATGAAAGCGTGTATTTTTTTAGTTTTTTTAAACTATATTTTTATTAGTGTAGATAGATTATTTTATTTTGATTTTTGTAAGTTATCCGCAGGAGAACCAAGATCGCCGACATAGCCCAAAGAATCGCCAAACTAAATTGGCATTGGGCAGGGCACATTGCTCATAAAACGGATGGTCAATGGGGCCAAAAGGTTCTAGAGGGGCGAGCGCGCTCCGAAAAACGCAGCGATGAAAGGCCTCCCAGAAAGTCAGGACGACCTGGTGAGAGTCGCAGGAATGTGGTGGATACGAGACGCACAAGATCGGTCGTCGTGGCGACGCTTTGGGGAGGACTATGTCCAATAGTAGACGTTTTTCAGCTGATGATGATGATTTGTGAGGTAGTTCACACTTACACTTGAAAAACAAAAACCATTTAATAAAAACCAGCACAACCCTGTTCTATATTAACACAAACCATTCACTACACTGGAACACAGTAAATCGTCTGAAAACCCAAATCCTCCGCACAGCCAGCCAGCAAGGTAAATCCCTGGAGATAAAGTGAACTTGTCTGGTTGTAACGTGGAAATACCCTTAGAACACAAGGTGACAGCACAAAATAGATAGGTACAGAAGTCAATCTACATACAAAGCGCGCTCGAGCAACGCACCCATAGACACCGCTCACGGACATGATATCTCGGAGCGTCTCGGGCCGCTCGTCGAACAGTTCCGGCTCAAACGCTCATTAGTGTGCGTCCACCAAGCGTAGGTATAAAAAGTGAAGTTAATACATGAGATTGTCTTCTGTACTTGTCTATTTTGTGGTGACAGTGTGGGGATCCCTCTTTGTGGGATTAAAGAGCCAACGGACAAGCTAAGGTCGTGCGGACGAATTATTGTTAGTACAGAGAATCCTTTGTCAAGATTTTCTTCAGAAAATCATTCTAACAATATAAAAGTGAAAGTTTGAATGTATATTTATTTACAAACACTTAAAACCGAAAATAACAAATACAAATAGAAGGTCAACCCTTATAGGATCACTTTGTTGTCCGTCTGTCTGTCTGTAAAGACTTTTTATCTCGGGAACGCGTAGAGGTATCAAGTTGAAATTAAAACCTGCGCACCATGAACCCGTGAAAAATCAAAAATCTGAGTAAACGAAAAAAAAACATACGGCCGTTTATGTCGCAAAAAACGTAAATATACGTTTAAAATAAAACCCACAGAAAACATCGTGAGGAAACCGGCATGTCCTAGAACCAAAAATTCGAAGACAGGTGACATTCACCAACACGCACTGGGCCCGCGTGGTGGATTACGGCCCATTCCCTCTCCTAGAGAGGAGGCTTGAATCCCAACAGTGGGAACATTAAAAAAAGGCTGGTGATGATGATGATGATGAAAATAAAACCGGTATACGGTAGCTTGATTGGACAGTTTGTATGGAGAGACCGATTTTTTTTTTCGTTTCCTGAAAAAAGATTTTGTGAAAGGTTGTTCAGTTTTGTCTACTGAGTTTGTGAAGGGCTGTTCCTTACACAAAAATATCAAATTATTAAAAAAAGTTAATAACAATACTGTAACAGAACTAAGGTTGAGAGGACTTCAAGTAATAGTTCCGAATTTTACGTTTGAAGGATAATTTACTTCTGAGGTCAGGGTTAATTCGAAAGATAGGTAGCTCAAGCCCCGGTACGAAGGCAACGAAGGAACGGGGTGGGCTTTTAGTCAGTAAGAGTCTGACACTATCTCCCGCTCCGCCCAAGAGCGAGGGTTGTCATAGGATGATTTTTCCCACCTTAAAAAAAGGATAATTTACTTTCAGCTTTTTATATGAAACAGCTGCCTCTCAGACATCCACAACTCAGTAACTGGGTAACACGATACTAGATACTCAGTTACTGGATGGACTGATGGCCAGACTTTCTAGCGTCTGACTCCTATAACGAAAAGATTTACGAACGATAACGGCTTTACGTGCTTTCCGAGAAAACTAGCTAAAACATAGTATCTAACATAGTGCTATTAATTATAGCAATTTTACAAGCTTTTATTTAGTTTCACCTGTCCCGATGTTTGTCTGTAATCAAATCTTGCAAATTAAAGACCCACTTCCCGGTTACTGATTGAGCTGAAATTTTGCATGCATGTGTAAACCAGATGACAATGCAAAATTATTATGATATGGAGCTGATCTAATGATGGAACCAGAAGGTGGGTATAGGAGCTTGGTAGTTAAATGATACAACCCCATCGAGTTTGGGCTCGTATGATTTGTCTTGACGAGCATTCATTATATAGTGCTATACCCGAGCTATAAAAGCATGCTATGAAAAATGATTTTCATTAAAAGCTTATTTTTTTATTTAGTTTCACCTGTCCCGATGTTTGTCTGTAATCAAATCTTGCAAATTTTGACCCACTTCCCGGTTACCGATTGAGCTGAAATTTTGCATGCATGTGTAAATCAGATGACAATGCAAAATTATTATGATATAGAGCTGATCTAATGATGGAACCAGAAAATGGCTATAGGAGCTTGGTAGTTAAACGACACAACCCCATCGAGTTTGGGCTCGTATGATTTGTCTTGACGAGGATTAATTATATAAGTATTATACCGTATAAAAGCTTGCTATGAAAACCATATTTTCATTAAAAACTTGTTTATCTAAATATTTTATAAGTACCTACTGGAAATAAATTTGTTCACATTCCTCCGTAACTTCGTAATAATTTCATTCTACATAGCATAACTTCATTGAAAACGCCGCTTTTCTCGTAAATATGTATGTAGAACATTTGAAATTGTATGCAAAGTATGCAAACTCACTTTACTCGTACTTGTACCAAGAGACTTCTAACTACCGCTTACTGTACTATAAAAAAATATGTAATTTGATTCAGTTACTAACTGCTTTTTTATTTTGTTTGTTAGTATTCCACGCATTACAATAAATACTTGTCATCATCATCATCATCTTCCTGCCCTAGTCCCGTTTTATTTGGGGTCGGCGCAACACGTTTTTTTCTTCCATTCTGTCCTGTCACTCGTCACGCTATCACTAACTCCCTTTTCTTTGATATCGCTTCTCACACAATCCATCCATCTTTTCTTTGGCCTCCCTCTTCCCCTCCATCCATGCACATGTAAACTCATAACTAATACTTGTATGAAATGTATATTTTTGCGGGTGAGCGCGTGCGGAGCAATCCCGCATACGTGATCAAAACCGCACGATATTAAAAACATCCTTAATACTCGTACATTCGAGTAATGAGACGTATGTGGAAGGTCAATCACAATTTTTAATTTACATAAAATTCAAGCATCATCATTTCAACTAAAAGACGTAAACAATTACTGTACCCGCACACAGGCCACAAAAAAACGCCGCTTCCAGCTTCTTTTTGAGACGGCCTTTTTTTGTGGCTCGTGTGCGCCGGTGCCGCCACTAAAAAACGTTTGAAGCGGCTTCAAGCTTCTCTCCGTACACAGTGTGTAGCGCGCTTTAGCTGTTTTTTGTGGCCGCTTCTAGCTTTGTTTTGTGGCCGCTTCTAGCGATTTTTTGTGACGCTTAGACATAGGTCACCCCCAAGTGTCTCCACAACGACCGGTCCTGTGCGTCTCGCATCCATCGGATTCCCGCGACCCTCACCAGGGTATCGGTCATCCTTGTAGGAGGGCTTTTAACGCTGCGTCTGCGTACCTACGTAGTCGTCACTCCAAAACCTTTTGTCCTCATTGACCATAAGCATATGTAATGTATTTATTATTATATGTACCTAATTTCAATTATACAATATACATTCATCTAGTATTTATTTATTGTGCACATTTAGCACAATGTTGTCTATTTAACTCAAAGGTTGACTGGTAGAGAAAGCCATGTTGCATTAATCTCGTATATGTAAAACTACTGTAAATAAATAAGTAGATATTGACAAATCGTCATAAAATGTCCCACTAAAACATAAAAGACTAGGTACATAGATTTTAAGATTCATAATAATAAAGAGGATATTTGTGACATGATCATGTATGTCACCCTTGTCTAGAATGACATATACAATACGAGTATTTTGGGTTTACTAATATTGTGCCCTGGCTCTTTGTCGTTATAAAATCCTGTCCTAGTCAGTCACAATGCTTGTCAATCTTAATGAAAAACCGCACACGTATTATTTACTAGTTAACCCGACAGACGCCGTTCCATCAGAAGCTAAATTATTAATAATTAATAGCTAACCCTAATATTGACAACTAAAATCAGCTAGAAAGTAATAAAAAAATGTGTCTATAAATTTTTTTTTAAAGTTCATCCAAAACAGTCCAATCGTTTTCGAGATTTGAGCTTAGCAAAACATTTATACATTAATTTTTATTTACTTAGCTATTCCTAGCAACTTCACCCACATAAAAGCAGAAAAAATATAGGTAGGTACAACGTAGGTATGTCATCATTCTATTCGTGAAAGAATTTTTAAAGGTGATCATTAGCAAGCTCTTTCGTTTGATACCCATATTGTAACAACGCATTAAAAATAACTAGTCTGCCATGTTAAGTATTGCCATGTTGGATTTAAAATCAGTATATAACAATAGTAGGTACCCATAGTAAAATGCAGAGTTGAAATGTGTTAGAACAACCAAATCCTAAAGGATTGTTTTTGGTAAATTAGTTTTGTAACAAAAAACTTTTTACAAAAAAGAAATAAACCGACTTCATTTCCGATTTCGGAAGTCGGTGTTTCTATAACAGATAGTTTTGTTTCTTCGTTATTTAACACTGACTTCGGAAATTAAAGTTATTTTGTACTTTTCAGTGTTTTTTTGACATTGAAGTCGGTTTATTTTTTATTTATTTTTTGTAAAAAGTTTTTTATTTTTCACTTTTTAGTTATGGTACCACCACTAGAAAGTACCCCTCAGCCAAACTTAAATATCTTATAGCCAGAGTGCATCTCATAACGATTCTAATAACCCCAAACACGATTAGATAACATTAATTTACCTTCCGGCTTCATCACCAGATCAGTTCGATACATCCTCTCCCCCTTTTCTTTCAGTCAGTCATCGACCACACGTATAAACAAAGCAATTTTACTTGTTACGACAGTTTTGCTGTGATTCTATGAGGAGTTCTGTTCCATATCTTCGAAGTTCATGATCGGATCATAACAATATTCCTATGGGAAAAATTTGGAAGCATAACCTTTCAATCAAAAAAAGAATTTTCAAAATCGGTCCACAATTGACCGAGATATCGGTGAACATACATAAAAAACATGCATTTTTGCCAAATATAGAACCTCCTCCTTTTCGAAGTCGGTTAAAAAGTGGTGATTAATGATGTTAGTAACACCTGAGAGGTTTCCAGTCTTTTGCAAATAACCCTGTATAATATTAGTATAGATATAATAGATAGATATAAGACAAAGCAAGCTTAAAAAAGCTTTTTAAAACAAAATTATTCAGCAAACAGGCCTTTTATCACGCTCACAAAATCCTACTCACACAAAAAGATTCGATATGAAAATGAAGAAGAAAAGAAGATAAACCATTTAAAACGCCGCGCGTGTCGAAACACCTCTAAATACCCCATTAATATTCCTATTTCAAGAGTTATTAATCTCGTCTGATCCATGCAAATGAAATCATAGCACACGCTTGGAAACAAATATGGAATTTTCACGCTGCTGACGCGAATAATTTAATCTTTTAATAAACTTATTATGCTGTGCTAACTTTTTGCCGAAATTTTCCTTGCACAGCGTTAATTTACAATTCTGATTGGGGAAACTTTTGGGATGGCGCGGTACTACACCCTATTAAATCATTCAATGACTTCTCCCGCTGTAGGTTGGAGTGAGAGGGCCTGTCAGACTTCTACTGACTAAAACCACACCTGTGCCCTTTAGTTACCCTTTGCGTTTTAGTACCACGGGTTTCCTTTTGAAAAAATCCCCGCGGCCCCAGTGGGAATCGGCCCTGCTGGGCACTTACGTTTTGCTGATATTTTAGGTTGGTCTTTCTTCACTCGTATCTTAGGGAAACTAACATAGATACTCAGATAGAAGCATAAGCCTAATAGCCTTAAAATGTTACTACTGCTTTTTTTTTTTTTTTTTTTTTCGATGGGAAATATCATCTTATGACAACCCCCGCTCTTGGGCGGAGCGGGAGATAGTGTCAGACTCTTACTGACTAAAAAACCCATCCCGTTCCTTCAAGCCTTCATACCGGGGCTCGAGCGCCCTTTCGGATAACCCTGGCCCCGGTAGGCTTCGACCCGGCTGGGCCCCTGCTATTGCTGACAATTCCTTGAGGCGCGCGGGAACAGCGCGCGCCGTCGACGACTTGGGCTTGGTCCGGACAGTTACTGGACGGCCGGACAGCGAGCTACCCATTGCTCACTGTCCGCAAGCCCGCGCATGTTACTACTGCTGGGATTCAAACCTCCTCTCTAAGAGGGGAAATGGGTCGTAATAAGTACTCCACGCAAGCTCATATTCGAAAGAGTTACCGCAACCCTGGAACGCAAAGAGCAAGTAAAAGAGCACATTTGGATTTTAGTCAGTAAAAGTGCGACACTCTCTCTCGCGCTACCCAAAGCCAGAGAAGTTATTTTAGAATTCCGTAAGCTCAAATCGAAGCCCATGGCTCAACCACTGTGCCAACGAGACTGCGTCGTCAACAATAAGTCTTTCAAAGCGCGGTACTCGTGCCTAAACCATTTCCTTTTAAATTAAGAATCAATACGCTTAAGCCCCCGCGAGCGAAGAAGTACTTAAAATCTATAAGATACAGATTGCGAATAGAATGACCTACAAAAGATTGCTGGCAAACATTTATCAAGGGATCGAAAAGTAGGTACCGTTTAGTGAGAACGGTAACAAAAAAATACCTCGTATTGTAAGCGTCGCCGCACAAGGGCCACATGCCACAACCACAAACGCCGCCACGAGAAGCTAGAAGCGGCCACAAAGGAAGGTGAAGCGCGCGACAGCCACTTGTGGCCAGTAGCTGCCACTTTTTTTTTTCCTATACGCGCATTTTCATAATGGACTCTGACGAACAAGGTTTAAATGCGCGAGTGGCGTGTGACAGCATTTTGTATCGGCGTTTAATGGCCAGTGCAGGCCACAGGTTTAATGGACAATGGCAGTGGTGGTAACGGCCCCGACTTATGAGTTGTAGGTCACGGGGTCAAACAAAAATTTATTTCATCACCACTGCTCTCAAAACAGTGAAGAAAAATATCGTGAAGAAACTGGCATGTCCCAGAACCAAAAATTCGAAGACCTATAACATCCACCAAACCGCACTGGACCCGCGTGGTGGATTACGGTCCATTCTCCCAGAGAAGAGGCCTGAGTCCCAACAGTAGGAACAAAGGCTGACTATGCTATAACACACAACAACATAACATTACATAACATTACATAACATTACATAACATTACATAACATTACATAACATTACATAACATTACATAACATTACATAACATTACATAACATTACATAACATTACATAACATTACATAACATTACACAACATTACATTATAGGCCACAAGAAGCGAGCAGCGGCGATTTGTAGTGTGTGGCGGCCACCGGCGTCAACTGTATACGGCGAATCCATCTAGGATGTATGATACCTACAGGAAATATGCCGGTGGTGTCGTTTTGTGGTTTATTTATTTATTTTACTATTTATGTACACACAAAAATAACAGAAAATGATAATACATAAGAGACATTAGTACAAATGTACTGCTTATTTCCAAAGACATTTCTTCCAGCAAACCTGCGAAAGGAGAAATCAAAAAGAAATGTAGACAATAGTGTGTATGAAGCAAAGAACAATGTGCGAAGTCTTATCCAAAGTATAAAGTAGTAAGTATAGTAGTTTGGTTGTTGTCGGTGGCCTATGTGTGGCGACCCTTAGTAACAATAAAAATAGTTTGTAGACAGCTATCGTCGGTTGGAAGAAGGTACGAATAAAGAGGGTAGTACATTTTTACCCTCTTTTTTCTAATGCTACTGTTGACGGGTATTGCCTTGGAGTTTTGGTGCCAATGGTACCTACTATTAACTATAGAAATCATGTTCTTTAACTTAGTTATTTAAATTCTAGCAAGTCACTACAGTATCATTAAAAGTTTGTTTTCTTTAATAATAAGGGTTTTCAATAGGTAGTCAACAAAGTGGGTCGAAGTCGAACATGTATAGGTTTTTAATGTTTTGTGTAAATATTAATTTGTTTTTGTTCAAATAGCTTGGTTTGTGTTCCACTGTAGGGCTAACTCCCGCCTTTCTCCTTACAATGCTATCTGTGTTGTGCGATCTCTGCCCAAATAAAAACCGTAGTAAACGTATACCTATGTATGTAAAAATATTATAGAGTAGCTGAAGCGCCCCCCAAACAGTCAATGAATGTAGTATAATTATCTTTCGACATAGTTCACCGATTGCGATGAAACAAAGCCTAAGTAATATATCAAGTAACACACAATTTTATTATATTAAATTTTATGTGATGCGTGCACAAGTAAAACTTCCACATAGTTATTATACATATGTATAGAATATATGATCCTTACATATTATAAAACAAAGTTCCCCACCGCGTCTGTAAGACTGTGTACTCAAAAAAAGACGTGTGGCACTCGGGGACTGCCGCGGTAAAGCTATTGCATAGCATTTTTATCAACTTATGCAATTATAATTATTTATTTATTTTATTTATGCAGTATTTTTTTTCCTTTGTTTTTTTTTCTTTGATATTAATTGAAGTTGCACTTTCACACATTGAATTGAATTTTGATTGATTGTTCACTCATTTGTTTTCTTATCGGTCACCACGCTCAAAAAACAAATGAGTGGGGGGGTGTTAGGTTATTTTCGTTACGGAATTTCTGGATTCGGTCTCCACGCTCAAGGCCCGCGATAGAAGCTATGCAATAGCTTAAAAATCTGAAAGGATTTTTATGTTCACCAATAGACAGAGTGATTTGTTTTTGTTTCCCTCATAGAAATGAATATGTTTATTTATTTTTTTATGTACACACAAATACGTAAAAGAAAAGAACAAACACAGATCAGATAAAAGAGTACAAAGGTGCTGCTTATTTCAACGAAATTTCTTCCAGCTGTAGGGACGACAAGACCCCAGGACGTAGGATTTGCAACGTTGCATTTGTGCGACGTAAGGCAGTCACGGGCTTGTCGGGTAACGTACCGGTCGCATTGTAATTTACTTATACCAAAAACTGTAATCCTGTAAATTGTCACTGTAATTCTCTGAGCAAAAATATAACGCGAGTGGAATATTTCGTCTTTAATTTTACTACCCGACCCCCGTGCCTCAACACAGTAAACCGGAAATTTCTTCCAGTACTTAGGTTTTTCTTTTTGAGTGATTAAAGTTTCTCATTTATGAGGAAACCTTATATGCTTAGCCTTAGGTGTATAATATTGAAATGTATATTACATTATGTATATTATAGAAGAGATAAACCCAAGAAATTCAAAGATTTTTAGCACTCATCCGAAGCTGGGGCGGATCGCTAGATTTAAACAAGTTTCCTTTATTTTTTCCAATTTCGATAACAAAGATAAACAATATTATAGAAGACCCATGTCAAGTATAATAAAGCGTCCTTACGATCCTAAACACACATCAAAATATTATATTAGAGAACGTAATGGATATTGAATTTCGCTCCAAACTTGTATTAGAAAATCGAACTAACATTTTATTTTAAACCAAATTCCAAAAATAAATCTTGGACAAATATTATTTATTTTATGACACGTACAGAGAACGTAATGGATATTGAATTTCCCTCCAAACTTGTATTAGAAAATCGAACTTAATATTTTATTTTAAACCAAATTCCAAAAATAAATCTTGGACAAATATTATTTCTTTTATGACACGTACTAGTTGTAGCCAGCGACTCCGCCTGCGTTTACGTAGAAAATTATCCAAAAGGAACATACTCCAAGGATAAAAAGTATCCTATGTGCTATTCAGGACATGATCTAGCCGTGTGTTTTCATACAAATCCGCCGGTAAACTTTGACAAAGTAACAAACATACAGTTATCAAGGGCGCGTAGTGATTCACGTGCACCTCAAAGAGATGTCAGCAAAACCATAGGTACCCAGTACCCCTAGCCAAGTTGCTAATCTGCAATAGTTAACGCTTGTAGAAAGCTTCAAATATACGGGAATGACGTCGCCTCAACGCTCAGTCACGTGGTCAGAACAAAAGAATTGGCGGCAAGGTCAACTCGAAGCGTTCGACACAAGCGAAACGTTTGAAACTTGGCTAGGGGGGCTGTAGTGCGTTCAAAAATAACCAGAGTCGAGTAAAGATGCAACCCAGGGTCGTTCTTTTATAACTTGAGTAGCTACCCTAGAGTTAACCCAACTAACTCTAACTCTGAGCAGGGTGGTTGGAGTAAGCGGCAATATGCTTGACATTGACAGTTGAACTCCGTTCGCGTTCATGACGTCATTAGAGTTAACTAAACTCAAAGAACGCAGGGCAGCAGGGCCGGTCCCTGCTAGGTCCGTAGGAAATTTCTGAAAAAGAAACACGTGATCCTTGCACGTAAAGGACAACTGAAGGACACACGTGGGTTTTAGTCAGTCAATGTCATGCCCTCTCGCCCAACCTAGAGCGAGAATAAATAGATACAGTCTTTATTGTACACCAAAAATAAAATTACAATAGGAACTTAAAATGGTCGTTGGATGAACTTTTCTTTCGACTGGCCTGTTGGTCTAGTGGTTAGTGGCCCTGACTGCTACGCCGGAGGTCGTGGGTTCGATCCCCACCCAGGACAAATGTTTATGTGATGAGCATGATCATTTGTTCTGTGTCTGAGTGTAATTTATCTATAATATGTATGTATTTAGAAATATATAAGTATGTTTATTAGTTGTCTAGGACTCATAACACAAGCTCTGCTTAGCTTGGGACTAGACGGCGTTGTGTGATAGTTGTAAAGTAAAAAGAAAACTCCCACCTCAAAAAAAAGGAGTAACAAACATACATACATGCAAGGTTTCGCTTTTAGTGTAAGTGTGATTAGAAATAAACAAAGTTTGGTATCTTAAGCATATTTACCTTGGGCATAAAATAGATAAAAGGCCTTTTAGTTGACTGCTTTGTCTATATTTTCATAACATTGGCTTAGAATGCCCGCGGCGACACTGCGAGGACGGTGCTCAAAGGCTTTGAAACGTGCGACTAGTTTTTAATATTCTCGTAAATTCAACCAAGGAGCAACGCATATATTATATCTTACTAAAAGAGTTATGTACAGTATACGCGGAGATGGAGGGAGAGGGAGAGGGAGTCAACGTTAAGATGGATGGATTGTGTGAGGAGTGATATGAAAGAAAAGGGAGTTAGTGATGGCATGACGGGTAATAAGTCAGAATGGAAGAAAAAAACAAGTTACGCCGACCCAAATAATACGGGAAAAGGTCAAAACCACAGTATTAATAAAATATTTTTTAATCTTATTAAAAACGCAGTTCACAGTTAAATAAATAGATACATAGTTTATATTGTACGTACACCATAAAAATTTCAATAGGAGGTAAAATTCATCGCATTCACAAAATTCATTTTTTATTTTGATATTGTCACATAACGTTTAATACTATGATGTACCTATCAGCGACCCGCCCCAGCTTTGAACGGCAGTTACAAATCTTTGAAATTTTCTGCTTTTCTCTAGGTACTTATACTATGCATGTATTTTACACCTCAACCGATCATGAAAGTCACTCTTTTTATTGGTGAAATCCGCATGAAAAACCATTCAGTAGTTTTTGAGTTTATCGCGAACAGACTCAGACAGAAAGCAGTTTTAAGAGATTTTGATTTATAATATTTATGTAAGGACTAGCTTCTGCCAGCGGCTTTGCTTGCTTTAAAAATAAGTTTCTTTTTACAGACTTTGCAACCCCCTTTCATATGCTGAGCAACGGCCTATTTTTGCTTAGATGCGACGCACAACCTATAATCTTAGATTGTGTTAATATGATTATAATAGTATTTCTTTTATTTTTAGTTATTTTTAGGTTATTTTTGTTTATGTTGTTCTCTGTTATGGCACACATCACACAAACAACAACTAACAACAACTGATACAATAACTGTTTACATGCTCTGTGCAGGTTACAAGGGCAATAGTGTTATGCCCGTTACACACATGGCTTGATAGGGATACTGGCTGTTATTTTTTTTTTTTATATAATATTGCGTTGATTTGTGCGTCTATTTAGGCGGAATAATTATGTTTTCTTTCTTTCTTTCTTTCATCCCCTGAAGGATGAATTTTGGAAAATCTTTTTTTAGTGCTCACTTACATCACAAAAGGAAAGAAACTTTGTGAAAAATTTCACACTCCTAGGCACTATGTAGTTGTGGCTGTACGTTGATATGTCAGTCAGTCAGTTTCTACTTTTATATATATAGAAAAAGATAGATAAGGGTGTAAGAATAACTTTTATCTTTGAATCACCTACTCCTAACTATATTTCTACTAAATACCGGTAAATCAATCCAATTTTAACCATCAGTATATCGAATAGCTACCACAAATCCTAGACGCGGGTGTGAATACGTAGAAAATATCGCTTAGTGGTAACGTAAGCGAAAATCGAAGTTTAACATTACGGATCGGTCGGCATTTTACCCGACCATTTGGCCGGTATCGGTGCCCGCCTGATACCTTTTAGTAGGGTTTCCATCTCTGAAATCTGGCAACCAGGACAGAAACGTAAAACACACGGCAAACGAAAAACGTACTATTCGTACGTAATATTCCACATCTATCACACAACGCCGTCTAGTTCCAAGCTAAGCAGAGCTTGTGTTATGAGTACTAGACAACTGATAAACATACTTATATATTTTTAAATACATACATATTATGTATAAATTACACCCAGATACAGAAGAAATGATCATGCTAATCACTCAAAATTTGTCCTGGATGGGAATCGAACCCACGACCTCCGGCATAGCAGTCAGGACCACGGACTACTAAACCAAAAGGCTTGTCGTTTCGCTCAGCTCGTTGTAGGCTAGGTACATGGCGGACATTCCACCCATGAGTACAAAGCGTTTTGGAAACACATTCATTATGCGTACATAGCCAAAGAGTGGAATTCCCTGCCGGAGTCTATGTTTCCTGATAGCTACAACCTAGGGGTCTTTAAGTCAAGAGTAATAGGTTACTTCTAAGCAAGCATACTCCATCGTCAGCCACATCATCACTTATATATATTTAGATAGTGGTCGAATGCGGGGCTATCCCCCCATCCGTAATAAAATTTTTGAGCTCAGAACCTGCACATATTATTGGACTGCTCCGAATAATAAAAATAGTTAAAATTGTCATAAATCATCTTTTAAGCTATTGCATAGCTTCTATCGCGGGCCTTGAGCGTGGAGACCGAATCCAGAAATTCCGTAACGAAAATAAACTAACACCCCCCCCCACTCATTTGTTTTTTGAGCGTGGTGACCGATAAGAAAACAAATGAGTGAACAATCAATCAAAATTCAATTCAATGTGTGAAAGTGTAACTTCAATTAATATCAAAGAAAAAAAAACAAAGAAAAAAAATACTGCATAAATAAAATAAATAAATAATAATAATTGCATAAGTTGATAAAAATGCTATGCAATAGCTTTACCGCGGCAGTCCCCGAGTGCCACACGTCTTTTTTTATTTATTTTAAAACAAGCAACGAATTAAAGCATCTTTCACAACCTTTTTTTTTATGTAGGAAATCATCATGAGTTTCTATAAAATTGTTACTAAGTATTTTGATGTACAATAAAGTTTATTCTATTCTAACATCAAAATTGACTACTCGATGTACGGGAATATCAGACTTTTTATATCCGGACTAAAAATGAGGTCTCCCCCCGGACACTCTCCGGACGCTTTAAACTAGGACGGATCCGAGAAAACCTTGACTGATGGCATCTCATTGCAGGCATCACCTTGTAGGTACGGAGAAAAATAACGAGAATGGGAAACCTTGAAATGTGTACGTGCTTATTGGGAAAATCTATTTGAACACGTAAAGTATTAGCCATATATTGTCACAGCAACAAAGTTTCATCTTTCATCTTTGAGATGACTTTCTTTATGTTTTTAGATGGTAATCAAACTTGTAAATGGTGCCTGCCAGGGCAGCAACATCGTTCAAAAGAGTCACCCTGGAACGCAAAGGGTACCTGAATGAAAACAGGTGGGTTTTAGTCAGTAAAAGTCTGACAGTCCCTGTCGCTCCACTCAGAGAGGGAGAAGTTATGTATTTGATGACGTTCAGTAAAACGGAAGCACCCTCTCGCTTCTAGCCTAAAGCGGGAGAAGTCAAAAGAGAGAGCCTTTTTCTCTTATAATTACTGAAAGACAGAAAAAAATATTTGTGAAGAACAACAAAATATAGTATTTTTTTTACTAAAAATATCTAAGCTAATAATTTATCATTCTTCACCTACTCCATAAAATAAATATTTTTTTGTGGAAATATACTGAACATTTATGTCTGTTTTTATCCATATTTGTGAAAAGACAAATAGACAGGTATCCATTAAATATATTCAGTTTGATAGAGCAACACAGATTTATGTTTCATTCGTGACCTAAAATATGTATACAGTAAATAATTTATTATGTTGTCTCTTTGGTCACAAAATAGATACGTACAAAAGACAATTTCATGTATGTACTTCACTTTTTATACCTACAGTTGCCATAACGGATCTTGAGTGGTTGCGCAGAAGTCAAATATTCGGTCTCTTTAGTGGTGCGAAGTGAGACGCGGGGGCGGGGAGTGTCAGTGATTGGCTCGCCGCGCCATCGCGTCATAGATGTCACTCCTCATTCGTTCCCTGCGTTGCTGCATGTATCTAACAACGAAGACGATTGGCTCGCCAATGTATGGAATGCGCAAAGCGATCCCCACTCTGACGCCGAGCGCTTAAGATCCGTTGTGCCTACTGTACGCTCGGTGGATGCTTCGCTCGTTCGACGAGCGGACTGAGGCACTCCGAGATATTGTGTCTGTGAGTGGTGTCTTTGTGTGCGTTGCTCGAGCGTGCTTTGTATGTAGATTGACTTCTGTACCTATCTCACGTTGCTAAGCAGTATTAGTTATCCTACCCATTTTTTTTTGAGGTGTGAAATCATGAAATTAATCTTCTCTCCCTAGGGTAGGCATGTCTAACTTTTGCTGCATAAAATCCAGTAAATGTTCCTCCATTTGCTCTTTGCATTATATTAATAATAATATTCCATAACTATCACACAACGCCGTCTAGTCCCAGGCTAAGCAGAGCTTGTGCTATGGGTACTAGACAACTGATAAACTATACCCATACTTATATTATTTTTAAAAACTTACAACATGTTATAGATAAATTACACCCAAGTACAGAACAAATGATCATGCTCATCACATGAACCTTTGTCCTGGGTGGGAATCGAACCCTCGACCTCCGGTAGAGCAGTCAGGGCCATTAGACCAACAAGTCAGTCATGTGCTCATGGGAGACCACTTTACAGTCTCCTCCCGTGGTCTCCTCCAGTGTCATTTTAAGAGGTCTCGGAAAGCCCTTCCATGCGCTAATATTGTTTTACGAAGTGGTTTACGTAGGTTTCCCACACTTTCTCGTCTTTCCCCAAACTCCACACTCTTTCAGAGGTAACCCTCAGATATTAAAAAACATTTTCCAAAAAAAAAATATAACCGACTTCAATGTTTAAAAAACACTGAAAAGTATAAAATAACTTTAATTTCGGAAGTTGGTGTTAAATAACGAAGAGACAAAACTATTATAGAAACACCGACTTCCGAAATTAAAGTTATTTTATACTTTTCAGTGTTTCAGTATTTTTTATTAACATTGAAGTCGGTTATTTTATTTTTGTAAAAAGTTTTTTATTTTACACTTTTTAGTTATGGTACCACCACTAAAAAGTACCCCTCAGACAAACTTAAATAACTTATAGCCACAGTGCATCTCATAACGATTCTAATAATCCCAAACACGGTTAAATTACGTTAATATAATTTTTTTTTTTCAGCTGGCTTCATCATCAGATCAGTTTGATACATCCCCCCCCCCTTTCTGACAGTCAGTCATCGACTACACGTATAAACAAAGCAACTTTACTTGTAACCACAGTTCTGCTGTGATTCTATGAGGAGTTCTGTTCCATATCTTCGAATATCATTATCAGATCATAACAATATTTTTATGGGACCAACTTGGAAGCATAACCTTTCAATCAAAAAAATAATTTTCAAAATCGGTCCACAATTGACTGAGGTATCGGTGAACATACATAAAAAAAAAGAAAAAAAAACATACATTCAGCCGAACATAGAACCTCCTCCTTTTCGAAGTCGGTTAAAAAAAAACAAGGTTTCCAATCCTAATTATAAAACTTTTTGATTTAAACATATTTGTTAGAAATATATTTAATTAAAGGCGTCAACTTCTACTCGTAGCCATCTTCATAAAGAGTTGGTTACATAAAACAAATCCACAAAATACTGAATTCTAAATTCCATTTCATGTTTTAATTAAAAAGCTTCTGAACTTCATTTTCATATGAAACCGGTATGAATTCATGCCCCACTCATATCGTTGAGTACCTACTCGGACATAGTATAAAATTGAATCGAAATATACCTCTATTTTATATGTTTTTTAACCGAGTTATCTCTCGTGTTCATGAAAATATGGCAGCTGTAAATAAAATATATTATTTGGTAGGTACCTACTGTAAAGCATTAGGTGTGGGATATGTGCTGTTAACTAGACTAATATTAAAAAGAAGTAAAGTTTGTTTTTTTGTTCTTCATGTTTATGTCTCTGAAAGTACTGGTCCGATTGCGAAATTTTTTTCATGGATAGAAAGCTGCTTTATTCCTGAGTGAGATAGGCTATAATATTTATGTATGCGGGTGCAGCCGCGGTAAAAAGCTAGTCGTATAATATATAAATAACCTTATCCTTTGCTCGTGGCAAAAGTATCAGAAAATTAGAGTTATCTTTTTAAAATAAGTAAATGTTTTCCAGACCCATCCCAAACACACTGCCAGTAGCCTTGGCGTATTGTCATTCACGCGCGCCTCGTAGAGATGTCAGCAACATGGATGGGGCCTAGTACGGCGCGCACAGTTCCCGCGCGCCTCAAGGAGTTGTCAGCAACAGCCCAGCCGGGTCGAAGCCTACTGGGGCCAGGGTTATCCGAAAGGGCGCTCGAGCCCCGGTATAAAGGCTTGAAGGAAAGGCATGGGTTTTTTAGTCAGTAAGAGTCTGACACTATCTCCCGCTCCGCCCAAGAGCGAGGGTTGTCATTGGATGATTTTTTCCATTGAAAAAAATAAAATAAAAAAGGGCCTAGTAGGTCTGATGCATGCTACAGCTGCAAAAATGTTCGAAAGAGTTATCGTGACTATCGGTGCATTAATGCAAATGGCCGCAGGAAAAAGAGTGCGGGACGCAGGGAATAATCTTAGCCACTCACGCGCCGGCTCTCACTCGGCTCACCAACCCGGTTCGCTACAGCTACTTCCAACAATCTTTGTACAATCGTCGCAATATACAGGGTGTGTGTGGTGTGTGTCTGACATCGACGCACAAACGAATACCACGGATCCAGTACATGATTCTGGACCCCCCCAGTGGTGGAATTTTTCGTCGCAATTTCCTAATTTTTGAAAAAAATATCTTTTCTTTTTTCAATTTAAACTGTGTAAAATCGTTATTATAAACAACCCCGATGATATTTTAAGTGAAAAAAAAAAAACAAAAAAAAATGATTTAATAATTAATTAATTAAAAAGTCGGGGTAGATAAAATCGTTATTCTAATCAATCCTGATGACATTTTAAATTTCAAAGGTAATTTATTCATTTTTTTCACAAAAAAAAAGTTAAAATAACGATTTTTTTAAAAAACGTAAAAAATAAAAGAAAAATAAAAATTGGAAAAAACCGACCAAAAATTTCACCACTGGGGGGTTTAGACTCATATACTGGATCCGTGGTATTCGTTTGTGCGGCGATGTCAGAGACAGACTGTATAACTTATTATACAGTCCACCTTTTATTTGCAGTCCCTTTAAGGCCTAATCCTGACCCTGAAACGCAAAGAGCAACTGATGGAACTCTGGTTTTAGTCAGTAAAAGTCTCACAGGCGTTTAAAAGAGTCTGCGGCTAAAAGCAAATACCTTGACAATATAAAGGAAACCAATCTACAAGGAAGGAACTCATTTCCTGCTACATTTCTTTCTTCCACTATTTGTAACCGCATCCGATTGCTCGGTAAACCCCTTAATTGCTTTGTCACAAGAGAAACACTACAAAACAATGACAGGGAAACGGAAAGGACTAACAGTAAATATACTTTTGCGTTTGCGTCATAATGGTTCAGCCATACCACAATATATTTTTGTAGAGTAACTTTTCCATGTGCTGCAATCATCAATATATATTATACAAGTATTAATAGGTGTACCATGTTGCTCGTCAAGATACAAACAAACTTATCAAAAATACATAATGACCAAGTTCACATGCACATGTTACTCGGGCGCCTTTGCGATACTGACTAACAAAACAATAACGTCGTACAGGGCCTATTACACTACGCGGTATTCAGATCGTTTTAGTCTATGGTTCGACCCATCGCGTAGTGCAATAAGGGTCAGACTGTCTTACTCGGAAAGAAAACAAAGACGAGTCTGAATATCGTGTGCTAAATAACGCGTAGTGTAAAAGGCCCTTCAGGCTCGCTCAACTAAGAAACCGGTTTAGGAAGACGCGGGCGGGTGAGTTGGAGACAAGAGTTGGCGAATAATACAAGTGTGAGAATAATATTACATCGTATTTTATATTATACTAGCTGTCCCGGCAAACGTTGTTTTGCCATATAAATATATATATTTTTTTTTATCACTAAGGGGTATGAAAAATAGATGTTGGCTGATTCTCAGACCTACTCAATATGCTCACAAAATTTCATGAGAATCGGTCAAGCCGTTTCGAAGGAGTACGGGAACGAACATTGTGACACGAGAATTTTATATATAAGATGTACAACGTACTAGATTACGCGTGTCCACAGAATTGCCTTATTATTAAGATTTCTGTGCGCGTGTCGATCACTCATTTCAATCGACCCAAGTGTAGTGTAGACTGTACATCTTGAACATTACACTATGTTGAAAGAAACGCGTAAGGGCCACGAAATTCATGGCGGTTAAGACATTTAAAAGCTATCTTAGCGCTGTATGTTTTAATAGTTTTGTTAGACGTCATAATTAATGTAGTGCTGCAGCGAACTTTTGTTTTCACTTTTCAGTATTTTGACAAATAGTTTCCATGAAAGAGCATGTCTATCACTGGAATATAAATAGATGGCTTAGGTATTTTGATTGAAAAAAGCTTTGCCCCTTACTAGGAATTACAACTATAGGTATCATAGATGCGCTTGCTGTAGAATCACATAGACAAGACACCCAGACCCTGTTCTTAAGACGGAGAAAGCAAACATCGCAAGAAAACCGGGAAACCACGTCAAAGAAGCAAAAATTTAACCTTTCGAATGACGTAATTAGACACGCAATAGAAATACAATGAAACAGCGAACGTTTCGCTTTCGCTTGATGTTTAATGAATTAAACATTTGTGACATCCACCAATCCGTACTCGGCCCGCGCGTCGGATTGCGGCCTATTCCCTCTCCTAGAGAGGAGGTCTGGACCCCAGCAGTGGTAACATTATAATAAGGCTAATTATGTATGTTGTGTGTATTTGAATAATAAATTGTTAGTACCTTTAAATGTTTGAGAGAGTTTTTAAATTTTTGATGGATGGATTGTGTGAGAAGTGACATGAAAGAAAAGGGAGTTAGTGATAGCGTGACCAGTGACAGGACAGAATAGAAGAAGAAAACGTGTTGCGCCGACCCTAAATAAAACGGAACAAGGGCAGGAAGATGATGATCTTCATGACCTCTTTTAGAACTTATAGCAAAATTTAGTACTTACTAACAGAATCTTTCTCAAAGTCACAAAGTTACAGCAACATAATGCTCTCAACACTCGATACTAATGACACATTGTTTCCAAAAGCCTCATTTTGATACACCTTTGATACTTATTGTAAATTTGCACGTTATTCTTATAACAAGTCGTCGTCGTTCGTTGTTGTTCTTTCGTTTATTATATTCAGCACGTCAATAAAAATGGACGAAGAAAGGATAAAATTCAAAACTAATAAAAAGGGCTTATTAAGTAGGCTTTTTGCGAGGGCATGGGGAACCTTTATCAAAGAACGTGCCACTAAAGGTGGACCAATGACCCGGTGAGGGTTGTAGGAATCCAATGGGGAAGAACATAGATATGGTGAGCGAGATATGAGATAAGGAGGGGTGAGAGAGTTGACCAGAGAGTAAAGTGTAGTCAGAGCGCGCAAACTCCTTCTCTGGCGAATGGGCATCTAGTATTTGAGCTCAGATCACTGTTGCTCGAAATATGGTCATATTCCCTCAAATTAAATATACTTAATCCGGATGCAGTTGTTGAGGAGGCTATTAAGTTTAACAAAGCGTTCAGGTCAAAGTAGCATTATTTGTTTGATAAATTATTTTACCTTTATCACAAATTATATAGATACAGAAGTCAATCTACATACAAAGCGCGCTCGAGCAACGCACACAAAGACACCGCTTACAGACACGATGTCTCGGTCATGTCTCGGATCACTCGTCGAACAATTCCGGCTCAAACGCTCATTAGTGTGCGTCCACCGAGCGTAGATATAAAAAGTGAAGTACATACAAGATTGTCTTCTGTACGTCTCTATTTTATGCCTATATCATAGTCAAGAAAGTATTCCTCCACTTATTAACTGGACCGTCCTCTTGTAACTTTCAAGATTGCAAGCAGCTTTGAAATATGATTCGCAGCTAGATTACATTAATGCTGCACTAGGATATTGCATCTTAAATCCGATTTGCAAGTCGAGTGCTAGCATAATGAGTTCATATTGTTGATCTGGATCAATGTTTCCCAACTATTTTGTAATCTGAGCCCCTTTCGAGCAGTGGTGGCCGAGTGGTAACGGCCCTGACTCACGAGTTGTAGGTTGCGGGTTCAAACCCAGCCAGGCGCATAACCTTGTCTAATTTATTTTATCACCACTGCTCTCAAACCGATGAAGGAAAACATTGTGAGGAAACCGGCATGTCCTAGAACCAAAAATTCGAAGACATGTGACATCCACCAGCCCACGTGCTGATGGAATTACGGCTCATTCCCTCTCCTAGAGAGGAGGCCTGAATCCCAGCAGTGGGAATTATCAGGCCGACTATGAGACCCTATTATTTTCCTGTTGTTAGCAGGAACCAGGAAAAAAACTGAGTTACCTATTATGAGAAAAAGTATACCATACAAAAATACATACAACCTAACGTATAACCTCCTCCTTTTTGAAGTGGTTTTAAAAAAATGAATTGAATTTTTTAACAATGAAAATCTATCCCCTTATGATAACTAGTTTGCCATTTTTATCATCATCATCATCATCATTTCAGCTGATATACGTCCACTGTTGGACATAGGCCTCCCCCAAGTGTCGCCACAACGAACGTTCCTGCGCGTCTCGCATCCATCGGTTCCCCGCAACCTTCACCAGGTCATCGGTCCACCTTGTAGGAGGCCTTCCAACACTGCGTCTTCCAGAACGCGGTCGCCACTCCAGAACCTTTCGGCCCCAACGGCCATCTGTTCTGCGAGCAATGTGCCCTGCCCATTGCCACTTAAGTTTGGCAATTCTTCGTGCTATGTCGGCAACCTTAGTTCTCCTGCGGATATCTTCATTCCTGATTCGATCACTTCTATTTCCATTTCATACTCTGTCCCAAATCAAAATGTACCCAAATCTTGTACGTGACGACTTTAATTAGCGGTGGCGAAGTCACCAGCGGCAACAATAGTAGCTCATAATACTTTAAACTAACGAAGGCTGCTCAGTTTACAACGTTACACACAGCCTATATGTACAGAACAATGTGTACACCAAACATTATAACATTAGGTAAGTACATAAGTACTACGTCGAGTTTATGTTGGTAAATCAACAGGCCTGTTTGTGCTTGCCAGTAGCGTAGTTAGACGTGGGCGAAGTGCCTCACACCTAAAGGGGCCTCGCATGTGCGGATTTTGTTTTATAATTGACTAGCTTTTTCCCGCGACTTTGTCCGCGTACCTACATAAATATAGCCTATGTCACTCAGGAATAAAGCAACTTTCTATCGGTGAAAAAAATTTTGCAATCGGGCCAGTACTTCCAGAGATTACCTTCTACAAACAAAAAAACAAATATATTAGTGTAGATAGGCTCGCGTTTGATCACTATTTCACCTGATGGCAAGCGAAGATGTGGTCGAACACGAGGTTGCGACAGTTTCAGTTTCGTTTACGAATTTATGAAAGAAAAAGGCCTCGCTGATGCGCCTTCGCCCCCGTCCAAATCAAACCACGCTACGCCTCTGGTGTTTACTTAAATAAATAAGTCGATGCCCCCAAACAAGAACTCGGTAATGTACTATTACGGGGTTTATGCTGTTATGTCAAATTCGGCATCTATGGACTGGAATACACCTTCTCAATTTTTTTCAGATTTTTCCTATTGATATTTACAAAGAAATCATGACACACGTGTTTATTGTTGGGAATCTAGACACAATAATATTTCGGCAAAAAACCTGTTATAGGTCTGTACGAAAAAACTATTTATTTTTTATTTTGGTAAGTTGCGATTACCGGGTTATTGGCGTAAATCATTTTCATGAAATTTTTGGTAAACGTGTTGTCGTGTTGTGAAGAGCGACTTCAAACCGAGAATATCTTTCAGAAAACTTGAATATTTCCAAAATGTATCGCTTTTATACTGAGTGGTTTACAGAACAAAATTACAGTGATGTTGTAATGGCAACAAAACGACAATACGAAACAGTTTTTAACTCCCAATATAACTACTCATTTTTCAAACCCAAAAAAGACCAGTGCCTTTCATGCTCCATTTATGAACAATTAGACGAATCTATGAAAACCACACTTGAAGAAAAACAAAGACTCCATTTACAGAGAAAAGAAAAAGTAAGATCATTAAAGAAAGAAGAAATAGAGACAGCTGATAAAGGTAATATGACAGTAGCAATATTTGATTTACAAAAAGTGTTAGGTGTGCCTCAATCTGAAGTAGGCGTATTTCATTATAAAAGAAAATGTCCATGCTACAATTTTACTGCGTTTGATGCAATACGAAAAATAGGATATTGTTATGTATGGCATCACCAAATCGCTAAAAGAGGCAATTCAGAAATAGGAAGTGCTTTGTTATCTTTTTTTAAAACTGAACGTGAGAAAGGTATAACAAAGTTTTCATTATATTCGGATGGATGTTATGGGCAGAACAAAAATCGTTACATTTTCGCCCTTTATTTATATGCCTCCAAACTTTTTGACATAACCATAACCCATCGTTTTTATGAAACTGGACACAGTCAAAACGAGGGAGATTCCATGCATGCATGCATAGAAAAAAAGCTTATTAAAAAATAAAGTTTTATATACCCCTGACCAAATTTATAATATTATTTTAAATTCAAAAATTACTGGCGAAAAATATAGGATCAAGGAATTAGAGCAGTCCGAAGTTTACGATTTAAAACCACTGGTAGAAGACAAGTATTGGCGGTGCGATAAAGACGGAAATGTGATCCGCTGGGCTGATGTCATGGAGGTAAGCGTGGTCGATTCACAAGCAAATAAGTTGTTTTTCAAATATAATTTTGAAGACACTTATTCAGAGCTTGATCTAAAAAACACTCCCTCTACCTCAGCTAGACGAAGAGGATGAAAGCGTGCGAGTACTCAAGAAGCAGCTGTATTGGATAATGTGCAGTTGCAACGCGCATACCACCAACGTATACCAATAAGCCAGGCTTTGCATACAGACCTTTTGAGTTTATGTAGAAGTGGAGCTATTCCTCAGAGTTACCATTCTTTTTATCAATCCTTGTCCTGTTCTGAAGCGGGAAACGAAAACATTTCTGAACAAGAACTAAATTGAAGAGTTTATGTAGCTCAAAGTTGATTACAGGATTTGATTTTTATTGGATTATTTTTATTAAGTAATGTTCACGTCGAACTAAAGTGTTAAATTACTTTCTGTGATTATAATAAATAATAAAATTACTTATAATCGAAATTATTGTATTTTTTCGTTTATTATCTTCAAATATTACATTTAAATTTAAAAATGGTATCGAGTAGTAACAATAACACTGTTTTTATAATTTTCCTCTTAATAACAATGTTATTTATTAATACCTTTTTTTAAATTACTTGACATTACCACAATAACTCCGTACAAACAAGTTATCTATCAGCCATAAAATAAAAAATAACGCCGTAGAAGCCCATAATGTAATGTTATGAAATATTTTATTTCATAAATTTACTGCAATAACCCCGTAAGTAGTATTACTGTAATATTGTACGTATAAAATTTCAGGTATTATTTATTTTCATAAATAACTAGGTTTTGAATAAAAGGATTTTCATATCAATGGCACAGGTAGACTTCGCAAAAAATAGCTTTCATTTAATACATCAATGACTTCAATAGTCCCACTCGTTGAAAAGATATTTGACAAAATCAGTAAATCTTTTCTCCTGTAAAATTTTGATTTTTCGATTACCGGGTTGTTGCTTGGAGGCGTCGAAGTATGAACTGTATCGATTACGTACTCTTCTCAGTCAATAGCAATCAACTGATCGGAATTAGTTAGTTTGAATGTACCTAGTGAACTGATGGTCGCAGAGAGAGCGTTGTCGAAGTTGAGTGCTGATTTAGGCCCCTCGTCCACAACGACTTTTTGTAGCGACAGCATCGCTACCACGATCGCTACAAACGCGCGATAGCCGCATTTGCAAGCGCTATAGAAAAAATGCCAAGGCGCTACTAACGCGCCACAGCTTGCGACTATATCGATGCGAAAGCGCTACAGAATCGCTACAAAAAATGGGCGAGGGCCTTCATACTCTTTAGTCTAAATTGTATTCGCTAACAACCCATCCTAGCTTCGCATGGGTAGGTACCTAATAATAATAATAAATCAGCCCTGTGAAAATCTGTTTGTTTCTGAAAACGGTCCTCCAAAACGGCTCGTATAATTAGAAGGTTCCAGGTTCAGTGGGCTACTATTTCTTATATTTTCAAATGTTTTGTTTTTTTAATCGTTTTAATCCCGTGGAGGGTCGATCCGGTACATGAAACACTATCGATTTGTACAGATAAAATTAAAAAATAAAGTACCATTTTTAGTTCAATGACCTGTAGGTAGTTTGTACGCAACGCCGACTACTATCTATAGGTCATACTCGCTCAGCTGACGTTTTCTTAAATAAATTAATTTCGTACATGCGTAAATTAATACGAATTTTGAAAAAAAAAAGGTGCTTTATTTTTTAATTTTATCTTTACAAATCGGTAGTGTTTCATGTACCGGATCGACCCTCCACGGGATTAAAACGATTAAAATTTAGCGGTGTACATGAAATATTAAAAGAAGCCAACCCATGGCCCCAGGAGGTTTCGGCTCTGCTGGGCCTCTACGCACCATCAATAAGGTTCTTAAATAGTCTCTAATCGCCTCGTCGATGTAAACTGTCGCAATTTTAAAGAGCACTAGCTAAATCTTTATAAACTCCTCAACACTGCATTTATGACTTCAAAGTCTTCAGTCACTAAGCCGGGCTTCAAAGTTTAAATGAAGAAAATATTAAATAAGAAAACTTAAGTCATTAACGGATCTCAGTAATCTTTAGGTTAACTTGCTTTACTGCATTTACGTCTTTGTAACTTTAATCACACTGTAATGATATTACAAAGGTAATATTGTAATAAATTTTGTGATTATTATAGTGCGTGTGTGTGTATAGTGTGATGTGTGTTATAATATTATAGAGACGAGGGTTAATGAGTTTGTATATGTGTTGGTTTGTTACTTTTTCATGCTCGAAAAGTTGAACGGATTTCCAAGAAACTTAGTACACGGCTAAACCATGGAATAGCACATAGAATATTTTTTTTCCGCGATTAAAACTAAGCTATCTTTTTTTTTTCTTTTTTTGGTGGGGAAAATCATCCAATTACAACCCCCGCTCTTGGGCGGAGCGGGAGATAATGTCAGACTCTTACTGACTAAAAAACCCACCCTGTTCCTTCAAGCCTTCATACCGGGGCTCGAGTTCCCTTTCGGATAACCCTGGCCCCAGTAGGCTTCGACCCGGCTGGGCCCCTTCTGTAGCTAACAACTCCTTGAAGTTGCTGACAACTCCTTGAAACTAAGCTACCCTCGATTCATTCGGAATTCAACGTACCGTCCACGACTTAAAGACACATGCTGTATCCCCTAGTCATTTTATCAACTATTTTATCCACAGAGTATGTTTTTTTTTGTTTTCGGCAGGAGTGAGAATCCTCATGAACGCCCAGGCTGCCTGAAGTCAAAAGTCAAAAACATTTATTTCAAATGGACCAATATGCAGGCACTTTTGAATAAAAAAATGTCGGTCAGTCCAAGAAAAGTGAAGCTAAATTGACATATTTTACTACCCCGTGAGCCGCTGGTAGCAGCTAGTAATAGTACATTGTTACATTAGGGGTGAAAGTAACTCATTTCGTCCCGAGAAGGAGTTGGCGGCCGAGCGCAGCGAGGTCGCTAATTCGAGGGGTTAAATGGGTTACTTTCACCACGAAGTAAACACTGTGCTTTTCATTACGAATATGAGGAAACTAAAAATAAAATAAAAAGTTTGTAAAACCTGAGTCGTCGTACCTATGATTTTAAGTAGGTATCTTTCTTCTGATTTAGGCGGTAAAAGGTATTCCACTACTGCTTTAGCCACTTCTCTTATGAAATTAGGCGTTAAATCACTATTTTAATCTGATAAATATAACATGTTAATACAAATCTCTGTTGTACGGAAATGTAAACAAAACTCGAAAAAACCAACGACTGATTGCCACTTTCCCGCCATTTTGTTTTTTTTCTGCGGCTGGCCAGCTATTCAGCCTCATTAATAAAAAAATTGAAATTAATTGTAACCTTTTAAAAATAAAGTATTTTAAAGAAATAGTTGAACAAATAAATCACTTATAATATAACATTATTTAAGTAATACTTGTCTTTAAGTTACTTCAATTTTATATCGCGCTGTGATTGACTGGCTATAAGGAAAATTGTAACATGGTTCAATAGAAATGTGAAGATAGAACTAGTTTTTTTTTTTTTTTTTATAATTTGACAGCTGTCAGTTGTAAAGTAAAACTCCCTAGGGATGAAAAGTATCACTTTCAGCCCGCTTCTCAGGCAACTTCAGACCAACTTTCAGAGTATGAGTAATGAAAAGTAATAAATGCACTACTCAGACTGTAGCTTAACTCACATAAAAACAATGAATGTAAAAAAAGAAAAAAATCATGTAAAGGAATATATATATTTTTCATAATTAAGTATCAAGATCGAATAAAAACTTAATCATAATGCACTCAAGCGCCTTATAGCCCTTATTTCATTATCAGGGTTTTTTGTATATCAATGTTATCAAGGCATGCAGTTACTTTCCTGGGAAAAACTGCCATGGATGCTTTGAATTATATTACAACAGATTTTTTTTTTTACAAAAACTTTTATCCAACTTTACGCACCAAGGGTTTCGATTCTCGGTGATTTCGTCAGGTCGCAATAAAATAATTATTTTGTGATGTAACTATCAATTTAGGGTCTTCAGACATTTTTCTTGACGCCACCCAGCGGGTCAGTGCGGGTTACTGGGCCCGCGTGGTAGATTACTGCCCATCCCCTCTCCTAGAGAGGAGGCCTGAGTCCCAACAGTGGGAACATTATAAGGCTGATTATGCTATGCTATAATATTATAGCACCAAGCGCGGTAGAAGTTATTTGGTGATTAAGCACCTTTAAAAAACAAAATAACAAAAACAAAATTTACTTCAACTTAAAAGCACCAGTCTCTATTAATCTGTTATTGTCCCCATCTCATAGAGTCGAGTGTTCATTCCAATATTTCTATACATAAAGGTATACCTGTATAGTGTATATGGTATACCTGTACATTATTCTACCTTTTGTTTTCAGTCTTCACAATGAAAATGGTTTTCCAACAATGTATTTATGAATGTTATTATTTGCGACAGACGTGTTTTGTTTTTCATATTGATGTTCGCGACCTTTTGTGTCACTCTCACTTCAGTGAGAGGACGACATTTGCGTTGTATTAAATTTATTCGGAAGTAATATTAACATCAACAAAATCTGTCATTGACTTAATAAGATACTTTAAAATCTGCCATTGACTTTAAGATAATTGACTTCTTTATTGTTTATTATTGACATTAGGTTTATCTACATTGGGCCCACGTAGATCACGTACGCCGATCTGGGGACCAATTCTCGATTTTCGCCATTTATCTCGAGTTCGAGATTGCAAGTCTATCTCTATGTCTATCAAAAATTTCTCTATCTCTACCAAAAAATGTCGAATTGAGCAGAATTCCGTATTCTCAGTCAAAATAGAAATAAATATCACAAAAATGTCAAGTCAAGTGAAGATAATGTTCCCATTAGGAAGAATCCACGTTCCGTTTTATGTAGTTATGAGTGAATGAATGATTTGGTTTTAAAATGCTGACTAAATATAAAACGATTCGTTTAGTCTAAAAATAATCAGCTTGATAGTTGAAGAATTTGCGGTTCCTTCAAAACTTTTCATTTGTTTACTTCTTTGGTGGGCTGTGCTGTCTAAACTTTTACGTTTCATATAATATTTTAAACAACACGGAGGAAAAAAAATACAAAAAGTCTTGGGTTAGTTGGCGAAAAGTAAGTACAATCGTGGATACACAAATTACTGAGTCCGTTATTATGCGCGAAGGTCGTCGTTTCAAGAAAATACACAATGAACAAATCACAGAGCAAATCGAATATCCAATATGAGAATCCAAGTAGTATTTTATTTAAAAGCCAAAGAAAACACAATGTAACGCACTAACAATTAACTATATAACAAAATTCAACGAATTCACTCAGGGGGCAAATTCGTGATTTTCGCCATTTATCTCGAGTTCGAGATTGCAAGTTTATCTCTACCTATGTCTGTCAAAAATATCTCTATCTCTACCAAAAAATGTCGAATCGAGCAGAATTCCGTATTCTCAGTCAAAATCGAAATAAATTTCACGAAAATGTCGAGTCGAGCGAAGATAACGTCTCACTCAACAAAACGACAACAGCGTGGCCAAAACGGGATAGCAATATAGCGCGAAAGCGCCGAGCCGCGCGCCCAGTGATGCCAACTTAGCAACTTTATAGCTAGATCTAGCTATTATTTGGTAGCAGACAGCTACAATTTAATTAAACTTGTAGCTAAGCAAAAAGCTACTTTTTCTAGCACTATTTAATTTCATCATGAGACGTGAAGCTATACTTATTCCACAGCTATTCTTATTCTATTCTTATTCTACAGCTATTCTTATTCTATAGCTATTTTTATTTTTTCTTATAAATAAAAACTCAAAGAGAATCTATGGTCAAAGATGCTATTGCAGGTACAGCCATGGCTCTGCGTTAGCCGGGAATTCCTTGTTTCCTACTGCGCCAAGACATGACAGAAGAATACTATACTTAGTTCTAAACTAAAATAGTACATGCTACTCGTATTTTATCGTGTGTTGTTGGGTTTTGTTCATGGAGCATACCAGCCAGTGGAGAGCGCGTGCGGCGCTACCGCGGTCACAACTTAGTTTAAGCAGCGTATGTTACGCTGCTTAAACTAAGTTTTGGCAGCAATTATAGGTTTGGGTATGAACGTCACGCGCTCCCATTGTTATTTTATTAAAACCTAAATTACCTACAGAAACATTTAGCAAATCTAGTTTCTTTTTGGCAAAAAACTAGCAATCTAGCAACATTATACAAATTATCTAGCTACTTACTGGGCATAGCAGTTGGCAATACCGGCGCGCCCCGTCTGTAGCGTATCATGTGAACTCGTAGAGTCATGCCGTGCGTAATTTTTGTCATTATAACCCGTATGAGTTAAGTAGGCACATAGCGCAATACGAATCTTGTTACAACGAGTTGTCTAGTTAATTCAGTCGTATTGAATCCAAACTTATTTTTTGTTGTTACTTTCCCTTAGTTCCGAATTACGTCAAAAGCTATTATCCGACCGAATTTAATAGTCACAAAATATAAGGACTATTGAATACTGTTTGTGACGTTGCGCATTAGTCGGATTCGCGATATAATCGCTTTTGACGCAATTCGGAACGCGGGGTTTGTTAGTTGTTTGTAAACATTGCAAATGCGCACGGTGTTGTCGCGAACCGCGATCGTTTTGAGTATTTTCGAACGTTTACGAATGTTTTATCACTGTGAATGTGGTGATTGTGATTGATACCTAATACCTACTGTTGTTATAAAGTATAACTTCTGTAAATTAGTGTTTAAGAACTGTGACAGTGAAAGTTGTAGGTTTAGGTGAACTCCTTGCGCCAAAAAAGACTTGTGTTTTGATAAACTTATATAAAAATGCCTCCCCGTGGCGATTTACCTATTTGAAACTTTTTGAGAAGTCCTGTGAAGGCAGTAAAACTGCTGTTTGTAAGTAATTATTTTCGCCGAGAACGGTCGTAATCGTCAATTCGATATAAGCCTAGCCGTATTTTATTTAAAAACCAAAGAAAACACGATATAACGCACTAACAATCTAACAAAATTCAACGAATTCACTCAGAAATGACATATCTCTACAATCGACATGACATCTCTACTGCTCAGAAGCACTCGTCATGAACTCTAACGTTATCCTGCGACAAATGTCGAATTCAACAACCCAGAATAGCAACTTTAAAAATTTGTCGAAAAAATGACGTCATTAGAAATTTTTGTCGAGTTCGACACCATCTCTAAAATCGAGAATTGACCCCAAATGACATTATCTCTACAATCGACATGAACTCTAACGTTATCCTTCGACAAATGTCGAATTCGACATCCCCAGAATAGCAACTTTTAAAATTTGTCGAAAAAATGACGTCATTAGAAATTTTTGTCGAATTCGACACCATCTCTAAAATCGAGAATTGGCCCCCTGGGCGCGTCGGTCTCCATACATTTTATAAGGCAACTAGACTTGAAGAGCTACATTAGACAGAACGCCACGCGACGGACCGCTACGTGCCCCGCTTTACGATTTTTTCCATTCGTTCGGCGCGTTCGATCCGGACAAGTGTGCGTTTACCTTTGGGCCCGTCGCGGATTTCGACCCATCCCTCTCTTAAAGAGAAGACCTGAGTCCCAGCAGTGGGACCATTATACTTAAAGCGCTCAACCAATTGTCTCTCACACGTCACTAAGCCCTTAAAGCTGGCTACGGATTAACTCGCTTAGACGGACTAGACCTGTTTGTCACAAGTTGTGACTTAAGATAATCCTTAACGGCTGTGGGTTTATTCGAACGACTTAGCGACCCTGGAGAGCAAAGGACAACTGGAACCTGTGTTTTTTGAGGTGGGAAATCATCTACTTAATGACTCTTCTCACTCTAAACATCATTTCATATCCGTGGAATTTTATCACAGCAGCCCTTGGCTCCATAACACCCTCGCCTACGGCTCGGGCAATTTCCACCTCAGTCGTAGTGACCAACTTTCTCCACTTTTATCAAAATGTACCTACTATTTCTGTAAAGTACGAGACCGCGGTTTAACAGTTTTGACGAGCCACTCAGCTTTTCCATAAGACAGAGGTTTTACTCGCCCGTCGAACAGGGCCTTTAGCGTGACAAGCGACGTGACAGGTAATGTCATTGCCATACAATTTGTACTTGTTTAGCGGGAACGCTAAAGCATTTGTCTAAGCCTGCACGTAGCCCTACGAGTACTTCGTAGACGCGTATTCGTACTAGAACGACTACGAACGCGCATTACGCAACAGACCACGCTCACTTAGATCGCAAGTTTGTTATTGGTCATGTCAATTATGATCATGATCATATTTTGAGTCACGCCTACCCCGCCCACAAGGTCATTCTACCCTCTTTCATCTGTTCTCAAGTTTTAACAAGACTAACCTGTACAAGTTGCCAAATATTGGTCAGAAAAAAAATAATTTGAGAGCATCGAAAAGAAGAAGGAGCGAGACTAACGTACAGCTTTATATATATATATATATAGACAGATAGATTACGAGTAAATTGAATAAAATATCGTGTGTTCAACAATTTGTCACAGTTATTCATTTCGCGCTAAGAATTCATTCTAAGAACTATGTCTATGCCTCACAAATAATATTAATCACCTTTCTCAAGAACCTCTTCAGATGTCTCGACTGCCAGAATTCATCAGGGCTCCCCTCTATGATAAGAATTGGGTCGTAATCAAAGATTGTCAATTAGATCTATTGAATCTTAGGTATTAGACTCATTCACCGGAGAAATGTTTACTAATATTCGTAACATTTATATTATTATTCTTCACTTGACTTGAAAAACAATTAGTTTTGATTATAATTCCGAGAACTTAGACGTTTCTAAAACACGTTTAGAAAATAACGAGCTTTTGCCCGCGGCTTCGCCCGCGTACATGAAACACAGCCTTATTATATATCATTTATTGTGCGTACAGCCAAGGAGTGGAATTCCCTGCCGGAATCTGTGTTTCCTGATAGCTACAACTTAGGAGTCTTTAAGTCGAGAGTGAATAGATTTCTTCTAGGCAAGCGTGCTTCATCGTCGATCACATCATCGCTTACCATCAGGTGAGATAGTGGTCAAACGCAAGCCTATCATTAATAAAAAAAAAAAAAAAAAAAAATATCACTCAGGAATAAAGCAGCTTTGTATTGGTGGAAAAATTCTTGCTATCAATTAACAGTTAATTGTGAACCGTGAAGAAAAGAGAGTTGCTAGCCCGTCGGTTTTCTACCGGTTGCATTTCGGAGAGTGTGCGTCGGAATTGCTTAATTCCGCCTAGCTCGTTCCATCATCGAACTACCAGACGTACGGCGATGCGCCACCGGTACATGGTGGACATCCCACCTATACACACAAAACGTTTTGGGAACACATTCATTGTGTATGCAGCTAAGGAGTGGAATTCCTTGCCGGAGTCTGTTTTCTGATGGCTACAACCCGGGAATCTTTGAGTCAAGAGTGAATAGGTTTCTTCTAGGTAAGCGCGAATCTATCAACAATAAAAAAAAGATAAAATATGTAACAAATATTATTTAACTCTCGTCTTGTAAAAAGAATTAATTAAAAAGTCCACCCCACAACACGCCATTATTTATTCTTTGTCATCCTACTCACAAACTGCAGACAGTCTCTTCTTTTGTTTATCTTGCTTGTATGCACTTTGAATATAGAATACAGTGTTTGTCGATTGCTATGTTTTTCTTTTTTAAAACATTTTTATAACGATTTTCCTTTGAGCGCTTTTGTATTTGAAAAGAGAAACATTTGTTTTATAAAAATAAATGATTGATTCGAGTACATACTTTTCAGTCAAGTTTTAATATTTTTCAATAGAAAATAAACACGTTTTCATAAAATATAATATAGAAAGATAGATATAATTATACTCTTTATTGTACACCATAAAAAAATACGATAGTAGCTTATTAATTCAATAAACCCACGATTGAAAGGTTAATAGGTTGTAGCAATGGGCGGTCTTATCGCTAAAAGCGTTTTTTTACAGACCAACTTTAGATGGATTTGACAGAGAAGGAGAAAAAAAGATACGCAGGTTGATTGTGGTGTACTATTCACATATACAATACATAAACTAATAAATTACATATAATACATACACTGTATACTATTGTATACTATATATATATATATAGTATACAATAGTATACAGTGTATATATATATATATATATAATTATGAAAGCAGAGAAATAATGTACTTAATGACGATGTTCAAGAGGAAAGGTAGTGATCTTCAACCTTATTTTTAAAAATTGTTAGTGTTTGAGCTTGCCTTACTGACACGGGCAAAGCATTCCACAGCCACACTGCTTGAACTGCAAATGACTTATCAAGCCTAAAAGACACTTACTTATTTGCCTTTGACTTATTTGCCTAAAAGACATGCCAAGCCAAATTTTTAGTGTCACCAACAAAAATTGTTTTAGTTAAAATAAACCACTTTTTTCAAACTGACCTTTAAACTATCGGAAACAGACAAAATAAAACCAAAATATAATCTCTCTTTGTCAGCAACGGGATCGAAACAAATTCATCGAAACAAAAAATGACGACGAAACCAATTACCTACGAGTAAAAGCATTTTTCGACACCTGATGTTTTTCACAAAGGCCTAGGACACAACAAAGGGATCAGAACGGATATCAAAAACGGTGTTAGAGTCACCGCGCACGCCACAAAACGCCGCCACCGGCATATTTCCAATACTTTTCTTATATTTCATATGGATTCGCCGCACACGTTTGTTGCCAGTGGCCGCCACACGCTACAAATCGTCGCCGCTCTCTTCTTGTGGCCCGCACGCCACTAAACGCCGTCACACACCACTCTGCACTCGCACATTTAAACCTTTTTAATACTACGCGTATGGGTACGCCTTTTTCTCACTTTTATATTGTACTAGCTTTTGCCCGCTAGGCTTCGCTCCCGCTCTTCCTTGCTCCACCCTACTGTACCCTACTCTACCCTGCTCTACCATACTCTACCCTTCTCTACCCTACTCTACCTTACTCTACCCTACACTACCCTACTCTACTCTACCCTACACCCCTTCTCCTTACAATAACGAACACAACAAAAAAAAAATAACGAAATCGGTCCAGCCGTTCACGCGTGATGGCGTGACCAAGGAAATAGGAATTCATTTTTATATATATATAAGATCTACCACTACTTTTTCTCTGAATCACCCAAAGATTGACTGGAAGAAAATGCCTAAGGCATTAAGTTCTATACATGTGCGCATAAAATATTATATAAATTAATGGGTTAAAGAAGCAGCAGCTACCAACCACAAGTGAGCTGCTTTTGTGGCCGCTTCTAGCTTCTAGTGGCGGCGTTTGTGGCTGTGGCTTGTGGCCTGTGTGCGGCGACCTTAGTCTCACTCAGGATCAAAACAAAAACTGTTGATAACATTTTCACTTGTATCATGTGAAAGCGGATGAACAAACGAGATAACAGAATTCACAAACAATGAAAACGCAATCTATTTGTTCGGGACGACAGAGGGGCTTTTGAACACGCGAGGAATAAAATTTCTCTAAGACATTTAGCACAAAATAGATAGGTACAGAAGACAATCTCATTTATGTACTTCACTTTTTATACCTACGCTCGGTGGACGCACACTAATGAGCGTTTGAGCCGGAACTGTTCGACGAGTGATCCGAGACGCGACCGAGACATCGTGTCCGTGAGCGGTGTCTATGTGTGCGTTGCTCGAGCGCGCTTTGTATGTAGATTGACTTCTGTAAAAGATAGGCTATTTTGTGCCTTTACGCAAGATAAGTGGTATTTTTAAGGTGGAATAGCTTTTTTTAAGTTGTGAAATCATCCAATGACTCGTCGTCGTGTCAGACTCACTGACTAAAACCTAAAACCCACTCCTATGTTCCTGCTTTACTTGCGTTCCAGGACCCTGGCTTTTCCTTCGACCCTGCTGGGCCCTTACGGTACTACTGACATCTAAAAAGAAAAAAAGAAAGAAAGAAAAAACGTTTATTCGTGCCTCACACAATCACATAAACTAAAAATACACAATGAAAAGAAAAAGAAAGATATAATCAGTGCGAGGCCAAAAAGGCACCACACACACACACATCTTTCATCCAATGACATCCCCCGCTCTTGGGCGGAGCGAGAGATAGTGTCAGACTCTTACTGACTAAAAGACCCACCCCGTTCCTTCTAGCCTTCATACCGGGGCTCGAGCGCCCTTTCGGATAACCCTGCCCCTGTAGGCTTCGACCCGGCTGGGTCCCTGCTGTTGCTGACAACTCCTTGATGCGCGCGGGAACAGTGCGCGCCGTCGACGACTTGGGCTTGGTCCGGACAGTCACCAGACGGCCGGACAGCGAGCTACCCATTGCTCACTGTCCGCAAGCCCGCGCCTACGGTCGACGGAAATCGGGATCAGAATCCCGGCGGCGGCGGCGATAACGCCGTTGCCTGATGCGTTCGGCCTCTTCCTTTGCGAGCATTACTGCTTCGCAGAAGTCGGCGACCGCCTGCCACTCCTCCTCGCTCCGGACCATGGCCTCAACCAAGGCCCGGCGCGAGAGGTCTCCGCCGCCGATCGCCCCCACGAGGACACGGCGATGCTCCACCCAACACACATACATCTGGTGTCTGACTGTATCGAACTGTATCGACTGTCCAAGATCTACATATTACAACCGGAACCAACGGCTTTACGTGCTTTCTGAAGCACGGAGTGTGAGTAATGCCGTGGAAAAACTTAGAAAAGTACATACGAATTAAAAAAAATATATTAGTAGGTATTTGCCTGGCTTTGAACTCGCGTGATGAGAGGCGAGTTCAACTGTAGCTTTAAAATTCATACCTGCATTAAAGACTCAACCATTCTTGAAATGAGAATTAAAAGTTGATAGCTTCTCAAACTTATAGTAACACTAACTTCTGCCAGTGGCTTCGCCCGCGTTTCAACATACAAATGTGAACTTTGGAAAATCCTTTCAGGATTTTAGGGGTCTTTAAGTCAAGAGTGAATAGATTGCTTCTAGGCAAGCGTGCTCCATCGTCGGCCACATCATCGCTTACCATCAGGTGAGATTGTGGTCAAACGCGAGCCTATTCAATATAAAAAAAAAAAAAAAAAAAAAATCCTTTCTTAATGCTCGCCTGCGTCATAATAGGAAGTTTTGTGCATTTAACACTCCTAATCCCAGTAATTTCGATTGTGCGTTGATATGTCATTACTTCATTAGATTTATCGTTGAATCAGAGTTTAACCGATTAATGGATTTTAAATTTAGACTAGCTTTTGCCCGCGCGGCTTCGCTCCCGCTCTTCCCTACTTCAGCCTACTATACCCTACTCTACCCTACTATACCCTACTCTACCCTACTCTACCCTACTCTACCCTACTCTACCCTACCCTACCCTACTCTACCCTACTCTACCCTACTCTACCCTACTCTATCCTACTCTACCCTACTCTACCCTACTCTACCCTACTCTACCCTACTCTACCCTACTCTACCCTACTCTACCCTACTCTACCCTACTCTACCCTACCCTACCCTACTCTACTCTACCCTACTCTACCCTACTCTACCCTACTCTACCCTACTCTACCCTACTCTACCCTACCCTACTCTACTCTACTCTACCCTACTCTACCCTACTCTACTCTAACAAACCTCACGGAGCCCAAGACCTTTCCAACGAAAGCAAAACCGTGGAAATCGGTTCGTGCGTCCTGGAGTTATAGCGTCAGGAAAGAAAACCCGACTTATTTTTATATAGTAGATTTAACGGTTATTCAGAGACTAAAATAATAGAAGGAAAAGAAACGTTACAAGAACCTGAGAACTGAACGTGACATTGTCTAAAAGCTAAAGCCGTGTGAAGCCAAAAGAAGAAAAAAAAAGTAAGGGAATAAAAAGTTTAAGTCTCGTAATCCTTTTAGCCACAATTTTCCTTCTTCTAAATAACTTCGTACACAATACAGAGGTGCGTCAAAGGAAATCGATAAGGAAAAGGGGACACGTTTTATCTGGCGACACTTCTCAACCCTGGCCAACTGGCCGCCATTACCTTCACACTGTAAGGCTAGTTATATACCAGCGAATGGTACAACGATAAAGCCAACATGAAATAATGAATACACTGGTCTTATTTTTTATTATTTCATATTACTATCGTAGATTTAATACCTTTAAATAGGTATAGAATTAATATTTTTATCAAGTTTTTTTTTTATGGATATATCAAATAAAACTCCTTTTTACGTTAATTTTAATTACATCAAAACGAATAAGTATCGGAAAGTTTTGCTTTAACACGAGAATGATATTATACTTATTCTAATTATGCTTTTAAAAAATATTTTTTTCCAAATATATTTTTTTCCAAATATATTTTAATATTATATTATTATTTATTTTATTCCAATTCAATAAAATCTTACTTTAATATAATAATAAAAATAGGAAGCTGAGCTTGATTCAGAATATTAAACACAAAATAAAAAAGAAACCTTTTAAATGGAGATTTGAATTTAGAATTCGCCATTCAGTATTTTAACTGTGCATAAGAATGTGGTTAGCGAATTGTTTATATAACGCACAATTTTATTTATCATGATATCGTTTTAAAGAAGTTTTCTTGCCGAATTGTCTCAGAGACCTGCATATATGATAAACTTAGTACTTAAAATCCATTAAGTAGAAGAAAAACTATCAATATTATTGAAAAAAGTATTTTTTTTTTTAATATTTGAAAAAAGAATAATATAAAATATAAATTTGAAATAATACTAATTTTTCCAGTCATTGTCGAGTTTAGCGCTTAGCAACCTATTTAGCTATTTATTTTTACTTATACAGACAATAAATAAATTATATCACTTGCCGTCCGCCAGTATGCCCTAGTCCTAACTCAGAAAAAGTTACCGTTTGATACTGGGAACTGTAATCGCATTGGGTTATGAGAACATTTCGATATATATCTTTATGGCTTAGTAAGTTAGTAAGGAACTCTTTTATTTATTTCCTTTCAAATATATTAGAAATGGTTTGTCGGTACTACACTATGTATTCTTGCAGTACCATGTTATGAAGACTTACAATTTCTAACATGGCATGATGTATTGTAGGTATGTGATTTCATTTTTTAAGGGATGAGCTATCATGATGTTCTTTCGACCTTCATAACACTGACGGCCATGTTATTTCTAGTTTCGAAACTCTAAAGACCGAATGGCCGATACATTGCATGTTGAAGCATTTTGCGTTGCAATACACTATTAGAGAATTTATAAGAAATGTTATTTGAAAAAAAGTATATTTTGATTAAAATTCTAGTTATGTACTTTTTTTTTTTGGCTTCGCACAGTTTGTGCATTTAGCCAGTGTGAAGTATTAAGTTTTCAGTCACAATAAGCTGCTTTCGAATTCCATTAGAACGTATTTGGCAGCAAATGTATCGAGTCGGCCTTCTCGTTAAAGAGCCTATTACACTACGCGTTATTCAGACCGTTTTAGTGTATGGTTCAACGAATCTTGTCTATGGTTCGACGTACCGCGTAGTGTAATAAGGGTCAGACCATCTTACTCGGGAAGAAAACTCAAGTCTGAATATCGCATGCGTTATTCAGCGTAGTGCAATAGGCCCTTTAGCTTCGCTGTGGTAGTCAATACTACAATAATTCTCAGCTCCATTTTACCGAAATTGCGCCTGTTTTAATGATTCCACATATTGTCCAGTTTCGCAAGCACTTGAAATACAAAACTACACTAATTTTATATCACAATATGCATTACGAAACAATTTGCGAAGAATTAAAACAGACACTGAACCTCACTCAAGGATATCCCGCCAAAAATTAAAAAAAATAATGTGAAACATTTTAACACAGATTTATCATAAGTAAAAACTTGTTTGAAAATCGAATTGGCCTCTACAAGCAACCACAAATTTAAAATAAAAAATAGAACACACATTTAAAAAAAGAATAGCTGTTGGTTTTTACAAAAAAATATACCAATGACTATTTTATTGTCAAGTGACGAGAGCGATTTGACTCTGGGAGTTTATTAGATCCGAAGGCGTTGGCTTTCCTAACAATTAAATCAAAAGAAAATGTTCCAAATAAGAACATTACTTTGTCTTTCCACAACCAGTCTTATGTATCAAACACTTTAACTTGTTATTGTTACTTCTTATTGTAACTAGCTGACCCAGCGAATTCGTACTGCCTAACACTCAATAAATGTAGTATATCTTTTAATATAGTCAACCGATTGCGATGATACAAAGCGCAATATTTCAAGTAACAAATAATTTTAGTGTATACCAGTGAACAAGAGGCAGTATTGTACACTTCTCTTCGAGAAAATTCTTAATTAAAATCGGAAGCCATAGCAAGTCTCACTAAGTGGTGTTCGTGATCAACTAGATCCAACACTGTGCTATCCATTTAATTGTAAAAGAAAGTTATTTTTATGCTGCTTTTTTTTTTACTTTACTCTTATTTTAGTAAGTGTTTAACGTAATATAATAATAAGTGTAGTTCTTTCATCAAAGTTTTTGCTGTCATGTTGGTAGCCTTCGAATTTTGAAGTTGCGTTGAAGTTGAATAATGTTTTTCTAGATTATGAAGTTGAAACGTATTGATACAACATTTAGTATATGCGAAACCAGAAACAATAGTCTAGTATTTTCATGTAAATAATCCATGTACCATGAAAAATCACAAAGTTATGATCTTGTTATTTTACCTGCACAAATACATGGTCACCGGACCATCCGGGCGACTGAGGGGTCGTTTTGCTCCTACGCGCTGGTTCCTAATGCCCACTATGAGCTGTCATAACCTGTGCTGTACTTAGTGTTAGTGGTGTCCAACTTGTAGCCTTTTTAAATATTTTTAGGAAAAAATATACATGGTGTAAAAATGATTGGAATGGATTCAGTTACTGATTCTGAACAAACTAAGTTCAGATTTCGTCTATATTAAAAATAATGTTGTTTATACAAGGTGTATGGGACAGCCCTCCACAAACTTTAAGGGCTTGCTCAGTATACAAAACGAAAAAAAAAATCGGCCTCGCCATACAAATTGTCCGATCAAGTTTATCATTTTGTATGGTGAGGCTGATTTTTTTTTCGTTTCCTGAAAAAAATTTTTGTGGAAGGTTGTTCAGTTTCGTCTACTGAGCAAGCCCTTAAAGTTTGTGGAGGGCTGTCCCTTACACCTTGTATAAAGGAGAAATTAAGTGACTGGCTGACATATCAACGCACAGTCGAAGCTACTGGGTTTAGGAACGTAAAATTTTGCACAATTCTTTCTTATATGACGTTGTTCGCCAACGTCATAAAAGAAAGAAATAATAAGAAAACGTTTTTGAAAATTCAACTTTTAAGGGGATGAAAAGAGAGAAGTTCGTTTGTTTGTAAAAAAGAAAAAAAAACAAAGGAAAAAAATACTGCATAAATAAAATAAATAAATAATTATAATTGCATAAGTTGATAAAAATGCTATGCAATAGCTTTACCGCGGCAGTCCCCGAGTACCACACGTCTTTTTTTCCTTTGTTTTTCTTTGATATTAATTAAAGTTACACTTTCACACATTGAATTGAATTTTGATTGATTGTTCACTCATTTGTTTTCTTATCGGTCACCACGCTCAAAAAACAAATGAGTGGGGGGTGTTAGGTTATTTTCGTTACGGAATTTCTGGATTCGGTCTCCACGCTCAAGGCCCGCGATAGAAGCTATGCAATAGCTTAAAAATTCCTTGAGCTTGTACTTGAAAGTTAGCACAAATAATAATCTAAGTAAATAAAAAAGGTTTTCGTTATTCAAAACTAACCGTATAAAACCATTTAGGGGAAGAATGTATGGAGGATTCTTGTTACTTGCGTTAAGTCTTATAGTCCCTTGAACCATCTGGCCGAAATTAAATGGCCACTACTCTCGTAACCGTCTAGGCGACAATACGACTATCTGTGCATTTGTTTGCTCCAGCTACGCCCGGACCGAGCCCCGCTGACTTTTAAATCCATTTTCTTTGCTAAATATTGATAGATTTACATATGCAATGTTCAATCTGAAGAATATTTAACTACCAATTTTTATGTGTAAAAACGTTTCTAAAGATCCAAGCCGTTTCGAAGGAGTAGGGAAAAGTTGCGAATGTGATTTTGTTGTATGTAATATATTTTTTAGACAAAAGTATTAATCGCACGAAAAAATCAAATGTTGATAATGTTGTTCATGAATCTATAATAAACATATATTTTTTTCAAACCTATTAACCTGGTTGTTACCGAGGAGTAGGATCCAGAAAATCACTGTTTTAAGGCACTTTTCGGGCGCTTGGGCCTTAATAAACTTGAAACTTAGCACAAATTCTAATCGAAATGGACAATAAAGATTGTTATTGTTTTTCTAAAACTACCTTTAAAAATACGTCGAAATCGCTGGCAAATACTAGTCAAGAATATGTACAATAAAGCTAGAACTATATTAGACCGCACACGTGGACCACGCCTGATTTGTACGTAGAACGACGTCGCGTGGCGTGGATCAAGAGTAGCTCTACAAGTCTAGTTTCCATATAAAATGTATGGAGACCGACGCGCCCAGATCGGCGTGTGTCACACGTGTGCACAGTATAGTTCGAGCTTTAAGACTTTTGACGAAGAAAACGCTCCATCCATTCCTCTACGTAAATGGTAGGTAAACAAAATGGCGTAATACGTGACGTCATCGCTGAACTGAGTGACTCGTAATAAGAATTCATCGTGAAATGTCAGTGCACTCGCAAAGAAATGTGCCGGTCAGTGACCCTGTTTACATAGGGGTGATGTTATATGCACGATTTACTTACCTACTATAATAATTACATTATCACTCACTACACTGCGAGCAGTGGTGGCCGAGCGGTAAAGGCTCCGACTTACGAGTTGTAGATCGCAGGTTCGAACCCAGCCAAGCGCATTACTTTGTGTAATTGATTTGTGGAGAGCCTTTCCACTGCTCTCAAAACCGTGAGGAATACGGCATGGCCTAGAACCAAAAATTCGAAGACATGTGACATTCACCAACCCGCACTGAGCCCGCGTGGTGGATAACGGCCCATTCCCTCGTCTAGAGAAGAGGCCTGAGTCTCAACTCCCAGCAGTGGGAACATTAAAAAAGCTGATAATGATCACTCACTACACTACAATTGCTATAGGATGGTGCGGGTGACAGCTGTCAGATTCATACAACGTAGCTACCTATCCTTTTCTCTCATCTTAAAGATGCATATTTTCGTCCTGCTGTCATTCTACCCATGCTATGTAAAAAAGACTTTAATCGAACAATTTTTATTTTTTAAATGCAATACATATATGTTTCGTTATATTTGAAGACAAGGAAAAATTCTATCACGTCTCAATTGTTAGCAGCATCTTTGTATGAGAATATTTCTTAAACCACATACTTTCTCTAATATGTGTTACCCCCCACGGAATCACCTGCGTCTTTGGTTACTACTCCGCTTCTGTTATTTTTGTTTTATTTATTTACTAGCTTTTACCCGCGGCTTCGCCCACGTACAAAAAATATAGCCTAAGTCACTCAGGAATAAAGCAGCTTTTTGTCGGTGAAAAAATTTTAACAATCGGACTAGTACTTTCAGAGATTACCTCCTACAAACAAAACAAACAAACTTTACCTCTTTATTATATTAGTATAGATTTATTGCAGCATAATGTTATGTTGCTTATAGAATTTCTCGATAAATGAGTTATCCAACAGTATAATAAATAATAAATAATAGTAGGCCCTCCAAAGCTAATAAGTAATTGAATTATTGCAATAGTCTTTTTTTTTTATTTCAATAAAAATCAATCTGATCACATTTTTTTTTTCACTTTTTCATACATAGTTATTTGTTGTTAGCCAGTTAGTAATTTTTTTTTTTCCACAGTAGCTGTAATCTGAGGTGTTTTCGATTTTAACGCCCGAACATACTCCTGGGATACTATGTGAAATTACAGGACATAGTTTAACTGTGTACCAATTATATCTACATAAATTCAGCCGCTTAGTGTTCCGCGCGCACCTCAAATAGATGTCAGCAAAACCATAAGGCCCAGCAAGGCCCAGTCCTACTGAGTCCATGGGTTCACTTCCGAAAGGGAAACCCTTCCACCCCGCCCTAGAGCGTAAGAAGTCATTGGATGATTTCCCACCTACAAAACCTTCAAGCTTGGAGAAGTAACAAACAAATAGGTACACATACACTCGCAAACTGTCGCCTTTGTAATATTAGTGTAATAAGGAAGTCCTTACAGTGTTACGACTCTAAGAAGCTCTTAAACTAAGTTTTAATATATTCATATCAAATATAACGCAACTGTGTAATATTAACTCTACATTATATTACACCAAAATCGTATATGAATTCGTAAGTTATGTTCGTTCGAAGTTTCCCAAAGCTTTCTCATTAAGGAAAATTCCGCGTGAAATAGAGTGGAACCGAGGAGGCTAGCGAAGCCTTGCGCACCGAATGAAGTGCCAGAAACTTATTTACGCTGTGTTAACTTATGAACAAAGGCATAGGCTCAATTCTTTATTTATTTATTTTATTCTTTATGCACACAAAAGTACAAAGGCTGACTTAATGTCTTGGCGTTTTTTATGAGTTAACTTTTGGGTAATGCAGAAACAAATTGTAAAGAAAGAAAACTATTTTATTTGGCATACACACTCGTAGATACACAAGGCAGGTATTACGAGTTGTAGGTCGCGAGTTCAAACCCAGTCAAGCGCATTACTTTGTGTAATTTATTACATCACCACTGCTCTCAAAACCTTGAAGGAAAACATCGTGAGGAAACCGGCATGTCCTAGAAAAAAAAATTCGCAGATATGTGTCATCCATCAACTCGCACTGGGCCCGCGAGGTGGATTACGGCCCATTACCTCTCCTAGAAAGGAGGCCTGAATCCGAGCAGTAGGAACATTATACAGCTCACTATGCTATGCTATGCTCTCATTAAGGTGCTATTTTCTATGGAAGCAACGTCGGACTTTTCTTTCTTAAGGCCCAAGCGCCCGAAAAGGGCCATAAAACAGTGACTTTCTGAAGCCTACTCCTCAGTAACGGCCAGGTTAATAGGTTCGAAAAAAATATATGTTTATTATAGATTCATGAACAACATTATCAACATTTGATTTTTTCGTGCTATTAATACTTTTGTCTAAAAAAAATATTTAGCAATTTCGCAACTTTTCGCAACTTTTCCCTACTCCTTCGAAACGGCTTGGATCTTTAGAAACATTTTTACACATAAAAATTGGTGGTTAAATATTTTTCAAAGTGAACATAGCATAGCATATGTAAATCAATCAATATTTCGCAAAGAAAAAGGATTTAAAGATCAGCCGCGCGCTTTCCGGGCGCTGTCGGCCGCAAATAAATGCACTGATTTGCGTACTGCCGCCTAGGCGGGTGCGAGAGGTGCGTCCACATAATTTTGGCCAGATGGTTCAAGGGACTATAAGCCTTAAGCTTTACAACTTCGTTGTTGATGAAGACATTTAAAATAATCTTTCATATTTGTTTATTAAAGCTAAAAATGATTTAATTTAGCAAACAAAAATTGCATGCATTTTCCCTATTATAGGTACGCATTGCATTTTTATATTCACAGTAGGGTCACAGTTAAGTATCTAGAGTGAACCAGTAAATACTTTTGTATTTCTCTCCTCACTTACAAAACATTCCACTGCATAAAGGTGCGTTTCCACTGAAACGAAGCTACGTGTAATGGAGTGGAGAAGAGCACTGAACAGTGGCAAGTGTTTCCATTAAAGTAGAGCGGGCTGAATGGAGTTGAACTATTCTCCGCTTCGTGCCCTCCGTTTGACACCGTTTATTTGTTTTATTTGAAAGTCCGCTCAGCTCCCTTCCAATCCCCTTACACTGTCTGCATTGATGCGCAGTGGAGATTTCGAGCACTATGATTAGCCAATTCACGTAGGAAAGTAGCTAGGCATGGGCCCTAGCCCACGACCTTCTTTTTTATCTGTTATAAACTAGTACTTGACTGCGATCCCGCCTGATGGTAAGCAGTGATGCAATCGTTGATGGTGAGGCGCACTAGTTTATTAAGAGCCTATTCACTCTAGCCTTGAAGGCAACTAAATTACAATCAGACGGGAAGACCGCAGCAGGCAAATTGTTCTAGTCCTTCGATGTACCTCGCACAAAAAGGCATCGCACAAGCGAGGGCTCTTTGAGAACAAGAATATTTTTATAGTTGATAGGCTTGCGTTGGACCACTATTTCACCTGATGATCAGCGACGATGTGGTCGAACACTGGGTTGCGATATCGCTGTCTCGTTATCGAATTTATAAAAGATAAAGGCCTCGGTGATGTGTCTTCGCCCATGTCTAAATTCGTACACGCTACGCTTCTGGATTCACGGTTCGCTCCGCTCCACTCCGCCCAGCTCTGCTTCAGTGGGAACGCTTCCTAAGATTCCAATAGCTACTAGTGTGGAGGCAATACGAATATTTACAGAGCAGCCATATCGGTCGCCCGCGGCGCGAACATTCTGCATAGCTACACTTCACAGTATGATATCGAGAAATTCTCGCACTTAAAGCCTTCACACACGAGCGATTTCAACGCGTCAATATGGAGATTTAACGATACATTTTTCACATCTCTTCAAAAATTCTAACATGATCGATGGCCGTTTTTACGTACACCACAACGTTTCAGTGCTGTCCATAAAAATCCATCAATCAGTATAAAAACTCTTCAGTCTTCATCATCGTAGTTATCGATAAAAAGCTTCGACGGTACTGTCATCGTGAAAAAATCGATCGCTCGTCGCCTTTCATATTATGTTATATTATCTTCAGCCAAGAATTTTCATGAGTATTTACGTCGACGGATGCTAAGTGAAAAAAGTTATTGGCAGTTTTGTGTTTTTCTAATAGTTACAGTAACTAAAAATATCTATCATAATCCATAGCAGGGCAAATCTTGAGTGTGTCAAAAGCACAAAAAATAAGGCTAGAGATATTATAACTTTGAGTATCATATTTTTTTTTATATTTATATAGCTTGTTTCAATTTTTTTTTTTTGGTCGTTTTCACAAGAAAAAAAAGAAAAATATGTTAAAAGTACCCAGATTTTTTGTAATACATGATTTAAAAAGGTTTCCGTGGAGTTTCTTGTACATTCTTCTTCATAGAGAGTTACGCTTTTGAATGTGTAATTATCATAATTTTTCTGACTGATGACTGCTTGACGATTCAATAATGCCTGTAAATAGTTTATCTGCATATAGGGTGACTGGTAATTAGTGTACGATACTTAACACGTGATTGTGCTCATGATAACCAACAACTTTTATTATGGGAACAAACCCGAAATCGCGAAAAAAAAATCAGCTGTTCAGTACATTTATGTTTGCCTAATGTACTGAACAGCTGATATTTTTTTCGCGATTTCCGCCTTGCCCCCATAATAAAAATTGTTTGTTATCATGAGCACAATCACGTGTTTAAGTATCGTACACTAATTGCCAGTCACCCTTTAAACTATTTACCTCTACCCTTCTAAACCAATATTATAAACAGGTAGTTTGTTTTTTTGTTTGTAGAAAGTAACCTCTGAAAGTACTGGTCCGATTGCTAAAATTTTTTCACCAATAGAGAGCTGCTTTATTCTTGAGTGTCATCTACACTTAATATTAAGAGGGAACTCTTGCACGTTCTTCTCCATAGAGACCTACGCTTTGGAACGTGCAATTTAGCTTCACTTTTCTTGGACTGACCGGCATTTTACTATTCAAAAGTGCCTGTAAATGGTCTGTTTAAAATAAATGCTTTGATTTTGATTGATTTTTGATTTTGGAAAATTTGTATTTTTGTGTGTATGTTTGTAATAAATAAACTCAAAAACTATTGTTCCGATTTCAAACATTCTTCTACTATTGGAAAGCTGCATTCACCTTGAGTAACATATGCTATATTTATTGCCCATGCGAAGCCAGGACGGGCCGCTAGGGCTATATTTTTTGAACGCGGGCGAAGCCGCGGACAAAAGCTAGTTTTTGATTGAATGAGTGAGTTACTATAATTATAAGAAAAACACAAATAGCACATATTTTTTTCTCTTTATTTTATCCGTCGAAACATTTAAAATTTACTCTATACGACAATTCACTGTTACCTTTGACATTTGGCCGAGAGCGCGCGCATACGTTTGCTTCAATGGCTTGTGAAATCGTCTGAATAGCGCTGTAAATAAATTGCCTTTAGTTTCGAGTGTACTAAAGTGTATTTCCAAGCAGTACTGTAGAATTTTCTGTATTTAGTGTTGTCAAATCACCTTATAACATACCTAACCGTGCACTAGCTTCTGACGTTTTATAAGTGCCCAAGTAGACCAATGTGAAATAAAAATATATTGATTTTTTTTTTAATCTTTTAAAACGGTATCAGGGCAAGATTTCAGCTTTTGGAATACATAAATTGTTAAATAAATAAGAGCTACAATCTGAATAATATTCCCGTTCCCATATAACATGACCAAGTACAATAAACTGCAAAGTTATCTCCCAGCGATCCAGCTAACCTATATAATGTACCTACACGTAGGCGGGGACAGTATTGAGCTCGTAACCGATACCGACCATTTGTATCTTCACAATTTTATCGAATGGAACCCTTTTATACGAAACTACCTTTTGCCAGTGGCTTTACCCGCGACAACTAAATAAAATATTAATCTCGTCATATTGTTTTAGTTTTTGAATCGATTTACAAACTCTATGCGCGGTGCTCTAGTTTAGTTTTTGGTATTGAGTTGTCATTTTTGACAGGTCACTGTACACTTCCCTTACATTTAATTTACTCTTTGCTGTACACCTTAACTTGCGATTCCGCCGAATAGCAAAATTATCGATTACCCTTCCTTGATTAAGTTCAAGTTATTTTTATTAGATTCAGCTAGATTCTGGTAAACATTTTTGTTTTATTTTAATTATAAACTTAAATTCTGAATGTACAGAATACAGATGCAATAATATCACCCATTCTAAAAAAAAATGTTTATTTCAATTACTTTTACTTTTGCAAAAATATGCTTGTGGAGACCGAAAACATTCCCCAAAAAATACACATATACTTATAACACTTACGTTAAATAAGTTGACTTGTTATTATTATTAAGTGGTCCGGGATTATTCTATCTTTGATCTCTCAAGGGTTCGCCATTGAATGGTCGGTTAAACTCTGAAAAGAATACTTCTAAAGCTCCTATTTACAAAATATGAAGCAGAAAATGTAATAATATAGGAATTTAATAACATACACCCTATTCGCGTTAACATTAGACACTTAAAGAATACCTTGTTTACCGTCTTTTCAACCAATTTTAACTTTTACTTCGTAGGCATAAGGATGGCATTAAAAGCAAAAACGTGGTTACAATACCAACTATTTACTGCAGCCGCCATTTGTCATACCACCAACGTAATAAAAGTCAAAATCGGATGAACGGACGGTAATAAAAGGTTTTCATAAATGTCTAATGTTATTTTGAACAGAGAATAGCCAATTAATAGACAACTAGCTTCTGCCAGCGGCTTCACCCACGTGAAAACAGAAAATAAGTAGACGTATAGCATATTTTACTCAGTGATAATGTAGCTTTCTACTGAAAGAATTTTTATAATCTATCTAGTAGTTTTTAACCGACTTCTAAAAAAGGAGGAGGTTCTCAATTCGGATGTTTGTATTTTTTTTTTTTTTTTTTTTATGTATGTTCGGGCATAACTTCGTCGCTTGCCAACCGATTTGAAAAATTCTTTTTTTGTTGGAAAGGGTATACTTCCCAAATGGTCCCATAGTCACCAAGTCGGGATCTGATGATGGAATCTTGGCTAAATCGAGGGAACTCCTCAAATATTATAGGCAACTATATAGTCATTTTGATATTTTCATCAAGGAATTAAGCATTTACAGTCAAAAAGTGACATTTGATGAGGTGGAACTGGTTAAGAAGACCAGAAATTGCCAACGGAACTTCATACTCAAACAAATATCACAATGAACATAGTTAAGCGACTATGACAATACAAATAAATGAATAGTTCTGAATAGTTATGTTGAAAATGGTATCATCGAAGTAACCTGATGATAGTGATGGAGCTGGAAGATAGGCACCGGAACTCCGTAATTAATCAATGTATCCTACCCGTGTTTGGGCTTATTAGAAATGTCATGAGATGCACTTTGGCTATAAGGTACTATCGAAGTGATCTGATGATGGAGCCTGAAGGTGAAAGGTAGACACGGGAACTTCATATGAAAATGATGTATTCTAGCAGGGTTTGAGTTAATTGGAATTGACATGAGAAAAAAGTACTCTGGCTGTAAGTGTGTTGCAACTAAAAAGTATGAAATAAAAAAAAATTTGTAAAAAAAATATAACCGACTTCACTAATAAAACACTAAAACGATCAAAATAATTTTAATTTCGGAAGTCGGTGTTAAATAAGGAACAAACAATAACGAAAAACACCGACTTCAAAAAAAAAAAAAATTATTTTGATCGTTTTAGTGTTTTATTAGTGAAGTCGGTTATATTTTTTTTATAAAAATTTTATATATTTATATTTTTTTTAAGCTATTGCATAGCTTCTATCGCGGCCCTTGAGCGTGGAGACCGAATCCAGAAATTCCGTAACGAAAATAACCTCATTTGTTTTTTGAGCGTGGTGACCGATAAGAAAACAAATGAGTGAACAATCAATCAAAATTCAATTCAATGTGTGAAAGTGTAACTTCAATTAATATCAAAGAAAAAAAAACAAAGGAAAAAAAATACTGCATAAATAAAATAAATAAATAATTATAATTGCATAAGTTGATAAAAATGCTATGCAATAGCTTTACCGCGGCAGTCCCCGCGTGCCACACGTCTTTTTTTTAATTGATATAAACTAGTGCTTGACTACGATCCCACCTGATGGTAAGCAGTGATGCAATCGTTGATGGTGAGGCGCACTAGTTTATTAAGAGCCTATTCACTCTTGCCTTAAAGACACCTAAACACCTATTTATCGCGCACAGACAAACAGACAGACGCAGTAGGAGACTTTGTATTATAATATTAAAATTATACAGCTATATAAAACACAATAAATAAACTTACATAAGTCATTGTATGTCGCACAATTTTATCAAAAAAAAGGAAAGACTAAAAATGGAAAAAGTATTATTTTCAATAACTTTGGGGAAAGTGAGAACAAGGATAAAAAGTTTACCGAATTGAATATTTAATCTACTAGTCACTGTATGGGAAAAAACCCGGTTCTTGACTTTCACACAGTACAAACCAAATCTACACTAATATTATAAAGAGTTTGTAAGTTTATTTTTGTTTTTTAGGGTTCCGTACCTAAAAAGGAAAAAACGGAACCGTATTGTCCGTCCGTCTGTCTGTCTGTCTATCTGTCAAGACCCTTTATCTCGAGAACGCGTGGAGGTATCGAGTTGAAAGGTTAAATACCTACTGAAAAACCTATCAACCACAGATTCAGTACTGCTCTAATAGCTAAACGTTTGTTGTACAAAATTTAATTAAACTCCGGCCGAGTGGCGATACAAAGTGACACAAAAGGAACAAGACACACTTTCAGCGTAGTGCACGTCACCCGCACGCCGCCGCGTGTGTTACTACAAAATCGATACAGACCAAGTACTGGGTAGAAGAAGGACAGAAGAACCACTCTATGGGCTTAGTGAGCCTATAAATCACTGGGAGCGATTCTAGAGAATAAGAGGTGAAGCGAAAGCAATAAAAATCTTTTGGGTCTGTGAAATTCTGTTCGTTCGTTTTTTTACAATATGCATCTCAGTATTGGATCATGATCATCATCATTTCAGCCGAAAGACGTCCACTGTTGGACATAGGCCTCCCCCAAGCGTCGCCACAACGATCGATCCTATGCGTTTCGCATCAACCGCATTCCCGCGTCTTTCAACAGGTCGTCGGTCCACCTTATGGGGCCTTCCAATGCTGTTTTTTCCAGTGCGTGGTCGCTACTCTAGAACCTTTCGTTCCCATCGACCATTCGAGTAATGTCCCCTGCTCACTGCCACTTTCGTTTGGCGATTCTTAGGTCTATGTCGGCGACCTTGGTTATCCTGCGGATATATTGGACACTAAAGTAATAAGAGTGGAAGAGAAAAAGAAGTATGTTTACTTCTTTTTCGCCTCTAAAACTTGTAACCACCCAAAAAAATATATACCAAAAAAACCGGCCAAGAGCGTGTCGGGCCACGCTCAGTGTAGGGTTCCGTAGTTTCCCGTCCGTCACAATAAGTGTACTCACTTATGAGTTTAAAAAAATGCTTGCATATACGATTATACTACAAACTTAGTCCAGAAATGATTTTGTAGAACCCTTTTGTCTTTTTTGTACAAAAAGTGTTTTTTTCATCAAGTTCAAAATAATTTTCCTAGAAAGTCCTTATAAAGTTCTACTTTTCAGATTTTTTTCATATTTTCTAAACTTATGGTTCAAAAGTTAGAAGGGGGGGGGACACATTGTATTTTACTTTTGGAGCGATTATTTCCGAAATTATTGACATTATCAAAAAATGATTTTAGTAAACCCCTATTCATTTTTAAATACCTATCCAACAATATATCACACGTTAGGGTTGAAATTAAAAAAAAAATCACTTCCCAATTTACATATAGGGGGGCTACCCTAATAAAACATTTTTTTCCAATTTTTATTTTACCACTTTGTCGGCGTGATTGATATACATATTGGTACCAAATTTCAGCTTTCTAGTGCTAACGGTCACAGAGATTAAGCGAGGACGGACAGACAGACAGACAGACGGACAGACAGACATGGCGAAACTATAAGGATTCCTAGTTGACTACGGAACCCTAAAAACAAGATTTTAATGAAAATCATTTTTTCATAGCAAGCTTTTATAGCTCGGTATACCTATATAATTATTGCTCGTCAAGGTGAATCATACCAGCCCAAACTCGAATCGATAGGGTTGTGTCGTTTAACTACCAAGTTCCTATAGCCACCAGTTCCAGTTGCATCATCAGATCTGCTCCACGTCATAATGATTTTGCATTGTCATCTGATTTACACATGCATGCTTCACCCCAATCGATAACCGGGAAGTGGGTAAAATTTAATTTGCAAGATTTGATGACAGACAAACATCGGGACTGAAACTAAATGAAAGCTTGTAACATTCGAAATTTTAAATTCTATAGAGCATACACCTTAAGATTTTTTTTTTAATTTTGCGGTTTCAGAAACACCAACCTTGTTTAATAAGTGTGTCTATCAATATTAACCTTACAATATACACACGTTTAGTGGCGACATATTTAAACATCTGGATTTTTATGATGATTAATTGAATAGTAATGAATATTACTCATGAACCTTCTGAAATACATTCTGAGAACCGCATCAAAATCTGTTACATAGTTTAGGCAACAGAGGAGAAAAGACTTTATAGATTTTTGACGATTACGATGAGTGGCTTTCGGTGTTAGCCTTCTACCTCATCTGTTCGTAGAGTTGATATTCTGCGACGAAACTCCGACAGTCGCTTGTTAGTACATTGTTATTCTGTATTGTTGCAATGTCGGGCTCGATGGGAGATAGTGCTCTAGTACCTACTCACTACTAGTAGGAGAGTAGTTAACTACGCTTTAGCTACTATGCTGTTAGTAACGGCTTTGCTAGCGCAGTTATTTAAAATTGGAAACCGTATTTTGTTAAGGTACTTGCTTCCATGGTGAATGGGACCGCATCAACCCGCACTGGACCCTCGTTGTGGATTACGGCCAAAAAAACAATATGATATTTTTTCGCTTATAATGTTCTCCACTCCTTTCAAAAGGCGTTGATCTTTAGAAATGTTTAGTTTACACATAAAAGTATACCAGCTACTTTTTTGTGTAAACAATATTTCTAAATGTTCTTCAGAATGTAAGCATATGTAAATCAATCAATATTTCGCAAACAAAATGGTTTTAAAGGTCAGTGGGGCTCTATGCGGGCGCAGGTGGCAGGACGAGTACGTGTTTATTTAACTCCGGCTAGATGTACAAGGGACTATACGCCTTAAGGTGAATGCACCAGGTTAGAAAGTGAAATTTAAATTTTCTTAAGTTTTTTTGCAGCTCAGTATCGGATAGTATGGTAACAAAGACTATGTTTGCATTGATGTTGTAGTGATAGTGATAAGTCACTGACTCGAACAAACCTACAATCCTAGCAGGCATCGGCCCTAACAAGCCCGCTAATGGTGCTAATCTAAATAAGGCGCGCGCTTATAGAACGGCGAGCTACCTATTGCTCGCCGTTCATACGGCCAGTAATCGACCTGCGACTCCCAACGAACCTATTTACGCTCCAGCTACTGTGCTGTTTGCGACTATGGTATCACAGTTAGTCAAATCTATACTAATATTATAAAGAGGTAAAATTTGTAAGTTTGTATGTAGGGGGTAATCTCTGGAACTACCGGTCCTATTGCTAAAATTTTTTCACCGATAGAAAGCTGCTTTATCCCGGAGTGACATAGGCTATATTTTATGTACAGTCAAAGGTCAAAATTCCACTTCCACCGCAATGCACATTATCGTTTGCGCTATACGGGCTGCGGCGCCTATACACACATACGCATATTTATCCGTGTGAGTGATGTTCCAACGCTAACAAATTAACATGTCGTGTAGCATCGCTACGAGTAATAATATAGATGTGGTCAATGTTAGACAAGGATGACAATATCAGTAACTTCTTTTTATCACCGTCTGATTATTTTTTTCATAGTAATGCAAAATTTTGACAAGTTTGTGTAAGGTAACATTAGCTAGATCGGTAACGAGGCTAGTGTAATCGGGATAGATGTGAGTTCGAATCCAAGATGGACCGGTTTTTTATGTTTTATTTAATTATGTTTAATAATTTATTTTTGTAAGTTATTTTGAACAAATAGATATTATAATAAATATATTATAAAGGTAATTTATTATTACAATAATGATAATAAATGAAACAAACAAGTAATATTATTATTTTTTTTATAAAAGAAGTCCTTTACACTTACTTATGTTATTATTGTAGTATAGAATGTTAAAAAACATATTTAAGGTTACATAATATAGATATTATGAAAATTCTGACATCATTTAAGAGGTTAAATTTAACTATTCATTTTCTCAATGAAAAGAGGATTGAAACTTAACCTCAATTTTACAATAATATATATACTAATTTGTTTAAGTTACGGTCACTATGTCCCCTGACATAAAATTACCCTACCTGTTTAGGATTTTTAATATTTCGTATGACCTCCGTTAGCCTCGATACAGCTAATGAGACGTCGACGCATAGACGCCACAATATTTGCACAGACATTTGTGCCACGCAAACTATCCCATAATTGCATGCAATGGGATTTGAGTAGCTCAGGGCATCTCTCGTCCCGAGCTTCCCATCTTTGCACCATTAAACCCCATACATTTTCTATAGGGTTTAAGTCAGGGGACCGAGCTGGCCAAGGAATAACTTTAATTTCCGGATGATTGCTAAACCATTCGCGAACAATGCTGGCACGGTGAATAGGACAATTGTCTTGCACAAAACTTATCTCTTCTAAGTCTTCTGCGGGGTAGATATTACGCACCGTAGGCAACATTACATCATTCAGCACTTCCACATAGTTAACACTGTTGGCTCGCGTCGATATAAAACTTAATTCACCAGGCCCTTGAGCACTTATCCACCCCCACATATTCACACTGATTCTGCCTGATTCCGTATTTGGTCTTATATTGCCTTCAGACCAACGCGTGTTATTTCTACGCCACAAATGCAGCCTTCCTTTTTGGGACGATTTAAAAGATTTTTCGTCGGTGAATATTGTCGTCTCCCAATCAAAGTCCAAATATTCCCGTGCGAAATTTAACCTCGCCTCTTTATGCCGTTGCGTTAAAAACGGTTTTTTTAGCTGGCGTTCGGTGATGAATACCTTCGGCATGGAGTATGCGGCGAACGGTGCGTACTGATGTGCCGAACTCATCGGCAAAACGAGTTGTTGGGATGAAACCATTCGTCTCATATTCAGCTACCATATAACGTCGCTGAGGCTGGCTAATAAGAGGTGGTCTTCCGCTCCTCTCACGACTCTTCAGGCTACCTTCTTCCTCAAATCTCTTCACCCAGCGCCTAACAGTCTCTCTCTAAAAAAAAAAGTCTATATTACACAATTGCAACAAGCGATTTAGGTCTACCATTATATTTTGTAGGTATCATCACATAAAATTTAAAAAAAATAAACTTACGCATAAACCGGTTTCATTCGATATTTGAGATATATTAAGGCCATTCGAATATAGGGCCACAATATTTGCCTTAGCTTCAATTCTTATATTAGCCTGCATATTGAATTCAGAAGAATACTAAAATAGCAACAGCAAGATAACACAAACGCTCGTAACTATGTTCACCAACCAACAACAGCGAATAGTGGAATAATTTATGTGAACTAGTAAAGTAGTTAAAATATGCAGGTAGATTTGAAACAAAGTGAACTTATCACTAATCTACCCTCATATTTTAATAACGACGCTAAGATTGAAAATTATTGTAAAACGAAAGAATCTTCTTTTAGTTGTGGAATATATTTTAACATTATATTTTGTTAACAACTCGGCATTTATATTTCACATGTAATACTTAAAAAATGTTTTTCATGTTTGATGTGAGACTCGAACCCGAACACTCGCCATGCGAGGCGCAGTGCTAACCAATTTGGCCACCGTATCACTTACACAACTCATTAAAATTTATAATAACAATCTTAAGCGGGCAACAAGTTGCTAATGTGTAAGTGTTGTCCAACGTTCTTATAGAAGAAGGTCATAAGTACAACTAATATTGCTTTGCCATTGTGTTGCGAGATTGGCAGTCGACTTCTGACTGTTATAGTACCTACGCGGGCGACGCCGCGGGCAAAAGCTAGTATTGGATAAAATATTTCGTTTAATTAGGATTTGTCGTTGAAGTCCGACTCGTCCACAAAGGTTCCGTATCTTCCATAGTAAAATACGGCACAACAATCACGTTTGGTTTAAGTAAGCCGCCACATATATAAGTATTTTATTCTGTATTTAGTATCTGTTGTTATAGCGACAACAGAAGTAAATCATCTGTGAAAATTGTATAATTTTGTCTAGCTAGTTCTGAAGATACAGCCTAGTGACAGACAGCCAGCGGAATAGTGTTGTAAGAAACTCAAGTCTTTTAGTCTACATTTCGAGACTTGAGTAGAGTTTCAAGACTAGGACTCGTTAGTCACATAAACCCCGAGTCTTTTGAGTCCTCTTGAGTCCTCTCGAGTCCTTTCGAGTCTTTTCGAGTCTTTTAAGTTCTTTGAGCTAAACTGAGTCATGAACTTGAATTGGTGTGACGAAAGCGATTTGAGCGATTATTTTTCTGGCAGTTTTAACAGAAAGAGAGTAGGTAGGCAAATATTTTTGTTACGAACGTATTTTGTCACTTTAAAATTGTAGCTTATTTCCCGTACTAAAACATTATTAAATAATCAACATGACTAGTCAAGACGATAAAGTAAGATCATCTTCACCTAGTATATTAAGTTATATACGAAGCGAGCAGGCCTTTTCTAAATCAGGAAATTTAATTACCAAACGACGAAACCAATTGGGAAATAAAACTATAAGGGCTCCCATGTGCCTGTCTTCGTGGCTCAATACACTAAAATAACTTAGTATACTTATTGAACCAATAAAATTTGTTGATTGCTATTTTATTTACTTCAAACTAGAGCTATAGATTTAGAGGACTCAGTCATGAGCCTTTGAGTTCTTTTTGGCAGGACTCAAGTCTTTTTACAAAAGACTCCAAATCCTAAAGGACTTGAGCTCTTAAGTTTTATTTATAAGACTTGAGTCTCCAAAAAGAGCTCAATACTTACTAAATAAGACTCCAAGACTTGAATTTCTTACAACACTACAGCGGAATAATGGCAATTATGGGCCCTGTTTTTACCCTTTGGGTAACCCTAAAAACTGTTGCTTTTGACTTGGTTTAATATATTGGAGTGATTCTCCATTTCTGAAGGAACTTGGCGCTTTGTTATTCCTCATATTGTTGCAATGTCGAGAGATGATAGTTAGTACGTACTCACTACTAATTAAAGCATCTCTCTACGCTTCAGCTACTACGCTGTTGGTAACGACTTTACCAACGTAGTTAATTAAAATTTTGAAACAATAATATAATGGTTTGTTAAAGACAATTGGTTTTTTTTTATGTGCCTACGGATGTTAAATCAGTTTGTTTGGTGTGATGTCAACGATTTATATGTACTATGCACTAGATTACGCGTGCTGAACACTACTTTAATCGACTCAGTAGCCCGATTCGATCCGATCCGAAAACCGTAATGATATCGTAGCGATTTAGTCGTTTAGACCATTTCCGTATTCACATCCATCAATCGAGTTTGAACGACACCGATTTTAAAGTCGTTTGAAAATCGTCGATTTAAAAAAAAAACTGTATTACATTATCCTGGTAGAATACTTATTAATGTAATGGAAATAAGTCGATATATCGTGAATACCGCTTTTGGACAGGACTTCGATCGAACGACTATAAAACTTCAACGATATTTGGCTTGTTTGATTTTACGTGAATCAGGCTACAGGTGTAATGTAGTCCGTACATCTCGAACATTATACTAAGTTGAACGAAACGCGTAAGTGCCACGAAATTAATGGCGCTTAAGACATTTTAGTCGCGAAAAAAATATCCTCTAAAAGCTAAGTATCTTATTGCTGTATGTTGTAATAGTTCTGTTAGACGACATAATACAATGTAGCGCTGCAGCGAACTTTTGTTTTAACTTTTCAGTGTGCGCGTTCATGGAAACAATTTGTCAAAACAAACTGTTTCCATGAACGCGCTTGTCTATCATTAGAATAGAAGTCGATGTGTGAGGTAAATAAAAACGATGAAACGGTTGTCAACTCACACAGCCACCCAAATCCCGGACTTTTCTTGTACTCTAAGAATCGCCGCACACGAGTCACCGGCCACTTTCACAAAACGCTGGTACTGGCATATTTCCTATAGTTCTCATACATTTTATACGGATTCGCTGCACACGGTTGACGCCGGTGGCCGCAAATCACTGTTGCTCGCTTCTTGTGGCCTGCACCGACCACTAAACATCGATACAAAATATGTCACACGCCATCCACGCATTTAAACCATCTTCGTCAGAGTCCATTATGATACTGCGCGTATGGGTTAAAAAAAGTAGCAGCCACTGGCCACAACTGGCTGTCGCTAGCCTCTCGTGGCGGCGTTTGTGGTTGTGTCATGTGGCCCATTTACGGCGACACTAAAAGAATGCTTCACTCAACCTTAATTATCGCAGCGGTTGCGGCCACAGTCAAAGCTAGACGCAAACATGACAGCCAGTGGTAATGAGACCACATTTAATTAATGTTAATTCTCTTTGCCACAGACCTCTGTGGTTCCAGCCTTGTTAATACTTTGCGCACTGTGCCCGCGGCTAATCAAGGGTTTTTGTTAAGACTCGGGGATAAAATGAACCCTAAAATGTGGTACTGAAATTAATATTCTACCAGTATAACATTTTTTATTTTGTGCAGGAGTAAATCCAGTAAATAGTAGATAATCTCCGACTTTTTATATATCTCAGAACCATAATCATCAGGGCCGAAACCAACACGCAGAGGCTGAGATACTTTTGATGGAATGTGATACCAACCAACGATTATCTCAATACGCAATATGCCCCGGTTGATGAGTAAATATTATGACGTATGGAAAACAAAAATATGAGAGGCTTGAACTATGTAAATACAAAGTCTACAGGGTATGTCAGACATCGACGCACAAACGAATACCATGGATGACTGGCCTGTTGGTCTAGTGGTTAGTGACCCTGACTGCTGTGCCGGTTGTCGTGGGTTCGATTCCCACCCAGGACAAATGTTTGTGTGATGAGCATGATAATTTGTTCTGTGTCTGGGTGTAATTTATCTATATATGTATGTATTTAGAAATACAATTAAAAGTACGTTTATCAGTTTTCTATTACTCAAAACACAAGCTCTGCTTAGCTTGGGACTAGACGGCGTTGTGTGATAGTTGTGGAATATTATATATTATATTTATTATTTAGGGTACACGATTCTGGACCCCTTAATGTGGGAATTATTCTTCGGCTTTTTATTAATTTAAAAACAAATGTACTTTTTTAATTTAAACTGTATAAAATCGTTATTCTAATAGTTTTAGTAAAAAAAATGAATTACTTACTTAATTATTTTTTTCACAAAACAATCATCGGTGTTGATAAAATCGTTAATCTAATCAACCCCGATGACAATAACGATTTTATACAGTTTAAAAAGTTTTTTTTTAACTAAGATACCCCTATAAAAAATTCCACCACTGGGGGGTACAGAATCATGTACTAGAACCATGGTATTAGTTTGTACGTCGACGTCAGACACACCCTTAAATTTTTATTTTAACTTTTTTTTTGTATTTATTGATATAGAGGCAACAAACATATCATCCGTGAAAATAGGGCCCCTTTTTACTCTTTGGGTACAGAACTCTAAAAAACTAACAGGAAATGCTTTCAAAAGAAAATATATATTTCTATTCAGTAGTTTCTATACCTACATGTATAACCCGTATAGGAAGTAGCTCCCTCATCCTCATTCATTAAAAGTTCCCATCCTTATTAACTTTCATAGCAAGGACTTCGGACTTCCTATTTCTCCGACTCATCATTACAGAACTAGCGGGTTCTTTGACAACTAATAGTTGTGCTGGAAGTTTGAAGAGAAAATTCACTTTCTATAGAACTTTATACCAATTATAATTTGCGTTAGATCTTGGCACGGAAAGTACTGTTTTGAGAGAAGTTATGATAAAACTCACATATAATAATATTCGTATTTGTTTTTATATCATAACTATCACACAACGCCGTCTAGTTCCTAGCTAACCAGAGCTTGTGTTATGAATACTAGACAACTGATAATTATATTTGTATAGGGTGACTGGTAATTAGTAACTGATACTTATACACGTGATTGTACTCATGATTACCAACAACTTTCCCAAAGAAACTTTTTTTTTATACTAAATAGTTTTATCAAAATAACAATAAACAGCTGTTCGCGCAAATTCGCGCCCACTTCGGTCACCTATCGGTTCGCGCCCATCGATGGTTTTGCAAGAGGTGCGGGTGCTCTATCTATATATCTACTATTGTCATAGGTAAGGTACACGAGACAACGGCTATAGTGATTGTGATAAAACTAATGAGTATAAAAATAAGTTACTTTGGGAAAGTTGTTGGTAATCACGAGTACAATCACGTGTATAAGTATCGGTCACTAATTACCAGTCATCCTATATATTTCTAAATACAAACATATTTATAAATAAATTACGCCCAGGGACAGAACAAATGATCATACTCATCAGACAAACATTTGTCCTGGGTGGGAATCAAACCCACGACCTCCAACATAGCAGTCAGGGCCACTAACCACTAGACCAACAGGTCAGTCAATAAAAAATATTCATTAATTAGCTTTCATAATGTAGATAAACTAAAAACAGAATTAAATAAATATTTAAATGGGGCTCCCGTACAATAAACGTGAATTTTTTTGCCGTTTTTTATTCGATATTAATAACGGCAACGGCAATAGATAGACACTTGAAATTTTCACAGAATATTTAGTTGTGTGTTCACTTCAAAAGTAATTTTTTTTTTCTAGCCTTTGCTGTCCCACTGCTGGGCAAAGGCCTCCCCCAAGTCCTTCCAAACTTTCTTCTCCTGCGCCGTCTCAAACCAGTCCTCGCGGTACGCGTCCAGATCATCCCGCCACCTCTTTCTAGGCCGACCTCGACGGCGCTTTACTTCAGTAGGGACCCATTGTGTGGCGACGCTCGCCCAGCGGCCCCTATGCATGCGGCTGACATGACATAATTAAATTAAAAGATAATAAATATTTGCGGACTTTGAGACTTCTACAAAACGAACGTAACTTTATTAACCGACTTTGAAAAGGAGGAGGTTCTATGTTGTACCTATAAATAAAATAGTACAGAACCCATCGTGCGCGATTCCGACTCCCACTTGGCCGGTTTTTTTAATTCAAATACCAAACCGTTTTCCCAGCACGCAATTACCCTGAGAGCTGTACACCCATCTCCCCATCCTTATTTATTTTCCCCGTTCCCTCTCAGACCTCATTTCAGCACGTACCTGTGTAAATACCGTAAGTTACCTCAGCTGTGTACCTTTGACGTTACCGTGTTTGTGTATCGACTTCGGTGTCGAACCGTATTGATTAACTAACAAAATAGAGGGATCCTTTCAAAGTATATTTATTTATTTTATTCAAGGACAACCAATAAAGCATACACCATAATACATGCTAAAGATTCAATATCTAACTAATATAAAATAAACAAATAAATGGAGAACTCTAGATATATATCTACATGACATGGTTATTATTTTGAGCAAAACATCCTGCCTTAGTAAAAATAAAAGTAAAGCCAATCTTCAAAATAAAAATATATTTTTATAGATATGATATATCTTTTATCACCAAACCATTTTTAAACCGCTAAAACAAACAATGAATATTCATGTAACAATCAAAACGACATACCGACGAAAAATTGCTGAACATAATCCCTCTACATTTAAACCAGCCACCCACAACCCACAGAGGTATTAACGCCAAACCAAAATAAGGGGTGCTCAAATACCAATTAATAATTCTATCTGATCGTTCGTAAATAGTTTGATCGTTCAGCTACCTAAGCTCGATAGGGCTTAGCTCACACTGAGACACGACGAGACACGACGATACTTAACCCTTTAAAACCCAAGCACCCGAGCAGTGCCATTAAACAGCAACTTTCTGAAGCCTACTCCTCGATAACGGCCAGGTTAACACGTTGAGTGTGATACCAGGTTTAAACATCTTGTATACGTCGCGCTTACAGTGCGGCTAATAAAAGTATTGACTTCCTCGTCGTGCGGAAGGCATAACTTCAATTTGGTTCGGTGTAGGAAAGAGATATATTTTTACATGAAGCCAAAAATAGATTAAGGTTTCTTAAAAGTTACAGGGTCTATAAGCCTTGTGCCGCCATAATGGAAGTTTTTACCAGGTGTATAGACCTTGTACCGCAGGAATGGAAAGTATAGAAAAATCACTGCCGCAGCGACGATCATGAACAACATTATCAACTATTGACTTTTTCGCGCGATTAATACTTTTTCATAAAAAAAAGAAATGTCATAACGTCGCATCGTGTCTCAGTGTGAGCCGACCTCTACGCTAAAAGTTCACACGATCAATCTCCCAGACCCTATTAAATATCTATAAGAGATAGCTCAACTTTGTTCGCAGTAATAATCGATGGATCTCAACTATAATCCCTGAGTTACTCGGAATTCAATATGGGGGCGAAAATCTACTCCGAAACTACGAAAACTATCAGTTCTACAAAGAAATTATGAAAGTATCTCGATACTCGGTGTAACATAAGCACTAAAGAATGGTTTACGACTGTCTATAAAGAGTTTATTTTAAGATTATTATTTTCTCATATTTTTGCGCTGTGTATTTTGTACGTTCCTGTTGTACAACCACGAGCAATAAAACGTACATATTTATTGTTATATTTTCAATCTACCCTAACCTATGCTATTTAAGAAATAAGTTTACGACAAATGGCTCTTAATTATCTAACCATCAAGTAGGAAATTTAGAACCAAGTGTCGTATCTAATACGACAATTGGTTCAACATATTTCTTGAACGACAGAAGTTAAGATAGATATAACCTGTAACTAACACAACACATTATCAATATAACCTAAAATGTCATCAAATATGATCCACGAGATTACGCTAATGATGTAATCATAATCCCTTGCCAAGACGTATTACATGGTTATAATACGTGCCAAACTAATCGGATTTTATCTGGTTAGCATTTAAGCATCTAGTTACTATGTATTGCTTATATATCATTGTGGCGTCACCTACTATATTAAAAGCACCTTAGATTTAGTGTAGTGTGTTAATATTTAAGTCAATATTTTTAAGTTACTTAAGTGACACGCTGCGCTCCATAAAAGGTATAATAGAAATGGGCAAAAAGGCTGCTAGGCTCAAATGGGACTGGGCGGGTCATGCCAGCCGCATGCACAGGGACCGCTGGGCGAGCGTTGCCACACAGTGGGTGTCTATTGAAGGAAAGCGCTGCCGAGGCAGCTTAAAAAGAGGTGGCGGAATGGCTTGGACGCATACCGCTAGGACTGGATAGAGACGGCGCAAGAGAGGAAAGTTTGGAAGGACTTGGGGGAGGCCTTTGCCCAGCAGTGGGACAGCAATGGCTAGAAAAAAAAAAAAAAAAGTGTCAACACGAAGTGAGATTTTTTTGGGGCGCTCTCTCGCCCTCGTCCCTGGCAACAGTCGCGAAACACGGATTATAATAGATTATGTACCATATTATCTAATAATAATATAATAAGATCGGACTAATGTCCGAACTTTCCACTTAGTTATAATTGACTACATCAGCCTACTCTGTTTAACATATCTGTGAGCCTACATTTATTTGGGAATACAAATATTTATAAATTCACATTGAACACCGCAAGTTTGACTTTTACTTCTGGCTCCGATCATCACCTCATCGCAACACACGTAAAAGAGAACAGGCTTATCTTCCATCCGCGTCCCCAAATCATACATAAGACTAAATAGTAATTGTAGTACCTACTAAGATTAAAATAATAACACCTCACACAGTAAGCATAAACCATAGGCGTGATCTGCCTTATAATATAATTTTGATATAGTTTAAGTCAATTATTATATATAAATAATTATCTATATAAACGATTAAATCAAACGAATAGACATAAAATTCATAGTTGATTTTATTTTAAATTTGTGATTGTCTTTAAGTGTCCGCACTTGAATTGTGTCAAATAACATATCTATAAATTTCCAGTGCCTGTACAATTACTGAAACGGATCTTAAGCGCTCGGCGTCAGAGTGGAGATCGCTATGCGCATTCCATACCCGCCCCCACGTCTCACTCCGCACCACTAAAGAGACCGAATATTTGACTTCTGCGCAACTTGAAGCCAGCGCTCAAGATCCGTGACGGCAATTGTAATGTTGATGATCCTGGGTGGTAGGGACCCCCCCCTTGGGTAGAATTTGCTACAGGCCCCTGCGTAAGTCTAAAGCTAGAACTACTTTAGACCGACGCACACGTGGGTCACGACAAATTTGTACGTAGAACGACGTCGCGAGGCGTGGCGTAGCGTGGATCAAGTGTAGCTCACACAAGTCTAGTTTTCATATAAAATGTATAAAGACCGACGCGCCCAGATCGGCGTACGTGGTACACGTGTGCGTAGTGTAGCTTTACAAACTTAATGTTTGTACACAAATTCGATGTATCATCCGCACTACCAAATATGCCAATACATTGGAACTCGGAATCGATCTATCGCAGTTAATATTTAATATCCGCTGAGACTGAACAGAGTTTACCGCAGAACGTTTATCGGTTTAGTCTGGAAGCTTGTGGAACTACGTACGAACTATATTACAGATCCGATATATCAATTGGAATGTTACTTCGTCTTCACTAAACAGAATTTTTAAACCATGTAAATTTGATAATTGTTCTAATATCCAATATAATAAAAGAGAAAGTTTGTATGTGTGTGTATGCATGTTACTTCTCCACGCTCAAATATGTTTAGCGATTTAGATGAAATTAATAGGACGGGTAAATACTCACAATATCAGTTAGGGTGTTTTTAATAGCGTGCGGATTTCATCACGCATGCGGGTTTGCTCCGTATGCGTAAAATTTCAAAATGCAAAAAAAAACCGTCCCGCGTGCGTATTCCACGCATTACAATATTATACTTGTATGAAATGGACATTTGCAGGTTTAAGCGCGTGGAGCAATCACGCATGCGTGATCAAAACCGCACGATAAATGTACGCACGAAAAAAAATGGCAAAGTAAAGCCACCTACTCATTTTTGATTTTTGCGAGATAATGAAATCATCAAATATAATTTCTCCCTCTCGCCCACCTAGAGCGAGGTGGAGCAAGCTGCGAGAGGGAGTTTCAGACTTGCCCTCTACTCCTATCCAATAACTAATTGCCTATACTGCGCCCGCAGGAACATCCCACTTTACGTTTACATTAGTAATTAAAGGTGAACGCGCACATACCCAAGCCGAACGCGTCGAACGAATCGAAACAAAAGAATTTTAGAATTCTTTTTATCCCACTAAAAACATACCTGTTAAAAAGGAGGCCAAGTTCCTATCGACTAATTGTTCGCCTAAAAAGTGTTGAAATCCAATCCAATGCCAAGTTTAGATGCACTTTAAAATCGATCATAATCATCTTCATCAACAGCCTGATCATCGTTAAATTTGAACTTGGCAGGTTTTCATGCTACAAGTAACACTTGATTAATTGTATAATTAAATTTATAATTTAAATAATTAAATTAACCTGCCAAGTTCAAATTACGTTCACACGGCGTCGAGTGTTTCTCTACCGAATCGGTTTTTTACAAGATTCGGTGTAGTGGCAACAGTATTTCAATGAAAGAGTTCACACATGCATTCAGTTTCAAGACACGGTAAAAAAACCGAATCTTGCTGAAGTTGACATCCGATTTTGCTACTACAAAACGATCCGGCCGTACTGTAAGATCCGGTGCAGTGGTATAGCGCATTCAATACATGCGTTCATCATACGATACACGCAGGGGTAGATTCGGTTATTTGCCGTCGAGGCCGTCGGATACGGCAATACAAGATGTGCTGTGTGAACCGTCTGAATCTGGATGGACTCCAAAATAAAGAATTCTAAAATTCGATTCGTTCAACACATTCGGCTCGGATAAATGTGTGTTCACCTTAAATAGTTCATTGGAATCAAAAAGAAAAGAACGCATCGATTCACCGCGAATGGACGCAATGAATCGATGCGTCATTGATCCAAAAAATCGTGACTTACATAAGTATGCATGACATTGAAACAGTTGATAAGAGACTAAACGGAAGTCTACGTAATGGCGGATAGTGGAACTGGAACAGACTATCGCAGGCAAACTGGTTATCAATACCTATAAATGTTAATCTATACAACATTGTTTTTAGTATTTCCGAAACCCGAAACACGTGTCTCGAATTTTTGTGTAAACAATCTATGTACAAAATTTCATAACTGTATGTGAAAAATCACGAAATTATAAGTTTAAATCGCGAAAACAAATCAGCTGTGCAGTACATTTATGTTTGCCTAATGTATTGAACAGCTGATATTTTTTTCGCGATTTCGGCTTTGCTCCCATAATAAAAGTTGTTTGTTATCATGAGCACAATCACGTGTTTAAGTATCGTACACTAATTACCAGTCACCCTATATATTCTTCATATATTCTTTATTGTAACAACTTTTACAAAATATAAATAGTGAGACAGCCGATGTACACAGGCCAAGCTTGTTATGTTACCCGGTTGGCCGCACAAATACATGATCACCGGGCCACCCGGACGACTGCGGGGTTGTTATACTGGATGCGGGACATCCAGCTGTGCGCTAGTGTCTAATGTCAATTTCTTCTTCTTCTTCTTCCTGCCCTTGTCCCATTTTATTTGGGGTCGGCGCAACATGTTTTTTTCTTCCATTCTGTCCTGTCACTCGTCACGCTATCACTAACTCCCTTTTCTTTCATATCACTTCTCACACAATCCATCCATCTTTTCTTTGGCCTCCCTCTCCCTCTCCATCCATCCACATGTAAATTCATAACTTTTTTAGCAACATGCTTTTCATCTCTCCTCTTTACATGACCATACCAAGACAAACGATTTCCTTTCAACCTTTCAGTTACTGGCGCCACTTTCAAACTTCCCCTAATATACACATACTATATATTTCTCACTTTATCCATTCTCGTCACACCACACATCCATCTTAACATTCTCATCTCCGCTACATGCAATCTTTTTTCATCCGTCTTTTTCACAGCCCAACATTCTGATCCATACAGTATGACAGGCCTTATCACGGACTTGTAGATTTTACCCTTCAACTTGAGGGGCATCCGTGGGTCACAAGTTGTTCCCGTGACCTGACGCCATTTCATCCATCCTGCGTTGATCCGATGTGTTACGTCCCGGTCTACCTCACCAATTGTCTAATGTCAATTTGTGACTTATAATAAATATTTTTCGAAAAAAATATAACATGGTGTAAAAATTATTGAAATCGATTCCCATGACCTGTAGGTAGTTTGTACGCAACGCCGACTACTACCTACAAGTCATTGGACTCGCTCAGCTGACGTTTTCTTAAAGAAATTAATTTCGTACATGCGTAAATTAATACGAGTTTTGAAAAAAAGATACTTTATTTTTTTATTTTATCTTTACAAATCGATAGTGTTTCATGTACCGGATCGACCCTCCACGGGATCAAAACGATCAAAATTTAGCGGTGTATAAAATGAGAAATTGACTAACTAACATATCCAACGCACAGCCAAGACTATTGGAACTGAGAGGGTGAGATCTTGCACAAGGTTACCTTTTATGACGTACGCGAGCAAAAAGGAAGGATTTTCCAAAATTCACCTTCTAAGGGGATGTAATGGCGGTTCTAAATTTGTATGGAGAAACTACATTCACGCGGACGAAGCCGCTGGTAGAGGCTAGTCCATAATAATACAACGTCACGCCTGAACTTGTTTCAAAATTATCGATAAGCACTAATCATATGGGGCTTTTTTTACTGCTCTAGGATGGAGTGAGAGGGCTTGTCAGACTTTTACTGACTAAAAACACACCTGTGTTGTAATAATGTTTCCGCTGTTGTCTAAATACAGTGTGTGTGAAAAAGACGTTATATCATGGCTATATACTCGTCAAACATTGGGTGCGTGACTACTTACAATTTGATGTATCTTTTTCATTCACAGAAAGTCAGAAAGCTTATTATTTCATTCATCGGTGCGAAACTCAATGGTCGTGTTATGTAACCAAGCATTATATGTAACACATAATATGATTTAAAAGAGTGTCCATGGAGTTTCTTGCACGTTCTTCTCCATAGAGATCTACGCTTTGGAACGTCCAATTCAGCTTCACCTTTCTTGGACTGACCGACATTTGACTATTTAAAAGTGCCTGCAAATGGTCTATTTGAAATAAATGCTTTGACTTTGACTTGGACTTTGTGGAAGTAAGAGCAGCCTGCGCAATTTGGCATTTATTTAGTGTCCCCACACACGGGTTACAAAAAAACGCCGCTAGAAAAAAAAGCTAGAAGCGGCCACAAAAAAAAGCTGCAGCGCGCGACAAATAAAGCCCCCTTAAAAGAAGCTTGAAGCGGTTTTTTTTTGTGGCCCGTGCGGAGACAAGGAATTAGGATTTATTGAGCTGTAAGTGAAGTAGGATTCAGACTGAAAATCCTTGGAGGAGATCTATACCCGAAGTGACCTTAAAAAACAAAATTATAACTAATCTACATAATGTAATAAAGAAGTAAAGTTCGTTTTTTTGTTTGTAGGAGTTAATCTCTGGAAGTACTGGTCCGATTGCTAATATTTTTCACCAATTGAAAGCTGCTTTATTCCTGAGTGACATAGGCTATATTTTATGTACGCGGGCGAAGCTGCAGGCAAAAGCTAGTCTCTTCATAGAGTCTTAATAACCATCTTCACCATCAACGATTGTCCTAATTGTTTTTGTTTGTTAAATTTTTTGTGTACAATTAAGAATAAAGAAGAATGATTGCATCATTGCTCACAAGTAGGTGGGATCGTAAAGCACTAATTTATATCATTAAAAAATGTCGACGAAATGACAACGCAAAGCAATAAACAAGCAAGTAATAAAGCAATAAAAACTAAAAAGTTCTATAAAAATAACTAATTCATTTTCTCAAACTAGTTTTTCTCCCATAAAAAATAAAAATACCGAACGCAAGTGCCACCAGCCTCTAATCGAGTTTGCATGAAGTTGAGAGCTATTTAAATACCCATCTCGCACCTAAATCTTGTTACCTATACATGAGATAATATTAGATAAGGTTATTTTTGAAACTGGTACAGATTGAGAGGAATATTTGAGCTAATCGTGAGATTTAAATTGCGTAATTATACAACACTAGCTTTTATTCGCGGCTTATCCCGCGTACATAAAATATAGACTATGTCACTTAGGAATAAAACAGCTATCGGTGAAAAATTTTAGCAATCGGACCAGTACTTCCAGTGATTATTACCTCCTCGTGTCGGGCCACGCTCAGTGTAGGGTTCCGTAGTTTCCCGTCCGTCACAATAAGTGTTCCCACTTATGAGTTTAAAAAAATGCTTGCATATACGATTAAACTACAAACTTAGTCCAGAATTTATTTTGTAGAAACTTTTTGTCTTTTTGTACAAAAACTGTTCTTTCCATCAAGTTCAAAATGATTTTCCTAGAAGGTCCTTATAAAGTTCTACTTTTCAGATTTTTTTCATATTTTCTAAACTTATGGTTCAAAAGTTAGAGGCCCCCCCTCTAACTCTCACATTGTTTTTTACTTTTGGAGCGATTATTTCCGAAATTATTGACATTATCAAAAAATGATTTTAGTAAACCCCTATTCATTTTTAAATACCTATCCAACGATACATCACACGTTAGGGTTGAAATTAAAAAAAAAATCATTTCCCACTTTACATATAGGGGGGCTACCCTAATAAAACATTTTTTTTCAATTTTTATTTTACCACTTTGTCGGCGTGATTGATATACATATTAGTACCAAATTTCAGCTTTCTAGTGCTAACGGTCACAGAGATTAAGCGAGGACGGACAGACGGACGGACAGACAGACAGACGTACGGACAGACAGACAGACATGGCGAAACTATAAGGGTTCCTAGTTGACTACGGAACCCTAAAAAAGCAAACTTTACCTCTTTATTATATTAATGTAGATACATGAGAAAATATTAGATAAGGTTAGAGCTAATCGCGAGTTTTATATTGCGTAAAAGTATTTATGAAAGAAAGAGAATATGTTTATTGGCATTATTGAACAAATAAGTGTTGAAAATAATAGTTTATATATTATAATATTTTATATTTTACTAGCTGTCCGCCCGCGACTTCGTCCGCGTGTACTTCGGTTATCGCACTCTAAACGTGTTTTCCCGTAGGAATAAGATGTTTTCCGGGATAAAAAGTAGCCTATGTTCTTTTCCATGTCAAAAGGCTATATGCATGCCTAATTTCATCCAAATACGTTCAGCCGTTTTTGCGTGATTAAGTAACAAACATCCAAACATCCACACTTTCACATTTATAATATTAGTTAGGACTAACATAGTTATAAGTATGTACCTACTAATATAATTTGAACTTGTATCTTATCAGGTTAGGCGCTAAGCGAGCCCCACGAATCGCGTATTAAAATGTGTTTATTGGAAATTATTTACAATCAAAACAAAACTGAAGGGTACGTAAAAATGAGAGATCGTAGCATTTTCCCTTTACACATATATATATATACACATCATCATAGCCTTTTTAATGTTCCCACTGCTGGGCCTCTAGCCTCCTCTCTAGGAGAGGGAATGGACCATAATCCACCACGCGGGCCCAGAGGGGTTGGTGAATGTCACATGTATTCGAATTTTTGGTTCTAGGACATGGCGGTTTCCTCACGATGTTTTCTTACACCGTTTTGAGAGCAACGTTTTTTTTTTTTGGTTGTGTGTATCATCCAATGACAACCCCCGCTCTTGGGCGGAGCGGGAGATAGTGTCAGACTCTTACTGACTAAAAAACACACCCCGTTCCTTCAAGCCTTCATACCGGGGTTCCCTTTCGGATAACCCTGGCGCAACGGTGATGAAATAAATTACACAAAGTAACGCGCCTGGCAGGGTTTGAGCCCGCAACCTACAACTCGTAAGTCGAAGCCATTACCACTCGGCCACCACTGCTATCTGCTAACAAAATGTGTTTAAAGAAAATTACTTACAATCAAAACAAAACTGGTACAAGAGTACGTAAAAACGAGTGATCGCAGCGTTTTCCCTTTACCAAATAAATCAGACCAAGGCCGTTCCGAGCCTAATTTGTTTCAGCCAATTACGAATTTCTGTTCCAAATTGGCATTACAAACAGAAACGGGAATTAAATCAAAGGACTGGAAGCCTAAACGAAATCAAAGACTGAAATGAGATAAACTAGCTGACGTAAGCAGTTTAAATAGTTTTTAATGGCTTGTGGGAGGGCTGAAACTTGGGCTGTATTTTTATTTTTTGAGGTAGGAAATCATCTAATGACTAATGACGGGAGGGTGTGTCAGACGTTTACTGACTATAACCACAAAATAGATAGGTACAGAAGTCAATCTATATACAAAGCGCGCTCGAGCAACGCACACATAGACACCGCTCACGGACACGATATCTCGGAGCATCTCGGACCACTCGTCGAACAGTTCCGGCTCAAACGCTCATTAGTGTGCGTCCACTGAGCGTGAGTATAAAAAGTGCAGTACATACATGAGATTGTCTTCTGTACCTATCTATTTTGTGCTATAATTTAATCTCACCCATGTTTCTTCGACCACAAGTAACCCTTTTAGATGTCGACCTATAGCCCCAGTAGGTTTCGGCCTTAATCCCCCTTTTTTTATGGTGGGAAAAAATCATCCAATGACAACCCCCGCTCTTGGGCGGAGCGGGAGATAGTGTCAGACTCTTACAGACTAAAAGACCCACCCCGTTCCTTCTAGCCTTCATACCGGGGCTCGAGCTCCCTTTCGGATGGCCCTTATCCCCCCTAAAGTAAAATAAAAAATAAAAAATCTTTCATATTTCAACAGTGTTCGTACGTACGTACTACTTTAAGATAAATTTTAACGCTGTGAATAATGCAAACCTGTCTCACAATACAATTCTTAAGTCAACAGTTCCATATATTTATCTATTTCAGAATCCATATCTTTACAGAAATCATTCCTCATCCCTCCCTGGACAAAGTAAATGTCTTGAACTCCGCCTGAACTCCAATCTACAGCCACCGGGCTATGTCTCCCGACAGAAACAAATCTAACTAGTCTGGTCCCTCGGGGAGGGTGTAAACTCAGCACTGGATTATTAGAAAAAAATATTAAAATAAAACTGGCCAAGTGAGAGTCGAACTCATACACTAAGAATTCCGTAGGTACAAAAATTTTAAAATTAGGGCAAAAAACGCTGACAAAATAACGTCTCTCGTATGGAGACCTCCCCTTTAATTTTTAATTTTGTTATTTGTTATTGTAACCGTAATAGAAATACACATTCTGTGTAAATTCCAACTCTCTATACCCTGTTCACGTTAAGATTAGAAAGTAAAAGGAACCTTTTTTACTGTCTGTTCATCCGATTTTAACTTCTATTTCGTAGGCATAAGGATGGCATTAAAAGCAAAAAAGTGGTTACAATACAAACTATTTACTGCAACCGCCATTTGTCATGCTACCAACGTAATAAAAGTCAAAATCGGTTTAACAGACAGTAGTAAAAGGTTTTCATAAATTTCTAATATAATTTTGAACAAAGTATAGCTCTTATGGTTTATGATATACAGCCCGCTGACAGACGGACTGAGAAACCGAACGGACGGGTATGGCTTAGCAATAGACTACAACAGGACACTTTGTGTAGGGAACCCTAATAAAAACTGAGCGACTGTGATGTACGACGATGTTGCCAGCTGTTGTTTGAGAAAAAGGTTTTAATCAAACTGTTAGTTATGTCCTTTTTGCTTTTGTTATACGACTGGTCATTGTAGAGCATGAGAACGCGGGGTGGGTGTGGGGGAATAATTCTCGTCAGTTAGTATAGTCTGTTTAAAAAGCCAAACAACTTGGAAATTTTGTATAATATTAAATCATTTAAAAAGTACTTATATTCGATACTTTTTATAAGGTTCTTCTTTTAGTAAACAATGATCAAGATCTCTTAATCAACCTTGATTATTGAACCAGTGTTGACTACATCAGATTTCATATTACTCTAATAAATTATCCAAGTCGTTTGACTTTTTAGACAGACTATATGCATGTTACTAATAGAGTTATGAGTATAAATCTGGATAGAGAAAGAAGACAAAGATAAGATGAATTAAGTAACGAACGGTCCGGTGTGACTTGCATCCGTCGGATTTCCATGACCCTCACCAGGTCATCGACCCACCTTGTGGAAGCCCTTACAACGTTACGTCTTTCGGTACGAGGTCGCCACTCTAGAACCATTCATCGTCATCGGTCATCTTTTCTGTGAGTAATGTGCCCTGCACACTGCCACTTAAGGGCCAAGCGCCCGAAAAGTGCCATAAAACAGTGATTTTCTGAGGCCTACTCCTCCGTAACGGATAGGTCAATTGGTTTAAAAAAAAAATATGTTTATTATAGATTCATGAACAATAATATCAACATTTGATTTTTTCGTGCAATTAATACTTTTGCCAAAAAAAAATATTTAGCAATTTCGCAACTTTTCGCAACTTTTCCCTACTCCTTCGAAACGGCTTGGACCTTTAGAAACATTTTTACACATAAAAATTGGTGGTTAAATATTCTTCAAAGTGAACATTGCATATGTAAATCAATCAATATCTCGCAGAGAAAATGGATTTAAAGCGCTTTCCGGGCGCTGCTGGCTGCAAATAAATGCACAGATTTGCGTACTGCCGCCTAGGCGAGTGCGAGAGTTGCGTTCACATAATTTCGGCCTGATGGTTCAAGGAACTATACGCCTTAAGGGTCGTAGCACACATATCAACTCGGAAAGGGATCGTCACCGTATCAACTCGAGCCGTTTAGTATTATTTGTATGAAACTCCCTACTGCAACGCACACTAATCGGAATCGTAACGTAATCGCCTCGCCTCGGACAACCTCCCGAACTGCGGTGCGGTGCGCGGTCGACTTGCAGTTCCCGCGCTTACGGCTTTCTGTACCCTAGCCTACGGCTCTCCGTACGCTAGCTTACGTCTCTCCGTACGCTAGCTTACGTCTCTTTGTCCACTCCCCTCCCGCGGTCTGCGTTGCCGAACGTGCTCTCATTGGCTGTCATTCACAAGGCAGCTTCCAGTCGTGTTGCGCGCATGTTTGATGCAATTTGAATAGGGAGAAACCCATAGAAGTCGGATTCAAAATAATTGAACTAATGCCGCCTAGCCGTCAATCAGCGGTCGGCGAACAAAAAAAAACGTTTGACGCCAAGGGGAAAGGCAAGGCGGTGACGATCCGCTCCTGTGTTGATAAGTGTGCTGTGACCCTAAGTTTGGGGATTCTTCGGGTTGCGTCGGTAACCTTCGTTCTAATAAGGACTTCTTCATTTCTGATTTCCGATCACGCGAGGAAACTCCAAACATAATGTTGGAGTATAACAAAAAAAAATCCATCCTACTTCAACACTATGGTCTTTCTCTTTCTAACCAATAAATAATGTATTTAATTGGTCTAAGTCCCTTGTCAGCACTTGACTGAAATCCCTAGTTTATTCCTTTAGCCCTACTTAGAATCACACGTTTCACGTAATAATGCTGAAACACAAATTCCAATATAAAGAAAAGGATAATAAACAGTTATTATTTAAATTCTTAAAACGATTTTTCCTTTGGTGTCTACCTATTAATTAACCTTAACATTTTAGCCCTTTTCATTGCCCTTTGGATGACTTTTAGCCTTCTGATGAGGCCCTTAATTAAATCTTGTATCAATCACATATTAATTCTGAACATTAGGAATTATTTATTAATTCTGAATGGGCTCCTTGATACTTCAATATTACCACTTAAATAAAACATACATACGTATACATAATCAGCCTTTTAATGTTCCGACTGCTGGGAATCAGGTATCCTCTCTAAGAGAGGGAATGGGTCGTAATTCACCACGCGGGCCCAGTGCGGGATGGTGAATGTCACATATGTCTTCGAATGTACCATTTAAATGCCAAGTTACAATAGGTACTCCTAGCCGCGCAATAGGTACTATAACCGCTTCAAATTCGTCTGAAAACTTCGAGAAATGCCTGGAAAATTTTATGTACGACGTCAAAGTCGTAGCCTTGAGAATAAAATATAAAGGCTTCTTTAGAAATAACCATGTAGGTATCTACATCAATAAAGATTAATTGGGAAGGAGAAAAAGAGGAGGAGACGGCATATAATATTTATTGTACTAACTTTGAACATATAACGACTATTATTATCTGTTTATTTCTTGAGGTATACATGGAGAGCAGTGGTGGCCGAGTGGTAATGGCTCCGACTTACGAGTTGTAGGTCGCGGGTTCAAACCCTGCCAGGCGCATTACTTTGTGTAATTTATTTCATTATCACTGCTGTCAAAACGGTGAAGAAAAACATCGTGAGGAAACCGGCATGTCCTAGAACCAAAAATTCGAAGACATGTGACGTTCACCAACCCGCACTGGGCCCGCGTGGTGGATTACGGCCCATTCCCTCTCCTAGAGAGGAGGCATGAGTTCCAGCAGTGGGAACATTGAAAAGGCTGATGTTGATGATGATGATGATAAGTATACCAATACCTACCGACCGTTTACCGTTTGCCGACGACATAGTAGTCATTGCTTATTAGTAGAACTTCCGAAAGAGTAGGTCTTAAAATGAACATAGACAAAACCAAAGTCATGGTAAATAACCATCACCTCGATATTGTAGACAATCCATACCCAACTGGATTGTCTACAACATCGAGGTTTAACTTTGAGATAGAGGTCAATCGTCGAATCCGATTCGGCTGGGCAGCGTTTTGGAAGCTGCGCGGTATCTTCCACATTCCACAGTGTCTCAAGACGAAAGTCAATGACCAGTGCGTGTTGCCAGTGCTGACATATGTCTCCGAAACGTGGTCGCTTACAATGGGCCTCATCAGAAGGCTTAAAGTCACCCAAAGAGCATTGGAGTTTCCTTGCATAACCGGAAGATATGCAGGAGAACCAAGGTTACCAACATGACCCGAAGAATCGCCAAACATAAATGGCAGTGGGCAAGGCCCATTGCTCACAGAACAAATGGTCGATGGGGACGAAAGGTTCTGAAGTGGCGACCACGTATCGAAAAACACAAAAAGACCTCCCAATCCCCCGGGAACAATCCCGCAATTCAGAACTCGCCTAATCCTAAGCTTGTTACGTTTAACTCAACAAAACCTTACCAAGAACTATAGGTACCTACATGTATTATCAACTTTCAACACGGAACGCGTCGCTGAATTCATTAGAACACACATATAGTCACACATGAAATAATCCACTCACCTAATCCTATTAAGCTTAGCCAGACATTTCAGTGTATTCTCTAACGGAATATAATAAAGAGCGTGGCAGCTCTAAGGCCCGGTTCACACCGAGATACGTTTTTTTAATGATATAAACTAGTGATTGACTACGATCCGATTCCATCTTTCATCCCAGATATCATCACCTTGAAGACAACTAAATTATAATCGGACGGGAAGACCGCAGCGGGCCAATTGTTCCAGTCGATTCACACGGTGTAAACGACGAGGCGGAACGCTTAGTCCGGACCGTAGAAGGGTCAACAACGTAAGGTTGGACACCCCGCCGTACTCCGGGTTATCCGATGGTAAAAATGTGATGGCGGAATCAAGTCATGTAATTCCTGTGCACACTTTCCAAAATGCTTCCTATAAAACACCAAAAGGCTGCGTAGTTCCTACCCTATACATATATGCTCCAGGTTTTGTAGCCTGGTGTTGAACGGACGCAACGATGCTGTATTATTAAGCTATTGCATAGCTTCTATCGCGGGCCTTGAGCGTGGAGACCGAATCCAGAAATTCCGTAACGAAAATAACCTAACACCCGCCACTCATTTGTTTTTTGAGCGTGGTGACCGATAAGAAAACAAATGAGTGAATAATCAATCAAAATTCAATTCAATGTGCGAAAGTGTAACTTCAATATTAATTGAAGTTAAATTTAGTTAATCAAAGAAAAAAAAAAACAAAGGAAAAAAAATACTGCATAAATAAAATAAATAAATAATTATAATTGCATAAGTTGATAAAAATGCTATGCAATAGCTTTACCGCGGCAGTCCCCGAGTGCCACACGTCTTTTTTTTTCTTTGGGGTAGGAATTCCTCAAATAATTTCACCCGCTTTAAGTAAGTAGTAGTTAAGAGGGTGTGTCAGACTTTTACTGACTAAAACCCGTCTCTGTTTCTTCAATTACCCTTTGTGAATATGGCGGTGCGCAGCGTGAAATAAATAGCCAGTTCAATATTTGAATCCAGGATTCAAGGCTTGATAGTTACCTCGAATTCAGAATTTCAGTGCATCACACATCACATCTCCCGCTGTAAGTTCACCTATTATTGTATTATCATACTTAGGTTATTTAATGATTTCCTACCATCAAATAAGGACGTTCATTTAAATTTGTACCCTACGATTTAGTAAATAAATTTTATATTATTTCAGTAAACCCCGAGCGAACGCCGGTGTTTGCTCACTCATTGTCTTTCTATTGTATCTAATTACGTTGTTCGAAAAGTTAAATTACTTTTCAGTTTCAATAAAATTGCGAGTATCACGTCACGTCACGCATCTCTCAGTGTGATCTCACCCTAGTCGAAACCCCGACAATATCACTGGAACACGCTAAAACCCGCCGAAAGTGCGACGTGGACGGACATTTCGAATTAATTTAACACCACATTTACTTAGAGCAAATTGGACAATGTTTGTTGGTAATGTGAAAATGTATACTGAGGACATGTCTTATTACATTATGTGAATAAACCAGATGGTGTTGCATGAATGTAATTTATGTTGCAAAGAGAATAATGGTGGTTATTCTAATGATATACATAATTTGATGATGCGACATAATGGCAAAATGTTTTTGTGAGGACGTTTTTTTTTTCTTAGATGTTGGGCTTCATCCAAACACTTTTCCCGCTCTAAGGTGGAGCAAGAGCATTGGCCTTTACGTTCAGCTAGAGCTACTGTAAATAACTCCTTCAAACGATCCCGCCGGGTGGGTATTAAACACAAAGATTCCATCATATTATTTAGTATGTTATTAGTTGTCATCCAACGCTACTGTATTAGAAATTTACAAAACCGTCTTCTAGTTTCGTAGATTCCAAATATAGTTGCGTTAACTAGCTAGAGCTAGCAATAAATTGACTTCAGTGACACATTACACAATATCACACTCACGAAACAATATCGCTTGTCTATCAGACCGACACCGCAAAATAATGATGACAGTTTCTCAAGACAACATAAGAAACTTCTCGAAACACTCCCAATGGGTCCTTCACGTCTTTCCTTTGCGTTCCGTCCATTTACCCAATGGTTCACTTAGCGAAATAGCTAGAATGTACGACAACATACGACATTATTCTCCATTTAACTCGAAATCAACGGAATTAGGGAGCAAGCACGTACAAGCAAATGTAGGGACTGGCCAGTACATAGCTGTTGTTTATTCTATAAACAGGAGCGTAGCTGTACCTTATCAAGGATACAGGGGACCCCTGAGTTCAGGGGCCCCAGCTTGTAGAAATAAAAAATAGTATTTTTTTGCTCTTAATTAGATCTGCCGTAACAATTCGGTACTAGTCGAGCCTATTTCGTAATAAAAACAATAGGATCCCTTTTAGGCTATGTCGCAGTCAGATAAGAAAGACTCCTTCAATATAATTTATAAAGTACCCCAAGTGAAAAATTAAAAATACAAATAATTTTAATGTCGTTAGTCGGTGTTTTTGGTTTTGTTTCTGTATTATTTAATATGTAGGTCTATCGATGTTTTTTTTTATGTAGAAGTCGGTTGTATTTTTCACGTCAAAAATTATGACAGTTCCAAAAACGACCGCCATTTTGTAATGTTTTAAGACGAACGTCAATTAATTCACACGTTTTCAGCGGAACACGTCTATCTACTAAGTTATAACATTTTTTCTCTGTAAGCTTGGGTACTATCTGATCTTACATCACAAGCTTTACATCACAAGCTATACTAAGTACTTACCTTAGCAATCTTATGCAGCAGAGCAGTAGTAGAGCTGGTCTTGAAGAGGCCTAGGGCTCTGCGCCTCAGGCCCTGTCCTAGACACGCCTCGACAGCACCGCAGAGGGCAGTCACGCCACCACTTTCTTCATGCACGAATTTTCTGGTTACAGCCTAGGAAAATGGAACCAAGGTTAGTTCAACTGATGAAGATACTCGAACTGTTTTTACAAACGTTCGATTTAGATTATTACAATAGGTACACCTAAAAAGTGGATTAATTACTATTTCTAGCTGACTCCTTTTTTGTGGAGGGAAATCATCGAGCGAGAGGCCCGCCCCGTGTTTTTTTTAGGCACTGCGCAAACGGTGACACTTATTGTTCCAGTTACCGACACCAAACACTTTTTAAGAATAAGAATATTTATTGACCAAAAAAACATACATTTATGGGTTGACTTCCTGGAACTCACACTAGGATTCCCTGTGTTGTGAGAACCAGGCCCTTACGTTATTACACTTCATGTTAGTTTTATTATAATATTACTATAATGGTTTACTTAGTGCCTTACTGTAATCAATTTTGATCGTCATGTTTTTTGATGTATTATGTGGAAGCAACTGGACACAAAAAATGTTTATGTATGCGCAAGGAGTGAATGATTTCATACTGGTTCTATAGAAATCAAATATTCATTGGTAGCTTGTATCTAACTCAAGACACAAAATTGTCCACGTTTGCGCCCTGCCTTACGTTCCAGGGCCTCGGTAACTCATTCGGACATTTCCGTAGCTCTATTGCTGTTGTATAGGCACGTTATGGAGACACATTGCATACCCGATGACATAAATTAGATCCAAACCAATATGTGAACAATTTAACCACGAAACCATACATAGATTAACTCAAGAACTCCTATATATATCTGACGAAATAGTGTTCTTAATGCCAAACTTATCCACAAGTATTATAAGCCGATGAATTGGTGAGGGTCGCGGGAATCTCCTTTAAGAGGATGCAAGACGCATGGGACAGGTCGTTGTGGCGACGCTTGAAGGAGCCCTATGTCCAGCAGTGGCCGACTTTCGTCTGAAACGATGATGATGATGAATATTATTATTATGCAAGTAGATAGTTACCCAACAATAATAAATCAACTGTTTTCACCAAACAAATCTGTCCAGAAAATTATTTGAATCCACATAATTTAATACCCGAACCGCCGAACTCAGTTCTAAGAACCGATAACAGGGATTAGAAAGTTTCAGAGCAAATCGATTCACTTCCAAACTGTTTTAGATAATATGAAGATCTTTATCGGCAATATTAATAAAGAGACTTTGAAAGAAAAAGTTTCTACACCCATATCTCGCGGTAAATGACTGAATTTTTTATAATGAAGAGAATAAAGAAGCAAAAAATGGCGCAAGTCCGATCAGAAAAGATTAATGTTTCACAAATTAAAGCCGATATCGGGGCTTCGAGAGAAAATCCTGCTGATATTGAAAAGTAATTTTCAACTGACTTTATCAGCAAGTGAAGTAAGAAGGTTCTTTTCAAGGTTGAGCTCAGTATAGGTCACTTTGTGCGTTGGTTGTATACACGCACCTCTTAGCTGAAAGTGCTCGAAATTGCAGCCAAACGCCGTAGGCTCAGGTAGGTTATCACTTATTCTTTTTAAATGCTATCGGTATAAGATGATGTGGGATGAGATGCTTGTGGGATTAAGTAATAGCTCGCCGTCCGGCCGCCTGGTAACGTTGACGACAAAGGCGAGGACCGAGCCTTAGTCGTCAATGGCGCGTAATGTTCTATGCGTACCTCAAAGAGATGTCAGCTAAACCGTAGTGTGAACGGGGAAATTCTGAAAGGGATACCGTGATCCTGGAACGCAAGAGGCAACTGAAGGACACAGGCAGACTTTAGATAGTAAAAGACTGACACACCCTCTTGGTGCACCCTAGAACGGGAGCAGTCATTGGATGATTTCCCGCATCAAGAAAAAAGAGTAAGAAATTCATTAGATACAAATTTGTGGTAAACTTATTGCCACAAACATATATAAGAGGGCCTTTAGATATTATTAATAGGTGCTCAGAAATATGTCGAAAACGAACCAAGTTTCATAATACTTCAGAACATAGCTGAAGTTACTTTGGACAGTCTCTTCATTATTGCAAATAGTTTAACTGATGCCGTCTATTTTATGAAGATTACTAGCGACACGCCCCAACTAACATGGGTGTTAGAATCTTTGAAACTCTTGGCTTTTCTCTACTATTATATTCATATACTATGCAATAAAATCTTCAAGATAAGCTGTATATAAATTATAGCATAGTCACTCAGGAATAAAGCAGCTTCCTATCGGTGAAAATATTTTAGAAGTCGGACCAGTACTTTCAGACATCTACAAACAAAAAAAAACTAGGCAAGTACGAGTCGGACTCGCGCACTGAGGGTTCCGTGAAAACTACAATTCCTGAATGGAGTCTCGAAGATTTTTACGAATTGCAAAAAGTTTTTTTTTTTTGTAACGTAACGGTAACAATAAATTTACTGTTTTCAATTTTTTTCCTATACGTGTGTTATAAGACCTTGCTTTGTGCCAAATTTCAGAATTCTCTGTCAACGGGAAGTATGAGAGTATCAAAATGTACGTTTTTTTGCGACATAAACGACCGTATCTTTTTTATTTGTTAACTTAGAAGTTTGATTTTTTCACAGCAGTTACGCACGATGGCTGGCGGCCGACTGAAGTGTGGCCGCGCAGGCGAAGTTCATCGCGATAAAACGCTTTGATCTGCGAGAATTTACCGACAACGGAGCGAAGTCCTCGCAGCTACGTACGAAGCACCGAAGTATACGCAAATACTTGGCTACAAACATCGGGATAACGCGAATCTTTGGGTTATCGCGATGTGTGCGGCCTAGGCATTCGGGCACAAAATAGATAGGTATAGAAATCAATCTACATACAAAGCGCGCTCGAGCAACGCACACATAGACACCGCTCACGGACACGATATCTCGGAGCGCCTCGGCCCGCTCGTCAAACAGTTCCGGCTCAAACGCTCATTAGTGTGCGTCCACCGAGCGTATGTAGGTATAAAAAGTGAAGTACATAAATGAGATTGTCTTCTATATCTGTCTATTTTGTGCTTAGGGTTATGTCCAGCATGGTGATGATGATTGTGGATATCAGGTTGATAAGTAGCGTAATGCAGCGTTAAATCAAAAAAAGAAAAGTATGCATGATGATGGTGCAATGATTTATCATCTATTGAACAAATTAGTAAACAGAGACACGAAGCTACATAGTAATGAAAGCCAGGACACAACCAAAATAACTGAGGAAGAAAATTTTCCTTAGTTTTGTACTTACAATTAACTATCCCCGGGGACACCCTATTTAGCGAAGTACGTGAGGGTCACTTAGTAAAACCCTGACACAACGCAATTAAGTCCGAATTAACAATTCAAGATATTTAAGAGTATTTAATTGACTTGGAGAAAAGTGAAATTAGTTTTAATTTGCATTTTTAAATGTAAGTCTTTAGGTCCGATCTCAATAGAATATACTGATGCTCACTGAATAGAAATTGCATCAAAATAAAGGGTTTTTTTGGTAGGAAATAATTCCATGACTTCTCCCGCTCTTGGGCGGAGCGTGAGGGCGTGTCAGACCTTTACTGACTAAAACCCACTCCTGTTCCTTCTTTGCCTTCGTTCCAGGGCCCCGGGGTACATTTTCGCTTAAACCATATAAAACTTAATGGTATCATTTTTAAACATTAATAATTTTTGAATAAAAAAACCAAATTAGAAAATAATAATAAATCAATAACTGCTTCACAGGCTTAAAAATAACGAATTTGGTATTATCAGTATAATTTTGTCAGTATATCTACATCAGTAATTGATCATCTTGAATAGAAATTATGACTCGAAGATTGATACGTAAAAGTGACCTAACTCAAAATTCCTTGTTTTTAGACAGTAAATGTCTGACTGTTACTGTCTGAAACCTCGTTCCACCCTAGAGCGAAAAAAGTAATTTAATGATTTTCCACCTTAAAAAAAAGGCGTTATATCTACCCATGCACCTCTGTGCTTAGGCACTTGTCCGAATTGGTGAACAGCAAGAAGCGAGTGTCGCTGAGCGAGTGCGATGATCGCTATGGGAGTATATTTCTTTGATAGTTCCTATCGCTGAAGAAAATACTAAAGGAGCGAATCCTCGCCGGCAGTGTACCTAAACAGTTGGTGATGAATTATTAATTCATTAAAGCCCAAGCGAACGCCGGCGTTCGCGCATCTATTGTCTTACTATTGACGGAATCTGAAAGGCTAATATATGCATCTCTCAGCGAGAAAACAACCAATAGTTAGTCGCTTCCTCGCGTGAGTGGGTCTACTAAAGTGGGCCCTTCCCCACTTGTTTATCGCCAACCTGAGCATGGTTTAAAAGCTCCATGATATTTCATCCAACGCAATATTTGACAAAGATGCAACGTGAAAAACAAGACATGACACCTGAAAGCTCTATTGTTATTTGGTAATTCCGTCATTCACTTGAATATTTCACAAAAATTATTTCGTCTACGTGTTTTTTTTAAAAACCTTAAAAGTTTCTGAAAATAAATATCATCATTCAGAATCATGATTAAATGTGTAAGGTTTCTACAGTTTTTTTAAGCTATTGCATAGCTTCTATCGCGGGCCTTGAGCGTGGAGACCGAATCCAGAAATTCCGTAACGAAAATAACCTAACACCCCCCACTCATTTGTTTTTTGAGCGTGGTGACCGATAAGAAAACAAATGAGTGAACAATCAATCAAAATTCAATTCAATGTGTGAAAGTGTAACTTCAATTAATATCAAAGAAAAAAAAACAAAGGAAAAAAATACTGCATAAATAAAATAAATAAATAATTATAATTGCATAAGTTGATAAAAATGCTATGCAATAGCTTTACCGCGGCAGTCCCCGAGTGCCACACGTCTTTTTTTTTTATTTTTTAGGGTTCCGTACCTCAAAAGGAAAAACGGAACCCTTATACGATCACTTTGTTGTCCGTCCGTCTGTCTGTCTGTTTGTCAAGACCTTTTATCTCAAGAATCGGGAAAAGGTATCGAGTTGAAATTAAAACCATATAATCAGGTCTACGGTCCCTTTAAGTTGTGAAAAAATCAAACTTAAAATGTAGCAAAAAACGTATATTTTGATACTCTGAAAGATCGAAATTCATAGGGTACTTCCCATTAATCCAGAATCCTGAAATTCGGCACAAAGCAAGGTCGTATAGCACAGGTATAGGAAAAAAACTGAAAACAGTTTTGTTGTTATCTAAGTCACAAAAAAAAATTGCAATTCGGAAAAATGTTCGAGACTCGGGAATAATTGTAATGAACCCCTCAGTGCGCGAGTCCGACTCGCACTTGCCCAGTTTTTTACATTGAAGTTGTTATTTTTTATTTATGAGTTCAGTATGAAGGTCCAAACACACAAAATAGCTAATTTTCAGAGGTCATTACTGGATTAGTTTTACACTAAATGATTTGATTGCAATATAAATATAGATAATATCCACAGTAGAGTTTCAAATATTTACAGAAAGATGAATATAAACGTCTTAATCACATAAGAGCAGCTTTATGAAAATGTATCTTGGCTTGGACGCTCTGAAGGTAAGACTACACTACACATGGTCTCCATACACTTTATATGACAGCTAGACTTGCAGAGCTACGGCTATCCACGCCACGCAACGCGCCGCGTATAACTCAGGCGTGGTCCACGTGTGCGTCGGTCTAGTGTAGTTCTCGTTTTAATACGGTCCGGACTAAACAATTCGCCTCGTCATTTATACCGCGTACATTGAAGGACTGGAACAATTTGCCTGCTGCGGTCTTCCCGTCCGATTATAATTTGGGCGTCTTCAAGGCTAGAGTGAATAGGATATAATAACTGGTTCGCCTCACCATCAACGATTGTATCACTGCTTACCATCAGGTGGGATCGCAGTCAAGCACTACCTATTTTTTTTTCTAGCCATTACTGTCCCACTGCTGGGCAAAGGCCCAGGTCCTTCCTGACATTCTTCTCTCGCGCCGTCTCGAACCAGTTCTCATGATACGCATTTCGCCACCTCTTTCTTGGGCGACCTCGATTGCGCTGTCCGTTTGCAGGAACCCACTGCGTGGCGACACTTGCCCAGCGATCACTGCTCATGCGGCTGACGTCACCCGCCTAATCCAATTTGAGCTAGATTATATTAGATAAAAAATAAATGTGAACATCTCACCTCTTCCATCAACTGCTTGACCTCTTTCTTGACAGCGGCGATGAGCCGCTCCTTGTTCTCGGCGCCGGGGTCCGCCGCCGCCGACGTCGCCGCCGGCATCTCCTGCGCCCCTGCCTCCCCTACAACAACAGTACTATTGCTTTTATTAATACCTATTAGTTAACTCAAAAAACTTAACCAAAAGTCATATGATTTTTATTACTTTTTTAGGGTTCCGTAGGTACCTCAAAAGAGAAAAACGGAACCCTTCTAGGATCACTTTGTTATCTGTCTGTCTGTTTGTTTGTCAAGACCCTTTATCTCGGGAACGGGTAGAGGTATCAAATTGAAAATAAAACCATATACTAAGGTCTGCGGTCTCTCGAAGCTGTGAAAAAATAAAACTTCTAAGTTAACGAACAAAAAAGATACAGCCATTTATGTCGCAAAAAAACGTATATATAATATTTCGATACTCCCAAACGAATCAAAATTCATAGGGTATTTCTCGATGACCCATAATCCAAAAAAATAACATATACCTTGAAAGAAAACAGTTTTGTTGTTACCCAAGTCACAAAAAAAAAAAACACTTTTGCAATTCAGAAAAAATCTTCGACACTCCATTCGGAAGTTATAGTTTGTATGGAACCCACAGTGCGCGAGTCCGACTCGCACATGCATGGTTTCTTAATTACGTATAGGCACGCGTTTGACCAAGGCGAGGCACCTGATAGTAAGCGAAATTATGGCCGACGATGGAGCACGCTTGCCTAGAGGTAACCTATTCACTCTTGACTTAAAGACTCCTAGGTTATAGCTATCAGGAAACCCAGACTCCAGCAGGGAATTCCACTCCTTAGCTGTACGCATAATGAATGTGCTCGCTTTGTACTTATGGGTGGGATGTCCACCCACTCCATCATATACCTATGGCGCAACGCCGTAGTGGTCCGATGATGGAACAGACATGGCGGAATTAAATTGTGCAATTCCAATGCACACTCAGCTTATGGATCAAGAATATAAGTATTAGCCGAAAACTATAGCTATAAGCTTGAGGACAAATACTACGATCTAAGCGTGTCGTCTAGTCTGAAACTAATTGACACATCAATCCACTGTCGAAACTATTTGAAGTAGGAGCGTTAAATTTTGCACAAAGCTTCTTTTTATGACGTAGTTTGAGCACTAAGAGGGGACTTTCAAAACTTTACCCACTAAAGAGATGAAACAGGGGTCTAAAGAAACCCACTCTCACGCGGCCGAAGCCGCTGGCCGAAGCTAGTTAGACGATAAAGCCCATCTTTATATATAGGGTGAATGGCAATTAGTGTACGATATTTAAACACGTGATTGTGTTCATGATAACAAACAATTTTTATTATGGGAGCAAAGCCGAAATCGCCAAAAAAATATCAGCTGTACAGCACATTAGGCAAACATAAAATGTACTGAACAGCTGATTTTTTTTCGCGATTTCAGGTTTGTTCCCATAGTAAAAGTTGTTGGTTATCATGAGCACAATCACGTGTTTAAGTATCGTACACTAATTGCCAGTCACCCTATATAGCATAGCATACATAGTGGGTTTTATAATTTTCACACTGCTGGGACTCAGGCCTCCTCTCTGGGAAAGGGAGTGGTTCGTAATCCACCACGCGGACCCAGTGCGGGTTGTTGCATGTCACATGTCTTCGAATTTTTGGTTCTAGGTGAAGAAACGGTTTGAGAGCAGTGGTTATGAAATAAATTACAACAAAGTAATGCGCCTGACAAGGTTTGAACCCGCGACCTAAAACTCGTAAGTCAGAGCCATTACCACTCGACCACCACTGCTCTCTATTTATAAAATAAAGCCCATCTTCATATTTGTACATATTTCCATCTAAAAGACAAACCTGTTCGTAAAGGACGTCAGGTTTTCATGTGCTCTGGAATTCTCATATAAAATTGATATAATTTTCCAGTCAAGGACCTTTCTAGGGATATGACCTCAGGGATATTTGCTACCTAAAGCACCAAAGGGTATGTTTTAATACAAGAAATTCTTGAAATTCTCGAGAGGGATCCGCGAATTTTTAGTAACAATGTGTGGTTTATTCTTTATTGTAAGAATGAAAAGGGTTTCTGGAAAAATCTTTGTTATTTTTATAATCATGCTAATATTATAAAGGCAAAAGTTTAGAAAAGCGAAAGTAAAGAGAATGTTGAGATGGATGTGTGGTGTGACGAGAAAGGATAAAGTGAGAAATGAGTACATTAGAGGAATTGGAAAGTGGCGCCAGTGGCTGAAAAGTTGAAAGGGAATCGTTTGTCTTGGTATTGTCATATGAAGAGGAGGGATGAAACGCATACTACTAAAAGAGTTCTGAGTATACATGTAGATGGATGAAAAGGGAGAGGGAGGCTAAAGAAAAGATGGATGGATTGTGTGACGAGTGATATGAAAGAAAAAGGAGTTAGTGATAGTGTGACGAGTGATAGGACAAAATGAAAAAAGAAAACGTGTTGCACCAAGAAGAAATATAAAGGCGAAAGTTATATTTGTGATGGTGTGTGTGTGCACGTTTATTACTCCCTCACATTATATATCATTCACACTATACGTGCGGATTTTTTTTATCTCGAGACTATGCTTCCTTGTTCTAGTAACATGCGAGCAAAACCGCTGACAGAAGCTAGTAAACTATATACGTAGATAAAACTTGTTAGGTTTTGTAATGAGAATATCAAACGACCAGAGAAAAAGAAAGAAAGAATAACAACCCTAGATAGTGTATTCGAGACAATTTACAAAAAACAGAAAAAAGTTTATTAAATACTAAGGCCAAACTTCATCATTAAAGGTGTATGGGCCACGTACGCCCATCTGGGCGCGTCGGTCTCTATACATTTTATATGGCAACTAGACTTGTAGAACTACATTAGATTTACGCCTCCCGACGTCGTACGTACAAATCAGGCGTGTTACACGTGTATGCACACGTGTAACACGCCTGATTTGTACGGTGTAATGTAATTCTAGCTTTAAACTGAACGCGATCGAGGGGCCTGCACTTAAAAGTTCTCAATCTAATCTCAGTTTAGTTTTAATGATGCAATTCACCCTTTGTATCTGAAATTAGGTACATGAGATTGAATAGAAAATATCGATACTTTACTCATGAGTAGTATCAAAAAAAAAAGTATCGTAGGTACTCGTAAAAGTCAAGACATAAATATCGATACTTCAATGTATCGCTGAAAGTACTGCCGATTTTCAAATGCTAAATGGATAAAAAATACCTTTCCATTTCTTCACGAGAACCATTTTTTTATCAAAATGGTATACTTAACTCTGACTCCCTCCAAACAGCACAATTCAGAGGTCAAAATATTTTTCAAGCCTCATTTAATATATATTTCAATGTTCGTCAAAATTTTATCAAGCCTTCAAACATCAAATAATAAACCAACCAACTCAAGAGTCAAGGTTACTTTACTATTTTATTTTCCAGACATTTCTCAGAGTCAATAAAAATAAGAGAGATGTAAGACCGATTGTTGACTTATACATATTTGAGTACATCTTTACCCCAATCGTAAGCATTCGTACCAATCCTTTTCGTATAAAGTAAAAAGCCAAAGCTCTCATACTACTTTCTCTGAAGCCTAAACCTCAAAGGACAAAATAATCTCAACAAATATTTCGTCATAACATTTCTTTTTGTGCTTATTTTCTGTTTTCATTCGTTCCTTTCACGAGAACTTGCCTATTCATCTTAATCTCGTAAAGATATTATTACAGTGGATTTCCTAACATAAATAATGGACGGATATATTAATTAATATAAGTAGGATTATGATGTATGGGATGCGAATTTTCTATATAGGGTAAAACAGCCAAACGTGCTCCAGTCGCTAATGTGCCGCTTGCAAAACTAAGAGACGCATTTAATAGTAGATAAAGCAGTGTCTTTAAGTCACGGGCGGCGTGTTGAATTCCAAAAGCAACGATGGCTGCTAAGTGTTAATCCCGAACGACAGTAAGAGATTTAAATAATTAACTCCCGAGCATTGATCGAGGGAATATATAGAAACCTGAGTGAAGTGAGGAATTCAAGCCGCCTAAGACAAAGGCAGCCTTATCCCCGTGTTGTTTACTCTACTTTTTACACCATCTGTGAGATAGTAGCCTTTAGAGTATATATTGTGAGTAATTAGGTTTAGCATAAATAATTTGTTAATATTTAAGTTTGTTATGTATACACCGTTAAATTTTGATCGTTTTAATCCCGTGGAGGGTCGATCCGGTACATGAAACACTATCGATTTGTAAAGATAAAATTAAAAAATAAAGTACTTTATTTCAAAACTCGTATTAATTTACGCATGTACGAAATTAATTTCTTTATGAAAACGTCAGCTGAGCGAGTCCAATGACCTGTAGGTAGTTTGTACGCAACCCCGACTACTACCTACAGGTGATTAGCGGTGTATATTTGGTGTCTTTTAGAATATTAAGTGTAGTTATAAAAATAAATAAATAAAGACTGATAACTTCAAATATATATTTGAGAAATATAAGTATTATTCAAAATCAAAATCAAAAACATTTATTTCAAATAGACCATTTGCAGGCACTTTTTAATAGTCAAATGTCACTCATTCCAAGAAAAGTGAAGCTACATTACACGTTAGCGTAGATCTCTATGGAGAAGAACGTGCAAGAAACTCCATGGACACTCTTTTAAATATTGGTTACCTAAATAATACAGTTATATATTTTGTTTTGAACCGATTTTGACGCGACTTTCACTGGTAGAAAACCGATGTTATAAGGAGTAACACATTTTAAATTAAATAAAACAATTAAAAATCTGCCTTTAGAAAAAGAAATAGGGAACCCCACAAAAAAATCAAACATCATTTTGTAATGTTTTAAGTGTCTGAAGTAGATGAAATCGCAGTTAGTAAACGACTAAAATCATAAGTCTTCCTTTTGGCTTTATCATAGTCGTTCATTGTGGCGACACTCGGGGGAGGCCTATGTTCAACCGTGAACATCCTTCGGCTGAAATGATGATGATGATGATAGCGGTATAAAAAAATCAACTATCAAAAGAACCCTTTAAAAACCCTCTGCGAACACGTCCTTCAAATTGCCTAACAAGATACGACCGAGCCAGTTCAATATATAGGATCATGTCTCGACCCTCGGCACGCCGCAGAACCTTTTTCTTCGAATACAAATTCAAGGTCAAATCGGACTTCCCTGTAATACCCACGCCTGCTCCACATACGGAAAAGTTAAAGTAAATATTGGTTAGACACTAGTACCCACTAATTGATTCCGTAATCCCTCTATCCTTTTACATCACACACACATGCACTATTCTTGACATTATGTATAACTACAATATTAAGGTATCATCCAGTCGTAAGTCAGGATATTTAAAATCTTTGATCTAGGCCCAATGGCAGTATCAGTAAACGAAAGAAGATACGGAATTTGACGTTGTTAAGAATTGGAACTAATTGGTATGAAATTATTATTGTAATTTTTATTTTGGAACGAAGTTCCTTATCGCGCGTTGTGAAAGGGGGCTAGACGGAAAAAATTCTTACTGACTACACTATCGCATTGGATTGGTCTGTACTCAGTAATGATAGCTGTATTTATTTATTAGACATACTCTAATAAATAAATAAAAAATTTCGTAAGGGCACACATTCCTGGATAAGAATATACTAACTAATTGATAAAGAAAGAAAGAAAACATGTTTATTCTGCCTGAAGTAGACGCACAATTCGTTACAAAAATACAAAAAGACAACAGTTTCCCTGCCAGGCCATGTGTGTATCAGACATAACTGTATTCCACCATATGACCATAGACAATACAGTTGTCTAGGTTATCTGTTGCATTTTAACATATATTATTTTTCTCTATGATTTTTGACGCTGGCTTCAACAGCTCAGAGACAAACATAAACAAAATAGATCTAATACTACTAATCTAATAGATCCTTGTTGAACACTGATGAAACTAAATTATTATTATTATGTGTTTGTATCAACTTGGGATCCTGGACTTTTGGAAGGCATACGAGGGGCTGCTTTTTGTCGAACGTGATTATCCCTGTATGCGCTGTACTAGTGCACCCAAGAACGACCCTCGGTTGATGGGAAACTATTGCGATACATGGAAAACAAAGATATTATAGGGCTACGTAGTTTTGGTAGGTTTAAGTACAATATCTACCAAGTACTATCTAAAGACTTACGGCCTCTGCCTAAACAGTTTTATTAATATCCATCGATAAAAAGGCAAGGAGGGGTGACATGTACACTTAATAAATGGGCCTCTAAAAACTGTGGCTAGCACGAAGTGAAGTAGAATGAATAATATTATTACTATTATTGCACTATACTGTTGCACATATATTGCACTGCTTGATTTTCAACCATCAGCAGTTAGCTGAGCGTAGAAAATCCTAAATTGTATTGTATGTCCCTTGCACCTTTTGGAATATTCACCGTAGTCGCGTCATGTTGTATTTTCGTAGCAGCGTAGCGCTACGGCGTAGCAGGTGCTACAGGTTTAATGGTAATCTCGTGTGACAGCTTGTGGTAAGATTATCTGGTATGTTTGTTTTACTCTTGCATTATTTTTAGTGATATTTTTATATTCGTTTTGAAAATTATTCTTAGGACATTATTGTGTTACAGGTTTATAATTCAAAAATTAGACAGAGTGTAGAACTGTACACTATTTATAGGCACGACGCTGTTTAAATTACTATTGAATTATGATGGAAAAATGGTTGGTTTGATTTTGATTTTTGTGTCGGTTTTTTTTGTGTTGCGTTTTGTAATATTTTTTTTGCGTTCGTGCGTGTTTGTTTTTTTTTCGTTAATTTGGTGACATACACGAGCACATACCTTATTTTAACTTATTCGAAAAGTAGCTCTTATTGCTACTGCAGTTAAATTCAGAATCTCGACAAGGCCCTACAGTTTTCTGAATATTTTAACTGTATATTCAATTCAACATTTTATTTTCACATTTTTTAGTATTTGACGGTCTGGCTGCAACAGTGAGGGAACGAACATCATCACACTTCAGCCGCCACTAAAGATGACGCCCCGGGCAACAGGACTCGCAAGGCGATATCAGACTTCCTTAGGTAATGGATAGGCTCGCGTTTGACCACTATCTCACCTGATGGTAAGCGATGATGTTGCCTAGAAGCAATCTCCTCACTCCTGACTTAAAGACCCCTACCTAGCTATCAGGAAACACAGACTCCGGCAGGGAATTCCACTCCTTAGCTGTACGCATAATTAATGTGTTCCCAAAACACTTTGTACGTATGGGTGGGATGTCCACCATGTACCGGTGGCGCAACGCCGTACTTCTTTGGTCCGATGATGGAACGGACGGGTCTTGCGGATGACAAGCAATGGCTAGCTCTCCGTCGGTCCTTAACGGACCAAACCTGATTCGATGGCACATAGCATTCCACGCGCGCTTCAAATAGATATCCTAGAACGCAAAAGGCAACTGAAGGGCATATGTGGATTTTAGTCAGTAACTGTCCACGCACACGGGCCACAAAAAAAACGCCGCTTCAAGCTTCATTTTGAGGTGACCTTTTTTTGTAGCTCGTGTGCGGGGGTGCCGCCACAAAAAAAAACGTTTGAAGCGGCTTCAAGCTTCTTCGGACACAACAGCTGTCGCGCGCTTCAGCTGTTTTTTGCGGCCGCTTCTAGCTGTTTTTGTGGCCGCTTCTAGCGTTTTTTTGTGGCGGCGTTTTTTTAGGCCCGTGTGCGGGGACAGTAAGGGTCTAAACAGACGAACTGCATTTCAACTGCACATTGCAGTTTAAGTGCAGTTTGAATGCAGTTGACACGGCTGCAATAGAACTGCAAACACGACTGCAATAGAACTGCAAACCAAACGTGCGGTCCGATTGCAGTCGTTTGAACTGCACACCAATTGCATCCGAACTGCATCATTCATCATTCGTGTTTGCAGTGCTATTGCAGTCGTGTCAACCGCATTCAAACTGCACTTAAACTGTAATTTCCAGTTGGATTGCAGTTGAAATGCGGTCCGTCTGTTTAGACCCTAAAAGTCTATCTCGCCCCACCAAGTATTTATTTGTTAATTGGGAGATTATAAAAAAAGGAAATTAATAATAAACCGTGGCCGCCATCAATTAAAAAACAAAATGTCCCTTAACACTAAGGCTATAAACGATCAAACAGTCGCAATTTTCTTTAGAAAAACCCTCACAACAATGCTTTTTCATAAACATAAAAGCTTGCAATTTTCTCATTAATTTATGAGAACAATACTCGTCACCTCGAACAAAAGAACTGTAATAGTTAATTTCATTTAATTTGTTATTGTTTTCAACGTGAATCAGAGCTTTGTGACGAACTTTTCTATTATGAAACACTTCGTTTTGCGAAATCTTATAAGTGCGTCGCGAGTAATCAAATCGTTAAATTAATAAATGGTACTTTATATTTTTAGGATTTGGTAATTATTAATTAAGGGCGCTTTGAATTTTCCGTTTTTTTGACGGCCCACTGCGTACGGAACGTCGTATTTTTCATACTAAGCGCGCGGTTCGGCAACCGTGTGGCGAGCGGTCGACTACAGGACGGCAATGTCCCAAGCACCACGTTTCAACTCGATGTTGAATAGTGCGATATTGAATAGCGCATCACTGGCATACAAACGCACGGCAGCCAGATACGTTTTCAATTTAGGCGCTTGTTGTCGGACTGCTAACATACTGCAACCGGCCGGCTGCGGGTCGGTAAATGTGCAATAGGCGACCGGTTGCAGTACGCCAAATTATAATCGTACGGGAAGACCGCAGCAGGCAAATTGTTCCAGTCCTTCGATATACGCGGTATAAACGACGAGGCAAAACTCTTAGTCCGGCCCGTAGAGGTTTCAACAACGTAAGGATGGATACCTACTCACCGTACGTCGGGTTGTCCGATGGTAGTTTTTTTTTTACTTTTTTAATATATTATAAAGTATACCAGTATAGCTACTAGTTTTCAACTTAAATAATAATAAAAAACCGGTTGTAAGAGTAAATTCCCATCCGGTTGATAACACTAATCTCAGTTGACGAAATAATGTCGAGTGTATGTATATAAAACACCTTTTAGTGGCATAAAGTCATATGTGAAGGTGGACCATCGGGCAGCCCGAGGAACGGCGAATGTCCACCTTTACGTTAATTACACCTCTACAGTCCGGATTAAGCCGCCTCTGTACTATTAACCTTTCGAATGTCTTAAGTTACACAGTCCGACATAAGGTAATTGTCTTTCTATTGTGTCTCTAATTACGACATTCAAAGAGTTAAGCGCACAAAGTATTAGTTAAATAAATAAATTTGTCTGCAGTGGTCTTCTTGAACAATTATAATTTAGGTGTTTTCAAAGCTAGAGTAAATAGGCTATTAATAAACTAGTGCGACTCACCATCAACGATTGCTTCACAGCTTACTTACAGGCACTTAGCAGGTGGGGTTACGGTCAAGCACTAGTCTATATTATTTAAAAGAAAAAAACCTTTTAGCGGCATACAGTCATGTTACATGAAGGTCATTTACATAAAATTCTTTAGTTAAGTGCAGTTTTCAGGCGAGCGGGTTTAACATCAAGCTTAGCACTTTTCCTGCACCCTTGACATGCATTTCAGTCTGAAAGGCACCGTGTAGAAGTGTTGCTAGTTTTTTACTCTTTTTTACAACCTTTTATTTAACTTGCAATGTCTGTAGGCGTGTATCTTTCTGCGTAGGACAAATCTTACAAATGGTATTTGAAATCGTTACCCTAACCGATTGAGCTGGTATAATAATATAAGTGTGTAGTGGTATAATAATAATTAATAATATAGGAACAACATACGATTACAGATTACAAGAAAAACGAAGATTTATAGCGACAAAAGTAAAATACTGTAGCGCAGCAATCAATGCCCAATTTAAAACAAGTATATTCATTACCACTGCTCTCAAAACGGTAAAGGAAAACATCGTGAGGAAACCGGCATGTCCTAGAACCAAAAATTCGAAGACATGTGACATTCACCAACTCGCAATGGGCCCGCGTGGTGGATTACGGCACATTCCCACTCCTAGAGAGGAGGCCTAAGTCCCAGCAGCGGAAACATTAAAAAGGCTATTGATCATGACATTCATAGACATTGTTCTAACAGAAGTGAAAATATATCTCTATAACTTGAATGATATTGTATGTGGTACTGTGATATAATAAAAAACTTTTTATAAAAAAAAATAAAACCGACTTCACTAAAAAAACACTAAAATGATCAAAATAATTTTAATTTCGGAAGTCGGTGTTTTTCGTTATTGTTTGTTCCTTATTTAACACCGACTTCCGAAATTAAAATTATTTTGATCATTTTAGTGTTTTTTTAGTGAAGTCGGTTTTATTTTTTTTTATAAAAAGTTTTTTATTTCATACTTTTTAGTTGCAACACACTTACAGCCAAAGTACTTTTTTCTCATGTCAATTCCAATTAATTCAAACCCTGCTAGAATACATCATCATACATCATTTTCATATGAAGTTCCCGTGTCTAGCTTCCACCTTCCGGCTCCATCATCAGATCACTTCGATAGTACCTTATAGCCAAAGTGCATCTCATGACATTTCTAATAAGCCCAAACACGGGTAGGATACATTGATTAATTACGGAGTTCCGGTGCCTATCTTTCAGCTCCATCACTATCATCAGGTTACTTCGATGATACCATTTTCAACATAACTATTCAGAATTGTCATAGTCGCTTAACTATGTTCATTGTGATATTTGTTTGAGTATGAAGTTCCGTTGGCAATTTCTAGTCTTCTTAACCAGTTCCACCTCATCAAATGTCACTTTTTGACTGTAAATGCTTAATTCCTTGATGAAAATATCAAAATGACTATATAGTTGCCTATAATATTTGAGGAGTTCCCTCGATTTAGCCAAGATTCCATCATCAGATCCCGACTTGGTGACTATGGGACCATTTGGGAAGTATACATATATACCCTTTCTAACAAAAAAAGAATTTTTCAAATCGGTTGGCAAGCGACGAAGTTATGCCCGAACATACATAAAAAAAAAAAAAAAAAAATACAAACATCTGAATTGAGAACCTCCTCCTTTTTTAGAAGTCGGTTAAAAAGAGATCGCATGTAAAATAACTCGTATTAACTTGTGAGCTGGCCAAACGATTATACTTTTCAGACTATTCAAAAATCAGAAACGTTTATTTCAAATAGACCAATTACAGGCACTTTTGAATTGACAAAATGTCGGTCAGTCAGACAAGTGAAGCTAAATTGCACGTTCCAAAGCGTAGATCTCTATGGAGATGAACTTGCAAGAAACTCCATGGACACTTTTAGTAGGTGTTTGGATTCGATATTTAAAAGAAAAAGATATGTTTTTTTAGGTCAGATGAATTAGGACCTCGTTTCTGATATTATGGTTAGGACGGCTTTTTTTTATGGTGGGAAAATAAAAGGTTTAATATAAAGAATAATCAACACTTTTTTTTGGTGGGGAAAATCATCCAATGACATCCCCCGCTCTTGGGCGGAGCGGGAGATAGTGTCAGACTCTTACTGACTAAAAGCCCACGGCTGTCCAGGCGCTCGGCGGATTGAATGTTTGTATAAATATTACGATAAAGTGCTTCTGGGAATAAACAACAGTGTATCGAAGAACGCCGTTTTATTTATACAACGATAGGGGCGCTTTCAATTTAAGGGCCTATTACACTACGCGTTATTCAGCACACGATAATCAGACTCGTCTTAAGTAAGACAGTCTGACCCTTATTACACTACGCGACACGACGCGACATCGACTAAGACTGTCTAAGTATCGAGTAGTGTAATAGGCCCTTTATACATACTGCAACCAGCCCGCTGTCGTACGTTTACCGTGCCGCAGCCGGCCGGTTCCAGTACGTTTGCAGTCCGACAAAAGCGCCTAAATTGAAAACGTATCTGGCTGCCGTGCGTTCGTATGCCAGTGGTGCTTATGACGTTTTCGTCGTGTTGTCGACCGTTCGCCGCACGGTTGCCGCACGTCGCGCTTTTTATGAAAAATACGATCGTCCATACGCAGTACGACTAACGCACCGCATCCGCACCGCAGCAGACCATCAAAAACGCATAAATTGAAAGCGCACATAACCTTCACAGCTCCATGGAGCGCCTGATGATAGAATCTGTGGCCATAATATGCGTGTTGTATGCCGTAGGTATAAGTTGGCAATAAATAAATGAACAAACAATCAGATAATTTGAATCCGCCATCACAGTTCTACCATCGGACAACACGACGTACGGCGAATATCCACCCTTACGTTGTTGAAATCTCTACGGTCCGGACTAAGCGTTTCACCTCATCATTTATACCGCGTACGTCGAAGGACTGGAACAGTTTGCCAGCTGCGGTCTTCCCGTCCGATTATAATTTGGGTGTCTTCAAGGCTAGAGTGAATAGGCTCTTAATAAACTAGTGCGCCTCACCATCAGAGATTGCATCACTGCTTACCATCAGGTGGGATCGCAGTCAAGCACTAGTTTATGTCAATAAAAAAAAAAAACTTCTCCCACTCTGGGACGAGAGTGTGTAACGCGAGCACTGCACTAGACCAGGGCACACGTGGACCACGTCTGATTTGTACGTAGCTGCACGTTGCGTGGATCTAATGTAGCTCTGCAAGTCTAGTTGCCATATAAAATGTATGGAAACCGACGCGCCTAGAGTCTGTCTAAAAAGTCAAACGACTTCGGTAATTATTAGGGTAAAATGAAATCTGATGTAGTCAATACTGGTTTAATAATCAAGGTTGATTAAGAGATCTTGATCATTGTTTACCAATAGAAGAACCTTATAAAAAGTATCGAATAAAAGTATTTTTTAACTAGCTTTTGCCACCGGCTGCGCTCCCGTTCTACCCTACTCCACCCTACTACACCCTATTCTATCCTACTCTACCCTACTCTATCCTACTCTACCCTACTCTACCTTACTCTACCCTACACTACCCTACACTATTCTAATTTTCATTTGTTTTCCTTATGTACCTTCTCCTCACAATAACAAACTCAACAAAAAAAGAATTGGCGAAATCGGTTCAGCTATTCTCAAGATTTGCGCTTAGCAACACATTTAGCGATTCATTTTTTTTATATTATAGATGATTAAATATTATACAAAATTCCCAAGTCGTTTAACTTTTTAGTCAGACTATAGATCCGCGTACGTGGCTCACATGTGCACAATGTAGTTCTTCGTCTTAAGACTTTAACTAACTAAATTCCAACTGTGATCCTCCAGTTGCGTCTACAGTCCAAGCCACAGTAACTTTTTCGAACAAACCCACAGAATATTAGTACAGCTGATCTTATTACCTAGTTCAAACTGAGGAATGAGTCGCACGTTCAATTCCCTCCGGATCAAATATTTGTATAGCCAGTAGATTAGTTCGCAGTGTGGGTGTTCGTGAGTTTGTAAGTGCTCCCACACAAAACTGCGATGCGACTACGTGCGGCAAGGCATCGATTCAGTCCCTCTAGCCAAGTTACAGCTGCCACCACGGATTTTGAACGCTCGGCGTCAGAGTGGAGATCGCTTTGCGCATTCCATACATTGGCGAGCCAATCGTCGTCGTTGTTACATGCTGCAAGCGCAATGAACGAATCACGAGTGTCGTCTATGACGCGATGCGCAGCGAGCCAATCACTGTCGCTCTCCGCCTCCGCGTCTCACGCCACACCACCTAAAGAGACCCGATTTTTGACTTCTGCGCAATTTGAAGCCAGCGTTCAATATCCGTGGTGGCAGCTGTACAACCGTTTCTTTTCGATTCTCTTTAGTCGATCGCTTCGAGTCGGCCACGCCTCTGATTCCTTTGTTCTGACGTCATCTCAACGCTCACCCACGTGATTAGAACAAAGAAATCGGAGAGGTTTAGAGTTTAGTGGTCCACAGTAACTATTAAAAACTTACAACGCCTCTAGCGGTCACTTACGGAACCAAAATTTGCCATACAAAATATTTACGTAGTCGGTATCGAGTATCGACAAATACTATTGCTTTAAACTCATGGTAGAGGAATTGATGATAAGCGATCTCCGAAGACTTAACCCCTGCAATTAAAGGGCTACCTTAGGGCCTTATCATACTAGTGGATTGCGAGTATCTTGAAAGTGGAGCGGGTGCGCAACGAATACGTTATGGGCGCATAACGATCTCGCCGCAAATGCGCAGCGAATTTGTTGCGGACGCGCAACGAAAACCGACAAAGGGTCTGCGGCGTCTTCGAAGTAACAAAACAAACAGCTGTGTCTCCTCGTCGCAACCCATTTTGTAACTAAGTGTATTTTACGTCGTTAACTTACTACAAACACGCGTTGAATATGTTGCGAGTTTGCCACGCGTCCGCGACGTCTTCGCTGTGCAGCTGCGGCGTGTTCGCGACGCATTCGCTCGCAAATCACTGTGATCCCTTAAGGTCCAGAGCTGCCATTTTGTTCGAAGATGGCAACTTAAAGATTAGGCAATAAAAGTCTTACACTTCCTTTCGTTTCACCCAGAAAGGGAGGAGTAATTCGATAATTTGTAAAAAAAACATTAGTACCTACGAAAGGTGCGTTACCTTTCATTAGTATAGAAAAATTACTTTAAAGGAGAATGCCTAAACTGCAATATACGCCAAATTGTAGTATAAATCGTAGGGAACCCAATTTCGACAGTTATCTAAAAACTGAATAGAAGCCACTTTCAAACATTTTTTCACAAACCGGTAGAAGTCCGTATTCAAAAACCAAGTAATTGTTTAGGAGGGTTACGTTTATTTAGATTTACGCATTAAATCAAAATGCGTGTTCTAAAATAGATATCGTGCACAGAGAGAAAACAAAGTCCCTAAAAATATCCACAGTCATTATCGTAAAAAGCAATTCGCAAACGTCGTTACTAATTTATGGTTCATTGAAAATTATTTGACGATTGCTGAATGTTACCCAGTCATGACAAATAAAAGCTGATACCAAGTTTAACATTATACGAAACGTTTTGTTTTCCCCTGGTTAAACAAACTTGGGAATTATTTAAGCAATTAGCATAAATAACCTCAGGCCTCCTCTCTAGGAGAGGGAATGGGCCGTGATCCACCGCGCGGTCTCAGTGCGGGTTGGTGACTATCACATGTCTTCGAATTTTGATTCTAGGATAAACCGGTTTCCTCACGATGTTACCTTCACAGTTTTGAGAGCAGTGGTGATGAAATAATTTATACATAGTAATGCACCTGGCTGAGTTTGATCTACAACTCGTGAGTCAGGGGCCGTTACCACTCGGCCACCACTGCTGCCTATTTATAAGTAATTGAAACTGAATAAGTGACATGACAACGCACAGCCGAAAGTCCGAAACTACAAGAAGTAGAAGTAGGAAATTTTATACAAAGCACCCTTTTATAACGTAAGCGAGCACTAAGAAAGGACTTTCCACCCCTAAGGAAATGACATGGAAGTCCAAAGATGGTATTGCAAATCTATTTTCATGCGGGCGAAGCCGCTGGCAAAAGCTATTGTTCATACATACAAAAAAAAAATTGATCTTTAGTTTTCATCTATTTCAGGCATCCCCCTGCCTATTTCAGGCGTTCCCCTTTTGTTTAAAGCTATCTGAAGTAGGTAATTAAGCCGTTATAATCCCATCGCTTGGAGTTTTTTCAACTAAACTTCAGTGACTGTTTTAATTATTTGCAAATTGATTCCTAGTTGATTTGTGACTGGCCTGTTGGTCTAGTGGTTAGTGGCCCTGACTCCTATGCCGGAGGTCGTGGGTTCGATTCCCACCTAGGACAAATGTTTCTGTGATGAGCGCGATCATTTGTTCTGTGTCTGGGTATAATTTATCTATAATATGTATGTATTTATAAATATCTAGATATGTTTATCAGTTGTCTAGTACTCATAACACAAGCTCTGCTTAGCTTGACACTAGACGGCGTTGTGTGATAGTTGTGGAATATTATATTATATTATTGTGATGTAAAAATAGTGAAGTTTTGTATCTCAAGTGTCTACACATCTGGACAATACGTGTAAGTGGAATCATTGAAACAGGCGTGATTTGAAAATGGAGCTGAGAATGTTATTGTAGTTACTACCTCAGCGAAACTTGCCGAGAAGCCTGACTCGATACATTTGCTGCCAAATACATTCAAAATTAGAATGTGTTACTTCCTCATTCTAATGGAGCTCAAAATGACTGAAAACTAAACTTAATACTGGTCAATAGTGCCGTAACCAGCTTTGTATATGCCTGGTGCGAACTTCTACATATAACTGTGCCCCTAAAGTACAATACTTGCAAAAAGATCTAGAAAAAGAAAGATATGACATTTTTATGCCCCTCCAGGGACTGCGCCCTATACCTGGGCACCGCTAGCACTGCCCTAGTTACGGCACTGCTGGATAACCCCTCGAACGCCGATTGTTTTTATTTTTTTTATTATTTTTTTGGTTATTTACGTAAACAGTGCAATTTTCCGGGTCAATGAACCCCTGGCGCTCGAGGGGTTAAATGCACAAACAGTGCGACGCCAAAACAAAAAAAAAGTCCGCCACTAGGATATTAATTCTAGTCCTACATTCCGCCTCACTAGGTTGGTTTTCTACCGCATCCATTTAGATTGGTCCCAATGGTATTTCCAGCGACTATTTCTCTTAGTAATTATTAGTTTAAAAAAAAATCCGGACAATGGTCCAAGCCATTGTCCAGATCCTCAGTATGTTTACACCGTTCTATCTTTTAAGTAAAACATTCACGTTAGTATTAATCAATGGTTTAAAAAACTTATGCCTAACCTATGTTTTACATAGATGGAAAAATCCATATTATTACGTTGTTTCTTTTATTTTTGTTTTTATTTTTGTCTCTGTTATGGCCAAAAACCAATAGACAACTGTGTTGTCTATGGTCATATGGTATAACACAGTTCAGCCCGATCCACACATGGCCCGACAGGGGAACTGGTCTTTGTATTTTTTTGACCAATTGTGCGTCTATTCAGGCAGAATAAACATTTATTCTATTAGTTTTCTTTCTTTCTTATTTATTTGCCATAACACAAAACATACAACAAAGCACAATAAAACTGATAAAAAATAAAAATAAAAACACTTTGTACCAATTTAGAAAAAAAAAAAACCGGCCAAGTGCGAGTCGGACTCGCCCATGAAGGGTTCCGTAGCAGCAAGTAACATAATATAAAAGTTCTTGTAATGTGTTGTAACTTTGATCGATGTTTTAATAATAGTGTATTTTTTTCGATTTATGACGCATTAAAAAAAAACTACTTACTAGATTTCGTTCAAACCAATTTTCGTTGGCAGTTTTTATAGTAATGTACATCATATATTTTTTTTTAGTTTTATCATTCTCTTATTTTAGAAGTTAGAGGGGGGGGGACACACATTTTACCACTTTGGAAGTGTCTCTCGCGCAAACTATTCAGTTTAGAAAAAAATGATATTAGAAACCTCAGTATCATTTTTGAAGACCTATCCATAGATACCCCACACGCATGGGTTTGATGAAAAAAAAATTTTTGAGTTTCAGTTCTAAGTATGGGGACCCCCAAAATTTATTGCTTTTTTTCTATTTTTGTGTGAAAATCTTAATACGGTTCACAGAATACATCTACTTACAAAGTTTCAACAGTATAGCTCTTATAGTTTCGGAAAAAAGTGGCTGTGACATACGGACGGACAGACGGACAGACAGACAGACAGACAGACAGACAGACAGACAGACAGACAGACAGACAGACAGACATGACGAATCTATAAGGGTTCCGTTTTTTGCCATTTGGCTACGGAACCCTAAAAAAGACAGATAAGTGTCATAGTGCGATGTGCATCTCAGTGTTGCATTAAATGGGAATCCAGCTTACCATTTATCTGGCCAATTACCTGACGCTGATATTCTAAGGATTTTTGCGGTGACATTCGGACGCTCAGATGGTTTTAAGGCGTATAGTCCCTTGAACCATCTGACCGAAATTATGTGAACGCAACTCTCGCACTCGCCTAGGCGGCAGTACGCAAATCTGTGCATTTATTTGTGGCCAGCAGCGCCCGGAAAGCGCTTTAAATCCATTTTCTCTGCGAGATATTGATTGAATTACATATGCAATGTTCACTTTGAAGAATATTTAACCACCAATTTTTATGTGTAAAAATGTTTCTAAAGGTCCAAGCCGTTTCGAAGGAGTAGGGAAAAGTTGCGAAAAGTTGCGAAATTGCTAATTTTTTTTTTTTGACAAAAGTATTAATTGCACGAAAAAATCAAATGTTGGTATTATTGTTCATGAATCTATAATAAACATATATTTTTTTCAAACCAATTGACCTAGCCGTTACGGAGGAGTAGGCCTCAGAAAATCACTGTTTTATGGCACTTTTCGGGCGCTTGGCCCTTAACCTTTTGAATGTAAAGAAGAAAGAAAGAAAGAAAACTATTTTATTTGGCATACACACTCGTAGATACACACAATGTAGTAACAACATGTAGACACTAATAAATTGTTATATATAAAAAAAGAGACAACTAACAATGTGTGTCTCACGGCGGCGCCAAATAGGTCCAGTTCAGCAATTATGCCAGACAACTACATGGTAGTTGCCAGACGCTGGTTTTCAACTGAACCTTATTTCGAGTGTACGGTTGAAAATTGGTTTATATTTTAGTATTTAGTACTCAGTTATTAGTGATTAGTTGTAGGGTAAATAAATTACATATTATATATGTTTATGTGCGATAAATAATAAATAAATAGGTGTTCAGCATACAAAATATATCAAATTAAAATAAAAATAAAAAATAGTGATAGGTCTATCTAATCGTGCATAATTACATGCGCAAACAAACAACCGGCTTTGAAGCGACTCAATCTCAAAACAATGCCACGCCCGTCAGCTTGCGCAGTGTATCGGGACGCCAATTCATTATGCCTAGGGCAGCTAGGCGCAATGGACGAACTGGCAACAGCGCGAAATGTAAAAATAAAAAACTTGTTATAATTTCGGGTACTTTGGAAATAAAAAAGAAATATCGCAATGAAATAAAGTGCTTAATATATATCAGTTATAGTCAGTGTTATACTCGTAGAAGAAAGCAGTGAAAAAAAGATTCGTATATAGTCAGAAAGGTGAGTGTCGTTTATTTTTATTGATGGCTATTTGAATAAATCAAAGTGTAAAATGTAAAAGTATGAATTTAATTTTTTTTTTTCCTTCCAGTTGCGACTCACAATGACTGCCGTGTCCCCAGAGTGAGTGACGACGGCGACACAGAATGCAAGTACTGGATGCAAGTAGGCCAGACAAATAGGGTAAGTCAACATGAAAAAAAAAAAAAAAAAAAAAAAAAGAAAGTAAATACAGCCAAATAATTATTTTTAAACTATAATTTAACGTGTCCTTCGTTTCTCACAGGTCTCCCAAGCACGCGGGAACACAGACCAGGTGTCGCGAATGATGCGCGCACCTACTGGCCGCAGACAGAACGACGAGACGAGCAGACAGCTGTGCCCAAGGAACTTTCATCACCCACAAGCCGTAGATATACATAAGCTATTTTTATATCTTCGTGTTAAGTTAAAATCCACTGTAGACAGTTCATATAAATGAGACGTTAAGAGCGACCATATCCAGTTTCCTTTGCGCATCTATCAGGTACTGCCGTAAACGCGTTCTGAACGTATGGATAGTGCCCAGTACTCTTATAGGAGGCGGAATATTATTCCACACCTTACTAGCAGCGTATCTGAAACTGCCTTTGAAAGCCGCTGTTCTATGAGACTGGGTTGAGAGTTGTTGCGCACAAAGCCTGGGCGCGCATTCCCGTCTACTAGCCATCCAGCTGAGCTTATCGTACAAGTACCTCGGTTTCCTAGTCTTGACGACGCCAAAAAGAAGACAGGCTAAATGTAACTTTCGCCTTGATTTCATTTTTAAAATAAACTGTTTGTTAAGAAAGGGGGTGACATGACTTCTAGGAGGAACTGTATAACAGAAACGAGCGCATGCATTTTGGACTCTCTGTATAAGCCTGTCGGTACGAGCCAGCAAGCGTGGGCCGTAAACCGTATCAGCGTAATTTAGTTTCGATAGAACAAGGGTTTCGACCAACTGCTCGCGGAGCTTCTCCGACAAGAAAGGTCTCATCTTGTACAACAGTTTCAGGCGATAAAAGCAATTTCTAACGGAGTCAGCAACATGCTTCTCAAACCTAAGGCCGCTGTCCATACGCAACCCCAGGTTTCGCGCCTCATTAACTCGTTCAATAGGCTCACCCATAAGAGTCAAACTTAGGCTTGCGGGCAGCTTCTTCAACTGCTGCTTCGTACCAAACAAAATATATTTGGTTTTCACTGGGTTTAACGTCAGACAGTTCTCATTAGCCCAGGTGGAGATTCTTTCAAGATCATCGTTTAGATCTCTAATAGCTGAATCGTGATCATCTGGTTTAAAAGACAAATACAATTGAACATCATCCGCATAGATGTGGTACTTGCATTTCTGAAGGCACTTTATTATGTCCGCACAGTAAATAATAAAAATAATCGGACCCAAAATTGATCCCTGGGGAACCCCTCTCTCTATTGCGGAAAGAGCTGAAGTCAAGGTGGTACCGTCCGCCAAACGTAATTCTACGAGTTGCTTTCTGTCACCGAGGTAGCTTTGGAACCACTGGATGGCATTATCGTCAAACCCGTAATATTTTAACTTAGAAATTAGTAATGAAACATTTATACAGTCGAAAGCACGTGAGAAATCAAGAAGTACCACCAGTGAACACATGCCCTTATCTTGGGCTGACAGAATGTTGTCGGTAACGTCCAGCAACGCCGTAGAAGTACTCCGTTGTTTCCTGAAACCAGATTGTAGGTCAGGTAACAACTCGTTTTCTTCCAAAAAGCGAGTCAATTGACGGCACACTACCTTCTCCATTACCTTCGAAAGACACGGTAGGATACTTATTGGTCTCAAGTCTTTTACCTCTATAGGGTTAGGACTCTTGGGAATGGGTCTGACTATAGCAATTTTCCATTGGTAAGGAAACTGGGATGTCCATATAGAGTAATTAATAATATCCGTTATAGTAGGTAAAGTATGAGGCAAGGTTAGGGTAAGCATACTAAGGGTTATCTGGTCGTAACCTTCAGCGTTAGACTTAAGCTCAGTGATAATACGTGAGACGTCGTTTTGATCCACCGGGGCAAGTGAGAATGTTGCTTCGCTGTATCTGTTGGACTCATAAAAAGATACAAGCGACGGGCTGGCTACCGGGTTGCCTGGAACTTTCAGAAATGTGCTATTTATTAGGTCAGGGTTTCTAAAATGTGGAGGGAGCTCTTGTCCTTGCTTTGAAGGTACAAAAGTTGACTTAATGTTCTTCCATAGCAATTTAGGATTTTTTATCTTATTATTAATATTGTGCTTGAAATACGCTACTTTTTCATGATACAGGGAACTTTCTACCAGAGACTTTAACTGCTTATAATACCTTTTTTTTTGCTCATTTTTGGTTTTCCTATATACAGCTAATGCCTTATCTCGTAGGGTCATCATGAACTTTAAAGTGTCCGTAATCCAGGGATGCGATTGTTCCCTAATAATACAAGTTTTAGTTGGCGCGTGAATATCAAACAAGGAGGTTAAGCGATTATTAAAAAAATCGACCATTTCATTAACGTTGTTAAATTCTGAAGCCTGTTCTATATTAAATTGCAACAAATCCCTACTAAAACTGTCCCTACAAATATCCTTTATAGGCCTAAATTTTATTACAAATGGAGTAATTTTGTCTCGCTGTATGTTAAACTCGCTGACTATAATAGAATGGCCAGTAATTGAACCGAAGGCTTCCACTGCCGTGTATCTTGCCTTAAGGTCCGTGCATAGTAAGTCGATCAGGGTCTCACTCGTTTCTGTAAAATGAGTTGGCTCTGTGACTAACTGAGCAAGACTCGTGCAGTTTAAAAACTCTAACACTTTTTTGGTTTTAACCTCGTTCAAATTGAGCATATTTACGTTAAAATCGCCCAGTAAAATATGGTGATCACAATTACCCAATGAGGCCAACGTGTTTGTGATGCCATCAAGGAAAAGATCTATGTCATACCACGGCGGCCGATATGCCGTACCAATGGCAATTCTCTTACCGTTAAGTGAAATTGTCAGCCACATCTGCTCGACGGAATCGAACATGGGATCAACCGTACCAGTGAAGATACGCGCGCTCACACCGCGGCGCAAATAAAATGCGACGCCCCCACCTCTCCCGCCGCGAACAGCTGTCGGCCGCGGAGTATGACGCAGTCGGTAGCCGGGCACGAGAGGCGCGCGCGCCTCCTCGCCGACCCTAATCCACGATTCGTTAATGGCCATAATATCGAAACCATACTTGTCAATTGCACAAATCAAATCATCATGACCTGTACCCAAAGAACCTGCGTTAAGGAAACCAACCTTGAGATATTTCCCACTTTTAGGTAGCATGGTTATAATGTAAAATTATTCCTATAGTAATATGAGTCAGTATCTGCATTCCGTTTTTAGATATTAAATTCTTAATATTAGTTTTAGTTTTTTGTAATAGAGTAATTATATAGGCATTTGTAAGTACGAGTATATAAGAGTAATTTATAAAATAAAAATATGTAAATAGATTAAAATGAAAGAATAAACCTGGGTGCAGGATGTGAGTGTAAATAAATAATGTAACAATATGGGTACGGTTAAACTGATTTACGAGTTTCTCAAGTCGCGCCACCGTAAGACAAACATTTGCAATATAAAGATATAATATAAACTTAAATAACCATAATTCTTTGACCACTAATAACAATATAAGTTTTATGGGTATGCTAAAAATTAACAGTATAGAATACTCATGAACATAAAAAAAGACAGATACAAAAAAGAACACAAAATTAGGATGACCTTTGCCTGTCAGCAACCAGAACAGATGCGGGTTCAAAAATACGCTGGATATCAGCCTCGCACCGTATCTGGGAAGCGGGCTCCCCAGGTTTACGTCGGGCAAGAATACGGCCTCGCTTGCACCACACGAACTGCCAACCCAGTCTACCCCCAGCCTCCCGCGCCATCCGAAATAACTCACGATTTTTCTTCGTGAGGCGCTCGTTGATGTAGAATCGCGCTGGCGCTCCGGACATGCCGAGATCAGCAGAAGTCATTCCACGACGTACTCGTGCAGCCTCCAGTATCTCGTTACGAAGATCGCGACGCGCAAGTTGCACGACGAGAAAACGCGGACGGGTCACCACCGGCGCTGGCTGCGTTGCGTTTATGCGCCTGCCTCCAATACGCTCTGCACTGACAATGTTGCGAGCTTCGATTTTGACGCCTACCTTTGACGCCACCAGTATAGCCGTATGTATGGGGTTTTCACCACTCGTCTCAGGCAGGTTCGAGATCTGAATATCAGAGGCCAGTAGCTCCTGATCACGGTCGTTGATGTCGCTCCGCAATTGATCAATTAGATTATGGACATCTGACGACACGGGCTGAGCCCCTTTTTGGTTCTCCAAAGCAGTAACTCTCTCCTCCAACCCACTCATACGGTCATTAGCGGACTGCAACGATGTTCTCAGCTCAGCTAAATCATTGCGCAGTAGCAGAAACTCACTGCGCACTGTCTTAATGAATTCTTCTTTGAATTTCTTGAGCTCAGCCCTGATATCTTGGGTGAGCTCCTGCGCGGCTTCCGAAGTGGTGGTATCTGTCGGGCTCGTCTCTATGAGATCTTCCAGCAGCGCATCTGCACGCCCTCTAACTGGCGTTTCGGACCGGTTATCCCGCACAATATTTTTCTCGCATTCCGGGCACTGCCAAGAAGGAGATAAAGTGCCCGTCTTCCTAATACCAACGCATTGCCTATGGTACCAGGATCGGCAGTTGTCGCATTTAGCTGCATCTGTTGAGGTAAGAAATTTGCCGCAGCCACCACACTTGACCATGGTTAATAATGTATTTGTTACCGCGTCGATCGTTATATGATTCTCCCGGGCATCAACAGATGGCGCTGTGTTCAATAAAGCGTTTACGGCAGGTATCACGGTGTTATGGTACGTTGCGACACCATAAACTCAGACACAGCTTCAAAGCAAAGTTGCGCACACACTGGAACTCCGTCTCAAAGTTTTTGACGAATCTATGTAATAACAACTGTTATTATTTACACGTATCGGGTAGAAAGATACAAGTTACTGATTGCACACACAGTTTTTACTGTTTTAAGAATTGTTCACAGAACAATATCAGTTGATAACAGCGTCACTTATTGTTTGCACTTATTTTTGTCTTTTCGTAATAAAGTTTTCATGAAAATATCACTTTGTTTATTTTTAAAACGTAAGAATAGATTTGGACACTGTTACTCAAATAAGTATGTACCGTCACTCTCGTCTTAAGTTACACAGTTCGACATAAGCAATTGTCTTTCTATTGTGTCTCTAATTACGGCATTCGAAGAGTTAAGACATTTCTTCCAGCAATATATATTTTATATTAAAATTAAAGGAACATTAATTTTTTACTACATTACATTTTATTGAGTTATAAAGCAGGCAAACTGTACCTACTTTTGTATAATGAAAAGAAAATATTCCTTATTTAATACTGTTTTTAAAATATACAGTTTCGCCATTTTTACCAAGGTTTTTAATTATCGTATGAAAATATAACAGAGCCTAGTTTATTTGGTAAAAACCTCGCAATAAAGCGAGATATTTTCTCATATTAAACTTATTTTGATAAAAAATAACAATATACATGACAGAAGAAAATAATTCCGGACGGCATGTCTTCATTTCCGTGGAAGATGGGTAGGCCTTTAGCGTGTGGCGCTACTTGTGTCGATACTCTTATGCCATCTCATTTCCTGGCTTGTCATGCTATGCTGGTGCTGCCGATGCGGCTGCGGAGAACCTCGAGTGGCGGAAATATTACAATCTCGTCGGCAGTTACATTTTTGAAACGTTTGGGTTTGAAGCTCTTTACACGGGTAAAGAACTTCAAGGCAGTTCTTTGTGGAAGTCAAGGAATTAAAGGTTTCCAAACGCTTAGTAGTTTTTGGAGTGGCGACCACGTACCGGAAGACGCAGCGTTGGAAGGTCTCCAACAAGGTGGACAGACGACCTAGTCAGGGTCGCGAGAATACGATGGATGCGTGACGCACAGGACCGGTCAATGTGGCGACGCTTGGGGGAGGCCTATGTCCAGCAGTGGACGTCTTTCGGCTGATATGATGACGATGAAACAATTAGTTAACCCTTCATGTGACAAAAAAACTGGCTTTTACTTCGACCAGAGGTCAAGCATTGCCATACAACTTCAACCAACATCATCAACCTCAACCCTTCTTCAATTCTTCATCTTTCAACTTTAGGGCATAGTTCCCGAATTCGTTACGCTATATTCCCCTAGGAGTTTTTGATTTAAGGGTACATCACACACAATCATATTTTGAGATTGAAATTTTGTGTGTGTACATCTTTATTGCTTCCACGCTTGAACAGCAGAACGGATCGCGATGAAAATTGTTACATAGGTAGGCCAAATCCTAGAATAGCATATAGAACATTCTACTTCTACTTTTTATCTCGGGAGTATGTCCTGTTGGCGTGCCGTATCTAAACTGAATGCATTTTTTTTTCTGTCCATATCTTAAAACCTTGGAGACGAGGCGGTAAGACCTTAAATTAAAGTAATCGTCTCAAAGGATACGTAAACTCTTTTCGAGGAAAATAAAGTTAAACATAAATAAACTTAAGCCTCATGTTTACTTGCGTGCAAAAAACCAGCTCTTAGTGGGTCAGGTGTCGCGGCAACACCCCAGAGCTTTCCTTTTCTTTCCTTCTATAGAAATAAGCATCACCTTTGTATCTATTTTTCTGTTTCTTTGCTTCTTGTCTAATATTTGATATAGTTATCAACATTCAACATGAATTGCTAAATAATAATAAAAAAGCTTGACATGCTATCTCGTTAGCTCAAAAAAGAGGTAGAAGCTAATACAGTCTGTATTTTTACATTTGCCTACTAAATGATGTACCTCATAGTCCGTAAAATTGAACGTGGCTGAAAGAATCACACCTGTGCCCAGGTATATCTTTTTTATGACGTAGGTAAATGAGGGTTACCAATTCTCCAAAGGACGAGCTTTGTAGAATTTATTCATATTTAAGTAGGTCAATACAAATGAGTAAAAAAAATCATATTCAAATCCCAGATTGACTGCTGTGTTGCGTGTCGTTAGGTTCGACTTTAGCACGAAACAAATATAGTTGGAAACACAGAAAGTTGTGTGCAGCCCCCCTAGCCAAGTTACAATCGAATTCCGTTCTCTAATCGGTAACGCCTCGGTGACAGCAATTGTAGAAAACGATAAGTTGGTAGCCATGTTGACGCGCCTGAGTCGGCCGCTCATTCTACAATGTAGCGTTTGTATAACAAAGGATGTAGCGTTAAATATTGTAGAAACGATTTTGAACGATGTGAACTTGGCTACGAATTGTCTATTCGTTTGTTCCGACCACGCGACTTTACGTTGAGATGACGTCATTCCCATACGTTTCATCACTTTTCGACAGCGTTAACGATTGCAGAATAACAACTTGGCTAAGCGTGCAGGTCTTGTGTAAATTGTCTATTAATTATCTCACAGACGGTGCAAAAAGTAGAGTATCCAACACGGGGATAAAGCTGTCTTTGTCTCGGGCGGCTTAAATTCTTTACTTCACTAAGGTAAGTAAGGGATTTTTACAATTAACTCCCGAGCATTGGACACTGCTTTATCCCCTAGTCACAAAATGTACTATTACAATCATGGTTGTGAACGCACCCACGATACAGGAGAACTTCCTAGTGCCTAGGGGGCAGCGTTTTAATAAAAAATAAGAATAAAAATATTTTAAATTAAAAAAATAGTTTTTACAACTGTCCTATAAATAAGTATCTATCAGTGAAATCTTTTTATAGAATTTTTACCTACTTGCTACATTTTTTAACTTTCCCGTCGTCACTTTACCTATCAAACTGTTTCAGTACTAACCTTGACACATCGTGCCAAAAAGAGACAGTCAAACAGATACAGGTGATATATTCTCAAGGTTGGTACCGAAGTACGCTATAAACTCAAACTGATCTGCCGTCCACCCGCTCTCAGAGAACTAATCGATTTCGCTTAATTCTCCGCGTCGAAAAACGCCCCAAGGAATAACTTAGTAGAAAGTACAGCCAAATTTATAATTATTTATTGGAGAACTGCCTAACAGTAAGTAAATAATTACTCTCTCTACCTCGCAATCTCATCAACCAATTTAATTACGACGAAATTCGATCAAGTTAAATAAAAATCAGTGCTGTCATTCTCAAAGTAGATTTAATTTAGCGCCATATTTAAACTTCGAACGTAGCGTATCTCTGGTCATTTACTTTTTTTATTTCATTTATTGAGGCAAAAGCTTTTAATTTTCCATCAAAGCCGACGCCGTTTATTTATTTTCAGTTACGGGATTTCAATATTTATTGTGAATCTAGATGTTTCTGTTTACATTGCTGGGGAAGCTTGGAATATTCCCAGAAATGATTTGTGTCATGCTCAAAGGACTAGATAAGCTAGCTATGAAGACTACAGAGGCTCACTGTAATATGAGGCTTTATGCGTATTCTCCGCTTCACAGAACTCAATGCGACGAGTCTACCTAGACCAAATTAGTTTCAATTGATTCAGTCTGCTTCCTATAAAACATATCAAACTTAGTAAGCGACGAATGTGTGTGCTTCACACATCTATTTACCTTGTTTACTTCAATGTTTGTTTCCTCAACATTTTCCCGCTATGAAGGTCACGGGTATTAAATCATGTGATTATGGAAAATTGGAAATCGTTCAGGTTCTTCGATACTTTAAAAGAACGTTAATGTGTGTAAAGTCTTGGAAAGAGATGTCACACAGGTGAATAACAGGGAGGACCCTCAAAAATGGCACAGCCTGATGACAAACAGTAACCCCACCTGATGGTAAGCAATAATGCAATCGTTTATGCTGAAACGCATTAAGCTGTTAAGAGCCTATTCACTCTAGCCTTGAAGACACCTAAATCATAATCGGACGGAAAGACCGCAGCAGACAAATTGTTCCCGTCCTTCGAAGCACGCGGTATAAATGACGATATGAAAAGCCCTGTCTCTCATCCTCTTCGACGAGCAGTAGCGTAACTATATCATCTGAGGCCCGTGTCAAAATCATTAGATGGCGCCCCCGATAAATCACGTCAAATTGTGATTTCATTTTAAATTTTGTCTTTTTTTTTATAAATTTTGGGTTATTTCTTCTGAGCTCGCGGCCTCTAAGACCGGGGGCCCCATCAGACCTGGGGCCAGTGGTATTTTTCCAGCCTTGCGACCCTATAGCTACGCCATTGTCGACGAGCCTCAATTTATCCATGTTGTCTTCAAAACAAAGCCCGCTAAGCACTCTTCGTTACTTACAGACGAGTAGCCAGCAAAAAAATAGGCTTACGATAAAAAAAATACTCGTACATTGGTAGGTTAGAACAGTAAACGTAAGAGAAAGATTAATTGTCTCGAACCGGCGAACGACAGAGTACCACGCAATTTTGCGCCACAGTTTGCAGAAACCCTACCAAATTGCCTAAAGACATCAATCATGTGGCGTACCCTATATATTTCTGTCACGAACCTTTGGAAGGGTAACCGAGAAATTAGTTCGGGAATATCGGAGTACCTATATGAATGCTATTTTTCAGTTTCAAAATCGAGACTCGAGTAGCCTAGAATATCTAGTGTTTCCAAATATTTTTTATCGGCAATCTGATCTACACAGGCCAACAAATTTACTGTTTTCAGATTTTTTCCTATAACTGTACTTTAAGACCTTACTTTGTGCCAAATTTCAAGAATCTGGGTCAACGGGAAGAACCCTAAAAATTTCGATCTTTGAGGGTATCAAAATATATCTACGTTTTTTTTGCGACATAAACGGCCGTATCTTTTTTATTTGTTAACTTAGGAGTTTGATTTTTTCACAGCTTGAAGGGACCGCAGACCTGAGTATATATTATTTTAACTCGATGCCTCCACTCGTTCTCGAGATAAAGGGTTTACTGCACACGATTTTAGTTTGGGAGTAGATAAAACAAATTGCAAACACAAGCCAGTGATGATATGATTAGGCAAGTGGACACGGCAAAATGTCTTCGTTCCTAACGGTACGTTCACACGGAGCCACGTTTTGCCGAATCTTATTTTCATCCGATCTGGAAAAACCGAATATTGTATTCACACAGCACATCTTGCATTGCCGTATCCGACGGCCTCGACGGCAAATAACCGAATCTACCCCTGCGTGTGTTGTATAAACCGGATCTTACATTTTGCAGTACGACCGGATCGGTTTGTAGTCGCAAAATCGGATGTTAACTTCAGCAAGATTCGGTTTTTTTGCCGTGTCTTGAAACTGAATGCATGCATGATTCATTGAAATAATGTTGCCACTAAACCGAATCCTGCAAAAAACCGATTAGGTAGAAAAACACTCGACGCCGTGTAAACGTACCGTTACTCCCTTGGAAGGAATTGAATGTGCTGAAAACGTGCTATTGCAGTTTTGGTTTCGGTCGTAGTTTCCCCAGGTTTGCCATCGGAACCGACATCGAACATTCGGTCGGACACTATATAACAGATATTTCATGTAGGTATGTTCATATGTTTGTAATATATATTTTTTCAAAACATACGGACTATCCGTTTAGAGACGTGATGTTGTATTTAAAATCATCAAATATCATAGGTATATCTGCTTCCGTCCCTTAAACACCCCTAGGTGTTACTAAAATATAACTGTAGATAAAATATAACTGTTGAAAAATCGAAATGGTAACGCCATTATGGAGTTTTCCTATGCTCTACATTATGTTGGAACGCATTAGCGGCACTGCAATAGACTTTGCCGGCACTCTAATTTCCTTTTATCTAACGTTCGACATAATATTTGTCGTCTTCTATGAAAAGGTGCACTGTTTGAAACTAAGTTTCAGGAAAAAGCTATTATGAGCATTGGTTGGGACTGTTGAAAGTATCATGCTCATTCAAACTGGTCTGGTGATGGTTGCACAGATGCTGGATCATTCGATTCCCTACAAAATGGTTCAGCTGCATATGAGTCATGTTCGTGAACGGGTATTTTTAAGGTGGGAAATTATACAATGACTTCTCTCGCTCTAAGACGGTGCGAGAGGGAGTGTGTCTCTTCCTATGTTCATTGTTTGCACTACGTTCCAGGACCAAGGGTTTCCCTTTCGGAAGTCAAATCATGGCTCCAGTAGGCCTCGACTCTGTTGGGCTCGTAAGCTTTTGCTGACATCTCTTTGAGGCTCTCTTTAACCCTAAAGCGCCTGTAAATTGTTTAAGAGGGCCCCTTCGCGATCCGTCTACCGTCAACTTGACCGTGGTTTAAAAGCTTGTTGTTTCTTCTAACGCAATCAAACACAATATTTGATAAATAAGCAACGGCCAAAAAGAGAGATATCGCCTGAACACTTCTGGACACTGTCGGTAATTCCGTCATTCACTAGAATAATCACAAAACTCGTTCCGAAAAATACATAGTTAAAAATCAAAATGTGTAATATTATCATAATCACGTCCCCTCCTCCAATCAGCCTCCCCTAGCGGTATTAAAAATATCATACAGGCAGTGCCGAATTAGTCATGTAGTAAGAGTAGCAAATGCTACGGGTCCCATGTGGGGGGGCCTGCGCATTAGGGGGCCCTGCTTAGAGATATCTATGCTATATGACTTCCAACCACTTCTGGATTTTCTATAAAGACAATTTAGGTAGACAATGTACTACCTACAAGCTCATCGCTACTTAAGGGCCCCGAAGCCTGTTTCAAAAATAAATAGCAGAATTAATTTGAGTGTGTGGAAAGATTAAGACAAGGGGCCCTTAATAGAATTTGCTACAGGCCCCACGCTAGCTTAATCCGGTACTGCACACCAGCGATTCTACTCTCACGACTCGCCCTGGACCGCCAGCACTAAGTAACGTGGAATTTAACTGACTAATCCCGACAAATAAGGTGCTTATCGATTCCTAATTATTTTATTTAAAGGGTGTCTCTGACATCGTACATGATTCTGGACCCCAGTAGTGGATCGGCGGCGGAGACCTCTCGCGCCGGGCCTTGGTCGAGGCCATGGTCCGGAGCGAGGAGGAGTGGCGGGCGCTCGCCGACTTCTGCGAAGCAGTAATGCTCGCTAAGGAGGAGGCCGACCGCATCAGGCAACGGCGCTCTCGCCGCCGCCGGCATTCCGATCCCGATTTCCAGCCACCGTAGGCGCGGGCTTGCGGACAGTGAGCAATGGGTAGCTCGCTGTCCGGCCGTCCGGTAACTGTCCGGACCAAGCCCAAGTCGTCGACGGCGCGCGCTGTTCCCGCGCGCCTCAAGGAGTTGTCAGCAACAGCAGGGGCCCAGCCGGGTCGAAGCCTACTGGGGCCAGGGTTATCCGAAAGGGCGCTCGAGCCCCGGTATGAAGGCTTGAAGTAACGGGATGGGTTTTTAGTCAGTAAGAGTCTGACACTATCTCCCGCTCCGCCCAAGAGCGGGGGTTGTCATAAGATGATGTTTCCCATCGAAAAAAAAAAAAAATTAATGAACCCAGTAGTGGAATTTTTCGTCAGATGCATGTAGAGGCTGACGAAAGAGAGGTCCAGATCCAGAATCATGTACTGGAACCATGGTATTCGTTTGTGGGTCGATGTCAAATATACCGTGTACATCATAATTATTTCATACTAGCGGCCCGTCCCGGCTTCGCACGGGCAATAAATATAGCCTATGTTACTCAGGGTGAATGTAGCTTTCCAATGGTGTAAGAATTTTTGAAATCGGCACATTAGTTTTTGAGTTTATTCGTTACATACAAAAATAAAAATCTTTCCTCTTTATAATATTAGTCTTTATATAGATGTACCTACCGTGCCTACATGTCTGCCTACGCTCATCAATCAAAGCATAAAAAAATCTAGATAAGTATCTATAATGAAAGCTCAAAGAGCCGTGTAGTTAGTTACATGTATTATGTATATAAAGTGTATATAATGTAGTAAGGATAATAAAACATTGATTGGATTCTTTCACGGTCACCCCACAGCAAACCGGCTACGTGACAAAATGGGTACAATCTAAGCTGAAAACTACTTATGCGTATCAATGTAAATTGGCTCTAACGTCTCTTTTATTTATCGTCTATATCTTTAATAAACTGTCATTGTTTTTCCGGTAACCGAAAGTTAAAAATCATGTTCATCACGATCATTCTTCATTTTTACTTGTCCTTAGAGCATTCTATTATAAGGAACTGAAGGCCAGAATACAGATAAAACAATTTATTGAGTCTTAAAATCGATTTTCTTCATTTGAATTATTGTTTTTCAAACAATATTTTCCATTCTATCAGACTAAATAAAATCTCCTTTGATATTTTTTACTAGATCAACCAAACAGGTTTTATAATGTATACTACTTAGTTCTATATAGGTACCTATTTTATGAACAGTCTACAGGTTCGACCCTGAAACTTTGAAACCCGCCCTTATCTCCACCCGCTATAAAAACAAGATTGCAAACAGCACTCACATGGCCGACATTCGCCTACGCTTCATGTTATCGTAGCTAACGTCAAAATGACGACAATATCAATCAATTCAAAGCCGAACTAAATATTTACAAGCTCAACTACAAAACAAAGCAGCTCAAAAGTATCCACATCAATTAAAAAACCAAATTGTAAAATAAAAAGGCACATATTTATTTTATTTTTCGGGAAAATCTACGTGTAACATATATCTATCTACCTTTATTTTGGGCGGCCATTGTAGTTTTCTGCCCACGGGGAGTGGCGCATTATTTTCCTTAAAAACTTTCACATTTCACAATGTTAATAATTCGTATGATCACGTCTGCGAGAGTCACTTGTTTATAAAGCGTGTTTACAATTCAACTGATGGTTGGAAATGGCTTGTGTTGTGGAAAAATCGATGCGACGTCGCGCGCAGTGAGCCGCTACACACGAATGATAAGAGGCTAGCGCCGTGCCAGCAACAGCTTCGTAGCTATCCTCTCCCGTCTACATATATATAGTTTTTAGTAGATATATACTCCTCGAAGTTTCGTTGAGGTTACCAGCTGATTCGGGAGAGTTATGAGGATAGTTTCGCATTTCATAGAGTATTCGTAAAAATGGCGGGATGGCTAAACAGAATTTTTGTGTAAATTAGGTAGGTTACCTTTCGCACTTTTGCTGTTAAAGTAGATAGTTTTCATAAGCAGTTTACTATAAAGATTTCACGAAATTTTAAGTGTACCTACTTTATAAGCCGCATAAACACCCTTCCTTAAAAACATGCCCAATTTCTTTGATGAGGTTTTCACAGCTAAACACATTTAATTGATTAGGAACATTGAAAAAGTTAAGCAAAAAGTTAACATCAATAAACTCTCCTCAATAAATAAATCAAAAATAAACCGCTGTGCTTCATTGTACCATTTCAAAACTTACCGCAATTTATTTGTTGAATGTTGCCATTCATTATTTATTGCATTTGTTATTTCTGTTTTAGATCATTTTAAAAACGTTATTTCTAAAGAGTAATAAACTTATTATATCTGCCCACCTATCTGAAATACTTAACGAATCTGGAAATTCCATTCGTATTTTATTTAGTGCCAACTGCAGCTCTTGCAAGTGTTTTTTCTTACCTCATCAATCCGACGTCAGTAAAAAAAAAAACTTTTGCTTTCTAAACCCTTTTTTTATCGCGGTTCTCTTTATCTGCCTGACTAAGAAGAAAAGGCTTTTTCTGTTTAATAAACATACTAAAGATTCAAGCAATTTTAGTGAAACTAAACGTGGCTATTGACATTGACAGAATGACACATAGCACTGCGTTCCGAATTACGTTGAAATCGCTATTAGATCGTCTGGACCGAAACTACGATAAGGGGACGCTCGAGACGGGCACCCGCCCCGTGACAAAGCGCGTGTGTCATGTGCGGCGATCCCCGTCGTGAAAACCGGATTATTAACTGCGCAGTGTCGCGGTAACGATTAATAGTGTGTATGTAGTCGTGTCGATGGAGAACTTAATATTTATTACGAAGCAAAAAGGGGGCTCCCCGACGGATGATCCCGCAGGTCCCCACAACGGAGCACTTTTGTATGGAGCCGCGTGGGTGGTCCGCCTTACGCAGTTTCAACCCTTTGCGCGTCAAAACCTCTTTGGGTGTATGAGAGAAAGTCAATTTCAAACAATAAGAATTTTGTGTTTACCCATCACAAACAGACTGCAAGTGAACACCTGAATCAACGCCTGGTGCTGTGGTCGGTCGCTAATACCAATATTGTATGACTCAAAATGCAGTCAAAAATCGAATACTCCACGTTAGAAGTCACGATAATATCACTGTTAGCACGTCAACAACTAATTGATAGACGCGCTTTAAATACGTTCACTCGGGAATTCCAATAAGAAAATCCGAACGACTGTAACGTGCGCGCGCTACATCGATGCTCGATACGATTGGGATTATGGTAGAACTCGGAACGCGGCTATAGTGACACTGCACTGACAGTTGACAGGAAAATAACAACAAAGTTATCAACCCCGTTTGTGATTCAGAAGAAAATTAAAAGAAAAAACAGCAAAATGCGTGAAACAAAGATGAGTACGCATTTGTCTGGTGGGAGACTAAACGTAGCCTTAGTCCAGGAGTCAATGAGAACTGAATTACTGAATTTACTACAGCTTTACAAAGGTCCAAAAGTACGTATCCTACTATTGATCCTAGTCCTGCGTTATCAAGCTTCGGTTTTCCTCATGATAAAGCGAATTCAAATTAATTTATAAACAATTTTGTTAGCCCTAACCTTTCGTCATTTACTTACGAAAGGTAGGGCTAATAAAAAACACGTACTTTGAGAATTTTGCGATTTTTTTAGTAACTTAACAGTGTTTTGTATTTTGCACAAGATAAGGAACATCAAAAACCCATTGAATAAGTCTCTATGCACGGTCACTACAGTTTTTTTTTTATTATTATGGATAGGCTCGTGTTTGACCACTATCTCACTTGATGGTAAGCGATGATGTGACTGACGATGGAACATGCTTGCTATTCACTCTTGACTTAAAGACCTTCTAATTGTTATGAATAACTAAATAAATAATGAATTGAGAATTTAGCAGTCACTACAGTTAATTCTTTTACATATCAACTGAACTGTGGAGCCGTACCTGCTCCAAACCCAACAACCACTGTCTGTCTGTGGGAAGACCACTGCGGTTCCCAGAGTCTCTGCCTTATATAGACTGGCCTTTTGGTCTAGTTGTTAGTGGCCCTGACTGCTACGCTGGAGGTCGTAGCTTCGATTCCCACCCAGGACAAATGTTTGTGTGATGAGCACGATCATTTGTTCTGTGTCTGGGTGTAATTTACCTATAAAATATATGTATTTAGAAATATATAAGTCTGTTTATCAGTTGTCTAGTACTCATACCACAAGCTCTACTTAGCTTGGAACTAGACGGCGTTGTGTGATAGTTGTGGGATATTATATTATATTATATTTTAGCTGGAGCGGGTGCAGCTCCAAAATTCAATTAACCTTTCAAATACTGTTAATTAGAGACACAATAGAAAGACAATGACAGAGCGAACGCTGGCATTTGCTTCAGGTTTAATGAATAACCAAAATAACAAAATAGATAATGAATTAAGCAAATTCCAAGCATAAAATATGAACACAAACCTTATTTCTTCATCAGGTAACAATCTGGGATGAATGGCTAGCTGGTCCAGTGGGTTTAGTGGCCCAGTACTCTCTGCTCAAAGATCATGGGGTGACGGAGATGTTCCCGCTAAAGCCTGGCACCCTGCCGACTATCTCCGTGAAGCACATAGTGTTTATTGCAAGACCTAAGATAGCATTAATGGACTTAGTTGTTGATTATATTCTATCATACAGGTAAGTGAAGGTGTAGCATACTCTCTTTCTCTCTCTCTTCTCTCTCACTCTGTTCTCTTCATTCTATTTTTGAATATCTATTATGTAACACCAGCTTTTGCCAGGAGCTTCGCCCGCGTAAAAGAAGTTTTTTCTATAAAAACTTTGGACTCCCGTTTCATCCCTTTAGGAGGCGAAATTTGGAAAATCCTCTCTTAGTGCTCTCTAATTTACGCCTGTACGAAATTAATTTCTTTAAGAAAACGTCAACTGAGCGAGTTCAATGACCTGCAGGTAATTAGTACGCAACGCCGACTACTACCTACAGGTCATTAACTCAAAATTTAACAGTGTAAGTATATATAGATGCACACCTAGAACAACGTTGTCTTTTTTAACCCAAAGGTTGACTGGTAGAGAATGCCTTGTTGCATTAAGTCCGCCTATATAATGATTTTAAATAAATAAATACTTACATTATCTATACTAATATTATAAAGCTGAAGAGTGTATTTGGTAAAATGCACTAATATCAGGGACCACATTTTCAAATTGAAAAAATCCATTAATTATAGTGTTATGTTACATTTCACTACAGTGTTATATTATACATATAGCCTCCATCGATAAATTGATTTTCACCAATAGGTTTGGTTTAGAGTATTTTTTTTAATTGGTTGTAACCAATAGAAATGCAACCATAACCAAAGACTCAAGTGAAACTGCAATGGATTGCTATTTACACATTCAAATACATTTGTACATTATATAGAATCTCTGAAGTATAAAACAAAGTCACTATCTGTGTCTACTTCTAAATAATGCAATGGATTTTCATATGGCATAGACTAATAGCAAGACTGATACACAAAGAAGAAATATGTAGGTATATAAACTGGACCAGGGAACATAGTTTAATTCATTGTAAAGTAATATTCCTTACATTAAGGTCTGTATTCATTTACTTTTTCACAATTCAATCTGCTTTATAGCTTTATTTACACAATCAATAATGGCAGTCAGCTGACACTGACAATGAACTGATCATAATTCTTAATGTGGTCAATCCAATAAAAAGCTTTTAAAAATAAAAAGTTTTTTATAAAAGGTTTTAAATGCTTTTTGATCTTTTTTTTTTAAACGCCTTACTTACGCATCATCTTGCTATACGTCCTGTCCAGCATAGAGATGTGCAGTTGCCGGCAATATGGGAATATTGCTGGCGATATTGCCACCAATATTCATACCTTTTTTTTTTTTTTTTTTATGGTGGGAAAAAATCATGCATTGACATCCCCCGCCCTTGGGCGGAGCGGGAGATAGTGTCAGACTCTTACTGACTAAAAGACCCACCCCGTTCCTTCTAGCCTTCATACCGGGGCTCGAGCGCCCTTACGGATAACCCTGGCCCCAGTAGGCTTCGACCCGGCTGGGTCCCTGCTGTTGCTGACAACTCCTTGAGGCGCGCGGGAACAGTGCGCGCCGTCGACGACTTGGGCTTGGTCCGGACAGTTACCGGACGGCCGGACAGCGAGCTACCCATTGCTCACTGTCCGCAAGCCCGCGTCTACGTTGGCCATATTCATACCTACTTCAGGCAAAATTTCCGGCAATATTATAATAATATTCCACAACTATCACACAACGCCGTCTAGTCCCAAGCTAAGCAGAGCTTGTGTTATGGGTACTTGACAACTGATAAACATCTATAATATAAAAATGAATCGCAAAATGTGTTGGTAAGCGCATAACTCAACAACGCCTGGACCGATTTCGCTAATTTTTTTTTTTGTTGTGTTCGTTATTTTGAGGAGAAGGTTCTTATGGAAAAAAAAAATGAAAATTAGGGTAGTGTAGGGTAGAGTAGGGTAGAGTAAGGTAGAGTAAGGTAGAGGAGGGTAGAGTAGAGTAGGGTAGGGTAGAGTAGGGTAGAGTAGAGTAGGGTAGGGTAGGGTAAAGTAGGGTAGAGTAGGGTAGAGTAAGGTAGAGGAGGGTAGAGTAGGGTAGAGTAGAGTAGGGTAGGGTAGAGTAGGGTAGAGTAGTGTAGAGTAGGGTAGAGTAGGGTACAGTAGGCTGAAGTAGGGAAGAGCGGGAGCGAAGCCGCGCGGGTACAGCTAGTACTTATATATTTCTAAATACATACATATTATAGATAAATTACACCCAGACACAGAACAAATGATTGTGCTCATCACACAAACATTTGCCCTGGGTGTGAATCGAACCCACGACCTCCGGCATAGCAGTCAGGGTCACTAACCACTAGACCAACAGGCCTGTCGATGTTGTCACCAATATTCCCACTTCACGGCAATATTGCCGGCGACGTGCACGTTAAAAAACGATGAAAACAAACAAACTCTTCAGCTTTATAACATTACTATAGGCTGTATACATAGATCTACTATCCATTTCTACCAACAGAACCAAACAGACCACGCCAGTGGAGTTCCACCTGTTCTTCGTGCCTCGTAAGAGCGAGCTGTGCAAGATCCACCTCACCAACAAGGGCGTGATGGCGAACCTGACCATCCAGGAGTTCAAGTGCGACATCTTTCCCTTCGAGAGTGACGTCATGTCTTTGGAACTGCAGAATGACTTCAGGTAAAAGAAACATTCTTATACAACACTAGCTTTTGCCTGCGACTTCGTCCGCCTACATAAAATATACTCTGTGTCATTCAGGAATAAAGCAGCTTTCTATCGGTGAAAGAATTTTAGCAGTCGGACCAGTACTTCCAGATATTACCTCCTACAAAAATTAATATCAAAGAAAAAAAAACAAAGGAAAAAAAAAACGTGTGGTACTCGGGGACTGCCGCGGTAAAGCTATTGCATAGCATTTTTATCAACTTATGCAATTATAATTATTTATTTATTTTATTTATGCAGTATTTTTTTCCATTGTTTTTTTTTTCTTTGATATTAATTGAAGTTACACTTTCACACATTGAATTGAATTTTGATTGATTGTTCGCTCATTTGTTTTCTTATCGGTCACCACGCTCAAAAAACAAATGAGTGGGGGGTGTTAGGTTATTTTCGTTACGGAATTTCTGGATTCGGTCTCCACGCTCAAGGCCCGCGATAGAAGCTATGCAATAGCTTAACAAATAAACATAAAGACAAACTTTACCTCTTTATTATATTAGTGTAGATTAATTTTAGTATATGTGAAACCCGAAACAAGTGTCTAGTATTTTTATGTAAAGAATCTTTGTACTCATAACTGTATCCACGCTGTATGTACGCCATAATTGTGGCGTGACGCCACAATTATGGCGGTAAGTCTCGTCTTTGAGGCGTGGCTGGAAAGATCTCACCTTCCGCATGACGCAGGTTCTCACCGAACATGGTAAGGTTCCTGCACCGGATTAGTGCGGAACGCCCGGAGGACACGGTGAAGCACACAGTAAAGGTGTGCCCAGCTTGCAAAGGAGGAGGCCGACCGTATCGGGCAACGGCGCTCACAGCGCCCCAGCCGCCGCCGCCGCCGGGATTCCGATCCCGATTTCCGGCCACTTTAGGCGTGGGCTTGCGGACGGCGAGCAATGGGTAGCTCGCAATCCGATCGTCCGGTAACTGTCCGGACTGAGCCCAAGACTTGGGCTGTACAGTGCGCGCCACAAGAAGTTGTCAGCAACGGCAGGGGCCCAGCTGGGTCGAAACCTACTGGGGCCAGGGTTAGCTCCGAAAGGTAGCTCAGCCTCCGGTACGAAAGCAAACAGTAAATTTGTTGTTAACTAGGTCACAAAAAAAAAATTTTTGCAATTCGGAAAAATCTTCGAGACTCTATTCGGGAATTGTAGTTTACACGGAACCCTCAGTGCGCGAGTCCGACTCACACTTGCCTAGTTTTTTTTTTTAATTCTATTTATATTTTTACGGAAATCAATCAAAGCGTTTTGTAGAGTAAGCGGGCGTTTCAAGGGCCCAGCAGATCGAAGCCTACTAGGGCCATGGGTTAAGTGAAAGTGAACCCTGAGGCCCTGGAACAAAAGCAAAGAAGGAACAGGAGTGGGTTTTAATCAATAAAAATCTGACACGCCCTCCCACTTTACCAAGATCGACAGAAGTTATTTATTTATTTATTTATTTAACACTTTATGCACATGGGTACAGAGGCGGACTTAATGCCTTAGGCATTCTCTTCCAGTCAACCTTAAGTTATTGTTTGATTTCCCACCATAAAAAAGAGTAAAGGACGGAGTCTTAAAAAACGCTTATACGCGTATTATTTTAGTAATAATAATATATAATAATAATAATTCGTTTATTTTTCTCACCACAATATCACAGCAATTACAAAACCAAAATAATGACAATAATTGGATTCATACTGTGGAAGACTGGTGCCTAAGTTAGGCTTTTGTCCTGTATTTCAGGTCAACTGCAGGTCTTCCCCTCTTTTAATGGATGTGTTTACAATATTGCATATTCATTCATCTCTCTCAGACATGTTCTATACTAGTAATAGCTGCTACTTTCGACTTTAAGTCATCAAAATCCAAGCGAACGCTGGCTTTCGGTGTCATGGTTTTTGTATTGTGTCTCTAATTACGGTATTCAAAAGTTAAATACTATAAGTGTGATTTATTTCTACGATAAATATTTTATTATGCACTTCTAATGTTATCACCTAATGGGACTTGTAAATGCTAATGTAGTAGTGGGCGTAGTACATATAGATTAGGGACGATTACCTACATTGTGACGTAGTTTCACACATAAATGGTATGAGTTTTAACTATATTTTTACAATTGTAGTTATGATTGAGTGTTTGCTAGGAATTCTCCAAAAAAAAAACGATATCAAATTAAATAATAGTATTTTTTGTAATCTTTTTTAAAATCTTATACGCCTTTTACCCACAACTCTCGCGCATATTCGAACGTACTTTTGATCTTTGAATAAAGACACTATTTATTATTGCAGAGAAAACTATCTAGAAGGTGATCCGACGTGCGTGTACAACGCGGCGCAGGCGCTGCGAACCATACAGCAACTGTACGGGATCATACCGAGGGTATTCGGCAAGGGGGTCGCTGCCAAACAGGTAAAAGAAGCTATAGAAAAGAACATAATTATGTCATTTCACAGCGAACTCATGGCTGGCAGAATGTTCGTTAAGGCTTATAGTCCCTTGAGCATCTGGCCGTAATTAAATGGACACAACACTCGTACCCGACTACGCGGCAGTACGAGTATCTGCGCATTTAATTCCGGCCAGCTCCGCCTGGATAGAGCCCCGCTGACCTTTAAATCCATTTTCTTTGCGAAATATTGATAGACTTACATATGCTATTTTCACTTTGATTAATATTTAACCACCAATGTTTATGTGTAAAAATGTTTCTAAAGATCCAAAATTGCTAAATATTTTTTTTTTAGATCAAAGTACGCATGAAAAAATCAATGGTTGATAATGCTGTTCATGAATCATCATTATATTTTTTCGAACCTGTTAACTTGGCGAGGAGTAGGCTTCAGAAAGTCACTGTTTTACGGCACTGCTCGGGCACTTGGGCTTTAAGCCCCATCCCATCTATCTTGATTTAGTTTTTCATAAACTATAGACCGTGATCTTCATATAAACCCTTATTTACATCAGGTATGGGACCTCCTCTGCCGCCTGAACAAAGAGGAGCAGGGCCAGGGTGTGAAGGGTGTCGCGACGTCGTGCATAGACCAGCTGCTACTGCTGGACAGAGCAGTAGACTTTACCAGTGTCATGGCGACGCAGCTCACCTATGAGGGACTGATTGGTAATCTCAGGATAATTGCTTTAAACACATTATTTTTTAATAATACTTATGTATACACCGCTAAATTTTAATCGTTTTAATCCCGTGGAGGATCGATCCGGTACATGATACACTATCGATTTGTAAAGATAAAATAAAAAAATAAAGTACCTTTTTTTCAAAACTCGTATTAATTTACGCATTTACGAAATTAATTTCTTTAATAAAACGTCAGCTGAGCGAGTCCAGTGACCTGTAAGTAGTTTGTACGCAACGCCGGACAACTCGATCGGTAGTGTTTCATGTACCGGATCGACCCTCCACGGGATTAAAATGATTAAAATTTAACGGTGTATAATTACAAACGAGTTTAAAATTTACAAAAAATACTTTTAAAATTAAGCATTGAAGCTAGTGTTTTTTTATATCTCTTGTTTATCGAGGCTACTGGGACTACGAAAATGAAAATTTGTACAACGCTTCTTTTTATGACGTAAGAGACCACTAAGAAGGAGTTTATGGAATTCCGACCTTTAAGGGGGTGAAAAGCGGGAATCTCGTTTGTTTGCATAATTTCATTCGGAGTACTAATACACTTAAAAGTTAACACAAACCATAACCTACATAAATGTAAATAATAAAAGTTGCCGTTATTTTGTTTTCAGAACTACCCTCAATATTTTTTTTTAAATTATATTGTGCGTATTTTATTATAGTTTTTTATTTATTTATTATTATTATATCATTGTGCGTGCGGCTAGGGAGTGGAATTCCTTGCCGGAGTCTGTGTTTCCTGATAGCTACAACCCGGGAATCTTTAAGTCGAGAGTGAATAGGTTTCTTTTAGGTAAGCGCGTTCCATCGTCGACCGCATCGTCGCTTTCCATCAGGTGAGATAGCGGTCAAGCGCGAACCTATCAACAATAAATAAAAAAATAAAATAAAAATTGTTTTAGAGATTGTTTAGAAGATTCTTATTTCTTGGGTTAAAAAACTTGAAACTGGGCACAAATTCAAACAAAAAAGGACAACAAAAAATGAAAATAAAAAACTGCCATTATTATTTTTTCAAAACTACCCTCAAAATACGATTTAAAGAAAGTTAAAGATCTTGTGACAACTTTCTAGCAAATAAATTCGCTGGCATAGTGCTAGTTATTTTATAAGCCCAATGTCTGTATTTTTAACATTGCAGACGAGATCTACGGCATAAAGAACTCTACGGCCACATTCCCGGGACACAAGTTCGTGAGCCCCGACGACGCCAGCCCCGACGTGACAGCGCGAGAGAAGAAACGCATCATACTCAACTCCAGCGAAGAACTGTTCGCAGAGATCAGGGACTGCAGTTTTACTGCGGTGAGTTCATGATGAAAAAATTTTTTATGTACTGTCGGGGTCAAAAGTGCATTTACAATCTACAAATAGGTACTAAGCTGTCTCAAATTTCTTTGTAGAAAAGGGCCAATAGCTCATGGCATGGATTTAATTGGTGACATAGAATATATTGTTATTAGTTGTCATTCGAAGATCTTTGACAGTCGTTAAAGGTAGTCACACACCAGAAAGTCTCACCATCAGTTTATCCAAGGAGTATCATGTTGCCCAGTAACTGGGTCGTGGAGGTTCTGATAGGCAGTCACTAGTATTCACTATAGTATTCACTGGCCCGTTGGTCTAGTAGGTCAGTAACCCTGACTGCTATGCCGGAGGTCGTGGATTCGATTCCCACCAAAGAAGAAAAATGTTTGTGTAGTGAGCACGACCATTTATTCGTGTCTGGGTGTAATTTATCTATAATATGTATGTATTTAGAAATATATATAGGAAGGTTGCCTATATCGTATCAGTTAACGAATTTTACAAGCTATCACGAAAACTATTTAATTTAAGAGGATCGAATCTAAAATAGTTCTAAGTAAGATCTACTAACATGACGCAAGCAGCCATCGCGTCATCTTAGTAGAACTGCTTTTTAGTGTCGCTAATTCAAAACTAAAAATATATACTAAAAATTTACCAACCCATTAAATAATGGGTTGGTAAATTTTTGAAGTGGTACAATTTGCGAGCCGGTCCGATTTAGCCAAATTGACCCAAAGTGTGTTTGTCAGTTGTCTAGTACTCATACAACAAGCTCTGCTTAGCCTGAAGCCGACCCCAAGTTTTTTTGCAAAGACTACCGAGATGATGATGAAATATGCCTTAAATTGTAACTTTCCTTATAATTCCCAGGTTGGAGCAGCCCTGTCAAAGAAAGCGCGCGTAATCAAGACGCAACTAGACGAGCGACACCGCGACAAAACGGTGCAGGAGATCAAACAGTTCGTGTCGCGTCTGCCGCAGATGTTGGCCAACAAACAGTCGCTGGCGACACACACCGGCATCGCGGAGTATATCAAAGAGGTAACCTTTATAATTAATTTAGAACCACTGATAGAGTCAACTATTTTCATGTTCGAGTATATGATACCACTACCGATACGCTATCAACGTAGTGCGTCGATTCCCATAACTTTCAGGAGGCGCACCTCACGCCCCAGCCGCCGGGATCCCGACTGAATTCCAGCCACCGTAGGCGTAGGCCTGTGGACGACGAGCAATAAGTAGATCGCCGTCCAGCCGTCCCATAACCGTCCGGACCGAGTCCGAGTCGTCGACGGCGCGTACTGTTCCACGCGTGCCTCAAAGAAATGTCAGTAAAACCGTCGGGGCCCACCAGGGCCGAAGCCTACTGGAACCATGAATTGGCTTCTGAAAGGAAAACCCGGGGTCCTGGAGCGCAAGTCAAAGAAGGAATAGACGAGTGGGTTTTAGTCAGTAAATGTCTGACACGCCCTCCCGTTCTGCCCTAGAGCGAGATGGGTCATTAGATGATTGACTACCCACCTAAAAAAGAAGCCATCTAAATCTGGTTTTATATTTTTGCGTCTAGACAACGGACAACTTCGAGTTCCACGACATGATCCAGTGCGAGGAGGACTTCCTGAACTGCGTGGACAACGAGAAGGCGTGTCCTTACATCGAAGATCTCATCGCGCAGAAAGAACCGCTCACCAAGGTCTGTCACTTTCAGAATAAGTCTACTTTTTTAACTTAAGTACATTATTTTTCTCTGTTGATTGAATGACTCGCGTTTGACCACTATCTCAGTAAGCGATGATGTAGTCGACGATGGAACACGCTTGCTTAGGAGTAACTTATTCGCTCTTGTCTTATTAAAGACCAGTCGAATTTTAGCTGTATACACAATGATTAGGTCAGGGATGTTAGGGAGCTCCAAAACCGTAACCGAAACTATCGGATATCCGATATAAAATAATATCCATAACCGTAACCGAATCCGAAATAAAAGTTTCGGATAATATCGGATAGGGGCGGAGCCTAATTGCGACACGTTATGACAGGTTGTTTTGTTGACTTAATCAGTAATTATACGAATAATTACTGATTAACTCTTTGAATGTCGTAATTAGAGACACAATAGAAAGACAATTACCTTATGTCGGACTGTGTAACTTAAGACATTCGAAAGGTTAAGTATAAGATATAATTTTGTTATTTCATTTTAGGTAGAAAACACTCAACATTTATCTGACTGATTTTTGTTCCTACCAAATAAAACCATTTTATTAGCTATTTATATTTTACTTCTGAAATTCCTTAAAAATCTAATATCCGTAACCGAAATTATCCGAAACTAACGGATAATCCGAAATAATTTCATATCCGTATCCATATCCGTATCCGGTATAATAATCATTTCTATATCCGTATCCAATCCATATCCGAAATTTCATATCCATAACATCACTGGATTAGGTATATGTGGGATGTCCACCCAGCACCGGTGGTGCATCACTGTCACGCTGTGTACGTCTTATGGTCCGATGACGGCGGAATTAAATATATAATAAATAAATTTCATTATATGTTAAACAAAATTAAAATGAGATGTAAAATCACAAACGCCATTTTTTTTTTATTGTTGCCCCACATTAATAATCCTCCTATCCTGTATCGTGGGTGTGTTCACAAATATATAAAGTCACTTTCACACGACACCTAGACCCGAAAACTAATCCATAGGTCATCATACAAATATTTATTTCGTGCGGGGATCGAACCTACGGCACACAGCGCAACAGCCAATCGCTCAACCACAGCGCCAACCGTGTTGTCATATGCAATAACATACCTTTACCTCCATTTTTTTTCCCTTCAGGTTCTCCGCCTAATATGCCTCCAATGCGTGACGGGGTCAGGTTTAAAGCCGAAGGTCCTCGAATATTACAAGAGAGAGTTAGTCCAGGTGTACGGGCTGAACACCTGGCTGACTCTGTGCAACCTGGAGAAGTGCGGCTTACTGAAGCCGCAGCAGGGGACTCGCCAGTATGCTGTGCTGAGGAAGGTCAGATAATCATACCTATTAATCACATTCTTTAATTATTTATTGTACACCATGATAATTTACAAAATATGTGGATATCAGAGTTCATGTACCATCGCGTTCATATCAGCCTGATTACTTAAAAAAAAAATTCGCTTGAATCCTGTGGCGCGGCGCCAAACCAAACCAAACTTTGAAGTTTTCGTTTCGAATGCAAGCAAAAATGAACTTAGTGGTGATCAGGCAGAAGTGTCTTCGATGCTGTACCATACACGCCCTTAACGTCTTAAGTTACACAGTTCGACATAAGCAATTGTCTTTCTATTGTGTATCTAATTACGGCATTCGAAAGGTTAATTACAAATATTTAAAATCCAGCTTATTGTCGAGGAGACAGACCGGAAGACAAAAGACAAAATTTAAAAAAAAATCTTAAGTACTAGTCATGAAGCAGTATTCATTGAAATGCTTGTCCACAGACGCTGCACCTGACGATGGACGAGGCGGAGATGAACGCGAAGGAGAAGAGTTACCTGTGCAACAAGTACACGCCGCTGACTGTGAGGCTCAGCGAACATATCGCTAAGAACAAAGGATGGACTGGTAACATGGCTAACTGTTATAACTATCGCGCACTTGAGACAAGGATGGCATAACTCAAAAAAAAACCTGTCAAAGTACCGGGAATCTTTAAGTCAAGAGTGAATAGGTTGCTTCTAAGTAAGCGCGCTCCATCGTCGACCGCATCGTCGCTTTCCATCAGGTGAGATAGCGGTCAAGCGCAAACAAAAATAAAAGAAAGTGCGAGTCGGACTCGCGCACGAAGGGGCTCTCTACCAGTAGCGTAACTAGCATTTTTTATGCCCGGTGCGAGCTTCTCTAACTGCGCCCCTACTGGGACTAGGAGCGAAATTTTGCACAAGGTTTCCTTTTATGGAATCAGGATTTTCCAAAATTCACCCTCTAAAGTGTGAATTTTGCGGACGAGACCACGGGCAAAAGCTAGTAACTACTTATATTATAACTAGCTTCTGCTAGCGGCTTCGCCCGCGTGAAAGTAGGTTTACCAACCACTGTTTTACCCCCTTAGGGGTGAGTTTCGTTAAATCCGTTCTTAGCGGACCCTATAAGGAACCTACCTGCCAAATTTTAAGTTTGTAGGTGTTATAGTTTCTGAGATTTTGTGATTAATCAGCGAGTGGTATTTCGCAGACCCTCCCCACGGCTCGGGTCTAAATACCGCCTCGACTGTAATCACTATACAAATTGCGTCACATTTTTTGGAAAAAAACCTTCACTCAAAAGACAATCATTGTCTTTTGAGTGAAGGTTTATTATGAGGATATACAAGGTGCAGTTTTAAAGGTGCAAAAAAATTCAGGAGGTAATTATGTTAGTGATTCTCGACCCGAATCAATAATAAAATGAGTAGGTATTTTTTTTCTTATATATGGAAATCGGTATGTGTGAACTACCTTTTTTATAAACTCTGCTAGTCTGATACCTCCCTTATAACCGCGCTTTCACACACACAAACGCACCATTATTTAAACCGCGCTTTCACACACATACACGCAACGTAAAGCACCAATAATCTCCCGCACGACACACCCTAGCCACGCCCCCGCGCCATCGATCAATCGATCATGTTTAGTGTAACTGACGTCGCCGACGTGTGCATACACGCGCTTGCAATATTCGCCCACAGCGCATTCGGTTAACGGTTGCGGTATCTAGTGATGAAAGATGACAGACCAATACTCCAATGTAGAGTTGGTGGAGATAGTCCGCTTGTATGCTATCAGTGGAAACATCGTAACGTCCATCTCAAAGGGTAATGCTACGCAAAGACTCCGCGAGTTTCGACGATTCGGCGTTCCCCGGCTTGCTGACGGTCGCGGCAACGAAGGCCTGCTTGTCGCCTTGCAGGAAAATATCCTGGAATACTTCAAGCGAGAGCCACGAGCCAGCACGCGGGATGCTGGTCTACGGTTTGGTTTCCTCACTACGGTCGGCAAGTACGTTACGTGAAAATGTGATCACTAGTGATTAGTGCTTTCGACACTTTAAAACGAATGTGTTTGTGCTACGAAATTAAAAGAAAATCAGCAACGTCGTGCTAGACTGCTGTCTGTTTGAACAACACCTCCAGGTAACATAAGTACCTGCTTAGGTATTTATTTTATTTTATTAGTAAGTACATAAAAAGTCATTTGTAAATAGGTACGTTGTTAGCCGAATCAATTTGATTAGTGTAAATAAATTGATTTAAAAATTTTAACTACGGTAAAAATACCTACCTAACAGGCAAGATAAATCACTTAAAAACCTACATATCTACGTAACTAGCACAAATTATCTTGAAGTGTTTTTTGTCGGTCCTCAGCCCATTAAAAAGTACGAAGGGAAATTTCACATCCACCAATTTAATCTACAAATAAAAACGAAATTATTACGGAAAACTGACCTTGAGAATGACATTACCTACAGACTGCGTCTGTAGGTACGTTCATGTACCACTGCGTATCTAAATCTCGAGCGCGCGCTCTCCATGATACCTACGGACGGAGGCACGGACGCCTCATAAGGTTTATTGATCTCGGCCTAACATTTTATTCATCAGCTGATACGTAAGTACCTATCGACGCGACGTCAACGTGACTTTTAAAAGATTTTCACATTGTGATGATGCTTAAAAGCGAGTAATTAAATAGCGAAATTTAAAACATTAATGTACATTATGATCATCGAATTCGATCTACATCTAAGGTTAAATTATTCATTTCGTAAAATAAGTGGGCGGAGCCTCGTACAGGTTGATGCACTCACACACACAGTGACACGGCGTGCGATAAATCGCAACGGGTGATTCTGTATTTTTTTAAGAAGTTTATTTAGAGCGTTATTCTGAAAAACGGTTAAAATTAAAAAAAAAAAATAACAAGTTTTACTGATTATTGACCAGGTATCGTATTTTTATATGATTATTTATGAGTTTTATTACAACCTCCTGAAATATTGTGCAGTTTTAAAACTGCACCTTGTATTTATTCAAACATAAAAAACAATGTTCCTCAGTAAAATCATATGTTTTGATTTATGTCACCATTGTCGCAAATGAGCGCTGTGTAAAACTGCCTGCTTTCAGTCAAACCAGAAGCAACTAAATTCCAATATTTTACAAGGAGCGACAGCCTGACTTGTACAACCCAGTAAATTGGGAACACGGTAACACGCTTGACGATACCCCAATTAGCAAGATTACTACATATCCTGGCGAGTATCCGTAACGGCTGTCATACATCTACAAAAAGCAGTCGTGACCAACGGCATAACGTGATTTCCGAGGTACGGAGGAATCTGTGTATGTTGAGATGGTCACCCATCTACAGACCAACCTCGGCAAGAGTTGCTTAACCTTTCCACAAACACACGGTGGACCGATGATCTGGTAAGGGTCGCGGGAATCCGATGGATGCGAGACATACAGGACCGTTTCTTGTGGCGACACTTGGGGGAGGCCTATGTCCAACAGTCGACCTCTCTCGGCTGAAATGATGACTAAATTAAAAATGAAGAACTGCCAGCAGCTGCGCCGGCGTCCTAAGGGTACATACTCCCAGGATAAAGTGTTCTTTGTACTACTCCAGTACGTGGTCTACCAGTGTGCGAAATTTCATTCAAATCTGTTCAACTGATCGAGCGTAAAGGAGTAACAAAGAAACATACACACTCAAACTATCGCCTTTATAAAATATACTAAAAAAAAAGAAGTTAGCTGTTTTTTTTGTGGGTAAACATCGTCCAAATGACATCCCCTGCCCTTGGGCGGAGCGGGAGATAGTGTCAGACTCTTACTGACTAAAAAAACCCACCCCGTTCCTTCTTGCCTTTCATACCGGGGCTGAGCTACCTTTCGAAGCTAACTCTGGCCCCAGTAGGCTTCGACCCAGCTGGGCCCCTGCTGTTGCTGCCAATTCCTTGAGGCACGCGGGAACAGTGCGCACTGTCGACGACTTGGGCTCGGTCCGGACAGTTACCGGAAGAAGTTGTTGAACTGTTGACTTATTGAGTATTCAATTATTTCTAGAATGTGCGCAAACAAAAAATATATTCTATTGCCCACGAATACATACAGTTTACTCATCTGTTGACCGTTGTTCTCATGTGTAATGATTTGAAGCAGTATAAGTACCTATCTGCTTAACAATTAGTAGGCAATACTAGTGAATATTGTAATACTGTGGCAATACGCCCAATATGAGTCATGAACTCATGACGCATGCTATTATGATAGCGGATATTTTTATATTAACACCTATTTACTCCAAGCATTCATTAAATATTGACAAAACCATTAAAAAAAATATGTTATTCATTTATCTGTTGTAATCTAAAAATAGTTGTTAACATATTTTTATATTATTTTATATTATGGAAAATAAAAACCATTCTTATAAAAACTATTGTCTCCTACGATGTTTTTCTGAACAGGCTCAACATGTTTTAAAATAATGAATACTGCCGATTTTAACATGTAGAATTGTAGATACATGTTGGTACACAAGTCGTAATTATCAAAAAACACTGCCATGTCAGAATGAATCATTTCAAGATAACAATAACACAAAATACATTTATTTATCATGCAAGCGGGCCTACACGTTACGTATGGTAATGATGTAGATAGCGACCTCCCATATTAACACTCTGCCATTGAGCCAATTACTAGCTCACCGCTGACCTAATCAACTTCCTTATTTTGCTATTTTTGGCCCAACAATACTTATTAAAAGCTTTTGCCCGAGCATACATAAACAATAGCCTATAGCATAGCATAGCATAGTCGGCCTTATAATGTGCCCACTGTTGGGACTCAGGCCTTCTCTCTAGGAGAGGGAATGGGCCGTAACTCACCACGTTTATACGGTGCGAGTTGATGGATGCCACCAGTCTTCGAATTTTTGGTTCTAAAACATGGCGGTATCCTCACGATTTTGAGAGCAGTGGTGATAAAATAAATTACACAAAGTAATGTGTCTGGCTGGGTTTGAACCCGTGGCCTACAACTTGTAAGTCGGAGCCGTTACCACTCGGCCACCACTGCCTCAAGTGTAGATTACTTCTTTATAATATTTGTAGACTAACTGCTGCGAGCGGCTTCGCCCGCATGATATTAGAAAATTATCCCAAGGGGACATACTCCCTGAATAAAAAGTATCCTATGTGCTATTCCCAGACATGGTCTACCCGAGTACCAAGTTTCGTCGAAATCCATTCAGCAGTTTTTACGTGAAAGAGTACCTAACATCCATACATACAAACTTTCGATGTTTTTCAGTAAATTTTTTGTACAAAAATTAACGATTGCCGTAACAAATGCTCACTGATCGCATGATTTGCGAACATAATTCTAGATTCTAATCGATTTTATAGATATACGGACGAAGTATTCATTTCGTTTTAGAAATTGTTTCTGCTTCACTATTTAATTGTTATGTACTCACTCGAAATAAAAACAATTTGAAGCCACACTCATTTTGTAAAGGCGAAAGTTTGTATGTCTTGTTGTTGTTTGTGACGCTCAAACGGCTGAAAAGATTTGGATGAAATTTTTCACACAGGTAGACCATGTTTTGCTTTTATCTCGGGACTATGTTCCCTTGAAATAGTTTTCTACGTTCGCGAAAGCTAAACCACTGGCAAAACCGCAGAAGCGGTACTATAATTTTTTTCAAAATTAATCATTTGTTGGTTTACATATTTTTACAATTATCTAAGAGTGTCCATTGTGATTGTTTTTTAGTACTTAGGACACAGATTTTGAACCAAACCTTGCTAAAAAAATAGTATGCCATGTTACAAATACCAATCAAAATATATCTACACTAATATTCTTGAGAGGTAAAGTTTATTTTTTTGTTTGTAGGAGGTAATCTCTAAACATACTGTAGCCCGATTCACGTAATGAAAACCGTAACGATATCGTAGCGATTTAGTCGTTTAGACCATTTCCGTATTCACATCCATCAATCGAGTTTGAACGACACCGATTTTAAAGTCGTTTGAAATTCGACGATTTAAAAAAAAATCTGTATTACATTATCCTGGTAGAATACTTATTAATGTAACTGGAAATAAGTCGATAGATCGTGAATACCGCTTTTGGATAGGACTTCTATCGAACGACTATAAAACTTCAACGATATTTGGCTTGTTTGATTTACGTGAATCAGGCTACTGGTCCGATTGCTAAAAAAATGTTACCAATAGAAAGCTGCCTTATTCCTGAGTGTCATAGGCTATATTTATGTACGCGGGCAAAGTGGCGGGCAAAAGCTAGTTATTTATAAACCCATTTCTTACTAGCTAATTAAATCAGTCGACACCGGTATGCCGCTAATCGCATTAGGACCTTTAAATATCTGTATTCTAATAAAACAAAATTGTTAATCTATTCCAGGTATCCAAGACGTTCTAGGGCTCCTCCCTGGACCAACAGTGGATGAACTACAAACGTTACAACCGCGCATGGCACGTCGCAACTCCATATCGAGCGAGAACTCTTCCTCAATGGAAAACCCTCGCGTTATCCTCGTGTTCTTCATCGGAGGATGCACGTACCAGGAGATATCGGCACTTAGGACCATCAGCCAGCAAGAGGACTCGAATGTGGAATTTGTTATATTGACCACTAAGCTGATCAATGGTACTACATTCATAGAATCATTGATGGAAAATGAATAAATATATTTATATTGTATTATGTAATGTATATCTCAATAAATTATATTCCATTTAATAATTATGTTTTAGTGTAATTTTGTATATTACTTCTATTAATAAAATCAAAATAATAGTTTAAATAAACTTTTAATTTTCATGACTCCACACATTTCATGAATACGGAATAAAATTAAACATGAACCATAAATCTTGGTTTATTAAAATTTCATATTCATAACTTGCATATAATATAAACTTCAATTTGATCAGTTTTCTCATTAAATAAACTTACAAAATCCTGCACGCTTACCATCTATATATTACAATTTTAAAGCTTTCAGCATAATAAAAATAATTTCGTACACCAACATACATACCAAGTGTAATCTAATGACTATTCTCATAAATATTCATTACTTGTGTATTTTGTGATGTTGGATTTCTTTGGTGGTGCTATGTAGACACCAAACTTCTTGGCTAGACTCACCAGCTTCTCATTATCGTAGCCAACTTCCTCTTTGTAACATCTGAGCATTAAAGGCATCACTGTGTCTAAAATAAACTTATAGTTCTTCTGGGCATAACTAGAGTCGTTGCCTAAGGATAGCATAAGGCGGGAGTTGAAAATAGCGTAGATGCACTCGTCCAGCACGTCCATCATGTCCTTGGTGACAAGCTGCAGGCCGACCTTCTGTATAGTAATGACAGACTGTGCAAACCATATTGTACTACTTGATAGATCCACCCATGTCTCATTTATTATGTACTTAGCTAAGATAAGGCCTAATTTTTCCATCTGTATTAAGAACTTATTGACTCCAGCTTTAGTGTGCATGTTCACAGGAGTCCACTTGTCTTCTACCACTTTACTCTTCATAGAATCCATAATCTTCTCCCTGTACTCTCTCAGAGCTTTCACTATGGGTGCTCTTAAACAGCTGTTCATTTGAAATCTCAAGTCTAGACCGAAGTCACAGAATAGTGTACACTGATCCCTCAAACTCTGCACACAGTCTAACACAGAGTCTAATGCACATTGTGGAGTGAAAACTTGCTTAATAATTTGACTCATTAACAATCTAAGTTGCATGCTAGCCCAGACTACAAAAGCACTAACTTTATTCTTAGGAAATAATGTAATGAACTCTGTTAAGGCATCGCTTAGTGAGCAGAAGAACACCTCGCCAACTTGCTTTACATAACTATTGATGGAGCCTTCAAGTTGCACGGCTTTCACATGAACCTTCACTGTATGACTGCATATTGCTAGAAATAACTCACACGCCTGACTGGTCATGTTAAACTTATTGAGTATGTGCACCGGCTGTCTAGACGACTGCAGCCCGCCCCTCGGACTCCAATTATGAGTAACATCCAATTCTTTCAACAATATTTCAATCAACACTTTCTGTTTCTGTTCAATTCTCTTCAATAAATCAGTCCTCTGTGGATGGCTTTTATGTTCTTCAGTATCTAATGCCTTTTGGGCCGACACCATCAGTTCAAAGGTTTTTTGAAAATGTCTTTCAACAATTAATACATCTAACTCTTCTGTAACATCAGCCAACCACTCTGGCAGGGGTGCTACCTGAGGGGAAGGTAATTCTTCAACAGAGAGGCTGGGAGACTCCAGCAACTCTGGTTTAGGCTTATCTAAGCCATCTTTTTTCTTCTGCTTTGAATTCTCCTTTTCAATATACAACTTTTTTGCTACATCAAACTTATCCAGCCAATCTTTCTTGATGGCAAAACTATTGCACTGAAACACTCTGGTATCTGGAAAGGCTAACACTTTGAAGGCTTGTTTCACACTACCCAAGTCTCTGACATTCACTACTGCTAACGTACTGATAGGATAGCTAGCTTGAAACTTATATCTATTAGGACCTCTACGGTTTGATATCCAAGACGTCAACATAAGGCAGTCATTAAACAAATATACGTGCATTCGCTGCAGGGCAGTGTTCTCCTCGGCATCTATCTCTAGTAGGTCGCCTTCGTGAAGCAAAGTTCGATCTGGGACGTCTAATAAATTCATGCAACCTTCCACTTTCTCAGATATAAGGTTGAGCTTATTCTTGCGCTGTTCCTCGGCCCGCTCTGCTTCGACGTCGTGGTTGTCGAGTGATTCGCGGGATATAGCGTTTTCGTTACCTAGAATTGACGCGTGGGAGAGAGTCGTGAGCACAGTGCGCTGTTCGCTCAGCAGGTGGGAGAGCTTGTACATCTCGGCTTCTAGGTGGGATATCTCCGTCGCTGTCTCGATGAACTGCATGTAGTTCTCGTACACATTCTTCTTGAGGGCATTGGCGGTCTCTTCAGCTAACGACTGTATCTTATCCTTCTGTTGTTGGAGCTCCTCCCCTCCGACACAGGACTTTGCCAGCTCCTTCACGTAACGCTCGGGCGCAAAGTCTGGCACTGCGAACTTCTCCATATTGATGTCGGACATCGTTATATTATAATATTTACAGTTTCTACTCGTAATTAATAGTTAAAAACACTGGCTCACTCATCATTCGATAATCGAACGACAGGACGTATCAACCCATCAAATTCAAATGTCAGTTTTGCGTTCCGTTACTTCTGAAAGGAATTTGGTAGGCGTTTACATAATTAAACGTTTAGTTATTATGGGCACGTTAGTGATGGGAAAATAAAAACGTTTTTCTAATAAAATTGCAAATTAGTACCGAGTTGTTTACATTATTCCTAAGTTTGTTTGCAACAAAGAAAAAAAGAATTTCAAATAATAATTTGGCATGCTTTCATTATTTTTCAACATAATTCTTTTTTATGTTTAACATTATATAATTACGCAAATGTGTGACGATAAAACTGATTGCTAATAAACAGACAAGATCTAGTTGACATTTAATTTTAAAGCAATAAACATAATTACCCAGCTCAACCCAGCTGTCGTAAGTAATACCCACTGTACCTACTGTAAATAATGGCAGATTAAAATCGTTTGTAAATACAATGGTTGTTGTAGGCGTTGAATTATAAATTGGAAAATTGTGTCATGGAAGTTGGATCCTTTCACATTTGGTTTATATTTATAATATTTATCAATATTGGAAACGTAGCATGCTTGACTAAAAGTTATAAGTATAGGTACATCACTGACAAAAGTTTGCCCCCCCCCCCCATAAGTTCAATTATTATTAACGTACGCTAACGTTAACATAGTTCCCTCATTAATACAAATAACGATGTCCCCAGACGTTCCCAGGTAGTCATTACAGCGCACGACTATACTGTTACAAAGTCAGCAGGCGCTCGCAGGCAGTCATTACAGCGCGACTGTACAGATACAAACAAGGACGTCAGCAGGTGTTCACAGATAGTCATTACAGCGCGACTGTACTGATACAAACAACGGCGTCAGCAGGCGTCACAGGCAGTATATACAGCGCACGACTGTACTGATACCAACAACGGCGTCACAGGCAGTCATTACAGCGCACGACTGTACTGATACAAACAACAGCGTCAGCAGGCGTTCACATGTAGAATAGTCATTCTAATGTGTTGTTTTATAGTGTGATGAGCATTTATTGAAGAAGGTAGGATTGTTGTTGGCATTTGTAGAATAGTGTCAAATGATAGAATAATGTTTTGGTCATTTTAGTTTCAAGAACTGTAGGCGAGGCTTTTATTGTCTCAATATTTCTTAATTTGTTGTAGACTTGTGTGTTAGTAAGAGTGGCACCGTCTAGCTAACATAGGATGTTTTTTTTTATTTCAGGAATATGTTCCCTTGAGATAATTTTCTACTTTCAAGAAGCCGAAGCCTCTGACAGAAGGTGATCAAAAATGAAACAGAAAAGTAATAGCGACAATTTTATTGCAATTGGCAGTACTCACTTAATAATTAGTAACCATAATTAAAAAACAATATAACAGCTTTTATCATCTTAATCGATTCGATTTCGACTTAAAAAGAGAGCATGATTGTCCAACAGTCTGTGTTAACTGGTAAAACATTAAAAAGCCAAGTTCAAACTTTCAATTCAATACAGGCACAAAAGTGTTGCCTCTTCTTTTTGTTTCAATAATCGATAGAAAAAGAGAGCTTTGTGCCTCTTCCTTGTTTCTTCCGTTTTAATTTATTTTTTATTTAACAATAACCAACTTATAAAAATAAGCTTATACTTAATATTAACAAGTTTTACACTATCGAATTGAAAGTTTAAATGAATAATAAAAGCACGGGCAATAACTCTAATAAATCCATGGCAATGGCATGACTACAAACATCCTGTCAATATGACGTCAATGATGTACGATTATCAGTCTGTGCTTTTATTGACATAATTTTTAGTTGATTGTTCGGTTTTTTTTTATTCTTTCTTTTCCTCAACTTTTGCTTCAGTGCTAGCTTCCTTGAGCTCTGTGATGACAACGGCGGGAGCTGCAGGGTTCTTAGGTGATTCTGGTTCAGGCTGGCTGGAGTAGTTGCCGTCTCGTTTGTATCTGTAGTAACGTCCAGTGGCTACAACTGACTGAGTGTCATAGCAGTTCACTAGAGCATCACCGTTGCGTCCTGATAACAACATAATGTTTATAGTAATCGAATCAATTTTGGTTAGTGGTTTAAAGTTAGTAACCTCATGTCAACTCAATTTTGCGTATGTTGTACGCTGATGCTTTAGTTAATAAATAAAATTAGACAGATTTGAACTTCGTACCATTTTGACAGGTGCAGACAGCAATATGTCTGCGGGCCATACACACGGCTCCTGATCCGCATTGACTGTTGCCAAGACAGGGATCCACGCACCGGTAGCCGACGCAGGCTAGGTTGTCAGAGCACTGGGAGTCCAACTCGCATTCACCCTGTGTTACAAAACAAACAACATTACATATTATTTAAATTATAAAAGTATTCATAAAAGTACTATATAATAAATAAGTACGAAATTGTAGTTTGAACTAAACAAAAACCCACGAAAAGGACAAAAATCTGACATACATTAAATCGAAAAACGAAAACCATTTAAAAATTTTCAGTTATATTTTACTAACGAATGTCGATATCTAAATTAAATGTTTGAAGTCAGTCAGAAAACCTGCCAAAATTCGGCGTTGAAGTAGAGTTTGATAATATTCAATTTAGACACCCGTTTTTTGACCCTGAGTAACGAAGTTTCGATATAACGTCAAAATATAATTAGTTTTGTTATATGACTTTCCTGCCAGAGAACCTCTGTAATTTAAAATGAAGTAAGATTTTATTAAAACTTACACGTTCACAAGACACGAGAGCGTTGCCAATGTAACCAGTGGGGCAAGTGCACACGGGACGCTCAGCTCCAGTGCGGTCGTGTCCGGGAGTACATTTGGCGTTAGCTCCGCAAGGGTTGGGCTCGCAGAGGTCACCTTAAAAGAAAAAATATATGTCAAATCTAAAGTTAAGCAGCGTAGGACCAAGAGTGGTACCCTGAAGAACATCATTTGTGATTATCAAGTTTTGAACATATTATTTCTATAAAGTTAATAATTTCATCACAAAAACCTACTTTCTCAAAATACTCCGTTATTTTCTTGTTTTTCATAAAACTAATATTGGTCACCAAGTAGGAACATAGTGAACCTTGTCAAATGCTTTCGAAAAACCTTTTACTTAATATTTTAACCACTTACGGGCTTCAAAAGGCCTGCAGTAAGAGAAGGGATCGCCAGTCATGTTCCTGGGGCAAGAGCAGACAGGTGTGAGACCACGGAGGTGGCACTCGGCGTTGGTGCCACAGGCGTTGATGCAGGGGTCGATACAGGCGTTATAAACGCAAGCGGGTTTGTAACTGGGGCACTCGCTGTCAGACGTACACTCGGCGGAGCAGATCCTGTGGGGATCGCCGAAGTAACCCTGGTGATAAAAAGGTACTGAGATTATTATATTTACAATACCTTCATTAAGGCTTGGTGAATCTGGACACGACTATAGTAACATCGTTTATTTTTTTATAGAATTTCTTGTCACTTCAATGCTCGTCCATGTCATCAAACATTGCAAAATTATATACAAAATTTATAGAGATATTTTGGTCATCCCTATTCGAATATGAGAAAATAAAATAATTTTTACATATTAACACAATCAATATGTAATAATTGTTGTCTTAAGCCATCATTAAAGGCTGTTAGCTGTACTTACTCTTGGGCACTTGCAGATAGCGCGATGAGCGGCAACAGTCTTACAGTCAGCGTTAACTCCACAGTCTCCACAGGGGCTGATGCACTTGAAGTCCCGACAAGACTGCTGGGCACCGCACTCGCCGTCAGACTCGCACTCATGACGACAACCGGTCAGAGGACTACCCTGAAGGAATTAAAAGAACAAAAATACGCTGTAAAAATATGGCAGATATACTTAAGTAAGTAATATTAGCGTTTAGCTACAGCCACCCATAATCTACAGCGACCACAGAAATAACGGTTAATAGATTGTGAAGAAGACATATCTGCTTCTACCCTTAATGAACTGGGAAGTATGAGCATTAGGATGATATCTTCGCCTTGATTACGAGTTAGCCACTAAGATCAAACTAGAATACTTCAATAGTCATTTGTTACACTGATGCTATCTCCTGCGCCTCTAAAGGTTTCTACTAGATAATAGTCATGATGAAGAAGAATGGGGGTCTTTGTCCAGCAATGCTGCAGTAGCCAAAAAACTAAAGTTAGATAGGTAGTTAATGTGAATTACAACATACCCTATATCCTGGTAGACAAGTACAAATGGCCTGGTTGTTAGCGACGTGGCACTTAGTGTTGGCACCGCAGGGGGATGGGTGGCATGCCTCCTCTGTAAAAAAAAAAAAACAATAATTAGGACTGCCCCAGCACAGGACATTACAAAAAAGATGAATATAGTAGTAAACATACCAGGATCAGCGATTCTACAGGAGCTGAACGGATTGCCAGTGTAACCAGGTGGGCAAGAGCAGACTGGAATGTGATTACGGACCTGTAAGCATTTTACATAACTTTAACGCAAACGCTTTACTTTAAAATAGCGAAATCAAGACGTATTTTAGAAATATAGATATTTATATGATTGGAATAACCAATAGAATGATGGACAGAACCATTTTCGATAAATATTCGTGCAGAACCTTCCGATGTAGGGATCATATTTACCTATAAATAAAACTATGGAAAATTCTTATGAGCTTGCCAATACTTGCACTACCGCAGAGCAAAACACATAGTTTTGTGTTGTGGTTGTGGAAACTTACGTCGCAGTTGGCGTTGACGCCGCATGCTCCAGCGCAGGGGTCGATACAGTGCTGGTTCACACAGCTCTGGTGACTGCGGCACTCGCTGTTGTCTGTAGAGAAAGAATTGATTAGATTATTATTGACCAACAAGATAGAGTTCCTACTCAAATATTTAGAGAAATAGGAGATAGATCCCCTGCCGACTCTGGTCAGGGTACCTAAACTCAGAGGAAGAAAGAAGAAAAAAAGAAGTCAATTAGTAAATCGGTAGCTTGTGGATGCTGCAGAAGACTATAGAGTTGAAGAAAACAATTTTAGCAATCGGACCAGTACTTCCAGAGATTACCTCATACAAACAAAAAAAAAAAAAACTTTACCTCTTTATTATATTAATGTAGATTTAACTATATTATTATTACAATATCGAAAACATAATCAATGATGATTCTCCAAAAGTACCTATCCTGAATGAAGCAAAATTTCTTACCAATGCATTCGATCTTGACACACTGAGTCAATGCATCTCCAGAGTAGCCAGGCAGGCAAGCGCAGACTGGCCGCACACTGCCGTGGATGCAGTGGGCACCGACGCCGCAGGTGTGTGGCCCACATGTCACCAGGTTGTCGGAGATCGAGCGCCCGTGCTCGTAAAGGTCGCGGCCCAAGTAGTCGCGGGCATAGTAGTTGCGGTAGCGTTGACCTGGAAGGAATAAGATATGTTAATTCAGACAAAAGGACCATTAACTGCTTCTAGGAAGAGACTGTACTACGCAGAACACTTTATTTATGCAAAGTTTTCGATGCCAACCTTCGGGCATATCTCGTAATATTTATAAGCCTAATACCATTGATCTAGTTTCAAAACAACAACAATAAAAAACTAAAAAAGGTAAATGACGTAATTCGCCCGAATCAAAAACCTATTCATGTCAAGCTACACATCGATGAATTGATTAATGTTAAAATTATGCGAAAATTAGTCATAAATAAGGAAGTGGACTCACAAGTAGATCACAGAATTAACAATAACATGATTAAGAAACAGAACAAACATATGGAGCAAAAAATATTTACCCCCACGCGTAATCAATTTGCATGATGCTGGCAATCAAGCAAAACATCGTTAGGAGGAATAAAAAACCATAGACTGGGCCTTGGCAACGGTCCATATATGTTTATAGAAGGCTGCGCCTACGCGAGACCTATCGTCCTTGCCAATGCGCAATGACGGATTTACATTAAATGCCTGCTTTGTTAAATACTGAGACCTAACTCTTGTTAGGCATTTTAGTTCATTCATTCCCCAAGCGAACGCCGGCGTTCGCGCACCTATTGTCTTTCTATTGTGTCTGTAATTTCCACGATGAAAGGTTAATAAAGTACCCGTCAATTTGTTCGTCAACATAAGAATTAAATTCTACAATTTTGCACGCTTTACTTTTATGACAGGTGTGGATAATTTGGCTTAATAGCTGTTACATATTCCAATCGTTGTAAACTGCAACGGAAAGTCTATTTGTAGAATTTTTCAGAACTCTACAAATAGATTTTAAAATGTGATGATGATAAAAGAAGTTTTGAAAAATTTTAAGATGATTTTATGAACTCATTTTTCAAAATCAAATCCGTACCAAAATACCATTATTAATATGATTGATCAATAAATATGTAGTAGGAACTAGGAACGTACGTACGAACTAGGGCATGATATGGCTGATTGATTTTTTTATCAGAACTTACTACATACAAGAAACAAAAATGTTTATTTAAGTGCAAAATAAATTAACAGAACAATACATTTAATAAACCCAAAATTATTAAAAAAATAAGAAATAAAATTATCATAGCAAACAAAGTAGTAATTACAATTACTACTTCACGGATCTTGAGCGGTCGGCGTCAGAATGGAGATCGCTTTGCGCATCCCATACATTGGCGAGCCAATCGTCGCCGTTGTTAGATACATGCAGCAAGCGCAAGGAACGAATCATGAGTGACGTCTATGACGCGATGGCGCGGCGAGTCAATCACTGACACTCCCCGCCCCCGCGTCTCACTTCGCACCACTAAAGAGACCGAATATTTTACTTCTGCGCAACTTGAAGCCCGCAATTGTACTTTAGAAGAAGACAAGCTTTTGCCAGCGGCTTCACCTGCGTGAAAGTACGTTTCTCCATACTAACTTTGGAACCCCGTTTCAGCCCTTTAGGGAATGAATTTTGAAAAATCCTCTCTTAGTGCAGTAATTTCAGGTTCCTAGTCCCAGTAGTTTCGGCTGTGCGTTGATATGTCAATCAATCTGGACCTATTTGGCTCAGCCGTGGGACATACAATGTAGATATATTTTAAGTTTAAGATCCTATACTATAATAATTTTTATATCATTGTGTGTACCTGTGTGCCAAATAAACGTATTTTCTTTCTTTCTTTCAATTTCTTCTTTTTATATAAAAGGAGAAATTATATATATATACATATAAGTACACATGATGCAAAATATATAGCACCATAGTCAAAGAAATCGTAATTATTTGGCTTGGGAACGATAGAGTTGAAAATAGGGCCTTTGCCTTCCAGCATCCTTCAGTTTCCACCATTGAATACCCCTGAATGTGCCATATTGCGAGCAGAACTGAATGCTCCAACTAGTAATGTTATGCACGTTGAAGAGGGCTGTGGGTGTATTCCGCGTGGTCACTAAGTCTCGTGCTGCTTAACCTTCACGGACTTGATGACATAACAATACATTTATAATAACTTGTCATTTTTTTAGTTACGACTGCGCTTTATGAAATTATGAGTCATCACCTCTTTATTTTAATTTATACAATGTCCGAGTTTGGAGGCAAGACGCTTGCAATTTTATTTAAATATTATTATAATCTAGTTCGTATTTAAAGATTATCCTCATTTTTCTGTTCTCAGTAAATTCCCGATGTGTAATAATGCAAATAGCTTAAAAAATATCGTCAGTTCCTCGGTCTTTTTACCTCATCTTGGGAAAAAACGCACACAAATCTATACGTCTAAGAAATCTGTACAAGTTTTTAGTAGTACCCGCATCACGTAAAATCTACGAAATCGATGTATGGCTGTTGGGCGGTACGAAGTTCTCCAGGACAGCTAGTATTAAATATACTATGTTTGAAATGCATGATCTTGTGCTTGTCTTAATATAAGATCTCGCATATTATAAATAAATTTTCAAAAATTGACTTTTAGTAGACCGGTATATCCAGAGCAAAGAACAAAGGAGCGTGAAAGATAGGTACAGATTTTTTAAAGACTACACGACTGTCTACATGTATTGTGATAATAAAGTAGGGCAGTTGACCATAATAGAATAAAAACTAAAAGACCAGACCAGATAGCAAAACACAGGAACATCGAACAACGAAATAACAAAGAAGAAAAAGATTCAGGAAACTATAGGCATATATTAGGCTTTGCTATCGCAAAAATCTTTCACAGGATAGAAAATTATTACTATAAATAATTACTTTCAAAGTAAGGAAAGTAAACAAATATTAAGTAAGCTACAAGATATATCTTCAACGACTGCCACTCGAAACCAAAGGTCACATTGACACAGAGGTCGTCTTGAATGAGTTGAATGGCGCGCAATGTCCTGATTGCAACATAAATTACTTTAGTCCTCAACTTTCGTAATATTTACTGGCGCTGATGTTTAATATTCTTTTATTAGAAGTCTCCTTAGGAAGAAATATTTCAATTAATAGAAATAATAATTACAGTTCACAACATTTCTTTCAATTTTTACTTTCGCAGGTCTGCTGGAAGAAATTTCTATAAAATTGAGGCATTTGTTTGTGTTTTTATCTGTTACAATTATTCTTGAGTATCTATTCAAAAGCAAATACTCTTTTTAAAAATGTAGGTTCTTTATTTCAGACCGAAAAATTGGAACTTCTAAAATATTCTTAGATATTCAACTGCACAAGACCCAAAAGAGATATTAGAATCTCTACTATCCCTAACCATATCCACACCATTCGCATAAATGAAGCGAAGATAACCGGAAACAACTAGCTGAGATAAAACTTGAGATAATCCATGTCCTGTAACGATTGGTCTTTTGACTGGCAGATTAATATCATACAGACTGTACTCCATACTTATCATCAAGGGAACTACGGCATCTTTTATATCTCCAGGGACGTATGGTTAATTTGTCGGTATAATCATCAACTCACCTTCAACACTTCCTAAAGCGAGGAGCACCAGCGGCGCCAACAGCAATAACTTCTCACCCATCTAGAAGAATTAAAGATTTTCATATTATCTCCATTCCGTTACTTTGCTAAATCTAGCATCGCTTTTGATGTATGAGCGTCGTCTTTGTCACTATTAATTTTATATTATTTATAAGCAAAACATTTTACATCCTCAATTTTTCATCCTCTGTCATTTTTTTTTTTTTTGCTCTTAGCCAAGAATGCATTTTCTGTGCAAACTTTTTTTCGGACCAGAATTAAATTGTCTTTGATAAACTTGGCAATGCAACCTTTTTTAATTTTAATTTACAGTCGCATTCTTTAATGGTTATTAGAATAATGTTATGGACAGTTACACTTAAGTTGTTGTTATAGACACACCTACGTTATTTAAATTGTTCGAGCCATATTACTGTTAGGCCGTGTTTCCATCTGCAAGTTGCATGCAAGATGAATTGCATTGCCGGATACGAACAACCAATTGATCACATTGCACTTCGTCGGCAGCCCGCAATATAATGCAACTTGCATCCAATATTCTTACAGATGGAAAACTGTTCTTAAGCATGAGTTTGTTTTTAAGTTCGTTTTAAATTTTCTCATCCTTACATTGGTTAGAGAAGCCCACTAAATCATTGGGTATGCTACCTATCTTAGTTCATTACAAAACTTCCTCATCGTATAGACGATGATATACCTATGTACATATATCATACCTATGTATATCATCGTTGATGTGAACAATGAATGAGTTACAACCTCATTGAAGGCTATATGTGGTTCACTGAGTCATAATGTAAATATAAATACGAATGACCCCCACATTTTCTTCTCTAAAAGGAATAATGATAATATCTGACGACATGCAATCTTGCTTGTGCCATTACTTTGGTACTTCATTCACCAAAAAGACAAAAAGTAATTTTAAAAGAATGACGCTACTTTTAAAGTGTAATGGATTTCGTGAATTATTGGAATTAATTAACATACTGCTTATTTATATACTATTTTAATATAATAAAATGGAAGAGTTATTTTGTTAGTATAAATGCACAAAATATCTGGAGCTACCAATCCAATTGGTATAAATCTTTCTATATGGTATAGCCAGGTTCATGACGAATATAGGCTATACAAGTTCACGCTTAGAGCCATGGAAACGGTGGTGCAGTAACCAAATACGCGAGTAAACCGTTGGGGACAACCATGTATTTGTCCTACAGATCTTTGGAGTGTTTTTTTTTTGTAAATAGGTATGTTAATAATTAATATTTCAGCAGTAACTCAGAAACTAAAGTATAAACTACATCTTAATATGCTTCTTCTTACTGTGGAGACCTCCACAGCAAAAAGCAAATACGGTCTACCTTTTTTTTGGGAAGCAAATCATCAAATTACTTCTCTCGCTCTGGATGGAGCGAGAGTGAGTGTTAGACTTTTTCTACTTAAAACCCACCGGTATCCCTTCACTTGCCCTTTGCATTCCAGGCTCGTGGTAACTCTTTTGAACAATCCCGCAGCCTTATATGCAGTTTACTTAAGTTAAATTAAAAGGCATGCATCATCAGGAGCCTAATAATATTCCCATTGCTTGGACTCAGGCCTCCCAGAAGGAATGGACCGTAATCTACCACGCGAACTCAGTGCGGAATGGTGAATTTCATATGTCGAATTTTTATTCTAGGACATATCGATTTCTTTACGATGTTTTTCTTCACCGTTTTGAGAGCAGTGGTGATGAAATAAATTACACAGAGTATGCGCCTGGCTGGGTTAGAACCTGCGATCTACAACTCGTAACCTCTGGGCGACCACTACTAGGTACTGCTCTCAAAACAGCACCAATAAATAGAGACCTTGGTAAAGATCAAGTACAAACACGCAAAACTTATGATTCACGAATAAATGCCTAATAATTATGTTTACATTACACCTCTTTACCAACTTTACAAAACTATAATCGAATTGTTAGTATTTATCTTCTAATTAAACCAGTATCACTCACTGCACTATCGAAATTAATATTAAATTAAATATTTTTAGTAAACTTTTTTTCACTGTTATATTTTTTTATTAAGGCTCTTCACAAGTGACACTTACGTCTGTTTCGTGTATTTTCTCGCGGTGAGATAACAGTCCTACTCGCGTGTGGACTGACCTTATACTGTCGGAGGCGCCTACGCTACCGCCCGTAGATACTTACATACTTTTTATACATATGTAAATTATGCATTATACTTTGGAGGTGTGACCACGAACAGCCGTTGAACCCGGAGGTAGCTTGGTCCTGAAAACCCGCTCTTATCCCACCGATTTTAGGCACGCTATACGCTGTTTTCCGCACTAGTGCAGAAAAGTGCGCGTGCTCTCCCCGCTAGAATATTATTACATGTATCGTATCAGGCTGGGCGCGCGTCGAGCCGCACAAGTCGCCGGTCAACCCCCGTTAATTCATTTCTTTCTAAGTATCGTTTGATGCACGTGCAATTTTTTCGCTGCAGCCCTCGGCTCAATAACACGCCTACGGCTCGCCGCACGTGAGAAGTCCGCCTCCTCAGTCGCAATGACAAACTTTTTGTACTTGTATCAAAATGTACTATTTTGGTACAGCATTCTTTATTTATTTATTTTATTTATTAACAGCATTCTTTATTTATTTATTTTATTTATTAACAGCATTCTTTATTTATTTATTTTGGTACAGCGTTCTTTATTAAGTAAGCACTGTACAAAGGCAAACTTAAAGCCTTAGGCATTTTCTACCAATCAACCCTATTATAGTATCTTTACAGGCCTCCTTACAACCATTCTGCTATATAAGCCTTCACAAGAACTGCCACAAAGACCGATTTGTGGATCCCGCATCCAGTGGATTGATCGTCACTGGGTGGTTGGGACCTACAATGTCTTGGGGGCCCTGAAAGCTCAACGAAAGAAAAAAATCTTTGCCTCAATGCTCGGACATTATGACTAGATCCAGTGGATTAAAATTCACGAGATAGTAGTACTTAGTACATATTGTTAGGGGGCCTTGAGTAAGCCTCCTCATAAGTATAGTACGAAAAAAAAAATCTGCGTACTTCCGGACAACCTACTGCACGTCATAATGAGTAACGACTGCGAGCATTCCGCAGATTTACGTCTTACAGCCTTCAAAAGACTTTTTGTTTTGGGTAGGTAAACATCATTTGGAGCGAGAGGGCTTGTCGGACCTTTACTGACAAAATTAACCTGTGTCTTTCAGTTACCCTTTACGTTCTAGGACAATCCCTCAAAAAACCAGCTTAACGACATTGAACGATCGCCAATGACAGCAGACCTATGTACTTAACTGCTCCACTTTCTGGAAAAATATTGAATGTCCTACTATCAATACCTGAAATAAAGATTGCAATAATTGATAGGATACGTTATGCTACGTTTAAATTTGGGCCCAGTTTCGGCCAATCGCCATAGTGTCAACCCCCGTTGTCCGTTTTATACAATGGCTACAGAAAAGCGATTGGCAGAGGCTGGGCCCACATGTAAATGTAGCATTAAATCGTATGGTAGACGATGGAAAGTCAGTCCTTTAAAGAGTAGATATAATGGAAGCCATGCCGTGGGTCGAAGACTCGTGAGCGTTGTGACCGTACCCATGGGAAATTCATCTCTTGAGATTTTACTGATCAAGATCAAGACAATTATAATGATGTAAGTAAAGGAGCCCTTATCAAAAATAGCATATTATGCCACGGTATATGCCCTTCACGACCGAAAAAAAAAGACTTCAGTCTCAATGAAGTCCATGACTTCATTATATCGGTACATTAAACGCAATCTCGAAATTCTTATTATAATGATGACGTACCTAAGTATCGTTTGAAAGGCAACTGTCGATTACTGAATCTATCTACAAAATATTATGTTAAGTCTACTGTTTATTTATTGAAACCGTGTATTTAAACTACTCCTAAGTGTGGAGGAAATTGGCGGCGGCGGGCTCTCACACCAGGCCCTGGTTTAGGTGACAGGGACTTGGAAGCGGACGCGTTCTTATGCGAAGCAGTAACGCTGGCGAATGAGATGGTTGCAACCGTGAGAGATCGGACATCATCACTCCCCACAGACACTGCGATAAAAGATATTATGCCTCAAACGTCGGGAGCCGCAAGCTCGCGCTAATACTACTAACCACCCTACTACTATTTCTACGCAACCACGCGCTATCTTAGGTACTATGCAACCTGACGATAAGCAATAATTTGTCATTGTCGATGATGGAACACACTTGCCTAGAAGCAATCTATTCAGTTTTGACTTAACGCCCCCAGGTTAGCAGGGTAGCCATCAGGAAACATAGACTCGTAAGATTCGCAAAGAATTCCACTGCTTAGCTCTACGCACATTGAATGTATTCCTAAAACCATCGGTAGCATGTCTACCATGTGGTACATTGCCGTAAATGTCCTTAGACTTACGCTCATACACGACACATAATCCCTGTTGGCTGTCCGATGACGGAAAGGGATTGGAGGAATAAAGTTATGCAATTATTCTTCGGAATGCAACTAAATACATCGAATAGGATAGATAAGTCGACGTCGATGCTCAAGACTGCGAGCTTTTATTCCACGAGTGCACCATTACCCAGCATAGATTGATAATTAATTCATTACCAATGATCCACATTCAATAATTATTGAAATGGTTGAATAAAAAGATCGTACGCATCTAGTTCCTGCCAACCAAGTAGATTTGTCAAAATCCATTTCATTTTTTAACCGACTTCGAAGGAGGAGGTTCTATGTTCGGCTGAATGTATTTTTTTTTATGTAATAATATCTATCTAAGTAGCTGCATCTACCTAAATAATTGTTCCCATTCACATTGATATTGTCTACAATAGGAAGAGACATACTTTGGTCAATCCCCAAACACTATGACCCTACTGGTTGAAATTTTTCGGCTGTTATGAAAGAATCAATCAGAGCATATCGACCCATGTTTTGTACACAAACTCCACATCCGTATTCCCAGTGAAAGAACCCAATTCAGATCAACATGATAACCTATAATATCCAACAAGCGGAACGAGGAGCAAAGTGTAGTCTTAATTTCAAAATCCTGTGGTTTCCAACGACTTTTCTTTCGCGCCATATTTGGTTTGCGAACTTGTAACGGCCATGAGTGAGTGATACAAATACTGACGAGAGTAATGATGTCATATCTACTGAGTAGTCATAAGCAGAACTACTTAGGCATATATTTGTTTAGCAAATGTCGCTGTCTTTGGTAGGTACTAGGTATTTAGTGGAACTTTGGTACTGAATTTTTCCTTTCGTCCTGAACACATTTTTTTAAGATGGGAATTCATCTAATAACTTCTCCTGCTCTTGGGCGGAGCCGGAAGGCTGTGTCGGACTTTTACTGACTAAATCTCTAAACCGACTGCGAACTCAGGTTGGCCGCTGTAAAAACAATCTGGCCAAATGGGGCTTCCACGACCCATCTCTAGCACAGTGCCAGAGGGGAGCCTCTCCACAGGACATGCGCCACCTGCTATGCTGCCCATAACCACCTGCAGTTTTCAGGATCTACATATTCGAGGCCAACAATAGAGCCGTACAGGTTGCCAAATACTGGTCAGAAAAAGTATAGATTGAAGGCATCGACACGAAAAGAAAAAGACTGACTAAAACCATACATATATGTTCCTTCAGTTGCTCTTTGTGTTCTAGGATCACGAGTTTCCCTTTTATAAGTCAACCCATGTGGCCCCGCTAGACTTCAGCCCTACTGGGCCCCTACGGTTTTGACAACAACTCTTTGAAATGAGAGTGGAACACCAAACGCACCGATGTCTCGGGCTCGGTTCGGACGGTTACCGGAAGGCTGGACAGCGAGCTATACATTGCTCTTCGTACGCAAGCCCACGTCCTGAACATATGGCCCGTATTTTACGCACCTCAAGGCAAGAATAAAAAGGCTCTTAATAAACTACTGCGCCTTACCATCAACGATTGCATCACTGCTTACCTGGATCTCAACCACCATCAGGTGGGATCGCAGTCAAGCACTAGTTTAAGTATATCAATTAAAAAAACCTAGATCTTTATGTATGCCTTTCGCGTCTCCAATTTTAATCTGCGCTCCGTGACGTCATAAACAAACTTGTTTGAAGACACTCGACTAATTATTTCAAAGAAAATTACCATTGGAATTTCCTTATTAAGGATATCCGCATAATGTTTTCTTCTCAAAACTTTAAATCCAGGAACTAGTCAATCACCATAAAAACATGGGCAATAGTTAAATTTTCCTTATACAGCGTCACGCGTTTTCCAAGAAACAAAATTGTTATTTTTAAGAAACCAATAATAAAAGCAAATTAATCTTCCAATCACGTCAAACCTACGTAAAGATACGTAGTAACAAAATAAGAATATTAAATTCATATGGCATATGGGTGTGACTCTTGGAAGGTCACAGACGACATCTCGCATAAACTCCAGGTCGTTGTCAACCGCTGTCTTCACCTTATTCTCAGTATCTACTGGCCCGAGAAAATCTCAAATCTCGTCTGTGGGACCGCTGCAGTGAAACCTCGATCGACCAGCAGATCAAACGCCGCAAATGGTAACTGGATCGGCCACACGCTCCGAAGGGATGCTGAACATTTAGGCAAGCTCTAGATTGGAACGCTCAAGGAAAGTGTAAAACGTGGTGGCCCTAAGCAGACCTGGAGACTAACGGTCATCGCAGAGGCGAAGAACATTGGAAAGGCCTGGAGCAAAATTAAACGCGAAGCTCAAGACCGAACGGGATGGCGGCGCACTATGGACACCCTCTGTTCCATCAAGGGGATACAAGAACTTAGCATAGCATAGCATAGTCGGCCTTATAATGTTCCCTCTTTTGGGACTCAGGCCTCCTCTCTAGGAAAGGGAATCGGCTGTAATCTACCTCGCGGGCTCAGTGCGGGTTGGTGGATGTCACGTGTCTTCAAATTTTTGGTTCTAGGACATGCCGGTTTCCTCCGTTTACCGTTTTGAGAGCAGTGGTGATGAAATAAATTACACAAAGTACAGAAACCTAAGTCAAAGATAAGTCAAGTTCATATGGCAGACCATAACAAAAATGAAATAACAAAATCTTCTCAATAATAATATAATTATCAGCTACATCCTGATGATTCGGAAAACATAAATACGATTTAAAATATCAACTTTAGCATAAGTTTTTGGATACGATCTAAACAGAGGTAGGTAACTGAGTCAGATTCAGCCCACACGGTGATATAATAGCTTCTAAACACCTGATTCTATGGGTTTTTATTATCGGAAAATAGTCTGTTATGTATACCTTATAGAATTTTTGGTGTTGCCCGTGGCTATATGAGGTCAATTGTGTCACATTTATTGTATACTTTTTAGTATCAATTGTTTGCATTGTAGTATTATGACCTTATAGGGCTAGCACCTAAATTGCATAACCAGAACTCATTTTCTTCTATATACAACTGAAATAAATTCCTGACAATATCATATTCAGACGATTATATCAGATGTAAGTCGAAATTAAGGATAGGTTTGCAAATATCTCACGGAGAAACTACTAAACTAACTATGAACTACCTAGTCTATTTAGTTTCTTCCAAAGTTTCTTCATTATTTTTATTTTTTTTTATAATTCGGTGCGGTGTCATCATCATCATCAGAGTCCCCTTTTTGAGGCGTGGCTGGAAAGACCTCACGGCGTTCTTACCTTCCGCATGACGCAGGTCCTCACCGGACATGGCAAGTTCGGGAGATTCATGTACCGAATTCGTGCGGAAGTGACGCCCAGGTGTCGCCACTGTGCGGAACACTTGGAGGACACGGTGGAGCTCAAAGTCGCGGTGTGCCGTGCTTGGGCCGAGCATCGCCGCGCCCTAGTGGGGGCGATTGGCGGCGGAGACCTCTCGCCTTGGTTCAATCCATGGTCCGGAGCGAGGAGGAGTGGCAGGCGGCTGCCGACTTCTGCGAAACAGTAATGTTCGCAAAGGAGGAGGCTGACCGCATCAGGCAACGGCGCTCTTGCCGCCGCGCGCCGCCGGGATTCTGATTCCGATTCCCGGCCACCGTAGGCGCGGGCTTGTGGACGGCGACCTATGGGTAGCTCGCTGTCCGACCGTCCGGTAACTGTCCGGACCGAGCACAAGTCGTCGACGGCGCGCACTGTTTCCGCGTGCCTCAAGGAGTTGTCAGCAACAGTAGGGGCCCAGCTGGGTCGAAGCCTATCGGGGCCAGGGTTAGTTTTGAAAGATAGCTCGAGCCCAGGTATGAAGGCTTGAAGAAACGGGGTGGGTTTTTAATCAGTAAGAGTCTGACACTATTTCCCGCTCCGCCCAAGAGCGGTTCTCATTGATGACTTTCCCACCATAAAAAAAAAATTATCGTCATCATTTCAGCAGATATACGCCCACTGTTGGAAATAGGCCTACCCCAAGCGTCGCCACAACGAACGTTCCTGTGCGTCTCGCATCCATCGGTTTCCCGCAACCTTCACCAGGTCATCTTATATTCTTTATTGTACATAATTTTACAAATTATAAATTAAATAGTACTTGTCTAAGTACTATTCTATCTACTATCGGCTGTCTAGCCGATGTACACAGGCGAGCTTAACCCAAAATTGGATTTTCTTACAGCAAACCTTAATCTTAGATAGAAATTTTATAATAGGACGATAACTTAACCAAATGCACGACAAAAACTAAGTTAACATAGATGAATTGAATCTTATAACTAAAATAATCTACCTACACAGATATGTGCGCAGCACACAATACGTATAAATATACTATATATATACAACAAATAAAACCTATACATACATAAATATATACATATTTGAATCATCTTGACAGGAAATGTTCCCTGATCTTTCCTCTAAAGACGTCTGACGAGGGGCTAGCCCTTATTGAGTGTAGAAGAGAATTCCAAAGGCGAATAGCTCGAACAGTGAAAGAACCACTGTACCGACTAGAGGAGTGGGGAGGAAATCAAAGGAGAAGAGAGGATGATGAGCGACAAAACTTTCCTCTCGGAACAAGATACTCAAAGCGTTCCCGGGGATACAAGGGGGAGTTGGGATTATGAGGAATAGAGAAGAGAAAAGAAAGAATATGGCAATCCCGACGCTGCTGAACAGGTAACCACTTCAATTGCCCTCGAAATTCTGACACATGGTCGTACTTTCGAAAGCCAAAAATGAAGTGGATACACAGATTCTGCAGACGCTCCAGCTTGTCAAGAAGTTCCTCATAGGTAAGAGGAGAGACTGTGCAAGAGTAACTTTAGCAGAGAAAAACAGGAACTTCTGGAGACGTTTTAATGACTGAAACGAGCAAAGTACCCTCCTGCTTACTTCCGCAATGTGGACGCTCCAGGTCAGTTTACAGTTTAAAAGGGCAAGTTTTTAACTTTTTTTAAATATTCTATGGCGACGCCATCGTACAATACTGGAGGGAGAGACTGGTTATTCAATAAGGTTATGAAATATCTGCCACCAATGAGCGCTTGTGATTTAGTTGGATTTACTAAGAGACCAAAACTTTTTGATTTTTTGATGGCATCGATAGCGATAGGAAGCCCTTCAGGTTTAAAGTGTCGATAAATCTGCAAGTCGTCTGCATAGAGATGGTAGTGTGAAGATAACCCTTTGTGATAGCATTAATAAAAATAGAGAAAAGAAGAGGAGAAAGGACGCCACCCTGAGGAACACCCGCAGCTAGGTTACACCAATCAGAAGAGGCCTCTCCTGAGCGAACCGACTGCGAGCGACCACGAAGATGAGAATTAAACCAAGCGATTACAGGAGGAGATATATTAAGAGAGGTTATGATTCCCAAGAGGATGTCAAAATCAACTGAATTAAAAGCACTACTAAAGTTCAATAGAACCAATACTGTAAGCAGTATATTTTCCATGGCCGGTCGGATGTCGTTAGTTATCTTAACTAGTGCCGATACAGTGCTGTGACCAGGACGGAAACCAAATTGGTAAGGACTCAGCAGGCCATTTGAGGATAGGAAATAAGACAGTTGATTATTTATTGACAACACTCTCAAGGACTTTATATAGAACTGGGAGTATGGAGATTGGACGGAACTGGGAAACTGACGACGGACTAGGGACTTTGGGTAGAGGCAAGACATGCGCTTTTTTCCACGCAGAAGGAAAGCAGCCAGTGAAAAGGGATTAGTTGATAATGTGGAGGATGGCAGGAGTGAGTTCATTGAGGATAGGAAGAATCATCTGGAGTTAAAAACCAACATCACCCACCGCTTTTGTGGATATTGATGTGATGTCCCGTTTAATATCCCCTTCTGTGACCGGGTGAAAAGAGAATGAAGTACAACTAGGCAGAGGAAGTTTAGAGAGATTTTTTAGAGTAAAGCTTTAACGTTCTCGTCTAGAACAACAGGAGATTTGGAAAAATGAAAATTAATTGCGTTTAGGTCAATATCAGGTGAGCTGTCATCAACAGCTTTACCAACACCAAGAGATACACATACATCATACATACATCGGTCCACCTTATAAGAGGCCTTCCAACGCTGCGTCTTCCGGTACGCGGTCGCCACTCCAGAACTTTTCGACCCCAACGGCCATCTGTTCTGCGAGCAATGTGACCTGCACATCAATTCTTCGTGCTATGTCGGCAACTCTATTTCTCCTGCGGATATCTTCATTTTTTATTCGATCACGCAAGGAAACCCCGAGCGTAGCCCTTTCCATTGCTCTTTGGGTCACTTTAAGCCTTCTGATGAGCCCCATTATGAGCGACCACGTTTCGAAGCCATATGTCATCACCATGTGATGGTGCGGTGTATTTTTAGAAAATTTTGAATACTGTAAGTGCTTTTTTGGTGTTTCTTAAGGACTCTGCTCTTAAAAAATAAATATAAAAAAATGTAAGTGAGAGCTATTTATACACTCTTGACGATGCTTTCTGCAGGTACCCACTGCATAGCGACAGCGACGCTTGCTCAGCGGTCCCTGTGCATGCGGCTGACATGCCCCGCCCAATTCTGTTTGCGCCTGGCAGCCCTTTTTCACACGTCTATTACACCCGTTTTGGCTAGATGATCTAGACAAGTGGAGTGGACAAGGACTGGTCCGAGACGGCGCGGGAGAAGAACGTCTGAAAGCATTTGGGAGAAGCCTTCGCTCAGCAGTGGAACAGTCATGGCTAGGAAAAACAAATAATAAAATAGCAACTTCTATTCTTTTAGATCAATAGTTTTATTTTTAGAAGAAAACGCAAATTGACGCATACAGTGTTCTACCTAATAAGGGGCGATATTATTTAGTAGCTACTTAGCGAACATCAACCACTTAACTTCCAGACATATTAAATTTTATAGAACAGAACTGTAGGTAGCAACTGAAATAAAATATAAATAAAAAACCATTTTACTTAAAACACAGTCCAAGGATATCTCCAATTCCTTCTATCCTAATATTCTGATAAACGATCTTCAAATAAATTAATATAATAAACGACTTCACATTACCATATAAAAAGAAATGACTCTCATTAACGCTGGCCATCGCGGATTGTATCATCCTACGTCGAAATTAACATATAAAATGCCTAATCTATTAAATCAGTAGGTAAAGGAATGAGAGCACACCTTTTTTGTAGACCGTAATACATCTATTGATTGTCATTTTTAGGATTCCGTATCTAAAGGGTGAACCGGGACCCTAGTTCAACCGTCTGTCTGTCTATCTGTCCGTTTATCACCAGGCTGTATCTCAACTTCAACTCTCAATGAATGGCGTTTGTGGGAGAGACACAACAATTTTGCCCATAACACGTGCGAACTGATAAACCATCAAACGCTGGAGAGATTTTGCGTGAATTAACAGTAAAAATAAATATTTATTTTTAAATTAAAGTACAAAATAAAAGAATTTCTTCGCAGACGCAAACTGACAAATCCTATGACCATATCTCATAAAGCGTGATAGCTAGACAGTTGAAATTTTCACAGACAAAGTATTTCTGTTGTCGGTTGCCGCTATAACAATAGCCTCTGGGGGTTCCCTTAAAACTAACGTGACTTTTTTGCCATTTTTTACTACAGACAGTACGGAACCATTTCGTGCGCGAGCCTGACTCGCACTTGGCTGGTTTTTATAGTTCTTTTGTTCAAGCATCTACTTGCAATTTATTTGTATTCAATTATCATAATTAGGTAGGTATGTAATTGTATGTGGGATACGTATCATTAGGTACACTGATTTCATTAAGTATGCGGTAATAACTTGACATATCCATATTAGCCAGCCACATTAGGTGTACCTACATATTTATTATAACAATTATAATGAGTATAATGTCGCTAACACATTGTTCAATGTTATGTGGTAAGATAAAGCTCTTATAGAGCTCTCTCAGGTAGATTAAGCTCAACGGCATATGCAGTAAGAAAAATAAGGCAATTGACAGATATCGTCACAGCGCTGCTAGGCTAGTTTACTATGCCTAAGTATTTCCACAGTATTATTTCCTATGGCATTTTACTGTGGGGATCTGCAGCTGATGTAGACTCAATTTTCATATTGCAAAAGAGAGCAATCCGGGCTACTTATAAAATGGGTCCTCGCGAGTCCCTCAGAAATAAATTCAAAAAAATCGATACATTGCCTTCTCTTTATATCTTAGAAAGTATTTTGTATGTCCGTAAAAACCTAGGACTTTTCAAAATTAGAAGCGTTTTTCATGACATAAATACTCGTAGTAAACACGAAATTGTATTACCCAAATGGGGATTAGCTATGACCAGTAGGTAAGTCATTTTTAATAAATAGCATACTTACGCTTTTATAGCAAATTCCCAAAAGCGGTGACTGAACTTAGCGAAGGAAACCAAAAAAGCATATTACAAGGTTAAAGACTATGTCGAAGACACGCTTGTTTAGCAATGACTGCCTCTGCACATGTGGTTGTTTTGCACTTGCACCCAGCTGTTAAGCCTTAGGTTACTGATTCTGAACAAAGTATATACTGGTTTCGCATAAACTAAAAATAATGTTTTAGGTATAACCATGTGAGCATAGATTATGATGAAAATTTTATTTTGTGGTGGGGAATTTTAATTATCGCCGAAAGAGTATTAAGCACAGCCGCAAGGCAAGACGTTAAAGTTTGGTATGTCGATAAAATAGTTCGACAAGGCTCGAATGGTCGCAAGTGTCGGGTACCTACATAGGTAGGTAGGTAGGTACATAGGTAGTCCAACACGGCTACAGGTAGTGTGAAAGTGAAACCCGGAGCGTGGAACGAAGGCAAAGAACGAACAGGAGTGGGTTTTTAGTCAGTCAGTCAGTAGTCAAGTCTGACACGCCTTCCCGCTCCGCCCAAGAGCAGGGGATGTCATTGGATGATTTCCCCACCTACACAAAAATAAAAGTCCGGGACATGATTTTCAACCTCAAATCCGTTCTCCGATTTATTCTATAAGTTTAATAGACCCTTGGTTATTAATACGCGTTCCCTGCAACGGCAATTATACAGATATTTGTTTGCAAGTTCATTAAATAAGCAAAGTTGAGAGGTAATGTTGCAGCGTTACATTTCTTTGCTATTTTTCTCTCAGCATATAGACGATTTTCGGTCAGTTGGAGATTATGGTATTAGAGCAATCGCTTGCACTCGCGAGTGCAAGTGCTTGTTTTCAGTTCTTAGTGTCACGCCGGCGCCGCCGCCGTCGCGTTCATTTCTCGCGCGTTTTCATAGTAAGAATCCTGTCCATTCGGAATCTTCAAAGTTCTAATTCTTCATTCACAATATTATATGATTTATGAAATTACATAATTATTTTTAAATAAATGGTTCTTTAATACGTATTTATCATTATTTAATCCGATTATTTTACAGAAATATTTCAAGTTATAGTCATATTTTTGTATGACGACGTAGTTATGAAACGCACCCTGACGTGTTTGTTTGTTTTATTGTCTATTATATTAATAACACCAATTGTGTTCTATTTGAATATATTAAAAACTTAAAACAATGAGGTGGTTATTCATAACAAAAATGTCTTTTAAACGAACGATTTTTTAGATAAATAGTGCTTTACACGAACTATTGTCTGTGCGATAAAAGAACCGTCGTGGCGTAAAGTGAAAACAACATTAAAGATTTTAAGTAGCAACCCAACCCAGCCATCCGTCAAATGCCAAACGTCATATAATATTGGCACCGGTTTGTTTATCATGTTATTTTATTGTGATTTTTAATTGAAATCTTCAGAAATGTGATAAAAAATTTCACTGAGCTGCAAGGGAAATAATATTTAATATATTACAGTTTTTCCAAAGATAACAAATGGCAAATCACACCATTATTGATCAAAACAAAGTCACGAATTTGGGAAACATTAGTATGCTGTTTTTTTGGTACGTAACACTTTTATTTTAATGTTTTTAGACTTCCTAGATAAACTCCTGTCCCTGTTATCTCCAAATATGTATAAATTAAATGGAAATTCATTTAAACATGACGATATTTATTTATTTTGTTTTGGTCAATATTTTCTATGGCTAGTATAAAGAGTATTGATACTTTAAATTTTTAATGCGTTTCGACTAACTTAGAATAATTCTTTTCAGGCTTGAGTACGGATACAGTAACTAAAATAAAAAAGAGCAAGTGCGAGTCGGACTCGCGCACTGAGGATTCTGTAGTTTACCTATGAAATCAATTCCCGAATTGAGTTACGAAGATTTTTCCGAATTACAAACAATTTTTTTTGTGGCGTATCTACAAATTTACAATTTTCAGATTTTTCCCTGTACTTGTTCTATGAGACCTTGATTTATGCTAAATTTCAGGATTTAAGGTCAACGGGATTCACCCTATGAACTTTGATTCGCTTGATTATAGAAATATACGTTTTTTTGCGACATAAACGGCCGTATCTTTTTTTTTCGTTTACTCAGAAGTCTGATTTTTTCACAACTTCAAAAGACCGCAGACTTGAGCGTATGGTTTTAATTTTAACTCGATACCTCCAAGCGTTAAAAGGTCTTAACAGATAAACAGACGGACAACCAAGTGATCCCAAAGATCTTATATACGAGATGGTCCCTTACAGGCTAAATAGATTTTTTACGAAGCAACATTACAAATTCTGAAGTGTACTTTATTTTCATAGTCATTAAGTTCATATTTTTCATAGATTAGCAAAAGGGAAAAATGTACTGAGGAAGACAACGAGTAAGTGGTAGTGTGTTCCATTTTTACCTTTATATTTAACTAGGGTAAACATAAACTTGCTGTTAGCTACAATATTCCAGTCTGTGATAATAGACCGATCCCAGTCAAAGTGATAGAACCATTTTCATTGGCACTGGGTAATTGGTCGCTGGTGGAATCTACCTAGATAAGCAGTACAGCAGTTTCTTCACGCTATTTTCCTTTACCGGTTCGTGTTTGCATTTAAATGTTCATCATCATTACAATCGAAAGACGTCCACTGTTCGACATAGGCCTCCCCCAGGTGTCGCCACAATTAACGGTTTGTTACTCATTACGCAAAAACTTATAAACGGATGAATTTAATGATAAACGTTGCAATAATATAGCTTATAACTTATATTTTTGCTAAGTTTCATCACGTCAGCAAGTTCAATAAATAGGCTACTAATATTATAAATGCGTAAGTTTGTGAAGATAGATGGAGGTAGTCGTATGTATGGATGTGTCGCGCAAAAACTACTAGACAGATGAACTTAATCATAAACATTGCAATAATATAGCACATAAGCTATAACTTTGCAGTTTCATTAGGTGAGAAAATTCAGCCAATCGGATAATTTTTATTATAGGGTGAAGCCGCTGGAAGAAGCTAGTCTAACATAGTTTCAAAATATCAAGATTTAACAGTCGTACTATAATGACGTCACAATGTTGCTTACATAACAAAAACGATATTTATCTACAGCAGCGCCCTCAAATCCCACGATGGTTTACTTTCCGCACAGACTCTAGATTTTATTGCTACGTTTTAAATCATTTGGGAAACCTGGTAACATTTAGTTGATAGTGATTGCTGAAACATAAAAGCCTTGAAACGAACACGGCTGTCATGACACTGTCAAAATGACAGGCAACAGCTGACCATCCTGAAAAAACCTTGTTGACTTTTCTCATTCAGTCTCAGTCATTCTCAACCAAAATGTATTGACAACGAGTTTTCGTAACAAAGAAATCAACAACGATTTCATAAATTAAAGTTGATAGTGAAGCAGGCCATATCCGTCCGGGGCACAAAACATGTCGGCTAGTAGGTTAGATGCGGTATACCGAAGTATACTTCTAACAAAGTTTTTTACAAAAGGATGGGGGAAACCAGAGAACTTGCGAAGGTCAGTTTCATGATATTACACGTGGGATAGCCGTTGTGTAACAAGTTTGCCGCCAAGGTTTAAAGTGATGTGGTTATGTGGTATTCTGTGTTTGTTTACAAGCTGTTTCAATGTTATGTTTTAAGGTTATTCGAGTTCCGGAAAGTGGTATCGAACCGGGATGAATGTTTCAAATTAGTGGAAAGAGATTATCCTGTTACGATTACCAAGGTAAATGGTATTTTTGATACTTTTTGTGTTGTTTATTTTTTGTTTGTGATAAAAATTTAACATTATGAGTCATAACCTTACGTTGAATTCGATGTCCTACCTTCAAAAAATAAAAAAAGAACTTGCAAAGGCGAATGGAGACAAAAAAAAAATACAAACTTTTACCATAATATTTTTATTTTAATCTTTTTTTTATAATTGTTATAAATTACTAATGTTATTGTTATGTAAGGTTATTAAACTGAAGCCATTGAAACTGCGCAGTATCACAATGCCCAAAATAATATATTTTAACTTACAAAAATAATGGTAAACAAATGATTAACATTATTTTTCTGTAAATATCGGACATAATTTTTATCATAATTATTCATGTATAACATACTAAATATAGTTTATTGATGTAACCCTTGCAGCAACAAACACTATCAGACTGCAAACTCTACGAAGGTTACTTTGTAACGCCGCTGGAGCGGTACCTACCTGGCATAGTACCTAAGATAGCACAGAAAGCACATTTTCAAGCACTCCTGCCGCTCCACTGGCCCGAGAAGAACTGCAAGCCTGTATGTTTACATCTAGCAGGGACCGGAGATCATGTGAGTATAATTTATAATATAATATTCCACAACTATCACACAATGCCGTCCAGTCTCAAGCTAAGCAGAGCTTGTGTTATGAATACTAGACAACTGATAAATACTTATATATTTCTAAATACATACATATTATAGATAAATTACACCCAGACCCAAAACAAATGATCGTGCTCATCACACAAACATTTGTCCTGGGTGGGAATCGAACCCACAACCTCTGGCATAGCAGTCAGGGCCACTAACCACTAGACCAACAATTTAGTTTTAATGAGACTAATTTTCAAGCCTTTGTTAATTATTTGAGGATTTATTTTTATTTTTCATGTTACTATCACTTATGTGTCTACTACTTAGTGTAGTTAGCGCAGTATAATCAGCCTTTTAATGTTGCTACTGCTGACACTCAGGACTCCTTTCTAGAAGTTTGAATAGTCCGTAATCCACCATGTTGCCTCAGTGTGGGTACCTACAACTTAGAACCATTTAATTTTATAAGGTGATATTGCAAATTTATGCAATGTACTCAAATGTGCATTGTGCATCATTGTAAGAAACGTGAACCTTAAGTCTATAAGAATAGATGTCAATTCATCCATCACCAATTCTATGCTGTAACAATTGACTCCTAACTGTTTGGCATGTGAATAAAAGTCTAATAAGAACTTCCAACCCATTGTTGTAACACTACGTAAACATCCGCCCGATAAGTGCCATAAAACAGTGATTTTCTGAGGCCTACTCCTCCGTAACGGCTAGGTCAATTGGTTTGAAAAAAATATATGTTTATTATAGATTCATGAACAATAATATCAACATTTGATTTTTTCGTGCCATTAATACTTTTGTCAAAAAAAAATATTTAGCAATTTTGAAACTTTTCGCAACTTTTCCCTACTCCTTCGAAACGGCTTGGACCTTTAGAAACATTTTGACACATAAAAATTAGTGGTTAAATATTCTTCAAAGTGAACAGTGAAGTTACATATGTAAATCAATCAATATCTCGCAGAGAAAATGGATTTAAAGCGCTTTCCGGGCGCTGCTGGCCGCAAATAAATGCACAGATTTGCGTACTGCCGCCTAGGCGAGTGCGAGAGTTGCGTTCACATAATTTCGGCCAGATGGTTCAAGGAACTATACGCCTTAAATGTTTTAGACACGTCATTTTGCCAGGTCTGCATTGGGTAATCAAGTTATAAATTCATATTTATACTGGCCAGACGATGATGTTGTCCTGTCTTAGCTATGAACGTCTAAACAAGTAGTTGTTTTCTAATATTTTCCAATTTTCTTAATTTTTCTTTTCGTGCCTACCGTAACAAGGACATAAAAAAACTATTTTATAAAAATAAAAAGAGTGTTACAATGGGACCAACAATAAGAATAAAAATGTCATAGTCAAATAATTTTGTGGTTATAATGGTGCAGGAAAATATTGTGAGGAAACTGGCATATCCTAAAACCAAAACTTCGAAAACATATGGACATCCAACAACCCATACAAAGCCCATGTGGTGGATTACGGCTCAGGAAATGAGCTCTCCTAGAGAGGAGGTATGGATTCCAGCAGTAGAACTAGAAACATTATAAGTATGCATACAATAGGCACAACGGATCTTGAGTGCTCGGCGCTAGAGTGAGGATCGCTTTGCGCATTCCATACATTGGCGAGCCAATCGTCTTCGTTGTTAGATACATGCATCAACGCAGGGAACGCATGAGGAGTGGCGTCTATGACGCGGTGGCGCGGCGAGTCAATCACTGACACTCCCCGCCCTCGCGTCTCACTTCGCACCTCTAAAGAGACCGAATATTTGACTTCTGCGCAACCGCTCAAGATCCGTTGTGCCTACTGTAAGTACTGTAAAAGTGTAGTATTGCTATCAAAGAAAATGAATAATCCACTTTTCCTAGGCATTTCAAAACGGTAGATAAAATTATATGACATCAGACCAGTGATTAGATACTGTTTATAATTGGACATGATATATTAGATTTATCGAACTGCGTGCGATGTAAACAAAAACAGGTGCATTATTCCAAAGGCGCTGGCACGTTACATTGATGTTAACGTCATGTGTTTGCGATGCCAATGAACCAATGACGCGAGCCGCCCCGTTCCAAGATCATCGTCGTACGATAGAACGTAGTCGATGATAGATGAGGATGAGGTAGATCGTTTTGAGGCTTTTGAAGGGAATACACTTTTTTTTTTATGATGGGAAAATATCACCCCGTTCCTTCTAGCCTTCATACCGGGGCTCGAGCGCCCTTTCGGATAACCCTGGCCCCAGAAGGGAATACACTTGGTAGATATCTTTGTTTATGCCTGATAGATAAGGCAGACCGTATTGAGGCTTCTAAGGGAAGATACTAAGTATCTCTTCATATCTATCATACGTACAAGGTTCACCACACGACACGGAACATCGTGCGTGTGAAAACACATACCTACATAGGTACGAATGCGGTGAAGCCTCTGCTTGTGTAGGTCTATTAATCTGAGTTGTATATTGTTCTATTACGAAAGGTTGTAGTCACGGATTCACATTGGGCACTTATAAAACGCCAGAAGCTAGTACACAGTTCCAATCGGTCGTTTCCTGTGGAGAAGAACTGGCAAAAAACTTCAAGGCCTACTTTAAAAAAAATTGATTGTTTCAATATTAATAATAAGTGTGAAAGGCCTGTGTAGACTAGTCAACATAGTGCCAATTGCTACAGTAAAAAAAAAGTGGATCAAAATAGAAATTAAAGTACCCTACGAGTTGCAATTGCAATAAAATTTGAATATGCTTTGCACAGCATACCAAAATCCGCCCCTAACACGACCCACTGACCAAGGATTGTTTTTCCAAAATATTCGATTTAGAAATCCCAATTCAAATAAAGGTGGTTTGGAGCACCCTATCTGACTAGGCCTTTGTATGAAAAGCTACTTTCCTGGTGAGTTCGAGAAGGTAGAGACTTATCTCGGCGTAATAACAACACGGCTAGACAGGAAACGTCTTAATGACCCCAACATAGTTGGCAAAAGTCTTGACTAGACAAATAACGATCCATTCAGCAGTTCTAATAACTGTTTCCTTATCCCTAACTAAGCGATAACTCAAGTACCTAGCTCACTGATCAGTATCCTTGGCCTTATTTAGTTCAAACATTTTTCCATCTAGCCTGCATAGCAGTGCTGGATTAGGCCAGCGCGAGGCCTATAGCAACCCTCTTTTAAATTATTTTTGCACAGGCTCTGAGATAGCGATAGCCCTATAGGCAGTTGCGTTCATTGTTTTTTGATAATCCGGAGTCGATTATATTCCACTAGCTTCTGCCAGCGGCTTCGCCCATGCGGAAGTAGGTTATTCCACATAAACTTAGGACCACCGTTTTACCTCCTTAGGGGTGAAGTTTCGTAAAATCTGTTCTTAGCGGATGTCTACACCCTATGATGAACCTACCTGCCAAATTTTAAGTTTGTAGGTGTTAATCAGTGAGTGGTATTTTGTTTTTTTAAATAAAGATAGAAGATTAGGTACACTATCTTCTTTTTGTACGGGCCCCCCGATGCGCGGTGCTCGTAGTATTTGCTAGTCTTGCCTGAGTGATGACACTAATCCGGCACTGTTGCATAGGGCAAATGGGCCGGAAAGAGCAGCGGAACTGGGGCACGGCACTGCGCTGCAGTTACGTAATAACTATGCCGCATTCTTCTCTCACAGAAACAAAAATATTTAAGAAAAAAACTAGTGACTAGCCCCGGCTTCGCACGGGTGTAAATACACAATGTGTATATACACATAAACCTTCCTCGTTTCCATGAGTAGTCCGAAAGGGAAGTCCGGGAACACAAGGCAAAGAAGAAACATAGGAGCAGATTTTAGTCAGTCAAACTGTGACACCCTCCCGATACGCCCTAGAGCGGTAGAAGTCATAGGATGATTCATCTAAAAACCCTTCCTCGTTTATTGCTCTAACTATTAATAAAAACCGCATCAAGATTTGTTACGCGGTTTAGGGAGAGGTAGCTGATAAACAGACATACAATCATTGGCATATGTTGCTTTTCCGAGTTACGCGGGTCCCTAACATTTTTTGTAGTGTAGTTTTTTGTCAGTATTTTCACGTCCACTGTAGAATGTCGGGACGATAGCCTAACATGCTGGGGTTGGCCTACTCTCTCTCCTCATATATGTACTCCTATAGATGTATACAAGCGACTTTGTTTTATACTATGTAAATATACAGATATCACGACGGAAAGGCACGAGATGCATTTGCATACTCGTAACTTTGTACATGATAATTATAGTCATTAGGTACTTGTTTGTTTTACTGTAAAGTGCCCCTAACTAAACGCCGATTTATTTTTCCTTTGTTTGCACACTCAGTCTATACAACCAAAATACCTAGCTTATCAAATTTGTTTTATCTTATCATCGTATCTGAACATGTAATGCCGAGTTTATCCACGATAGATGACCACCAATATCGACGTTTTTTTTTATCAATGAACACCGGTTAATGACCTACTAATGGCGTCAATGATGCTGACGAAAGCTAAGACTTGAAAAGTCATTATGAATGTGAAGGTGAAGGTGTCCTCCGCGGTTTCACTCGCATTTTTTGTTGCAGCTCCGCTCCTATGGGTCATAGCGTGACGGTATATGACTTATAGTCTTCCTCGATAAATGGGCTATCCAACACTGAAAGAATTTTTCGATTCGATCCATTAGTTCCTGAGATTAGCGCATTCAAACAAACTCATCAGCTTTATGTTACCAGTGTTTCTTTCTGGCTTTGCGCCAACTAATAAAGCAACTCAAACCTTGCTTTTGAATTCTTAAATGACTTATAAGTTTTTCGTGTCGGGTTTAAATTTTGGAAATTTGCCCAGAGATTATTCATTGAGACAAATGTCTACGTCTCTAAAATGGGACCTAACCTAACAATTTTAAAGGATGATGGGTGCTAAGTTTAGCTAACTCCAACTCCATGCATTTCAGCTTCAACTTAGTCCAGTTGGACTAAGTTGATGCTCAAATACCTTCATAACACAGATTAGGGGCTTTACCATGACGTGTTAAAATTTCAAGCGTGCGAGCGAGACAGGGACGGAGCTATGCACCCTATATGTATAGCTCCATCCCTAACAATTCAGTTTAGATCGTCAAATGGATCGCGTTAAGAGCTCGTGGCAGGGCCTCAGATAGGTCAATATATAAGGTTACAGAATTGCTCGAAAAAATGACCCTAGAATACAAAAAGCAATTGGAGGTACACTACTGGGTTTCAGTCAGTAAAATTGTGATACTTTCTCTCGCTCCACTCAAATCAGGAGAACTTTTGACGTGTGAATCCAAAACACTGTATCTCAGAAATAGCTAATTTGCGAAAATGGCATTTAAAACTAATCTAATGAGCACTATTAAAAGCAAAACACTGTAACTCATTTACAGTGTATTGGATTTTCACGTCAATATTTGATGACTTCTCGTCTGAAAAAAAGGTAGTTCAACATATAAGAACGACGTCGCGCATTGTCATGTAGCTCCCACTTCACAATGAATGGACATTAATTTAAATAAATTGCTCGTACCTGACTCGCCCTTGCCTCGACTTTGCTATTCATTTCCAACAATGATTTGTACCGTCTAGGTGATGCGCATAACATAATACACACTTATACCCGAACAGGGTATTTCAGAGAAGTTTCCATTATTTTAATAAAAGTCAATGCAAAATATTGGCATGATTTACTTTTTTCTATTCGCCTGAAATGAATAATGAATGAATGAATTCTTTTTGCTTTTTGATATGACTAAGTTTAACAATTTGAGAAAACAAAAAAAAAAACATGCCAGCTATGAATGTATATGGCAAAAGTTTCATTCCTCTTTATTATGAAAAATTTAAGTAAAATATGAAAAAAAGGGTAAAAGAATCATTAGTTCGCAAGGGCGACCCTACTTTTAGGTATTATCATCATTATCTTGCCCTTATCTCCTAATTTGGGATCGGCTCAGCATAGTTTATTTTTCCATGCCTCTATTAATCATCAATCAGCCTGCAAACACGTCGACGTCGTCGTGACGTCTTTATACCTACAACATTTTTAGTTTATGCGAAAGCTGAATATAGTTTCTTCGGAATCAGTAACTGAATTGATTCCAATCATTTTTACACCATGTTATATTTTTTTCCCAAAAATATTTAAAAAAGGTCACAAGTTGGACAACATTGACACTAAATACAAAACAGGTCACGGCAAGTCATAGCCGGAATTAGGAGCCAGCGTACAGCTGGGCGCGGAAGCAAAACAACCCCTCAGTCGCCAGGGTGGCCCGGTAACTGTCGGTAAGTCCCCTCTTTGAGGCGTGGCTGGAAAGACCTCACGGCGTCCTTACCTTCCGCATGACGCAGGTCCTCACCGGACATGGTTCGTTCGGGAGTTTCCTGCACCGGATTCGTGCGGAAGTGACGCCCGGGTGTCGCCACTGTGCGGAATGCCCGGAGGACACGGTGGAGCACACAGTCGAGGTGTGCCCTGCTTGGGCGGAGCATCGCCATGCCCTCGTGGGGGCGATCGGCGGCGGAGACCTCTCGCGCCGGGCCTTGGTTGAGGCTATGGTCCGGAGCGAGGAGGAGTGGCAGGCGGTCGCCGACTTCTGCGAAGCAGTAATGCTTGCAAAGGAGGAGGCCGAACGCATCAGGCAACGGCGTTATCGCCGCCGCCGCCGCAACCGGGATTCTGATTCCGATTTCCGGCCACAGTAGGCGCGGGCTTGCGGACAGTGAGCAATGGGTAGCTCACTGTCCGGCTGTCCGGTAACTGTCCGGACCAAGCCCAAGTCGTCGACGGCGCGCATTGTTCCCGCGCGCCTCAAGGAGTTGTCAGCAACAGCAGTGACCCAGCCGGGTCGAAGCCTACTAGGGCCAGGGTTATCCGAAAGGGCGGTCGAGCCCCGGTATGAAGGCTAGAAGGAACGGGGTGGGTCTTTTAGTCAGTAAGAGTCTGACACTATCTCCCGCTCCGCCCAAGAGCGGGGGATGTCAATGCATGTTACCATAACTGGCTTATAACTTTGTGATTTTTCATAATACAGTTTTGAAATTTTGTACATAGGTTCTTTACATTAAAATACTAGAAAGGTGTTTCAGGTATATACGAAGTATATACTTAAAAGAAAGTTGTATAGTCGACAGTAATAATAAAAATTGCGGGGGATTCGATACATCTGGTTTTGGTAGGTCAATAAAATGGTTTATATGTATACGTACTTGATAAAATATTAAAGTTAAAAAAAGCACGGCTTTGTCCCCTAACAAGTAGTCCCAAGGCAAGGCAAGGTTCACAGTCATGTTTTCAATTAAAATAACGTTTTTCAAGCGCTACAAGAAACACTACTTGTCCGAGTTGGAGACAGTCTTGTTGCCTCTAATTTATTTATTTAATCTTTATGTAACACAAAAGTACAAAGGCGGATTTAAGCATTCTCTATCAGTCAACATGGGGTGGTGAAGAGACAATATGGTAGTTGCATAAAAAAGAAAACTATTATTTAAAAAAAAAACTAAAAATCTAAAAAAGCGCTTTGTTCCATATTTTTCGTAAATCGAACACCCCACGTAATTCACAATAATATTAATATTTTATACCTATATTGAAAATTAATTGACACTTTTTAGTTTGATATGCTATGAAGCGTGTTTTTTAGTTTTTTTTAAACTATATTTATTTTTCACTTTTTAGTGAATAGCCACCGAATGGGTGGCTATTCACTAAAAAATGTATGTATTTTGTATACAATAGGTATATAAAGTATTTTATACATTTGACCTTGGGGTCAAAGTCATTGACCTTGAGGTTAAGGTCTGGCCCTTGGGTGTCTCAAGCGTTTCCCAACATTTTATACATTTGACCTTTGGGTCAAGTTCATAAACCTTGGGATCATTGACCTTGAGGTCAAAGTCATTGCGTTTGGGTGTCCCAGGCAATTCCCAACATTTTATACATTGACCTTGAAGTAAAGGTCATTGCCCTTGAGGTCAAGGTCATAGGATAAAGGATTATTGTATTGTCATCAGTCTTTGATGGGTATGCAAAGTTTAAAGAAAAGTTGGTCAAAATCGAGCTCAAAGGCGTTGATTACAAACAAACAAACATACAGGTGAAGCTAATAAAAGCATGTTAAAAAGGGGAAAATGAACCGGTCAAGTGCGAGTCTTACTTGCGCACGGAGGGTTCCGTACCGTTCGTAGCAAAAAACGGCAAAAAGTCACGTGCAATGCTTACAGACATTGCTATCTCGTTGTCACGCGTAAATTGGTGCCCATTCAAAGCCTAAATGACAAGTACCGGTCACGGTTTTCTGTCTCTGTGTGTATCTGCTGTAGTTTCTGTTCATTCTCTTTTAAAATATTAATCAATATTGATTGTCTACAGTTTTTCTGGCGGCGGAGGAACCTCATGGTGAAACCGCTGTTGAAGGAAGCTGGTATCGGCGGCATCATTCTGGAGAACCCATTCTACGGACTACGCAAGCCGACTGATCAAGTGTAGGTACTTCATCACTTAACCAGTAAGGCACTCTGCCTTTAGGTTAATTTTTCGAAAGAGTCACCGCAGGCCTTGGAACGGAAAGGCCAACTGAAGGAACACGGTTGTGTTTCAGTCAGCAAAAAGTCTGACACTGCTTTCGCTCCACTCAGAGCAAGAAGAGTCATTTGATGATTTCCTACTAAAAAAAAGGCTAACAGGGTCATGGGTCATCAAAGGTTAACTAACAGCCTAAAAGGTCATGGTCAGGGTCATGGTCTTTCTCGAATTTTGCTTTTGTATGAAATCCTTTGGAATTATAATTTTATTGACACGTTCGTAACACCAAATTCGTAAATCGCTCTTTCAAAAAAAACTTTACAATTTGCCTGTAACTATCAGTCTTCCAGTCCGATTATAATTTAGGTGTCTTCAATGATTATTTTAGGTGTATAGGCTTTTAATAATCTAGTTCGCTTCACCATCAATGATTGCATCACCGCTTACCATCAGATGGGAACAGTCAAAAACTTTTTTCCCCACAGTAGGAATAACTCCAGTATCGTGGGTGCGTTTATAAACATGTAATCGCACATACACATGACAACCAGATCTATAGGCCATACAAATAACAAAAAAAAATTAACCATTTCTGACAATAATCGACTTTCGCTGAGATGAGAAAAATGACTTTTCGATTCTCACCATAAATACAATGGTATCAGCAATAATGTTATGTCTATCTCGTCGATCACATTATCAGGGTTACGTAAGCTAGCTGGAACGAGCACGACCTAAATACGTGTTTCGACACAACTTGTTCACGAAAAACGCACGTTAGTATATTTAAAGCGCCTCGTCAAGTATGTGTTTATCGCTCTAGTGTGGAGCGATAAAGAATTCGTAATGAAAACATAGAAATTGTAATTAAGTACCTATTTCTGTTAAGACTCAATCAGAGTGTCCACTGGATTGTGTCTAATGCCAATGCTCAAACAAAATTTCCTGATTTTAAACTAACCAATTTTTTAGCATTCTAAAGCACAGCTCTATTCATTCATTCAGTTTCAGTAACTTGACCCAAAAACCCGTCTGATTATAATGTAAGTGTATTCAAGGCTAGAGAGAATAGGCTCATAATAAACTAACGTGCTTTCATTATCAATGATTGCTTCACTGCTTCTCATAAAAAACATGACAAAAAAGTCATTGTTATTATTATAAGTCTAGAAACCTTATGTAGTTTTACAACTATTCCTTTTTTAACCAGTCGTTCGTCCCTGCACAACGTGTCGGATATCTTCGTGATGGGCGGGTGCCTGATCCTGGAGTCGCTGGTGCTGTTCCACTGGTGCGAGCGTAACGGACTGGGCCCGCTCGGCGTCACCGGCCTCTCTATGGGCGGACATGTTAGTATAATAATAATAATTCTTTATTTCAGGCTACTAAAAGACACTATACGTAGAAAAATATAATTAACTTTACAACTGATCTACTTATTAATCACCACTTCAGACCACATTAATTTGTTAATTAACACACTTAGTGTCGGATATCTTCGTGCGCAATCTGTGCCCCCAAATAATGGAAATTCATACATAGAAAACCGTCTTTTTGTGACTTAAATCTTCTAATAATAAATCGTGTCATAGAGTTTGTTATCAAATTCCTTCAAAACAGCTTGACCGATTTTTATGAATGTTTTTGTATATATTTGATAGGTCTGAGAATAGGTTGTAGGCTATTTTTACAGAACATTTGCTGGGTCAGCTAGATAAATGATGTTATAGCTAAATCAGTAACAAAAGTAAAACATACTATGACATTGAGAAGAGAAATCAGTTGTCACGTTTCAATGTCCTCAATCATTTGCATCGATAGAATTATTAGCTATGGTAATGAGTTAATTCTAAAACTGTTCGACAGATGGCGTCACTGGCAGCTACAAACTGGCCGAAGCCTCTGGTACTAGTCCCGTGCCTCTCTTGGTCCACAGCCTCAGCAGTCTTCTTACAGGTATGTTTATACATATATTGGGCTATACTAACTTAGCTCAAAAAATCATAACTCTACTTTTTTGTGACCACAATTTTGAACTCTATAGCTAGCCGTTGTAAGGTACAATATCTAATGGTTTTGCTGACTTTTTATTCTACAAGTAATCCTTAAATTCCAGGGTGTAATGTAGCCTGGCGTGCAATGCACTGGGACTTGCAAGAGGACTAGTACCTAATGATACTACTTGTGTCACTACTCCATTATTTTTGTTACTTATATCAATTTTAAACCCTATGTCAATCTTTTAACTTATCTTGGAATTCTAGGGTGTTATGTCGCATTCAATAAACTGGGACTTGCTAGAGGACCAGTACCTATCCGACGGTGAGTATAGGGAGAAACTGTCCAAAATGGTGACCATCGTGGACGAAGCCTTCCTCGCCGGTAAGAAGTTCGCGCGCACCTACTCGCAGACCATGGAGATGCCGACCACAGACAAAACAGATCAACAGACCGACAGTGAAACGAAAAATAAATTGGACATAACTTACAAGGAACACGACAAAAACAGCGAGGAACCCTCGCAAGACATCGTCGACGTAAATAGAAACATATTAGAATTAAATAACGAAGTGCCTAAAAATATCGTGAAGTCTGAAACTTTAGCTCAAATCGAGAACTTGCGCGCTGAGTTGAACAGGTTGTTAGGCGAGAAAAAAATTAGTGCCGAGTTGTACAAAAAGCTGATGTCCAACGAGAAGTTTGCGCTGGAGCTTGAAGACATCGAGGATATCAACCAGCTCAGTGAGCAGAAGATCAAGGAAGTATTACTTAAATGTAAAGTTGGTGAGTCTGCATTTGTCTATCATAATGTTGGATGGCAAACTAAGAGAGAACGCGAACGATACTTCCGGAAAAAGGTGAAGGGAAAAAAAAAATTAGGGTGAATTTCACTATTGAAATTGAACATGATCAGTACTTTTATAAGAGCCACGGTGGCCACGGGTTCAGTCCCAGCCAGGAGCATTACTTTGTCTAATTTACTTCATCATAACTGCTTTCAAAATGCTGAAGGAAAAACATCGTGAGGAAACCGACATGTCCTAGAACCAAAAATTCAAAGTCATGTGACATCCACCAACCCGCACTAGGCGCGCGTGGTGGATTACGGCCCATTCCCTCTCCTAGAGAGGAGCAGTGGAATCATTTTAAGGTTGAGTATGAAACACAATTAAACCACGTTTAAAAACTGCGTGGCGATATTCTACAATCGTGATTATACTGTCAATTCTTGAATTCGGTCCAAGGTGAAATTTGTTCTAACCCTAAAGTGCTAGCAGAGTGAGCAATTTGCCGCCGCACGCGACTCGCAGGTAGAAGTCCATTCCTACCGCGGTTGTCTGCGAACTAAATGCAATGCAAATAGGTTCAGAACTAGCTACTGGGCTATGTTTCTTGCGGTTTTAAAAATTATAACCTTTTTTTCTGAGGGCGTCAAAATGTTCTAGCGCGAGCACTTCGGGGTAGTACGCGATACTATCCCGAAAAACATCTTTTATGAAAAGCTTACTGGTAAAACAGTCTTGAGCGTTCTCTCTAAAAAATTTCGCATCTGCAACTACAGTATGCCAATAAAGCAAGTATATACACAAATTGCACAATTACATACATATACAACATGTAACATAATAAACGCACATGCTATTAGTAGTATGTTGAGGATCGGCTTATGTTATATTTTTTCTATATTTAGATTAAAAAATAATAAAATTCTAAGATTAAATTCTTGATAACTCTTGAATGCGTCACTTGAGTTTTTGTGCGCGCGTCCCCAATACCGTTGCGCTGCACCTATGTATGTAGTGCCCAATTTAGTGCGGCGATGCCTATATTATTTACTTACCATTAGGAATTGCCCTGTGCTATAAGACCGCCTATTGTACACTTATTTTTAATAATGTTTGTCCTGTATTTTTTGTTCATGTGGTGTACAATAAAGAATATAATAAATAAATAAAAACCAGGCTTGGAAGGCCTCTCACGAGATGGACCGACGACGTAGGGAGGGTCGAATCCGAAAGGTTACAAAGCCGGTAGTTATGGCGACACTTGAGGAAGGCCTACGTCCAACAGTGGATCTCTTTAGGCTGAAATGATGATGATAATAACTAATTTCATAAAATAAACACTATGTGTAACTGCATTTAAGTAAAATTTCGCTGCTTCAATTATGATTTTAACTTATTTTTCAAATTGGAATGCATTTGGGTGTGCATTGTTCCAGTTACATGTTGTATAATTATATGTTATCTTTAAACCTTACGAGATTTTCATGCAATACTTTATTGGATCATTTGTATATGCGCGAATGGAGCATCCATCGTTACAGGTAAGTTTACAGACAATACTAAAAACTGCAACTGGTAAAATTATGGTGAGTTAACAAATCAGACATCGTCTTCATCTTCTTTGCTGGTTCCATCTAGTCACCCCACTTCTGCTATGAATCAAAGCTGGTAGATGATTTCTATTACTTTAGTTTAAAGAAAACTGCACAATTAAATCATTCGGGACGTTTTCCTTTTTCTCACATTTATTTTAAGGTTATTATTAAAATACAGTGTAATATTCAAGGGCCATAAAAAAGATATTTTTTTTTATATTTTATTTCAGATATAGTCCATAATGTACACAAAATTAAAATCAATTCAAAATTAAACTTTAAAAAAATTGACATTATAACTACACACAATGTCATAGATACGATTAAGTAATAATTATGTTCTCAATTTATTTATTTTTTAAATTTTGTGACAGAGTGGACTATTTACGCCTCTGTCACATTTACGATCGGTTGTCGACACGCTTTTTCTAACGATAATTACCGCAATATTAACATGTCAAATAGTCAAGCTTGCTGATGGCATAACATTCAATAGCCAAACATAGCAGCGCTTGACAATTTGTCATAATTTAACGATAATTTTCTTTAAAGAAAACCGGGGTTAGTCTAGGAACACATACACATAATTAGTTTATTTTATTTTTAGAGTATTCTTAGTTTATTTTCTTTTTTTTTAGTACCTTAAAAAGCTTCATAAATTTCACTTGCTTTTTCTGACGGTCGCGAAGTACACTTCGTAAACGGGACCTACCAAAAGCAGACATAGATATTTATTTATTCAGGAAATAATTTCAGGTGAGCTACTATTGTACAAGGTGTAATAAAAAAAAAACTGTAAACCTGAAAATTTAAAAAGAAACATCTCTACATAATAAATAGTACAAAACAATTAGCTTTCTGTTTGCTTCTCCGCTACTCCTCCTAAACCACGCTTCAGATTGTGATGCAGTTTTCACTATTATAAAGCGCAATAAACGAAGAAGATTTGAGTGTATAGTTTTCACCTGGGCAATGCCACTAGTTAAAAATAAATCAGTTGTTGACAGCGACATTGTGTCGAGTTTTACGAACATTAGATTAGTGACGCGGTATGAAAATACTTGTATGGAGCGGCAGTTTCTTTTTACGCTATTTCAAGTGTGGTTCCATAGTAAAAGTTGTAAGTAATAATGTTCGTGAGAACTCCTTTTCAGGTTTTCAGTTAAGCATTACAATAACCCCTTGTATAAATCAAGTTAACTTCACGAAACCGCAGTGTGCACTCTTATAAACAATATTTAATGAATTTAAACTTTAGGTACAAATTCATAGGCACACTATTCAAACACATAGGCACACTTTACATATAGGCAGGCAAAGTTAATACCACAAGGCAGGAGAATATAAAGATCGATGTCTTCAAAGCTATTCATAAACTTACTCATATAACCAGCATCTAAAAACACCAATTCTTTCTTACAGCTGATCTACAAGACCTACTACTATCAATACAAAAACAGGCTGACGAGGAATCAACAAACAAACACACAGAACAATGTAGCAACGAAAATCAGATCGTGCTAGAGAGGCCTTACAAACCGCAAATAGAAAGGTCGACGGTTAACAAAGAACTACTAAAAATCGTGGAACCAAAAAAAGAAATCATTAAAAAACCGGAGAAGTCATGGAACTTAACGGAATTCACGTCAGATCTTTGGGAGAACCTGCCCTTCCTGAGAACGACTGGGAAAACTGGGAAGAAGATAGATATAACTAAAATACACTGGAGAGACAGAGAAACGCTACAGTTCATGAGAGGGATCATGGATGAATGCACGCATCTCAGCAATTTCTCTGTACCGTTTGACACATCTTTAATTATTGGTAAGTTGTGGTGATTCTCATGTCATATAGTTATTTGGTACTAACTTTTACCCACGGCTTCGTGCGCCTACATAAAATACCACCTATGTCACTCAGGAATAAAGCAGACGTCTATCTGTGAAAAAAATTTAGCAATCGGACCAGTACTTTCAGAGATTACCTCCTACAAAACAAAAAAACAAACTTTATGATATTAGTGTAAATATTTTCATTTCAATAAAGTTCACAAGATATACGTGAGATACACTAAGGTACTGTTGACATGATTTCTTTACATGTAACATTTATATACTCTTAATAATACGGTTATTATAGAAAGTCATTAGGTCTATCGTTTAAAATATAAATTTCCCGTAATGTATAACACTTTTATTTATTTATTTAAACTTCATGTACAGTAGTGGTACATAGGCGGACTTAATGCAACAAGGCATTCTTTCCCAGTCAACCTTTGCGTTAAAAAGACGTCACTGTGGTAGGTTTGCACAATAAACAAATAACAAATATTTGAAACGGAAAAAAAGTTATTTATATATAATATATAATAAAATACATATATATGTTAAAATAATAAACTAATAAATACTGTGAAAAATATAAAATCTTAAAGAGAACTTAAAAACAATTCTGACGATGAACAAACTAAGGTTGAGAGGACTTCAAGTAGTAGTTCCGAATTTTACGTTTGAAGGAAAATTTACTTTCGGTCTTTTTTTATGTATAGGGGAACTTTTATTACGAGTCGGCGCGCCGTATTGAAAAAAGTTGGTGTAATGTAATGCGGCTACCATAAAGGGTGTAAGTGACAGGTCTCAGCAAAAAAAAAAAAGTATCGGCTTTACCATACAAAATCATAAACTTGATTGGACAATTTGTATGAAGAGGCCGATTTTTTTTCGTTTCCTGAAAAAATATTTATGGAAGGTTGTTCAGTTTCGTCTACTAAGCAAGGCCTTAAAGTTTGCGGAGATCTGTCCCTTACACCCTGTATATTCTCAAATTTTTATAACAATATTGATTTAGTCGAAAAGGGAAAATTGTCTGTGTGAGTGTATTGTGGGCACGTGGCACGTGTTGGCACCTCGCTAGTCTTATTACACGTGCATATATACATGTTAAGACTCGTAAGCCTAGATCTGACTATTTATAAGTATAGTATTTTAATAAAATGTTGTAGTCGTACCTGTAACTTTACAGGTTGTGATCGTAATCTTTGGCTTCCTTCCAGGGGATGAATATATTCTATAAATACAAATATAACAAAAATACTGATAATATCAAAAAAGCATAAGTTGCATACATTTATGAACTGATGACAACGAAACAAATATATATGTATCGCCTAAAGATAGATGTTCTGGGTCTAGCTGTCTTGTGAGTTTACATGTTTGTGAACGCACCCAAGATACAGGAGTAATTCCTAGTGTGGGACACCGTTTCTTAAATAGAAAAATTCTTAAATTAGTAACTTGTATGTAGTCCCCTAACTACAGTATTTACAATATTTACTACAAATCTCTTGCTGCAATTTTTTTTTACCACCTGCTCGATAATGCCCTTTTATATGTCATACTACCATCACCTAAAGCAAGTTATTCTGCCCCTAGGAAGATAACTAAGGAATAATGAGATTTGAATTTGGAACGTCAAAAACCGTCAACATTAAGTGAATTATTTACGTGCAGTGCATCAAACAAGTTTATTCAAAATTCAAATTGGCCACTAACATAAAAAAAAATCGGAATAAAACGTGGCCGTGGTTACTGACGGGTTTCTAAAAAAAAGTAATGAAAGAGCCGGACGTTATAAATAATTAAAACTATAGAATCTTGAAGTAGAGAATTTTACTTGTTTCAAATCTCAAAACTTGTTGATTTAACTTATAAATAATACTTATATTTCATTCCGCCCGTGACTTAAAGACACTGCGTGATCCCCTAGTCACATAATCTATTATATTTGTACCCATCACGCAACACTGACTCCATCCTGTAGTATTCTAAATTAATCACAAAAAGCGAAGCACCATACTAAGTTATATTTATAACAAGATAATATTTTGGCAACAACACGACATTATTCGCATTGTGATTGCACTTGTATCATGTGCATGTATGATCAATTTTTCAAATGTTATACCCACAACGATGGGACTACAGAATGTATCTAATTTAATATGGAGAAGCAAGACATTATTAGAAGTGGATGTGGAGTATAGTGTTATCTTTTCATTGCATTATTTTATTAGTTTAGTCTATTAATGACAGATTTGCGCAATGACTACATAGTCTACAATTGACAGATTCTCGGAATGTACAATTCTTTAAATGACAGATTCTACAAATGACTGTTTCTACAAATGACAGATTTTTATACACGATACACGCTAGGGACATCCTGACAAGTTTGTCTGCAAAGTTATACCTGTCAGGTATACGCTAGCGAGTTTGGCTACCTTAACACATTTCTAGAATCTGTCAATTATAGACTACCTACGTAGTCATTTCTCGAATCTGTCATTCCTAGACTAAAACATACAGCTATTACGAGTAAATACATTTATATTTATTTTAATAAAGCTTTTACTTACAACAAATGATTAGGTAATTCAAACAGTTTGATACATTACACAGAATAAATACCTACAATACATGCACAGCCAAAAAACTAAATTAATGTTTTTCTAGAAATCGATACCGACCGGAATTTTTGATGCACTTGCCAAGAATGGTTTCGCCTACGTAAACGTAAAAAAATGTGCCAAACGTACTCCCGGGATAAAATTAACTTATGTATCTACTATTCCAGGATACTTATGGTCTACCCGTATGCCAGTATAATCCATATCTAGACACAAATAGAATTACTTTCGTATCTCTATACACCACTAAATTTTGATAGTTTTAATCCCGTGGAGGGTCGATCTGGTACATGAAACTATCGATTTGTAAAGATCAAATAAAAAAATAGAATACCTTTTTTTTAAATTCGTATTAATTTACGCATGTACGAAATTAGTTTCTTTAAGGAAACGTCAGCTGAGCGAGTCCAATGACCTATAGGAAGTTTACGACTATTACCTACAGGTCATTGGACTCGCTCGAAGCTTAAACGCTTCGCTCGTGCGGAAACTAGCACATGATTTAGGAAAAAGTTAAAAGGCGGCAGGCTAAAGAACAGTACCTAGTGCTTGTCCCACAAAATTATAGAGGTTACTATGCCTGTAGTCATGAGGGCTCAACACCCACTTCTCGTGGGTGCTGAAACCCTGACCACCTACATAGTCGGCGCCCCTGTGTCGCTGCCATTATACCAAAGTAACATGCCTTGTATTTTACAGCGGTATGTGCAAAGCACGACGCATATGTTCCTCGCGACGACGTCGGCACGCTGGAGGAGATCTGGCCGGGTGCGGAGGTGCGCTACGTGGACGCGGGCCACGTGTCCGCTTACATTCTGCACCAGTCACTGTTCAGGTAAGAGTCCTCATCATAAACGAGCAGTATATATAGTATCTGCTGGGCAGTGGCGGATTAAGCCAGCGCGGGGCCTGTAGCGAATTTGACCAAGGGACCACTGTTTAGACTTTTTTTATAAGTAAAACCAAGGTCAAGCCGGGTCTTAACAGGTTCTTTTAAGGTCCCTACTAATCAAATTGCAACTGCATATTTTATGCATATGTGACAATTACAATGGACATCAAAACCCTGTGTTTTTAAGATTGATGAATACTGGAAAAAATCTAAAAGATCTTCTATTCTGTAGAGTTTTACTTGAAAGAAAGTCTGTAGTAAATTGACTATCACATCCAAAAAATCAGCAATATTTGGATTTCATGAAATATTTATACTTTGACAATTTTACTTTCGTATGCGGGATCCTCGAACACCTGGGGCCCCCAAATGCGCAGGCCCTGTAGCATTTGCTACTCTTGCTACAAGGCTAATCCGCCACTGCTGCTGGGTCTCAGGTCTTCTATCTGTGAGAATAGTCTACCACTTTTAGGATGCAATACCGAGGAAAACTGTTAGCTGTTTGACGCTGGTCAGATTAACAAACATGGATTTTTGCACGTTGACAACGCGTAACGAGTTCTGGGCAGGTTGTCATAATTTTTGTGCGAACCGGTAAGATAACGTGTTTTCAAAATTGGACCTGATTTGTTTGGCGTACGTTCAGTTACTGCACACTTAGATCAAAGTTTCACGTTTGCATGTAATGCCTGCCACACCCGATCCAGTTGACTGTCAAGTTTGCAGCGCGCTTGATGCGGCGTCTGGTGAACTTGACGGTGTGTGACTATCCTATTGCCCGTTTAAACGGTTAAGCATGCATGACGCTAATCGGTTGTAAACTTGACGGTAAACAGGGTCGTGTGGGGCTGGCGTTAAACAATAAGCTTGACTTGCTACATGCTGTACATCTATTGTATTGACGTCAATGTCATTGCGTTCCTCGTTTGGATTGACGTGACGAAACTGATTACCATGTCAACGTTAGCTATATTTTTATTCGCTAGAACATGGCGTCTAAACTGTTTGATCACTTGCTTGGCGTCTGTTACATCTGAAAAAAGACTGTAGCCATAACTTAGTGAGATAAGTCCCCTCCAGTCAAGTTACGATCATTTTGTTTTGATTTCCTTGCGCTGAACGCCTCGAGTCGGCCACGCCTCCGATTCCTTTGTTCCGACCATGTGACTAAGCGTTGAGATGACGTCAGAACAAAGGAATTGGAGGCGTGGCCAAGTCAAGGTTTTCGACGCTAGAGAATCGAAACGAAACGGTCGTAAGTTGGCTAGGCCTGAAGGATATAATTCTTAATCTGTATTCTTTTTCTACAGAGCCTGCATCAAAGAAGCGTTCGAGCGGTCGAAGAAGCGGTGGCAGGACGGCGCTCACATCCAATGATAATAGCTTTTATTATAGTACTTTACGACGTTCCTTGACATGTAAGATACTCAGATAAGCTCAAAGGTTAAAAAACGTCTGTCGTTTAAAGACGAGCCATTAGCTTAGGTGGCTACCCTCTGTAGAAACTAAAGGCCCAGGTCATATTGACCTGGGGTAGTTAAAGGGGGCTATATGCTATACATCCCATGTGCCAATCCCCCGTAGATACATTCTGTTATATTTTGTCATGCTTTACCCAAAGTATTACACAAACTTGTGCAATAAACGAATTCTAAATACAAAATGTATTTAGCGTTTAGTATGTTTTCTGTTATCAACCTTTTTATAAATAAAATAGAAATTAAAATATGCCATTTTCTAAAAATGACAGTGCCATTATCGTATGTGTTTAGCACAAAAAAGAGTGAGCCTTTGAAAACTCTCGTCACATCTAAACTTTTATTTGAAGTTGTAGTAGTAGTAATAAATCTTCGAACATTCGAAACATTTGGGTAACGAACGAATAATATGCGATACATATTATGAAGTTTTTCGCCTTATTGGCTGAGTAGTAGCAAGTGCAACTGTCAAACGTTATATCATGGATTCGATTCCTAGGTTTCACAGGCAGTTTGCGTGGTTTTTGAACGCCACATATTATGGCTGTAAGTCAAACGAAAGGACCCTTATAAATATAAATTATTAATAATTAAACCAACTATGATAGTAAACGCTCAGACAATAATTCGTGTTTGTGCTGTTGATCGTTGAAGAGTTCCTCTATCTGGAGCTGTATGATGTCGATCCAAGACATGTTTCTTATAAAAATGCATTGTCGTCGAAACTGAACCAACATGTGAAAATTTCTCAATAAGATAAAAGGAAATGAGTTAAGGCTTATAGTCCCTTGAACCATCTGGCCAAAATTATGTGGACGCACCTCTCGCACCCGCCTAGGCAGCAGTACGCAAATCTGTGCATTTATTTGCGGCCAGCAGTGCCCGGAAAGCGCTTTAAATCCATTTTCTTTGCAAAATATTGTTGGATTTACATATGCAATGTTCATTTTGAAGAATATTTAACCACCAATTTTTGTGTGTAAAAATATTTCTAAAGATCCAAGCCGTTTCGAAGAAGTAGGGAAAAGTTGCGAAATTGTTAAATATTTTTTTTTAGACAAAAGTATTAATAGCACGAAACAATCAAATGTTGATAATGTTGTTCATGAATCTATAATAAACATATATTTTTTTCAAACCTATTAAGCTGGCCGTTACCGAGGAGTAGGCTTCAGAAAGTCACTGTTTTATGGCACTTTTCGGACGCTTGGGCCTTAAATAAAAGCTTATAGTTCTGTAATAATAAAAATCATCTTAAAGTTGGGCCTTTCGTTGACACCGTGGCGTTCAAAAGGTAGACATAGGGTTGCCAACTGTTATTAAATAAAAATAACGTACATATAGAAAAAAAAGAGTATTTTTTTAATCTGTTTCTTCTCTGTTTATGTGCTTCTACATATCCTTACATTTTTAATGTTTCACATAGAAGCATCGCTAATAGTTCAGTATTTTTTTGCGATCCCACCTTATGGTAAGCAGTGGTGCAATGGTTGATGAGGCGTACTAGTTTATTAAGAGCCTATTCACTCTAACCTTGAAGACACCAATTATATTAGTGTTTCTATTTACGCTTCACTAACATTGAATATAGACTATTTTCATATACTTTACTATTATATAAAAGTATAAAGTATAATTACCAAATATTAAGTGAGATACGTTGGCAACTCTAGGTAGATGTAATTATTATTATTTGCAAACTGGATTTGTATATTAGGCGCCTTAAGGCCCTGATCGACGGGCGAATAAAACCTCGATCTTATGGCTCGTCAGTAAAGCTCGCCGGTGTATCATTGCAGTACCGCGGTTTTGTGCCTTTTAAGCTCGGCTCGCGCCTCGTCAAGATTTTAAAACAGCGGCCTTGGTTCGTAAGTCGATCACCCACTTTAGATTCCCTTTGGGATCAAAGGCGCTATGTTGAAACATATCTCAGCTTTATAAATTATATTAGATAAAAAGTACAAAGTTGTTTTTCGAGTGCGTATTTGTTTATAATGTAATTTCCAGTTCTGCACTGCTTTTAGAGTTATTTATTGTAGAAGACTCTCGATGTATATAAGAAGAAATTTTATATTTCTCTATTGAGACTGTAAAGTGTAAATTTTATTTTTATAAATAAATGTTTTTTTTATTAAGTTTTGTTTTTTACATCTTACACGAAAAAATAAAGAGCTTTGTGGACCTTTTTTGTATCACTATACCCGGGATGGGAAAACTTTATTTATCAACGGCCAGAAATATTGAAATGAGTCATTGCGAGCGAAGCGGAATTCTGGAGTAGTGTTATGGGTCAGCGCAGACAGAGAGGAATAATTCTCGCGCGGTCTCTGGCATTTTCTGACGGATGGCGTATATCGAAGATACGCTTCAGCGAGCGAGCACTTTTGGTCAGGTTCAAGCTAATATGCACTTAATTTCAATAAGTTTAAAGTTGATTTTGGTGTGTTTGATAAAATCCTTTCCGCTTCGCTCCTTTCTGTCTGCGCTGACCCTTATGGAGCTGAGTACCACGCGTAACCTGTACCCCTAGCCAAGTTGCTAATCTGCAATCGGTAACGCTAGTAGACAGTTTCAGATGTACGGGAATGACGTCATCTCAACGCTCAGTCACGTGGTCAGAACAAAAGAATTGGCGGCGCGGCCAACTTGAAGCGTTCGGCGCAAGCGAAACAGTTGTAACTTGGCTAGGGGGCCTAATGGCGGTTACGTCACATATCAGCGAGTGCAATTCGCTTCGACTTTGTCACTGTGTGTTGACTCTGAGCAGTAGTACTGCAGTATGCGGTCCCATACTGCAGTACTATCGGCTCGCCGCGCGAGGAGCCGTGTCCCGCGCCCCTTTTTTTCTACGCAATAATACATTAAAGTTCTCCATCTACACGACTACATGCACACCGTTAAAGTTGAACTAGCTACACTGCGCAGGTGTTAGTCTGGTTTCTGTAAAAGGGACCCGAACACACGACACACGCGCATATCACGCGACCTGTACGATTCCAAGCGGGCGTACAAACAGACGCAGCGTCAGCCCCGAGGGTACAGTTGTGAGACGACTGTGAGCAAGTGGAATTTCGTTTTTAGTTGGGGAAGGATTTACAAAAAGTTAATACCAATAAAACAACTGAATTATACAACAAAACGCATTTATTCTGAATCATTCTTCGTTCGCAATCACACTGCAACGTAAAACTCCGAATACAAAACAAATCAGTTTAATAAAAAAAACAAAAATAATTAGATGTTACGGTGTCACAGGGTGCCTGAGTAAATATCGCTACAAATGTCGTTGATACATCATTTACATATTTAAGTGAAGTGGGACTATATAACTATATTATTATGAGATTGTGACTGAATTGAATCACATATCATCACTAAAGTTCGCATTAAACGACTATGGAATGAACGCGTGTTAGTAAACACGAAATATAACAATCCGTTTTGTGATATCACTTAACGAGGCATCCCAATCACATTTGTGTATTTAATTAAAAGGCTTACTGTTCACGGACGCGTAGCTTCATAGACGCGTATTATAATAATAATAATGATATTATAATAATAATAATGATATAATAATAATATTCCATTACTATCACACAACGTTGTATAGTCCCAAGTTAAGCAGCAGAGCTTGTGTTATGGGTACTAGACAACTGATAAACATACTTATATATTTCTAAATACATACATATTATAGATAAATTATACCCAAACACAGAACAAATGATCATGCTCATCACATAAACATTTGTCCTGGGTGGGAATCGAACCCACGACCTGCGGCATAGCAGTCAGGGCCACTAACCACTAGACCAACAGGCCAGTCAAGCAAGTATTCGCCATTATACGCTTGGTCTACGCCTGCGTGAAGCTTACATATAAAACTATGAAACTGTCGAAGAAGTGGGAACTTCGTACTGTCTTGTCGTTGCCGCTTCGTCGACAGAGTTTAAGTGACGAATACGCGTATATAAAGCTACGCGTCCATGGAAAGTAGGCCTAAGACAGACTATACGACAAGTAAAAACTTTATCAAGGCGAAGCTATACAAAATCGTAATCGTTCGGATAAGATCGGCCGACTCGAGCCGTTACCCGAACGAACGTTACATAGCCGAGCGTGACGGGTCAGTCTCATTTAATACTCACAAAATAGTGAAGTGCTCAGCGCGCCTAAGGAAATTACTAGATTAAAATGGTGGATGTTGTCTGAAATTGACGTGCCTAGGAATAAATTCGAATTATTTCAGTACCCTGAATCCAAACATCGTCATATCAAAGATCATCTATATTTCTAAATCATATCGTCCAGACACTTCCAGGAGTTACTTGTATAGACGTTAAATGTCGCAAAGGCACGTCATTTCACAATAGATACTCGAAAAAACAGACAGTTCGAATTAAAATTTTAAAAACAATAAACTGTAATTTTAATTTGTACAATAAAATACTCTGAACAAAACGATAAAGAAGCTTGGTGATTATATTTATTTTTATTGTGATATTTTCTCACAAATAAGAACCGTTTTCGGCCTCAAAGTCCCCTTTCTAATATACCCGGGTATCATACAATGTTATACATATTATATAGTAAGGCGCGTTGCCATAAAATATATAAGGGTACCTACTTACTAGCGTTCATCGCATTAATATTACTGAGGCCACCATACATATTAGGATTACTTTTGATCGGGAGAAGGTTTTACTACAGACTAGCTACAGGTAGTACTTTTATCCTTCTTGTAATTTTATTTGAAGGAAAATAGGAAAGGGCATAAATGGTACGGATTTAGTAAGTCCGTTGAGTAAGACCTAAGACAAGGTTAAAATATATGGCGGCTTTTAGAGATGCATCAACTTCTATTCGATATATCGAGTCTGTTGGTATAAATTCAATGGTAGTTTTATCAGTTACGTGTTCGAGGAAAAAAGGTTTTAACCTTTTTCATTCCTTCGAAAATACTTATAAGAAAATGCCCATAGCTTCCATCTAGTCGATACATCTCTAAAACAAAAAGTATCGATACTAATGAGTTTGAAATTCCACTGTAACCTACTCGCGAGTTTCAACTGTATTTACAAAGACTAACTTGACGTGAGAAGCTATTATTTGAGCAGGAGGCTTCGGAAATCGCTGTTAGTGAGAGGCCGCTTGTCGTCGCCATTGCTGTGGCTGCCGTTGGGCTGCGAGCTGCTCGACGAGCCGTTGGCGGCGCTCGTGGAGGCTGATGCTGCGCTCGTTGAAGCCTTTTGAAGGACGCTCGGGATGAAACTGCTGAGTTGTGTTCGTCGCCTGAAAGAGTTTATAGAAATTTAAGGTTGATTTTGGCTGTTGCTTCGCTGTGGCTTAGAATAATTTGAATTAAACTGTGAAATCCTGTATCGTGTAATTAGAATTCTCCGCGAGATTTAAACGCTACGCAATCTACGTCGCACAGCACTACTCCGACTCACTGGACCCTGCATCATCATCCCGACTCTTTGGGACATCCCATCTCCTAATGTTGCACTCCCCCAGTAGCATGCCGTGACACGCTGATACAGCTTGTGGACTCCTCGTACTGTAGGCCAGGCCTGTTGGTACTCACATGCCACCTCCCGCGTCCCTCTTGGCTCGCCCCAACTGCGGCATGTCGGCCGAGCTGGACTGGCGCGGCGGCGGCGCGCTGAAGGCCACGTCCAGCTTGCGCTCCCCCAGCAGCATGCCGTGACACGCCGACACAGCTTGTGCCGCCGCTGACTCCTCCTCGTACTCTATGTACGCCAGGCCTTTTGGTTTGCCGTCTCTGTGAAGGAAATGTTTGGTTTTTGTTGCAATTATACTCCATTCGCGTTAAGATTAGACATTTAAAAAACCTTTTTTAGTGTCCATCCAACTGCCGTACGTAAGACACCGCGGTAGAGTATCGATTGTTTGTTCCATTGAAGCCGCATCGCTTCACGTCCGCGTTCGCATTCAATCGCCTATTTAGGAAACATTATGAAGATAATGTATCATCAAATAGGAATAGGACAAATAATGTAACTTTTACAAAATATAATCACTGTCCATGTCTGCCTGTTTATCAACATACTCATTCTAAACCACGCAACGGATTTTCATGCGGTTTTCAGTTCACTAATAAAAAAAAGAATAAACGAAGACAGTTCAGTTCGAAACAATTAGAAATTGAATTATTTTTGGAAAAAACTATGTTTGACATCATTTGTTTTACTGAGCATTGGTTAAAGGATTTTGAAATGTTAATTAATTATGATAATTATAATGTGGGCAGTAGTTTTAACCGAAAGTCAATGTTACGTGGGGGTTCACTAATCCTTATTAAAAATAGTATTAAATTTAAAACTCGTAAAGATATAGTTGCACTGTCCGTTGAACATAGCATAGAAGTGTCGTGTGTTGAGCTGGATAGGCATATCATAGTGTGCGTTTATAGGCCCCCTAATTATCAAAACTACTCTATTTTTGAGTCAGTCATGGAAGATGTTATGGCTAAACTTTCAACGGGTAATAAACCAGTAATTATCTGCGGAGACTTTAATGTTAATATTTTAGAAAATAATTCAGATAGCAGTAGATTATTAAATCTTTTCAAATCATTTAATTTATCAAATGTGTTTATTGAACCAACTCGAACAACGACAACTACTGCTACATGTATCGATAATGTTTTTTGTTGCTGCAAGTATTTAGAAAAAGCCATTGTAAATTATCTGCCTTCTGATCATAGCGGCCTAATGGTAACATTTGAATCCAACTTACCAATACAACAAGTGCAGATACAATTCAGACCAATAACATCCGGTAAACTAAATAAATTTAATAGCACTTTAACTAGCAGGTTGGGTGATTGGAACCTTGCAGAAAACAATGGTAATATTTTGTATAAAAATTTTTTTTCAGTAGTTCAAAAGGAGTTTAATCAGACGTTTGAGAAAAAAACTAAAACTATCTGCCCTAAGTTTAGATTTAGTGACTGGGCAACTAAAGGAATCAGAATAAGTAGGGAAAGACTTTTCGAGTTGTATGGCCTTAAACCTATTATTAACACTGAAACTTTTAATAAATATGTTGCTACTTATTCTAAAATGTTTAAAAATACTTGTAAGGCAGCTAAGGCCTTATACATTAGCAACAAAGTTAAAACAGCAGATAATAAAATAAAAACGGTTTGGAATATTATAAATAATGAAACCAACAGAAACAAAAGAAATAATAATGATTACACATTGGAGACTCATCATGGTCTTATTAGCGATAACAAACTAGTTGCAGAAGAATTTGTAAATTTCTTTACCAGTATACCAATTAAAACTACTGAAGCCCTAAATTCGTCGCCATCGCATGCTTTTGGTTTGTTACAGGCGAACGTTGCAGCCTGTTCGACTGAATTTAACTTTAAACATATAAACCCCATAACAGTAATAAAAGCTTTTAAAGAAATCAAGATTAAATTGACAGAAGATCTATGGGGTATGTCTATCAAAGTTTGTACCTCAATTATTGAGACTATAGCGCCGTACTTGGCTTTAATATTTAATTTGTGTATAGATCAAGGAGTCTTTCCAGATCTAATGAAATATAGTAAAGTGATACCACTCTTTAAATCCGGGAATAGTAGAGACACTAATAATTATAGGCCGGTGTCCGTTTTGCCGGTTCTTAGCAAGATATTTGAAAAGGTAATGTTAAATCAAATGCTTAGTCATTTTAACTCCAATAACATTCTACATGATAAACAGTATGGTTTCACCAAAGGACGTTGTACAACTGACGCGGGTGTTTCCTTACTAAAACACATTTTTAATGCGTGGGAAGAGGCACAAGATGCTATAGGCATCTTCTGCGACCTATCTAAGGCGTTTGATTGTGTAGTTCATGAAACATTGCTTCTGAAACTCAAGCATTACGGACTAGGCAATGCAGCGTTAAGCTTATTAAAATCTTATTTAAATAATAGACAGCAATTAGTGCAAATAAACGGTGTCAATTCGTCGGGATTGAATGTTGAAATGGGGGTGCCCCAAGGTTCAATTTTAGGTCCTTTTTTATTTTTAGTTTATATTAATGATTTACCCAATTTGTTGCAAAATAAACTTAATATGGTGTTGTTTGCTGACGACACTTCTTTGATTTTTAAGATAAATAGAAAGACTAACAATCTTGACAACGAAAATAGCGCCCTAATGCAGGTTCAAAACTGGTTCACTGCTAATAATCTGGTTCTAAATGGGAAAAAAACTAAATGCATAAGATTTTCCTTACCGAATGTCAAAAGTAGTGATTGTGACATTGTATTGAATAATGAAAAACTAGAATTTGTTGATAAAACGATTTTCCTGGGGATTACGCTAGACTCAAGGCTACAATGGGGTCCTCACTTAACATCTCTTGCAGGGCGGCTTAGCTCAGCTGCATATGCTGTTAGAAAAATCCGCCAATTTACGGATGTTGATACCGCTAGGCTAGTCTATTATTTATTTTTATTATTTAGTTAAACGCACACTATGCAGACAAGCATATTATAAGTTGGAGGATTATATTCAAGATAAAAATGCTTGGCTCAATGCTGGTCCAGCTCCACTACCACTAGGGCGTACTAATTAGTTGATTAGTTGGAAACTAATATTATTATTTTTTAATTTGAAAGACAATTGCATTGTATAATGTAGAAGCACTTTTTTCAAGTTTGTGAATGTGAAGCACCATGGAGCATTTTTATTAGGTTACAACTTTTTTTTTTTTTTGACATTACGAGCAAGGCAGTTGAGAGTTTGTCATGCTCACTCAAATGTCTCGCTGTTGGTGGCGCGTGTTATTGGGTCGTTCAGTTCCCTTCAAAATGGTTGAGCTAAGTGGGGCTGATGCACGCGTCATGCTCGTGAACGGGTGCCGTCAGATGGGACTGGTCATCTCTTAGCTGCCAGTGGCTTAATTCAGTTTCTATCTTTTAATTATTTTACATTTTTATTTCATTATCGACATTGTGCTCACATGATAGAAGCAACAAGTAATATGTAACCAAGCATTATATGTAACACATAATATGATTTAAAAGAGTGTCCATGGAGTTTCTTGCACGTTCTTCTCCATAGAGACCTACTCTTTGGAACGTGCAATTTAGCTTCACTTTTCTTGGACTGACCGACATTTGACTATTCAAAAGTGCCTGTAAATGGTCTATTTGAAATAAATGATTTGACTTTGACTTTGTTCACCCGTGCGAAAAGGGGGTGGTTTATAAATAATTCACTTACTTATGCGTCACAACCCTCACATCCTTCAGCTTGCCGTACTTATCGAAGACTTCAGCCAGCGCGTCCTTGGTGCAGTGTGCGAAGGGCAAGTTCTTCACGAACAGCTTGTTCTTCTCCACTTCCGTTGAGTATTTGAACGTAGGCTTGGTCTTCTTCGCTGAATAACGCGATAGGAACATCGGCCGGCCGTCTAGTGGCATCCTGTCGTGTTTTAGGGCTTCGTCTACCGCTTCCTAAAATAATATAAAAGTTATTTTACCCAGTCTTCAAAGACATTCATTATATTGTTTAGTACCCATAACACAAGCTCTGCTTAGCTTGGGACTAGACGGCGCTGTGTGATAGTTGTGGAATATGATATTATTATTATTATTATATTATTATATCTAGCCTATGATACTGTTTCACTTCTTGGTAATTCCTATGTCATAACTAAATCGTCTAAGTCGTCTCGGCACCTCCTTCGTGATCTGCCGCGACCCCGTCATGCGATTTCAGGACACCGATTGTGTTTTAAGGGCCCACCGCCCGATCGGCAGGCAGCAGACATGTCTAGTTCAGTCTTTTGGGTCACGTCAACGATCTGTTTTTTGGAGTGCAATTTAGTGTTTCGAACGAGATCCGTTAGTTTAACACCTATAGAGTATGCGAGTTAGGAAGATAGTGACTCATCGTTAACCCTCGATTTACCCCTCGACCAATTAGACCATAGTAAAATAGAAACGGAAGCAGTTTTGTCAATTTTAAAAAATGAAGTAATATTAATTGCCGATTCTGATTTAATTTTAAAATAATAAGAGAAGTAAGAATACGCCTCTATTTTGCAATTGCCCTAATGAGACACTATTTTCTTAACGCGAATGTAGTGTTTAATGTATACGCTCCATAGAACGTTGGCAAACCTCAAGTTTGGACTTTTGGATCTTAGTCCAAGATCAAGTCTGTACACTATAGTTCATTATAGGGAGAATACTATACTGTCCATTAGCTTAGATATATTCTTGTATATTTTTAACTAAAAGTCGATAAAAAAAAGAAAGCTTACAGGGGTCTTGTATTGACAATAGCAGATGGATCCGCCGAATGCTTTGATCCCCTTGCGGACCCGCAGGGAGATGATGTCGCCGTACTTTGATAACTTGTCGCGCAGACTCTGTTCGTCCACTCTGGAAGTATAAAGATAAAATAACGTTTCGTTTCAACGAGACACTGGATGTATCATATGCTGAGAAATTATGGTTTAGTTGACAGATTGTAATGGGTTTTACATCAAAATTAAGTATCAGTAAATCTATTGTGAAAATTCAAATCGCCTGATATAAAATTAGGTTTTTGATCCATTTTTTATTATTATTTGTATCAAAAAGTTACTTTATCCAAAATCCCAAAAAGAGAGAGATAAATTTCAAATTCGTTCAATATTAACCCAGCGTTCTGAATTGCGATAAAAGTGATTATATTGCGAATCCGACCAAATTTATTAGTCACAAAATATAAGGGCTATTGAGTAATAATTGGGACGTTGCGCGTTGGTCGGATTTGCGATATTATAGCTTTTTTCGCAATTTGAAACGCAGGACAAGTTAGAAACCTTTCAAATTTGGTGGAAGGGGAAACTGTCAAGTAACAGAATAAGGATGCACATACTGAAATGTGACGTCACCGCTATTAGGTTACGTGTACTCCCATCGAGTCCAAAGAGTTTCCACCACATCCCCTCTTTTCCTCATACCAATATTTGAAATGGTAATTGCTGTTTCATTTGATAACCAATATTGATGCTGTTTTCAGAAAGAGACATCTTTTTAATGCTGTTTATTGTTTAGTATAGAATAAAACTTTGATTAGGACCATGCTCACTTGAATTCTAGGTTGCTGATGAAGAGCGTGCAGGCATCCCGCGTGCCCAGTCGGTGTGGACTCGCACTGTCTGTGCGCTGACGTTTGCTTTCACCAACTGTAAACGAGAGTTTCAATAAATATATGGGGCTTGAGCCCAGAATAAAGACCCGTTTATGACCCCCATTCCTCAAAAGGAAAAATACGGAACCCTTACAGGATCACTTTGTTGCTCGTCTGTCTGTCCGACAAGACCCTTTATTTCAGGAACGCGTGAAGGTATCGAATTGAATTTATAACCATATACGGGCAATGCTTCAGTTATTGGCCCCTATACAGTTATTGGCCATTTCAACTTTGGCGGCCCAAAATAAGCAATGCATACCAGAATAGTAGATTCACCACTGCATAAATCAGTAAACAGTTTTGTATGTACTTTCTGGTAAGTAATTATTTATTTTAGACCGTCAAAGTTGAAAAGGTCAATAACTGTGTTGGGGTCAATGACTGTAGCGTTTACCCTACTCAGGTCTGCGGTCCCTTGAAGCAGTGAAAACATCAAAATTATAAGTTGACGAAAAAAAATACGGACGTGTCGCAAAAAAAAATAAAATCAGCCCTAAGTCTGATTATATTTTTATTATTTATAGGCTCGCGCTTGACCATAATTCTCACGTGAGAACGCTTGCCCAGAAGTAACCTATTTCCTCTTGCCTGACTTTTTTTAATTCCCAGGTTGTAGCTATCAGGAAACACAGGTTTGAAAAATCGACAATCACGACAAATTAAGAAATCATCCTACCTTCAAATGATCAAAATACAACATACCTTCGTCCTCTTCATCATCATGAGACCTCTTGACTCCTCCCGCAGTATCCTCCTCTCTCTGATCGACTTCCATCTCTGTTTCCTTCTTCCGTTTCTCCTTGGATCCCTCGTCGCCTCCGTCCGACTTCCGCTTCCCTTTGCTCTTGTCTTTGGCATCGTCTTTAGTCTTTTTCTTGTCGAATTTCGACTTTTTGTTGTCTTGCTTGCCTTTCTGTTTCTTGTTGCCGATCATTTTGTCTTTCATCGCTTGATAGCTGTCGCGCCATTCTTTTGTTTTCGCCTAGGAAGGAAAGATACACTAATAAACACACACACAAAGAGTAACCATGGAGTTTCTTAGTTTCAACCAATTGGAACTATGCGCTAACTTCTGACGTTTTGTAAGTACCCATATAAGCCTATATGAAATAAAATAATTTTCAGTTTTGATTTTTTGAGTTTGAATATGATAAAGGCGAAAGTCTGTACGTCTGTATTGTGCGATTTGCTGACATCTCCTTGCCTTCGACGACTTGGGCTCGGTCCGGACGGCTACCGGACAGTCGGACGGCGAGTTACTCATTGCTCGCCGACCGCAAGCCCTCACCTATGATGGTTATTCCTAGTGTGAGGCACGTATTTAAAAAAAAAATGTTCACACAGACCTCACAGGCGTCCACGCACTCCCGCAGCGTGCTGAGCTGGCCGTGGTCGCGCTCGTAGTCCGTCCAGGCGCGCGCGATTGCCGGCGGGTAATCTTGCACGGAGCGCAGCGCTCGGCGCATCAGATCTCGAAGTTTGTTCTCAGAGGGTCGTGGAGTGCGGTTGCTTTCCAACGTTATAAGCGCCTCCCAGTATTTTGACATGGTTTTGTTGTCGCCGTACTCTATGGGAAATAGGTAAGAATTTAAACCTGAGGTCTCCAAACTTTGAAGCCTTAGGGCCAAAATAGTTTTAGACTAGTCGCAAAGTGTGCGAACTAAGTAAACATTTCGATTACTATGTATAATAGTAATATAGTATTGAGTTTGAATATGACACTATTGTATTGTACTTTGTACTATACATTTCTTATATTTAACAATAAGTGTCGCCGCACATGGACTACACGCCGCTACAAGAGGCTAGAAGCGGCGTTTTGTATCGGCGTTTAGTGACCAGTTCGGGCCGCAATAAGCAAGCAGTGGCGTTTTGTAGCGGGTGGCGGCTTCCGGCGCCAACGTGTGTCGGAGTCCATATAAAATGTATAAAACCTACGGAAAATATGCCGATGGCGGCGTTATGTGGTTGTGGCTGGTGACCCGTGTGCGGCGACCCTAAGACATTGGCTGTCACTGGCCAGATTGATGGCAAACGACTGCGGTTGCGAAGCGATGCGGTCACAAGAATTCAGAACGACGCGGCGGCTCTGTCCTACGTGCGCGCAGAGTCACCTCTTTATGTAAAACCAGTCACCGCACCCCAAGATTTTAGGCAAAGATATCAAACTAAAACTACTCACGACCGTATCGGTTTGCTTATTGCCGCACCGCACCTTCGTGCAGCTGGTCAGGTAATAGTATATCCGCCGCAATAGTATATCAATTTTTGTTCCATTCGAGCCGCATCGCTTAGCAATCGCGATCGCGTTGAATTTAATTATAAATTAAAGATTAAAATTTGACAAATCTTTTATAAATATTACCTGAAAAACTATATTAACAAAGTTTTGTGTGAACAAATGTAGCTTTAACTTACTGAATATTTCCTCGAAGATCATTTTGCCTTGCTTGGGGTCGTTCAACACTTTGTATTCGAGTCGAGCCCAGTACAGCGGTACTTCACAATCATTCGCCTCTTCGCCCCAGGCCTGTAACAATGTACGAGGAAATTTCTTCATTGGAGTTACTGGACTAAACAAAAGTCCATTCGCAAGTAAAAAAGGTGTGGTTTAAATTTTAGGCATTTAAACCACACCTTTTTTACTTAAGTTCAACCGATTTTGACTTTTATGGCGTTGGTGGTATGTCAAATGGCGGCTGTAGTAAATAGTTGGTATCATAACCACTTTTTTGTTTCATCCGTCCATATCATTCTTACGTCTAAGGAATAGAAGTCACAATCGGTTGAAACGTGATGCTACAACGTTGCCCAGCATCTCGCAACATGCCCACAAACATTTTACAACGCATTCACGTGACGCGGACATGATGTTGTACAATTTGATTGCCGCCTGCCATTACTCCTCGCTCCCATCAGAGCCCGGCGCAAGAGGTCGTTGTCCTTTAATGTATATGTGGTTCTGACATTGAGCTACTGCCTAGTCGACAGCCACAACTCGTTCATTGTAACACGTAACCCTTTGGCGAATCTGTTTGCCAGATTTTAGGGCTTCTAACTCCCCGTAAAGACATTCAACGATCGAATGAATGATCGATGATGATGATGATTTTGTCGAATGGTTATTATTGTATGTTACCTCGGCAAGTGAATCCCAAGCGAGCCTGAAGGTGCGCCGAAGCTTCTCCACGTCATCCTCGTTGTCTAACTGCGTGCGGCGTCGAGAGTACTCGAGGTAGCCCATCCAGAGAGCTTCATTTTGTTTGTACGTCTCCATGCCTTTGGATAGCGCTGTCTCAAATATTGTTTTCACCTGGAATGATACAAATATTAATAAATTTAAATTGTGGATGTAAAAATGGCGCGACGAGTGCGCGCGCGAGTGACGTGCAATATGTATAGCGGTTCATACCTCTTCACAGTTGGCCCCCTCGTGCTCGGCGCGCTGCATGCTGAGCAGCCAGAAGGTGGCGCGGCGGGGACAGCGGCGCGAGTGACGTGCAATATGTATAGCGGTTCATACCTCTTCACAGTTGGCCCCCTCGTGCTCGGCGCGCTGCATGCTGAGCAGCCAGAAGGTGGCGCGGCGGGGACAGCGGCGCGAGTGACGTGCAATATGTATAGCGGTTCATACCTCTTCACAGTTGGCCCCCTCGTGCTCGGCGCGCTGCATGCTGAGCAGCCAGAAGGTGGCGCGGCGGGGACAGCGGCGCGAGTGACGTGCAATATGTATAGCGGTTCATACCTCTTCACAGTTGGCCCCCTCGTGCTCGGCGCGCTGCATGCTGAGCAGCCAGAAGGTGGCGCGGCGGGGACAGCGGCGCGAGTGACGTGCAATATGTATAGCGGTTCATACCTCTTCACAGTTGGCCCCCTCGTGCTCGGCGCGCTGCATGCTGAGCAGCCAGAAGGTGGCGCGGCGGGGACAGCGGCGCGAGTGACGTGCAATATGTATAGCGGTTCATACCTCTTCACAGTTGGCCCCCTCGTGCTCGGCGCGCTGCATGCTGAGCAGCCAGAAGGTGGCGCGGCGGGGACAGCGGCGCGAGTGACGTGCAATATGTATAGCGGTTCATACCTCTTCACAGTTGGCCCCCTCGTGCTCGGCGCGCTGCATGCTGAGCAGCCAGAAGGTGGCGCGGCGGGGACAGCGGCGCGAGTGACGTGCAATATGTATAGCGGTTCATACCTCTTCACAGTTGGCCCCCTCGTGCTCGGCGCGCTGCATGCTGAGCAGCCAGAAGGTGGCGCGGCGGGGACAGCGGCGCGAGTGACGTGCAATATGTATAGCGGTTCATACCTCTTCACAGTTGGCCCCCTCGTGCTCGGCGCGCTGCATGCTGAGCAGCCAGAAGGTGGCGCGGCGGGGACAGCGGCGCGAGTGACGTGCAATATGTATAGCGGTTCATACCTCTTCACAGTTGGCCCCCTCGTGCTCGGCGCGCTGCATGCTGAGCAGCCAGAAGGTGGCGCGGCGGGGACAGCGGCGCGAGTGACGTGCAATATGTATAGCGGTTCATACCTCTTCACAGTTGGCCCCCTCGTGCTCGGCGCGCTGCATGCTGAGCAGCCAGAAGGTGGCGCGGCGGGGACAGCGGCGCGAGTGACGTGCAATATGTATAGCGGTTCATACCTCTTCACAGTTGGCCCCCTCGTGCTCGGCGCGCTGCATGCTGAGCAGCCAGAAGGTGGCGCGGCGGGGACAGCGGCGCGAGTGACGTGCAATATGTATAGCGGTTCATACCTCTTCACAGTTGGCCCCCTCGTGCTCGGCGCGCTGCATGCTGAGCAGCCAGAAGGTGGCGCGGCGGGGACAGCGGCGCGAGTGACGTGCAATATGTATAGCGGTTCATACCTCTTCACAGTTGGCCCCCTCGTGCTCGGCGCGCTGCATGCTGAGCAGCCAGAAGGTGGCGCGGCGGGGACAGCGGCGCGAGTGACGTGCAATATGTATAGCGGTTCATACCTCTTCACAGTTGGCCCCCTCGTGCTCGGCGCGCTGCATGCTGAGCAGCCAGAAGGTGGCGCGGCGGGGACAGCGGCGCGAGTGACGTGCAATATGTATAGCGGTTCATACCTCTTCACAGTTGGCCCCCTCGTGCTCGGCGCGCTGCATGCTGAGCAGCCAGAAGGTGGCGCGGCGGGGACAGCGGCGCGAGTGACGTGCAATATGTATAGCGGTTCATACCTCTTCACAGTTGGCCCCCTCGTGCTCGGCGCGCTGCATGCTGAGCAGCCAGAAGGTGGCGCGGCGGGGACAGCGGCGCGCGCACGCGTCCAGCACGCGCGCGTGTGTGCCGCGCGACGAGTGCAAGCGCGAGTGACGTGCAAACGCCACCAGTAAGTCATATGAGGCCTCGCAAGTGATGCACTCTGTTGTTGCGCGGTCGTACAGTACCTACGGGGAGAGAATTACCATAAATAACTATTCCGCTTGACTAGTTTAAGACCCAAAATACCTCTGAATATAACAAGAATTTGGTTTATTGCAAAAAAAAAAATCGAATTTGTTACATACTAGCTTTTGCCATCGGCTTCACCGGAGTATACAGCCTTATCTACCCTACTAAGGAAAATAATTTTATAATTGGATAAATAGTTTCATTACAAGCAAAAATACAAAACTTTCCTGATTATTATATCCTATCCACGTTAAGGAAATAGTGACTCATCGTTATCACTCAGCTTAGCGACGCCTCTTGACCAATCAGATATAGACTATGCTCAGTACAAATGGCAAAACGGTACAAATATTATTTTTAAATAAAGTATGACTTTTTCGAAGTTTGAAGAGATTTTTTGATGACTTACCCTCAATATTCCATTACCATCGCACTCAGCATATTTCTCTTCTTGAGTCAGTTCTTTCACCAGATCTATATACTCCTGGTACACTTGGCATTTCTCAACTGGATTTCTGAAAATAACAGAAGAAAAAAATACAACAGCTAACCTACCTGATTCCATTTGACAGTAATGACGTCACAACATGGCGCTAAGTCATCCTATTCATATTTGAATCGCATAGTATTAGTTCTTTTTTGTATTTATTTGTATTTTTTTTGGTGATTTTCGATGTTTTGTGTGCCATGATTAATAAATAGTTTTATTTTATTCCTCTACTCACTCTAAAGTCAGCAACTTGTCCTCAAACGGTGTAATTTTGTGTAAGAACTCTGCAGCTGATTCGTGTTGCTTCTTCACCTGAAACAAAAATACAGTTTTTTTTTTAGATAATATAAACTATTTGTTGACCGCAGTCCCACCTGATGCAGTGATGCAATCGTTGATGGTGAATCACACTAATTTATTAGGAATCTATTTAGTCTAGCCTTGAAGACACCTAAATTATAACCAGACAGGAAGACCGCTGTACATTTCTGCAGTGCCTAAGCTACAGTAGTTGGCAGGTAGAAAATAGCGTCCTTATATTCTTATATTCTTTATTGTACATAACTTTACAGATTATAAATTGTCCTTCATAGTTATAGTCGAAATATTAAAGCTTATAGCTGTAAAAAGGATGTATACCTTATCCACATACTCCTGGTCATGGAGCGCGAGTGCCAGTTCCTCCATCTGCTGCAACGATTCCTCCCCCCTCAATAGCGGCCGCGACACCGTCTCCTCGAGACACCAAAGAACGCGTTCTTTCTGTGCCTTGTATTCCTCTGTATCTTCCTCTCTGTTGGTCGAAATATTATTTTAATAATTTGCCTAACCTGTCCAGTGGGTAGTAATGAGCAGATCGAATATACGAATAATAAACTTTTATTTACATAGGAAATAATTATTGATTCAGTGAAGTTCCAAGATAGAACCGATAAAGAAGTAGGGAAAAGTTGCGAAATTGCTAAATATATTTTTTTAGATAAAAGTATTAATCGCACGAAAAAATCAATAGTTGATAATGTTGTTCATGAATCTATAATAAACATTTTTTTTTTTCAAACCTTTTAAGCTGGCCGTTACCGAGGAGTAGGCCGTAGGCTTATCACGCGACATTTAAGATGTCAACGCTTCCTGATCATACCACTTACGACCATGAAGTCGTAAATAATACACCACAAATTTTTAATTAGTATACATACTTAAAGGGCTTATTAGAAAAGCCCCTTTTATTTTAAAAGTAAAATCTCAATAAATAATATTCATAAACAGTAAAGTTATTAGTGTTGGTTTATGTCCCAAAATGTCACTCAATTTATGGAAATATTGTGCAGGCTATTGATTAATGAATGATTAAGTGACAAATATTAAGGAAAAACACTGCCCCAGTATTTTTTACTAGCAATTGTTATGTATGATTGATTCTATGATGAATTTACCTTTTCGTGGCGAATTTTAGGATTTCGGTTTTTTCTACTTTTGACTACAAAAATATGATCAGTAACGGGTACAGATAGAGCCCCATTTTTTTGTGTACTAATTAAAAAGTAGGGGTGTATAACAGGATTTAATAATCAACTTTTTGTTTTTATTAATTTCGTTTAGTTTTAATTCAATTATTTTTTCTCATTTTTTTGAATCTTATTGCATAGCAAGTCTATACTCAGTCACCTTCTGTTCATAATAAATTGGACATTTATGAAAACCTATTATTACTGTCCGTTCGGCCGATTTTGACTTTTATTACGTTGGTGGCATGACAAATGGCGGCTGCAGTAAATAGTTGGTATTCTAACCACTTTTTTGATTTTAATGCCATCCTTAGTCCTACAAAATAGAAATTAAAATCGGTTGAACATACAGTAAAAAAGATTTCTTTATAGTCTAATCTTAACGCAAATAGGAAGTAAGTTAAGCTGTCACAAACCTCATAGTCTCTAGATGCGCTTTCTCCAGTTCGTACTTGGCGTCCCAGAAGATCTTGCCAGAGAATGGGTCTGCTCCGGCACGACGAAGCACCTCTTCTAGCTGTGCGCGCGCTTTGTCGGCCTCGCCCATCGACAGGGAGAACGAACACCATTCGGTTAAGATGGGGATGGCTGTATAATGAAATAGTTGTATTATTTTACGTTTTGCTATTCTGCCCGTTACTTCATTCAGAAGTTGGACTTACAAACAGTTGAGTACTTTCCTACTTTTATATGAGACAACAAAATTATATTACTTCTCTAACACAGGTTTTGGTTTAAACATATCACAGTGTCTCAAGACGAAAGTCTGTGACCAGTGCGTGTTGCCAGTGATGACATATGGCTCCGTGGTAGCTCACAATGGGCCTCATTAGAAGGCTTAAAATAACAACGGAAAAGGCTATGCTCGGAGTTTCCTTGTAGTGATCGAATCAGGATAAAAGATATCTGCAGGAGAACCAAGGTTGCCGACATTGCACGAAGAATTGCAAACTTAAGTGGCAATGGGCAGGGCACATTGCTCGCAGAACAGGTGGCCGGTTAGGGCAGAAAGTTTCTGGAGTGGCGACCTCTTACCGGAACACGAAGGCTTCCTACAAGGTAGACTGATGACCTGTAAAGGGTTGCGGAAATCCGATGGATGCGAGACGCACAGGAGCGTTCATTGTAGCGACACTTAGGGGAGGCCTATATACAAGGTGCAGGTTTGAAGCTGCTAGAAATTTCAGGAGGTAATTATGTTAGTGATTCTCGACCCGAATCATTAATAAAATGAGTAGGTAATTTTTTTAATTTTTTTTTTCTTATTTATGGAAATCGGTATGTGTAAACTACCTTTGTTAAAACGCAGCCAGTCTGATACCTGCCTTATAACCGCGCTTTCACACACACAAACACGCAATGATAGTTTCATAATAAAGCACCTATCATCGTCCCGTGCGGACACACCCTAGCCACGCCCCCGCGGCCATCGATCAATCGATTTACTTTAGTGCAATTGTTGTCACCGACGTGTGCATACGCGTGCACTTTCCGCTCTCAGGTTCGCCTTCGGTTAACGGTTACGTACGCGGTGTCTAGTGCTAAAAAATGACGGACCAATACTCAAATGTAGAATTGACGGAGATGGTCCGCTTGTATGCTATCAGTGGAGACAGCGTATCTCGAGCTATCGAGATGTTCGTAGAACTGTTTCCCAATAGCCAAAGTCCATTTTAAAATAAAGACTAGTGTACGCAAAGGAAATCACCAGTGTTACACAATTACGTGATAAGGTGATAAGTGCTTTCGAAACTTTGAAAACAAATGTGTTTGTGCTACGTAAATTAAAAGGAAATCAACAACGTCGTGTTAGACTCTGCCTGGATTGTGAAGGTGGACACTTTGAACAATACCTCCAGGTAACATAAGTAGGTACTTAGGTAATTTATTTATTTCATTTGTGAACATAAAAAAAACATTTGTAAATAAGTTAGCCAAATCAATTTGATTAACGTAAAACCTATCAGGCAAGATAAATCATTAAAAACCCTATCTACCTACCTACTTAACTAGCACAAATTACCTTGAGGTATTTTTGTCGGTCCTCAACCCGTTAAAAAGTAGGAAGGGATGTTTTACATCAACCAATTTAGTCCACAAATAAAAACGAAATTATTACGGAAAACTGACCTTGATAATGAATTATAACGCGCCGACTGCGATTGCAGGTAGGTACATGTATCTACCTACTAGACGCCGTCGTCCGTTTTGTTTAGTGCCTAAATCCCGCGTGCGCGCGTTCGCTTTCATCATACCGAGAGGGTATGTCAACATCTTGTAGGTACAACATACTAACATTATGCGTCTCAGTCACGGTATCAGTAATAAAGCAAAACTAAGGCTAACATAAATAAACATAATTTTGGCTAAGCTATGTTCCGTCTAACTTGCAATCATAGTTTCAAAGTTAAGCAGCAGGTACACGAATATTGCTTACGTGATATGTAATTGGTGCCTTTACACGTCGAATCAGCGATCGATCGACGGGGCTGGGGCGCTGTGAGCGCCGCCGTTGCATGATGCGGTCGGCATTCTCCTTTGCTAGCATTACACAAAGGCTAGGGATGGCGGTTGGCCGAGGCTGGGCCCACGACTAAACGCACCATAAGGTTTATTGACCTCGGCCTAACCTCTTATTCATCAGCTGATAGGTAAATAACTAACGACGCAACGTCAACTTGTACTTTTAAAAGATTTTCGCATTGTAATGATGCTTAAAAATTAGTTAATTAACGAAATTACATTATGATCATCGAAATTTAACTAGGTAGGTACATCTAAGGCTAAATTATTCGTTTTTAACATTTCGTAGAATAAGTGGGCGGAGCCTCGTACAGGTTGACGCCCTCACACACACAGAGACATGACGTACGATAAATCGAATCACAACGGGTGATTCTGTTTTTTTAAGAAGTGTATTTAGAGAGTTATTCTGAAAAACGGTTAAAATTAAAAAAATTAAATAGCAAGCATTACTGATTATTGACCAGGTTTCGTATTTTTACATGATTATTTATGAGTTTTATTAAAACCTCCTGAAATATTGTGCAGTTTTAAAACTGCACCTTGTATAACAGTGGACGTCTTTCAGTTGTAATGATGATGATGAATGCAGGTTTTTATTTAGCACAGAAGTCAGAAGTTATATATCGCGGGTCTCAAACCATAGGGGCGTATCCACAAAACCCCTACTTTTCAGGAGAGACAAAAAACTTAATAACTTTTCCTGTGATTGAGCCAGCTCGTTGTTTTTTTGCATGTAGCTAAATATTTCTACTGCAATTAATGTAGGATTCTTAATTTTAGGGCATTTCCTCTATAACACTAGTTTTTGGTTGATACGCCTATATAGCATGACGACTATACCGTAAAATTCCGTCAAAATACTCCCTGAAATGTATGAAATTTATGGACGTAAAATATTTTTTCTCAGATTGTTAATAATTATACCAATATTTATTATTACTTAATTGGTGACTTAAAATATTGCTATTTAGGAATGAGAACCCATTGAAATTAACGTTATTTACGTAATTTCAAGAAATCATACGCCTGTCTGGCTTGTCATAAATATTGAGAGGTGTTTTAACTCAAAGAGGAAGTATAAACCAGTTTTGTTCCACAATTTAAAAAAGGAAATGATTAATAGGTAATTACACAATATTCTCGCGTTTAAAAGAAAATCAAGCATTATAAAAATAAAATTTATTCATAAATCTGAACATAATTATTAGAAATATCTTTAAAATCACAAACATTTGAAATTGAGCTGAAACAAAACATCAAAACTCAAAAACGCTGAAGGAAATCATCGTGAGGAAACACGGCGAGGAAGGCATTAGTGATGTTTGTGTAAATGTCTGATTTCTCACATTTGAGAATGCGAATGCTCAAATTCAATATTCGCGAATGCGAATGCGAATATTGACTTTCAAACAAATTGCGCGCAAAATATCAGACAGTTTTCACATTTCGTATCAGCCAAATTTAAACCGAACATAACAGAGCCTTAACAGACTAATTGAATAATAATAATAAAATATAGTGGCGATATCACGTTGTACTGGGATCGGTCCATCATCACTGACAGGACTATTGTAGTCAATAAGCCTGATATAGTGGTGGTGGACCGAAGCGAGAGGCGTGCACTGATTGTTGACATATCCGTTCCGCATGACGAGAACCTCGTGAAAGCCGAGAAAGATAAACAAATCAAGTATATTGACTTGGCTCGCGAGGTTGTCGACATGTGGGAAGTGGACTCAGCGATCATTGTACCTATAGTTGTGTCAGCCAATGGCTTAATAGCCAAGACCCTCGACCAACACCTTAGGAGGCTCTCGTTAGGCGACTGGATCAAGGGCTTGATTCAGAAAGCAGTTCTTCTGGACACGGCTCGTATCGTTAGGAGGTTCCTTTCTCTGGAGCCCTGACCGCCGGTAGCTTGGACCCTGTTCCCGATACCGGTGGGATACTGTTTTTTATATTTTTAAATGTTTTTTTTTATTGTTTTTTAAGAAATATTTAAAAATATATTGTAACATGTAAAAAAATGAATAAAGGAAATAATAATAATATTTCACAACTATCACACAACGCTGCCTAGTCCCAAGCTAAGCAGAGCTTGTGTTATGGGTACTAGACAACTGATAAACATACTTATATATTTCTAAATACATACATATTATAGATAAATTACACCCAGACACAGAACAAATGATCATGCTCATCACATAAACATTTGTCCTGGGTGGGAATCGAACCCACGACCTGCGGTATAGCAGTCAGGGCCACTAACCACTAGACCAACAGGCCAGTCAATGAAGAATGAAGTTTAACACAAAAAGTTTTTCAGGAAACACAGACTCCGGCAGGGAATTTCACTCCTTAGCTATACGCATAATGAGTGTGTTCCCAAACGCTTTGTACGTATGGGTGGAATGTTTTCCGTGTACCGGTGTCGCAACGCCATACATCTTGTGGTCCAATGATGGAACGGACTTGGCGGAATTAAATTCTGCAATTCCAATGCACACTCTCCGAAATGTAAACAATAAAAAACCGACAGGCTAACAACTCGGCGTCGATGCTCAAAAGACCATACACGATCAAACTTGTGCTTGATAGAGGTTGTACCGTCTCGTCCTCGCTAAGATCCCGAATTTTTTTGGCAGACAGTTTGGCTTTTGCTTCGATGTAGAAGCCGAAATTGAGGGTAGTCGACAGCGGCACCCCAAGAATCTCTGAGATCTGAAAGTGATCTCGGAGAGACTGGATCTGAGATCCATAAGCTCGCTCGCCGGACATGTAACTCTCAACAACAGTGCTATCGTCTGTATACCCAAAGGTACTGGCTTTAAGTAGGTCATTTATGTGCAGCAAGAACAGTGTTGCCGAGAGTACCGACCGCTGAAGGACCCTGGCATTAATATCCATTTGACCCGACGAGCAGCCATCAATAACTACTCGGATGGATCGATCCCTCAAGAAGTTTACGATCCAATCACACAGACCAGTGGTTAGACCAGAGGAAGGAAGCTTAGCAATAAGACTTTACATAGTTTCAGCTTAGACCCTATCGAAAGTCTTCGAGATATCAAGAGAGACTGCAAGCGCTTCCCCATGCTTCTCGATGGCCTTGCTTTAGATGTGAATGGCATACGCTAGAAAATCCCCAATAGACCGATTGCCGGTTAATGAGGATGTCGTTTGTTTCTAGGTATGCCATGAGTTATCTGTTAAACACCCGTTCCATACTCTTACAGAGGATAGACGTAACGGAGATGGATAGGTAGTTTGCCAGGTCAGCTCGACTGCCCTTCTTGGGCACAGGCTGCACGGCACTTATTCAGTCTCAGAGAGGCGAAATAGGTGGGTCAAGATTAGAGACAATTCAAGTGCACAAGTTTTAAGAACAGCTGCTGGTATCCCGTCGAGGCCACTGGCTCTATTCACATCAAAGTTACGCAGAACTCTACGAACGTCCTTCTGATGGATACGAATATCCGAAATACTCGTCACGCACCCATCTGGAGAAACAGTTAAATTCATTTGAAAAAATTTGTTATGATTTGAGGTTAACATGTTGTTTCACAATTTGTGATAAAATGTGAAACAAAGTTGTGTGATGGAAAAATATTAAAATATTATTTCCTTTTTGTTTGTCAGAAACATTCGCCAAATATTCGCATGTTTTTTGCGAATGCGAATGCAAATATAAAAAAATGTGCAAATATTCGCGAATGCGAATGCGAATATCAAAAAATGTGCGAATATTCGCCAATGCGAATATTTGTTACATTACTTACGTCTATATAGCTTGACAAAATGATTTCAGGTTAGAGTAAAATAAACAGTCGTATGTTCATACGCCTTTATGGTCCGATGCGATTCCCTTGGATTACGCTAGAATTGAAACTCGTACGTGCGTACGTCTCTATGGCACGTCGAAACTGCCCCAATACACAATAATATTGCTCTTACGTCAATTATACGGCTATTTGGTCTAAAAATAATTCTAGACTCTCCAGCATACGGCAAATAATATTTTTTAATTTATGCAAAAAGTAATTAACACTAAATTATAAGAAAAATTCAGTTAATGTATTGCTTATAGTAGAATCCAATGGCATTAAAAACGAAAAATCACATTTTTGCATATACGCCCCTATGGTTTGAGACCCGCGATATGTTAATAAAAAATATTTATTTAATTTAATAATTTTTAACATTTCAAATATTGTTATGAGAAAGAGTGGGGGCGTGGTGAGAACAAGTCACTATCTCTTTTGCACGCGTAAAGCCTAATAGCGGTGACGTCACATGTCAATGTGTCGATCTTTATCCTATTACTTAACACTAAGCCTTTGAAATCTGGTGGAAGGGGAAACCACCAGTTTTCAAACGTTTTTACTTACTTAACTTTAAAGATATTTGTTTTTATTTTTGTTGTTTTCGATTTATAAAACTATAAATTTATTTTAATACACACTTAATAAAAAAATTTTGTCAAACAGCCAATTTTGTTTATCCATCAAACATATAATAAAGCATAATAATAACGTAGTTCCAGTAAAATTATTTCTGCGATTAGGTCTGTACCTATACTTCCAGAGATATTTCTTTTTACAAACATATACCAAATCATCATCATTCATCATTTCAGCCGATAAACGTCCACTGTTGGACATAGGCCTCCCCCAAGCGTCGCCACATCGAACGTTCCTGTGCGTCCCGCATCCATCGGTACAACATATACCAAATACTACTCTACTTATACCACAAAATACATAGGTACAGGAGACAATCTCATGTATGTACTTCATTTTTTATACCTACGCTCGGTGGACGCACACTAATGAGCGTTTGAGCCGGAACTGTTCTACGAGTGGTACGAGACGCTCCGAGATATCGTGTCTGTGAGCGGTGTCTATGTGTGCGTTGCTCGAGCGCGCTTTGTATGTAGATGGCTTCTGTACCTATCTATTTTGTGACTATACTCTGAAATATTAATTTAAATCAAACCTCGGCCCATTATGCCACCATACGAGACAGAATAATTTATTGTCACAATATACATTCAAGCTATGTAAATTTGCTTTAAAAGTAGGATAAGTTCAAAGAAAAGATCATAGTGGGTATTATACAAAATGTTGAGCGAGTTTTCTTGTATATCTTGATGGCATTTAAATATATTTGACACACTGATAACATTGTGGAGAAGGTCCTGATTGAAAAACCCATCAACACTTTGCTCACCAGAGAATCGAACTTCAAGTAACCATGGCCCTGGTGGGACATCGGCGGGTTTTACCCTTTCGAATACCGTAATTAGAGACACAATAGAAAGATAATTAAACCCCAAGCGAACGCCGGCGTTCACGAATTTATTGTCTTACTATTGTGTCTCAAATTGACGATATCTGAAAGGTTAAAGTAATCAATACAGTCCGACACATCCTTTCGCAGTTTCGCCCCACCCAGAGTGGGGGAACTATTAAAACAACGAGAAACAAAATTATTCTCTAGTTTCAATACAAAGTCTGCCTGTCTGCTTCTCCAATTGCTTTTTTTAACCATGAAGGAAAAGATACTCGTAAAGCCAGGTCCGTTGCGCCGCGTTTACGTGTTTGCTAACAGAATAACATGGTTTGCTAATGCTAACCGAATAGGAGCGTGGCCTAACAGTTTTAGTTCGCCGAGACGAATGGTTAACATGTTTTAATAACATGTTTTGTTTGAAAATTGTATCGGACCCGGCTTAAAGAAGAAGAAACAGCGATCTCTTTCTCTTAGTATCAAAATGTGAAGGCTTGCGTACAAATCCCGCTATAGTAACTTATAAAACTACTTACAGTAACAATCAAGTGCGGCCGTTTGGAAGAGCTTCGCGACGCGCTCGCGGGACATTTCCGTATGCGCCAGCGACACTTCGGTTTGTAAACGTAGGAGCCAATGCTCTGCACGTAGCGACGACAACTGCTGTAGGCGCTCGAAGGCGGAGCGCCAACGATCCAGTGAGGACAGGCCCCTGAAATATCCAAGTTGTTATAACGAGAATATCTATAGGACCATCGTCCAACAACCCACACCTCCATGTCTAAGGGCGTTTTTTTTTAGGCGTGTCTGACTTTTATTGACTAAAACCTACTCCTATGTTGCTTCTTTGCCTTGCATTCCTGGTTTTCCTTACAAAAGCGGACCCATGGCCCTAGTAGGCTTCGGCCCTGCAAGAAAACCCACTCCTGTTCTTTTTTTGCCTTCATTCCAAGGCCCCGGGGTTCTCTTTCGCACAACCCTTGGCCCATTTAGGCTTAGAACCTGCTGGGCCCCTAGGTTTTGCTGACATCTCATTGAACACTACGCGCCGTCCACGCCTATGGTGGCTGGAAATCGGGATCGGGATCCCGACGGATGGGGCGTGAGGATGTCATGTCTAAGGGCGTGAAGCACACACAAGCCATTCGATCCAGCTTCAGCAACGCGTGTTACTGACTCTCTCACGGATGGCTTTCTGAAATACTTTGCCTTTTATCCAGCAAACACAGGGCAGCTTAGGAGCAAATGTGTCGTACTGTCTCGTCCTTTCCCATACAAATTCTGAGCTTATGAAGATAGCAAAATAGTGTGAGCTATTGCTACAGAAAGGGTAGCTCGTAACGAGCAATGCTACGCGTACTTTTTAAATTTTGATCATTTCGATAAGTGCATCGAAATTTACCACACATACCAATTTGACCCTAACAGTCATGCATTTGTTAGATTCATGCAATTCTAATTTGTTACACCCATAGATAACAGTGTTATTTTCTGTTTCTGGAATGTTAAACTAAAGTTATCTGAAAAATATAATTTTATACAATTGTGGCTCTAGCATTCAATCAAATCAGTCCATCATTGCTAGATGTAGCATAAGCATAATCACTCTTATAATGTTTCCACTGCCGAGATGCAGGCCTCATATCTAGGAAAGGGAATGGGCTGTTATCCACCATGCAAACCCATTGGGGATTGATGGATGTTACATGTCATCGAATTTTTATTCTAGCTAAGATATTATTATTATATACGGTTTTCTTACAATGTTTTCCTTCATTGTTTTGAGTGCAGTGGTGATGAAATAAATTACATAAAGTCATGTGACTGGCTAGATTTGAACCACCACTGCACTGCACTTTTGGTTATAAACTTCCCAACGAAATATGCAATGGGTTTGTTGGTTTACTAATTCACATTATTTATTGCATGTAGATGTTGTTTTAGTGAAACAGCCAAAAAATTTTGTATTTTACAAAGTGAAGGTACACATACCACAGAGCTTGTATGAGATCGACATGTTCATCATAGTTGTAAGGATCTTCTGTGATGCGCCGCTCCAGTTCTGTCACTTTCCTCTCCAAGATCATATCTTCATCTTCATCCTGATAACAAAATATGTTTTTTCTTGTAGGGCTATATTTATCATAACTTGAGTTTAAGGTGAAATATAGCTGTCTTCACTGGAAGAAGCACTCTATAATACAGTGACCCGAGAACACACCTGATTGCAGTTAAGGCGATGCGCAAACGCAAGACACTTTGTTCCAGTTACCGACACTGAAAACTTTTTGATTGTCATTAGTATGTGTTAAGTGGAAGCAACTGGACACAAAAAATGTTTACGTATATGCAGGGAGTGGACGATTTCACACTGATTCTATAGAAATCAAATATTCATTGGTACCTTGTATCGGACACAAAACACAGGATTGTCCACTTTTGCGCCCTGCCTCATGAAAACTGTAGGCAGACGAAAAAATAATATATCTACTTTATGCAAGCTATAAACTATTTAATAGACTGGTTAATCTTTTATTGAGTTCAATGATTATAATATTTGTTCTCTTTATATTAGTGAAAGATAAATAAACTATGAGTATTTATGTCTTTAAATGTCATTGGCTACATGAAAAAAACAATGTTACTTTTTATTTGCTTTGTTGGGAGAAAACTCATTGATGAGTTAAGCTCGCCTTTGTACATGAATTGTCAAATCATTGTGTTAATGTTAACAATAGTGGTTAGTGGCCCTGACTGCTATGCCGGAGGTCGTGGGTTCGATTCCCACCCAGGACAAATGTTTATGTGATGAGCATGATCATTGGTTCTGTGTCTGGGTGTAATTTATCATATATGTATGTATTTAGAAATATATAAGTATGTTTATCAGTTGTCTAGTACTCATAACACAAGCTCTGCTTAGCTTGGGACTAGACGGCGTTGTGTGGTAGTTGTGGAATATTATTATTATTCCATTTATTTATCTCAGGACCATGAGGTCCTGGACCTTTGGAAGGCATACGAGGAGCCGAAACCAACTCGCAGAGGCCCTTTTAGCTGCTTCTAATGGAACGTGGTACCAACCGGCGATTATCCCTGTATATATTATTATATTGTTAATATTATACAGTTGAACAGTTTGTTTGGTTGAACGCAAATCTCAGGAACTTTTTTCTGTGTTAAGTTGCTCATTTAGCACGGAAGACTATTTAGTCTATATAACACAAGGCTATGACTAATAGCTGCAGAGCATTAACCAATAATTATAGGGGTGAGACTGCTGCTGCTGGGGACATAATAAATACAATCAAGGTAGTTTTGTAGTAAACTTTGTAGTTATTATGTGGAGCGCTATGCGATTATAAACTACTATAAATTAACAAGCTAGTTGTTATTCAACAGCTTCACTTTCAATCTTTATCTCACAAGAAAAAAGTCCCTGATAAATTGAAATGGAAATGCGTTGGTTTACTTTATTAAATTATGTTTAATACACTCGTTTTTACAAAAGAACAAAAGACAGGGTTTTTCCAATGACAAAAGCGAAAAGACAGCTCTACAAAAAAGAATAAAATAGCCAAGTGTGAGCTGGCGTAAGGAGGCGCTAAATTTAATATAATTTGTTTTAGTATTTCAATTTATCAAAAAGCAATTAAACTTTTCACCCTTGAGTGTATCCACGAAAGTATTTTTTTGTTTGTTATGATTAGTACTTTCAAAAATTACCTTTAACCTTTTGAATACCATAATCAGAGACACAATAGAAAGACAATGACAGAGCGAATGCCGGCATTCGCTTGGGGTTTAATTCATAAAACCCCAAGCGAACGCCGACGTTCGCACATCTATTGTCTTACTATTGTGTCTCTGATGGTATTTGAAAGGTTAATGAATTAACAGGACAAACAAATAATTTTATCTGTATAATATTAATTTTGTTTTTAATTTTATTAAAACAGGTTCCAATTCCAGGTAGAATTTAAAAACCAAAACATAACCCTTCCTTAGTACTTGGATAAAAAATATGCATTGTCACACATATGACATATTATTATTATTACAATTACTGTACTATCTCGTTGAATTAGTAGAATTCCTGAGTTGTGGACACTGTTGAAAGCCAGTGTCCTCCTGGAAATTGATTCTTATAAGTGGGGGTAGACAAAGGAGTGTCTCCAATGTTTACAATAAGATTATTTCAATTATTTTATGACAGTCACTTTTACAACTAAATAAGAACAGAAAATAATTAGTATTTCACCACTGATCACATATAAGTAATTTAAATACTTGTTTTTTATTGCTATAGTGGTGCATCAAGATGATGTACAGAATCCCTCTGCACTATAAATAATATCTATATTGCAACATGCCATTTTGAACAACAATAATGTTTACACTTGATAACTTCTGTAATTTTATAAAATCTGAGTTCAACAGACACAGCAAGTGATTATGGAATAAAATAGAAGTAAACGAAGTCGATACAGTTGTATTATGTCCAAATATATGATCGAAATTCGCTACAAAGGCTTCCTTAGTAATGCACTATATTCAGTAGCGAAATGATGTCATAAGACTGTCTTATTGGAAAGAGTTAATCCCATTACCAATAAATAGTGATTTGTCATCAAATTAAAATGTTTTTTCAATAACTGAGCAATTAATGTGCCAAATAATGAATGTACGGGTGTGCATACATCAGAATCGTCGGTATCTTCCGGTACATCAGGCTCGTCCTCCTCCACTACCACTTCTATTTCGTTTTCCTCTTCCGATTCATTTCTAACTTCGTCCTCCACAATAGCCATTATTCACTACAAAACTATAAACACTTGGGTTTGGTTCGCCTGCTGTTTGATAACAAATTTCGCAAACGATTATGGCGGACGAAAGCATTTGTGCCAGTTATCTGTCAAATTGCTTAGTTAGTGGTGTCATTCGAGTGTTGATCAATCGATCCTCGGATACTCGCCTAAATAAAAAAACGAAATAAGAGGTTTTGTTTATTTTCCAATAAAATTAGTATTGAATGAATGCCGTAATTCTAAATTTACTACTTTAACATGGTAGAGTATATGATGGAGGTAATGCCCCGCTTGGAATGGACTTCCTCAAGCCCCAGTCACCGAGACCCCGACCCCGATTTCCAGCCACCGTAGGTGTTGGTTTGCGGACGACGAGCAATGGATAATTTGCCGTCAGTAGAATTATCTCCTCTTTTTTCTGGCATCTCCACGCAATAGGACAGTAAAAAGAAAAAAGTGACTTCCCCTACTTTTTTTAGGTTGTAATACCCGCCATATTTATGTTACGAATAACTTATGTACTGCGAAAATAAATGCTTGTCACTCGAAACTTATTATCGAATATGATATGCTAAAAAAATAGAACCATTTTGGCTTTAACTCACAATAGTTGTATAACAAGACCGCAAGGGCGGATCCAGCTTTGGCGCCAGGGGGAGGTCACATAGTCGTGTTTTTTTGGTGGGTAAAAATCATCCAAATGACATCCCCCGATTTTGGGTGGAGCGGGAGATAGTGTTAGACTCTTACTAACTAAAACACCCACTCCGTTCCTTCTTGCCTTTCGTACCGGGGCCAAGCTTCCATTTCGGATAACCCCGGCCCCAGTAGACTTCGACCCGGCTGGGCCCCTGCTGTTGCTGACAACTCCTTGAGGCGCGCGGGAATAGAGCGCGCCGTCGACGACTTGGGTTCGAACCGGACAGTTATCGGACGGTCGGACAGCGAGCTACCCAATGTAGTCCGCAAGCCCGCGCCTACGGTGGCCGGAAATCGGAATCCCGGCGGCATTTGGGGCGCTGTGAGCGCCGTTGCCTAATGCGGTCGGCCTCCTCCTTTGCTAGCATTATTGCATCGCAGAAGGAGCCGACCGCCTGCCACTCCTCGCTCCGGACCATGGCCTGTACCAAGGCCTGAGGAGAACCTGCGTCGCGTTGAGGACGCAATGAGGTGTAGGGACCTTACCGCCATAATTGTGGCTTGCCCAGCACTGGGTTGCGATAGTCGCTGACGCCATTTCACCATAAGATCCCGCCGGAGCTCTGCCTGCCATGCAGCGATCCGTCACGGCAGCGGAATTTCGCCCCGGCGTTGCATCTCCTCGCGCAAATCGTGCATGTGTGCAAGGACTGTTGCCTCCAGATCCCATGGTAGCAGGCCAGCAAAGAGGCTCGCCGTTTCGTAGGAAACCGTACGGTATCCCCACATCAGTCGTATTGCCATGACCCTCTGGTATGCGTTCAGCTGGGCCTTCGGTTGCTAACGCAGCGACGGCACCTACACTGGCGCCCCATAAAGGGATCGAACGATTCCCGCGTAGAGCCTCCGGCAGGAGGCGTTTGGACCCCCAAGGTTGGGCAGGAGTCGCTTGAGAGCAGCCCCGTCACATAATTGTAGTCAAGTCACACGAAAAAATAAATAACAAATACATTAGGATACTTTTTTTAAATTATTTTTTTAAGGTATATTTAAAAATATATTATAAATAAATAGGAATACTAACAGGTAAAAAGTAGGTACATAAGATCTATATTGTGTTAAAAAAATGTAAAAACACTAGCTTTGGCCCGTGCGGCTTCGCTCCCGCTCTTCTCTACTCCACCCTACTATATAAACCCTACTCTACCCTACCTTATCCTACTCTACTCTACCCTACTATACCCTATCAAACTTTACATAAACCATCTACTAATTGTCCGAACAAAGCCTAAACATTTGGTTTGGATAGGTGAGCCCGTTCTTGATTTATAAAATTACAACGAAACGGCAACGGCATTGATTTTTATTTGTTTAACAAATTTAATTAGTGGTCTACCTACGTCCTGGACCTGGCCCAGGGGGGGGTCATGACCCCCATGACACCCCTGGATCCGCCCTACTTATTTTGAACGTAATCCATAATATTCCTGAGTCACCAAATGCACCACCTAGTAAATAAAACTACTAACTCGATTGTGTGTCCAACTTGCATACCTCAGAAAGCGATAGTTTTAGATATTTGACCTTAGCGTTGTATGTTTTCCAAGAGACCAAAGTTTAGGTACCGAGAGGTCTCAATCTGGCGAAAACACCAAAACAAACTTTGGAAGTTATGCCATAATTAAAGCAAAGTAACGAGACTTTAATTTGAAGTGCGTGAAATGACATACAATCACTTACTTGTTTGAATGTCGAATTAGAGATAATGAACAAATTGGTAACTAACTTTATGTAATTTCTGAGAACGTATAAATTCTATTGCAACTTATTTTTTTTTTAATAAAAATGTTAATTTAAAAATCAACCTAAAATATCAAATTAGAAAATCTATGCTTGATTCGGTAGCAATGTGTTAAAAATTAACAAAAATTATAGATTAAGTATAGGTCACAATTCGTGGGTCACATGTGAAGAGAATGCGTATCTGTGTTTCTCACAGCGAAACAGCTACATAGCCAGTGTAAAAATTTCCTGAAAAGGATTTAAAATCACAGGACGATGAAATAAACGCAAGTTGGTATGATTCGTTTATATTTACTATAAAAATATGATTACATAGAAGTTTCTTTTACATAAAAATTACATGGGTACCTAAATAATAACTCACAATCAAATATCCAGAAACTATTAGTTTTTAAATTAATGATTTTTAAAATAATATTTCAAAACTTTGGCACCAATTTAACTTCTAGGATTTATTCGATTCATCAATAAGTTTATAATAATGGGTAGTTATCAATATCATTAAAGTACAAAATAAATGCACCAACATGGGAATAAATTCTACGTATTCAAGATACTAACACCGAGTTTCCGAAACGCAAATCAAAATCAAAATTAACTAATCAGCTGTCAAATCTCTTGTCAAGTATCAGTTGGGTTGCTGAAAGGATGATCAGCTACTTTGATTTGATCATCTGATTAGTTGACCGCGCTGTCAGATCTTAGTACAAAATCACATGCGAAATGCCATTTTGGGTTTCTGGAACGCTGATTATTTTGATCATAGATTAAACTACTGTCAAAAGCTTTGTCAAGAAATCAATACATTAGGCGTGGGAAAAGTGTGTCATCTTTGCGATTGGACCATTTGCATCTGAATCACTAAAATGTTCCGAAACAGTGATATGTATCATTTGGAACTTCGATTAAAAAAATACAGACGGAACATTTGAAATATCGACTCACAAGATACAAACGGAACATTTAGAACATCAGCTCAATAGATTCAAACGGTACATTTGAAACATCGGCTCACAAGAAACAAACGGAACATTTGAAACATCGACTCACAAGATAAAAACGGAACATTTAAAACATCGGCTCAATAGATTCAAACGGCACATTATTTTGAAACATCGGCTCACAAGAAACAAACGGAACATTTGGAACATCGGCTCAATAGATGCAAACGGCACATTTGAAACATCGGCTTACAAGAAACAAACCGAAAATTTGGAACATCGGAACATTTGAAACATCGACGCACAATATACAAATGTTATGAATCGTGATCTGCTATGTTGCGTCAAATTATAAGTTTTATTGAAATTTAATCTGAGAATAATTTAAAGCAGATGTTTTTAGTTCAGGTCGTTAGTTATACCTATTACACTATTTACGTTTAAATTTGAATTTTAAAAAGACTGCTGGTCACTTAAAGTAAGTGTTTGAGTGTTCCAATTGTTCCAAATGATGCATTTAAAACATTACTGATGTTCCAATCTTTCGGAACACTAAAATGTTTCGGAACAATGAGTCGGTTCCAGTAAAGAGTTACACACGCCTACAGTGCATGTTGACAAATTAACAAATAAATAATATTGGCTATTTGCGTGAATCTTGTGGTTTCTCTGCAGATTATCATTTTTACGGTATGAAATCATGTTTATTAAGTAAAATCACAATGTTATTAATGTGTTTTTGCAAAAAGCATTTCATTTTTGTGTTTTGTTGTAGATGTCTCTTTCGGATACATGTGTATCCACAAGGAGTGATGAAGAATTGCATCAAACTTGGCAGATTTTTAAAAAAAGGAAGTTTCCCTACGAGTACTCAGAAAGAATATAAAAAAATTGGTACCGAATGAGCATAGCCGCAATCACGTTTCTAGTAATTATGATAGATCCAAAAATAAAACCTAACATTCAGAAACAAATCTATCAGTGCATTAGAACAAGTACTATTTTTACGCAACAAGAGTATTCCACATAATAGTAGCTGATGATATAAGGATGCATAAATGCCAGTAGAAGTCAAGCCTCGATTCATCTCGATTCCCCTAACAGAAGAAGAGCGCAATATAATTAAAAGTGGATTTAATAGCTTTATAAATTTAGTTCCAATCTCATGTATAAGCTATCACTGAAACATTAGGATGGATGATTATTTAAATATAAACAAAGATTCAAATCAAATGTTTAATTTCAGTATTAAATAGTTAAAATAACATTCTATTAACAACAACAACATTAAATACAATTAAAAAGATTCTGATTCCACATTCCAAGCGTAGATCTCTATGGAGAAGAATGTGCAAGAAACTTCAAGGATATTTTCAATCCTGTTTTATTACTAGACCTTATCAGCTATTCCATCTTTTAAAAACTGTTGTAGGAGTGTTTCTGCCATTTCATTTTGTGACTGAAACAAAAAGTTTGTTATAAAATATAATAAAGTTTATGAGAAGACGATCTTTATAAATGTAAAGAGTGTATAAGATATGCTTTCTAAATTATATACCTCTTCATCTGTATTGTTTTATTTGTTTATTTAAAATAATTTCCCAAGTTGATCAGAAGTTATAGATCTGTATTCATTATAGCTTGCTAAACATAAAGACATTTGCTGATTGTATAGTTACATTTTCTTTAGCGATGTTCTGCCTCGTAACCCTTTTCAAATTCGAAAAGGCAGTGTAGAGCTGTCTTTGAGTTCTAGGCACCTCAGCGATGCTGTTATAATCTCTAATTAGACATGCCCAAGCTTATTTTTTTTGTATAATTGAGATCGCATTTGTTGCTTTATTTTCTATAAGGTTTTTCTATCTAAAAAAAACCTCTAAAATGTATATCTATTAATTACTAAGATGTACTTAGGTGTTTCTTCACTTATGTAAAATTTGTAACTTATTTGTGGCGTACTTACTTTTGAACCAGTTTTAATAGTTTGCACTTTTATCTTTCTGTGAAATCTTTCCCTCATGAAGCCATTTAAAAAATATTATTAAATATTAGTACACAATTATTTAAAATTAACGCGAGTTTTGACATATTTATCTGTAGCAAGCAAAGTTGTTTTTTTGTCAAGGACGACGCATGTTATTTTTTTTTACTGGTTTAATACAAGGTCTTATGGAACTTTTTCACAGTTGAAACTGAAATATCCAATCAGTGTGACCATAACTAAAAACAATCCACATGACAAATCAAAATGATCATAGATTAGTTAATTTTTCACTAATCATCCTTTCAGCAACCCGAATTGATTTGACACAGCTGTTAATTTAACAGCTGATTAGTTAATTTTGATTTTGATCAACGTACCGGAAACTGGCAGTATGACTTTTAAGTACCTACTAAAGTTATAATTTGATAATTTAATTCAATTAGACTTTCGAAAAAGCATTTTCAGCCTTCTATTTCATACAATCATTCCAGTAATTTCTTAAAAATAATAATATATTTTCATGCAACTATCTAGTAGGACACTAATCTAATCTCTTAATATTAAAGAGTAAATTGACAATACAAAAAATGGAATACTCAAATAAAGTAATCAGAACGTCAGTCATTAAAGTAAAAATAATACTTTTTGTGTCATGAATGAGAAATGCATGGACAGTACCAGCTTCTCAGAGGGAAAAACTGGTAATTCAATCAAATCATTTTTTTAGAATAACATTACATCACTGATGTTGAGTCACTGACACTAGTAATAAACAAAATCTTCGAGACTAACATCAAAGTCTCAGAAAACTGTAAAAACGAAACCTTGTTAAGAACGAAATGGCACAAGAGCGATAAAAATAAATGCATGTCAGATCGGTATCTTGAGGCCTTTATTGACAACCTATCGTTACATATTCGACATGGGGCATTACTACCTTAAAATACCAAATTAGCTAAGTCTGCGTAACAGTTACCTACTAGGAGATTATTCGAAAGAGTCACTGTGGCCCTGAACGCTAAGGGCAGCTGAAACTGGAACACCTGCCACTCTACACAGAGCGGCAGAATACATTTGATAATTTCTAATCCTAAAATAGGGCCGATTTTTAAATCTTCAGATAACGTATTTATTATGTTATAGTCACCATAGAATGACGAATAAAAATGGCGGTTTGACATATTTTACATACAAAATATATGTTAGATTATCTCATAAATAAAAAATCAGCCCTTACTTGACTAATACATGTTTTCGTGTGCATTTAATAATGTATTTTTTTTTAGTTTAAATGTGTCTTGGAATTCTTACATAAACGCAGACATAGTGAGATTCTGCAAAGTATTACATATTCACTTTCAGGCGTCAAATCGACTAACTATTCAATTTTTAGTCGATTTCAAGTATTCAACCAATGTAATATTAGTTTTGTTTCAGTTGGTGTGCTTTCTTAAATATAAACATGGAATATCCCTGCACTGTGTAAATCAGTAAATATTGCATTTATCTTACACTACTATAGAGAGATAAAACATTCTGTTGTCTATAGATATGGATATACCTATAATAAAATCGTCCTATAAAATAATAATATATGAAAGGAAAATAATATTTGAGTAATATGAATAATACTTATATCTGTAATGTTCACAAAAATACATAGCTACGAATGTGTTATGAGTATTGCACGTAACTATTGAACACAAAATTTTAACTATAACTGACGGAATTTCTAGGAGACCTCACATGTTTTTTTTTTAACCTATAAGGTCATGTCACACTAAAGTGTCACTAAGCTCACATCACCGAGACTAGTAGAACGATAGTGGGAAAAGACCCGAATAGTTAACATGACAACACTCATATCTAGTGATGGGAACAGCAACTACGACTAAACTATGTCTATTTAGGCGATTTTATAACAATAATATCAACACATCTAATACCTTATCATGATTTTTTCGAAGTGAAAACTTCTTTAGGCGCGGTTAGCACTTTATTTTGCGGGTATTGAATAAGACTGAGCCGTCACGCTCGGCCATGTATCGCTCGCTCGGGTAAAGTCGGCCGACGGAACCCGAACGATTATGATTGTGTATTACTAACCATGCTTTGATGAAATTTTCATTTCCATCGCGTGGTCTTGCAAGCACATGCCATTTTTTTTTTTCTTATTTCCGAGCGATATATTTGTATGAACGTTACAGGACGTACGACAGTTACATCTAGTTGGAAGTAACGCAGTAGGGGATGGCGCGAAGTATCGAGTTCACGAAGTCGCACGTTGCCGGCAGTTGGACAGCCGTACTTATGTCCAACTGTGGGATGAGAACACGTTGTTAATACATGTAGATGGGCAAATTAAAAGGGGGTAAAACGCATGTTACTAAAAAGAGTTCTGAGTATACATGTAGATGGATGAAGAGGGAGAAAGAGGCCAAAGAAGAGATGCATGGATTGTGTGAGGAGTCATATTAAAGAAAAGGGAGTTAGTGATAGTGTGACGAGAGCAGAATAAAGAAAAAATAAACGTGTTGTGCCGACCGCAAGCAATATGGAATAAGGGCAGGAAGAAGAAGAAAAAGCCGAAGATGTCTATCGTTTTTTTTAATCGATATAAACTAGTGCTTGACTATTGCATTATTATGCAATAAGCTATTGATATACTTTAGGCAAATTAGTATGATCACTCCAATACATTAGAAATTAAGTTTCTCAATTCTCTCTTTTATTTTAAGGATACTTATGACTTGACATTTGTCATACGATTGTTTATTTAAAGCTGCAGGGCTTGGAGGACTTCCAACTTATAAAAAAAAAATATTAAAAAGAAAAATAATCATAGACGACACAGCAAGCCAATCACAAGTCCTCACGTACGGTATCAGAGTTATCTGTCCGATACCGCATACCGTAGCGTTGTACGTTCCAATCAAGACATCGAACCTTTAGATTTAACTTCGAACAACTTTCATTTAAGAGCCTGTGTACAACTCGTTTTTTAAACGCGCTTTTGTAGCGATGCGCACTCGAGTCAGACACCTGTAGACTTTTAATAGGATTAAAGCACGCTTTTGACGCACTTTTCTAAAATGCGCGTCAACGGCGTTTAAAAAACGTGGTGTGCACAGGCCCTGAGTGTGAGTTTGGGCTGAGAGTACCAGCCAGGAGCCCATACGCAGTAGAGTGTTGATAGCCTTGTATTAGTTACCTGTGCGGTACTTGTGCACTATGCGGTGGTGGTAGTACTGGCACCGCTAGCAGCCTGCAGGTTCATCTGGCGCTGCATCTGCTCCAACATCTCCTGCATGCGGCGCAATTCAGCTTCCTGCAAGTTTAGATGAACGTTTTAGGCAATATTGTGATATCGAAGAGATAGTATGAAAAATAGCTCCTCTATTAACGTAAGAATTGTCCGGAAAATTATACTTCTTAGGGATTATTCAAATTTTAATATTAATAGGTTTTTGAATTTGATTGAAAAATAAATTATTTTTGAGGTGGGAAAAAATCATCTAATTATTTCACGCGCTTTAGCGTGGAGCGAAAGGAGTGTTCCTTCAGTCGCCATTTACTTTCCATTCACGATGACTCTTTTAAACATTCCTGCAGTCTACGTTAAGTTCATTCCTGTACATTTATGTACGAAAAGTACATTAGATAAATAGGTAACCGACATACCTTCTCACGGAGAACACGTTCGCGATCGCCGGTGTCGTCGGATCCGTTCGTCATTCCATTGGAGTCAGCCTCGCTCAATCCACTCTCAGTGGACCTGTGAAGGTAACAAGAGATTTACTAGCTGCTGCCAGCGGCTACGCCCGCGTCAAAGTAGAAAATAGTCTTAAGAGAACACACATACACAAAAATAAAAACAAAAATAACCAGAGTAATGTAGAGTTGCAACCCAGGGACGTTCTTTTATAACTCAAGTAGCTACAACTACTGGAACGAATATTAAGCGCTCGGCGCCAGAGTGGGGATCGCTTTGCGCATTCCATTCATTGGCGAGCCAATCGTCGTCGTTGTTAGATACATGCAGCAAACGCAGGGAACGAATCACGAGTGACGTCTATGACACGATAGACACGACGCCCCAGCGTCTCACTTCGCACCACTAAAGAGACCGAATGACTTCTGCGCAACTTGAAGCTAGCGCTCAAGATCCTTTCCGGTAATTGTACCCTAGAGGTAACCCAACTAACTGTAACTCTGAGCAGGGTAGGTTGGAGTAAGCGGCCATATGCTTGACATTGACAGTTGAACTCATTCGCGTTCAAAAATGCCATGATAGATTACATTACCCTATGACGTAATTAGAGTTAACTCTAAACTCAAATTTGAACGTAGGGCTGGAACATACTCCCGATATAAAAAGTAGGTATCCTATGTACTTTGCCAGGTCGTAATGTACCTGTGTACTAAGTTTCGTCGAAATCCGTTCAGCCTTTCGAGCATGAAGAAGTAAGAAGTAACGTACCTAAATAGTGTACATGTAACACATACATTCACAACCTTTCGCCTTTCGAAAGGTTGTGAGTGAAAAGTTTCGACGTATAATGTCAAAAGTGCAAAATGACAAACGGTCGCAAAATGTCAAAAGCAACTTTAAATTAGCAAAATGCTCATAGCGCTAATCGGTAAGAATTTATTACAATTAATTTATTAGCTTCTGCTAGTAGCTTCGCCCATAGAAGCAAAAAATGATCCCAAGCGAAAAGACTCCATGAATAAAAAAGAATCCTATATTCTATATCAGGATTTTACAATGATCTAACCGTCTATCAAGTTTCATCGAAATCCATTCAGTCGTTTGAGCGTGGAGGAGTATTAAACCACACACACACATACAAACAAACTTTCCCCTTTATAATATTACGTTTGATTTTTAGTGTATTTGTCGAAAAATACTTCAACATCTTCAGACCAGTGGCGTGCCCGCCATAGAAGCCAAAAAGCCCGGCTTGCCCTACCAAAACCTCACCTTCATAGAACACGACCAATCAATTAATTATCACAAAAATCTAAACTTTAAACTTCGCGCGCTTACGCGGTTACGCTAAGTTGCCACTGTGTTGTGCGGAATTCAAAAATCATTCATAAGACGATACCAGGGCGAAGCGAGGATGCCATTCTGAGCGAAATCTCTCCGATCTCACTCTAACACTTAACAAAAGAAAGAGATGAACACTAATGTGTTGTTGTCTTTTTCTGCCTCAAAGGCTTTTATGAGGCTTGCTCTTCTATCTCTACTTTTGATATAAAAACGTCAAATTTTGAGTGTGTGTGGGTGTAATTTGTTATTGTGTGCAAATACTCGTCGAACATTTTGTTCTAAAAAAAAGCTGGGCTTTGGTAAATTTATGAATGGTTTTTTTTGACATACATTTTTACGCATATTATAATACGAGGCGCCCTCTATGACGCGTAAAGTTGTACGAACTAAAAAGTACTCAGTTCAAATTTGCTTTGATCGGTTATCGTGTTGTACGTAATTGTTTTGATAGTTTTTTTTTGTTTTCCGTCATTTAACAGTTTATGAATTCGGAAACTATACTTGTGGTTGTGTGTGGATATTATTATGTGTGGAATTGATATTGGCCAGGTAGGGTTTGAGTTTTAAAGATAAATATAATCTTGTACATAACTTTACTATTTTGAATATTTCTCAGAAAAGTTAATAACAATGCTTGGAATACATCAGGTAGGTATGACTCAAATAACTTCGCGAGTGCCATGAAAATTCTCAAAAGTACTTGAAAGCTGTTATTTCATTCTTTATTTTTGATAAACCGCCGATAGAAAGTTGGTTATCTTTCTCGACAGTTAAGTGATAAGTGTGTTTTAAAAAAGCGAACAACGAAAAGCTACCGCTGTTTCATTTGTGAGTATTTGCCAATAATATTACATATTATTTTAAAGAACAAGTGTTTGAAACACCAAGATTTCAAAAAAATTATGTATTAGTTACACATTCATAACTAGATGGCGTTGGCGTCAAATTAGAATTCGGTGTTAAGATTCTCCGCCGTTTACTTACCCTCCTTTCAATAGAGTTCAATTTAGGATAACATTAGATCAGTATCTAGTACTCGGTTGTTTTATTTCACACTCAACTCAACTTTACATTAGATAATTAAGTTCAAATTAATCGGCCGGCCGGCACTCGACAACAAGAGCGGCTTTCCGAATTATCTTTGATTGCAATTGAGAATCAGCTGTTAGAATTAAAACGTTCACCAACTTTTTACGCTGGAGTAAGAAAATCATTTTTAAATAAAGATAGACAATTTGAATTAGAATAATTTTTTTTTTGCTATTCATGTATTCAAACTTCACGATTATTGGTATGATGATAAAGTTGTTGTGGTGAAGCTTTTGTTATAATTATTTATTACTTACTATTAATATTATATTTGTTAATAGTAGTGTAGCAATTCAGAAAAATCAGCATTACTGCACTGATGACACGTGGTAGCACGAGATTTTTTTTTCACAAGATTCCTTGGCTTGCCCCCTGTAAAGGCATCAGGCACGCCACTGCTTCAGACCCATACTTTGACAAGACAAGGGACCTTACACCGTCACCTTGACCTCAATTCATCTCAATTAACAGTTAAATTAATGCAATATGAGAACAACAACATGTATCAAAGTACACACATACCATCTATACTCACTCCAAGCATTTGTGATTTAATTAGCATCGTTTACGTGATCGTTTAGTTTACTTTCTGTAAATCGCATTCATTCTTCGACGGGCGACTCAAGTCATTCATGCATGTAATTCTGGTATCTGAGTAAAAAGCTGGCGAAGTAGCCGAGGTAACTACATTTTATACGATGTGTATACATACTTCACGTGTTCAAGATGACGTTTAATATGTGCGTAAGAAGAATACTTTTACTTAATCTTTTCTAGATTACACATTGCATCTTTACATATTCGTCATCTGTATGGTAAGTTGCGAATGTGCTTAATTAAAAATTTTTCAAGAAAATTTCTTTTTCTTATTTTTTTGATGGGCCGCTTTATTAAATCGCTTTCTTTTAAAAAAATAAGAAAATGGAGTTTTTTTTGATCCACTGTAAAAATTCGTAATTAGGCAGGTTCGCAACTTTACCATACAGGTGACGAGGTGACGATTAAAACAAAGTCTCCTATCGCATCTGTCTAACTGTATGAACGCGCGCGATAAACTCAAAAACGACTGAACGGATTTCCACCAATAAACAGAGAGAGAGAAATGTTATAGTTATTATAGTAAAGAAAAGCCAAGCATTGACACTGGTCCTAACTAATATTATAAATGTGAAAGTGTGGATGTTTGTTACTTGATCACGCAAAAACGGCTGAACGGATTTGGATGAAATTTGGCATGCATATAGCCTTTGACATGGAAAAGAACATAGGCTACCTTTTATCCCGGTTCCTTAAGTACCTAATGCCACGCAGGCGAAGCCGCGGGCAAAAGCTAGTCCTAACTAATCTATAATATAAAAATGAATCGCAAAATGTGTTGGTAAGCGCATAACTCAACAACGCCTGGACCGATTTCGCTAATTTTTTTTTTGTTGTGTTCGTTATTATGGGGAGAAGGTTCTTATGGAAAAAAAATGAAAATTAGTAGTATAGGGTAGTGTAGGGTAGAGTAGGGTAGAGTAGGGTAGTGTAGGGTAGTGTAGGGTAGTGTAGGGTAGAGTAAGGTAGAGGAGGGTAGAGTAGGGTAGAGTAGAGTAGGGTAGGGTAGAGTAGGGTAGAGTAGAGTAGGGTAGAGTAGGGTAGAGTAGGGTAGAGTAGGGTAGAGTAGGGTAGAGTAGGGTAGAGTAAGGTAGAGGAGGGTAGAGGAGGGTAGAGTAGGGTAGAGTAGGGTAGAGTAGGGTAGAGTAGGGTAGAGTAGGGTAGAGTAGGGTAGAGTAAGGTAGAGGAGGGTAGAGGAGGGTAGAGTAGGGTAGAGTAGGGTAGAGTAGAGTAGAGTAGGGTAGGGTAGAGTAGGGTAGAGTAGGGTATAGTAGGGTAGAGTAAGGTATAGTAGGCTGAAGTAGGGAAGAGCGGGAGCGAAGCCGCGGGGGTACAGCTAGTATTAAATATAAATGTGAAAGTGTGGATGTTTGTTACTTGATCACGCAAAAACGGCTGAACGGATTTGGATGAAATTTGGCATGCATATAGCCTTTGACATGGAAAAGAACATAGGCTACCTTTTATCCCGGTTCCTTAAGTACCTAATGCCACGCAGGCGAAGCCGCGGGCAAAAGCTAGTCCTAACTAATATTATAAATGTGAAAGTGTGGATGTTTGTTACTTGATCACGCAAAAACGGCTGAACGGATTTGGATGAAATTTGGCATGCATATAGCCTTTGACATGGAAAAGAACATAGACTACATTTTATCCCGGTTCCTTAAGTACCTAATGCCACGCAGGCGAAGCCGCGGGCAAAAGCTAGTCCTAACTAATATTATAAATGTGAAAGTGTGGATGTTTGGATGTTTGTTACTTAAACACGCAAAAATGGCTGAACGGATTTGGATGAAATTTGGCATGCATATAGCCTTTGACATGGAAAAGAACATAGGCTACTACACTATACTTTTTATCCCGGAAAAACATCTTATTCCTACGGGAAAACTCGTTTAGAGTGCGATAACCGAAGTACACGCGGACGAAGTCGCGGGCGCACAGCTAGTATGATATAAAACAAATCCGTTTTCCGCATCTGTCTATTTATCCGCTAACTCCTGCTAAACCTCTTGAATTTGAAATGTTTTTCACTAATAGAGAACACACACTGCCGCTACTACTGCTGTCGCTAGTGACACTATAAACAGGTTTGTATGTTTGTTCATCAGTCTCGCTTCAACGACTGACTTGGATGGATAGCACGTTCCCGAGGGAAAATATATGATGGAAATCTTTTTTTATTCTTGTTGTACTATTTCTTTGCCAATTATCCCACGCCGTAGTTACCGTTTAAGACAATCATCCAGTCCGTTTGTCAAAATAATTAATCGAAATCAACTTCACAGCACGGTTGGCTCATTGGCTGAGCGATTGACTGCTGCGCTGCTTAAGGCCCAAGCGCCCGAAAAGTATTTTAAAACAGTGACTTTCTGGAGCCTACTCCTCGGTAACGGCCAGGTTAATAGGTTTGAAAAAAAAAATTATAGATTCATGAACAACATTATCAACATTTGATTTTTTCGTGCGATTAATACTTTTGTCTAAAAAAAATATTACATACAACAACACCACATTCGCTACTTTTCCCTACTCCTTCGAAACGGCTTGGATCTTTAGAAATGTTTTTACACATAAAAATTGGTAGTTAAATATTCTTCAAAGTGAACATTGCATATGTAAATCCATCAATATTTCGCAAAGAAAATGGATTTAAAAGTCAGCGGGGCTCTGTCCGGGCGCAGCAGGCCGCAAACAAATGCACAAATAGTCGTACTGTCGCCTAGACGGGTACGAAAGTAGTAATCATTTAATTTCGGCCAGATGGTTCAAGGGACTATAAGCCTTAACACGGGTTCAAATCCCGCACGGAACAACTATTTATGTGGCCAACAGATAGTTGTTCCGAGTCTGGGCGTCTTGTGCTCGCGTTACAGGGCCGGGTAATTCCTAGCGTGGGGTAAAGTGATGTAAAAAGAATAACTCACGTATGTCTCTTTGGCACCTGCCCGCTGCGCGCGAGCCTCTCGGACCTGTAGTTCTCGTAGTGAACCTCTTGCGTCACTTCTTGCAGGTCCTGCATGTGGGTGCTGAAAACAGTTGTCGAGTTACAGTAACGACCAGACGTAAATATCATAATAGATTTCTCAGGATATTTTTTTTTAATAGTAAATATCCACACGCCCTATTATACAAAGTTAATTAATTTTTAGTGAAGATTTGCTAGTTAGTAGGAAATAGGCGCCTGTTACACTACACGTTATTCAGCACACGATATACAGATCGTCTTATTTTCCATTCCGAGTAGTCTTACTGACTACCGTCTTCCGACTGTCTAGTCTGACCCTTATTACACTACACACTACATAGACTAAGACTGTCTGAATATCGAGTGGTGTAAAAGGCCTTCAGGAATAAACACTATAAAATATTCTAAGTAGGAATAATAACCTACTTAGAAAATCCTGCTCCAAAGGAATCCAAAATCGAGCGATAAACTTTATTTTTTTTAACATGTCACAGCAAGTTTTACGTCCATACGAAGAATGTCCTATACTATAAAAACTGAACTATTTAGCTTTAAGACTCTTATAATTGAAAAGCTATGGACAGTACAGAGTTTAAATGATTGGTTTTCCTTTTTAACGGGGGTAGGTTTATTCTTAGCCGTAAGAAAAACCCAGGAAGCATTTTCCCCCTTCGCTTTTAGACGAAATCGAGTTCTTTACATATTCAAATTTATGAAAACAAGGAGTAGCTGGTAATATTTCTAAAGGTCTACTTTCGCCGAATAAATGTACGTTTAATACATCATTTCTTTTTTCATTTTTATGTATTGGTCAAATGCGCCCTTTTTCCTCCTGGCGGCCACATAGCGGTTTTTTATTTGTAAATACACTTATTGCAAACAACGAATACATTTTTAATGAGTTACAATAATTTTAAACACGTCTCAAGTTCAAGTCGGTATGTAATTTCTCTATTTATACTGTTAGTCACAAGTTCATTGTTTGTTAGCACTAATAACGTGCGGTGAATCACAATACTAACATGTTCAAAGTAGTTAACTTATCTGTACAATCACTGTTCAAATAGTTTTTACTCTTTGTAATGAACTTATCTCAACATTGGGCACTATTACCTATCGCTACTGCATCATTCTTAATGACACTGAACCAGTATTCGTGGTACGCGTCTCAAGGCTTACTGTCCACGGACGTGTGGCTTCATTGACGCGTATTCGTCAGTATACAAGGTGTAAGGGACAGCCCTCCACAAACTTTAAGGGCTTGCTCAGTAGACGAAACTGAACAACCTTCCACAACATTTTTTTCTCCTCGCCATACAAATTATCCAATCCAGTTTATCATTTTGTATGGTGAGGCTGACTTTTTTTTTCGTTTCCTGAAAAAAAAATTGTGGAAGGTTGTTCAGTTTCCTCTACTGACCAAGCCCTTAAAGTTTGTGGAGGGCTGTCCCTTACACCTTTTATATGCTTGGTGTACGCCTACTGTCCACGGACGCGTAGCTTCTTAGACGCGTGTATGTAATTATACGCTTGGTGTACGCTTGCTCACAGCTTACATGCAAATCTATGAAATTCTGTCGACGGAGTTGCAACATCGAATCAAAAATGTGAAGGCTAAAAAGGCGCCTAACTCAGCCATACTGCGACATTTAAAAAGAAAAAATAATCAGCTGACTAGCCTTTGCCCGTACAAACGGATGCGGCTGCATACCAGTGAGTTCTTACCCCCAAAACCCACTTGCTGGGTACTTACGATACTACTTAATAAGGCTACCCGTAATGACCGTCATAGATCTGCAAATGGCACCCACGAATATTTAGATTGGCTAGCGACACTCTACAAAAAAAAAAAATTAACTCTTTTTAACCGACTTTTAAAAAAGGAGGAGGTTCTCAATTCGGATGCTTGTATTTTTTTTTATGTATGTTCGCTCATAACTTCGTCTCTTGCCAACCGATTTGAAAAATTCTTTTTTTGTTGGAAAGGGTATACTTCCCAAATGGTCCCATAGTCACCAAGTCGGTATCTGATGATGAAATCTTGGCGAAATCGAGGGAACTCCTCAAATATTATAGGCAACTATATAGTTCTTTTGGTATTTTCATCAAAGACTTAAGCAGTTACAGTCAAAAAATGACATTTGATGAAGTGGAACTGGTGAAGAAGACCAGAAATGGCCAACGGAAGTTCATACTCACACATATATCACAATGAACATAGTTATGCTACTACGATAAAACAAATAAATGAATGGTTTGAATAGGTATGTTGAGAATGGTATCATTGAAGTGACCTGATGATGATGATGGAGCCGGAAGATAGGCACCGGAACTCCGTAATTAATCATTGTATCCTACCCGTGTTTGGGCTTATTAGAATTGTCATGAGCTGCACTTTGGCTATAAGGTACTAGCGAACTGATCTGATGTGATGATGGAGCCGGAAGGTAGACACGGGAACTTCATAATAAAACAATGTATCCTAGCAGGGTTTGAGTTAAATGGAATAGTCATGAGAAAAAGGTACTCTGGCTGTAAGTGTATTGCCACTAAAACTTGTGAAATAAAAAACTTTTTACAAAAAAAAAAAATAACCGACTTCACGTATGTCAGATATATCTGACAAACACTCTTGCGATTATTCCGCCAGAGTCGCACATCCGCGACCAAATACTCCATCTCGTCAGCTCTTCAGTCACCTATCGGGACTGAAAAGTTTAATGAGCTGGAGTACCCAGTCGGCAAGACACGACCCTGGCGAATAGGACACGAAACACTCGTCGGACCAATCGGATAAAAGCGTCATAAGTAAATTGCAACTCACATGAGCATTGTCCTGAGTTTGATAAAGTCGCAGTGCTCGGGGTTCTCGACCTCCACGACCCCCCAGGGGTACAGGCGCCCCCGCACCCGGCGCCCGCGCACCTCCAGCTGTTGTCCCGCGCCGCACACCGCGAATGGCACGGCTGCTTTCAACTGACGGACCTGGTCGAAGGGAAATAAGGAGAGTTCTTCATTGATGTTTTTTATTAAGCCCAAATTCATCTCTTCTGGGTTTGATTATATAAGTGTAACTAGCTTTTGTCCGCGGCTGCGCCCCCGCTCTTCCCTACTCCACCCTACTATATCCTACTCTACCCTACTCTACTCTACTCTACCCTACTCTAATTTTCATTTTTTTTTTCCATAAGAACCTTCTCTTCACAATAACAAACACAACAAAAAAGTATTAGCGAAATCAGTCCAGCCCTTCACGCGTGATGGCGTGACCAAGAGAAATAGGGATTCATTTTTAAATATGTAGAAAGGCTTCTCTATTAGAAACATCTCAGTTTGTAAATTAATGGTGAGACACTTCCGTAACGAAAAAAATACAAGGGCGTCCTTCCCGGTCACATCGGTTAGACTTCCAATCTGACTATGAGAGTAAAGGAACAGAGTGCATCTGTGTTTGCGCACACACCTCCTCGCATACTTGACTATTTTCCGTTTAAATCTGAGCGAATTTTGTCCACTGTGGTCAATCGACCACAGTGGACAAAATTCGCTCAGACGATTTATAAATTGTAATCTAAAGTAATATAATATGTCACACTGTAATCTTACATGAACTGATTTATAAATTGTAATCTTAATATAATAACTGTCACACTGTAATCTTACATGAACGAAACAAGTTCTGAACAATTATCTGTAGGCCATCAATAGTACCTACATTTTGATACAAGTGGGGAAAGTTTGGCGAAATTCACCCTAGCCGTATAGGCGAGGGTGTTATGGAGCCGAGTGCTGCAGTGACAAATCTCCATGTGTATCAAACGACGTTTTTCAATGCACTTACGAAGAAATACTTTCTCTGAAAATTACGACGCATTTTTGTTCATTTTGTAGTGAAGAAAATTTTCCAAAGTTGTCATACATTTTAGTTTTGATTTAGATAACAGCAAGCTATCGCAAGTATTTTTTAACTTAATCACAATATCTGACGGCGACGGCAATATCTAAAGAATTCTCTTCAAATCTTAAATTCAACATTTTTTTCACAAAATATAACACAAATAAAAAACCGGCCAAGTGCGAGTCGGACTCGCCCATGAAGGGTTCCGTAGCAGCAAGTAACATAATATAAAAGTTCTTGTAGTTCGTTGTAACTTTGATCGATGTTTTAATAATAGTGTATTTTTTAGATTTATGACGTATAAAAAAAAACTGCTTACTAGATCTCGTTCAAACCAATTTTCGTTGGTAGTTTACATAGTAATGTACATCATATATTTTTTTTAGTTTTATCATTCTCTTATTTTAGAAGTTAGAGGGGGGGGGACACACATTTTACCACTTTGGAAGTGTCTCTCGCGCAAACTATTCAGTTTAGAAAAAAATGATTTTAGAAACCTCAATATCATTTTTGAAGACCTATCCATAGATACCCCACACGTATGGGTTCGATGAAAAAAAAAAATTTTGGGTTTCAGTTCTAAGTATGGGGACCCCCAAAATTTATTGCTTTTTTTCTATTTTTGTGTGAAAATCTTAAAGCGGTTCACAGAATACATCTACTTACTAAGTTTCAACAGTATAGCTCTTATAGTTTCGGAAAAAAGTGGCTGTGACATACGGACGGACAGACGGACAGACAGACAGACAGACAGACAGACAGACAGACAGACATGACGAATCTATAAGGGTTCCGTTTTTTGCCATTTGGCTACGGAACCCTAAAAATAATATCTATTAGACTTTTTTCCCGCGCTTTACCTTTGCAGGTTAAAGAAGAAGCAAAGGTATCAAACCATATGAAACCGTATACATCCTACTTAATATTAAAAATATAAATTCAAATATTTTTGAATTTAGAACACAGATAATGTTAATTTGTTGATAATAACAAATTATTGTGTAAACAATCTTATTTATTCACGATACTCTGTTAATAAAACACAATTTTAAATTTCATTAAATATTAAACCTTAAAAGTATACACCTCTTTGCTTTTAAAAAAATAATAATCAAGGTTGACAGTGACGAAATAGGAATGAAAAAAGCCCTTGTAACGGTATAAAAACATGGCATGTCGAACCTATTCGTAGTGCGTTAAGAGCCTGTTTTCGAGTAAGTGTATTGAAAGTATAATTATGTTCTCTGCGGAATCGATCCTTGGGAGTAATACCTAAATCAAGAGGTACATTGGCAAAAGTTACGATCAGTATTATTTTTATGTATTCCGAGTATAATGTAAACCGGGTCTCGTTGGATGGATGAGGCGATTAATTGTAATTTCTAACAAAATAGTTGAGACACATTGGATCTTGTTAGTAAATTCGTGAGATACATTGATTAAACAAAGCGATGCCACTAGTTTTTCGGTCTATCTCAAGTGGGCCCGCTAGATCGAAACACATTATTAGAATGTTGGCTTAATTGTAAGCACATGTTTGATGTGAATGTGTAAGTAGACAGTGAGTCAACTTAGAAATCAACATCTGCTATATCGCAGCCCGGCGAGTGAGCTCATTCAAGATTAGTGAGAAAAAGATAGGGAATTTACTGACGTTTATATGTATAATATAACTAGCTTCTGCGGGCGACTTCGCTCGCGTGAAAGTGGAAAATATATAGCCTTATTGCACTCAGGAATAGTCCAGATACAAATTACTGAGTTTTCCGAGTCAATCCAATAGTTTCAGAGATAACTCCCTACATACAAACTTATTATTTCCTTTTAAAATTATATTATTTTTGACTGGACTTTTCCTGGGTACACAAGCTGTTTTTATTTAATAGGTTGGTTATTTATCTGAATCAGTTTTGAAACTTTGTTTTAATAATAAAACAAAATTTCAAACTATAGCAAAATACCTATAACCTAAGTCACTCAGTGATAAAGTAGTATTCTACTGATGAACGACTTATTAAATCGGTCAGTTGTGTTGTACTGCGTTCGTTATGTAATAAGATTAGTATAGATTTAACAAACCTGTTCCTTATAATCTTCATCTTCGTCGCTGTCACAATCAGGGAGAGGGTAGATCTTGATTCCTTCGCGCTCGATTTCTTCCATAACCTTTATAAAGAAATTAATTGTACAAACTACAATAAAAAATATAAAGAGAGTAGTTTTTTGTGTTTGAATGGCCTACAAATCGTCGCCCTTCCCGCTAACTCTCCTATCTCACAAACTGGCGTTTCTGCACTGATATTACCTACGTCGTTGTTCACCGTTTAGAAGATCATCACGTATTTTGTTTTGCGTAATATTCATAAACAGCAAAGTTATTAGCGTTTGTCCATATCCCAAAATGTCACTCAATTTATGGAAATATTGTACAGGCTATTGATTTATGAATGAAAATAAATGGCGATCAAAATGGAAAAACAACCGCGCTTAGTATTTTTTAGTAGCAAATGTTATAAATGATTGATTTAATTATGAATTTACCAATTATGACCAATTTTCGTGGTCATTTTTGGGATTTTCTTTTTTTTTACCCGACTGCAAGAAGGGTTATGTTTTACTTATGACTACACAAATATGATCAGTAACGGGTACGTATAGAGCCCCATTTTTTGTACTAATTAAAAAAATAGGGGTGTATAATCTGCCTCACCGCTGACGCCTTAACGTTTTTCATACGATTATATGTCCGGTACCGCATATCGCATACCACGGCGATGCGAACTCCAATCACGAGTCCTAAAGTTTAAAATGAAGGTGCTGATCGTCTTACCCGGGACTTCAACCTCTGCACTTCCTTCTTAGTGAGACAGTCGGCTTTAGCGATGACTGGCACGATGTTTACTTTGTTGTGTAGCTGCTTCATAAACTCGATGTCCAGAGGTTTCAACCTGACAGGTGGATGTAACACTTCAGGATAAATAATTAAGTCATCATCATCATTATTTAGCCGATATACGTCCACTGTTGGACATAGGCCTCCCCCTCCTTTGGGGGAGGCCTGAATGAATGAAAATATCCGCAGGAGAACCAAGGTCGCCGACATACCCCGAAGAATTGCGAAACTAAAGCGGCACATTGCTTGTAGAACGGATGGTCGATGGGGCAGAAAGGATCTAGAGTGATAACCGCGCACTGGATAACGCAGCGTTAGAAGACCTTCCACAAGGTGGGCCGACGACCAATAGACTGATTCACGTAAAATCAAGCCAAATATCGTTGAAGTTTTATAGCCGTTCGATCGAAGTCCTATCCAAAAGCGGTATTCACGATCTATCGACTTATTTCCAGTTACATTAATAAGTATTCAACCAGGATAACGTAACACAGATTTTTTTTTAAATCGACGAATTTCAAACGACTTTAAAATCGGTGTCGTTCAAACTCGATTGATGGATGTGAATACGGAAATGGTCTAAACGACTAAATCGCTACGATATCATTACGGTTTTGGTTACGTGAATCGGGCTACTGGTAAGAGTCGCGGGAATGCGGTGGATGCCAGACGCACAGGACTCGTTGTGGCGACGTTTGGGGAAGGCCTATGTCCAACAGTGGACGTCTTTCGGCTGAAATCATGATGTGTGTTAATGTAATAAATTACGTACCCATGTCCGAATGGCGATATGAAGTAGAAACAGCAATGTATACGGTTATCGACAATATTGCGGCGGTTGAGCCCGCTCTCGTCACGAAGGAACCGCTCGAATTGTTCGTCGATGTATTGAATTATCGACTGTAAACAAACAAATGGTTTTCACATTTTTTTCCCTATCATTACTCGCATATTTTCTTAGGTATGAGAAGAATGACGCTTCTGAAACAGAGTTTATCAACATTTTTGTAGTTTTGATGATTTATTGTCCGGCTGTATGTATCTCTTTTTTTAATGTATTTGATTTCTCGGTCAATAGTGGACCGATTTTGAAAAATTATGTGGCGCGAGGGGGAATCTCAGAGTTTTGTTACGTAACTAAAACCCACCCGTGTAGAGATGTGCCCTTGCTGGCAATATTGCCGTGAAGTGGGAATATTGGTGGCAGTATTGCAATATTGCCCGTAGTATGAATATTTGTGGCAATATTACAATTTCGGGCAATATTGCCGGCAACGGCACATCTCTACACCCGTGTTTCTTTAGTTGTCCTTTGCGTTCTAGGGCCGCGGTAAGTTTTTCGAACAATCCCGCAGCCTTACTCTTTAAGAGGGTCCTTCTCCACTCGCCTATCGTCAACGTCGAGGTTTAAAAACTAGTTGCTTCATCTAACGCAATCCAACGCGATGTTTGATGAAGAGGCAATGCGAAAAAAGAGAGATAACGCCTGATAATTCTATTGGCATTCGGTAATTCCGTGATTTATTCGAATATTTCACAAAACCTGTTCCAGGAAATACGCTTTTTTTTAACCCTAAAAGTTTTTCAGAAAAATTGTCGTCATTCAGAATCTCCATTAAATGTGCAAGGCTACGGATATACTTTTTTATATTTTTGATATATAATTACATTGTAGAGGGCCAAAGTTCATGTAAAATACGTCTTTACTAGATTAGTTTTACACGAATTTATATTTTGATTTCCATAGAAGCCTAGATAATAACCACAAGATAGCTGTGAATCCAAAACATCTGGAAAAAGATGTGTAATAACATCATAATCACGTAAGTGCGGTATATGACAATGTACCTCGTATTGCCCACTCTTAATGGTTGGAGATGAATTCGTACTACACATATGCATGTTTTTAGTTCAGCCCCAACTGATTTAATTTCAGTACCTATAGAGCTAAAATGCTAGACTATATCTTAAATCTTAGGCCATGAAAATGGTGCACAATACCTCTACTGCGGCATTCAATGCGTTATATGGATCCAGCGCAGTACGTCAAAGAATGCAGCATTATGAATCGTTCTATTTTTTAAATTTTACCATTGTTTTATTTTGTTAATCGACAGTATTATTTTTTATTAAACAGTCATCTCATTGGTCTCCACTGGATTATAGGCACTTAAAACTTACATTTTAAATAAATTAAATATTAAAATCTGTAGTCGTTAATAAAGAACTATGAATGGAACAAGCCAGCATCGGAATACATATATGTATGTGTATAAGCAATGTCTCATCATACAACAGGAACTATGATTATTATTATTACAAAAAAAACAATAATACAGAGTGTAACAGAAATACATTCAGCCGAACATAGAACCTCCTTCTTTTTGAAGTCGGGTAAAAAAAAAAGTGTGTATGCCCGTTGTCCTCATAAATGGGGACCCAAGTTTTAAAAAAGTGGACAAGTGCGAGTCGGACTCGCGCCCTGAGGGTTCCGTATGTAAATGATTCAATTCCCTAATGGAGTCTCGAAAATTATTCCGAATCGCAAAAAGTTTTTTTGTACGTAATCGTAACAATAAATTTACAGTTTTTAGATTTTTTCCTATACTTGTGCTATTAGACCTTGCTTCATGCCAAATTTCAGGATTCTAGGTCAACAGGATGTACCATAGGGTATACTACCTTCTGATTCCCTTGAGAGTTTCGAAATATACGTTTTTTGCGACATAAACGGCGATATCTTTTTTTCGTTAACTTAGAAGTCTAATTTTTTCACAGCTTCAAGGGACCGTAGACCTCAGTAAGTATATGGTTTTAGTTTCAACTCGATACCTCCACGCGTTCGTAAGATAAAGGGTCTCGACAGACGGACAGACGGACAACAAAGTGATCTTATAAGAGTTCCGTTTTTTCCTTTTGATGTACGAAACCCTAAAAACAATTAAAATTTTAAAGTTGACAACGATATGTGAAATCATAACTGCCCGTTGTCCGCATTACGGGGTCACAGATAATGGGGATAACGGGCATACACAGAAAGACATTTGTTGTCGAGCTATGCAAGCATTTGTTGTATATGGGAGTTGATTTTTTGTACGTACCCGGAAACAGTCGGTGTTATCAATGGCGTCTCCGTAGCCAGGAGTGTCAACCACGGTCAGGCGCAACTTCACACCGCGTTCCTCGATTTCTACCGTGGACGCGTCCAGTTTCACCGTTTGATTGGTCTTCTCTGAAAACGTAGCTGTGCTTTAGCTTTACTCTTTCGGGCATTGGGAGGAGGTGCAAGGGGGCGCACTCCCTCAAACAATCTTTTAGAATATTATTCCTAGCATACGTATTTATTTATAATTTACTTATACAACATTACAGTCTAAACTAATGCGTTGTACAGATACAAATACAAATATTTCGAGCACGCTTCGCTCGCTCGTACATCCTTCTTTTATTGTCAAGTTTTATCACTGTATGCTGCAATGTACTGATGGTATACCATCCGAGAAATAGTTGGGGCGCGTTTTTAACGAAGAAGACAAGAATCCCATTACAATGACTTTTTTGTTATGATTAACAACACTGAACACTGCCCCAGTGACATGTCAAATTTGTACTCCGTATTTTAAAATTTAATTTCAATAGTATTTAAGTGTAATTAATGTGTAATTGTTTGTATAACCATAATATAATTGCATAAATCGTCAGGATTATCGTTTTCGTGGTAAAATATCTTGTAAAACACGAGTTTTTGGTGCCAACAAGTTGTCACCGGTAACGAACAGCTGACGTTTGAACTACGGAATTTCACGGGGAGTATTATTTACTTATATTTTTATTTATAATAACACACTCGTTAATTTAAGTTTAAACACGATCTTACAAGTTTTATTTTTTTCAATTTACTTCACTTAACACTAAGCTCATTGTTCGAAATAGTTTTGTTTACATTGTAGAAAACAAATCATCGACGTTCTATTTCATAATTTGATTCATTTTAACTTATTCCGGTAATATTATACTGGTCAACAACGCTTTTTGTCTGTATTTTGAATTGTAATATTGGTCATTATTTGATAAAAAATCTGTTAAACCAGACTTTTACATTTTAATCAACTTACCCACATTAAGTAAAAGTAATATCATAAAGCAATGAAAAGCTAGAAAACTCAATAATTATTAGCTTTTCAAGCAAAGTCAGCAGTCTACCTCATTTCCCTACTGAACTGTACTTTCTTGTTTTAATTTTTTCCCCATTCTTTTCCAACTTTTCTTTATTTTGTCATCTTCTTGGTTCTCACTGTTTCTTTTCTTTTTCTATTTACAGTAACTTATTCTGAAATCATGCCTACGATGACCCGTAAGGCAACAGCTCAGGATATGCAGCTTAAATTGGAAAATGCCCTCCAGGAGCTCAAAGAATCCAAACTCCAGTGCCAGCAAATATTGCAGGAGAATGAGGAGAGTGAGAGGGAAATAAAGAACATAATCTTTAAAAATACATGCCTTAAACAAGAGTTGGTAGGCCTTAGTCAGCAATACCAGGATGTTGTTGATGAACGCGACCAACTGCGAGCGGTCACGGATGGTTTCAAAAACTGTAGCGACTTGTATGAGGAGGCTTTGTGTAAGGTTAGGGATCTTGAGGATGAATTAGTTCATGCTAATAGTCTTATTCTTAAATTGCAGAAGGAAAAGGAATGTACTCAGACTGAGAAGACTAACCGTTTATATGATGAATTAATAAATTCAAAATATAACCCTCATGCCTTAGTAACAATTGATCTTACAGAAGATTCCATATTAAAACAAAATAAATCTTACAAACTTAGTCAAAATAAAATTAAAAAATATGCTAAATTGAATAAAATCATTAAAAAATGTAAAAACCACAAGAAACAACAAAAACACTTTTCCAAAAATATTCAACTGCGGAAAGAACGTGTTAACTTGATTAATCAATTAAATAATTACCAGATTAAGTTAGAAGACAGTATATATATTTATCAAATTGACACTCAGCGCTTACAGTCTGAAATACAGACTCTTGATAACTCCCTTAAATCAATTTATAACAAATATGTATGTTCAAAGAACCAAATAAAGGAACATATTCTGGCTACAAATGAGTTGGTGGACAAAGTAGACTCTCTTACTCTAAGAAACAACCAATGCACTTGTCAGAAAGAATCTAACCAGGCTGGCCTCCAACTTGTGGTAACGGAGAACTCATCCCAGCCCATCAGTGCTCAGGACTGTATTCCCGACCAGGTACCCCACATTCAGCATGAATTAACTCAAGGGGTAGATTCAGAAAATTGTAATTTTTCCTCTCATAACGGTAGGGATTATCAATCAATTATATTTTCAGATAGTATAGGAAGAGGATTAGGGCAATTAGTTAGTAAAAAACTCCCTTTTCCTTCTCAAAATTATTGCACACCTCAAGCTTCCTACCATCACATAATGTCATTAGTTAATCAGCAAGTATATGATCCCAACGCTATTCTAACTGTATTTGTGGGTAATAGCTTAAATGTGAAGACAGATGACATCACCAATAATGTCACTGAGCTGTTGAAGATAAATTGTAGGAAGATAATTTTGTGCGCTTTTCCTTACTTTGAGCACTTGTCAGACAGACAAAATAAGTACATACATATGCTAAATATGCATATACATTTTTTAGTTAGTCATCATAGTGATAAGTTTTTCTTTTTTGACATCAACAATTTTGTTGATAAACTTTTTTCGACCAGGTATACTGTGTACCTGCCTATTATATTAAGACGTCAAATAGCGCAGCTATTAGCAGTTAATATTAACTCAGACATAAGCAGTATGTCGGCGTACCCAGTAATCAGTTGCACCATTAGTAATAGTACTAATATTTTAAACTAGGTAATAAGACAACAGTTGGTACTGATGTTGGCAATGTATGTCAACTTAAAAATAAAGTATCTTCTAGCATTCAAGCTACAGGGGGTAAGCAAAAATCCTTTAATATGTTTCTTCAAAACATTCAGGGTTTTTCTGCAAAACAATTGGAAATTGAATTATTCTTAGAAAAAACTATGTTTGACATTATTTGTTTTACTGAGCATTGGTTAAAGGATTTTGAAATGCTAATTAATTATGATAATTATAATGTGGGCAGTTGTTTTAACCGAAAGTCAATGTTACGTGGGGGTTCATTAATCCTTATTAAAAATAGTATCAAATTTAAAACTCGTAAAGATATAGTTGCACTGTCCGTTGAACATAGCATTGAAGTGTCGTGTGTTGAGCTGGATAGGCATGTCATAGTGTGCGTTTACAGGCCCCCTAATTATCAAAACTACTCTATTTTTGAGTCAGTCATGGAAGATGTTATGGCTAAACTTTCAACTGGTAATAAACCAGTAATTATCTGCGGAGACTTTAATGTTAATATTTTAGAAAATAATTCAGATAGCAGTAGATTATTAAATCTTTTCAAATCATTTAATTTATCAAATGTGTTTATTGAACCAACTCGAACAACGACAACTACTGCTACATGTATCGATAATGTTTTTTGTTGCTGCAAGTATTTAGAAAAAGCCATTGTAAATTGTCTGCCTTCTGATCATAGCGGCCTAATGGTAACATTTGAATCCAACTTACCAATACAACAAGTGCAGATACAATTCAGACCAATAACATCCGGTAAACTAAATAAATTTAATAGCACTTTAACTAGCAGGTTGGGTGATTGGAACCTTGCAGAAAACAATGGTAATATTTTGTATAAAAATTTTTTTTCAGTAGTTCAAAAGGAGTTTAATCAGACGTTTGAGAAAAAAACTAAAACTATCTGCCCTAAGTTTAGATTTAGTGACTGGGCAACTAAAGGAATCAGAATAAGTAGGGAAAGACTTTTCGAGTTGTATGGCCTTAAGCCTATTATTAACACTGAAACTTTTAATAAATATGTTGCTACTTATTCTAAAATGTTTAAAAATACTTGTAAGGCAGCTAAGGCCTTATACATCAGCAACAAAGTTAAAACAGCAGATAATAAAATAAAAACGGTTTGGAATATAATAAATAATGAAACCAACAGAAACAAAAGAAATAATAATGATTACACATTGGAGACTCATCATGGTCTTATTAGCGATAACAAACTAGTTGCAGAAGAATTTGTAAATTTCTTTACCAGTATTCCAATTAAAACTACTGAAGCCCTAAATTCGTCGCCATCGCATGCTTTTGGTTTATTACAGGCGAACGTTGCAGCCTGTTCGACTGAATTTAACTTTAAACATATAAACCCCATAACAGTAATAAAAGCTTTTAAAGAAATCAAGATTAAATTGACAGAAGATCTATGGGGTATGTCTATCAAAGTTTGTACCTCAATTATTGAGACTGTAGCGCCGTACTTAGCGTTAATATTTAATTTGTGTATAGATCAAGGAGTCTTTCCGGATCTAATGAAATATAGTAAAGTGATACCACTTTTTAAATCCGGAGACAGTAAAGACACTAATAATTATAGGCCGGTGTCCGTTTTGCCGGTTTTTAGCAAGATATTTGAAAAGGTGATGTTAAATCAAATGCTTAATCATTTTAACACCAATAACATCTTACACGATAAACAGTATGGTTTCACCAAAGGACGTTGTACAACTGACGCTGGTGTCTCCTTACTAAAACACATTTTTAATGCGTGGGAGGAGGCACAAGATGCTATAGGCATCTTCTGCGACCTGTCTAAGGCGTTTGATTGTGTGGTTCATGAAACATTACTCCTGAAACTGGAGCATTACGGACTAGGCAAAGCAGCGTTAAGCTTATTAAAATCGTATTTGAATGACAGACAGCAACTAGTTCAAATAAACGGTGTCAATTCGTCGGGATTAAATGTGAAAATGGGGGTACCCCAAGGTTCAATTTTAGGTCCTTTTTTATTTTTAGTTTATATTAATGATTTACCCTATTTGCTGAAAAATAAACTTAATATGGTGTTGTTTGCTGACGACACTTCTTTGATTTTTAAGATAAATAGAAGGACTAATAATCTTGACGATGAAAATAACGCTTTATTGCAGGTCCAAAACTGGTTCACTGCTAATAATCTAGTTCTAAATGGGAAAAAAACTAAATGCATAAGATTTTCCTTACCAAATGTCATAAGTAGTGATTGCGACATAGTATTGAACAATGAGAAACTAGAATTTGTTGATAAAACAGTTTTCTTGGGGATTACGCTTGATTCTAGGCTACAATGGGGTCCTCACTTAACATCTCTTGCAGGACGGCTTAGCTCGGCTGCATATGCTGTTAGAAAAATCCGCCAATTTACGGATGTTGATACCGCTAGACTAGTCTATTTTAGTTATTTTCATAGTGTCATGTCGTACGGTATCTTACTATGGGGACGGGCTGCAGACATCGAGTCAATCTTTATATTACAGAAAAGAGCCATCAGAGCTATTTACAATCTCCGCCGGTGTGATTCTTTAAGGGAACTGTTTAAAGATATTAACATAATGACGGTACCTTGTCAATATATCTATGAAAACATCATGTATGTTAGAAAAAATCTTCATCTTTTTAGCAAAAGAGGCGATAGACATAATTATGTTACAAGAAATAGGGATCAATTAGTTCAACCAGGTTTCAGACTGGCTAAAGTGGCCTCTTCTTTCATGGGGTACTGTTTGAAATGTTATAATAAAATACCACCCCAAATATTAGAACTCAATGAAACGAAATTTAAATCTTGTATTAAACGCACACTATGCAGGCAAGCATATTATAAGTTGGAGGATTATATTCAAGATAAAAATGCTTGGCTCAATGCTGGTCCAGCTCCACTACCACTAGGGCGTACTAATTAGTTGATTAGTTGGAAACTAATATTATTATTTTTAATTTGAAAGACACAATTGCATTGTATAATGTAGAAGCACTTTTTCCAAGTTTGTGAATGTGAAGCACCATGGAGCATTTTTATTAGGTTACAACTTCTTTTTTGACATTACGAGCATGGCAGTTGAGAGTTTGTCATGCTCACTCAAATGTCTCGCTGTTGGTGGCACGTGTTATTGGGTCGTTCAGTTCCCTTCAAAATGGTTGAGCTGAGTGGGGCTGATGCACGCGTCATGCTCGTGAACGGGTGCCGTCAGATGGGACTGGTCATCTCTTAGCTGCCAGTGGCTTAATTCAGTTTCTATCTTTTAATTATTTTACATTTTTTATTTCATTATCGACATTGTGCTCACATGATAGAAGCAACAAGTAATATGTAACCAAGCATTATATGTAACACATAATATGATTTAAAAGAGTGTCCATGGAGTTTCTTGCACGTTCTTCTCCATAGAGACCTACTCTTTGGAACGTGCAATTTAGCTTCACTTTTCTTGGACTGACCGACATTTGACTATTCAAAAGTGCCTGTAAATGGTCTATTTGAAATAAATGTTTTGATTTTGATTTTGATTTTGATTTTAACCGTGTCTAGCATAATTACTTATATTTGGACAATGGAAAAAAAAATTCGAAACGATTGGGTCATTCAAAAACCATGGTTGTTTGTGATTAAGGTAAAAGTAAGAACACCTGATATGTAGTAGGAATTTCAGTGATGGACTAAGGCTGTTAGAGGTCTGAGACCGTCACTAGAAGGTATCCCGCACTCTGGTATTCAGAATAGATAAGAAAAATTATTTACTATTATTATAAGAGGTAAAACAGTCATGAATAATATGTTCAGTAAGTACAGGAATTTCCTTAAAAAACAACGGATTGTTTAAGCAACTTCAAGAAGTGCTTAAATAATTTGTTGGCTTCAGGGTACTTAATTTTATATTTGGAAAAAGGCATAATATATAAAAAGTCAACCAATGGGCCAATCTTACTAACGCTAAAGTTTGTATGTATGGAATCATCCAATAACTTCTTCCGCACTAGGGCGGAGCGCGAGGGCGTCAGACTTTTACTGACTAAAACCCACTTCTATGTTCCTTCTTTGCCTTGCGGACCTCGGATTTTCCTTTCAAAAGCGAACCCCTAGTAGGTAAAACTGTGGAGAAGCGTGTGCGTGTGTCGCCAATTACGATTGCGACAGCAACAGTTACGCGTTTGTAAATGCTACAAACGGCCAAGAGGAGCGATGCAGTGGCACAATCACCAAACTTGCTATTCAATTTTAAATACAAAGAGTCATCATAAGCTCCCTTCCACTTACCAATAGCATCAGGTATGACGCGTTCAGGGTACAAGTCAGTCAGGAACAATGAATTGACTAGGGTAGACTTGCCCAGCCCGCTCTCTCCGACTACCATAAGAGTGAATTCAAAGCCCTTCTTCACTGATTTACGATGCACCTGGTTGGGTAGGTTGGCAAACCCAACATACCCTGGCGTTTCCAGGTTGGAAAACTGAAACAAAGAAGACGATAAAAACTGATGGTCTAATGTAGTGACACAAACACAATGCATAATCAAGAAGTATTTATGTAAAAGAATTTTATTGAAAAGCTGTAAATAATATAGGTATTCATGCTTGTTATATTAGAATTTATAATAATATTATAAATGTGAAAGTAACTCTGTCTGTCTTTTTTTTTATGGTGGGAAAAAATCATCTAATGACATCCCCCGCTCTTGGGCGGAGTGGGAGGAACTCTGTCTGTCTGTCTGTTACGCTTTCACTGTTAAAGAACTGGACTGATTTTGATGAAATTTTGTATGAAGCAACCTTGAACTTCAAGGAAGGCCAAAGCCGAAGATGAATAAAAATAAGCCTATATGCTTATTTTTATCCATCTTCGGCTTCACGTCTGCAGTAACCAACATTCATGCTAATGAATCCGCTGGTAGAAGCTAGTAATATTATAAATGTGAAAGCAGCTCTATCTGTCTGTCTGTTACACTTTCATGGTTAGACTACTGAACTGATTTTGAAGAAATTAGGTATGGTGTTAGCTAGAATTCAAAAGAAGAACTTAGGCTACTTTTTATCTGACTTCAACTTCGAATTTATGTCAGAAATAAACGACATTTACAATGAAAAAGGGCATGTTAAAGCTAGTCAGCTTTTTAAGTTGCCACTCCTCAGGACTTCTTAGTAGGTCATCATTTACCATAACCAATTGGTAGTAGTGCAAGGAAATGATGATTTTCACACATTGTTTTCCTTCAATTTCTTGAGAGTACTGATGAAATAAATCACATAGAGTGAAGTTCCTGCTTGGAATTGTAACCCAAAACCTTGTAAGTGAGGGTTACCACAGGGCAACCAATACATCAACATGCTGATCACTCGGTTTATTAGTTCTCCTACTTCAAATTATTTCTAGTTTTTTTTATGTCATAAAGTACAGATAGTTATAAACATAATTTGGATAATTATATAAAGAATATAAAAAAATATATATGTTTATTCTAAAGTTGTTCAGAAGATCAAATACTACATGTACAATTTGTATGTGACAGATGAAGGAGGCCAGATAGGCAGATGGTGGGTAGAATGGTATTCAAGTAGAGCTACTGATTCATTGAACCAAAAGAAAAAGTCAGATAAATAATGATGGGCACCAGAATCCATCTGAATGTTAAAATTATATGTTATTATTGGTATGAATAGCATAGCATAACTTAACTTTTAATTAATAAAGCATTGCTGATTTATTAATATGAGTTAAACTCACAGAGGATGAAAAGTTAATGACATAACACACATTCTGTAGTGATATGTACACTAAAATTACATTTGTTTTTATTTTTGCACCCCTAAATATTACAGAGATGTTATTTTATATTTTGTTGAGTTTTATGTTATACATCATAAGTATGAACATTGAATACTATTCTATTTTATATACATACAAGTACCATACCAACATATTTCCTAATCACAGGGCTTGATAAGCAAGGAACGCCGCTTAAACATCAGCATTCGTCACCTCGACCAAACACAGTTATGTACAAAATCCTGTGACACATTGACAACCAAGCTGCAACTTTAATATATTCAATTCGCGTTCTCACCGACACACTTTCACGACACAAATACCAACTACTCTAAGATTACATGAAAATCTACACAAACACAGGATATTGTTTGAAATACAGGAAAAAAAATGTACAACAAGCTCGATACACATTTTAGTGCGCTTTATCGTGATTGTATGCTAACGATTACTTACATTCTTGTTGGCCGTATCACTGGACATTTTAATGCCTTTATTAAGACAAGCTTTCACTGAAATATTCGGCTATCTTGGCTTTGTAAGTATTTAACCGTACCTACGACCTACGGTAGGTACTAATTTTACTTTATTTTTTTTTATGAAAGAAAATCAGATGTCAAATGTACGTCAAAAACTGCAAAAACCAAGCAAAAACCGAAAGTCAAAGCTGGTCAAACCACAGATTAGATAATTCATATAACCGTCAAGCCTAGAGATGGTCGGTATTGTAAGTTAATATCCAGCACCCAATTTGGGATTAAGCAGGGTATTCACCGGGTAATTACCCAAAAGAAAAGGTAGAAATTATAAATGCTTTTTGGCTTTCTTATAAACACCAAATAATGGTTTATTTAATAAAGTTAAGTTGATTTTTATCACCCATGTTAAAAGTTCGGCTAGTTAAACGCAATTATGAATATTATCATCTTTGTTCACTAAACTAGTAAAGATATTGATCCCGGTATGTTTAAGCAATTGTATAACTAAATGAAAAGACATTTATCAAATTATTGTCTAAAATGTAAAAACCAACCATTTAGATTTTTACCGGGTAGAAACCCAACTCTAGCAATGACTCGATGCACACTAGTGCCATCCCGTCTGAAGCAGTCTGAAGCAAATGAAGCCATTTGGGTTGGGTTGGGTTAGTTCTTTTTCTTTTCTGTTTGCGTTCAGTCTATTTTCCTCTATGGTTTAGTCTATCAAATATCTGTGGCACAATCAATGGTCTTTGGTGTCTGGTTGATTGACTTTAGTCTATGGAATGACTGTATGACAGTCTGAGATATATAGGGATGTGACATCTTAATGATGGATATCGATAAATATGTATTTTGATGTTTCAAATAAAAACATGGTTTAAAAAACATTGATGTATCGTAACATCGGTGCTGAAACGGCTATTTATTAAAACTTCAAGTTCTTTGCTGCAAAGTTCACAGATGATAGTACCATCTGTTTTTATCCTTTAAATAGCCTTGGAGCTATGGTTCAATCTTATTAGTTGCATTACTTTGATAACCAAAAATGATTTTTGTCAAAGACATTTTTTTAATCAGAGACTATGAATAGGCAGATAGTTATTTTGAGTGGGTAGTTATTGTTAAGAAGCAACAATAAAAATATCAGTGTAACAGATCAATCTACCTAATGAACATACAATAAACTAAATTAATTTAGATTAAAAAGAGCATTTTTATATTTCCAAACCAGTATGAACTTTTAAATAAACTCAAACGAGTCAACGATTGTTTACCCAAAAACGTTATCAAACATTCGTTTAGATAAATTTCGATACATCGATGATTTATTGGTATGTATAGCTTTTATATCCTGCGTTCTAAACTGCGTCAAAACCGACAATATCGCGAATCCGACCAACGCGCAACGTCATAATTATAAATATTACTCATTAGAGTCTGTCTAAAAAGTCAAACGACTTGGGTAATATTAAGATATAATGAAATCTGATGTAGTCAACACTGGTTCAATAATCAAGGTTGATTAAGAGATATTGATTATTGTTTACTAACAGAAGAACCTTATAAAAAGTAACGAATATAAGTATTTTTAAATAATTGAATATTATACAAAATTCCCAAGTCGGTTAGAGTCTGTGCGGAAAGTAAACCATCGTGGAATTTGAGGGCGCTGCTGTAGATAAATATCGTTTTTGTTATGTAAGCAACATTGTGACGTCATTATAGTGCGACTGTTAAATCTCGATATTTTGAAACTATGTTAGACTAGCTTCTTCCAGCGGCTTCACCCAATAATAAAAATTATCCTATTGGCTGAATTTGCTCACCTAATGGAACTGCAAAGTTATAGCTTATGTGCTATATTATTGCAATGTTTATGATTAAGTTCATCTGTCTAGTAGTTTTTGCGCGACACATCCATACATACGAGTACCTCCATCCATCTTCTCAAACTTTCGCATTTATAATATTAGTAGCCTATTTAATGAACTTGCTCACGTGATGAAACTTAGCAAAAATATAGGTTATAAGCTATATTATTGCAACGTTTATCATTAAATTCATCCGTTTATAAGTTTTTGCGCAATGCCGTTAATTGTGGCGACACCTGGGGGAGGCCTATGTCAAACAGTGGACGTCTTTCGATGATGAACATTTAAATGCAAACACGAACCGGTAAAGGAAAATAGTGTGAAGAAACTGCTGTACTGCCTATACTATAGGTAGGTTCCACTTCGACCACTTACCCAGTTCCAACGAAAATGGTTCTATCACTTTGACTGGGATCGGTCTATTATCACTGACTGGAATATTGTAGCTAGCAGCAAGTTTATGTTTACCCTAGTTAAATATAAAGGTAAAAATGGGACACACTACCACTTTCTCGTTGTCTTCCTCAGTACATTTTTCCCTTTTGCTAATCAATGAAAAATATGAACATAAGGACTATGAAAATAAAGTACACTTCAGAATTTGTAATGTTGCTTCGTAAAATATCTATTTAGCCTGTAAGGGACCATCTCGCATATAAGATCCTTGGGATCACTTGGTTGTCCGTCTGTTTATCTGTTAAGACCCTTTAACTCGAGAACGTTTGGAGGTATCGAGTTAAAATTAAAACCATACACTCAAGTCTGCGGTCTTTTGAAGTTGTGAAAAAATCAGACTTCTGAGTTAACGAAAAAAAAGATACGGCCGTTTATGTCGCAAAAAAACGTATATTTCGATACTCAAGGGAATCAAAGTTCTTAGGGTGAATCTCGTTGATCTAGAATCCTGAAATTTGGCATAAATCAAAGTCTCATAGAACAAGTATAGGGAAAAATCTGAAAATATGAAAATTTGTAAATCCACCACAAAAAAAAATTGTTTGCAATTCAGAAAAATTTTCGTAACTCTATTTAGGAATTGATTTCATAGGTAAATTTGTACAGAATCTTCAGTGCGCGAGTCCGACTCGTACTTGCCCTTTTTTATTTTAGTTACTGTATCCTTACTCAAGCCTGAAAAGAAATATTCTAAGTTAGTCGAAATGCATTAAAAATTTAAAGTATCAATACTCTTTATACTAGCCATCGAAAATATTGACCAAAGCAAAATAAACAAATATCGTCATGTTTAAATGAATTTCCGTTTAATTTATATATATTTGGAGATAACACGGTCAGGAGTTCACCTAGGAAGTCTAAAAACATTAAAATAAAAGTGTTACGTACCAAAAATACAGCATATCAATGTTTCCCAAGTTCGTGACTTTGTTTTGATCAATAATGGTGTGATTTGCCACTTGTTATCTTTGGCAAAACTGTAATATATTAAATATTATTTCCCTTGCAGCTCAGTGAAATTTTATATCACATTTCTGAAGATTTCAATTAAAAATCACAATAAAATAACATAATAAACAAATCCTCTGTCAACATAATGACGTATGGCATTTGACGGATGGCTGGGTTGGGTTGCTACTTAAAATCTTTAATGTTGTTTTCACTTTACGCCACGACGGTTCTCTTATCGCACAGACAATAACTTATTAGACCGACAATAGCCCATAAATTTTGTGACTATTAAATTTGGTTGAATTCGCGATATAATCGGTTTTGACGCAATTCAGTACGTAGGGATATTCTTCATATAATTTTTTTTGAATATTTTTTTTTTTGTATACTATCGCTGATATGTCGATGTATCGGTTGCATCCCTAGCGACTGACATATTGAGTTGAGATTGTAAATGATTGTGTGATGTGTTCATAATTTTCAATTTTCGCTTGATTACATTCCGAAAACTTGAAATTGGAAACGATGGCGACGTCCAGCGAAACGTCCGATCAAAATGTGAAATCCAGGCGTCCTGCTGGTGAGGATCTTTAGGCACACCCGTAAAATGGCCTTGTGTTATCGATTGGGGAATTTGACTGACTCAATAACTGTTTTTATTGTAGAGTCTGCGTTCAAACAGCAGCGCCTGCCTGCTTGGCAGCCGATCTTGACCGCGGGGACGGTCCTGCCAACATTCTTCGTCATTGGTATTGCTTTTATACCTGTTGGTATAGGCCTGCTCTACTTCTCTGATGAGGTGTGCCCTTATGTTTACTAATGTCAAAGTAATTTAGTTATTACTTGACAAATTAGTCATTAATAATCGAATTGCTTATTAGTATATGCTGGCTGTGTTATAAAGAGCTAGTTTTAAACAAGTTTACAACTATAATTCTTAATTGAAGAGAATACTAATTGATTTCTATAACAATAACAATATATTATTGATGATTGTTATTCATGTTTTTCACATTCATGCACTGGCTAAGAACTTTTGTAACATTTTATCTTCATCTCCGCTGTTGTGCGCACTATAAAATAAAACAGAATGGCTGTATGTATCTATGACTTTCTTTTAGGTGAAAGAACAAGTAATAGACTATACAAACTGTATGAAAGAGGGTGAGAACATCACTTGTGCGGACTACATCAAGCAGAGCTCTATGGACCAATGCATTTGTCGCCTCAACTTCAATCTGACTGAGGATTTCAAAGGAGATGTATACTTTTACTATGGACTCAGCAACTACTACCAGAATCATCGACGATATGTAAAATCTAGGTAATGACAAAACCATAAGGCCTCAATAACTCTGCCAGTAGCTTGTACAAAAGTATGCAAGTAGCTTGCATCCCATCATGGCATAACAAGTTCTGATTGGTGTATACTGTCACCTGCAAGCTCCTTGCATACTGTTCAGGGGCCTAGCTACCCCTTATCAATGACTAGCTTTTGCCAGCAGCTTCGCCTGCATACATAAAATATAGCAATGTTATTCAGGAATAAAGCAGCTTTCTAACGGTGAAAAAATTTTAGCAATCGGACCAGTATTTTCAGATTTTACCTCCTACAAACAAAAACACAAAGTTTACCTCTTTATTAGGCCCCTGAGCTATGACATATGCCAAAATTAGTAACATATTATCCACAATATTAAATAAAAGACCAGGAGTGAATGAGTAATGACAAAACCATAAAGCCTCAAAAACACTGTCAGTACTTGCAGACACTAATACACCATATACCAATCAGAACTTGTTATGGCACAATGGCATGCACAGGTATTGCAAAACATGCAATCACACAATTATTGGATAGTTGACTCTATTAGTTTTTTAATTTGTATAAAAAAGTATCTTTATCCAAGATCACAAATTAATCTTTTGAATACCGTCATTTGAGGCACAATATTTCTATTGAGACAATGAGAGAGCGAACGCCAGCGGCTTGGGTTTAATGAATTAAAAGAATTTTTCAATCTGTTTATATTTAAGTCATAGCGATTATAAATGTCCCTAAATAAATAAAGAATAAAAAAAAAAAAAAAAAATTGGAAACCTCTCAAATTTAGAAGGGAAAATACTCTTCTTCATACCAATATTGAAAATGCTAATCGCTGCTTTGTAAAAAATAATTTTTTGACAAAAACAAATGAAAAATTAATAAAAACAAGACTACTCTTTTTTTTATTAATTTTTCATTTGTTGTTTAGTATAAAATATTGATCAAAAATAAACACAGATATAAATCCAATTAATTATCAATGAAATAAAGACAATATCTACGTTAATGTCTATTCTTTTTCTGCAGGGATGACAGTCAGCTACTGGGCCGCTTGTCAACGACACCTTCAACTGACTGCTTGCCATACGCTTATGCGGTAGAAGATGGAAAGACTAAACCTGTGGCGCCATGTGGAGCCATAGCCAACTCTTTATTCAACGGTATGAGCTTTTGTTATTTAGCCTTTCAAATATCGTAATTAGAGACACAATAAAAAGCCAATAAGAGAGCGAATAGTGGCATTTGCAGGGGGTTTAATGAATTAATAAGTTTTACAGCTTACGAAAAGAAGAAAAAATACTATAGTGAACTAGATTTATAAGTCTCCTATTTTATTAATTTGATATGTAATTTGAGGAAAATATAGCAAGTTTACTGTAAACCTAGTTCCGTCACAAGGAAAAGCCTGTAAATTTATAAATGTTGGAAGGACAAAAGGCCAGATTATTGAAAAAGTAGAAACCGATTGAATAATAATTATGAGAAAAAAAAACAGGATGTTGAAACATAAATGCTGATTTTCTAACTTAAAAGTCAATTTATGTCATCTTGCATGCTATTCTGTTTGGATTATCACATAGCTAAATATAATATTTTCAATTATCCTATCACATAACATGATACTGGAGAAATAAGGTTGCCGACATAGCTTGAAGAAACGCCAAACTTAAGTGGCAGTGCGTAGGGCACATTGCTCATTGAACAAATGGCCGATGGGGCCGAAAACATCTAAAGTAGCGACTGCGCACTGAACGTCACAGTATTGGAAGGCCCCCCACAAGGTGGACCGATGAACTGGTGACAGTCGCAGGAATGCAATGGATGCGAGACGCATAGGACCGCTCGTTGTGGCGACACTTAGGGGAGGCTTTGTCTAGCAGTGGACGTCCTTTGGCTGAAATGATCAAGATGATAAGAACGTCGAAACGTTTCATCTTGCATGTTATTCTATTTGTGTACGACATTGTTTGATTATATCAGTTGACCTTATCAGCACATCAACAATATTCCAGTTATATTCCTACCTCATAACAAAATAATAAAAAAAAACAATTAAGACAAATTTTCAATGATATTACTCTCCAAAAACATTTGTTTTTGTCATGGGTTCAATTAAAATACAAGAAAATTATTATTGGAAGTTTTAAAACAATACATAATTATGTGATGTCTATTTGTGTCATCAGATACGTTGACCGTCCGCTCCCAAGATCTGAACAAGGATGTGCCCGTCATTCGCACAGGGATCGCGTGGGATTCAGACAAGGAAATCAAGTTTAGAAATCCACCCGGAGACCTCAAGACGGGTATGTATTTTGAGAATGGGCAGATACCTTAACTGTTACAGCTACAAGGCCTTAGAGCCTGGCAACATTGCCACAGTAGGAATGTTATGATGCTCCATGAGACTATGACCGTAACCGAGACTAACTGAAATCTACACTAATTATTATAAAGAGGTAAAGTTTTTTTTTTTTTCGTTTTTTAGGAGGGTGGAAGTCCTGGTCCGATTGCTAAATTTTTTTCTCCTTTAAATAGCTGCTTTATTCCTGAGTGACAGGCTATATCTTATGTAAGCGGGCGAAGCCTCGGCCAAAAGCTAGTCAGAAATAAAAAAAATATTCGTAACCATAATCGAAATCGATATGTGATCCACGCTAATGTACGATGCCGTGTCTTACCACGGAACCGTGATAGACAAGAGTCGCGTCGTCAAAAATGTCGCCATACGTCTTCAACTAAAGAGTTTTGCGATGTTGCCTTTTCGTGTAAATATAAGACGCTGCATCTCACCGAGCATCGAGCTGAAAAAAGCTCCGTGCCAATACACAACATATCGAATACGCCGATGCTGTAGAAATCTCCATTTAATGAGCTAAATATGTGTAAGCCAGCTTTGGAATTTTTTGCATAATATTTTTTTTTATTACTAAAACTTCGGTCCTAACACAGTCTACCACGTTTGAAAAAACTGACATTTGTACAATGAAATTAATTTATTCGACAGTCTAGCTGACCTTCACACCTTGAAAGATCAATGAATAAAAAGTCATTCTTTATAGTTTCTCATTAAATACTTTGTTTTTGCAGCATTCGCAAACTTCACGAAACCAGAGAACTGGCGTCTCCATGTATGGGAGTTGGATCCTAACAACACAGAAAACAACGGCTTTCAGGTAATATCATCCTCAGTAAAAATAAGGTTTGAAGCATATATGTAACAACTTTGAAGCGTTTGTAACAACTTTGAAGCATATGTAACAACTTTGAAGCATATCTAACGGCTTTGAAGCATATGTAACAACTTTAAAGCATATCTAACAGCTTTAAAGCATATCTAACAACTTTGAGGCATATCTAAGAGCTTTGAAGCAGATCTAACAGCTTTGAAGCAGATCTAACAGCTTTGAAGCGTATGTAACAACTTTGAAGCATATCTAACAACTTTGAAGCATATCTAACAGCTTTGAAGCAAATTTAACAGTTTTGAAGCATATCTAACAGCTTTGAAGCGTATGTAACAACTCTGAAGCATATCTAAGAGCTTTGAAGCACATGGAACAACTTTGAAACATATGTAACAGTTTTGAAGCATATCTAACAGCTTTGAAGCGTATGTAACAGTTTTGAAGCATATCTAACAGCTTTGAAGCGTATGTAAAATTTTTAAAGCAAATCTAAGAGCTTTGAAGCATATGTAACAACTTTGAAGCACATCTAACAGCTTTGAAGCATATCTAACAGTTTTGAAGTATATCTAACAGCTTTGAAGCGTAAGTAACAATTTTGAAGCCTATGGTTTTACTGACATTTATTTAAAACGCGCGTGGAACACTACTCGCCGTCGACGACTCGAACTCGGTTTTTACCGACCGGACGGCGAGCTACCCATTGTTCGTCGGCCGCGGTGACTTTCGAAAAATCCTGCAGCTTATACAGGGTATTTTTGACATCAACGAACAAACGAATACCATGAATGCAGCACGATTCTGGACCCTCCAGTGGTGGAATTTATTGTCGGTTCATCCAATTTTTTAAAATTTAAATTTTCCTTTTTTTTAAATTTAAACTGTATACTATCGTTATTCTAACCAACCTCAATCATATTTTCTTCTTTTATTAATCAGTTAAAAAGGTACAGATTAAAAAAAATATATAGAAAAAGCAGTCGAAAAGTTCCACCACTGGGGGTTCAGAATCATGTACTGAATCCGTGGTATTCGTTTGTACGTCGTTGTCAAAGGCACCGTGTATATTTCAGGACATAACATTACGCTTTTATTCTTTTTTGTTCTCTTTTTTTTTAGGGGCTTTAATCTCAAAGAGCATGTCAGCCCCAACATAACCTAAAATAAGTTTACAATAACAACTTAATAATCAACACTGATTAAAAAATTTTTTAAAGGTTTTTTTTTACCAAGGTTGAGCATCACTTCTAGGATTAACCAAGAATTTTGCAATTTTATCTTTTAATCTTATAGTAGTCAGTGGTAAAAGAGTCGTATACTTGTTCTTTCAGAACGAAGACCTCATAGTATGGATGCGCACGGCCGCGCTGCCCACGTTCCGCAAGCTGTACCGCCGCGTGGACCACACGCAGGTCGGCTTCAGCACCGGGCTCGTCAAGGGGCCCTACGTGCTCACTGTGGAGTATAGTGAGTATCACAGCAACTATTTCAAGTATGCGAAGAGCTTTCTCTATGTTTACAATTTTGAAAGTTATCGGTGTTAGGTATTCTGCTGGTAAAAACACTTTAAAATGTGTGTTGAAAAGATCGAATCTTACATAAACACAAATTTTTAAATCTTTATCCCTAAATTCAAAATTTTATATGCAAATTTTGAATTTTGAATCTGATAATCAGTGTTATGATGATGATAATAAGATTTGACAGCTAACCTTAATATTAAACAGTTTGAATTTAATAAATAAAAACGTGCTTTATGGTTTTCCTCGTAACTTTTTCCAAATTTTTCTTCATACAAACTTTCCTGAGATTTCCACAAATAGTTTCTAATAAACGTTCATCAAGTTTTGCGCTTAGCAACAATATCTCCTATGTTTATTTATAGAAGACTAGCTTTTGCCCATGGCTACGCTCCCGCTCTACCTTAGTCCACCCTACTATACCTTTATCTACCCTATTCTACCCTACTCTACACTACTCTTACACTACTCTACCCTACACTAACCTAATTTTCATTTTTTTTCCCATAAGAAACTTCTCATCACAATAACAAACATAACCAAAAAATAATTAGTGGAATTGGTTTAGCTGTTGTTGAGATTTGTGCTTAGCAACACATTTAGCGATTCATTTTTATATTATATATAGATAAGGTCCTCCTTAGTATAAAACTAAAAACAAAAAAAAATTCCCAGACTATCCGGTAACTGACTTCGACGGCACCAAGTCCTTCGTGATATCGACGACCTCGCTGCTGGGTGGCAAGAACCCGTTCCTCGGAGTAGCCTACGTGGTGGTCGGGACCCTGTGCCTCCTGCTGGGGATCGTGCTCCTCGTCATACATGTCAAGTGCTCCAAGAGGTATGCATAGGTTTAGATAAATCATCAATACTACCACTCGTTTCTAGTCCCTGATTTTTAATTTGCGAACTTGTCAAAATCATCTCGTGTTCCGAGTCACGATAACATCGCTGTTAGCTTGTCAACAGTGGACAGTCACTCGAAGCGATTTTTGGCGCGCTAACATTTATGTTATCGTGCCTTGCAACGCGGGGTTAACTGTATTATGAAAAACCTGTCAAGTTGTTGGCCGAAGATGGATCAGGTGTACGCGCTGTTGTTTTAGGACTACAGTTGTTTCTTGTGAACTGGAGGCTCCATCCTACGCTATGCGTTCCAAGGTGAAAGCTAAGAATACGAGTGAGGCCATGTTCTCGTTAGATGTGTTTGAAATGAAGCGCTTTAGTTTCTAACTAAAGCCAGTTTCTAACTAAAGCGCTTATGAACAATCTACTACATGAACAATCTGAATTAGGTGGATTTTGAAGCAATAATTTGATTTCAAAGTTCAATAAAGTAGAATGTCCGCTTTTAGCAAATACCATATTCTTAACCTAATAATGCTTCCATACACTGAAAACAAAATAAACTAAAAATATTGAGTTCAGCGCCATCTAGCGAGAATTCGGCCACGCTTGGGTCCGTAGTTTTCACCATAAGCGATCTAAACTGATTTGATCAAGCCTTTTCATTCCCTGACTGTAATAATAACATAATAAAACTGTGCGGGCGTTTATTTGTAAAGTAGAAGAAAGAAAAGACACTTATTTAGCACACAGACACAATGATGATGCAACTTATGTAGAAAATTAAATAAAAACCATTAACATTGTGTGTTTCACGGCTGCGCCAAATAGGTACAGTTCAGCAAAATGTCTAATTAGGTAGTAATTTTATTTTTCCACGTAATCTCCACTTAATGCACTTCTTCCATCTGGTTTCCAACGCCTGTATGCCAGTCATAAAAAAAGTTTCTTCAAGGCCTTCAAAAAAGTCACCCACCGTAGCTTCGACCTCCTCATTTGATGAAAATTTTTGACCTCCAAGGTGTTTTTTTAGGTTTGAGAATAAATGAAAGTCTTAAGGTGAAATCAGGGGAATAGGTGGGATGGGGCAGTAATTCAAAGCCACAATCACGAATTTGAGCCATAGATTCAACAGACGTGTGAACGCGTGCATCATCCTGATGGAACAACTTTCTTGCTGAGTAATCCTGGCCTTTTCTCTTTGATTGTTTCACGCAAACGACGTAAAAGGGTGCAGTAATAAGCCGAGTTTATAGTTAGTCAAGGTAGTCCACCATGATGACACCCTTAGCATCCCAAAAAACTGACGCCATCACCTTGCCAGCTGACAAAATTCCTTTGGCTTTTTTTGGAGTCGTGCATCAGATTTTTTCCACTGCTTGGATTGCTGTTTTGACTCTGGGGTGTAGTGGTGTACCCAGGTTTCATCCATTGTCACAAATCTGGTCAAAAAATCTTGTGGATCAGCCTCAAACATTTCCAAACAGTCGCGAGAAATCGTGAGCCGTATTCGTTTTTGTTCAACTGAAAGCAATCTGGGTACCCACCGCGCAGAAACCTTAGAAAATCCAAGTTCATTGACTATGATGTTTTGTGTTCGTTCATACGAGATGCCAATAGTGTCTGCAATCTCCCTGATGGTCAATCTCCGATCTGCCAATATCAGATCACAGATTTTCCCGATGTTTTCTTCAGTCGTAGACGTCGTAGGCCGGCCGGAGCGAGGGTCATCTTCAATACTCGCTCGTCCGCGTTTATATTCTGTAACTCACTTTTTCACAGTCGTATACGACGGGGCAGATTCCCCCAATGTTGTTGACATATCTTCGTGAATCTCTTTTGCAGTTAGTTTTTTTTTAAACAGGTATTTGATGACATTGCTCAATTTTCTCCATTCTTTAAAAACGCTGCACTTAGGCTCACAAAATTCAGTGTAATTTAAAAATAGATAATGCTATTGCGATAGAATTTTACAATGTGACAACCAGAGAGTAAGCAAATCGAATGTGTTAGGCCGCGAATATTTCGATCTACCCTCGTATTTTGTTTTTAATTTTATCTTTACAAATCGATAGTGTTTCATGCACCGGTTCGACCCTCCACGAGATTAAAACGATCAAAATTTAACCGTGTATATTTGGCACATCGAGGTTTAGATAGAGGATGTCAAACACAGTCACGTATGAGTAACGCTCGAAACACAAAATAGGTACAGAAGTCAATCTGCATACAAAGTGCGCTCGAGTAACGCATACATTGACAACGCTCACGGACACGATGTCTCAGCCCAGTCAGAATAAGTGCGAGCGTGAATACCATCCGTTTGAGACACGCATCTGTGAACATTTTGTGCAATAATGGAGCAACAAAAAAAAGTTATAACTTCAGTTGACGGTTGTTTAAATTCAGTAAATTTTCTACCAGTTGTTTCAGAAAGGTAAGTAGGTACAGGTGGCGCGGTGAATTAAGATCGCTCGGCAAAAGTGGAAGGGGCATACGCAGTATTCAATACTAAGGTCTATTTGGCGACGTGCGGGCGGGTGTGCGCCGACGGCGACACGTCATTGGTAGATCAGTCGCTCTTCAATTCCCGCGTTGCGTTCACGCGTCTCATTGGATACTGTTGTACTTGGGTACTGTTGCGTACAGTTTGTGTTATCGTATTAGTAATACGTAGTGGTAAAAAAATGGTTAAAAATAAAGTTTTAAAACGGCAAGCCAGAAAAATGGTTTACGACCTGAATTGTTACGTTAAGAAAGAAACTAACGAAATGTTTTTTTTTTTATTTTAATTTTAAAAATTATAATTTTTCTGATTTTACCTACTTACGAGATAAATTACAAGCAAAAACGAGTGTTCTTATAAGTTATGTTACTAAGGTTCAAACATACGAAATTAAAAATAAAATCCTAACATACTAAGAATTTCTGTGTGCAATTGTACACATGCGCCGATTGCCCCCACTACTTTCACCGAGCGATCTTAATTCACCGCGCGACCTGTATTTGCTTGTATTTGGATGATTTATTTTAACGTAATGCAGAACAGTTAGTTATGTAGGTAAGTACGTGGCCACCAGCCCCGCGCCGAAAAAGAAAGCGAACATGACTTTGTGGCCATGTAATACTTTTACAATTTATATTAGGTATTTATCACCGCAGCCGAGCCTAGCGTGACCATCAAGCGTAGGCATGAAAAGTGAAGTACATACATAAGATTGACTTCTGTACCTATCTATTTTGTGTTCGAAACGAATCGGCGTCGCTCCACAGAGCCGAATCGTTTCTTGATCTCAATGTGCCATACTAACGCGTCGTACTCTACCTACTTGCATGTGACATCAGAATCCCCCCTCCTACCCAAACCTACTTCCTAACCGAAGAGCCCGCGACACGAGAGATCACTCCGTAAGTCTTTACTTTACTTTTTTTTTTGTTCTAATTAAGAAGTAGGGTTTTATCACTAATAGTGTTAACACACACTCGAACTTGGTACGACTGATTTGGTCCGCCCGTACCAAGGCTGACCGTGACTTAGCGGAAGTTTGGTCCGTCGTACCAAGTTCGAGTGTGTACAACGCTATTAGGTTTAATAGTGAGGTAGGCAACTACTGTGGGTTCGTTGCCATGCTGGATTGCATTATGTTACACAAGTTCAAAAAAATAAATTAAAAGCACACATCATTGATGTCCACGATAGTAACAATAAAATCAGATCCTATTAATAGTAGTCATATAATTATGATCCCTTCTCCCCGAAAACTTTTAAGAACCAAAACCCAAAAGTTTCATTATACTTAGCAACTTTTCAACTTTATCAGCGGTCAAAACAAAAACTTCGAGGAAATTGTTGATTAAATTATCCACAAATATCACCTTGATATATACATGCAAAATGATTTACTAAGTATTATCAAATCACGCTAATATATAGCCAGTCTATATAGCGCAAAAGCAATCGTCATAATTAGAAACTGAATTGACTAGATTTTTTAGGATAGTAAATAAACAGTACTTACGGCTTAGTTTTTTTTTTTGCTGGCTTAACCAGTAACTTCATGACTTTTGGCTAAACTAAACTCTTAATGTTGCCACTAATATAAATCATGGTCAAGTAACATAATAATATGCTTTGCTTTATTTATTGATAATAAATAATAATAAGGAAAAAAAAATATCTAATATTAAACATAAAAATAACTGTTTGTGTTTAGGATATAGAGGCTAAAATGACACAATATATGACATAGTCACTACAATAAATACGATATCGAGAATCGTATCACCAGAAAAAGCATGGCTTTAGACATTTCAACTGCCGTCCAGCCTAATGACTTATAGAAAAAGAAAACATAACATTTGACATGACATCTTGTCGTTCGTTCAGAAATGCGTTTTTTTAAATTATGAGGAGGTACGTAGGTATTATTGACATAATATACGTTATCTCACCAACTTTAAACTAGAATATCTTTAATATTCAGTTTCTATTAATAGTCATGTCTTAGACAAAATTGTTTAGAAATTTAATCTAGGTATATACTTTTGTATATTTTTAATCACTAGACGCTAAAAAAATATGCCAGCAAAATTTTGTTCGGGACTTCGCCATGATCCTTTATCCACGACAGAGCATTCAATAAAGTAACTCCTATTTTTGCTAGAATGATTAAAAGAAAATCTAGCCGGTTCGAGGGGGGTAAATTGTTACAACTATCCCCTTCCTTATGTATAAGCGACAGTCCCTGAATATCATAGGACATACGGAGCTGAAAAGTCCAGTACTAAGGCCGTACAAAGATGTGTTGACATAGATTCGAACATAGAGAGAGAGGGATAGAGCTATACAGAACGTGGCGCTATCGCCATCCCCTTTTAGCAATAGAACAGTGACGGCTTTAACATTTCTGTTCCTTTTTTGAATGAAATGAATTCTTGGAGTAATAAAGCATCAACGCTTGTATCAATTTCTTGTAGCGAGATGTGGAAAGAACACACGGAACAGGTCCAGGTCGGTAGCTCGAACGAAGAACGGAAAAAAGTCGAGAACCATGTGTACGTACGACTTATGGTCTTGTAAAGTAGATTTTGTTTTTATTTTTTAGTCTTTGGCTCCCCTTATATCCTTTCTTTCCTCCACCATGATTCACATGTTATGTAGGCGTAATTTGTGTGAACTGTTAGATTGCGACCGATTGAAGATATTAGCCTTTTGAACCATAGACAAATAGAACTGGATTGATCATTACTGTCACAATGGCTAACTAATCTGTTAAAAAGTCAAAGCGAAAGTGCGGCCAATATAGTGGAGACTCGGTTATCCGGACTTCGGTTATATTTTTTCGGTTATTCACGATTATTCGCGATTATCTGGCCTGTGTGCCATACGTATAAACAGTGTAGTTCTCCCATTATTCTTACTGAAAGTCTTAGTGTAGAAGTTGCTGTGGCGTGAACCAGATGCTTTTTCCGGTTCTATTTGTCGATGGTTAGTTCGAAGTAATTTGATCGATGAGAAATAAATGAAACCATTACGTACGTTCCAAGTGTATACCAATTTTAGTGTCTGTAAATCGATTTATTTATATATACTCCATTCTTCTATACTCCATTCAAATCTTTTTTACTGTCCGTTTAACCGATTTTGACTTTTATTGCGTTGGTGACTTGATACATGGTAGATGCAGTGGATAGTTGGTATTGTAACCACTTTTGCTTTTAATGTAATCCTTATACCTACGCAATAGAAGTCAAAATCGGTTGAACGGACAGTAAAAAGGGTTTGTTTAAATATGTAATCTTGTTGCGATTGGAGTATATTATATGTTCATGATGTTTTTGTTGTTGCTGATATTTTGTCTCGTATTTCAGCACCACTGAGATGATCAACGTGAACCCTCGCACGCCCTACTCTTAAGCGGTGTCGCCCTCAGGTAAATACGATTCTTCGAGTTATGAGATTACTTATTATATTTATGAGTTTTTGTTAAGGGGTGACCAGACGGTTGCAAACCAACGTCTCAACCAAGGTGACCTTGCTAGTTTCAATCCGTGTAGACAGTAGTTGTAATCCATGACCTTCAACATGCTTGGTTGTGAGATGCGTTTTCCCAACCACTGACCGTAACAACACAAACCAAACATATAAACCAAGGTGACCTTAGTTGGAACGCTGGTTTGCCACCGTCTGGTCACCCCTTTATTGATAACCAAATACTTAGCAGGATAAGGTTATGATTTTCGTTTGGTTAAAAGAGTACAGATTTTTTTTTTGTTTACTCGATCGCACTTCGTGATCAGAATCCGAGAAATCTCGGTTCAAAATAGGCGCAGTAGTTTTTGTAAGAGAGGTACCGCACTAAATCCGAACCGTCCAACTGAAACCATACTGATATTCCAAATGTGAAAGTAAGTCTGTCTGTTTGTTACGCTTTCACAGTTAGACTACTGAACCGATTTTGATGAAATTGGTACGGAGTAAGGTTGAACCCCAAAGAAAGATACTTCTTTCTTTGGGGTTCAAGCTTACTCCGTACCAATCTAACTAGCCTACTGGCTAGTTTTTAGCTGACTTCGACTTCTCGTCCGCAATAACCGTGACATTAATGCGGTCAAAGTCGCTGTTAAAAGCATATTCCAATTCGAAATTCGGATCTATCTATCTAACTCAAATTCGGATTCGGATCGGAGGCAGTGCGGTACTATCAATTCGGATCCCTAAAAATCAAAATACGTCCTAGTAACTTAGGGTTTCTTCAGTATTTTTATTTTTTAGGGTTCCGTAGCCAAATGGCATAACTGAACATTTATATTTTTTATTAACCCTTTTAGTTATGTGTAAAACATAGAAGCAATGCTCGGACTTAAAATGCAAATTATTTGCAATATATTCGAATCAAATATGTATAGAAGGCCTACGCAGACCGGGTCTGCATGGCGGATTTTGCCGCCAGTTGACGCAAACTAACTCGCTTGGATATCGCAGAATTCCAGCGCCTTGCCTCGGCATGCCACGTCTCGTCGAAGTATGCGTATGATAGTTTGGCGGGCACCGGTGTTCTTTGGCATGCGGTTGCCTACCACAGCAACCCGTGACTCGTCTTTGTTTACTAACGACCTTCCAGCTACTAGACGCTTCATGCTTGAACTAGCGCATCAAAACAGTTCTGTCAACTAGCCGAGGTACAGAGGAGCGGGGTACTGCGTTCTGATTGGTCGAGACTATCCTACATCAGATCTATAAGTCATATGTGTTGACAGACATGCGTCGCCTATTATTGGACGTTGTTCAATAACGAGTGATGAACTCCCTTTTGATGTCACGGGAACATTTTAAATAAATCTATTTATGAAGTATTATATTGTCATGCCGTTCCGGTCTGCGTAGGTCTTTATATTAATATAGCTTGCCTAAATCGAGTCTATGTAGAGTGAGGTAGAATATTTTTTTATTGTGATAAAAAATTGTTATTATTACGTTGTATTTTATTTTATAGCAATGTTATTAATTGACAAAATCTTTGTTAGCAGTGTAGTTAGTATTATTCAGAACACACTCTGTAGAGATAGTATTAATGTGCTTTTGAATCATTTAATCATTTCTATATTACTTAATGACTTTGAAGATACAAGGTACACTACATTATTTATATGTGCCGTACAACAGTGTAATTAAATATAAAATGCCAGGGAATTTGGATCCGTTTTTAATATCAGAAGAAAGAAAGAAAAATATTTATTTGTGACTCGCACAGGACAAACAGCAATATAATAAAATTAATTAATCTATAAATACTTAATAAAAATATAACAATAAAAAGATAAAAAAAGACTTGTGTGAGTCCAAAAAGGCTCCTACCCCAGTATTATGCTGCGATATTTAAAATAAAAAAGTAAATAAACCAGCGCTGGTATTCTAATGGGGCCTAGGACACACTCGTGGAACACAGACAAACAACATACATCACAAAATGATTGGTCTTTTGGTTCGTCGGTACGAATCTTTGTTTCAGTAGGTATGAAATGTTCTTATATGGAATGAAAACCAACGCCCTGTAAAATTTTATTACACAGATTATTTATACAACATGTAAGGTAATAAATGCAGTCTGATAGCATTATCTATGTTCAAAATCGGCTACTTAATCGATTTCAGCTGTTTTTTAAATAAAAATACCTATTTGAATAAATATAGATAACGTTACTAACGTGTTTGAGTGTACGTTAGTACCAATAAACTAGAACTACACTGCGCACACGTGTGACACACGCCGACCTGGGGCCGTATTATGACCTCTTAAAACCATCATGTTTTCGGTGTGAAAAAGAGACGGAGCTATACAGGACGAATAGCACTATCCTTTTCTCACACAGAAAACATGATGGTTTTAAGATGTCATAATACGGCCGCTGGGCGCGACGGTGTCTCCATACATTTTATATGGAAACTAGACTTGTAGAGCTACATTTGTTCCACGCGACGTAATCCTACGTATAAATCAGGCGTTACGCGTGTGCGTCGGTCTAATGCAGTTCTAGTTATACCGATATGATTTCAATGTAGTGTGTCGATTCCCATTATATAGGGTGACTGGCAATTAGTGTACGATACTTAAACTCGACTCGAACTTTTTCGCGATTTCAGGTTTGTTCCCATAGTAAAAGTTGTTGGTTATCATGAGCACAATCACGTGTTTAAGTATCGTACACTAATTATTACCAGTCACCCTATATTTACCTACAATTAGTAAAATTTCAGCGCTACAATACATAATAATACATACATAATTGTAATTTAATTTTCTAATCTAGTTCAGAAATATACACAACAACCATAATATAAAAGAGAATTGAGAAACTTAAAAATCTCAAGTGTAAATACGATATAAACATTATTTTTCAAGAGGGACAAGCGATTGTGGATAGAAAAAAAAGTATGACCCTTATACAGTTTTCAATGACGAATCCTAATATAATAAAAGAAATGTAGGCGTTTTTATAACACCTCAATAATTATAAATTATTCTGTTCGTCTTATCTTAAGTCCATAAATATATCTGTTATCAGAGTGATTTGATCGACACTTTAATTGTTAACGAATCATTCGTTAAATTATTTCACGCATAAAATAATCTAAAAGTTATTGAAGTGGTACGACTAGGTTATCAAGTAAATATAATATCTTCATAGAACAAGTTTCATTAATAAAACTTCAATTAAAAACCCCTAGCCTACAGTTTTGTATATTTTTAATATCCTACTTGGCCATATATAGCCCGTATCTTACAAATGGCGGAACGGTCTAAGAAACTTCTCTAAACTTGCTTTCAGATATAAAAAATCGGATCTAAATCGATTCATCCGTTTAAGAGCTCACACTGCCACAGACACACAGACAGACAACATCCCTCTTTTTGAGTCGGGAGTTTAAAAAGGAAACGGATCTCGAAATTATATAACTATTTTACAAATAAACTATTTTTAATCATGGACCACTTATTTCAGGAGACGAGAATGTTAATAAAAATAACTTAGGTCTAATTCTGCGTTTTTATTTCCTATTTTCTCTTAAAGCAACGCCAAATAAAACCTGCGAATGTCTCAATGTTGAGGCGATACCTGTGCCAATCTCTTGAGAAAAAATACAGGCAAAATCTTCAATTATTCAATTCAATGTTTTGTAGATATTAATCCCTTCATGTAAACTTTGCCATGAGATAACTCTAGAGGACAACGTTTTTTTATTGAGCATGACTTTTCCTGATAATGGAGTTTTGCAAAACGGACGTTAATCTATGTGTCATAAAGAATGTTTTTGAAACATCAATCGATAACGTGTGGTCACTACGCCTTTCAACTCATTTTTAAGTCCACTTAGGCGTTACGCAAACGGACACACTTTTTGTTCCACTTACCGACGACGAACATTTTTTTAACGTCACGATTAAGTGTTAAGTGGAAGCAACCTGGACACAAAAAAATGTTTACATATGCGCGAGGAGTGGATGATTTCATACTGGTTCTATAGAAATCAAATATTCATCGGTAGCTTGTATCAGACACAAAACACACGTTTGCGCCCTGCCTTAGATGATGTTTTTCAACACTCTACTGAAAGGCAATAAAGTCTAGATCAGTAAATCAACGAAGACATTAAAAGACCTAGTTGCAGGTTCAACCTATAACTTTTAATATTAGTAGTGGTATTCTAAAGAATGTACTAACTGGTAGTTTTATTAACAAAGTGCCTTTATAAAAATATTTAGACGCTTTTGTATCTCGTTGTCGCTACTTTAATGTATTTAATATTATCTCACTTATAAGTATTATGCTATTTATTATTGTATAAGAACTCTTTACGATGCGTGAATGTTGTGTTGGAATAATGTAATAAAGACGGAAGATTTGAGAATTATGTGTTAGGCGACATCTAAATGGGGTGCTTAGATTAAATCGAGTTTGTTTTTCCACTGCAGAAAAGTGGTGACAAATCAAGTGGTGCAAAACGAAACACGCAGTTTTGCGATTTTCTAATACGTATAAAGTAATAAGTACTGTGTCTACATTTCTTATCCTACTCTCCTGTCGCAGGTCTGCTGGAAGAAATTTCGTTAGAAATAAGCAGCACCTTTGTACTCTCTTATCTGTATTTTTTCTTTTCTTTTAAGTATTTTTGTGTACAAAAATAAATAAATAAGTTAGTAAAATTATCGTAATTCAAATTTTTTGCACTTATAACAATAATATTTTTAGTAAGTTACTGCATCAGTATCAGAAAATCGCAAAATTGCAGATTCTTTGTTTCATTTTGCACCCTTGGACGTTATAATGTCGTCGCCTAGTGTATCATGGGCATTAAAATAATCTTTAAGGGAATTGTAAGTCATCTAGAACGGAGAATATAAGGAATAAAGAGGAATATTATGTTACATGAATTAGGTTTAAACAACGGAACATTTTCGTAGCTACTAAAATATCTTGTAATCACATATTCAAATTAATTTTAGTCTAAGTAATTATAACAGAATCCACTGCAATTCTTTCAAGGGAACATTTATTTTGGGTATCACCAAAGGTGACTTATCATCATCACCATTATTTCAGCGCCTCTAAGGCGAACATTACACGGTAGGTTTTGCTGTCAGTTTTGTCACAGTCAAAACCTTGATTGACGAAAAACCTACCGTCTAATGCGTTGAATGACGGTTTTTAGTACTGATTGACAACACGAACAAATGTTCAATATTTTAGATATTTTTATTTATATTCTCATTTGCACCCTTTTTGCACCGTGATTAGGTTTGCCCTGAGGTTGTTTTTAAAAGAGTACTTAATTGAAAGTAAAGTTATTTAAATGTGCGTAGGCGTTGTACTATACCATCTTCTTATGCTTGTATAATTAACATTGCATTTAATTCTCTTATCTATCTATATTCACTTATTTTATAAGTATCTACGTTTAGGATCATAGGTCATTCTTTGTATGAAAGCACGAAATTTTTAAATGTGAACATTAGTTAAAATAAATGTTAAAAAATAATTGGTTGTTTAATTTTGTGAATCATCCTATGCCAGATCAACCCATGGTCCTAATTCGGGCCATTGTCCGGGGCGAGGGGGAATGGGTGGCGGTCGCCTCCTTCGGAGATGCAGTAATGTTAGCAAAGGAGACGGCCGCACGCGTGAGGGAACGGACACCTTCACGTCCAGTCGCTGTAACCCCGACTTAGACTACCAGCCATCGCAGGCGGTGGTTTGCAGATGACGAGCAATGGGTAGAACGCCGCCCAGCATTCCAGTAACTGGACGGAGCCCGAGCCGTTGACGGCGTATAGCGTCCCACGCGCGCCTCGAAAGAGATATTGTCAGCAAAATCGTAGGGTCCCAGCAGAGTCGATGTCTACTAGGGCCACAGGGAATTTATGTAAAGTAAACCCATAGTGCTAGAATGCAAATGACAACTAATGAGCACAGGTGTGTTTTTGAGTCAGTAAAAGTCTGACACGCCCTCTCGCTCTTCCATAGAACGCGAGGAGTCATTGGACCCACCTCAAAAAAGACTAAACCTCAAAATGTGATTTTGTAAATTATTCTTGAAATATGTGGGTCTACTTTTCTTTGCATCAACAGTTTGGATACCTACTGAATGAATCTGTCTCAGGCGGCCATTAGTAAATAGATTTCGTCATAAAATTAGGGCCGACACTGTGTTAAGAGGGCGCATACAAAAAAGCACCGTCGCGGCTCACCGTACAGGCAGCCGCGATACCGAGCCGCGTGTCGTAATAATACATTAAGTTCTCCATCGACACGTCTACATGCACACCGTTATAAATGTTGAACTAGCGACACTGCGCAGGGAATAATCCGGTTTCTGTTACGGGGACCGCTGCACACGATACACGTGCGACGTCACACTACGGGCGCGTGCGCCGGCTTAACGCAGCGTTGGCCCTTACAAGAACATACATAGTTACAGTACAATTCACGAATGATGGCGGCCGTGAAGTTTGCGCAGAAGGCTGCGCAGTAACGTGTTTTAGGAACCAAATGGCGACGTGCGTGTGCGAGAAGAGTGCAGTACGCGCGAACGTTCGCAAAGGCTAACTTCACAGCCGCCATCATTCGTGAATTGTACTGTACACGGGTATACGACGGTAATTATCAAGCGTGGGTCAAGTACACGAAAGGTTAATTAAAATAAGCCAATTTTTGGTTATTCAAAACATATACTATCAGCTAACTTTATTAGGGTTAGCTGATAGTGGCGAAAGATAAATTATCATAAACTAGCTTTTTGCCCGCTTCTTTACTGGCTTCGCCTACATACATAAAATATAGCCTATTTTTTTTTTTTTAATTGAGATAAACTAGTGCTTGACTGCGATCCCACCTGATGGTAAGTAGCGATGCAATCTTTGATGGTGAGGCGCACTAGTTTATTAAGAGCCTATTCACTATATATATTGTCATTCAGGAATAAAGCAGCTTTCTATCGGTGAAAAAATTTTAGCAATCGGACCAGTACCTACTTTCAGAGATTACCTCCTAAGAAGCAAAAAAACAAACTTTACTTTTTATAATTATTAGTGTAGATTGAAGATTTTATTGGATTCGCATTATCGTTATCACTAAAATGTCACTTACGCGCTAAACATCAATAATGTGATCACCATAGGCTCGTATGTTAACCTACACCATACACCTACTGTGTTATTGTGATAATTAGGTACACACTACGCGCTCCCAGTGATTACGATCAAGATTTTATGTAAGATTCAACGGTAAAATGATAATGAAATTAATTAACGTGGGAGATTAAAATCTTTCAAATCTAATTATCAACCGAATTAATTTATCATTATCAAACAGGTTTTTTTCTTTCCCATTTCGTCACGGTCAACGGTATTTTTTTAAAGCAGAGGCGCAGATTTTTAAGGTTTTAATATTTAATTAAAAATTGTGTTTATGAACAGAATATCATAAATAAATAAGATTATTTACACAGCGATCTGTTATTATATATCAACAAATTAATAATTGTTCAAAATTCAAATATATTTGAATTTCTATTTTTAATAATAAGTAAGATGTTTAAGTAACGGTTTGATACCTTTGCTTCTCCTTCAACCTGCAAAGGTGAAGCGCGGGAAAATATTATTTTATAATTGTGTAATTTCATAAATATATTTAAAAAAATGCTGAATGTAAGATTTGAAGAGAATTCTTAAAATGATACGCCGTCACCGCCAGATATAAAAAATACTTGCGATAGCCTGCTGTCAACTAAATCAAAACTAAAATGTATGGCAACTTTGGAAAATTTTCTTCAGTGCAAAATGAACAAAAATGCGTCGTAATTTTCAGATAAATATTTCTTCGTAAGTGTATTGAAAAACGTCGTTTGATACACGTGCTTTGTCACTCGTAATGACAAACTTTTTGCACTTGTATCAAAATGTACAGTTCTTTTATCTCACGAGCGCGGGTGAGCCATAGTTGTAGTTGTAGTGCGTAAAGACACGCGCGCTTGTGTGCGTAACTACAAGTAGCGTTAGCAAGCTCATTCATTGTTTATGAACAAAATAATAAAGGTATTATATAGTGTGGTTTTAAATTACTTCTTGATACCAAAACTGGTAATCGCAAAATGAAAATTAATAATAAAATAAAAGCTTATACTCATAAATATTTATTTTTTAATTTTTTAATTACATATTTATTTTGACACAAATTTTTAATAAAATATTATTTCAATCAGAATCATAACTTGACTCTTCTTCAGAGTCAGTTTTGTCGTCACTGTCATCTTGTAAATTGATTACCTATTAATTCAAAATCAGTGTTAAAATATTTCATATATTCAGTTTCTTTCTTAATTACACTATTGCATGTATTACGCCATGTGTCTCTCGTTATTTTTTCAATACTTTCTTCGATAAGTTTTTCTGTACTGGTTACCTATATTTTGTTCCACATTTCTCTCTTTCTTCGGTTTTTCATTGGTGAAATGAATTTCAAAGATGTGCTAGCTACATCTCTTTCATTAGACATGTCTCGTTCTTCTTTTAATATTTTCTGCAATGTTCGTCCACTAACTCCCGTCGCTGATGCAGTGCGCTTTGTACCTAATATTACGCAAATGTGATACATCACAATTTGGTTCTCGATGCAATTCATTGAATTCATATTCTTATTTGAGAAAATGATAAACATTTGCAATTATTTGACGACTCTAAAATAAATAATAGATTATTAAAATCACGTTTATTTAACTAACTCAATACACAACGTAAATACACACCAAACATAAACATTAATTTGCCTTACCTCACTGCGAACAACTTTTCTTCGTTTACTCGTACCTTCCATGCTGACGGTATTAGTCAAATAATTTTGGCGCGAACTGTGTAACACTACTGACTCAGCCGGCGACTCGGCCGAAACTGAGCGCTCCCGAGCGTACGCAAACAAAGACAATGTGCATGTACATTTACCCACACAAGTATGGCGCACCCGCGCTCGTGAGATAAAACATCTATACTATTTTGCTCTTGATTTTATCGGACACCGAAAAAGGACCTAAGTAGAATAATGGCCGGTTCCCTTATTCATATCTTTTTAATTCAACTATCTTCAGTTTTTACATAATAAATTTGAACGGTTGTAGGAGCTTGAGGCTAAAACGATAACAGTAGCAGCAACGCCTGGCGAGGTCAAATTCAAAATTATTTTTATTTCACACAGGCTCTTATTAACCGACTTCAAAAAGAAGGGTGTTCTATATTCGGCTGAATCTATTTTTTTTATGTACCTACCTGGGACACTCAGAAAGTTTTGAGAAACTAAAAAACTAGCCTCTAAAGATAAAATATTTATATGAAATCTTTTCAAAGAACTCTCCACCAGCCTCTATATAAAGTTTCATGCGCCTGAGTCCGACGCAGACACCTCTTCGACGGCCTTCTCGAACGCTGCTAGCGCGTCTTCCGGCGATGAAAACTGCATCCCTTTCAGCAGATTTTTTATTTTAGGGAATAAAAAGAAGTCACATGGTATCAGATTAGGACTGGTAGGAAGGAGGGTGCCAAAAGACTCTGAACTGTGTAATGTGCAGGAAGTCTCTCTTTTTGAGCGCTGAGTACGCAGGCGCGTTGTCATGGTGAAGCAGTACCCCTCGGAGCCCGGTGTTCGGTCGATTGTAGCTCATTGCAGACAAAACTTCTGGCAGGTATTTTGTGATACCTATACCATTTGGCGTTGATGCTACTTTGGCCTCGTAATGGAATTGAAATCAGATAGCTACCCCGTCAAAGTGAAGAAACTAGCGATCAAAATTTTTCCTGCGCTTCTCGATCGCTTCATTTTCGTAGGAATTGGTTCGTTTTGAAACAAGCAAACTGTCGATTGACGCTTTGTTTCTGGATCGTATTGATAAATCCAGGATTCGTCACCTGTCTCAATATTGTAAACGCGCCGAGACGAGCCTGCTTCAATTTTTTTAATCATATCACGGCACCGCCCACACACGGGCCTGCTTCTGAGCCTCGGTGAGGTTGTGCGACACCCAGTGGCAAACTATTCTCCTCACACGAAAGTGCTCGTGAAGAATTTTGTGAACGCTTTCCGTACCAATCTGAAGTGTACATATGCCGTATCTCTGCGAATGTAATGTGTCTGGCTTGAATGACATTTTAACCTTATACCAGCTAACTTAAACCTTATTACGTAAATATAAGGTTAAATGGTTAAGGTGTGCCGAAATCGGTACACTGATGCCTGAGAGGTTATACACAAAATCCACTATATTTATAAACTTATATCTTTTAACATCTCATATAAACAAAAATCAATAAATTCTAAATAAAAAAAAAAATCAATTGCAATACTTATACAAAAATTTAATAAAATAAAGGGTCGATTATGTTTACATAGGGTCAATCTCTACTCTAGCCAAGACCTCCGCCCTGCACACCTCACCTCATGCCATTTGGTTCCTAAAGAGGTTATTACACCATCCTGAACAACGGATCCGTTATTCAGTGTCCGATTTAGGGCGAGAATAACGGAAAAGATTACACGTTCACTGATTCAGGGCTCTGACGGACGAGAGAATAAAGAGGTTATTACACCATCCTGAACATAATTTATTCGTTTCTGAATTCAGAGTAGTTAAATCGCATTTAGGAAAGTATTATCCGATTTAGGACAAGAATGGTTTCCGACGTTCAAAATCTATATCGGAAACTAAATCGGAAGGGTGTAATCCAATCACATCCGCATAGTTGCTGCTGGCCTACCGTCGCGAGCGCATATTTTTCTTTAATTCTGTGTATAGGTATGCAAAACAAAATAACGAAACGAAAATAAAATATGTTGCTATTATAAAAGGACATGCCTTATCTTTTAAACCATGATGTGATCCAAACTATATGAATAATAATAATTAATAAAAATAGATTACACCCAAACACTGAACAAAATTAAATGATCGTGCTCATCACACACACGTTTGTCCTGGGTGTGAATCCAACCCACGACCTCCAGCATAGCAATCGGGGCCACTAACCACTATACTAACAGGCCAGTCCAAAAAAAAAAAACTCAAATTAAATATCTTTTTTTTTAGGGTTCCGTAGTCAACTAGGAACCCTTATAGTTTCGCCATGTCTGTCTGTCCGTCTGTCTGTCTGTCTGTCTGTCCGTCCTCGCTTAATCTCTGTGACCGTTAGCACTACAAAGCTGAAATTTGGTACCAATATGTATATCAATCACGCCGACAAAGTGGTAAAATAAAAATTGGAAAAAAATGTTTTATTAGGGTAGCCCCCCTATATGTAAAGTGGGAAGTGATTTTTTTTTAAATTTCAACCCTAATGTGTGATATATTGTTGGATAGGTATTTAAAAATGAATAGGGGTTTACTAAAATCATTTTTTGATAATGTCAATAATTTCGGAAATAATCGCTCCTAAAGTAAAAAACAATGTGTGTCCCCCCTCTAACTTTTGAACCATAAGTTTAGAAAATATGAAAAAAATCTGAAAAGTAGAACTTTATAAGGACTTTCTAGGAAAATTATTTTGAACTTGATGGAAAGAACAGTTTTTGTACAAAAAAGACAAAAAGGTTGTACAAAATAATTTCTGGACTAAGTTTGTAGTATAATCGTATATGCAAGCATTTTTTTAAACTCATTAGTGGGTACACTTATTGTGACGGACGGGAAACTACGAAACCCTACACTGAGCGTGGCCCGACACGCTCTTGGCCGGTTTTTATTATAAAAATATAAGGGGCCAACCGTTAGGGCTACGACAGTACATTTTTTTTTGGTTTTTCGATTATATTGGGTCAATTCGTCACACTTCTTTTCACTCGACACGTCCGCCCTGAATCAGCGAACGTGTAAACAGGAACTTCGGCGATTGAAGTTCTTATCCTAAATCAGACACTGAATAACGAATCCGGCTTTCAAGATGGTGTAATAAGCTCTCAAGTATCGGACCCGTTATTCAAATTGTGTAATAACTTCTTTAAAAAACGCTCTTGCGCTGCCTTATACGCAAAGTTCGGACTCTCCTAGATACGTCGGCCGTATTGTATGGTACTCGTTATCTAGTGCGTAGTACATATTATGTGTGTATCGATGATTGTACGCTACCGATAGTATTGTACTGAGATAACGGCTCGGCTTACTGGTGAAGTGTGCGGTCGCTGGACCAGCATGGTGCAAGTTGGCTGTGGTAGCTGGACCAGCATGACACAAGTCCTGTGGGTATTCACGTTGCTAGCTAGCGCGGTACTAGCCCAGAACAGTGATCTGTACGAGCTTAATATTGTGCACTACAATGATTTTCACGCTCAGTAAGTATTATTTTAGTCCATTTTTTTATTTTTCAAATATTCACTTATAGAGTTTATCAGAAAAAAAATAATTAAAAAAAATAAATACCCCTGACATAAAAGGAAAGTAAAAAGTAAGTTAATAAATTACTCTTTCAGCCTTTTTACTTCATTAAAATAATCTATAAATATTTTAAAGATCCTTACTGAGTCAGGAGACCGCTAAGTAAGGTACCTGTTGTTGTTTAAATTCAAATTGTGAAATTTCCCAAGACCAAACTCGATAGGTTTAGTAATAGGTAATCATAGACAATCCAGGATTACGTTTCTTATAACTCAATGGCATCAGCATGTGCAAGAGTATTTCAAATATTAGGTCACACATGTGTTTAAAATTAAAAGTAAAGTCCTAATCCATTAAGTGTTTAAGATCCCTACCGCAGTTAACAAACGAGCTGATGACCTTGAACACCTGGACAGATCTTCATAAATTGTAGCTAAGAACCATCTCGATTAGGTCAGTTTTCAAACAAAAAAAAAACGCTTTAAAATCAGCCCATTCGTTTTGGAGCTACGATGCCACGGATAGACACAGCCCTGCGTTCAAAAATAACCAAAGTAGAGTAGAGTTGCTACTTCAACCGTTCAAAAATGCTGCGAGTTTCAACCCAGGGTCGTTATTTTATAACTCGAGTAGGTATCCTAGAGTTTATAACCCAACTAACTCTAACTTCGAGCAAGTTGTAAGCGGCTATACACCGTTAAATTTTAATCGTTTTAATCCCGTGGAGGGTTGATCCAGTACATGAAACACTATCGATTTGTAAAGATAAAATTAAAAAATAAAGTACCTTTTTTTCAAAACTCGTATTAATTTACTCATGTACGAAATTAATTTCTTTAAGAAAACGTCAGCTGAGCGAGTTCAATGACCTGTAGGTTGTTTGTACGCAACGCTGACTACTAACTACAGATCATTGAACCCGCTCAGCTGACGTTTTCTTAAAGAAATTAATTTCGTACATGAGTAAATTAATACGAGTTTTGAAAAAAAGGTACTTTATTTTTTAATTTATTCTTTACAAATCGATAGTGTTTCATGTACTGGATCAACCCTCCACGGGATTAAAACGATTAAAATTTAGCGGTGTATATGGCACTTGCTTGGCATTCACAGTTGAACTCTACGTTCGCGTTCAAAAATGCTAGAGTATCTAACCTGATAACGTCATTACAATAAACTTCAACCAGTTTGAAAGCAGTGCAGACAGATACACACAGACACGTCAAACTTATTAAACTCCTTTTTTCCGTCGGGGGTTAAAAACGAACAACAAAAGTGAGTAGGTACAACTTTTGTTGTTATATGTACCTATCTCGTTCAAATCATGTAGGTACTTACCACAGTTAAAAGAAGTACTTACTTACGTACACTTCTGAAGATTAAGTACAGACTTGTTTTTTCCTTGACCTTGGTAACATTAAAATATCTAAGAATCGGAATTAATTAGAGGCAGTTAGGTACAGGGGTAGCTTACTCGAAATAATAATCATTCATCCATTTTATTTCAATTCAGCCAACATACCTATTTAAATCTCCGAGTTGTAAGGTAAGTAACACATATAAGCAAAACAACAGTTAGCTTACCAGTTATTAAACCATTAGCTTCCGGTTTTAGTTATTTTAGTTTTGATCTGCAATAAAGTACCTTACAAAAATACAACATTATTTTTAGTAAGTACCTATATGCGAAACTTGAGTGTCGTTTGTTCACAATTAATAACTAGCGATTCCAATAATTTTATACCATGTTATTATTTTTTTCCCAACATTTTTTAAAAAAGGTCGTTAGTTGGACACCAGCGAGGTAGCGACACTAAGTACAACACAGGTCACAGCAGGTCATAGCGGGCATTAGGTTCAACTCACACCAAAAGAGCGTCGAAGCGCAGCGAAGCGGAGCGCAGTTTCAGTGTCATATGAATTTTAACTTTATTTTCATTTCTATAATACTTATTATCGCATGAGAAACTTGAACGAGTCGCGCGGATGCCCGCGGCGCCGCGGGAATTCCAGCGAATTCTATAAACGGTAAACGGGTCGCTGCCCTTCGCCGCTCTTTCGGTGTGAGTTGACCCTTAGGCGTCAGCGCATATTTGGGTGCGGAGCAAAACCACCCCGGGTGTCCCAGTGAACAAGTACATAGGTACCATAACTGGCTTATAACTTTGTGATTTTGATAATGCAGTTTTGACATTTTCTACATAGTTTGTTTTCATCTAGCGGGTGTTTCATGTTTTGCATGTACTAAAAATAAGGTAGTATATTTTTTTCAAATGGAAATATTTAACACTAGCTTTTGCCCGCGGCTTCGCCAGCGTGGCATTAAGTATTTAAAGAATCGGGATAAAAGGTAGCCTATGTTCTTCTTCATGTCAAGGGCTATATGCATGCCAAATTTCATCCAAATCCGTTCAGCCGTTTTTGCGTGATTAAGTAACAAACATCCAAACATCCACACTTTCACATTTATAATATTAGTTAGGATTTCGAGGTACGGTCATGATACAATGTGTTCTAAATAAGAATAGAATCGATATCTACGCCATTTTGTGACGTCATAAGGTCAAATCGGAGAAATTGGGTAGGGTAAGCAAAATAAGAAACCTTTATAATTTATTTTATTTACGAATCATGAACGAAAAAAGTTTAATCGGATTCCCCTGTTTTTCAATTATGATCGTCGTAAAGTGTTTGAGTAGTGGTAAATGGAAGCAGGCGAATTGTTCCTAACAATGAAAATAAGAAAGAAAATACCTACTTAGCCGTAATTTATAGTTTAAAAAATCATCATCATCATTTCAGCCGATAAACGTCCACTGTTGGACATAGGCCTCCCCCAAGCGTCGCCACAACGAACGTTCCTGTAAACGAAAATGTAAACGTGTGAACATTCAAGGTTGACCGATGACCTGGTGAAGGTTGCGGGAAAGCGATGGATGTGAGACGCACAGGATCGTTAGTTGTTTAAAAAATTAATAAAACTAATTACGACTTAAACAATTTAAATATTTAGCTAATTTTACTTCACCTAGATTTAACTAAGACACAGTAATACCTACAAAGCAAAATATACCGTTGGAAGCAAACAAACTTTGCAAACCCTACTTTTCAATCAACATTAGAAAGATCGAGGTTATTGACATTCCTATTAATCCTATTCTTGTTTAGAACGTATAGTACGACAGTAATAACACAAAATGATAGGTACAAAAGTCAATCTACCTAGAAAGCGCGCTCGAGCAACGCACACATACCTAGATACCGCTCACAGACACGATATCTCGGAGCGCCTCGGCCCGCTCGTCGAACAGTTCCCGCTCAAACGCTCATTAGTGTGCGTCCACCGAGCCACAACCGAGCGTAGGTATAAAAAGTGAAGTACCTACATACATGAGATTGTCTTCTGTACCTATCTATTTTGTGGTAATAATGACTTTGGGAAGGAAGAACCATTTCGATCCTATTCTTACCCAAAAGCGAAGCTTGGACTAATTTAGACGTGTTTTTCAACTAGAAATGGGCTATACTACGTTCTTATGGATGCGTTTGATATCCACAAATCATATTCATTGGTCCACATAGTTTAGCACTGGATGGATACGTCCTCTGGATACGTGCTATGGATGCGTGCTAGATGCGTGATATGGATGCGTGCTAGATGCATGCTATGGATGCGTGCTATGGATGTGTGCTAGATGCGTGCTATGGATGCCTTTGCTACTGTCGATTCATCTTAATCCTCGACCTTCGCGGCAAGACGCATGTTACACGCTGCATAGCTCAGCATCAGTGAAAACGGTGACACAGTTTCGAAGCTTAGCTTTCACATCCTCGCAACATAGTTGCATAGCACATTTCTGGTGGAAAAGCATACTTACTCCAGAAGGCCTCAAAGCTAATTGAAGAAAAAGTGACATGCAGTAGATCCGTGAGGATTATCACACACAAAAACAATTAATACTTAGATTATGTTTGATGTGTTAACAATGCGCCGACATAATGCGATAATCCGCAATTACTGATAACATTAGCATTTAATTTGTTTTATGACTTTTGATTAGTGAGTAGTTAAGTCCAATTGTGACATTGAAGATAACGCATGAATGTGGAGTAGATCTGTGATTTTTTTTAAAACATTTTTATTCTTTAAAAAAGAAAAAACGGTGATAAAGATCTAATAGGTTCCTTTACAGTGGCTTAAGTGAAGGCAACAAAAAAGTAATGTATACTTAATTAACTAAGGGTACTCAGGCCGAATGCTGCGTTACGCGTAAAAGTGCTCCGTCCGTCGTTTTGCTACGTAATAACACATTAAAGTTCTCCATCGACACGACTACATGCACACCGTTAAAATTGAACTAGCTACACTGCGCTGGTAATAATCCGGATTCCGCGACGGGGACCGCCGCATACGACACACGCTCGATGTCACGCGACGGTTGCACGCGCGGGCTCCCCTTTTAACGCAGCGTTGGCCCCATAGATATTATATTTCTATGGTTGGCCCTTAGAAAATAACCTTTCCCTCAGTTTTGAAGAAGTAAGTCCACAAGGCACAATATGCGTCCCCACGGAGAGCCCTTGCATCGGGGGCTTCGCCCGACTGTACACCGCCATACAGCAGGCCTTCGAGGTGGAGCCCGAGTCTATCCTGCTGAACGGCGGGGACACGTTCCAAGGCACCATCTGGTACAACTTCTTGAGGTGGGACGTCAGCCAGTACTTCATGAACCTGCTGCCGCATGATGCTCATGTAAGTCACGCCAGTAATTAGGTAAAATATAGGTAAAAGGAGATTTATTGGTGATTTATGTAATGTGTAATGGCTAGTACAATATTTATAATGTTGTATACTCACCTACAATATTCGTTTCGCTATCCATTCCAGACACTTGGTAACCACGAGTTCGACCACGGCGTCGAGGGTCTGGTGCCGTACCTCACGCGGCTGAACTCGCCAATGTTGGGCGCCAACGTGAACACGACGTATGAGCCCAGCATGACGCCGTACATCAAGAACCACGTCATCGTGACACGCAAGGACAGGAGGATCGGCATCATTGGCGTGCTGCTCAAGACGGTATGTATACCTGTGAGTCTGTGACACTTCACCGCAGGCGCGGGCTTGCGGATGGCGAGCAATGGGTAGCTCGCCGTCTGACCTTCCGGTAACAGTCCGGACCGAGCCCAAGTCGTCAACACTGCGTGCCTCAAAGAGATGTCAGCAAACCGTAGGTGCTCAGCAGGGTCGAAGCCTACTGGGGCCAAGGGTTTGTTTCTGAAAGGTAAACTCGGCCCTGTGACGAAGGCAAAGAAGGAAAAGGAGTGGGTTTTTAGTCAGTAAAAGCACAAAATAGATAGGTACAGAAGACAATCTCATGTACCTATGTACTTCACTTTTTATACCTACGCTCGGTGCATGCACAGTAATGAGCGTTTGAGCCGGAACTGTTCGACGAGCGGGCCGAGGCTTTGAGATATCGTGTCCATGAGCATTGTCTATGTGTGCGTTGCTCGAGCGCGCTTTGTATGTATCTATTTTGTGGTAGAAGTCTGATGATTCATGATCATCACATCATTATAATTATTTCGGCCGAAAGACATGCACTGTTGGACATAGGCTACCCCCAAGTGTCGCCACAACGAACGGTCCTGTGCGTCTCGAATCCAATGTATTCTCGGGACTCTCACCAGGTCCACCTTGTAGGATGTCTTCCAACGCATACAACTCACAGTGAGTTATTTACCAATGTACCGTTCGTGTCAGTTTTCAGCGCCGATCGGGCGAGTGATAATGGAGGACGAGTTGGAGGCCGTGAACCGTGAGGCGGCGCTGCTCACGTCCATGGGCGTCGACATCATCGTAGTGCTGTCCCACATCGGATATGACAGCGACGTGTGAGTGTTGTGTTGCTATTACGACTGACCTGTTGGTCTAGTGATTAGCGACCCTGACTGCTATGCCGGAGGTCGTGGGTTCGATTCCCACCCAGGACAAATGTTTGTGTGATGAGCACAATCATTTGTTCTGTGTCTGGGTGTAATTTTTCTATAATATGTATGTATTTAGAAAAATATAAGTATGTTTATCAGTTGTCTAGTACTCATAACACAAGCTCTGCTTAGCTTGAGACTAGATGGATGTTTGATAGTTGTTGAATATATAATTATGTCGGCGTACGATCGCCATCGGAGTCGATGTCACACGAAATACACAGTCACAGTACCTAATATCAGGAAATGTTATTAGAGTGATAGGTAAAGAAATACATTACTTCAGTTCAAGGTGTGTTGCGCCCATATATAGGGTGACTGGTAATTAGTGTACGATACTGTTACGCCATTAAACGTGAACACGCCCTATCTCCGAGAAAATAACGAGTAGCACGTAATAATTAAAACGCATTGCTGTTCGAAAGATCTAGAATAGTGGGACGTAGCCAGGCTTAGAAAAATCTCAAAACATCCACAAAGTAAGTACCACTAGTAGTTAGGTATGTATCTACCGATAAGGGAAATGGTACTCTCCGCTATTAACAATAGAGTCGAAATTCGCATGAAAGTGACTCTTAGTACCACATGCAATAAAAATGATTTATGATTTCGAGAAGCGATTCAATGGTTCTGGATCGATCGGTATCTAGAATTTTCTTGGCTCCGCATATAAATACGAGCCCCCGGCCGGAAGCGAGTCACGCGTACACACCGCCGCCGCGCCCCCTAGCGGGGACGCAGCGACTTCCCGGAGCAGAAGCGAGTCAGTTGTGATTTCGACTGCGATCAAGAGCGAACTACCCAAGTGTGTGAAGTGATTTTATCTAACGACCTAAGCGATAGTGTAACGGTACTCTAGTGTTAATTGCGATTCGGATTATTGTTGACTGGACTAATTTGTTATTGTTTGTGGTGAATAAAGTTGTCTGTTAGTACAGTCTGTCAAGAAAGTCATGAAAAGAAGGGAGGGCGCCACCATCATTAACATGGTATCCCAATAAACTTCGACTAAAAGATATTGATACTTTTATTTATAAAATAATAATTACCGATTTACGGTCCTTTTACTGCCGTGTAAGTACATTATTTTACCGATCTATCTGACACTCGTCTATCTATTTAATACATGCTTGCAAACGAGTTTTGACTTTCATTGGTAGTGGCTCCCTATAAATAAAAGTAGGTACTTACTCTGTCGTAGTGGCGAACAACATTTTTATTAGAACTAATTTTCATTCAAGTGACCTTTAATTTTACCTGATACATAATAGTTATAGTAGTTCTCATTTATTTATTAAAACTTTATCCAACACAAAAGTACAAAGGCGGAGTTAATGCCTTAGGCATTCTCTACCAGTCTGAATTTTGTTTTATAAACATTGCGACGAAACCAGACTTCTCTATTTGCTTATTAGGATAATTATATGTTTATCCTACGTACCTACACGCAAGAGTTTATCAAAACAGACATTCTTCTGGATATCTGGTTTTATATTCATAAGAATGTCTGGTTTGATCAACCCTTGTTTTCGTCTTTTCAGCTACTAGCATTTATGTACTTACTACAAAATGCAAATCACGATGTTTTGCCTCTCTGCACTGCCGTCAGCATGGCGCTGAGTATCGATAGGTATGAGCTCATTGCAAAAATAAAAAGTTTATGAAATAAATCTTTATTAATCCGAATCCAAATAATCAGAGTCGAGGTATTCGACTCCAGAAATGTTGCCTGAAACTTCTTCAAAATGAAACCGGCCAACATCTGACTCGTAGTTTGTTTCGTAGGTCGGCCTTTCCTGTGTTTTCCAAGCGTTGAAAATTTACCTCCATTCTTCATGCCTTAGTCCACAATGCGCCGAACTGTACTTTCGGTAACACCTGAAGTCAATAAAGATATGTTAAATATACAAATACATTTATCATACCTAAATAAAAAACACCAAAATATCAAAACCGTTAGGTGGTAGTATAATAAATCGTAGGTAAATTTCATAACCTTAGCAAGACATAAACAATGTTAAAGATAGATAAATTTTACTTAAAAACAGAAGATTGTCAAAACATTATATTTCCGTTAGTGTGTTAAACTTTAGAATATATTTACGTACCGGTTAACTTTACTGTTCGACCATAAACATCGTCTTTGATCGTCCCAGCACTCCCACCTTGAATTTCGGCCATACACCCTTGAAAAACTTTAAATATAATTTGTCTCGCACGCGCTCTTATAAACATTTCGATTCATTTTTTGTATCTTAACGCTTACACGATTTAAAAAACTCGAAATAACACCGAAATATTGTAAAAAATCAACCACAGAGATACGACGTGACAGTTCAGGTACTCAGCTTAACAATTATTCAGTGTTGCCAGTATTAGCAAAAACAGTAGTTCCCAAAACATTCTTTTCATGACTTTCTTGACAGACTGTATATCGGCATTTGATTACCCACGTACGTAACAATAGTTAACAATAGTTAGCAAAGCCGAAATCGCGAAAAAAATATCAGCTGTTCAGTACATTAGGCAAACATAAATGTACTGAACGGCTGATTTTTTTCGCGATTTCAGTTTTGTACCCATAGTAAAAGTTGTTGTTTATCATGAGCACAATCACGTGTTTAAGTATCGTACACTAATTACCAGTCACCCTATATATTATTATTATTTATTACACTTGCTGATTTCACCGGCTTAGCCCGCATGATAGCAGAAAATTATCCCATGATGATGGTAATTCAATACGCCGCCTGTGACTTACCTAACTGCTTTATCCCCTACTATTATTTGTTGCTTTCAGAAAACTAGCAGAGAACGTGTCTCCCACAGTGGACATAATAGTGGGCGCCCACTCCCACACACTGCTGTTCAACGGAGACACGCCTAACGGAGATACAGCGCTCGGAGAATATCCCACCATCGTGACACGCGCTGACGGACGCAGGGTAACAAAGATACTACATTTGAATTGAGAATTTAAGACAATTATCCAATTTTGTTACTATAAACTCTGTAGCATACGTCTTACACATAGCGCGCACTGGTGACTTGTCAAGGTGACAATAATTTTTTTACCCAATTTTATCCAACTGTCGCTTCTTCAAGTGCGCGCACTACATGTTGGGTTCATAAGCGCGATGACTTTTTTTGTCAAAAGTCACGGTGATAAAGTCACCAGTGCGCGCTATCTTGCTTGACTTAAGTTCCTGTGTCCCCTAGATGGGGCAGAGGGCGTCCACGGTGCGCCGCCATCCCGTTCGGTCTTGAGCTTCGCGTTTCATTTCGCTCCAGGTCTTCCCAATGTTCTTCGCCTCTGCGATGACCGTTCGTCGCCAGGTCTGCTTAAGGCGACCACGTTTACGCTTTCCTTGAGGGTTCCAATCTAGGGCTTGCCTTGGTATATGTTCAGGATCCCTTTGGAGCCTATAGCCGATCCAGTTCCAGTGTGTGGCACACGTAATAGAGTTCAAATTCCATTTAAAAAGTAGCCTCTCAACCCTAGTTGGACCACATCTGGTAGCACGCAATGACGTTTGTTCCGACTCTATTACAATGTAGTGACATCTATGGCGTCACATAAGAACTAATCGCGATTTGAACATATAGAACAGCCCGAAATCATTTGCCGGGCAGTTGCCCACTAGACATATTAACACCCGTCTGGCCGAAAGATCCTCCCTTTTCAACGGAGGTTTGGTACTTTGGAGGCTTGGAACAGAGAATAACCTCCAAACAGTGTGCTGGCGAAGTCACCCGCAGTCGCTTTTTTATGGGTAGTCTGAAAGGGAACCTCTGGGTTCTGTAACGCAAGGCAAAGAAGGAACATAGGAGTGGGTTTTAGTCTGTAAAAGTCTGACACGCCCTTCCACCCCGCTCTAGAGCGAGACAGTGTAGGTACTGCAGAATGCAGTCGCGTTCTGTTCTAATTTGTTGTACTTACAGTTTAGTTCCAAATTCGAAATGGAAAGGTCAGCTGAAGGGAGAGATTTTTTTGATGAAATGAGTAAAATAAATTAAGGAATTAATAAATAAATCCGCGACAGATCCCGGTAGTCCAAGCATCATGCTACACGCGCTACCTCGGCAACATCAAGTTCTATTTCGACGAGCACGGCGTGGTACAGGCCTGGCACGGGGAGCCCGTCTACTTGGGCAGCTCCATAGTACAAGGTAAGCAGAGGCGTAGCGTCGACTCGTTTAGGCCCAACACACACCGCTGGAGTTACTCATACGGTCAATATAAGAATAAATTCGGATGCAGTGCTCGGACCGCCCTCAAGCTACGAGCACTACTGCTCGCATGCGCGGGATTGCTCCAGTCGCCGCCGTGCTGCTCTGCGCTCCGCTGCACTACCCCGCGCCCGGCTGGTCGGTCAGATGCCGCAGAGAGTTTTTTAAAAGACATGACTTCGAGTAGTCGAAGTCATGTCATTTAAAAAACTCCGCCGTGCCTCTAGCGGTGTTGGCTGGGCCTTAGACGTGGGCGAAGGCACATCAGCGAGGCCTTTTTCTTTCATTCGAAAATGATACAGTGACTGTCGCAACCCAGTATTCGACCACATCGTCGCTTACCATCAGGTGAAATAGTGGTCAAACGCGAGCCTATCAATTATAAAAAAAACCTCGTTCTTAAAGAGCCCTCGCTTTTACATGACCAGTTTGGCAACTTTAATGTCATAGCAAAATATCAAAAAATTTTGTTTTTTTACTTCCTTAAAAACAGTCGTGTGTTTCGCAGACGTTCAAATATTGGAACTTCTGAAGCCGTGGCGGGAGAGAGTAGACGCCGTCGGGAAGGAGGTGCTGGGCGTGTCCCGCGTCACACTCGACCGGTCGCGCTGCTCGCGCGGGGAGTGCAACCTCGGCAGCTGGGCTTGCGACGGATTCCTCGATGAAGTAACTTATAGCCTACAACTATCTAACCTAACCACACGCTATAAAAATATCTATTGGGTCACCAATGGGTAGCTCGCGCCAAGGTCCGGTCTAGTTATTTAGCCGCTCCGGGCAAAGATAATTTTTGCCGCAATTTACATACACAAAACCATATAAGTCATGAGTCTTAAGTCTTAAATATTTCTACTATCCAACCTGAAATAGGTAGTAAGGTGGCACATAAAATTCTCAACCTGCCTACTTGGGTGTGGATGGTTAGGTTGGAAGATAGGAATAAGTCAATTTTGCCGCCCCTCATTTTTTGCCGCTCTGGGTAAATGCCTTAGATCGAGCCCTGGCTCGCACTGGCCTCTACTATTTACATACGATACTCCTTGGATTGATAATGGTCAGACTTTCCGGCGTCTCAGTACCTGTATCTAACGACTGTTATTTGTTGCAGATGGTGCCTCTCGCCACAGGCTCGGCCTGGAACCACGCGCAGGTGTGCCTTATCAACACCGGAGGACTACGAGTACAGATCAACCCTGGAGGTGAGCTGACTTCTGATGTGGTGCTTTGGACTACTTCAATCAAACTAACAAGTCTTTTCCTAATTGAGTTAGGACCGATTTCCAGTCTCACCAGATACTACTTCTTTATGATATTAGATTAAAAAATATATTTCAATTATACGGCCCAATTTTTAAATTCCCTCTTTTTTTGAGTTGGGCCTCTTTTCTATTAAGCATGCGATTACCTAAATATATTATTTGTAAAATAAAATTCTATTCTCACTTTAGAAAGAGAATTCAAAAAACCCTTCTTTTTTATTATTGATAGGCTCACCGTTTGACCACCATCTCACCTGATGGTAAACTATGACGTGGTCGACGATGGAACACGCTTGCCTAGAAGTAACCTATTCACTCTTGACTTCTGTTCCGTGTTGCAGAAGTGACAACGGAAGCGTTACTGATGGCGATGCCGTTCGAGAACCGCGTGCAGGTGTACGACCTGCAGGGCCGGTACCTGCTGGAGGCACTCGAGTTCTCCGTCGGTGTCTACTGGAATGATACCTTTTCCAGCGGAAGGATGCTGCAGGTCGGCGGTACGTAGATAATTCGCTACCCAACTATTCTATCAGTTTAGAATCCCGGGATTGTAGAGTAGACGGATAGTAAAAACCTTAAAAAGTCACTGTTTTAAAATCAGCTGTTTTATTTGTTTCAGAAATCAGAAACGTTTATTTCAAATAGACCAGTTACAGGCACTTTTGAATTGTCAAAATGTCGGTCTGTCAAACAAGTGAAGCTAAATTTATAAACTAATACTATCTCTCATCATCTCTTAGCGCGATTCATTTGACGACCGAAACAGAACTGCTAAAGGAATGGAGCATAGGTTTCATATCCGTCTTTCTCGCTCGCACGCATGACATTTTAACACCTCATGGCAAATATGGCAAGGCCCCAGTTCGTACGACATTTGACATAGCTGTGGCAAGGCAAGGCACACCGGTAGAAAATGACTTGTATATGGACAAAAAAGACTTAGACTATGGCACGTTCTTGTAGGATAACTATTTATAGTGTATTCGCGTTAGGAACATAGTGATTCATCAGTGCAACCGCAAAGTAAAGGCGTATTCATACTGGGGTGAAAGTTAAAAGGAACAATTCATATTAAAACAAACTTTTTATTACTTAAACAGTATTTTCAAATATTTTACAGTCAAAATTGTCGCTTTTATTTTTACGAATAGGTGAGGTATAAGTTGATAAAAGACGCATTTGTACTGTCTGAGGGGTTTACTTCAACTGATAAATGTGAATACGGCTTTCTAATTTGCTATGATCCAATTATAATTAAAATAAAAAATAATATTGGTAATGTAATTATTGGTCAAGAGACGTGGCTAAGCTGAGTGACAACGATGGGTCACTATTTTCTGAACGTAAACATACTATTTTGTGTTTTGCGCCACGAAGCTGCTAACAAAAGCTAATATATTGATGAATGTGTCGTGAGCAGGGCTGCGCGTGACGTACAACGTGTCAGAGCCTTCGGGCTCGCGCGTGTCGGCAGCAGTGCGCTGCGTGAACTGTGCGGTGCCGCGCTACGAGCCGCTCGACCCCGACGCCTCCTACCGCGTCATATCGCAGAACTACATCGGAGATGGTGGCGGCGGGTACACGGTATGTCAGCATAATTATGAATATAGAATTTTGACTTTGCACAGGACCAACGCCGAAACTAGCTACTAGGCTATATTATTATGTGATTCTTAGCAATAAATTGAAAGTAAAATTCTTTTTTAAACGCCATAATATGCGGTCTGACCACGACTGCGCTTTAAATCTCGTCAGCAGCGTCTTAAAGTTCAACTTATTTTTCAGATGATATCTGACAACAGGAAGAACGTGGAACTTTTTGACGTGGATTACGTGATACTGCAGAGGTATTTGCGGAGGCAGCGGTTCATTACCAAGGACCTCGACGGAAGGATACAAATAGTTTACTGAGCCCAACAAAAGCTATTGTTTTGATATTTAATGTTATTTATTTTTTAATAAAATGTTTTTTTTTTAATTACGAGATAGTAATTTAATTATTGGACTCATATAGGTCGCGCGGTGAATCAAGATCGCTCAGTGAATGTAGTGGGGGCAATCGGCGCATGTGTACAATTGCGCACAGAAATTCTTAGTATGTTAGGATTTTATTTTTAATTTCGTATGTTTGAACCTTAGTAACATAACTTATAATAACACTAGTTTTTGCTTGTAATTTATCTTGTAAGTAGGTAAATTCAGAAAAATTAAAATTTTTAATATTAAAATTAAAATAAAAAATAATAATTTCGTTAGTTTCTTTCTTAACGTAACAAATCACGTCGTAAACCATTTTCTGGGTAGCCGTTTTAAAACTTTATTTTTAACCATTTTTTTTTTACGACTACGTATTAATATTACGATAACACAAGCTGTACGCAACAGTATCCAAGTACAACAGTATCCAATGAGACGAGAGAACGCAACGCGGGAATTGAAGAGCGACTCTATCTACCAATGACGTGTCGCCAACGGCGCACACCCGCCCGTACGTCGCCAAATAGACCTTAGAATTGAATACTGCGCATGCCCCTTCCACTTTTGCCGAGCGATCTTGATTCATCGCACGACCTGTATCTTCACCATATTCCAGGTCATTTTTAAGTGCCCTCGAGCCAAATAAAAAAACTTCTCCATCGAATTCCGGCCACGATGGCCAATCTCGACGGGGATTAGTCTTGTACACAGGAGATATTATATAGTGCAAAAGTGTTTGCACAAACACAGATGCACTCTCAATTACTCTCATATGTCTATAAGATGGCAAACCCACTCGACTGGGGAGAGATAAGGCGCAGGATCAATGGCTTTACATGTTCACCTAGTCTATGATACTGTATAAAAAATAGACTTATACATTCTGATTTGAGAATCGAACCTAGGACCCCATACTCTGCAAACGCACTACCTTTTATACCCGTCTCGTCGTGCGCCACAACTTTGTGGAGAAATCAAAATTGAAGATGATGAAGATGATGAATTAAGATAGCAAATAAAACACAAGTATTTCGTCCTATTTAGACTATTTATTAAACTAAAATAATGACAGTCATTCTTCATTTCATAAATATTTTACGAAAGCCAAGATATTGTAGTTTTGTTTCCGCGGTGGTAGGCAGAACCTTAAGTACAATATTTACAATCAGTTACATTCTATATACTTTGCTGTTTTTATTACGTATCTATCTCATTTTTTTATATACAATATATTGGTACGCCTTAAATACACTTTTTTATTTTTAAATACAATATAGAAATCTAGGTATATAAAGTGTCAGATTAATATTATTAAAAGTTATAATACTCGATATTCTGTACAAGAAACGTTCTTCATTTTTACTAACAATCGTCGTCCCCTCTAAACAAAATAATGTATACTCTATTTGCAATATGATTAGAAATTTACACAAACCTTTTTACTGTCCGGTCAAACGATTTTGGCTTCTATTCCGTAGGCATAAGGATGGCATTAAATACAAAAAAGTGGTTACAAGACGAACTCCAACGCAATAAAATTCAAAATGGATTGTTGAGCGGACAGTAAATAGGTTTGTATAAATGTACGTTTAGCGTATACTTGAACTTTTTCAATTAGTCTACTTATCCCCTTTTATTTCAAGTTTTATTTGTAAAAAAACAAATTTATCCAAGGGCTTTAAATTCAATAAAAAATATTTTACTTTTTTTTTAAATTTTGTGTGACACGGGGCAAAATACACCTCCGTTACACGTTTTTGTACGATTGTTTTTAATGCCGTGCCGTTTTGATAACGGATGCGGGATTGCTCCGCATGCGTTACCCCCCGTAAATTTTGAAATTTGCGCATGCGTGATGATATCCGCACGATGTTAAAAACACCCTTCTGTTAGTGTTATCGTCAAGTGCTAATTACAAAATATATGGCAATTCCCTTAACTGTCACGTGACTTCTCCGCAGATAATTTCAAAAGACTTAAAAACTAAGCCAGTTGATCGATTGTCGGTAAAAAAGAGGAACGTAACATATAGCGTTGATACAGTAACAAGATAAGCACGCCAATAAAACTTGGAAATAATATTATGCGATCTGTCTTATATCAGAGATCGGAATAAGTAGAGTATATTTGCCTTCAGTTCGAGAACCAGTAACATACGAGTTGATAATTCCTTCTATCGCTAATGATTCTGGGACTTAATTCATTAAACCCGAAGCGAACGCCGGCGTTTGCTCTCTCATCGTCTTTCTATTGTAATCTCTAATTAGGGCATTCGAAATGTTAAGAGGAGTTATTACAAGAATCTTATCATGTTTTGAGTTCCGTACTAAAATTGATACTTTGGTGTAAAAACATGTCAAAAATCTTCAATCGTTCGAATATCGATCATATTTATGATTTTATATGATCGATATTTTATAGAATATCGATCATATTTATAGTCCTATAAAGGAGATATTTTCAACTCAATATATTTATGTTACTTACCTCCAAGGCCTGCAGATAAATGATACTCTACCTATTCCTCTGGCCTCTGGTTATTATGATTTCGCGTGTTTTTCCTTGTTCTCTGGTGTCTGGGCACAGCAAGGCTAGCAACGGAGCCGCGATACAAGGACGTTATCAAATTAATTCATTAAACCCCAAGCGAACGCCGGCGTTCGCTCTCATTGTCTTAATCACGGTATTCGAAAAGTTAAATGGTACCCGCTCGACTTAAATTGTCATGTAATTATCCCTGTACGAACCATTCCGACACGCTTATTTGGTAAATCATTAAAAGATACTATGCTGTCTAGCAATACGTAGATGAAAAAGGGAAATGTCGAATGTAAAGAAACTCACCGCCGTTCATATTAGAAATTTGTAATTCTAGAAAGCCTTGCAGGCCGCCGGCGGACGCATCTTGACCCAACTGCACAAGCTACGGTGGGGCATTTTAGCGCGAAAGTTACGGTACGTCGGCCGCCCGTATGGCCTGCCGAACGTATATTATACCAAAACTCGCGACCCGCTGGCGGACCGCATCGTGATGAGTCTTCAACAGTGGACGGAATGATCATAAAAATTTGAAAAACAATATTAAATAGCCATATACGTCAAGCGGTTGTATGTGAACCTAACAAAGTAGCAACACTCATCAAAGCCTCAATGAAACTCATACAAAAGTAAATGCCAGTCAGAAATGAGCTTAATGACGTTATAGTTTCGATCGAACTTTCTTCGAATGGATTTTTATTTTCCTTCACACTTATCGGCGACTATAATTAGCCGAAAAGAAACGGGATATGATCATAAAAAATTGATTAGAATAAAAAAATATGTTTTAAAGTGAACTTCGCTGTCCGCCTTATATTCTGACTCAATCAAGCGAAGTTCTGGACGAAGTAAGCCCTGACACAATTATATGGAGTCAAAAAACATCCGGTTTCTAAAAGTGTGTTCATATCAAGATAGAAGTGTGGTCATAAAACGCGAGACAGATACGGCACGAACTCGTGTTTAGTCAAATATTCTCCGTCCCACTCGCACGTTTTGTGATCGCTATCATTCTACGTAGAAATCTGTATAGAGTTACCGCTGTCGTAATGGGTGAAATAGACAGCCTATCAATGAGGGTAGTTCACGAAAATTCAGACCACCAGTTGGCGCCACTTAGCCATCAGTTCTTTTCCATTGAAAAAGTTTACAACCTTATTTTTACTATATGCGGAACCTGAATCACCTATCTAATATTTTTATGTAAAGATCTATGTACAAAATTTCATAACTGTATCATGAAAATTCACAAAGTTACAAGATTTTTATGTCTGCAAAAATACAAAGTGAGCGGGCCATCCAGGCGACTAAGGGGTTGTTTTGCACTTGCAGCTGCAGCAGCTGTATGCTAGCTCCTAATGCCAGCTATGATCTTCTGTGAACTGTGTTGTACTTAGCGTCGGTGGTGTCAAACTTGTGACCTTTTTAAATATGTTTGGGAAAAATATAACATGGTGTAAAACCTATTGGAATCCATTCAGTTACTGATTCTGAACAAAATATTATTCAGGTTTCGCATACACTAAAAATTATGTTGTATGACGTTGACGTCTAGTTAATGTCATTAACATAATGGGTTTTGACAGGTGCCTGGACTTGACGTCTCAGTGCTGCCACCTGGGGCCACGTCATTATAAAACACCCGCATATTAAATAGATGCTCTTAGTAACACAGTTTTTGGTTTTCAGCATTGTCCTAGGTTGATTTTAGGAATGTTTATGAAAGGCAGGTCGGCCTTAAAAGCGTTGATGTCGTGAATGAAGTCCGCGTTGTTCTCTATGGTGTCCCCGATGGGCTGGTTCGCGTCCAAGTAAGTCAGTTCGTAGTGCTTCTTCGCGTTGGTGCTTAGAGAGCTCCCGTTGGTTGATTTGTGGCCCATTATCTTCGGAACAGAAAATGTCAAATGTATCGCCGGTGAAAATTTTCGCGAAAGGAAGTTTTACAATAGGAATTACTCCAATAAGGGACCGTCTATTAATCACGTGATCTTTTTTTTTAGCATCTTTAACCCCTCCCCGTGTATTTTTAGTACCTACAAATATTTTTTTAAAGCTGCGGGGTCGCGAAGTCGGCCGCGGCGCGTGAGGACTTCGTTGCAACGGCAAGTCAAGGTCAAACTAAACGCCGCTTTTCGGTTTGAAAATCACGCGATTGACGAAACAATAAATACACGTGATATCTTACTACATTCCCCCTCCCGCCTTGTGATATTTCGTGATTTTTGTCAAACCCCACCCTCCCTTTCAAGCCTCACGTGATAATGGATGGCCCCTAACTTACGAGCATTGTTATATCGGCAGATTTGTGAAAATTTGGTAAATTAATATTTAGAGCGTCGTATTTTTGTGACAGTCATTATCAGAACTTAATGTGTCAAAATTCGCATCCAAATACAGGAAGATCCAAACTTAATGGCGGGCCCGGAACACCCCGCGAGTAGATGCACTGTAGCACATTCACATGAGAGCAACGGTGACGGGTGGAGTACGGCGGAATGAAAAGTAAACTTCAGAGCTGCTATTAAATTTGAATCGACCTGACTTATGTTCAAATAAAAAATCAAGATATAAGTACCTGTATAGACACTTTCCGGAACTTGGACTTGTTGCCGGTGGAGAAGTGGTCGTCCACCCAGCTCTTGATGTCAGCCAGCCTGATCTTGTCGATGGCGGCCGCCTGGGAACGGTATCACAATAAAATAAACTATCTATTTTAATCTTATTATACTGAGTTTTTTTGTTTGTTTAAACGCGCTAGTGTCGAAAATTTTTGTTCCAAGTTGATTTTTTTTGTGCTAGATAACAAATCTATATGCTATATAACATCACACTATGACCCACGGGAGTAGAACAGTAACCAAAGACGCGGTTGAAACCGCAGAAGACAGTCATATTCGGTCTTTAAGTATATTAGGATCTTTAAATCAAGAGTCAATAGAGCGTGCTCCTTCGACGACCACGTCATCACACATCATCACTTAACATCAGGTGATATAGCGGTCAAGCGTGAGCCTATCAATAATAATAAAAAATGAAACCTTACCTCCAGGAACAGACGGTGGAACATGTATTCCCTGCTTATAATCTCGCGCCAGTTCCTCTCAACCTAAAAAAAATAATTTAATAAAAAAAAAATATCGTAGAATTTGCAGACAATGGAGGTACAATTAAAACGGTCAATATTCGGTGAGAAAATCTATAATCACACTAATATTATCAAAATGAAAATTTGCATGTAAGTATATAATGTTAATGCAGCGTTGGAAGGCCTCCTACAAGGTGGACTGATGACCTGGTGAAGGTTGCGAAAACCGATGGATGCGAGACGCACAGGAACGTTCGTTGTGGCGACGCTTGGGGGAGGCCTATGTCCAACAGTGGACGTATATCGGCTGAAATGATGATGATGATATTATGTTTTTTATTTCTTCATGCCCAAACTCTTGAGATGTTCTCATGAAATCTGGCAAACGTGTAGACTCTGTCCTGGCATGGAATTAATTTGATCACCTGTTCCCTTGGATTATTATTCTATTTTCATGCGGGCGAAACCGATGGCAAAAGTAGTTGTCTGTGCATGTTAAGCCATGTACGCACGTAGGAACAAAGCGGTGCGTGATACGCAACAACTTGGTTCGCACGTGTGTGCCACTAACGAACATCGATCACTCTGTTCGTCAAACATGTTTGCGGCTAGCGATGGGCGACTCGAGTTATCTAACTCGAGTAACTCGAGTCAGACCGTAAGCGAGTCAGCCCGAGTCAAAATATCTGCAAACCGAGTTGACCCGGAGAGCGCGCGCGGCGGGCGGTGCGGTGGGTTGGCGGCCCGTGGCTAGCCCGCGAGTCGCGAGGCCCGAACGACTCCGAGCGAGCCCGAATCAGCCCGATGACCGAACGTCCGAGCCGCGAGTGAAAGAGATAGTTTTCGTTCTTGGTTTCATAACAGACGGTTAGTCAGACAGAACGAGAACTAATGTGTGAGTTTTGACATAGAAAGCCAGCTCGCTTTTTTGGTTTGTTTACGTTTTTGTTATTGTTACTTCGTTAGTTGTTTATTGTTTTGTTGCCGTTTCATTAGTTTGTATTAGTTATTTTTATAAAGTTACCTATTTTGTATTTTTTGAACTTAAAACTGGTATTCATTCAGAAATAAGTGGCATTACTTAGATGTTGATTAGCTTTTTTTATAGGTGTTACTTGATAGATAGATGACCAAATACCAAACGGTGCGGTGTTTAATTTAAAGAATAAAGTGCCATTATTATTTTAGTTTCTTATTATTTACGAGATGAAAATGTTACCATTCTTTTGCGCTACATAAGTAGTTCGTTTTGTGATGTGACGTTTGTAAACGCTAATTTATAAACGTCTGATTTTGTGAACGGGCTCAATTTTATTAACTACCATTGAATTGACTCGACGCCGCCACGCAGCCCGCGGCCCGCCGAACTCGAGCACGATGCACCGAGTTGAGCATTTACTGACTCGGACGGACGACGCGGCGACGCGGCAGACTGAACGAGTCAACTCGAGTTGCAACTCGAGTTGGTAAGCGAGTCAACTCGAGTTACTCGAGTTACCAAAAAGTCGACTCGGCCCATCGCTATTTGCGGCTATCGAATTAGAATGTTACTTTACAATCGACTAATTCCAACGATGCCGCCATGGTTATTAAGAGAGTTCACTATTGTTATGCACGAACTCGATTCGAACTATTTTCGCGTTCGTGTTCGAAAATGTCGTCCATACGAACAAACCAAGTTCAGTGTTTGTCTTCGTGTTTGTGCTTGTGCTTGCGTACACGGCTTAACACACACGGAACCTTACTTTTGCATTTTATAACACTTGCTTCTGCCTTGGTTTACACGCCCAAACTGCTGAACTAAATTTTGAACCAGTTTTCAGAATAAGTGTGTACTTTTCAACTAAATGGTACTGACCTCCTCCTTCAGCTCGTAGTCGGTGGTGTGCTTGAGCTGCACGAGCGACTGCTTGGTGATGGCCAGCGTCTTCTCCGTGAGGCGCCTGATGTCGCGCGAGAACTTCTTCAGGAACTCTTCCATGCGCACGTCCACATACGATACGCTACACATATAAACGTTGTTTATTTATCCATTTGACCAAAACGGTATTGATAAAAGTTTTCGTTCTCCACCTACACACCACGTCTTTATTAGAAGACAAATATCTTAAGCCCCAGGTACAATAGGGAAGATGGCCTGTGAACGCTCAATCTATGTACTATCGTGGTTAATTTCTACCTGATCACTTCAAAAAAATTTGCTTGAATCCTGCAGCGCGGCGCCAAACCAAACCCTTTGATGTTTTCGTTTCGAGTGCAAGCAAAACTGAACTTAGCGGTGGTCAGGCGGAAGTGTCTTTGATCGTACGTGATGCTGCAACGTTGTCTTGAAGCCCTTCCACGAGCTCTTAACGTGATTCATTTGACGACCTAAATTGTTAAAGGGACGGAGGTGTCAGACATTCCTGACATTTTAACACGTCATGGTAAGGCCCGTTTAAGTTATTAAAATGCAAGTATAAATAGAACTGTACCTGAACTTGTCGACCTGCGTGTTGACGGTGATGGAGAAGCCGAGCACGCCGAAGGTGTAGCGCATCATGCTGAACACGCTGTAGCCCAGCTGCTCCTTGGTGCGCAGGTTGTCAAATACTGGCTCTTCCATCAACAACTACAAACCATAACAAAAATATCCTGTACTGTCTGTCTTTTATGCTGTCACGGTTGAACTACTGAACCGATTTTGATAAAATTTGGTATGAAGGAAGCCTGAACTCTAAGGATGGACTAATGCCTTGATCACACGTACCGAGTAAACCGGCGAGACAGTACTCTCGGCCGAGTACTCGGTACGTGTAAACACAGCGCCGAGTGCTCGGCCTACCATTTATCTCTACAACTCGCTTACATCACTGTCTCAACTGAGCAACATTTTACTGTCTCGCCGAATACTTTTTATTCATTTTTGACAGTGACTCCACGTCCAATAACCAACTTTCACGCGGACGAAGCCGCTAGCAGAAGTTAGTATGTATATTGACGCTTGAAAGGCAAAAATTACCAAGCGACATTGAGCAAACTTTACAGGAGAGTTAAAGTTAACATTTTTAGAAAAGTAATTGTTTAAAATGACGAAATAGCCGGATTTAGATATATTAACATCATGTTAATAGAGTCCGTCTAATGAAAGCGTGACCTGAAAAAAGGAGGTTACAACCAAAAATTTCGAATGTGGTATTATTGAAATAGTAGGAGAAAAAAGTTTTGATACTAGAGTATTTTTTGTATTTATGTCAATTTTAGAATAGTTGTACAAGAACTTAAATCCTAGTCAAAAACATGTGTGTAGACTTAATTATTTAGTGTAGTACACACAAAATGTTAGATAGTATTCCAAATTATTTTATTTTATCTGATCTCTCAAATGTCGCTATACAAGGTGTCGTTTTGAAGCTGCAAAATATTTCAGGAGGTAATTATGTTAGTGATTCTCGACCCGAATCAATAATAAAATAAGTAGGTAATTTTTTTTTTTTTTATAACCGCGCTTTTTTTCACACACACAAACACGGAACAATAAAGGTCGTTTTCACACACACTAACTCGCAACGATAGTTTCATAAATAATGTATCATCCAATCATCATCCCGCACGCCACACCCTAGCCACGCCCCCGCGGCCATCGATCAATCGATTTAGTTTAGAGTAATTAAAAAATTAAATAACAAGTATTACTGATTATTGACCAGGTATCGTTTTTTTATATGATTATTTATGAGTTTTACTACAACCTCCTGAAATATTGTGCAGTTTTAAAACTGCACCTTGTATAATATTTAAATAATATTCTTTATTTTCCATTTGGCGTTCTGGCAAGAATACCAAGTGCACAACACCGTGATAGTCAACTTCATCACGTCTCGCCAACACTATTAATGTGTTTCAAGATTGTTGGGTTGGAATCGATTTAGCATAGAGAAAATTCAGATCTTTTGGGATTAGTCAAGTGGGAACATGTTTTATACTCCAGTGATTGTTTCAAATGATACGGATCGACTCGTGAGACACAAAAAGTTCAGCAGCTGCTGCAGCAGCATCTCTCTCAAACTTGAACTAGGATTTTCGCGATTTTAACTTCAGTTGCAGACTTTCATGCACTACCAGACAGAGTGAGGCAAATCTTTCATTACATCTCAACTGCTTTTGAACGCATTCTTCCACTCACTAGCATGTGTTTTTGATTAAGTCGATTCACCAAAAGCCTTCTTTGTTCGATGTTTTTGTCCATTATGAAATTCGCAATATGTCAGATTATCTAAAAATATAAGAAAAAAAAAATATCCTTAATTTATCTAATAATATCTATCTCTATCTCTCTATCTCTTAATATATCTAATAATATCTAATATATCTAATAATATTAGTCGACAAGGATCAAGATTATAACGTCATACTAACTTAAAAATCAGAAATCGTATGTAAACAATGTTGGTTTTCATTGAAAACACCTTCTTTCTCTTCTTGTTTTTGTTTGAACTTATTAACCATAGTGTGTAGCAGTTTTTGCACGTTACTGTTTATTGTTTTTCCCCCAATTAAGCAATTATTCTTGAAAAATAAACATCAGTTTCCAAAAACTGACAATTGCAACCATAGACTTTGACGTGATTTTTTTCGGCAAAACAATGTTGCCAATTTAATTTAAAAAAAAAACTCCAGGTTACGCTTTCAGTAGACGCACTCTAATATCTAAATCTGACTGGCCTCTCCCTGGTAATAGTTGGTGATGAAGCTGTTAGTGGACGCGTCGTTCTTACCATGAGCACTTCAAGCGTGGCGGTGTCCTTGGGCGTGCAGGCCTCTCCCTGGTAGTAGTTGGTGATGATGACGCTGTTAGTGGACGGCTCGTTCTTACCATGAGCACTTCAAGCGTGGCGGTGTCCTTGGGTGTGCTGGCCTCTCCCTGGTAGTAGTTGGTGATGATGATGCTGTTAGTGGACGCGTCGTTCTTACCATGAGCACTTCAAGCATGGCCGTGTCCTTGGGCGTGCTGGCCTCTCCCTGGTAGTAGTTGGTGATGATGCTGTTAGTAGACGCCTCGTTCTTACCATGAGCACTTCAAGCTTGGCGGTGACCTTGGGCGTGCTGGCCTCTCCCTGGTAGTAGTTGGTGATGATGATGCTGTTAGTGGACGCGTCGTTCTTACCATGAGCACTTCAAGCGTGGCGGTGTCCTTGGGCGTGCTGGCCTCTCCCTGGTAGTAGTTGGTGATGATGATGCTGTTAGTGGACGCGTCGTTCTTACCATGAGCACTTCAAGCGTGGCGGTGTCCTTGGGCGTGCTGGCCTCTCCCTGATAGTAGTTGGTGATGATGATGCTGTTAGTGGACGCGTCGTTCTTACCATGAGCACTTCAAGCATGGCCGTGTCCTTGGGCGTGCTGGCCTCTCCCTGGTAGTAGTTGGTGATGATGCTGTTAGTGGACGCGTCGTTCTTACCATGAGCACTTCAAGCGTGGCGGTGTCCTTGGACGTGCTGGCCTCGCCCTGGTAGTAGTTGGTGATGATGCTGTTAGTAGGCGCCTCGTTCTTACCATGAGCACTTCAAGCGTGGCGGTGTCCTTGGGCGTGCTGGCCTCTCCCTGGTAGTAGTTGGTGATGATGATGCTGTTAGTGGACGCGTCGTTCTTACCATGAGCACTTCAAGCACGGCCGTGTCCTTGGGCGTGCTGGCCTCTCCCTGGTAGTAGTTGGTGATGATGCTGTTAGTGGACGCGTCGTTCTTACCATGAGCACTTCAAGCGTGGCGGTGTCCTTGGGCGTGCTGGCCTCTCCCTGGTAGTAGTTGGTGATGATGCTGTTAGTAGGCGCCTCGTTCTTACCATGAGCACTTCAAGCGTGGCGGTGTCCTTGGGCGTGCTGGCCTCTCCCTGGTAGTAGTTGGTGATGATGCTGTTAGTAGACGCCTCGTTCAGGCTCAGCACGCGGATTTTGCGCTCTCCTAGCGGTAGCTGGTGAACTTTCACCTGCATAATAAATTGGTAAAAGACGTGATATGCATTTAATGAATTATTTGAACTACTTACATGAATATTTTTCCACTAGCTGCCTTAACTTACGTTTAAAAAAAATGTCGAATTCGTCGAGCCATTCTCAAGTTTTACGCTTAGCAACATTCATTTTTATTAATATAGATTACGTGCTGTAACTTGAAGTGAAGGAATAATAATTGTATTTTACCTTCAGTGCTACCACAAGCTCTTAATGCAATCCATTTTACGGTCTAAACTGAATTGTTAAAGGGTAAGATATATAGGATGTATAGCTCAGTCTCATCAGTTTTTGTCGAACGTCCGACGTTTTAACTCGTCATGGTAAGTTCCCTGAACTAAAATAAACCTGCGTCTCAGTTATAGTTATCGGCACGGATCTTGAGCGCTGGCTTCAAGTTGCGCAGAAGTCAAATATTCGGTCTCTTTAGTGGTGCGTCGTGAGACGCGAGGGCAATGTCAGTGATTGGCTCGCCGCGCCATCACGTCATAGACGTCACTTGCCATTCGTTCCCTGCGCTTGCTGCATGTATCTAACAACGACGACGATTGGCTCGCCAATGTATGTAATGCGCAAAGCGATCCCCACTCTGACGCCGAGCGCTCAAGATCCGTGCCGATAACTATATCTTACATAAACAACAGTCCGAAATCAATTATTGGGCAGTTGCCTGGACAAGACCTAATATGTCTGGTTGGAGCATCCTCCCTTTTTAACGTGGTGCACTACGTGTCATGACTTCGATTCCCGCGTGGATCAAATATTTTTATGGCCTACGAATAGTTGTTTTACGTCCCATTTCCACTCATAGAGAGGAGGCCTGAGACCAAGGCTGTAGCTAGGAGGGGGGGAGGGCATTGTGGGGTAATGCTCTACCTTGAAATCACAATGCCCTACCTACACTCTCCCTCTGATGTGGATCTATACATCCAAATCTAAAATTTCAACCATCTTGTTCACTTGTTCTTCATCATTGAGGTGATATCTGATCTATGCTCATACTTTGTCACGGATTTTTTTTGTCTACAAATAGCTTTGGCTTGATTGTTGAATGTACATCACTGATCTAGAGGTCAGTGATATACATGGTGATTGATTTAGGAGCCTGTGCATCGAGGACAGATCAATTATAATGTTTTTTTTACTTCCGCCCTACCTGAGACCAATGCTGCCTTACCTCAAATTTGATACTAGCTACAGCCCTGCCTGAGACTCAACAGGAACATTAAAAACAAGGCTGATTGATTGATTGAATGGTTGTTTTGAGTGTGGCTTGTATTTATTTATTTATGTAAACACAAACACTTAAAATCGAAAAGGACAAATAAGGATAAAAGAGTACAAAGGACCTGCTTATTTCTAACGAAATTTCTCCCAACAGACCTGCGACAGGATAGTTAGATAAGACGAAGGTGAGTTAGAGAGGTATATGTGACTTTTACTTTATTTATTTAATCTTCATGCAACACTAAGTACATAGGCGGACTTAATGCCTTAGGCATTCTCTGCCAGTCAACCTAGGGTAGTGCAGAGACAATATGGTAGGAGCATAAAAAGAAAATTTTATTTTGAAAATAGTAAAAAGTATACATATAGATAAAATACACATACATTTATATTAATATAATATATATACCTACATTATATGTTAATATAAAGTAAAGACAGAAATCTTGAGACGAATCTGATATAGATGGAGAAAATAATTCCGCAACTTTCGCTTAAATGCGTACCGACTTTCGGCCGTCCTGATATCGAGAGGAAGCGCATACCACAGAAGGTTTTACATGCTTTTACATGTTAGGGTCTAAACATACGGACCGCATTTCAACTGCAAATTGCAGTTTGAAGTTTCGACTGCATCATATCCACCCGCACGCACGCTCTGCCCTCCCGCGCATGGTGCAGTTCGGATGCAGTCGGTGTGCAGTTCACACGACTGCAATCGGACCGCACGTTTGGTTTGCAGTTCTATTGCAGTCGTGTCAACTGCATTCAAACTGCACTTAAACTGCTATTTGCAGTTGGATTGCAGTTGAAATGCGGTCCGTCTGTTTAGACCCTTAGTGAGCGCACCCATGATACAGGAGTGACTCCTAGCGTGCGACAACGTCTAACAAACTATTGCTTAAAATAACCGTAAAAATAATAATAACTTACATCCGGGAACTCGTCTTCGGTGAGCGCCTCCCAGTTGAGGGTAGCGTGCACATTGTCCGCTATCCTGATAGCCCTGTGCCACGGTAGGTTACCTTGCATCAGTATCTGTGGAAGAAAATAAACTACTTTAATTTATATAATAATAAAGTCTGATTACTTGATCTAGATCATAAGCAATGATGCTCTTGTGAAGTCAAAACTCCAAAGTCTGGAGCATCGACGCCGAGTTGCTAGCCTGTCTGTTTTCTATCGTTTACACTTCGGGGAGTGTGCACTAGAGTTACACAATTTAATTCCGCCAAGTCCGTTCCATCATCGGACCTCAAGACGTACGGCGTTGCGCCACCGGTACATGGTGGATATCCCACCTATACGTACAAAGCGTTTTGAAAGAAAGAAAGAAAGAAAAAACTTTTATTCGTACCTCACACATACAGTAGAATTCGATAATAAAATAAAAATAAAAAAAATTTAAAATCTGTGCAGGGCCAAAAGGGCACCTAACTCAGCATATGCTGCGATATTTAAAAAGATAAATAACGCAGCGCTGGTATTCTGAATTTAAGCCCGCGGTGATGCCACGGTCACATTCACGGAGGTTCAATAAATTAAATGGTTTCGAAACAAATAAATAATTAAATACGAACATTGATAAAACAACCATTGGAAAAATAATAAATATATAACTGTACTGTTGCCATTGTGTACTGTTTTGGGAGTACATTCATTATGCGTACAGCTAAGGAATGGAATTCCCTGCCGGAGTCTGTGTTTTCTGATAGCTATAACCTAGGGGTTTTTAAGTCAAGAGAGAATAGATTGCTTCTAGGCAAGCGTGTTCCATCGTCGGCCACATCATCGCTTACCATCAGATGAGATTGTGGTCAAACGCGAGCCAATCCATTATAAAAAAAAAAATCTACGCCTGGTGATAGGTAACATTGTCTTAAACTACTACGTTTTTCTCTGTAAGTGAATGTATAATTCTTCTGAGAAAATAAATATCTTTAACCGTATACTTGTAAATACCCATCCTATATGTACTACATATAACCTGGGCAAAGCCGTGTCGGGCTGCTTGTATAAAGTATGAATGAGACTGACCTGACAGTACATCTTACTGAGCAGCCGCTTGCTGTACTGCTTCAGCTCCGTGAGCGTGATGTTGTGGATGATGGCCGCCTTCTCGCGGGGCGATATGTACGGCATCAGCAGGATGTTCATGCGCACGTCTCTGCGATAGGTAACAGGATAATGTTTATGTGACACGTAAATAAATGTTTATCTTTCAAACAAAGAAAGAAAAACATTAATTTGTGACTTGCACAGGACAAACCATAATAAATGTGTTGGGATTAGGGTGCTTATACTTGGGAATAGCATGTGAGAGCAATATAACTTTACAATAGCAAACCCAGACAGTTGTACAATCGTCAGGCATAATAAGTTTACGCAAGTTAATTTGATTTGCATACTAATACCTAATTACATCCTAATTATACTTATAAAGTAATTAAATCCAATTCCCCTAAAACCCCAAGCGAACGCGGGCGTTCGCGCGTCATTTAGTTGAACACTAATATTATTAAAAGTCCACGTAGATTATTAAAATTTTGAGGGTTTATTTATTGTTTACTAGCTTTTGCCCGCGCGGCTTCGCTCCCGCTCTTCCCTACTTCAGCCTACTATACCCTACTCTACCCTACCCTACTCTACTCTACCCTACTCTACTCTACCCTACTCTACTCTACCCTACTCTACTCTACCCTACCCTAATCTACCCTAAAAAAAAAAAAAAGTAGGTCTTATGTCCGTCTCCTGGTTTTAAGCTACCTCCCCACCAATTTTCAGCCAAATCGGTTCAGCCGTTCTTGAGTTATAAGTGGTGTAACTAACACGACTTTCTTTTATATATATAGATGAATCTGTAAATTTCGAAAATAAGCAACCTTTTCTATTTATCCGTATATAAACCTATTTAAAAGCTTGGGGACTCAGGGGTTAAACAACAAAACTCAAATTGACGAGTCACTTGCGAGTTTTTGGAGGGATTTTTTTTGTTTGATAGTCAGTGCCCGTTTAATTTTTATAATTGATTCCTAGTGGATATTGTGATGTAAAATTGGTGAAGTTTTGCATCATCAAGTGTCTGCGCAACTTTTATCACAGTGTTGACTACGTCAGCGAAGTTTGTCGAGAACATTGACTTGATATATTTGCTGCCAAATACTACAAAAACATTAGAATGTGTACATACATATTCTAATAGCAAACCAATTAACTATTCATACGAACACATGGCTTAAAGGACTTAGTATCCAAGCCAAAAACACAAACAAAAAAATATTAAAATAATTAAAAAAAATATAGTTGTCGTGATAATGCGGTGCATACGACACGCACAGGACCATTCGTTGTGGCGACACCTAGGGAAGCCTATGTCCAACAGTGGACATCCTTCGGCTGAAATGATGATGATGATAGGTGTCGAACATAGAACTGGGAGAGGTTTTTTGAAGTCGGTTAAAAAAACTAAGAACTTCTGGGGCTCGATCTTTGACAGTAACACACGTACTTGGCGAGTTTGTGCGGCTTGATGAGCACGTTGTGGTAGGAGCGGGCGCGCACCTCGCGCACCGCCTCGAACATCGCGCTCGTCAGGTTCTCCGTCGACGACCGCATCTCCCGAGTGATCAACTCCACCAGTAACTGTGCAACACACAATATTTATTTACTTACGTACACACAAACACGTCAATTTAATTCACCCTTCAAATCTTTTACACTTTTTATTTAGATCTTAATCTATACATATAAATAAAATTGGAGTGTCTGTTTGTAATATTGAAATAACTGCTCTTTACTACATGTATATGAATATATACACGGTACATACACCAAAATAACATTTTTTACAATTTTGCCTGTCTGTCTGTTTGTCCGGGCTAATCTCTGAAATGGCTGGACCGATTTTGACGGGACTTTTTATGGCAGGTAGCTGATGTAATAAGGAGTAGCATAGGCTACTTTTATTTTAGAAAAAAATAATTCGAAATCCTGTAGTCCACGCGAACGAAGTCGCGAGCACAGCTAATCCAAAATAAAATTATAAATATGATAGTAACTCAGTCGGTCTATGAATATTACAGTTTCACGGATAAACTGCCGAACGGATTTTGATGAAATTTATTATGGACAGTATGGAGTAAACTTGAATCCCACGACAGAAGAACATAGGTTACTAAAGCGATTATTACACTGCCACGCATCACGCTGCATGTTGCGTGTCAACGCACCTACGCGCGTACTTGCGGGTATGCTGATCTGCAACACGCGCGTAGATGCGTTTTGTAAATTCACGCAGGCTCTGAATCATTTCATGCAAAATCACGCACGGCACTACGAGACTCGCGTGTCGCCCCGCACCCACGCGCGTGTGCGCATGTTTCTCCGCTTGTAGGCGCTTGATCTGCATGAACGCGCGTTTCATTTTCGGTGTGTTGGACTGTGCGTGTTTTCTTTACAAACGGAGATACTTACAAGCAACGTTAAGACGTGCGTTCATGCGTTACACTGCGTGGTGCGTGGCAGTGTGATAACCGCCTTATTATCTGGCTTTCGACTTCGCGTCCCTCATAACAGACATTCATGCGGTCGAAGCTGCTGGCGGAAGCTAGTTACTGGATAATTGTACTCACGTGTAAATTCTGACTGTACCCAGTCACTTTCATGGTGAGCCCTTTGTCGCCAACGTACAGCGAGTGAGACAGGTCCGCCATATTAGCTGGATACACTTCTTCCTATAATGATAACAATTTTTTATTTTAGACTTTATTTCAATCACTGTAAAGTTGATATTTCATTAGCTTTTATTTTATCAAATATTACCTTTAGTCCTTGTTGTAATACGTCCGTCCAAAGATCGAGAAGACACGAACTGTGAAAAAAGTAATTATTATAAAAACATTTTACTTTATTTTTGGATTTTCCTTCGTTTCATACATCAACAAAAAGTATTGTTGTGTTTTTGGCGTTGTATGTGTTTTTTTTTTGTTGGTAAAATTTAATACGTGACTGTAAATGCAAAATATTTTTTTTTATTTATCATTTATACAAAATAATACAGGATTATCTAAGTTAAATAGCAACCAAAAACCACTAAGGTTTATCATGCCCACAGTTAAAAGTACTTTTGCGCATATTACTAAAAGACTTCTGAGTATACATGTAGATGGATGGAGAGGGAGAGGAAGGCCGAAAAACAGATGGATGGATTGTGTGAGAAGTGATATGAAAGAAAAGGGAGTTAGTGATAGTTTGACGGGTGACAGGACAGAATGGAAGAAGAAAACGTGTTGCGCCGACCCCAAGTAATATGGGATAAGGGCAGGAAGAAGAAGAAGAAAAAGAGTTAAAAGTACTTTTGATCAATTAACGGTTTTAACTGTGTGATTATTTCTTTAATATTTTAAATATATAAATTACATTTTGAAGTATTTTGTTACAAAAGTATTTTAAAAAAATCATTATAAAATATTTAAAAAAAATGTCCACCAGTGTCAGAGCAGGGTCCAAGATAGATGTGGCAGGCAGTAACGACAATCGGCACAATGATTATTATTTATTATTATTATTATACAGGGTTATTTGTTAAACACTAACAACCTTGCAGGATTGTATTACTAACATCATAAACAACAACTTTTGTTCTATGACTTTTTACAAAACATAATGCATTTAACAAAAACAAACCTTCAAGATTTCGTTGTTCTATCTAACACATTTCAACTCTGTATTTTGCTATACCTACCTACGTCTGTATGACGCGAAGCAAGCGCATCAAGCACCCCCTCCGCTCGATCCCCTCCTCTATTGTACTATCACTTGCTTCGGACAGACTTCGTAATATTTAGAACGTTCAATTTAAATATTTTTATTATTGTATGAAAATCTGATGAACTAAAATATGATAAATTTGATGTAATAAATATGATAAAATATAATAAAAAAAATATGATACATTTCTAAAAGTCATAAAAACATGGTCCTGAGAGGTTGCCCGTGTTTTACAAATAACCGTGTATACTTTATTGCAAAATCAATTAAAATAACTGAAATCCTAAAAAGAAAACATTATATGAGTACATTGATCACGACTCATACTACTTTTACCATGGGCCTATCTCTGAAATCGCAAACATCCCACTAAATAAAATCATACTCACTCTCTCGGCGACTTGAGACTGAGCGGCGAGATGAAGTAGAAATACAGTAGGGCGGTGGGGAAGCGGAACTTGAAGTCCGGCTTGTACCACAGCTCCATGTGACGGTTCTTACGGAGCAGGTTGGGTTGGTCCAGTCTGAGGGAATGATGGGAAGAAGATAAAACATATTTACAACAAAACAGTTTTCTCATCGGTTATGCTTTTGAATCCTGTCAATGGTGTCGTGATGTAACAACACCGTGATGCGTCTACATACAAAGCAATAACAAAAGGATGGACCCGATTTTTACGGAGGACAACGCCCGTGACCACTAATCGAATGACTGTAATTGATTACTGGATTCTATAGCAGACGCACTGGAAATCGGAAACGTTTATTTCAAATATACCATTTACAGGCACTTTTGAATTGTCAAAATGTCGGTAAATCAAAAAAAGTTAAGCTATTTTATATATATTTATAATTGCATGTTCCAAAGTGTAGACCTTTGTGGAGAAGAATGTGCAAGAAACTCTATGGACACTCTTTTAAATCATGTGAGTAACATAAATCTTGTCGCTTCTATATATACCTACTAGCGACTATGTGTAAGTAAAAATAAAAAAATATAGGCGAAACATACCTAAAATGATTCACAGTAGCAATAAGGTCGTCGTGTCTCAATATTTTTGTGGTGTCCTTGTTGGCAGCTTCTACTTTTTTGTGTATATCCTTAGGAGAGCCTCTCAGGTCTATGTCCAGTTCATGAGCGGTGTCTGTGTAAATTGGCTCCGGTTGGACCAGGCTGAAGTCAGTTGTGATGTATACGTTCTTCTCGGGGAGGAAGAAGTTATTGTATGGTTCCACGTTCAGCCAACGGTTTAGCCATTTGCTGGGGATTTCTGTTGTAATGAAACGGTAGTGAGATTGGCTGTTTAATGGAGGAATTTCCTAATTCTATAACTTAGAAGTCTTTAAGTCAAGAGTTAATAGGTTACTTCTAGGCAAGCGTGCTCCATCGTCGGTCATAATCATTTTTAAGCTACCAGTTGTCTCAGACAGGTAATTAGGTATTTTGATGGTTTAACATAACACAGAACAGTTAGGTACGTAGATAAGTACTATGCATTCCAAATGAGAATAGGATCGATTGCATTGTTGTGACGTCAAGTTTTACTGTCAAATCGAAGAAATTTTGTCAAAATTGAGAAGTGAAATTGAAGAACTGGATTCTGATTAAACTTTTTTCGTTCACAGTTCGTAAATAAACTAAATTTTTCGTAAAATAGTTAAAGTTTAGAAATTTCTTTCTTCGATTTGACAGTAAATCGTGACGACATGCAATCGATCCTGTTCTTATTTGGAGCGCATTGTACCCCGGCGGCCTCCGGCCCCGCGCCGAGAAAGCGAACATGACTTTGTGGCCATGTCATTTTTTTAATATTTAAATAACGACATAACAACAGAGCAGCGCTGACCTTAGCACAATCGTCGAGCGTAGATATAAAAAGTGAAGTATATACATGAGATTGAATTAGTACTTATCTATTTTCTGACTAGAGGGACAATAACTCTTTGCTAATAGTAATATTGAACGTTACATTAATAATCTTAAGATGTGTTTTAGGAAACTCACCCATTTTCTTGTACTCGGTGCCAAACCACTTCTCCTTGGAGTCATATTTGATGGGCGTGGAATGTTTGTTGGACAGGATGATGATGTTCACTGTGTCGGCGCGCATGCAGTCTAGCAGCTCAGTTATACCCTGCGAAAGATGATAAGCTAGTTCTCACGGCCCGTTCTCGACCTTCCCGCTGTGAGCGGTAGCTAAGTGCGAAGCGGCGAGCGGTAAGATCAAAAGTTTGTTTGAAGCACGCCACGAGACGCCACTCATAGCTAAAACGCTCTCACTCACCGCGCCGCGCGCAGTAAGACCGAGTCGTGACGAGGCTGTTAGGGTGGGATGCACTAAGAAGTTCTTTTTTTTTGAGGTGAGAAACCATCAGATTTCAACTTTTCCAGCTCTAGGGTAGAGTAAGAGAGTTTGAGACTTTAATTCACTAAAACCCACTAGTGTTCCTTTTTTTAAGTTGGGTAATCAACCAATTAAACAGTCATTCCTGGATTTTCCTTAAGGAAGTCAATCCATGGCCCCAGTAGACGTCGGCCCTGCTGAGCCTCTACGGTTTTGCTGACATCTCTTTGAGGCGCGCGTGGAACAATACGCACCGTCGACAATTTAGGCTTGGTCTTGGTGGTTACCGGACGGCCGTTGTAAAACACTGGCAACCTCTCAGCACTATGGTAATACCATCATAAACAACCACTTTTGTTCTATGACTTTTAAAAATTTATCATATCAGTTTTTCATACAAAAATAAAAAAATATTTAAATTGAGTGTTCTAAATATTACAAAGTCTATGCGAAGCAAGCGATAGTACAATAGCGGAGGGTAGCGGCGATCGGGCAGCGTGGCGCTTGATGCGCTTGCCTCGCGTCATACAGACGTAGGTAGGTATAGCGAAATACAGAGTTGAAATGTGTTAGATAGAACAACAAAATCTTGAAGGTTTGTTTTTGGTAAATGAATTATGTTTTGTAAAAAAGACATAAAACAAAAAATGTTTATGATGTTAGTAATACAGTACGGCAAGGTTGTTAGTGTTTTACTAATAATCCTGTATTGTATTCTTACGATGACTGAACAAATACAGTTATAATAACCTTGGGATCATATTTGTAGTAGAGCCGGTCGCCGGTGATGTAGTGCTGCGGCGGATAGAAGTGCATGTTCTCAGATAGCGACTCCACGTACTCCGCCGGCTGCGATTCCTCCTCGAAGCGGAAACTCGTCTCTTCTATAGTCTGTTGAAGTAAATAGAGCGATATGTTAGCTTAACCCTATTTCACCTAGTTCGTAATGCTATTTTTAAGGTTCCGTAATTCAAAAGGAAAAAAACGGAACTGTTATAGGATCAATTTGTTGACCGTCTGTCTGTCTGTCATGACGGGAACGCGTGGAGATATCGAGTTCAAATTAAAACCATATAGTCAGGTCTGCAATCCCTTGAAGCTGTGCCTCCGAACTTCCTACTAATTCTTAAGCTTTGTAATTTGTTATGGTGTGCGATAAATGTATCCATTTCGTTTCGTAATATTACTAATTTTTAAATATTACTGCTTATAGTCCCTTGAACCATCTGGCCAAAATTATGTGGACGCACCTCTCGCACCCGCCTAGGCGTCAGTATGCAAATTTGTGCATTTATTTGCGGCCAACAGCGCCCGGAAAGCGCGCGGCTGACCTTTAAATCCATTTTCTTTGCGTAATATTGATTGATTTACATATGCAATGTTCACTTTGAAGAATATTTAACCACCAATTTTTATGTGTAAAAATGTTTCTAAAGATCCAAGTCGTTTCGAAGGAGTAGGGAAAAGTTGCGAAATTGCTAAATATTTTTTTTAGACAAAAGTATTAATAGCACGAAAAAATCAAATGTTGATAATGTTGTTCATGAATCTATAATAAACATATATTTTTTTCTAACCTATTAACCTGGCTGTTACCGAGGAGTAGGCTTCAGAAAGTCACTGTTTTCTGGCACTTTTCGGGCGCTTGGGCCTTAAAAGCAAATCGTGAATAATATCTACATTAATTAGATGTTCAATAATTGCAAATGGTTAATTAATTAAATAATCCCTGTCGGAGTTGTTTCCTGATAGTTTAACTTGGGATTTACTTCTAAGCAAGCACGCTCCATGGCTACATCGTCAATTTCCATCAGTTGAGATAGTAGTCAAGTGTAAGCCTATCAAGTAAAAAAAAGTGGACTGAAACATACCTTTATTTCATTGAATATTCTTTCCGAAGGCCCAATTTTTTTGAGCATGTTTATGTATGAGAAAATAGCTTCGAGCACCTGAAAAGAAACACATTTATCCACTGTCATATTAACCCACAATTAAAGTAAATAATTTAGTAAAATTATACAAGGGACGTTGATTATTTTACTAACAATCGATCAGTACAAAGAAGTTGTGACGGAAGCGTATTTCGTACACACTGTCACGCAAATGAAAAAAGAGTAAAATATCATTACCCAATTGATTTATAAACGATCATAATTTCGGACTTACATATTCTGTTGCTGTGAGTTTTACAATGAATATTTTATTTGTAATAAGTTACAAACTTATTTCTAATAAGTATCACAGTCAAATTAGATATTTAATCAAACTTTTTTACTGTCCGACCAATTTTCAACAGATTTTAACTTTTATCGCGTTAGTAAATGACGGCTGCAGTAAATAGTTGGTATTGTAACCACATTTTGCGTTTAATTCCATCCTTATGCCTACGAAATAGAAGCCAAAATCGGTTGAACGGACAGTAAAAAAGGTGTGTTTAAATGTCTACTCTTAACACGAATGGAGTATAGATTAGATGTATATGTTACCAGCCAACCCCGATTTTAGGATAAACTATTTTCGCCTAAGCCAAACCAGTTCTCTTTACACGGGCTTCTATTTCTGGGTGGTTACAAAAAAATAACCACGAAAGTCTAAGGCAGGAGCTCTGCTCCGCTCTCGCCTTAGCCTTCTAACCTAACCTGTCCGTGTCAGGGTGCCCTAATATTCTAAGCTCGTTTCGCTTGCTCTTGGACTACTATCTCGGGTTTGACCTAGGCGAAACTAGTTCATCCTAAGATCGGGTTTGGTCGGTAACATATATAAAAAAATATCCATTGTTATACAATTCGAACATTAAAATAAAAACACATGCGTGCGAATAACATCTAATTTAAGAAAAAAAAAAAAATGTGTAAACATACCTCATCAATATGGTCGAGTCCGTCCTTGGTGAGCACGACTTGCGTGGAGAACAAACTGTACATGGAAGTGTAGTCGATGCCGCTTTCCGAGTTACCCGTGTAGATGCCGAGCGCCCACACCCTGTACGCAAACAAAACATTATTATATTCATAGGGAAACCAGGGAAATATTAATGAAATAATGACAACAGGTGTCATATAATTAAATGACAACTTTATGGTCTTTCAAATGGCATAATAAGGCATTACTTAATACAGTACTAGGGGGGCATCCACCCAGGAGGATGGACCTAGGATCCACCATTCTACCATCCAACGCGTGATGGAATGGTTCCTCTACAAGTTCAACGCCGTAAAGGTTTTCTAAACAGCAAACGTTTAGGGTCAACGCTACGTTAATCGGGCGCCCACGCGGGTACCCGTCGCGTGACTATGCGCGTGCGTCGTGTGCGGCGGTCCTCGTCGCGGAAATGGCATTATTACCTCTAGTTCAACTTTAACGGTGTGCATGTACTCGTGTCGATAGAGAACTTTCATGTATTATTAAGTATGGTTCTTTCTTCAAAAGACCATCTCAGACAAATCTGCATGGTTCTCATGTGATTTGACCATTACATATTTACTGTATGGACTTTAAAAGAGACTTTGACCCCTGAGTTTGTTTCGGTGTTTCTTCTCAGGGTAGTCAGATAGGAAACACCGGCCTCATCTAGCATAAACTGACGAAAAAAAATTGACGTGGTAAAGTGTTTTTTAAACCTATTTACAAAATAAATATCATTTATCATATCATCATTTATCATTTATCAGTAGCGGTACGGGCGCGAGGCGCGGCGGAACACTTTTGTATAGGACCGCTCGGGCGCCCACATAACGCAGGGTCGGCCCTTACGGCGTTGAACTAAGATTAAGTTTACGTTTAAGCAATCTCAAGATTACAGCTGCAAAGCACATCTGAGTTGATATGAGTAAGTATAAGAAAAATGTAAGTCTCTAAATATATGTATGTGTCATATTAAGGGATCGGTAGTGTACCTACCTGTTACAGTTTAATGTAGGTACCCAAGAGGACCACTTACCGTTTCCTGAGATATGACAGCAAACTGCCTTTGCCTTCGTGTCCGAGTAGATATGAGATGTACTGGTGCGGCTTGGACTCGTATTCAGAGAGGAGCGACCGCATGCACCAAGTCAAAGTCACCTGAGAAACAAAACTACATTTATTTTTGTTTTATTCGCGTCTTTGGTTACTGCTCCGTTACTATTGGCCGCAGCGTCATGTTATCAGTACTTTAGCCTATAGTTTTCTTTGATAAATGGGCTATCCAACACAAAAGAAAAAGAATTTTCCAATTCGGACCTGAGGCCCTATCACGAGCTCTTAAGGGGCCGGCGACGGATGAATTTCCATACAAACGTAATACCACGCTCATTTGCAGTTGGAGCGTATTTGGAAATATGCTAACCGAATATCATCATATGTTGGAACATATTATGATGATATTCGGTTATAGACAATATTTATCTAGGTTCCTACGTCTTTCTTTATTAAAAAAAAAAAACAAAAAGAAAAGACATGGCCGGATACTGCCCAAAAATCAATTATATGGTACATTCATTATTTATTATATGAAATTACTTCTAAAATAAATAAAAATAAGTCGCAACAATCACATTTCTCTAGGAGTGGCGAGAAAGAATCCAAAAAAATAAGTATGTTAATTGTTTTTGAGTCGTTTTGTTTCATAGCAATCATGGAAGATGAGGATAAATCGATACAAATTGCATTTACGTTTGGGTACACGCATAAGACAGAAAGTGTTCTTATCTGTAGTAACACGCCTGAAGGTCAGACTAAAAATATAAAATACTTGTAAATACCACAATTGTATTGCAGAAGTTATAAAGTTAACTGGACACCACTTTTCGAACCACCGCGCGTTTTGATGGTACTCACGGTACACATTATGAATCGGCAATATTTTCAAGAGCGTGCACCTAAACGTCCTAAAATTATTTTGACGTTTCTGCGCTCTAAACTAAACTGTCATAACAAACTGTATGTGTCAGTCTTGTGTTGCGTCGTTCTTACAACATATTACTGTTTTGTGTTTTCGTAACTGTATTTGATTTTTAAACTTGGCTCCATGCTATCCTTTATCGGGCTTTTCTTTACGATTTTAATATTTATATTCTGCTGTGCATATTGGATTGGTTTGTTTACGATTTAGATTCTGACGCTCACGAAGTCAATGTGCCTGAACTGAACTGTGACCTCCAATCGAATATGATATTGTAAGAACTTTAACACCATAACTACAAAATACATTGGCTGATATACATAAACAGGTTGAAGAACTACAGGAAAATGAATCTGGATTGCCTAAACTATCTTCAATTCCACAAGTTGCTAATCAAGCAAATATAACGGCATCAGCCTCATTTCTTGATAACATATCTTTGAATCTATCTATTTCTTCTTTTCGAGATTTAAGAGAGGATGAAAACATTAAATGTGTCTTGTCTGAGTAATTATTGTAGTGATGATGTGTTAAAATATTAAGAAATAAATATATTTAAGCAAATGTCTGTACTTACTTATTTATATGACTAAATAAAAATTCAAGTGTTATGTTTTTAGTGTTTTATTGCATGTCCAATAGTATATTTTTTGCTAGTTCGCCTGAATATCCAAAAAATGTCTGTTAGACGACGAGCTCTTCTTCGATATTGCGGCTTGTTAATGTCGATGTTTGAAAGTGAATAAGTATTTCCAATATATGTTCATTAATGTAAATACGTTTTACTTGGTATTTTGATTTTTGACTCATTCTTCACTAGCCTCTATGAATATGTATCATTGATAGTGTTTCGTACATTTTCATAGAAGTAAAGGCGTTCTCATACTAACTTACTGTCACTGTCGCTGTTATTGTAGATCATTGTTGTGTTGATGTCAATCATTGCTATTCAAAATGATTAGGCGTTTTTTTTAAATCTTATTTATAGTGTCTCTCGCTCGATCTCTGATCATAAAACTTAAACTACTGTAAAGCCGTACCCTGAAGCTTTAATACGACGTACCGTTTGTCTGTGTATAGGAATATTTTTAGTTTGGGCACAGCGCCCTACTAAATCCGGCCATGTCATTTAAGCGAATATGTATTTCGCACTTTTTTAAAGCGTAAATGGCAAAACATGCCATTTGGCTTTTCCTGTATTAAAAATAACAATATTTCTAATATTCTCGACGTAGGAACCTAGATAAATATTGTCTATAACCGAATATCATCATAATATGTTGGAAATATGCTTCAACTGCAAATGAGCGTAGTATTACGATTGTATAGAAATTCATCCGTCGCCGGCCCCTTAATGCGATCCAATTGACGATCTAAACCGGATCTAAAAGGGTGTATACTATAATTCTATCCCTATCGCTTGACTTCAGTACTTTTCGAGATTAGCACGTTTAAAAAAACTCTACGGCTTTAAAATATTAGTATAGATATTATACTTACATAAGTCGAACATATGCGGACTTATGTGACCTTGAAACCGTGATTAAGAGTGAACTCGTTCTTTACGTGTCAGATAGCTTCATCGGGTCTACGCGAGGTGAAGATAGAATTAAGGCGTTACTCCAACCTCGGCAGCACATGCGGCGGCTGCACGAAGACGGCTGCAGTTGCGACTGGTTTTCTAATATGCGGTATGGATTTCTGTGGACACATTCCGAACGCGGCTGCGGCTGCAGATCGCGCTAGCACTCGCAGCCGAAGCTCAGGAGCTCGTGCAGCCGCCCTATTTGCTACCTGCAGCCGAGGTTCGAATAATACCCCTAAGTTTAATTACTAACCTCAGTGGTATCCCCCACAGGCTTGACGTAGTAGATGCTCCTGAACTCGGGAGTGACGGTTTCGGGCTTGAAGCTGAACTGGCTGAAGTCTTCCGAAGGTAGTTTGTTCGTGGGAATGTGGCCGAAGGTATTGACGACGTATTCTTCCAGAGAGGATAGGTCCATCCGCGCCTGGGAGAAACATGTAGCACGTGAGTGAGAGAAAAATTGGAGTGAGTGTGTCGTATATATTACATTACGATACATTTAACATTAAAAAAGAAAAAAGAATTAATTTCATCATGGTGGTTTGATGTATGTAATAGTAACGGCGTACATAACATTTGCAATTCATTTGCTTAGTATGAGCACTGCTCAATCAGCCTTTCTAATGTTCCCACTGCTGGGACTCAGACCAGTCAGGCCTACCTTCTGGGAGGGGAAACGGGCTGAAATCCACCATGCGGACCTATTGCGAGTTGGTGGACGTTACAGGACACCGAAAATTCCATCAGTCTATCGAAGGAAGATTGTGTTGCCCAGTAACTGGGTTGTGGAAGTTTGATAGGCAGTCGCTCCATGTAAAACACGGGTTTTCAGCCGCATCCAGTTAAACTGGAAGCCGACCTCAAGCTAATTGGGAAAAGGAGAGATGATGGTACATTATTATTATCTATACACCGCTAAATTTTGATTGACGAAATTAATTTCTTTAAGAAAACGTCAGCTGAGCAAGTTCAATGACCTGTAGGTAGTTTGTACGGAACGCCGACTACTAGCTACAGGTCATTGGACTCGCTCAGCTGACGTTTTCTTAAAGAAATTAATTTCGTACATGCGTAAATTAATACGAGTTTTGAAAAAAAGGTACTTTATTTTTTAATTTTATCTTTACAATGGTGTTTCATGAACCGGATCGACCCTCCACGGGATTAAAACGATCAAAATTTAGGGGTGTATATATAAAAATCAATGCCACTTTTCGTTGTAATTTTATAACTCAAGAACGGGCTCACCTATCCAAACCAAATATTTAGGCTTTGTTCGGACTATTTAGTAGATGGTTTATGTGAAGTTTGGTAGGGTAGAGTAGTGTAGTGTAGAGCAGTGTAGAGTAGGATAGAGTAGGATATAAGTAGGGTCGAGTAGGGTGGAGTAGGGAAGAACGGGAGCGAAGCCGCGCGGGCAAAAGCTAGTTATTATTATAAGTCAGAAACATGGGTGAGTGAAAAACCTCTACTAGCGACAATACAAGGTGCAGTTTTAAAACTGCACAATATTTCAGGAGGTTGAAATAAAACTCATAAATAATCATGTAAAAATACGAAACCTGGTCAATAATCAGTAATACTTGTTATTTAATTTTTTAATTGCAATAAACTAAATCGATTGATCGATGGCCGCGGGGGCGTGGCTAGGGTGTGGCGTGCGGGATGATGATTGGATGATACATTATTTATGAAACTATCGTTGCGAGTTAGTGTGTGTGAAAACGCCCTTTATTGTTCCGTGTTTGTGTGTGTGAAAAAAAGCGCGGTTATAAAAAAAAAAAAAATTACCTACTTATTTTATTATTGATTCGGGTCGAGAATCGCTAACATAATTACCTCCTGAAATATTTTGCAGCTTCAAAACGACACCTTGTATACATAATACATAATAATTTTTTTTTATTGATATAAACTAGTGCTTGACTGGGCTCCCACCTGATGGTGAGCAGTGATGCAATTGTCGATAGTGAGGCGCACTAGTTTATTAAGAGCCTATTCACTCTAGCCTTGAAGACACCCAAATTAAAATCGGACGGGAAGATCTAGGCCCTTAAGTTCTGATTCATGCCGGTGTGATTGTAAATATTTATACTTATTGATAATTTCTTCGGAATGCTACCTCTTCCTTCTGCATTGTTCTGTTGTATTGTTTGACCTACAGGTCGCACCCGTATTTTTGTTTGATACCAGAGTGATGTAACGAATGTTTTTGTTTTTTTTTTTTCACCTACGTATAGAATTTTGTTATCAACAACCGTAGGGAATTGAGAATGCAAACTTATTGTTAATCTCTTCCGCATTTATTTATGGTTCACCATTATACTCTCTGGATGTAAATGTGTGGGTCACAAACGAGTAATGTGTGTGTGTGTGTGTGTGTATTATTTCAACTTTAACCTAAATAACAATAGTTCCGCACCTCCGTTCATAATAATAATAAAGACTTTATTTCTCACTAATTGCATGCATACCTTTAACAAATAAACAAAAATTATTAATTCAATAAACATGTTTGATTATTTAATTAGAATTTTATTAAAATATTGAAATTTAATATTAGAAATCGTATTAGAATTAATTTAATGGTATTATATTTAATTTTTTTATTAATTTAGTTTAAATTTTGTGTTACTGAGTGAGGTACCCATTTTTGGTTATAGGCTTCCTTCAACATCTTCATTATCCCACTGACACCATTTGAACAGAGGTGCGTTATAATGTTGCGTCCAGATCTGGCGAATGCACCACTCGCGCCCCTTTCGAACTGCTCACGTTCGCACGAACGCGCGCAGAGCAAGAGCATCGTACGAACGAGCCGTGCGCAAGCGGCTCGCGAGCGTCACATTCGCCAAATCTGGACGTACCATTATGATTGCTCAAACACAGTCAAGACAAGTCAGACATGGAAACAAAGCTTCTTACTCATAATTATGTAGCAACAATAGCACGTGCTGCGAATCTTACACACATGCATTCATTCAATTCTTACAGTTGCAGTTTTATAACAACTCTTAGTTATTAATCAGTGCTACAAACTGTAATAACAAATGAGTTAAATTAGTCTTTGAATGCATTGATGTCAATCAAAGTCATGGCCGACACAATGGTAAGTGGTAACAACCACAGATGGACCACTGTCAAAACTCTTTTGTTTAGTTGGGTGGCAAAGTTTAAAGGATCGATTTGCCAGTATACCCTTCAAATTGGAACATAGTAACACTCTTCAGTAGCAGAATTAGTACAGTGGTAGTACGTCCCCAGACACGTTTAACAAAAATTTCTAAAACTACTTTGGATTGAGTTACATTATTGAAATCACCTCCTCTAGACCTTTAACTCGATATACTGCAGTAACATTGTCATAAAAAAACGGCTGCAGTAAAAACTGCCCCAACTTAATTCCTTCAGATAAAAAAATGCTTATTTCTGACTTTGTCAGCTGATTATGCTTATGCTTGCTAAAATTCGCAGCAAGCCATTTAGGCCACAAGCGTGCCAAAGACCAAAGACATGCTTCTTCTTCCGGCCCTTATCTCATATTAGTTGGGGTCGGCACAACACGTTAGTTTTCTTCCATTCTGTCCTTTCACCCGTCATACTATCATTAACCTTCTTTTCTTTCATATTACTCCTCACGTCATCGTCCATTGTTGGACATAGGCCTCTCCTAAGCATCGCCACAACGGACGATCCTATGCGTCTCGCATCCATCGGATCCCCGCAACTTTTATCAGGTACGCGGTCGCCACTCCAGAACCTTTCGGCTTCAACGGCCATCTGTTCTGCGAGCAATGTGCCCTGCCCATTGCCACTTAAGTATGTCGGCAACCTTAGTTCTCCTGCGGATATCTTTATTTCTGATTCGATCACACAAGGAAACTCCGAGCATAGTACCTCACATAAGAACATGCAATCGATAGAAAAACATTACTGACCTTTCTGGACCAACTTTTTTCACCAACCCGCACTGGCCCCACGTGGTGGATTACAGCCCATTCCCTCTCCTAGAGAGGAGGCCTGAGTCCCAGCAGTGGGAACATTAAAAAGGCTGATGATGATGATGATGATGATGATGATGATGATGATGGTGATGATGTCCTTTCAGGGGCAGTCGGCTAAAACAAGTTTTGCATCCCTCACCTGTACGGCAACAGTCATCCTATGCGCACTATAGTGCCTCTTCCTGAAGGCATGCGCGGCGAGGTGGAGCTTCTCGTCGTCGTTAATGTCGTCCTTCAGGCTGCGCAGATTGCCCCAGGTGAACGTGCGCGCTGGGTGACCCTCGGGGAACAGGCTGGAGAGCAGCTGGTCCTTGCGGTTCGAGTCCGATGGGGATGCTATCGCGAATTCTGTCAACGGGAAAATATTATGTGAAGATAGACAGATAGATTCTTTATTGTACACCAAAAAATAAAAGAAAGAAGAATAGAGGAAGATTATCGATGGAACTTTTGACTACTGACCTGTTTAAAAAAATATATAATTCGGATTAGTAATCAATCAATTAATATTACGTTAGACTAGCTGACCCAGCGAACTCTGTAGCGCCTGATAGTCAATGAATGTAGTATATCTTTCGATATAATCAACCGATTACGATGAAACAAAACTTATGTAATATATCAAGTTACATATTAGTTAATATTAAAGTTATTGTATAAAAGTTATCTACATCGATTTCATACATTTTATATGATGCACGCACAAGTAAAAACTTCTACTGAATTATTATGTTGGATAAGTAATTATCAAATAACTTCTCCCTCTCTGGGTGGTGCGAGAGAGAGTGTCAACTTTTTCTGGCTAAAACCCACCAGTGTTTCTTAGGTAACCTTTTGCGTTTTAGGATCTCGGTGACTCTTTGGAACAATCTATTTGCCTTGGTAATAGTCATCGCCCTTTTAAGGGGCCCCGTTGATCATTCCTTTTGTGATCCTTATTCCATAGTTAACCATTATACCAAAAACGGAAAGTAATCTGGTGAAGCGTATTAAGCTAGAAGTACCAATGGAATACTCATACATTCATTAATAGTCAAGCGTTCATCAAAGCGTTTTATATGTCACAGTTACGTGTATACTTTACTCATTGATAGAGAGCTTCTATCTGATATATTAAAGAATTTCCACTATAATAACGGTCCCACTCAAATGCTCTATTCAATTCCTTAATACCCTCGGGGTCTCCACACCTTAAATTTTTAATGATGCACTTAATTATTGCGTCGAAGCTCTTTAAAGTTAAAGTCTTGAACATCGACGCCGCCATCACATTCTATACGCAAAACGTTTTGGGAACACTTTCATTGTGTACAGTTGAGGAGTGGAATTTCCTGCCGGAGTCTTTGTTTTTTGACAGATACAACCTGGGGGCTTAAGTCATGAGTGCATACGACCACCATCTGGTGAGATACCACTAGATGGTAGTCGTATTCTCGGATGGTGGTCGGTCATAGTCAACTGCGAGCCTAAAAATAATTAAAAAAAAAACACCCACGAGTATGACCAGATGGGGCCAGGGTTATCCGAAAGGGAACTCGAGCCCCGGTATAAAGGCTAGAAGGAACAGGGTGGGTCTTTTAGTCAGTAAGAGTCTGACACTATCTCCCGCTCCGCCCAAGAGCGGGGGTTGTCATTGAATGATTTTTTCCCACCATAAAAAAAAGATAAAACGGAATAAGTAGCTAAAAATTGCAAAACCGATTACAAAATCATTTGAGTAAAATTGCAAATAGCATGCGGTAACAAAGTATCATCATTCTTTCATAACTAAACCAATAAGTAAAACCACACTGTTAGCCCACTTGCCTATTAGGTACCGGACTCAATATAGAAATGTTACGTAATAGTCAACTACACTGCATACAATGTTAGACTGCCAACGTCTACATGTTGAATTTTTTAGTGGGCTTGGCCAATGAGGAATATCGAAAAATAATAAGGTCCGATTCTAATAAAAACTAAAACTACCATAATTGGATTTTTGTAAAATCACAATTTTTCGTTCCTAGTTCCAATACCAATTTTGGTTTGACTAATTCTCGCCATCTTGAAAATTTTCGCCTTGTTTAAGGATTAGATTGCATCGCTACTTACCATCAGGTGGGATCGCAGTCAAGCACTAGTTTATATCAATTAAAAAAAAAAAAAGTATCGTAGTTCTGGTTCAAGCAGATGTCAGCAAACCGAGGGGCCTGGTAGGGTCGAAACCTACTGGGGCCATGGGTTATACGAAAGAGAACCCCGGGGCCCTGGAACGAAGGCAAAGAAGGAACAGGAGTGGGTTTTAGTCAGTAAAAGTCTGACACGCTCTCTCACCCCGCTCAAGGGCGGGAGATGTCATTAGATGATTTCCCATTTAAAAAAAGACAGTTCTGAGTACTTTATCTTTTATGGGTTGATCGGTAAGATACCGATCGACGATCGCGTATAGAATATGACCTTTACGTAGTTATTGGATTTATAACCTTTCTCTAGAACATAATCAGTGCAACCATTCAAGTGCGAATCACATTCAATGCACACAGAAAAAATACATAATGATTTTTTTTTTTATGAAAAAAGTGTTTTTTAAAACCTATTTGCAAAATAAGTATTTAATATATACTTATTTTGCAAATAGGTTTTAAAAAACACTTTTACACGTAAATATTTTCGCCGATTTAACTCATCGAATGCCGTAATTAGAGACACAATAGAAAGACAATTGCATAAGTCGAACTGTGTAACTTAAGACATTCAAAAAAAACCGGCCAAGAGCGTGTCGGGCCACGCTCAGTGTAGGGTTCCGTAGTTTCCCGTCCGTCACAATAAGTGTACTCACTTATGAGTTTAAAAAAATGCTTGCATATACGATTATACTACAAACTTAGTCCAGAAATTATTTTGTAGAACCCTTTTGTCTTTTTTGTACAAAAACTGTTTGTTCCATCAAGTTCAAAATAATTTTCCTAGAAAGTCCTTATAAAGTTCTACTTTTCAGATTTTTTTCATATTTTCTAAACTTATGGTTCAAAAGTTAGAGGGGGGGGGGGACACATTGTTTTTTACTTTTGGAGCGATTATTTCCGAAATTATTGACATTATCAAAAAATGATTTTAGTAAACCCCTATTCATTTTTAAATACCTATCCAACAATATATCACACGTTAGGGTTGAAATTAAAAAAAAAATCACTTCCCACTTTACATATAGGGGGGCTACCCTAATAAAACATTTTTTTCCAATTTTTATTTTACCACTTTGTTGGCGTGATTGATATACATATTGGTACCAAATTTCAGCTTTCTAGTGCTAACGGTCACAGAGATTAAGTGAGGACGGACAGACAGACAGACAGACAGACAGACAGACGGACAGACAGACATGGCGAAACTATAAGGGTTCCTAGTTGACTACGGAACCCTAAAAAGGTTAAACTAAATGAGACAGGTGTTTCTTAGCTGTCTACCCTGAGAAGAAACAACGAAACCAATTCACCGAGACGAGATGGAGTATTTGGTCGTGGATGTGCGACCGCAGACAGAGAGGAATAATTCTTGCGCCGTCTCGGGCATTTTCTGACGGCTGATGTATGTCGAAGATACGCTTCCCGCGTATCTTCGAGGATGCGCGAGCATTTTTTGTCAGGTTCAAGCTTATATGCACTTTATTTCAATAAATATAAAGTTGATTTTGGAGTGCCTTAATAAAATCCTTTCCGCTGCGCTCCTTTCTATCTGCGCTGACCCATATGCGGTTAAAAGGTTAAAAGATATTTAGCCAGTTTAGTCAAACCAGCCATACACTAATAGCAAGCAAACCTGTTGATGCGTCCATAATTTGGGCACTTAGTACAAGTGGATCACTATTGTCTGATACCCTAATCCGTATGTAAACCAGCTATGCTCAACGTATAATTGGTTTATAAGTAATCGGTAAATTGAAGAACATGTTAAAGAAAGACTAATCTATCAAGAATTATTTTCTACATTGAAACAGCACTAGAATTATATGGTAGAGATACCCCAACCATATTGTGAAACTTGTGTAAATACAGCAGGGGCCCAGCTGGGTCGCAGCCTACTGGGGCCAGGGTTAGCTGCGAAAGGTAGCTGAGTCCCGGTATGAAAGGCAAGAAGGAACGGGGTGGGTTTTTTAGTCAGTAAGAGTCTGATACTATCTCCCGCTCTGCCCAAGGCCGGGGGATGTCATTTGGATGATATTTACCCAACAAAAAAAAAAAAAAACTTGTGTAACACACGACAGAAGTGAAAACTTCATCAATGCGAGGTTTATAATAAAACATCATTCATCAATCTTTGGTTGGGCCTTTGAACGATTCCGTTCATAGGCCCTACCAAAGAATGATTTTTTCATGAAATAGCCAGGGTAAGATGAACTGGGTGGATTGTATTGATGACTTTAATGATTATAATTCAGTTACGGCGTAAATACGTGTCACGGCCGATCATAATGTCAATCAACATACAACATGACCTGCACAATGCTAAAAACTTAAGGAAACTTGAATTTCGCGGGCTTCCCTGGCGCTTTCGTTATAAGAAAAAATTCCTTAAAACTTATTGTCCATTTTTCAAAGATTGTTTCCCCACAAACTCACATTCACAAGACAACCGAACCCGGAGAAACTATCTATAGGCAATACTTGTTCCATGAGGGAATCGAACCCGAGGCACGGAGAGCACCAGCTAATCGCTCAACCACTACACCAACCGTACAGAAAGGTTCGCCTATAAACAAAGACTACGTATTTAATAATCATCGGCAGTGTGAAAGTGAGACCCGGGGCTCTGGAACGAAGGCAATGAAGGAACAGGAGTGGGTTTTTAGTCAGTAAAAGTCTGACACGCTTTCCCACCCCGCCCAAGAGCGGGGGGTGGCATTGGATGATATACCCACCAAAAAAAAAAACGAAAGTATTAATAATACTTCTAAGAAGTTCACAGTGTTATACTACTTTAGTTGAATATGACTATTGCATCGATTTTCGATCAATCATCACGCTGGAAGGTCGCACTAATCCATCTTTATATTAAACCTTACATTATATACTAGCCGTATACCGTTACCATAGTAACAAACTATCAACATTACCCGTGCATCTATTTAAAAATATTAATAATGTTATTTTAAAATACAACCCTTTAGGCATGATCAGCCATATAATGTTCCCACAGCTAGGAAAGTGTTGTAAGAAACTCAAGTCTTGGAGTCTCATTTAATAAGACTTGAGCTCTTTTTGGAGACTCAAGTCTTATAAAAAAAAACTTAAGAGCTCAAGTCCTTTAGAATTTGGAGTCTTTTATAAAAAAACTTTTTATTTCCCAATCGGTTTCGTCGTTTGGTAATTTCCTGATTTAGAAAAGGCCTGCTCGCTTTGTATATATAACTTAATATATTGGGTGAAGATGGTCTTACTTTATCGTCTTGACTAGTCATATTGATTATTATTTAATATTATTTTAGTACGTGAAACAAGCTACAATTTTAAAGTGACAAAATATGTTCGTAACAAAAATATATTTGCCTACCAACTCTCTGTCAAAACTGTCAGAAAAGTAATCGCTCAAATCGCTTTCGTCACACCAATTCAAGTTCATGACTCAGTCTAGCTCAAAGACTCGAAAGGACTCAAAGGACTCTGGACTCATGTGACTAACGAGTCCTAGTCTTGAAACTCCACTCAAGTCTCGAAATGAAGACTAAAAGACTCGAGTTTCTTACAACACTAGGGACTCAGGCCTCCTCTCTTGAAGAGAGAATGAGTAGTTCACCACGTGAGCTCTGCAGCTTCGCTTCCCCATGAAAACCGCATGAAAAACCGTTCAATAATTTTTGAGTTTGTCATAAACGGACAGACAAACGCGGTAGTGGACTTTGGTTTATATAATATGTAAAGAAAATAAGAAGTAAAATTATTTGTTTATATTTGTTAATGTTTAAAGCTCTGGAAATACTGGTCAAATTATATTTAAAAAAATCTATCGATGCTTATGCTCCGCTGTCGCTAATGTAGCTAAATAGGCTATATATTACTGAATACATGGAGGGTTTTTACAGGAACACACACACATACCTATTTACTAAAAAAATTCAACTGTATTGAAAAACCTTCTCCTTTTTTGAAGTTGGTTGAATAAAAAGGTAAACACTGCATTTTTTCACTGACAGATGGGACAACATCGCCAATTTTCCAGCATAAGAAATAGCTTATTGCACAAGCAACCTCTTCTGCTGGAAAAAAATATGGTTCCCTCCTATCTATACGAATATTATAAAGAGGTAAAGTTTGTTTTTTTAAGCTATTGCATAGCTTCTATCGCGAGCCTTGAGCGTGGAGACCGAATCCAGAAATTCCGTAACGAAAATAACCTAACACCCCCCACTCATTTGTTTTTTGAGCGTGGTGACCGATAAGAAAACAAATGAGTGAACAATCAATCAAAATTCAATTCAATGTGTGAAAGTGTAACTTCAATTAATATCAAAGAAAAAAAAACCGGCCAAGTGCGAGTCGGACTCGCCCATGAAGGGTTCCGTAGCAGCAAGTAACATAATATAAAAGTTCTTGTAATGTGTTGTAACTTTGATCGATGTTTTAATAATAGTGTGTTTTTTTCGATTTATGACGCATTAAAAAAAAACTACTTACTAGATTTCGTTCAAACCAATTTTCGTTGGCAGTTTTTATAGTAATGTACATCATATATTTTTTTTAGTTTTATCATTCTCTTATTTTAGAAGTTAGAGGGGGGGGGACACACATTTTACCACTTTGGAAGTGTCTTTCGAGCAAACTATTCAGTTTAGAAAAAAATGATCTTAGAAACCTCAGTATCATTTTTGAAGACCTATCCATAGATACCCCACACGTATGGGTTTGATGAAAAAAATTTTTTTGAGTTTCAGTTATAAGTATGGGGACCCCCAAAATTTATTGCTTTTTTTCTATTTTTGTGTGAAAATCTTAATGCGGTTCACAGAATACATCTACTTACAAAGTTTCAACAGTATAGCTCTTATAGTTTCGGAAAAAAGTGGCTGTGACATACGGACGGACAGACAGACAGACAGACAGACAGACAGACAGACAGACAGACAGACATGACGAATCTATAAGGGTTCCGTTTTTTGCCATTTGGCTACGGAACCCTAAAAAACAAAGGAAAAAAAATACTGCATAAATAAAACAAATAAATAATTATAATTGCTTATGTTGATAAAAATGCTATGCAATAGCTTTACCGCGGCAGTCCCCGAGTGCCACACGTCTTTTTTTGTTTGTAGGATGTAATCTCCGGAAGTACTGGTCTGATTGTTAAAATTTTTTCACCGATAGAAAGCTGCTTTATTCCTGAGTGACATAGGCTATATTTAATGTACGCAGGCGACGCCGCAGGTAAAAGCTAGAATAGAATATACCACCAGGAAAGACGCCGTAGCAAGAAGCTAGAAGGTAATAAAGGTGTTTATGCTGTTCAAAACACCGGAACGTGAAATGTCGACGCGACGTGAAAATTACGCTCTTTATCATCATTAATGTACATTACTGTGATCAAACAGTTGACTGACGGTACTAGTGGGTTGTATAATAGTTATGTCATATTTATGTTTTGTTTCAGGTTATTCTGGATTTCTTTCTTTAACTTTTTTATATTGTAAATACTTTGTATTGGTTACCTATTTCCTATACTTGTTTGTAACTGCCTCATTAGTCTCGTGATCGCAAGAGAGACTGCTGAGTGTTGGCACAAAATAGATAGGTAAGTACAGAAGTCAATCTCATGTATGTACTTCACTTTTTATACCTACGCTAGGCAATCACGCTAGGGTCAGCGCACGGCGCCAAACTGTACGAGTGCGACCGGGCGATTGAGCCGAGAAATCGTGTCCGTGAGCGGTGTCTATGTGTGCGTTGCTTGAGCGCGCTTATGTAGATTGTCTTCTGTCTGAACCTATCTATTTTGTGGTGTGGGGTCCTGGGTTCGATTCCCGGGTAGGGTAAAAATGTGCTGTTGGGTTTTGCTATTACTAATTACTCTTTAAAGCCCTGAGTTTGAAAGTTGGTGGTGTGACACCCCCGTGCATCGGATAGCACGTACAGCCGTTGGTTCTGTACCTGACCTCTCTCCGGTCGTGTCGGATTGACCGTCCCATCGAACTATGAGGGTAAAGAAACAGAGTGCACTTGTGTTTGCGCACACACTTGTGCTTGTAATCTCTGTTGAGAGTGGCCACTGTGATCAAAATACGATCGGGAGGATTATACTTGTTTAGAGGTATGCGGAACAAACAGTGAAGCCCGAACCTCCGTTAAAAAGGGAGGATCCTCCGACCAGACGGGTGTTTTGTCTGATCTGGGCAACTGCCCGAGAGATGATTTTGGACTGTTATGGCAGCCATACACGTTCAAACCTGTCGTCCAATCGGTATGATCAAACCAAAAGAATTGAAATTCGATTGTGCCGTCAAACATGTTGGTCATACCGATCCACTCCCAAACACGGTCAAATCTGTTTGATCAAACATATAGCTTCATACCGATTGGACGACAGGTTTGACCGTGTATGGCTGGCATTATATATGTTCAAATCGCGAGGAGAACTCTAATTGACCGATACAGGATTTCGAATATTTTAGTTCCTGTGTGACGCCATGGATGTCGCTATCACTATACTCCCAAGGAACAAATTAGCATCTGCTCGACAATTCGAAAGAGTTACCGCGGCCAAGGAGTTACCGAGGCCTCTCCCTCTCCTCAGAGCGGGAGGAGTTATTTGATGATTTCCCACCTAAAAGATTAGGCATAAAGTGGCATAGCTCAATCTTATTTTATTAAATTTGGAAATATGTCCCCAACAAGGTTGAGCAATGACTTGAAAACCAATTCTGGTAACTAAAAAGCGTGAAAATTAAATTCTTAACCTCATCTCGGCGGCCATCACTATCAAAAACACTTATCTACCAAATGTAGGAAAATTAGAGATGTTTTTGAGAGATTTCGAAATGTTTGTGTGATTTTTTTTTCATATTCTATCATTATATCATACCGAACGTAAGTTAAAATAAAAATCAGCCAAGTGCGAGTCGGACTCGCGCACAAAGGGTTCCGTACCATCTATAAAAACGGCCGAACAAAAATGAAGAACGTCCCTTGGTAAGGCTAAACTGACCTGACTCAATAGCCTCTCGTTCCCGCTGCATTGCCTCCTTGTTCATGAGGGGGCTGACGAAGAACTGGCTGAACATATCCATGGCTTTGGGCAGGTACTTCTCCTGGATCTCGAAGTAGAACGTCGTCACCTCGCAGTCCGTCGACGCGTTGTCTGAACCACCTTTTTTCTGGAGAAGACAAAAGTTGTAAGAACGTTGTATTTTGAATTTCAACACGGTCTTGAGCATCGACGCCGAGTTGCTAGCCTCACCGTTTTCTATCGTACGGGTGTACTGGAGTTGCACAATTTAAATCCGCCAAGTCCGTTCCATCATCGGATGACAAGACGTACGGCGTTGCGCTACCGGGTACATGGTGGACATCCCACCCATACGTACAAAGCGTTTTGGGAACACATTCATTACGCGTACTGCTGGGGAGTGAAATTCCCTGCCGGAGTCTGTGTTTCCTGATAGCTATAGCCTAAGGGTCTTTAAATCAAGAGTGAATAGATTGGTTCTAGGCCAGTGTGCTCCATCGCCGGCCACATCATCGCTTACCATCAAGTGAGATAGTGGTCAAACGCGAGCCTATTCATAAAAAAGCTTTATTTGAACAAAGACAAAGTTGTAAATGAAATATTATTATTCGGTCCATGTTTAGCAAGTCCTGATTAATACTTTTCCCCAAGGATTTGTTGCTACCATAATTCAAGACAAATAAAATCTAGTTTAATAAAAATAATTTAAAAAAATAATAACTTTTTCATAGCAAGCTTTTATAGCGCAATACTCGTCAAGACGAATCATACGAGCCTCTCAAACTCGATGGGGTTGCGTCGTTTAACTACCGAGTTTCTACGGCCATTTTCCGGTTCCAACATCAGATCAGTTCCATATCATAATAATTTTGTATTGTCATCAGATTTACAAATGCATGCAAAATTTCAGCTCAATCGGTTACCCGGAAGTGGATGAAATTTAATTTGTAAAATTTGATTATAGACATAATTTTATTTTTTTCTGAATATTTATTTATTTTAATACACATTTTATATATTAATTAATTATCTACACTTATAAACAACTTAATAACTTTAGATATAATTATTACAAACATCTGGACAGGTGAAACTGAATAGAATCTTGTAATTAATAATCGTATAATGTATTTCAAGTTGATTTACGTAATAGGTACACACCATCTCGGGTCCTGATAGATGGGCCGACAGATGCCCCCGAATCCGTCTCTCCTCGATACATACGTAACATAACCTAACTAGAAATAATAATTATGTATTTCCTGTTTACTTTCGATTCTGCGTAGTTTGGCGTCAAATATTGCAGCTACACGACATGCCACATAAATATTTATTACATAAACGCTTGTTTGTGCCGGTGCACTTATAAAACAATACTTGTCTTACTTGTTAGTGTTACATATTTAACACAACTTCGGGTGAAAACAATGAGCGATTATCACTCTAATATAATACAACACTAGCTGTGCCCGCGACTTCGTTCGCGTGGACTACAGGATTTTGAATTTATTTTTTCTAAAATAAAAGTAGCCTATGTTACTCTTTATTACATCAGTTACCTGCCAAAAAAAGTCCCGTCAAAGTCGGTCCAGCCATTTCAGAGATTAGCCTGGACAAACAGACAGACAGACAAAAATTGTAAAAAAAGTTATTTTGGTGTAAGTACCGTATACAATATATTCATATGCATGTAGTAAAAAGCAGTTATTTCAATATTACAAACAGACACTCCAATTTTATTTATATGTATAGATGTATAGATTAGTTTTAGTATTGCGAAACCCGAAACACGTGTCTAGTATTTTTATGTAAAGAGCCTATTGTATAAAATTTCATAACTGTATGCAAAAATACATAGTCACCGGGCCATCCAGGCGACTGAGGGTTTGTTTTGCACTTGCACCCAGCTGTTTGCTGGCGTCTAATGATTTTTGTTTGTTACATTGCGATAATTTTCTATTTTCATCTTTCATGTAAGCAAAGCCGCTGAAAAAGCCTAGTGTAAAATATGTGTGTATTTCAATAATCAAGCTCATTATCATACTGTTCAAATGTAATGCTTTCACCGCTTTCGGAGAAGTTAAATATTACAGTTGACCTCGATGTCGAGTCGTGTAGTGTATGAAACCTCTTTACAATAAATATATAATCGTTAGTCTAGATGAAACTTGACTGACGAATAGTTGCATATATTATTATAACCGTCCAATTTATCATTTACCCACGAGTTTTTTTTTCATTAAACCTCAAGCGAACGCTGTGTCTCTAATTACCACGATTGAAAGGTTAAGGTAGGAAATGTTCCAATGACTTCGCCTGCTTTAGGGCGGAGCGAGAGGGCGTGTCAGACTTTTACTGTCTAAAAAACTACTTAATTATATTCGAAAATTAATTATAATCGAACGGGAAGACCAGTGCAGGCTAATTGTTCCAGTCCTTTGATGTACGCGGTATAAAATACGAGGCGGAACGCTTAGTCCGGGCAGTAGAGGTTTCAACAACGTAAGGGTGGTTTCCGAGGCTTAAATATAAAGTTTGTTTGTGCTTGTAATTCCAAGTTAAACTGAAGATATCGCAGTTCAAAGTGTACAGTTTCATAAAACGATAAAGTTACAGCAGACACACTGTTTCATGTTATGATGCGGCGCGGTATACCAATTAAAGACTATTCAAGATTACGTCATATCATAATGAGGTTTGTAGCCGACCAGGGTACGTCAAAAGGCGCCACGACACGACACAACACACTAGTGTAAACTCGGCTTAAGTCACAATTACCACTTTCAATCGTCTTACCTTGATAAAAGAGTCGAATTCATTTTCCTTGGGGTATTTCTCGCTGCCCATGAAGACCATGTGCTCGACGAAGTGCGCCAGCCCCTGTATGTCTGCGGGGTCGCTGTAGCTGCCCACGCCGACGCAAAGCGCGCATGCTGCCTGCGACAAAGAAATACGGTGGATTAATGATGGGAGATGGCGTGACAATTTGAACTCCTACCTAAGGGATTGGCCACATGAGGTTAAGTATAGAGAACAATGGAAGAGGGACCTCTAAGCCCTGCTGTGGGACATAACACATAACAGTCTAATAATAATGATAGGGTAAGTTTGATTCAGCTATAAACGGTTTTTTTATGCTCCGCTCTTAGGCGAAACGGGAGGGCGTGTCAGCCTTTTACTGACTAAAACCCACTCCTGTTCCTTCTTTGCTTTTGTTCCAGGGCCCCGGGAGGTTCACTTTCACGTTACCCAGTAGGCTTCGAGCCTGTTCCTACAATTTGCTGGTATTTCCTTGAGGGGCGCGTACATTACAATTCACGAATGATGGCGGCCGTGAAGGTTGCGCAGAAGGCTGCGCAGTAACGTGTTTTAGGAACCAAATGGCGACGTGCGTGTGCGAGAAGAGTGTAGTATGCGCGAACGTTCGCAAAAGCTAACTTCACGGCCGCCATCATTCGTGAATCGTACTGTAGAACACTACGTGCCGTCGACGACTCGGGCTCGGTCCGGACAGATACCGCGAGGCTGGACGGCGAGCTATCTTTGTCCATTACCCGTTGTCGTCATCCGAAAGTCCAAGTCAACGGTGGCACGAACTACCCTGGAGCATTAATCTTACTAGGATATCCCATGACCAGAATGACTGGTTTTTTGAGTTACGTACGATCACATAGTGCAAAAAAAATCAGTTTCCATAGTACATTAATCAATATCAACTAAATGTATCTTTAATGTCATCAAAACTGATAGAAAAAGTAACATTTCTATGCAATTGACATGACATTGGACTCGAGTGACTTGTGGGTACTTTCTCCTTTCACGCGAACAACTTGTTGAGTGAGAGCATCTTATTAGGAAATTACCATAACATTCTTGAACCAGTTATTTATAAATAGTAAGCCGGTTTTGATTACCACATGTAAATTCAAGTAATCTAATAATAGCATTTTGACCGTAACTTCGGTCACGAGAATGTTTCTTCATAAAAACTTGGGCCAAATTCACCAATTAAAATAATCGCGATTAGTTCAAACTAAATTCAGTTTGAACATTTATCGAGATTATAGTTTCATTTTGCGTTTTACCACTATAAATTGAATCTAGTTTAAGCTAATCTCAGTTACAATTCTAAACACCCATTTTTCGACGTTTAGCTCCCTTAATCGCGTTTAGACACTGTCTCTTGTCAATATCATAATATGTAATAACATGCATTGTTTTATTTATTTTTATGGCGATTTGTTGATATTTCGTAAAAAAATAAAGACGAGAAGGGCAATAATACTAGGTAAACGCAGTTACAGCATACAGCAGTTTAGGCCCTCTCACATTCAAACTTCGTTTATATGTATAAACATCGATCTATAAATAAACTAGATTACGCTGAGCTCAGATTTCTTGAACTAAGTTTACATAGCGAATAATGAAATCGGCCCTTAGTCAGTTTCTCATTTAATACAAATTTTGCCTCTATATAATATTAGTGTAGATAGGTAAATAACAATCTCATAATTAATATTTATGGATACAATAGACAGATTCCATAATATATTATCGTACTAGCCTCTGCCAGCTGGCTTCTGGGTTTCATCTGCGTGAAAATATACGGCCCATGTCACTCAGTGATAAAGTTTCATTCTACTGGTGAAAAGATTAAAAAAAAATGGTTTGTTTTAGATCGGTTCGGGTTGGGTAAATCTTTTCTCTTTATAATATTAGCATAGGGAAGCGACCCAACTCGGCTTAACCATTCATTGCTCTTGTATTATTCCGTAGCGTGGTTTAGGAGTTAGTGGATAGACAGAAAGACTCGGGAAGCGCATTTGTTTTATACTATGTAGAGATTGGTTCACAATAGGTAGACGTCGATAGTTCTTCGATTCGATTAGTTTAAATGTAGGCGTGGTATTAGTTTAACGTGGCGCCACGAGCAATAAACTACAGATTGAGTTTCCAAAGGTGACCGATCAATTTGCGTACACCAGTATGTACAATTAGACGCTCGAAGGGAAGAAGAATCATGCTTAAATTTATTTTATTTCTAAATAAAACTTGTATGTTGTGCCAGGTTATGCCATTCTCATAAGCCTTTTTGTTTTTGGTCAAGTCATGTTTTTGCTCTGGATGGAGCGAGAGGGCGCCTCAAAGTCAGACTTTTACTGATTAAAACCTACCTGTCTTCCTTCAGTCGCCCTTTCAGGGCCGCAGTAACTATTTCGAACAATTCCGCAGATTCTCATATGCCTGGAGTTCACTTTTATATGTCAAAATTACAGAGATCGTTGGTCAAATAATAAATAAACCACCAATAAAACCGTTAGTAAAAAAATCCTCACGAATAGAATATAGGTTTATGTTTAATTCATCACAGATCAATAATGTTGGTTCATACAAAGATATTTTTATCATCATCATTTCAACCGAAAGACATCGACTGTTGTTGTTGTGTTGTCCGTTGGTCTGTTGTTATTTGTTGTTGGCCCCCCAAAAACGGGGGACTGACTGCCGGGTACTAGGTTTGCCATAATCCTTACGCTTGGCAAGCGGGTTGGCGATCGCTGTGGTTGTTGCAATGCACCGAGAATGCTGCTGCCGAATCTCTGGTAGGTATATGGATATTTTTATGATAAACAATAAAAAAGAGAAAGTAGTACATACCATTATGAGTTTCTTAATTTAAAAACCGGCCAAGAGCGTGTCGGGCCACGCTCAGTGTAGGGTTCCGTAGTTTCCCGTCCGTCACAATAAGTGTACCCACTTATGAGTTAAAAAAAATGCTTGCATATACGATTATACTACAAACTTAGTTCAGAAATTATTTTGTACAACCTTTTTGTCTTTTTTGTACAAAAACTGTTCTTTCCATCAAGTTCAAAATGATTTTCCTAGAAAGTCCTTATAAAGTTCTACTTTTCAGATTTTTTTCATATTTTCTAAACTTATGGTTCAAAAGTTAGAGGGGGGGGGGGGGACACATTGTTTTTTACTTTTGGAGCGATTATTTCCGAAATTATTGACATTATCAAAAAATGATTTTAGTAAACCCCTATTCATTTTTAAAGACCTATCCAACAATATATCACACGTCAGGGTTGAAATTTAAAAAAAAATCACTTCCCACTTTACATATAGGGAGGCTGCTACCCTAATAAAACATTTTTTTCCAATTTTTATTTTACCACTTTGTCGGCGTGATTGATATACATATTGGTACCAAATTTCAGCTTTCTAGTGCTAACGGTCACAGAGATTAAGCGAGGACGGGCAGACAGACAGACGGACAGACAGACATGGCGAAACTATAAGGGTTCCTAGTTGACTACGGAACCCTAAAAAGATTTCACACGTTTCGTAGAATAAAAACTTGCTACAAATGTATTTCCAAGAATCTACATTAAAAAAAGTCAGGCAGTTTTAAACGAAATGAAATATAAAAATCATTTCAATAACAATAATATAATATTCCACAACTTAATTAATTACGAAACGATTGTCGTTTTTGATGTTTGTGTATAGCTTATGGAATGTTGATTAAATTGTAATAAAGGTTTCCCTTTTCATCTTTAATTGTTTAATGTAAATGTTTGTTCAACCCTGCTGTATAATTTTATTTATTAGTACATATATTGTTCTTATTATTTAATTACTGACATATCTTGTCTTCGCCTTTCTCTCTCTCTTTTATTGCACCTACCACGGCACTTACTAAGGCATTAAGCCGCCTCTGTACTTTTGTGGGTATAAAGCATTTAATAAATAAATAAATAATTAATCTTCGACTGTAATGTTTAATATTCAACTGTACTATTTAGTTTTCAACTATACTGTTTTATGTCTAACTGCACTTATTTAACATTTACTATTAGACTTACTCCTAAACTAAGTATGCCTGACTTGTAGTCCTTACTGGAGCTCGTACCTACTCTACCCACATAACTACTGAATACTGATAGCTCCTACCAACTAATTGGAAGCGATTAGTCAAATATACAACTTAGGCTCTAGACAAACATAACATTCTAACTGGGATAATGATTGTCAAAATGTAAGGTATTGGCCACGGAATACTAGGGACTGTTGGGCTGTGGGATTTTGAGGGATGAGAAAAGCACAGGACAGAGCATGCATGCAGACCTCAGTGCAGAGCATGCATGGAGTCAGAGGAAACTGTCGCGCATGTGTTCCTCGAGTGCACATCATCAGTCCATGAAATAAGAACTCGAACTTTGGGACCACCGAATTCACTCATAGATGCCCTGAGCAAACTGAAAAGACACATCTGCTTCTGAAGAGAGGTGGGTTAGTTGGAGTGTAGGTCACCATGGCCTAAGCACAATGGTCCACCAAAGATTAAGTGCGGAAACCAGACCACAAAGATAGAAGATTGATAGACGCACAGGACCGGTCGTTGTGGCGACATTTGGGGTAGGCCTATGTCCAGCAAAAGACGTCTTTCGGCTGACATGATGATGATGACGAGAATGGGATCGAAAGAGCTACCGTGGTCCTGGAACGCCAAGATCATTGAAGGAATACTGGTGGGTTTTCGTCATCGTTTCTGTTGCTCCAACTAGAGCAGAAAAAGTTACTTGACGATTTCACGTCAGTCGTTAATCCCATACATTTTGGACTATTTGACATTATTATCGCTGTTAGAATGTCACTTGTGTAGGGCATTGTGTGGGTAGGCATATCGTACCGTGTCGAGCGAGAGACCACTCATAAATATCTTGCATTTCTTTCTTAAAGATATTCTGTCGTACGCGTTCTTCAACATCCTAATCAAATTTCGTTTGGTGTGACCGATTTCCTGTCGAAAGCATATTGAATTAGTAGGTATTGTGTGTTATAGGGATGGTGGGGATCCGCTCGTGAGAAGCAGAGGACTGGTCGGTTACGACGCTTGGGGGAGGCCTATGCGCAACAGTGGACGCCTTTCGGCTGAAAGGATGATCATGATTACAGATGGGCCGACCATGTCGTCGACTATGACTAAAGACGTGGTCGACTAGTGACGCTCGCTGATGGCCGACTATTCTGCTAAAATGTTTTTTTTTTTTTTTTTTTTTTTAACTCCTCTTTATCCTGCAATCTGTTGTTTCGACATTCAACAGGAAATTATGTAGGTGGTTTTGGTCGTGCATGGAGCCATATCCATCGATATGCCCATATAATTATTTATCATGGCATCTTATGTCGATATAAGATCCTGTGGTGCTCTTCTCTTTAATCTTTGGAATGTTGTGTTTGGGAGTTTGTCCATCAAATTATTAGCCAGGCGGTTTGGATGCATTAGCATACGCTTTTTGTAGGTTTTGAGAGAGTCTACTACTTCATTCTTGACTGTTTTTATTTGTAATTCACGGTGAATTCTTTCATTTGTTATGTACCACGGTGCATCAGTCACCATGCGCAGAACTTTTGATTGAAAGCGTTGGAGTATTTCTAAGTTGGAGTTAGCGGCGGTGCCCCACAATTGTATTCCATACATCCATATGGGTTTGAGTATGCACTTGTAAAGTAGGAGTTTATTTTCCATAGTTAGTTGCGATTTTCGCCCTAAGAGCCAGTAGAGTTTACTCAGTTGCAGTCCTAGCGCCTTTCGCTTTGTAAAGATGTGCTTGGTCCAGGTTAGACGCCGATCAAGATATATCCCTAGGTATCTTACAGATTCAGATTGTGGGATTTTTGTCTGATTTAAAATTACTTCAGGACATGTTTGCCGTCTCAAAGTGAATGTGACATGAACGGATTTGGATTCATTGGCTTTAATTCGCCAGTCTTTTAGCCATTCAGATATGTTGTTGAGACTAGTTTGAAGTTTACTGGATGCCCCGGCAGGTGTTTCGTCGACTGCAAGAATGGCTGTGTCATCGGCAAAGGTGCCTATCAGCACATTTTGTGTATCGGGGAGATCCGAGGTAAATAGGAGATATAGCATGGGACCCATCACACTACCCTGAGGCACACCTGCGTTTATCTCGTGTAAATCTGTCACCGAATCATCGCATTTGGTGTAAAAATGTCGTTCACTGAGGTAAGACTTGATGAATTGGAAATAGTTGTTTGGTAGCACCTTAGATAGTTTACAGAGTAGACCCGAGTGCCATACTCGATCGAAAGCCTGTGATATATCCAAAAATGCCGCTGAGACATACTGTTTATGTTCTAAGGCGTAGTTAATACTTTCCACTAATCTGTGTACCTGTTCAATAGTGCCATGAGCTTTTCTGAATCCAAATTGATGTTCTGGGATCAGTTTTTTATCCTCAATTATGGGTGTCAGGCGGTTTAGGAAAAGTATCTCTAGGACTTTGGACGGTATGGGTAAAAGGCTTATAGGGCGGTAGGATTTTACATCCGTAGGATCCTTTCCCGGTTTTGGTATCAGTATTATTTCAGCCACTTTCCATTGAGGAGGCACGAAGTTCTGCAGTAAGGCAGCATTATAAATTTGTGTTAAAAAAGTAACAGCTTGGTCGGGCAGCTCTCTTAAGACTTTGGCTGTGATAAGGTCGTATCCTGGAGCTTTATGTATATTCAGCTTTTTAATTGCCATTAAAACCTCCGATTTTGTAAATTTTTTTATAGGCATATCTAGTTGGTAAGGTTGGTTTAACTGGTTTACTACGTCTTTCACTTTCTTAGATCCCATGTCGACGTTAGGCGTGAATACTTTCGATAGGTGTTTAGCGAACGCTTCAGCTTTATCTGAGTTGCTTCTTGCCCAGGTGCCATCATCTTGTCTTATAGGTGAATTGTGCATTGCTGGCCTTTTTAGTTTCTTTGTAGCTTTCCAGAGCGAATAATCAGTGGCTTGTGTGGCGTCAAGGTTTTTAAGATAGATTTCAATTTCACTGTTTCTATTTTGAGTAAGAGCTTCTTTAAGCTCAGCGGCCAACTTATTAAAACATTTCTTGTGCCTTGGATACTTGGTGGACTGCCATAGTTTTCTAGCTTCGCGCTTCTCTTTTATTAATTCGATAATTTTCTTCGGATACAAGTTAGTTTCACCAAAAACTTTGGATTGGACTGGGGTTGCCGCCCAAGCAGCTTGCTGTATGGTAGAATTAAACGTTTCAACAGCCTCCACGACATCTGCATTTGACTTAAGAGGTATTTTACAGTCCAGTGAGTTGTCAACCAGCTCCCTAAATAATGACCAGTTAGTCTTTTTTGTGTGCAACACACATTTATTTGTGATGTTTTCGGCTTTCAAGTATAAACATACCATCACGGGAGAATGGTCTGACGTTAGTTCGAAGCAGGAGCTACATTTTACAAGGGCACTAGGCAACCCCTTAGTTATTACGAAGTCAACCAAATCTGGTTTTTTCTTGACGTCGGAGGGCCAATACGTTGGCTCTGCAGTTGATTCAACGCAGAGCTGAAGGTTATTTATCGTTTTTAGGAGTTCGCGGCCTTTACATGTAATTAGTCTAGAGCCCCATTTTGTGTGTTTCGCATTATAGTCGCCACCAGCCAGAAAGCGATGTCCAAGGGTTGAAAAGAATACCGAGTAATCTTCACATTTCATGTTGTGTTTTGGGGGGATATAAAGAGCTGTAATGGTTAGTTTGCCTTGCAAGTCTTCGATCACTATACTAGTTGCTTGTATCTTCTCCGTGCAATAATAGTTAGATACATAGTGTTTGATTTTTTCCTTGATGAGTATTCCTGAGCCACCATGCGCTTTGCCATCAGGATGCATTGTGTGGTACAAATTATATTTTGGGATCTTGAAGTAGGTTCTAGCTGTAAAGTGAGTTTCCGATACTAAGAGGATGTCGATGTCATTTGTTTCAAGAAATGTTTTTACTTCCAAGAAGTGTTGTGACAGGCCATTAGCGTTCCAGTGTACTAATTTTAATTGTTGGAATGTTTGGAAAGAATAGTCATTAAACTTGTCATAAGGTTTGTTATTGTGCTCATCTGACCCATAATTTGCTTGAACATGTCAATTAGTAGCTTCATGTCATTTGAAGTGTCAGTAGGCTCCATAGGGTTTAAGTTAGGTGTGGTTTGTCGTGAATTTTTAAGCACTTCAGCATAAGTCGCTCCATGGCGTTTTTGACTGGATTTATGGGTTCTCGTAACCTCAATTTCCTCTACACTTCCCAGGGTTGTTGTTCGTTCAATTGGTTTTTTCCGCATAGAAGGGTATTTTTGCTTCTGCAGGTCTTTATAAACACTACATCCTTTATAATTTGCCGGATGGTTTCCATCACATAAAACGCATTTAACGGAGTCAGATCTTTCATTACGGGAACAGTTGAAAGAAGCATGGTCTCCGGCGCATTTAATGCATTTTGGTTTGCGATGGCAATATGCTTTTGTGTGGCCATATTGCTGGCAGTTTGCACATTGAGGTATGTTTCGGACAGGTTTTGGCGGCTCAACTATGATGCGACAATTTAGTAGGATTTTTAACTGATAAATTTCCTTATTGTTATCTTGCGGTAGGAGTTCTACAATAAACATGTGTAGCGGTTTTTTTGTAACCTTCTGTTTTATATTCCAGACATTAGTTGCGACGTGTCCCAGTTCCTTTAACGCAGTTTTTATTTCATTGACATCCGTTGACGGGTGGACATTTTTCAAGACTACTTTAAAAGATCGTTCTTGTTTGGGCTTGTACGAATGGAAATCTGTACCCTTCATTTCTAATTGTTTTTCAATGTCTTTATGCGTCTCCAGTGTTTTGAGCAAAATTTTTACCCTGTTGTTGTTCATAACTTTAAGTTCATATTTGCCTAGTGCATATTCTTCCAGTAATTGCTTCAATGGATTAATATTTTCAACACCATTCACAAATATTGGAGGGGGCCTAGGTATTCTTTCTTCTTTCTTTGATTGAATTTCTTCAGGATTTTCTAGCTGATCAAGTAACTGGAAAGAATTTGTTGTAGGTGTTGGGTGACTGAGCCAACCACTTATTTTGGACTGTTTTTGACTTTGATTGATCTCGTTTTCAGGAGTTCTATTACGTTTTCTATTGTTTACTTCGATCCAGGGAGTTGTGCAGTTTTCCAGTAATTGACTTTTTGTTGCACTTTCTATCGGAGTAGATTTCATTTCGGTTTCACTACTAAAGGTTTGTGATTGTGGTCTACTTGTGAACAAAGCTTTGTGGAAAATTTGCTGTGTCATGGTCTTCTGCTTAATATTTGGACTTTGAAATTTTGATCGGGTAGCCTGTTGTGCTGATTTCTTATTGCCAGTAGTACACACTGACACAGAAGCCTGGTTATCCACTTCTATGCAGTCTTCAACAATTTGTTGGACTTTCTTTTTTTGACCAGTAACATTTACTACAGAGGCAGCCTGGGTTTCTACCACCTCGCAGTCTTCGGTAACCAATTTCTCACTCACAGGCCCGGATACCTGTGAGCGCCGGGGGCTAGCCGGGGAGCATGGCATATCATATTCATTGATCGTACTCATCATGTTTTACGGGTTTGGGAAATTAGATACAGTGGTCTCCCACACCACTGCACACAGCATTTTTGAGGTTATTTAGTCCTTCAGGGTCCCTGTTGACCTCCGTGTCGGGTTATTTGCCGCCGCCCGAGACTCGGCGTTGTTGCTCGTTTAGCACCACCCAGGGGAGACGTGTAGGGTGAGTCTAGAATTAGATGGTAAATCCTACGGACGCGAGCAACGGACCTCCCCCTAAAATGTAGCCTAAATAAAGATAAACGAATTAAAAAGAGGTAAAGTTGGTATTTTTTTGTTTGTAGGAGGTAATCTCTGAAAGTACTGGTCCGATTGCCAAAATCTCACTGATAGAAAGCTGCTTTATTCCTGAGTGACATAGGCTATATTTTATTTACGCGGACGAAGCCGCTGGCAAAAGCTAGTTATTTATATAACAGTTATTAAAAAAAAAATCTTGGATGAATATTGATTTTATATTGTGAAACTGATGACTTGAGTCATTAATATTTTTTTAACTAAATAATGCATTTATTTTGTTTATAAACGTGTCCAAAGGCATATTGAGTAATAGAGCAAGTGAGGAGTTTAGTCACAGCAATTTGTCACGTCTTCACCGTATCAAGACAAAAAGAAGTTTCGAGAAAGTGACTTTTCAAAAATATGTGTTCACTATTTTGACCTTTTGTGACGATTTTCGCGAAATCTACGGCTAATTATTAAACCATATTTTTGTGAATGATAAAGTTTTGTTTATGGAATCTATTTGTGTCAGACATAGATTCAATTTCGGGCTAGAATAAAAAAAAACACTTATGGTTCTGTCTCACATTACTAAAAGTCTGTACATCAATATATTTTTGACGTTTTCTTGCACCTACCTAAACTTTTGGAAAGCGGTCTTTCAGCAGTTCTTGAATACGTAAAGTGCGGAGCCTAGTGCGAGTTTATGATGTTCGGCGCTCCAATTGGCCCGCTCCAAGCTCTCAACCAATCAGAGAACCAAACGCGGTAATCGTTCGTGCAACTCGCACTCACCGTACTTGTGACTCGATGGCTATGGTGAGCAAATCTTAAATAACAGTATGGTTCTAGATCGTAAACAGAGTGTAAAATACTAAAAACCTATTCAACGATTCCATCGTAAGTTCGTGACTATATTTGACAGATCGAGATTATTGACTTTCCTTATTTTTATTTGGAACGCATATTACATTAAACGTGACGGACACGTTTATGACGTTCAGCGCTCCGATTGGCTCGCTACAAGTTCTTAACCAATCAGAGAGCCAAACGTAAAACAACTCGCACTTAGTGTACAAGTGACTGCGATGGCTTTGGTGAGCAAGTCTCAAATAATATTATGGTTCTAGATAATAAACAGAGTGTAAAATACTAAAAACCTATTCAACGATTCCATCGTGACCATATTTCGACAGACTGACGCAACCGTGACTAGATGCAACACTTAATAACACCTCTACCACTATTATTGGCTTGCGGCTTCGCTTGGAAAGGCGAGGTCGTCTGAACTATTTATTTATTCTACTAATTGAATAGGCTAACGCTATGTTTTATGCATTTTAAAGTGAGGAAGGTCTTTCTTTTTAGAGTCTGACGGCTGAAAACTTAAAAATCGTTTTCAGCTAGCATTTAACAGGTTCTAAAAACAATCCCTATTTTCTAGACAATCAAATTAATTTGCTTACTAGTGATTCGCTCCGGCTTCGTACGTTCGAAAGTTAAAATGTTATCGCTGGTTTTAGTATCTAACCAAATCAAATATTTTTTAACTTTAGTAAAAAAAAATAAAGATTTTTTATCTTCAACTTATCACGAAGTTATAAAGCTATAAAGCTGCAAATAAGAAAGAGTAATTCGACATAGACTTTGACGTCAAAGTCTGGCGACATAAGGTTTTTTTTTTCTGATGTTTTTTTTTTAAATCAACCTATTCTTATGCCTCCAATCTAATCTTCCTCGTTTTTTAGTCTTTTTATTATTGAAAACCGCATCGACACCCGTTGCGTGGTTTGGGAGGAGCAGGCGGACAAAGAGACAGACGTGGAAAGCAACTAATATTATTAGTTAAAACAAAGATTTTATACTATACAAATAAGGACTATGGAATTTCCAAATTAAGCATGTTTAATTCTAAAAACCGAATTATTCATGCAAATTATGTTTAGGCATGTCAATCGTCAACAAAACTATGAAGTAGTTGCGTTTTCAAGGTTTATGTATTTCTGTTATATCGTAATAACTTATACGCAAAGCTATTGTCATTTATATTGTGTGACTGCAATTCATGATTTCAAAGCGTTTAATTCAGGGATAATTTGATGCAAGTCTGTGTATTGTTAGATAACCTTGGAAAAGTTAAAGTGGCATTAACTTGAACGGCGCAACGCGATGGTGATGAGTTAAATATTTTTGAAAGAAATTGTTTCACGGATTCATCATCATCATTTAGCCGAAAGACGTCCACCATTGAACATAGGCGTCCTCTGCTAGCAAAGGAGGAGGCTGCTAGCAAACGAGGAGGCCGACCGCATCAGGCAACGGCGCTCTCACCGCCGCCGGGATTCCGATCCCGATTTCCGGCCACCGTAGACGCGGGCTTGCGGACGGCGAGCTATGGGTAGCTCGCTGTCCGACCTACTGTCCGGACCGAGTCCAGTCGTCGACGGCGCGCACTGTTCCCGCGCACCTCAAGGAGTTGTCAGCAACAGCAGGGGCCCAGCTGGGTCGAAGCCTACTGGGGCCAGGGTTAGTTTCGAAAGATAGCTCGAGCCCTGGTACGAAGGCTTGAAGGAACGGGGTGGGTTTTTATTTAGCAAGAGTCTGACAATATCTCCCGCTCCGCCCATGGGCGGGGGTTTTCATTAGATGACTTTCCCACCATAAAAAAAACAAGGGCCTCCTTCAAGTGTCGCCATAACGACCGGTCCTGTGCGTCTTGCATCCATCGGATTCCCGCAAAAATAACCAGGTCATCGATCTATCTGGGAGGCCTTCCAACGCTGCGTATTCCAGTACGAATTTACTTTTCTAGTTCACAGATTTACTTAATAAAAATCTTTAATCATTTCACTCACAGACAAACAAACAGCCTGAAGAAGAAGCCGCAAGAGTTCCTTAAACCTACATTGGAAGAGTTAAACATTCATCCCCTAAGGGGGAATACCATTTTTTTACGGTAGGATGGAAAAGTCTTACACTTTCTCTAGCTCCAGAGCGGGAGGAGCTATTTGATGATGTCCGACACCAAAAGGAAAAATTAAAAGTTAGATCGCCGACCTGGTGAACGTCGCGGAAATCTGATGGATGCGAGAAGCACAGGACCGTTCGTTGTGACGAGAGGCCTATGGCCAACAGTGGACGTCTTTCAGCTGAAAATAATGAGGTCGCTGCATGTAAAAACACTGATATTCAGGAGCATTCGTTATGACCGGAAGCCGACCGCAACATCCCAGTCCTTTTCCTCCTCCCTAGCCTTTTCCTAGCTAACTTGGGTTTGGCTTCCAGTATAACCGGATGCGGTTGAATACCTGTGTGTTATAGGATGCGAGACCTCCACAACCCAGTTACTGGACAACATGATACTTCTTGGATGGACTGAGGGTCAGACTTTTTGGCGTCCGACTACCTGTAACGACTCTCAAAGATCGACGAATGACAAACGTCTTTACGTGTTTTCCGCGGTACGGGGTGTCAGTAATATCCTAGATAAATTAAAAAAACCGGCCAAGAGCGTGTCGGGCCACGCTCAGTGTAGGGTTCCGTAGTTTCCCGTCCGTCACAATAAGTGTACCCACTTATGAGTTTAAAAAAATGCTTGCATATACGATTATACTACAAACTTAATCCAGAAATTATTTTGTAGAAGCTTTTTGTCTTTTTGTACAAAAACTGTTCTTTCCATCAAGTTCAAAATGATTTTCCTAGAAAGTCCTTATAAAGTTCTACTTTTCAGATTTTTTTCATATTTTCTAAACTTATGGTTCAAAAGTTAGAGGGGGACACACACATTGTTTTTTACTTTTGGAGCGATTATTTCCGAAATTATTGACATTATCAAAAAATGATTTCAGTAAACCCCTATTCATTTTTAAATACCTATCCAACGATATATCACACGTTAGGGTTGAAATTAAAAAAAAAAATCACTTCCCACTTTACATATAGGGGGGGCTACCCTAATAAAACATTTTTTCCAATTTTTATTTTACCACTTTGTCGGCATGATTGATATACATATTAGTACCAAATTTCAGCTTTCTAGTGCTAACGGTCACAGAGATTAAGCGAGGACGGACAGAAAGATAGACAGACAGACATGGCGAAACTATAAGGGTTCCTAGTTGACTACGGAACCCTAAAAAGTTCATACATTCGGTTTCAAACCCGCAACCTCATGCATGAGAAGAGATAGTCGACCACAACAGTTTTGAGAATAGGTTAGTAGTAGTAGGCCCGATGACGACGACGGCCGAAAGCCCATTAAAGGTAGGTAGGACTAGTTTCGTTGAATGTAGGGCTGCCAGGTCTTCAAACCGAAAAGCCGGACAGACCAGCCAATTTATCCGGACATTTGAGCAAAATGGCCAACAATTTATTTTAAAGTCAAACTCGTGTTTTTTATTATTGACCATATACACTTGAGAGCAAAAAAATCGCACATGGCTTGTAATTTCGTTTGATACTGTTTTTTTCTAAAGTCTAAAGATATTAAGTACAAATTGTTAAGCAAAATTAAAAAATACAAGGTTAGCTTTATTTTTTATAAAGCTAACCTTGTATTTTTTAATTTTGCTTGCACAAGATTAAGATCATTGACCTTCACATAACTCACAAAAACCAACGGTACACCCGATTCCCCATAGTCACCCATTTGCATTTCACTACTTGCACCTTTACCCAGAGGTACAGAACGGGTGCTGTTATGGAGTTTTAATCAGTTTCCATCAACGTGATAACGTCTCTATTGGAAGCAGACAAATTTACTGGAAAAGTAAGGATACCACGCCCGCAGAAGCCGTTCCAGTTATTGCCATGCCCAAAACAGGCCATAATCAAAATGAAGTCGCTCGACAGCTACATTTTAGCCAAATCCCTGTTTGTCTGGTATACCAGAGGTTTCAATAGACCCGTGGGTATATTTGGCGACCAGAATCTGGCCGCGCAACCGGCCAGATTCTGGTCGGCATACGATCAGGGCGTAATTATCGCTTTCCTGTAACAAGTACTTTGAGAAATCGGCTATTGAACGCGATTAAACTGACACAAAAGCTTCAAAAAGTTTGCAATGTCAGTATAAATCAGTGGACGATTAGGAAAAAACTGAGTGAAGCAGGTCTGACTGCACATCACTCAGCAAATGGTACCAAATTGACCCCAGCTTACCGACAAACCTGGCTATAATTTGCCACGGAACAAAAATTGCTAAAATTGGATGTATACCTAATGGCAGGCTGTTGTTTTCTGATAAGTGCAGAATGACTTACATGACCATAATGGACGCTTTAGCGTCTACAGAAGGTCATCAGGGCAATTTTAACAATGCTGCATATGCGAACTGGTGACTTTAGGAGGCGATTTAGGATGGCATAATGTTGGTCACTAAAACTTACATTGTATTCATCACTAGGCCAATACTGGCCTGATACCAAGAGAGTTGACGGCTTTATGATACATCAAAAAAGTGCTCGAAGAATATGTGAAGCCTTTTGTGTGACTTATGGTAGATTTTTTTTTCCTTAATGCAGAACAAGCAGATCACGTGTCGCTAGAACAGTTTGCGATTACATGTAAGACGTCAGAATCATTGCGATAAAGAGGCCAGATCTTAATCCAATTGAGCATATCTGAAATGACCTTGAAAGAAGACTTCGTGCAAAAAAACCAGGCTCTGCACGCCTCCAAGAGCTTCAATTTGTCATTGACGAGGAGTGGGACGTTAAACCGTAAGATTTCATGGTAAAATGTCAATGAACAATCGATTAGTAGCTGTAAATAAGGCTAAAGGAGGGAATACACTTTACTAACAAACAGGATGACCAAGAATTTTTTAACCCACTTTTTACTGAATAGACTTTTTGTGTCCGATTGCAATGAAATTCAGATATATGTATCCTTGTATAATCAGATGAGTGGGAAAAATGCAAAAAAAAATTAAAACCTGTTGGGAAACCGGGAAATTGGTGTCCTTTTAAAAGGACATTAGTAATATGTACTACTTGTTCAAGTAAATCAAAAGAAAATACGAAGTGTCTTTATTGTCGTTAATTTATTACATAAAATCATGAAAAAAGTAAAGATAATGAAAAAATAATAATAAAAATTTAGACTTGAAAAAAAAAACATTATTTCGTATGGTACGTTTCAAAACATTCTTTTGGATGTAATGTAACTTCACACGTTTTACAAGAGAAATTGGCTTTTTTGTGGCAAATCACGCACCTCAACTGCGTTTCGTTGTATTTTACAAGGTGCTTATTATTATCATACCGAGAATTTTGGTGATAGTTTTGTGAAGTGCGACCTGATTTTCTGTTATCCTTTCTACGATATGTTTCTAGAAGGGAAGTTGCAATATTTCTACGAAATTGCAAATGATCACAATCTCCGCCATCGATGTGGTATAGTTGCCAAGCATTTTGAACTGCCATGTCTAGTGCGTGACATATCAGTGGGAAATACCATTTTTTTCCTCGTATCGATGTTCGGTATAAACCAATATTTTGGTCTGACCTGTCTACACCTCCCATGTTTTCATTATACACCTTTATCAAGGCTGGCTGGTCGACTTGTACATATCTTTTCTCATGTTGTGAAAAGCGTTTTACTTTGCTCAGTGGTAAAACTTTAGCAGCATTTGAAGCCACTGTTACAACACTATTATCATTCCACTTACACACAATAATTTCTTCAGCTCTTGTTGCTTTGTATTTCAGAGAACCACGATCAGTTTTCTTGAATTCTTTGTTTGTTGGAAGCGGACATTTCGATACGCGATTTTCTCTGATTGTTCCGGTGGCCTTCAACCCCCTTTCACGTAGTTCATCTAGTAATGGAATCGATGTGAAGAAATTATCAAAAAATAGGTGGAAAGGTGCCTTTGCATCGATTGTACGAAGAACATCTGCGAAACGTAAAATAACACTTGCTCCAAGTCCCAATTTTTTATAATCATTGAAGTCGTCTCCCGTTTGCCCTTGATACGGATCAAACCATAATATGTACCCAAGACGTGTCGATCCTACCCAAAATTTGTAACCCCATCTGATAGGTTTACCTCTTATAAATTGTTTACAAGGGTGACCACCATAATACGGAATCATCGCTTCATCAATGCTGTAGTTTTCTTCGAATGGGGCATAGTTTAGGAAGTTCTCATTCAACGCGTCAAAGAGTGGTCTCAACTTCGCATATTTGTCATTAGATGGCAAATCTGTATTATCACAGCAGTGAATATGAGACATTATAAAAGTAAATCTATCTCTCGACAATGCATTATAAACTATTGGGTTCCCACAGTCTGCAGCATTTTCCCAATACATATATCTTCTGGGTACTACCACATACCCACTGAAGAGAAGTATTCCGATAAAGCATTTCATCTCTTCACACGTTATATTTCCAATTTTATTTTTTTGATTTATATAATTATTGGTGTAATTTGTCAGCAAAACTGTAATTCTGTCGCTAAAAAGTTGCTCAAAATAATAAAAGGCATTTTGCTGCCTTGCAACTTGCTGCACTCCGGCCCATGGTCTAAATATTGGACGTATATCTCTTGAAATCCAGTTATACTGTTTAGTTTTTGGAATTGTCATGCTTGTGGAAGTTGAGGGTGTTGGTTCGTCGTCAGGTAACAACTGATTTTCAATCGGAGGATTGGAAATTCTCATGCGCATTCTTTTCGATACTTGAGCTAGACTTATTTCGTCTTCACTGTCACTATCGTCTGTCAAATTCATATAATGAACTTGCGCTGGAGTCCTTAGTTGAGTGCCAGGTAAATTTTGAATGCGGACTTGATTTTCGTCACCAGAATCTTCGTCGGTGACATCAGCATTACAATTTTCTGGTGGAAAAAATGTGATGCTGTCAGGAATAGGAGCCTCCTCATCAAATTCCAATTCTTCCATGATTTCATGAAGTTGCGACTCCCATCCTCTTCCAAAAACTCTCCTGACAAAACAAAACATTTTTTTGTATCAAGTAGTAGTAGATATTACTATTGGGCTTTATAAAGAACACCAAATGTTGCACCAAAAAAAAGTATAAAAAATGACAGTTGGTACTTATATTTAATTTAATTCACTTAGAAGAGATATGAAAGTTTTATTATTCATTGTCAAAAAAAACGATTTTTTAATAATAATAAAATAACTCACCTCATATCAGTCATGATAAATTTACCGTAAAACAAAAGCTCCAAAACTGATTAATAATAATGCGTTATACCACTCACAATACTTATATTGTACTGCCACACAATTCAACTTTCAAATGTCACCAACAATATTTGTTTACTTTACCCTCATTAATCACAAGATTTTTGTTTATGCGCCGTCCTTTTAAGAGGACGATAGTAATAAGTGGGTTTAAGTTTGACTCTCATTTTTTTTTTAGGAAATTTGGTAATTTCCGTGATTTTACCCATATGTTGGATCTTGTGCTCTAAAACCTTTCAAGGATATTTTTTACACTGTATTTCATATCATTAGAAAGGTAATTAAATAGGCTTTCAAATAGTGTATGAAATGTTTTCAATATCTATTCACATTCATGACGAAAACTGCCTTAACAAAAAGAGTTATAATGTGCGATTTTTTTGCTCTCAAGTGTATATTTAATTATATTATAATTAATATATTTTTTAATTCTAATGAAACAACAATAAAATTGTTTGCTATAATTACTAGTCCGCACCGCTAACGCTATCGCTAGGATAGAAAATAAAGTAGAAGACTGACCAATCCAAACAAAAATGTCAAATTTAAAAATCCTAACAAGAGTCGGACAAGCCGGACTCTGCCTAATTTGGCCGGGCACGCAACTAAAAAGCCTGACCCTATCCGGCTTTAACCGCGCGGAGGCCTGGCAACGCTAGTTGAATAGGTCATCGAGTGTATGTTTTGGTTCCAGTCAATGGCCTCAATCTGTTCAATTGACCAAACAATTTACTCAATACGTATAATCTTCGTAAAGGCTGTAGCGTATACAATACAAATACAAATGCACTTCACGGTCATCTAATTATGTTTTGTATTCACCTTCAATCATAAATGGGCCTCTCTATCACATAAAAAACATTAATTTTTGTTGCACAATAATACCTACCGTATCGTGAGAAAATTCTCTTTAGCATGGAAAAACGTAAGAATCTGATCGTGCTTTAAAGGTATGCGAAACAGGGTGTAAAACTGTAAAGTCTCAAACAAAAGGCCGTGGATCAAGTGTAGATCACGTGTAACACGCCTGATTTGCACGTAGAAAGACGTCGCGTGGCGTGGATCAAGTGTAGCTCTACAAGTCTAGTTTCCATATAAAATGTATGGAGACCGACGTGCCCAGATTCGGCGTGTGCGGCACACGTGTGTGCAGTGCAATTTTAGGCGTTCCAGCTATATTTTTTTTTAATATTCCATTACGTAATTGACTTAAGCAATTTGTATCCTATATTATGTTATATCAATGTGTATTATAAAAGGGAAAGTGTATGTGTGTGTCTGTTTGTCCGTCTTTCTCGGCAAAATGGAGCAACGAATTGACGTGATTTTTTAAGTGGAGATAGTTGATGGGATGGAAAGTGACATAGGCTACTTTTTGTCTCTTTCTAACCCACCACGCGAGCGAAGCCGCGGGCAAAAGCTAGTTACATATAATGTTGGTTATGGTAATCAAGATCATTACAACCAGCGATTAACATAATTAACTTTCTTTGCATCATGGATGCGAAGTAGTTTATTTTTTTTATTACGTTGACGTAACTTTGTGCTCAATGTAGAGCTGAGTTGGAATAAAGCAAGGTAGGCACAGATATAGGAATAAATCTGAAAACAATAAAGTTGTTGTCACATGTAAAAAAAAATTTTTGCGATTCAGAAAAATCTTCGAGACTCTATTCGGGAATTGAATTATATACATAAATAAGTTTGTACGGAACCCTCAGTGCGCGAGTCCGACTCGCATTTACCCAGTTTATTTTTATTTATTTTCGAGGCGGGAAGTCAACAAATAACTTCTCCCGCTTTGTGTGGACCGAGAGGGCGTGTCAGACTTTTACTGACTAAAACCCACTCCAATGGATGAGTTACGGTGCACGAAGGCTTCAGCAGACAGTCGCGAAGAGACGATTCGACAACGATGTAACAACACAAAAATTTTCCCCCTGATGTCTAATCTAACATAGGCTATCCATATTTTCTATTTTCACGCGGACGAAGCAGCTGGTAAAGGCTTTAAAGCGAAAATTTGTGAGTCTAAAAGGATTTGGATAGAATTTGGAACATGGGCAGACTATATTCTGAAAGGATACGTTTTATTTTGATTTTTATCCCAGGAGTATGTTTCCTTGGGACAATTTTCTACTTTAACGCGGGAGAAGCCGCTGGCAGGAGCTAGTTAGTGGCATGAAAGTACAATGCCTTCCAAATGAGAATAGGATCGATTGCATGTTGTGACGTCACGATTTACTGTCAAATCAAAGAAATTTTGTCAAAATTGAGGAACTCAGAGATGAGTAAAATTGAAGAACTGGATTCTGATTAAACTTTTTTCGTTCACAGTTCGTAATTAAATTAAATTTTTCGTAAAATAAGTTTAAAAATTTCTTTCCTCGAATTGACAGTAAATCATGACGTCACAATATGCACTCGATCGATTTGGAACGCATTGTAAGTAATTCACTCGTACGTGTTGACGGCCCACTCAGGCGTGAACCGCGGTTTGCTACCGCTCTATTCGCGAGTAATGACATCCTCTGCTGAAGTAAATACGTTGTGTACTTATATCATTACTTATTATTGTTGGAGCCGTATAGTACCGTAGAAAACTACGTCTATTGACAGGATAATTATACAGGAAACCTACGTTTCTAATTATTTAGAAGTTGTACAGTTCCATTAAAAACGATTTCACAATTCAAGAGGTTTGTAACCGATAAAAAAGTAAGAAATAAAAATAATATATCAGTCTTCCCGTCCGATAATACTCGTAATTTAGTTGTCTTCAAGGCTTGAGTGAACAATAGGCTTAATAAACTAGTGCGCCTCACCATCAACGATTGCATCACTATCACCTTTGGGATTGGGTGGGATCGCTGTCAAACACTAGTTTATATCAATTAGAAAAAAAAACAGATGTACAATGCGTTCCAAATGGGAATAGGATCGATTGCCATGTTGTGACGTCACGCCGATGGTTTAGTCAGTAAGAGTCTGACACTATCTCCCGCTCCGCCCAAGAGCGGGGGTTGTCATAAGATGATTTTTCCCATCGAGAAAAAAAAAAAAAAAAAAAATAACGTCACGCCGATGAAATTTCGAAATCGATAGTGTTTCATGTACCGGATCGACCTTCCATGGGATTAAAACGATCAAAATTTAATGGTGTATATGGAATGGTTGATATATCGTAAAATGGAGTAGACAATTTTATTGTACCTAGTTCCGACTATGTCCGAAAAGGTGCGGACTCGGTATATTTGCTGCCAAATACTGCAAAAACCTTAGAATGTCTTACATCCGTAATCTAATGGAAAACAAAAGTGACTTTTATATGCTGTATTAAAAAAAATGTACTTTCTAAACTTGCTTTACTATTTGAGATGACGGCAATAGAGATGAATGGCCATAGACAGATGTCTGTTTAATTTTCTTTTCTTTCAAGTTTATTATTAACAGTCTTTCAATGACTTTAAATCGGTTAACAATACTTTTCTTTTTAAGCTATTGCATAGCTTCTATCGCGGGCCTTGAGCGTGGAGACCGAATCCTGAAATTCCGTAACGAAAATAACCTAACACTCATTTGTTTTTTGAGCGCGGTGACCGATAAGAAAACAAATGAGTGAACAATCAATCAAAATTCAATTCAATGTGTAAAAATGTAACTTCAATTAATATCAAAGAAAAAAAAACAAAGGAAAAAAAATACTGCATAAATAAAATAATTATAATTGCATAAGTTGATAAAAATGCTATGCAATAGCTTTACCGCGGCAGTCCCCGAGTGCCACACGTCTTTTTTTTTTCATTTGCGTGATAGAGTGCACGCAATGACACCTCCGTCTCACTTTTTTCTTCTGATTAAATTGTCGAGGAAAATGAAAAATGTTGCTTATAAATTTTTTTATTGCTTTTTTTTAATTTGATATAAATTAGTGCTTGACTGCGATCCCATCTGATGGTAACCAGTGATGCAATCGTTGATGGTGCGGCGTACTAGTTTATTAACCTTTCGAATGTCTTAAGTTACACAGTCCGACATAAGGTAATTGTCTTTCTATTGTGTCTCTAATTACGACATTCAAAGAGTTAAGAGCCTATTTACTCTAGCCTTGAAGACATCCAAATAGGCTAGTTGCCGTAAAAAATGTAATTAGTCCGTCTTTTAGGTTATTCAAAAATAAGGGACACGTATTTTAAGCTATTGCATAGCTTCTATCGCGGGCCTTGAGCGTGGAGACCGAATCCAGAAATTCCGTAACGAAAATAACCTAACACCCCCCCACTCATTTGTTTTTTGAGCGTGGTGACCGACAAGAAAACAAATGAGTGAACAATCAATCAAAATTCAATTCAATGTGTGAAAGTGTAACTTCAATTAATGTTAAAGAAAAAAAAACAAAGGAAAAAAATACTGCATAAATAAAATAAATAAATAATTATAATTGCATAAGTTGATAAAAATGCTATGCAATAGCTTTACCGCGGCAGTCCCCGAGTGCCACACGTCGTTTTTTTTTATTTGTAAATTAAACCAAAAATGACAAAGATATAGCCCATTAAAGTTACGTGTAACGTCACGCCGTGCTGTATTTTTTGTATTGAGTATTGTGTTTTTATATAGTTAGCAGTACACCACAGACTACCCCGTGTATTATTTTAAGCTCTTATCCATCCTAAGGTTGTCTGGAAGATATCGCTTTCAGCGATAAGACCGCCATAATTGTACCCACAAATTGAAGTTTTTTTTTTATAAGCTGTATTACTTTTTGGTGTACAATAAAGTCTATTCTATTCTATTCTATTATTTCGCACGAGGTGACGTCACACGTAACTTTAATCTTTGTTATTTTTTGTTTAATTGAAAAAAGAAAAAATACGTGTCCAATATTATTTATAATCTAAAATACAGACTAAATAAAATGTAATTATTTTGATCATGGAAACTACCCTATTATAATCGGATGGGAAGACCGCAGCAGGCAAATTGCAGGCACATAAATAAATGCCAAGTGTATACAAGGTGCAGTTTTAAAACTGCACAATATTTCAGGAGGTTGTAATAAAACTCATAAATAATCATGTAAAAAAACGATACCTGGTCAATAATCAGTAATACTTGTTATTTAATTTTTTAATTAAGTACACTTAACTAAATCGATTGATCGATGGCCGCGGGGGCGTGGCTAGGGTGTGGCGTGCGGGATGATGATTGGATGATACATTATTTATGAAACTATCGTTGCGAGTTAGTGTGTGTGAAAACGCCCTTTATTGTTCCGTGTTTGTGTGTGTGAAAAAAAGCGCGGCTATAAAAAAAAAAAAAAATACCTACTTATTTTATTATTGATTCGGGTCGAGAATCACTAACATAATTACCTCCTGAAATATTTTGCAGCTTTAAAACGACACCTTGTATACTCACGAGTCGTTTAAATCGCTAGTGAAACTGGTCCTATCCTGAAACTTTGGTAGCTAGCCTGTGTTTCAACGCAATTGCCAATTTATATTGAACTTGACACAGAATAAATTGAACGAGTCGTGGCAAGGTTCACAGAAATGCCTGTCGTGGGATGGAAAGATGCAAGGAGGTTGACAAACTAAATCTAGATCTTTTGTTTATGATTTTGCAAGTGGCTTGAACTTGAGTAAGAGATACGGCAATTTGCTACGAGATAGCTAGATAGAAAACTGGATAGTGATTTACGAGAATTGATTAAGAATGGAATAGAATCGTTTATTTCTGAGTATATGGCATGATACACAATTATAGTTCATGCAATAAAGTATTTTTTTTTTATCTGTTATAAACTAGTACTTGACTGCGATCTCGCCTGATGGTAAGCAGTGATGCAATCGTTGATGGTGAGGCGCAACAGTTTATTAAGAGCCTATTTACTCTAGCCTTGAAGACACCTAAATTATAATCAGACGGGAAAACCGCAGCAGGCAAACTGTTCCAGTCCTTCGATGTACGCGGTATAAATGACGAGGCGAAACGCTTAGTCCGGACCGTAGATGTTTCAACAACGTAAGGGTGGATACTCGCCGTGCGTCGGCTTGTCCGAAGGTAGAAATGAGATGACGGAATCAAGTCATGCAATTCCTGCGCACACTCTCCAAAATGCAATCTGTAAAACACCGAAAGGCTGGCTACCCTACGCCTGTGCTCAAGGCTTTGAAGATTGAACTTAACCAAATCTGGATCACCAATCAGCCTCTTCGCACGCCTTTCCACCGAGTCCAAAGCTGCCAGGCGGCACTTTGCAGCACCAGCCCATATGTGGCTGCAGTTCTCCACATACGATCGGACCTGTGCTTTGTATAACATTAAAAGCTGTCTCGGTGTGAAGTACCGCCGGACTTTTGCAAGAACGCCTAGTTTCCTAGCAGCTACTTTGGCTTTGGACTCAATGAACCGCCCAAAATTGAGGTCAGAGGAAATTTCATTTCGACACCCAAGAGCTGAAGGCGGTCGGTACAATCCAATGATACATTCTGAAAAGTAGTCGCGAAAATGTATTTGTGTGATTCTTTGAAACTGAAAGAAGGTCTCATTCATCTGGCCTAGTTTTTTCTTTACAATTTAATATTTTTATTTGCATACCGTAAAACGGGGTGAATAGAAACAAAACTTTGGTTTCGTTATTCACTTCGATACCATATTTTCAGCTTCTAACAAAGCATCGACTATTTAAAAGATCTTTTTTTTTTTCATTAATACATTTATACAGGGTTATTTGTACTGCACTGGCAACCTCTTAGGACTAGGTTTTGAACATCATAAACAACAACTTTTGTTCTATGACTTTTAAAAAATTATCATATATTGGTTCATCGGATTTTCATACAAAAATAAAAATATTTAAATCGTACGTTCTAAATGCTACGAGCTCTATGCGAAGCAAGCGATAGTACAATAGCGGAGGGGAGCGGGGATCGTGCGCGGGAGGCGTAGGTGGGTAAGTACAGCAAAATTTCTTTCAAAAAAGTTTTTGGTAAATGCATTATGTTTTGTTTACAAAATAGCCATAGAACAAAAGTTGTTGTTTATGATGTTAGTAATATAGCCCTACAAGGTTGTTAGTGTTTTACTAATAACCCTGTATAGTTAAATGCTGCAAAAAATATTCAAAAAAATACCCTTTGAAGTTTTGTTTCTATTCACCCCTGAGTTTCAATTCACCCCATTTTACCGTTATTAGTTTTCCCTGATCACTAAATGTATCAAAGACACTCATTTGCGCCAGTGGCTTATGACACAAAATAGACGGTAGGTACACAAAATAGGTACGAAAACTAGGCCAGATGAATGAGACATTCTCTCGGTTTCAAAGAATCACCCATTTCTGGTACTAAAGATGCTAGAGAAAAAAATAATCTGCTCATTGTTACGTGAACTACAACATTGAGTAATTGTTTTCTTTTTTATATTGTAACGTTTATAAATATTTTCTTCACATTGTGTAAAACGAATTCGTTTCGTGTCTGTTTGTCCGATAACTTCTAAACCACGTAACAGATTTTGATGCAGTTTTCACCAACAGAAAGAAGAATCAACGAGCAAGGTCTATGTACGTAATTTACACTCATGCGCAGCCGGGGTGCGTAACAAATAGAAGGCAAGTTTTGCCAATCCCAAATAAATTGCCGTATAGGCAAGAGAATAGGGACACAAACAATAATGCTAGAACTACATTAGACTGATGCACACGTGTAACACGCCTGATTTGCACGTAGAAAGACGTCGCGTGGCGTGGATCAAGTGTAGGTCTCCAAGTCTAGTTTCCATATAAAATGTATGGAGACCGACGCGCCCAGATCGGCGTGTGTGGCACACGTTTGCGCAGTGTAGTTCTGCCTTAATAAAGACAGTGAAGGAGTTATTGACTTTAATGTTTCTCAATTTGCTTAATATTTTCCTATCTAGTGGGGTTGTCTTCCAGTCTAACCAAATGCAGCTGGTTATCAATATTCTACATAGAGCGACTGCCTATCTGCAAACCTGATGTTAGATTTCCTGGCTTCTCTGACTACCTGTTACCGGTTTTTATTCGATCAAAATCGAAGCCAACAGTTTTTATTTGGATGTGGGAAATCATCCAATGACTTCTCCCGCCCAATAATGAATCGAGAGGGCGTATTAGACTTTTGCCAACCCACAGGTGGGTTTTAGTGCACCTTCAGATGGCCTTTGCGTTTCGTGGTATTTCTTTCAGAAATTTCCTGTGGTTCTAAGTGGTCGACGACGCGCTTGGTACACTACGCGCTATCGACGACTCGGGCGCGGTCCTTACTGGACGGCCAGACGGCGAACTATCCATTGTTCGTCGTCCGCAAACATGCGCCTACGGTTTCTGGGATTCCCGTGCGACTCCTGACATTCAAGGCGTCTTTTGTAGCGGCGGCTGGGGCATGTGCATGTCCGTTTCCTCACGGTTGCAACCATCTTCTTCATCAGCATTACTGCTATTCAAAAAGAGATGACTGCATTCCATTTCCTCTCGCCCCAGACCATGTCCTGAACCAGGGTCAGGCGCAGGAGGTCGCCTACGCCGATCGCCTCTAGAAGGACACGGCAGTGCCCAAGCAGAACTTGTAACTTGCTTGTAAAAGGTACTTGGGAATAGTTTACCTGATAAAGACAGTTTTTCCACTGGTAGAAAACTGCATTATCCCTGAGTGCCATTGGCTACTTTTATCTGTATAATGCATAAATCCTGCGAGCCAAACAGCATGAACATCTAAGTTAGTAGAAAAATATAAACATTTGTAAATCAGGGATCCCTCTGGTATGGATGATTTGTAAATCAGGGATCCCTCTGGCCTCTGGTTTTCTGCAGCTCTGTACCAGAACCTTGAACTCTTTTATAAATTAAAAATAGAGTAATTACAACTAGTGAAACTTTCTAGTTTTCTAGTTAACAATGTCAAGATCATGTTTTATGCTAATACAATTGATCTGAATCAAGGCCAAAAACATCAATGTTATGATGTGATGCAAGCTTACAAGTCAAGGTCCCAAGGCACATTACTTAACTTTATATTTATGCCAAACAATACAATATTTGTTGGCCTTATGATACCAAAATCATTATACAAGTACAAAAATCGCATGGATATAATATGTGCACCCTGTACATTCATGTAGAGAATTTTTTTTTGTTTGTTTTATTAATTTTAAGTTTTTAAAAAACTGTGGGATTTTTTTTTTTTTACTTTTCTGGATATCAACCTGTTTCGTGATTTGTTATGTAGTGTTGATTGCAACACAAAGCTACAAAGGTGGAATTACATAAAAACAAAACAAAATTCTCACTTAAAAAAAAATACTTGTTTGTAATTTTTTGATAAGGTTTTTCCTTTAACCAAGGTTATTATAATTATTATTATCTTTAACTTAAAAAGTATATATACAAACCTAAAAATAATAATATAAGTTTAACAAAAAAAAAATATTCCTCTATTTTCTATGGACCAAAAAACCAAAGAATTACATATCAGTTATTATGGAACCAAGACAAATTATAGTTTGCCTCATAGTCATATAACTAGCCATTACTTATATAATGTACTATTTGAATACTTACCTAACTTAAACTTGAGAGAAAAATTTCACTCTACTAATTTAATGTAGCTATTATTCTTATTGGACTCTTGCAGTCTAAGTAACTATGGAGAGCTAAATGACCCGGGAATTAAATAATAATACTGACCAGTTTCTCTTCGTCGTACTCGCCGCGCCTTTTGGTGCCATGGTGGTCACTGGCAGCGGAATGTCCTGACTGGCCACTCTCACTTTCAGGGTCTGTGGTCTCATCCGACCCACTGGTCTCCTCCTCACTGGAGCTAGTCTCATTACCCACTGCTGGACGGCTCGGGTCTGATATCAGGAGCGCTGTTAGACCGTTCTGTAAGCGGATAGTCCTGCAGCAACATTCCAATGTTTTACTTGGTTATCAAATTTTATATAAACGTACCACCTATTAATTTATACTTCACAACCTATTTATTATTTAAAGTCAGTTAAAATTGTGTTTTCTATTAATTCAAATAATCCTACTCACTTATATAGCTTTTTATCAGCATCTGATTTGATTGGTTCAGCTAACACATCAACTTTCTCCTGTCGTAAAGACGTATACATCGTTGATCTAGATTTATTACTAACCACCTTCACTTCGGGCCTAAACTTAGGAGCTTTATGGAAACTACTTCTTTTAGACATCGCAAGTAATACGTGATTTGTGCCCAGAGAACCAGATGTTTTTTGAATAAAAATGGACAAGAATTTTGACATTTATTGGCGCATGTGCTGGTGTTACCATTTACTAGGATTTATTTTCTACTCAGTATTTTTTTTTTAAATACTACCAATTACCATTTTCGCTTAGTAGAAAGTTTTTACTTTTATATCGCAAGATTCTACGGCCCTTCTTGCCTCGTCTTTCACCAACCGGAACATGGTTTAAAATCTTGTTGATTTATCAAGCGCAAACAAACGCAATTTTTGTTAAGGAGGCAACACGAAAAAAGAAATATAACTTGTGGGACACTTTGTTGTCGAGTGAATATTTCATAAAACTTTTTGCAGTAAATATAAGTATTTTTTTTTTAATTAAAAAAATTACAATTTCATCATTTACAATCTAGATTAAAATATGCAAGGTTATTAAAAATACTTTTTTTTTATTTATTTTCACTGGATTAGTTTTTACCCAAGGTGAAGTGTCCACCCCAGCAAAACTTGTCCAAAAGTCTGTAATATATTTGCTGATATAATAAATGCTGCAAAAACATTAGAATGTGTCATCTGTAAAAGCTTAAAAGACTTAGTATCTAACCCAAAATAAGTAATAACTTCATCAAAGGGTTAAATACGGTTGGTAGTTCCGTAGAAAATAAAACTTGTCAAAGTTGTCAATTGTCAAATTTTAAAACTTTCTGACGCTGGGTGTTTTCGTTATTTCTTTTGTATAAAAAATGTTGTATTTGATTTAAATAATGTATTAACAAACAAACGATTATGGATGAAACTTACTCGGAGAGTGACGTGTCGCTCTCTCCCTCACAAATATTGGAACGTTTGCAAGTGTTGCGACAACTTCAGTTACTACAGCGCGGGAAGCTACAAAAACAACGCTTAGAGTATAAAGAAACCTCTGAAACTTCATCAAGTATTACTGAAATTGTGAGCCATTTCAGTAACAGCACCAGTTATAACACATTTCGTAGTTTGCTGCAGTCATCTAATGATATTTCGAATGAGGGTACTCCTCGAGAAAACAACAGTGACTTATCGCATAAAGTAGAGCCAAGAGACTTAATAGAGGGTGTTTCAGTGCTAAACCTTTCTCAGGAGTCGGAGTTTATTGTCAGCTCTCCTTTGTCGAGCCGAAGCAGAGCATCGGCCCCTTCTAGGAACCAAGTAATTATTCAAAAAGTTGAAACATCTCCATTAAAACCATCTCAAAATGCAAGTACCAAATCGTCTGTTAACTCTTCTATGGACAAGAATTCATTACATAAAAAACAAATATCACTAGATGAGATGCCTATTTTATCTCCTAAAAAAGATTTTGAGGCATTGCTTTTAGAAAAGTTACAGATTGAAAAACATGTACCTAAACCAAAAAGCCCAGAGTGCAATAACTCTATTAAAACTCATAAGAAAAAGCCTTTTCTAAGACGAGGTGAAGGAATAGCCCGGCTTGGGCTTAAGAAAAATGATTTCGTAATACAAAACACAAATTCTCTACCATGGAAGAAAAAATCTTTCCAGAATAAAACTGAATCACCTTTAAAATTAAACCTCAAAAAACTTAAGGAACAAAAGGGTAATGTGCAGAATGTGAAACCAATTAATGTTCAGAAGGACAGCAGCACCAATAAAGTCGAAAAGAGTGTTTCTAATAATGCTCAAAGAGTCACAAAAACTAATGAACAAAAGCTTACAAATACTGATACGCAGGTGTCGGAGCCTTTATTAGTAACAACTGATATAAAGCAAGCTAAATTAACTAGAAAGAGTCAACCTTCACATAGATTTACAGATGATAACAATGAACCATCAGAAACCAGTAATCCTACAGATAATCAACAAACTTTAGATTCTGTGAGTACAAACAGTAATAATATTCATGCAGTAAATAAACCAGAATCAAAAGCCCAATTCCCTAAAAATAAACACCCAGTAGTAGCTAACAAAGGTAAATCATGGGCTGCTGTTCTGACTAAAGAACAAAATGACTTCCTTAGCCAACTAAAACAGAGTGATTATTACAAAAACTTTGCTTCACCAACAAAAAGTGTAGTTTCAGATGTCAGTTGTGATGAAACTATGACAAGATTGAGAAATGAGAGAGAAACTGCTGAACAAAACATGTTCGAGCTACTAGAAAACAAAGTCACTCATGAGAGCTTTAATTTAGAAAATTCATTTTACAACCGCTTCTTACGAAGTAACTTAGAATGTTCCGGGGAAAGCACTCCATTAATCCTACAAAAGTGTCTGTCCCAAAATCCTGAATTGAGGCACATTTTCCCTGAATACAATGGTAAAAGGAGGAATGAAACGGAACACAGTGATGCTGAAACATGTTGCAGTAATTATACTGACTGTTGCAGTGATGCATGCTCTTCAGTGTCATGTTGTTCTTGCAAAACTGTTGAACACACCAAAGATTCACCGCAAAATCGTAACAATCATAAAGAGAAGAAAAGAAAGAGTATTGATTCAAAGAACAAAATAAATCAAAAGGAGGTTGATAATAAAGAATGTCATGATGACACAGTGACAGAAACTGACGCTATGAAGGCTAATATTGCAGAAATGAATGCCAAACTGATTTCCACAAGTGAACTGTTAAAAGATAGATTATGTGAGTTAGAAGATGAAATAGAAACATTTAGAAAAGAAAATGCTAGTTTGGCTAAATTAAGAGAAGAAGTTGATCAAGACAGACAGAAGTTTTATGAAGAAAAGGCAGCTTTCGAACAGAAGTTCAATGAAGAGAAAGTTCTATCAGAATACTATCTAGCAGAAGAAAAAGAGAAACTAAATAAGCAGAAACAAATGTACGAAAGATATGTGAGAGAGATGAGAGGCAGACTGAACAAGAAAGATAAAGATGAAGTTGTTAACTTGAAGAAAGAAATAAATGACCTTAAAGATGAGATCAGACTCAAAGACGCGAAATCCACCTCCACAATAGCTCGGCTCCGGAATCAAATCAAAATTATGGAAAAAGAGAAAAAAGACTTGCAAGAGGAGGTAGAGAAACTAAAGAAGCAAAACAGACGAATTCAACACAGCAATGAGGTGACTAGAAGATTGACTAATATAAAATATCTTGAAGAAATTAATAAAAAGTTGACAACTATGTCCAATAGAGACTCCCAGCCAGAGGTAAGTGTTGATCGCGATGTGAAATATAAAGCCTATGAAATTGAGAGACAGAGTAGGAGCAGAAGAGTTGAGCCTGTTACTAGAGGCACCATAAGACCGAGAGCAAAAAGTGTTCCAAATTTTAATGTCACTTCTAGATATGCTAAATATTTCAGTCAAAGAGACACCATCAGCCATGCAGAACAGTTAGAGCACAGACTGCCAAATGTGACAAAGTTTGATAATTCTGACAATGAGACCTTAGGAGCTGACAATGACACTATTTCTAATGAATCCTTAATTGACGAAGATGACAGAAATGAAGAAAACAATAATTTAGAAAAAATATACACTGAAAGGTTTAGAACATCACCTAAAAGCAATAGATCTAGCAGGTCTAGTGGTTCAAGTTTCAACTTCGAACTTAATTTGAATGAAAAGCCAATTATAAATGAGAATGCTAAAGGCTTCTTCATTCAGAATTCAAACTCAGGATCATCAAGAAATTCTAAATCTCCCAAAAGAACAATATCACCTTGTTTCGGCAACAATGAAGTAAATACAAACAGATGCAAGTCTCCAGTTTCTATACTTACTAACAGATCAAATGGCAACAAATCACCTCCTTCACGAAACTCTGTAGAATACATGTCCAATTATTCTGGTTCAAATACATCACAGAACAGATCCAAGTCACCAACGTCTGCCTTCAACCATTCATCACAAAAATCTGTAACTGTCATTCATAATGAACAGTACAGGGACAAACTGCTGACTTTGAGTCCAGAACCTTCTGTTACCAAGACTAGTTTTAATAGAACCAGTCTAAACCCTACAGAAATCAAGAAGCCAGATGGTTCTAGGGAGTTGAGGTTTCCAAATGGAAATGTGAAGTACATATCATCAGATGGGAAATATAGCAAGTTTGTGTACTATAATGGAGATATAAAGGAGAACTTTTATAGCGAGGGTAGAATAAAATATTTCTATGCTGAGACTAAAACATACCATACAACTCATGCTGATGGACTGGAAGTCTTGGAGTTTCCTGAGTAAGTATCATATTGAAGTAATTTCTTTTGACATATTTACTTTTTCTTCTTCTTTCATTTTCGTTCATCATCATGACACAGCAAATATAATGTGACTAGTAAGTCCACACGTAATAATATTGCTTAGCAACCATGTATGGTTACCAGACAATATATGCTCTAAAACATAGACCAGGGTTTCTCAAAGTGGGGTACTTGAAAGCTCAAGGGTTTGTCATTAGATGGTACAGTAATTTCATAATGCTAATGCGTCTGGAAAGCTGACAGCGCGAACGTCGGCATCGCATCATTGCGAGATTACACATACGTGAGACTTAGTTTATAAGGTATAAAACCAAATACAGAAATTATTTATGTCACTGTATTATGTTTTATAAACGCAACTTGTTTTCTTAAACAGCTACATTGATTTTGTTCGAGAGTGAAGGTTTTAGACATTTCCATGAGTCCACGGATATCGATGGAGACCGACGCGCCCAGATCGGCGTGCGTGGCACACGTGTTTGCAGTGTAGTTCTTTAAAGGGGAATGTGGAATGTGTTTATAAGTTTGAGAAACCGTGACATGACTCACGACTTTTTATGAAGGTAGAAATTAGACAAGTATACGACGTAGGGCATTTTAGCGTCCCTATCCGATAGGGGCGGCAAAAATTACAAAAAAAAAAAAAAAAACTTGCTGAATTCGAAATCAGAGACTGCTGCATGCTGGTCGTATAAATACCGATTTAATCAAACATTTTCATTAGAAGCGTATATGTTAATATTAAAATGTATGGTCAGTGGGACCTTACTGAAAATTTCAATACATAGAAACATGTGTCTAGTACGAACGTTAAATTACTTCTGAATAATTTCTGTAATTTTGTATAACTTTTCTTATAAATTTCCAGTGGTCAAGTAGAAAAACGCTACAAAGACGGTTCGTCGGAGATCCGGTTGCCAAACGGCAGCGTGAGGTACTTCGACCCCAAGAACGAGCATGTTCGCGAAGAGTGGCGGTTCCCGGACGGCGCGGCGCTCACCGTGGCCGCCAGTGGCGAACAGCGCATCGTGTTCAGTAACGGACAAGTTGAAGTGCATGCCAAGGATCATAAGGTGAAGAAAATATTACATTAGGCATGTTGTAGACACAGGAACTAAAATTCAATATCCTTCATCGCGGTATCAGATTGAACATATTTATAATATACTAGCTGTACCCGCGCGGCTTCGCTCCCGCTCTTCCCTACTTCAGCCTACTTAGGGTATAGTAGGCTGAAGTAGGGAAGACTACCCTACTCTACCCTACCCTACTCTACTCTACCCTACTCTACCCTACCCTACTCTACCCTACCCTACTCTACTCTACCCTACTCTACCCTCCTCTACCTTACTCTACCCTACACTACCCTACTCTACCCTATTTTTCATTTTTTTTTCCATAAGAACCTTCTCCTCATAATAACGAACACAACAAAAAAAAAATTAGCGAAATCGGTCCAGGCGTTGTTGAGTTATGCGCTTACCAACACATTTTACGATTCATTTTTATATTATAGACGAGTACAACAGTTCGAAATCAACTTTCAAGCAGTTGCCAAGACCAGACACAAACGCGTTGGGTCGAATCCTACTGAACCCCAGGGTCCCTGAATGAAGGCAAAAAATTAACATTGGAGTGGGTTTTAGTAAAAAAAAATCTGATACGCCCTGCCACTCCTGCCCAAGGCCCCAGGATAAGTTATTGGATGAGTTCCCTCCTAAAAAAAGGCTCATCGAACCCGCGAAACGCAGCGCAGCAGTCAATCTCTCAACCACTGCGCCAATGGTGTCGTCATTAGATTCTTCTGTGCGTGTATTTGTCACCTCAATCCTCCTAAACAGCTTTATTAATTTCGATGAAATTTTGTGTGTATATCTGAGTCCTGTCCATAGATGGCTTGAAAATACGATTGAACCCGGTAGGTGGCGCTGCAATCGGTTCCTCTATTTTTTTTCTGACAATAAACCAGCTTTTGTGAATAAATCATTTTATTTTAGTTTCTTTTATCGTTGTCTCTCCTGACTACAGAGTGTCCCGTAAATAATGATTCAAACGTAACGGGTAGGTAGCTTATCTGATTTCCAACAACTAATTTGAATAGTTAAAAAAAAACCGTTATGATAACCAAGATATTTTTTTTTTCGAATTTTACCATTTTGTCTACCAGAATTTAGTTTTTTTAATGCTGTCGCTGCAAATAATAACATTTTTTGGTATAATTTTTGTGTAACATTTCTGAATAGCTTACTAATGTTATAAGATACCATATTTTTTAGTAACATTTTATGTGCCTTAGAAAAAAAATCTTGAATTGAAAAGATTTTTCTTTACGATGAAAAGACCAAATTTGAAAAAATTCTCCTGTAATAAAGTTGTATGACACCGACGACCACCATTATATAAATTCTGGTAGAGAAAATGGTAAAATTCGAAAAAAAAAATATCTTGGTTATCATAACGGTTTTCTTTTAACTATTCAAATTAGTTGTTGGAAATCAGATAAGCTACCTACCCGTTACGTTTGATCCATTATTTACGGGACACCCTGTATAAGCGTAGAGCGGTGACAATTAATATAAATAATCAATATCGTCTACTTTTTTTTCAGCGTCGCGAGTTCCCAGATGGCACAGTAAAACTGGTCTACAACGACGGCACATCTGAAACTCGGTATGCGTCAGGCCGAGTGCGAATCAAAGACAAGCTTGGCAACCTTATAATGGACTCGGCGCCGGGATAAAGTTAGACGGAATTGTACCTTATTGACTGTTGGTTAATGTTGATATTGTAATGAAGTGCCTTGATTAATTTTGTTACTGTAGAACTTCTGTAGAATGAATTGAAATCGACTCTTGTGTGCATTTTCTGTCTCACTTCTAGACTTTCTTCTACTATTTTCTTTTATTTTTTGTAATAAACGATTTATTTTATACCCTGTTTAGCCTTTTAACCGCCACATCAAAAAGGCAAAGCGTGCTCTTGACATCAATTTTCGATTTCATCCTTTGTCACATAGTAGTGACCGTGGCGTGCAGGACACATTTTACTTTATCACGTATATATGACTGTGGCGTTGAACAGGTTAATAACCTCTAATCTAAAAATAACTTCCACCTTAAGATTTTTTCTGTAGCATGTCATTTTGTGATATTAATAGGTACTACTTGTTTGTATGATTAATTTTAAAGATCAGTGTTAAATGTTGTTTATAGGAAAGTTTTATCTAAGTTGTAAATGTTTGTAATCATAACTTTTGTAAGGAAAATGTCGGATTTAATAAAGAATGTTATATTTTATGTATTTGTGTTGTTTTAATAGCTTATTTCTGCAGTCTTACTTGAAAATTCGCTTTGAACTGAAAAACCATTGAGGATTGTCTTACATCTATACTAATATTATAAAGATGTAGTTTGTTTTTGTTTGTAGGAGGTAATCTCTGGAATGAAATTTTTTTTGCTGCTTTATTCCTGAGTGACATAGGCTATATTTTATGTACGTGGGCGATACCACGGGCAAAACCTAGTTAATAATAACCTTGTTTTTTTAGCGGTTGTTACTTCAGCATTGTTTTAAATCTCAGAATAAAATTGAAATCTATGTGTATCTTACAAAATAAAAGAACCAAATTAAATAATATACAACTTTAATCCTAATCTACATTACAGTATAGTTCTAATTCAACTGGCAGATATCTGGTAGCGTGTTTGCGAGGTTGGCTTGGGAATTCCATCTAGTTTGAAGTTGATTGGTTTCATAGTGTCTTCAGTACCGAATATCTTCTTTAGTGCTTCTCTAGCAGCCATTTCCTTAGCGATTGCTACTGTTTCGCCGAAACCTGGAATTTCATAATAATTTTTGGTTAGAAAAAAAAATATTGAAGCCGTTACCACCATTGTTCGTTAGTAGGCTAAGGCTAAGTTTCAAGAACTATATAGCTAAAGAAAAGAAAAATGGGTGTTAGAACAAACACAAACTGATGTCGGTATCTTTGTACACACGTAACCAAATGGCGATGACGTCACATTTCAGTGTGTGCATTCTTTTTTCTGTTACTTGACAGTATCCCCTTTCTTAGTCATTTATACATAATATTGAAAGGATTTGAAAAAATATTTCTATTTGCGATTTTGGATAAAGATGCTTTCAGATGACTGAATGACCCACTTATTTCTACCAATACAGCATGGTAGTAATAGATAGATACATAGAAATGTAATTAAAAATATTGGTAGTAATATTAATTAGCAGTAATCAATCAATCTCCTTAGTCTTTCCTCAGCTGTTTTGGAACAGAACTACACTGCGCACACGTGTGCCACACACGCCGGTCTGGGCGCACGGATCACCATACATTTTATATGGAAACTAGACTTGTAGAGCTACACTTGATCCACGCCACGCGACGTCGTTCTACGTACAAATCAGGCGTGTTACACGTGTGCGTCGGTCTAGTGTAGTTCTAGCTTTAGCCTAACTCGATGCAATAGAAACCCAGCAGTAAAAATAACAAGGCCTGTTTCTTAAACTACAAAAAATCCCTCACCGGAAGACACCATCCTCTTGTCCACATAGAGCCCAACCCTGTAGCACGCCAGAAGGGTGTTCCTGCCCGTCTCGCCGATCAGCCGAGGCTCTATCGTGGCGCCATCCTTCTTGACTATGGATGTCAGCATTGACCAAGGATCCTCTATTGGCAGGTACTCGTTGACATCTTGACCTAAAATTTTGCATAAAGCCTATGACTATACAACCTCACACAGACACGAGACGCACAGGACTTATGGTCGATGGGGCCGAAAGGTTCTGGAGTGGCAACCATGTACCGAGAGACGCAGCGTTGGAAGGCCTTTTACAAGGCGGATTGACGACTTGGTGTGAGTCGCCGGAATGTGATGCTGGTCGTTATGGCGACACTTGGGAGGCCTAAGTCCAGCAGTGGACGTCTTTTGACTGAAATGCTGATGATAAGGCACCATAAAAGCATTATAATGTTCCCATCGCTGGGACTGAGGCCTCTCTTAGGAAAAGGCCATAATTCACCAGGCGAGTCCAGTGTGGGTTGGTGGATGTTACATGTCTTCGAATTTATGGCTTTAGGACATATTGGTTCTTCAAGTCTTTTTCCTTCACCATTTTGAGAGCAGTGATGAAGTAAATTACACAAAGCAAAGCCACTGTCTAGGTTTGAGCCCACTATGTACAACTTGTTTAGTTGGGGTTGGGGGGGGATTAAACCCCAAGCGTGCACCTATTGTCTTTCTATTGTGTCTGTAATTTCCACGATTGAAAGGTTAAGTAACAAACCTTGTAGCTGTGTGATGACAAAGTCTCTAACAAAGTGTGCCGCTCTCTCTTCTCCCGAGGAGTCCAGTAGCGCACCAACCACAGCCTTGAATGTGTTAGCTAGAATAAAGTTGTCCACTGGGTATTCCTAGAAAAAACATACAAATGTAATAAGTCATTGACTTGATAACAGTTTAGCCTAGCGGACACTAACTCCTTGATCTTTGAACACCATAATTAGAGACAATAGAAAGACAATGAGAGAGTGAACACCGGTGTTCGCTTGGAGTTTAATAAATTAAGAGAATGGATATTTTCCTGTTTATTTTTGTAGAATATTTTATACTAATCAACAAATAATATTAAAATTAATTCTACATCTGAAAACAGCAACATTGGTTATATTAATATTAAATGAAATAGCATTTTAAATATTTATGGAAGATTGCAATTTTTTTTGGGTTCATCATCATCATTTCAGCCGATACACGTCCACTGTTGGACATAGGCCTCCCCCAAGCGTCGCCACATCGAACGTTCCTGTGCGTCCCGCATCCATCGGTTTCCTGCTACCTTCACCAGGTCATCATTTTTTGGATTATTTGTTTATAAATATACATAACCAGATGTAAGTGGTTAATTACCTAGGACAGGAGCAGGTACTTCATTGTATTATTAAAAAACTTTACTTACTAAACTCTTTTGTAAATAAAGATTATTAATTTTTGAGAGTAGCAGCGGGTAGCATGATATGAAAGAAAAGGGAGTTAGTGATAGCGTGACGAGTGACAGGACAGAATGGAAGAAAAAAACGTGTTGCGCCGACCCCAAATAAAACGGGACTAGGGCAGGAAGATGATGATGAGCAGTTGGTAGCATGTCTTTTTCAGTGTTTTATACTATTAACCTTTCAAACACCGTTATAAGAGACACAATAGAAAGACAATGAGAGTAAAAGATGGCGGCATTCGCTTGGGATTTAATGAATTAACATCATCCTACTATATACTATTGTTAGGGCAACAGTAATAGCTAATAAAGGGTGTAAAAGTTTATTAATTCATTAAACCCCAAGCGAACGCTGGCGTTCGTGCATCTATTGTCTTAATAATGTGTCTCAAATTGACGGTATCTGAAAGGTGTTTTTTTTAAATACTTACAGCAGCTAAGATAATATCTTTGGTGCCTAAATGCAGGGATACATTTGCTAGTGTTGCCTCACTGGTTAAGAATTTTTTGACTCCCTTCACACCTTCTATAGGGAATTTTGGCAGTACCACCTCTAGGTAGTTTTGTATGTAGGCATTAATAAACTGATCACCTGGGAACAAAAACAATTTAATAATAATGTCTCAAATATTACTATTAGCAATATTTAGACAGTAAATTTCTTTTAAAACTATTGTAATATCTAAATAATTAGTAGGTATGCAGAAAATAAATGTACATAGGTACTATTCAGCTGTATGCAGTAGTAGGGTTGGTAGTAGCAGTAATAGTCAGTGGGTCATCTTAGGGACGGATTTGTAACTGTCCCATCAATATTTATTAAGACTGAATTTGATTTTTAAATTTTTGGTCAGTGGGTCGTCTTAGGGGCACTATGAGCAGTGAAGAAAAGCAAAAAAAATATTTTGGTAAAAAAAATTTTTTGTTCGTCGCGCCATAGCACCCCTAAGGTTACACTCCAACCAAATTTTTTTGTTTGTCCTGAATCAAATGATAAATGATATTTATTTTGTGAATAGGTTTTAAAAAACTTTTACATCAATGATATTGCTGTTTCCTATAAACATTTTGCTGGCGCCTAAAACAAATAGAATTTCTGTTAATTTAACGTTATAAGATTAACTTGGTTATGATACCTATTTCTACTAGCTCCCTGTTGTCCTTCATTTTTATATCAAACTCCAACTCTTTTTGTTTCATCTCCTCCTTTAAAACATAAGATCTGTCTGTGAATGCCTGTAGCAGCAAATCTGAGTCGAAGTCTTCATTCAGGCGCTGTGCAAAAGCATATAGTTCAGCTTCCAAGTTCCACTCAAGGAAGGTATTTCTTGGGTTGATTTTCTTCCCACCAGCCCTCTTTTCGCGAAGTTTGAGCTCCATCAGTGTTGGAGCCACCCATCGATGTATTTTTTGAGCTAAAATACATCAATTTATTTAGAGAAAACTTATAAGCAAAGGTAATAAGTAAGACAAACTTTGATTTAAAACAAAACTTACCTTGCGTAGTTACGGGATGAATTCTAACAACCTTCGCAAAGAGCGGCACGCAACGTCTTATTAGAGCCATATTTATTTTTAATGAATTAACAATTTATCTCAAAATATTTCGAATCAAAACATCGCAAGCAAGATTCACAAAACAAACGTCAGATTTTGAGGTTAGTTTTTGTCTGTGGTTTTTTTTTTTAATGTTGCTACAACGCTTTCAATTTGTAATTTAGTAGAAAATTATTTTATCGTTCTGTATCCGTTGTCTGTATCGTAACCGTGCACGGTTAAAAACCAACGCAATTTATCAATCAATGCACAAAATATTTATAGGTATATTGAATTTTAACCCACAAAAGTTTCTTTTAGGTAAGCGCGTTCCATCGTCCACCGCATCGTCGCTTTCCATCAGGTGAGATAGCGGTCAAGCGCGAACCTATCAACAAAAAAAATACGTTAATTTATTTTTGTTGTTAAATATCTTCTCTGTAATGCTTGCTAGCAAGTCCCGCACCACGTAGTTTTTTGCGGCTTATACAGAACACCTAATTGCCGTAAACGACGGAATGAAGTCATTAAATTCAGGCTCTCTTTATAATATCAGGCAATCGAAATATGTATACCTATTTGATACCACACTTTTCCCAGGACTTCGAATGAATTTCGCACTTTCTTCTACATACATAATTTATGGCAAATAAAAAAATCACAGTCCCTGACCCGTTGTGGGTTTAGAATAAACTTAGTGCAATGGCGTATGGCGTAGAATGTCTCAGTGCGTTTTAAAAACCAAAATTCTTTTCTAACTGCCGGCAGTCACAGGTTTCTTCGCTGTGATAGGGAATGGACTGCAGCAGGCTATAGGTAGTTCAAGTTCAATATACACCGCCAATGCCAGTACAGACTACTGAAACGAACATGTTACATTAAAAAACGTTACTGCAAAATAGCAGATTTTCAGAGGTCTACACTGGATTGGTTTTACACAAATTTATAAATTGATTTCAATAGAAGCCTAGATAATATCCACAAGATTCTGTGTTTCCAAAATATCTTTTGAAAAATGTGTAATAACGTCATAATCGCGTAAGAGCGGTTGTACGAAAAACAGTGAAAATGTATGTTGAGTTGCATTGCATCCCAAGTGAAACGCACTGTAAGAATTTTCAAAAATGTTAAAAAACTTCACTTCGAAATACTGGAATGCGATTGACTTTTTTTATTTTGAAGATAATCTTATCAGAATTACGAAGAACCTATAATCTGGCGGTTTTCATGGGGCGATGTAGCTAAAACCCTGGATAAGTGTAAAATTTTCCACGTTCCTAACATAATTATCATAGCAAACTGTGGCAAACAGGGGGTTAAATAATTTTAACAAGTAAAAAATATTAGGTAATCTTAGAAAAATAAACGAAAACAATAGAATTTTTTAAATAATATACTTTTTCATCGTAAAACAGTAGACATCACACTGAAGAATACGACTTCATTCATTGTAAAACAAAGTATAAAAATAAAAAAAACTCAAAAACATTAGGAAAAACATCAACTCCTCCTGTTGGTAAGGAACCCTCTGACTGAGCTGAAGAATCCTTTCTTTATTTTGTTGGTAATTGGAAGTATTGTGTGGTTACTGTAGAAAGAGGCCGACGTGTCGTAGATCGATGAGCTGACTTCCACAGCCTGAAAGACACAAATGGTTGGAAGGGTTAGAAGAATGAAATTTAAATAGTACATTTTGATACAAGTGCAGAAAGTTGCTGCTGTCCTCGGCTGCATAAAACACTCGCCTACGGCTCGTGCCAATTCCGCTTCGGTCGCAATGACAAAACACGTGTCAAACGACTTTTTTCAATCCATTTACGAAGAATAAACGGGGGTTGATCGGCGACTCGTAGGTCGCCTGATACCATAAATGTAATAACATTGTGGCGAGCACGCGAACTTTTCTGCACTAGTGCGGAAACCAGTCTATTGCGTGCCTAAAAGCGGTGGGATAACAGCAGGTTTTCGAGTAAGTGTACTGAAAATAATTTCTCCGAAACACGACTGAAAAATTACCGGTCCAAAGAAGCGGGGAAGTGCTTTAAACGTGAACGCACAGTCGCATACTTATCAGAGCCGAATGCGTCGAACTAATCGAAGTCAAGAAGACCTCGCACCATCTATGCCTCGCACACATTTTTTTTTTTTTTTTTTTTTTTATGGTGGGAAAAAATCATGCATTGACATCCCCCGCCCTTGGGCGGAGCGGGAGATAGTGTCAGACTCTTACTGACTAAAAGACCCACCCCGTTCCTTCTAGCCTTCATACCGGGGCTCGAGCGCCCTTTCGGATAACCCTGGCTCCAGTAGGCTTCGACCCGGCTGGGTCCCTGCTGTTGCTGACAACTCCTTGAGGCGCGCGGGAACAGTGCGCGCCGTCGACGACTTGGGCTTGGTCCGGACAGTTACCGGACGGCCGGACAGTGAGCTACCCATTGCTCACTGTCCGCAAGCCCGCGTCTACGTTGGCCGGAAATCGGGATCAGAATCCCGGCGACGGCGGCGGCGATAACGCCGTTGCCTGATGCGTTCGGCCTCCTCCTTTGCGAGCATTACTGCTTCGCAGAAGTCGGCGACCGCCTGCCACTCCTCCTCGCTCCGGACCATGGCCTCAACCAAGGCCCGGCGCGAGAGGTCTCCGCCGCCGATCGCCCCCACTCGCACACATGACTATCTGCACCAAAAGAATTGATGGCGCCCCAAAGAAACTTTAATAATGGAAGATGAAGAAACTGAAATACATCAAAAGGAAACAAGAATGTGGGTTCATAACATGAAAATAATAAATAAATAAGTTAACTAAAAAAGGCAGTGCTTTGGTGCATCTGAATTCGTCTACGATTTCTGGAGTTCTTCCAGATTCGGAACGATTCGACACGGTTAGGTGTTCGGGGTTCACAGGATTTCATATAAACCGCGACCCTGAACAACGGTGGCCCATAGGGCAACTGAAGAATCACACGTGGGTTTTAGAAAAATGGTGTCAGTAAAAGTTTTACTCTCCCTCTCACTCCACCCAGAGAGGGAGGAGTTATATGACGATATCGCACCTCAAAATAAGGTCAACTAACGATAAAGCCTTCAGTATATTTTTGTATTTTTTAATGAATACTAAAATGCACCATACTTACACCAAGTGAAGTACTGATGTGATATGAGTCAATTGAACTATTGACGCTAGGCTGGTACGGCGGGGGCCTAATCGGTAGCTTGAGTTGAGATTCTCTGGCCGACCTCATGACTAAACACGACATGAGTCTCCTCAAAAACGGCTTCTTAGGTTTCGAGTCTTGCAGCTCCAACTTAGCGCATTTATTTTCTGAGTTATAGCCTTCTTCTGAATATAATGAAAAAGCAGACGTTCCTAGATTTGGTGTCGCGCACTTTCTGTGTCCTGAAAAGAACAAACACTGACGATAACGGTGTGGTAGACGTTAAAAGCTTTCCCTAATATCTCGTCTAAGGGACCCGAACAATAAATATGTCTTGTTTTTCATTTGTGAAAAAAGTAAGGGTTCCGTAGATACCATTGGGAGACCATTCTTGTGGCAAGAAATTCGCTAGAATGCTCTCTCTTCTTAGCTTTGGCTTTGTAGTTTGATGGCATGGCATAATAATTCTATGCCCGATTTGTAGGTCGTGGGTTCAAACCCTGCCAGGCGCATTACTTTGTTTATTTTATTACCACTGCTTTCAAAATGGTGAAAGAAAACATCGTGAGGAAACCGGCATTTCCTAGAACCAAAAATTGGAAGACATGTGACATTCACCAACCCGCACTTGGCCCGTGTGGTGGATTACGGCCCATTCCCTCTCCTAGAGAGGAGGCCTCAGACCCAGCAGTGGGAACATGATGAATTAAAAAAAGTTACCTAAAGTTTAGGGCGTAGAATTTTTATGACCACCAATATATTGTTACGCCATTAAACGTGAACCCGCCATATCTCCGAGAAAATAAAGAGTAGCACGTAATAATTAAAACGCATTGCTGTTCGAAAGGTCTAGAATGGTTGTACGTAGCCAGCCTTAGAAAAATCTCGAAACATCCACAAAGTACTTACAACTAGTGGGTAGGCATTTATCTAGGATAAGGGAAATGATACTCTCCGACGTTAACAATAGAGTCGAAATTCGCATGAAAGTGACTCTTATTACCACGAGTAATAAAAATGATTTATGACTTCGAGAAGCGATTCAATTGTTCTGGAATTCTGGATCGTTCGTGGGACGTCGGTATCTAGAATTTTCTTGGCTCCGCATATAAATACGAGCCCCCGGCCGGAAGCGAGTCAGTTGTGATTTCGACTGCGATCAAGAGCGAACTACCCTAGTACTCGAAGTGATTTTACTCAACGACCTAAGCGATAGTGTAACGGTACTCTAGTGTTAATTGCGATTCGGATTATTGTTGACTGGACTAATTTGTTATTGTTTGTGGTAAATAAAGTTCTCTCGTCAGTAAATCGGCATTCGATTACCCACGTACGTAACAACTGGTGTCAGAAGTGAAATGCCATTAACACCGAGAGACGACGAACAGCGACCACGAACAAGAAGGCAAATGGAGATGGATGCTGCGCGTCATCGTATGGAGGAGGAAGATCCGGCTGGTATGGTAGCAACAGAAGCTGCTGAGGCGCCAACAGGACCATCCTCGGAATTGAACCTCGCTGCGGTGTTGGCCGCCATGCAAGCTAGTATGGAAGCTGTCCGCCGCGACCAGGAAGCCGCTCGCCGCGAACAAGAGGCCAACCAGCGTAAGCTTCAGGACCTAATCGCAGCGAACCAGGAAGAAGCTCGCCGCGAACAGGAAGCCGCTCGCCGCGAACAGGAAGCCGCTCGCCGCGATCAGGAGGCTAAGCAGAACCTGATCCTCGATAAAATCGACCACGGCCTCGTCACGTTGGGCGAGAAGGTAAAGAATCTCACCTTGGAGGTCAAGGAGGTTTCCGCCCGAGCTGATAGCCTAGAAACAAGAATTGATGGCCACGAAGATCGCCTGCTGGACATCAACAAAAAAATCGTCAAGCTCGAAGCACGCGAACCCGTCGTTGTCGGCTCACCATCGCACACTCCTTGTGCATCCGCCGCAAAATTTGATGTGCCGCGTTTTGATGGCACGTCTTCCTGGACGGCATTTAAGTACCAATTCGAGACATTGGTCGAAACAAACCGCTGGGATGATAAGCAGTCTTTTGCGGCATTAACTTTGGCTCTACGAGGGGACGCCCTGCTGGTTCTAGAGAACCTCCCTGCGGACGGCAGGACATTGGAGCGTCTCATGGAGGGACTGGACACTCGTTATGGAGACAAGCACCTCGAGCACGTTTTCCGCGCGCAACTTCGCGAGAGAACGCAGAGGTCGAACGAGAGCCTCCAGCAATGGGGAGTCGAGGTCGAACGGCTGGTCCGGCGTGCTTACATGTCGATGACACCAGAGATGGTGGAAGTAAATCTGGTGCAAGCTTTCATCGACGGTCTACGGGATCCTGAAGTCAGGGCTACGGTGCGACTCGGACACCACCAAACTCTAAAGAGTGCGATGGCTCACGCACTGGAAGTGGAAGCCGTACGACAAGATTCACGCACGCACAGAGTTCGGGAAGTGGTGGTCTCGCCGTCAGTGCAACCACGTCAACGAGAAGTGGTAGCTGCTTCTTCGGCAAAGTCCCGCTATATTCCGACGTGTTACGGGTGCGGAGAAAAAGGGCACATTCGTACCGATTGCCCCAAGAGGAAGAGGGGGAGTGTGGACTCCGGAACTCAAGTTAACGAGGAGTCGTTAAACTAAATGTCGCCAGGGCCGCGGGGCGGGTGCTGGCTGGTCAACTGAAGGCCCCAACCATCACCATCAATCAAGTTCACAACGGAAATAGTTTGATCATCGAAGGGACGCTGAATCATCGGGCTTGCAATTTTACCATTGACACGGGGGCGTCACGGACTGTTATAAGACCTGAGTTGCTGAAACGCACCATCTTGTGGCAAAGGGAGTCTCCATCCTGCCGACTTCAGACAGCAACCGGCCAGCCAGTCTCCGTCCTCGGTGATACAGAAATTGAGATCAAAATCGGTGATCAAGTGTATATCCATCCTGCGTTAATTGCGAATATTACCGACGATTGCATACTGGGTCTCGACTTCTTGCGGAATAACCGATGTATTTTAGATATCGACAGGGGAGTATTGAAATTCCCAGATCAAGAAGTCTTCCTGCGAGGAATTAACTCATGCAACCTCTACTGTTTAAAGAATACTACACTGGCTCCGAGAACAGAAACCTTAGTCGAAGTAAAGTTTCCCAAGAAAATCAGGCAAACAAGATGTGTTTTGGTAGAGGATACTGGCCGGCACCCGGAGATCATCACTGCGAGGACATTAGTTATGACGACAGGGAAATCCAAGGTCAGGATTGTGAACCTTGGGAAAGAAGAGGTCCAACTGAAGAAAAACAGTGTTGTTGGGAGATGTGAAGAAGTTCAGTATCTCCGTCAAATCAATAAATCTCCAGCAAAGCAAGACACGACCAAAGTCGAAACTGATCACATCCAGCAACTTCTGGAAAATTCTAAGAGCAACTTATCGACTTCGGAACTACAGCAAGCCAGGGAATTTCTGCTACGGTTTCGAGATATCTTCGCAACGGGAAAAGACTGCGGGAGAACAGGTCTCGTCAAGCATGAGATAGATACAGGTGATGCTAGACCAATTAAACAGAGACCGCGCCGCATACCCTGGGCTAAGGAATCTGAGGTAGCAGGAATGGTAAAGGACATGGCTGATAGCGGAATAATTGAGCCTTCTACGAGTCCATGGTCTTCCCCAGTCGTTCTGGTGAAGAAGAAGGACGGCAGCACAAGATTCTGTGTGGACTACAGAATGCTGAATAATGTAACAAAGAAGGACAGTTATCCCTTACCAAGGATAGACGATACGCTGGATATGCTCAGTGGCATGAAGTGGTTTTCGACCATTGATTTGAAAAGTGGCTACTGGCAAGTGGAAATCAGCGAGAAAGATAAAGAAAAGACAGCGTTCAGTACGGGTATTGGCAGCGGCCTGTGGCAATTTAACGTCATGCCTTTTGGGTTATGCAACGCTCCAGCGACGTTTGAACGCCTCATGGAGAGAGTCATGGTGGGCCTTCTTGGTGACGTCTGTCTGGTATATTTGGATGACGTCATTATAATGGGTCGCACTTTTAAGGAAAACCTGAGGAATATGGAGAAAGTGTTCACCAGGATACGAGGGGCTAACTTAAAACTAAGCCCAAAGAAGTGCGCCCTGTTCAAGAAGGAGGTCAGCTACCTAGGACATGTTATTTCCGCTGACGGGGTGAGAACCGACCCTGAGAAGATAAAGGCAGTCCAACAGTGGCCGGTTCCAAAGAACAAAACGGAAGTACGTGCATTTCTAGGGTTGTGCACATACTACAGACGGTTTGTCAAGAATTTTTCGGACATTGCAAAACCTCTACATCAGCTGACTGAGGATAAACGAGATTTTTTCTGGAACGACGACTGTGAGTCAGCATTCAACAAGCTAAAAGAACGGTTATGTGAAGCGCCTATACTGGGGTACCCGAGCAGAGACGGAAGATTTGTCGTTGATACCGATGCCAGCAACACGGGAATTGGTGGAGTGTTGTCACAGGTGCAAGGTGACAGACAGGTCGTAATCGCTTACTTCAGTAAGGCACTTTCAAAGCCAGAAAGAAACTACTGCGTGACTCGACGAGAACTGCTGGCTGTGGTTAAAACCTTGCAGCATTTCCACAAGTACCTCATAGGAAGACAATTTACATTGAGGACGGATCACGCTGCATTGAAATGGCTTCTACAATTTAAGAACCCTGAGGGCCAAGTTGCAAGATGGCTCGAGCAGCTGCAGGAGTTTAACTTTGTGACGGAACATCGCAGTGGAAAAGGGCATAACAATGCTGACGCCCTGTCGCGACGTCCATGTAATGAGGACTGCAGACACTGCCAGCAGAATGAAGCCCGAGAACACGTTAATTTAATTAGGGCTGAAGGCAACTTCAAGAAGTCCCAGGAAGAAGATGACGATATTCGACCTATACTGGACTGGAAGCGTAGCGGAACTAGGCCCCAGTGGAGTGAAGTATCGTCACACAGTCCCGTAACTAAGAGCTACTGGGCACAGTGGGACAGTTTAGTCCTAGAAAATGATGTGCTTTGTAGGAAATGGGAATCGAACGATGGCAAGGAGGTGACCACACAAGTGATAGTACCACGATGTGAAGTAGCCCCCCTGCTACAGGAAATACACGATGGTGCTTCTGGAGGACACCTGGGCATCAAGAAAACTCTACTGAAAGTGAGACAGCGGTATTACTGGCTCAATTGTAGAGATGACATAGAGCAATGGTGTCGGAAATGTACAGCGTGCGCATCTGTGAAAGGACCACAGACTAGGAGCAGGGGCAGGCTTCAGCTGTACAATGTGGGAGCCCCATGGGAACGCATCGCTATCGACGTCGCTGGACCTTTTCCAGTTACAAATGACGGAAACAAGTACATAGTGGTGATCCAGGACTATTTCACAAAGTGGCCCGAAGTCTTCGCCATACCCAATCAGGAAGCGACGACAGTGGCGAAGAAGGTGGTCGAAGAAGTAGTATGTCGGTATGGCGCACCTTTGGAAATCCATTCCGATCAAGGCCGTAACTTCGAATCTGCGCTGTTCCAGGAAATGTGTACACTTCTGGGAATTTATAAGACACGCACAACACCTGCGCACCCTCAGTCGGACGGAATGGTGGAAAGGTTTAACCAAACCCTGGAGAATCACCTGGCTAAGGTTGTCGATGACCATCAGAAGGACTGGGACCGGTATATTCCACTATTTCTGATGTCTTACCGATCGGCAGTGCATGATAGCACGGGACATACCCCAGCAAGAGTGAATTTCGGCAGGGAGATGAGACTTCCAGTCGATGCCATAACTGGCGTGCCACCTGACAAGACTAAGCCAGTTACGGACTACGTAAGTGACCTTCAAGATCAATTGGACGAAGTGCATAAACGAGTTCGTGAGAATAGCATGAACACCAGCGAAAAAATGAAAACTAGATACGACCGTAATGCCAATGCCAAGGGATTTGAGGAAGGTACACTGGTCTGGCTCCACAACCCGCTTCGACGGAAAGGGAAGTCGCCGAAACTCCAAGCTCGATGGGAGGGACCTTACACCGTGTTAAAAAGGATTAATGACGTGACCTACCGCATCAAGAAAGGGCTAAGAGGGAAACCCAAGGTTGTCCATGTGGATAGATTGGCGCCGTATCACGGATCTAATAATGCTCGGGACGAGCATGACTAAGAGGGGGGCACTGTTACGCCATTAAACGTGAACCCGCCATATCTCCGAGAAAATAAAGAGTAGCACGTAATAATTAAAACGCATTGCTGTTCGAAAGGTCTAGAATGGTTGTACGTAGCCAGCCTTAGAAAAATCTCGAAACATCCACAAAGTACTTACAACTAGTGGGTAGGCATTTATCTAGGATAAGGGAAATGATACTCTCCGACGTTAACAATAGAGTCGAAATTCGCATGAAAGTGACTCTTATTACCACGAGTAATAAAAATGATTTATGACTTCGAGAAGCGATTCAATTGTTCTGGAATTCTGGATCGTTCGTGGGACGTCGGTATCTAGAATTTTCTTGGCTCCGCATATAAATACGAGCCCCCGGCCGGAAGCGAGTCAGTTGTGATTTCGACTGCGATCAAGAGCGAACTACCCTAGTACTCGAAGTGATTTTACTCAACGACCTAAGCGATAGTGTAACGGTACTCTAGTGTTAATTGCGATTCGGATTATTGTTGACTGGACTAATTTGTTATTGTTTGTGGTAAATAAAGTTCTCTCGTCAGTAAATCGGCATTCGATTACCCACGTACGTAACAATATTTTAGATAGATCGATACAGCACAAGCTGGGTAAGCGAGTCTTGCTTGAGTGTATGGTATAATTGAGCGCGTATACGAGCGCACAAAAACGTGTTTATACGCACGGATCGCTAGGTAGTAGGTGTGTATCGTTAGGAGAGCCTTTGTCCATATGAAGAATTTCTAATACCCACCTCTGAATAAAGTTTGGAATGAGTTCTTATGACCTATACTCGTGTCGGACACTGCTCCGACATCTGTCGATGAGTATGCCACCTGTTTCATAAAAGCAACGGTCGCGTAACGTATCTCCACCGACGACATTGTTTTTCTAGTGTGTACAGCATTCTCGGTTTCTTTAGCGTCTTTTAAATTGTTTCTGTTTGTTTCAGCATTGAACAAAACATAAGTTTGAAGTTCATGAGTTTCATGTTGTTCCCCTTCATCGCATATGCAGCATATGGAACAGCTTTTCTCTGGTTTCTTAAACCGTCCTGCGTGCGTCGCTGCTTGGTTTCCTACTCCGACGTTTCGTTCTATGGTAACTCCTGGCCGCGTTTTAGCTTTAGCTTCGGAACCATGTTTTTTCTTGTTTTTCTTTGTTTTCTTTACCTTTTCCTCTGCGCTAGGGCTATCGTCTTCGGTGGCGTCGCCTTTCATATCAACATTTGGTTTGCATGTTTTTACTTTTCGTCCAGTTTTATTCAAATTTTTACAATTGAATTTCGTACAGGAAAGGCCTTCAGTTTGTGCTGCTATGTCATGTTGTGACCTTTTGGTTGTTTCTGTTGATGCTGGATTCTGATTCTCGCACTGTTTTCGAGGTGATTCACTGTCCTTGACCTTTTTTTGAGACGGCTCAGGGTCCTTAGCCTTTTTCTGAAGCGGCACAACTTCCTTGACTTTTTTGGTTCTTACTTCACCGATAGATATTTCACTACTCTCATGCTTCAACAATAACGTATTTCGTTTACTTTGACTACTTTTCTTCGAAGTTATAGTTTTTTGAATTGTTTTTTTTACCTTGTCGTATTGTTGCCGAGAAAGAACTATAGGCTTTTGCTTCGAGAACTGCTCCACTTGCAGAAACACTTGAATGTTTCGGTTGAGTACTAATTGTTGGAAGATAGCAGACGTTTTTTCGTCTTTCTTTTCTTTTCCTTCGGTTGTATAGTTGACAAAACATAATTCTGGACAATCTTCCTTCTTTTTAGAGAGACGTGCTTTACAAGTGCCTTGTCGGCACTGCACTGAGGCAGTTGCTTTATTTTTTGGTTTAAAACAAGGGCATACTTTATGAAACTCATAATTAATTTCTGTGACTTGGCTTTCCTTGCTAAAAAAAGAGTCTTATTTAAAATAATTATTGGTCAAAGAAAACATTGAAAATTATAAAAAAAAGAGTTAAAACCATTTTTGGCGGTAGATACACTGGTATGGAATTCCGCCATCGTGTTCACAAAAATGGGCCTAAAAAACACAAACAAAAAAAACAATTAGTTGTTTTACTAGGTGTTAGTAACTTATAAAAAAAACTATGAACAAAAACATGTGTCACACAAGCTCACTAAATTCTATTTAATACACATTGATTGAGATTTCTCCGCACATCAAGTCTGTGTATTTCTAAGTTACAACCTGGGGGTCTTCAAGACAAGAGTGGACAGGATAGAGACAGGTTACTGTCTTCTAGGCAAGCGTACTCCATCGTCAACAACACCATCGCTTAGAGTCTGTGTCTTTTTAGACAGACTATATCATCAGGTGAGAAAGTGTTCAGACAGGAGCCTATCATTATCTACACTAATATCATAAAGAGGTAAAATTTGTTCTTTTGTTTGTAGGAGGTAATCTCTGAAAGTAGGTAGGATAAAGTGACCTATAGGTTCAGGCACAGTTACTGCAACTGTATTGTATGTCTGTACTCTTTTTTTATTATTTTTTATGTTGTTGTATATTGTGTTGCTTGCGCCGAATAAATGCTATTCTATTCTATTCTATTTTATTCTATACCTAATTCTGGCACCCCACTACTTATTTAACTTTTTACCGATTACTTATTTAACTTTTTTTTTACCTTCATCCTTGTTTTCTATACACCGCTAAATTTTAATCGTTTTAATCCCGTGGAGGGTCGATCCGGTACATGAAACACTATCGATTTGTAAAGATAAAATAAAGTACCTATTTTTCAAAACTCGTATTAATTTACGCATGTACGAAATTAATTTCTATAGGAAAACGTCAGCTGAGCGAGTCAAATGACCTGTAGGTAGTTTGTACGCGACGCCGACTATTAACTACAGGTCATTGAACTCGCCGAGCTGACGTATTCTTAAAGAAATTAATTTCGTACATGCGTAAATTAACACGAGTTTTGAAAAAAAAGTACTTTATTTTTCAATTTTATCTTTACAAATCGATAGTGTTTCATGTACCGGATCGACTCTCCACGGGATTAAAACGATCAAAATTTAACGGTGTATACAATTTTCCTATATAATATTAAACAATCTGAAATGCCAATAAATGGTACTAGGCCTATGCAGATAATTGGTCAAAGTATGCCAGTAATTGGGAAAATAGTGTTATTTTTTAAAAGAAATAAAAACGTTATTAAAGAGGCATCTAGCAGATGTTTCACTAACTATTTTTCTACCATTTACATATATTTCCTTTTCTCTCAACACTTTATAGAGGTAGTTTTACGATTTCTTTGAAAAGGGATTCTTAACGTGCCAATAAATGGGTATCTTACCCTACTGGTCCGATTACGAAAATTTTTTCACCAATAGAAAGCGGCTGAGTGACATATGCTATATTTTATGTACGCGGGCGAAACTGTGGGCGACAGCTAGTTGAAAAATAAAAACTAAAATATATGTAATTTTAACAGACCTGACTTGTCGTAGAGTTATTAGGTTTGACTTTATCCACCCCAAGAAGTTCCCGGATCTGTCTGTCTCTCTCAATAGGATCACTAATGGAACAGTTATCACCAGTGAAGTGCTTCATTGGAGCTGCAAAGTAATTATTGGAACTGTTATAGTACTATTCCGCATGTCAAATCGCTTTAACGTTAACATTTGATGATAAATAAAAAAAAATTAAACCGACTTCAATGTTAAAAACACTGAAAGGTACAAAATAACTTTAATTTCGGAAGTCGGTGTTTTTATAATAGATAGTTTTGTCTCTTCTTTATTTAACACCGACTTCCGAAATTAAAGTTATTTTGTACTTTTCAGTGTTTTTAACATTGAAGTCGGTTTAATTTTTTTTGTAAAAAGTTTTTTAGTTTTCACTTTTTAGTTATGTACCACCACTAAAAAGTACGCCTCAGCCAAACTTGAATACCTTATAGCCAGAGTGCATGTCATAACGATTCTAATAATCCCAAACACGGTTAGATTACATTAATTTACCATCCGGCTTCATCACCAGATCAGTTCGATACACCCCCCCCCTCCCCTTTTCTTACAGTTAGTCATCGACTACACGTATAAACAAAGCAATTTTACTTGTTACGACAATTCTGCTGTTATCCTATGAGGAGTTCTGTTCCATATCTTCGAAGTTCGTGATCAGATCATTATAATATTTCTATGGGACCAACTTGGAAGCATAACCTTTCAATCAAAAGAATAATTTTCAAAATCGGTCTACAATTAGCCGAGATATCGGTGAACATACATAAAAAAAAAATAACATACAATCAGCCGAACATAGAACCTCCTCTTTTTGAAGTCGGTTTAAAATGTCGATCCTCGTGTGGCCATATCATTGATGCTATTGTAGATTGCTCCAATTTTCAATAGCGGCAGAGTATTCCCCCTTTTCAATGCAGGTTTGCAGGGCTTTACACCCTGGTAATAAGACCTCGAGGCGGTTGCCTCCCCGACTCCTTCGCCGAGCGGGATCGGCCCTCTCAGAGTGGCAGATATGTAGGTAGGCTACTAATTTAGCTACCATTTACAAAAATAAAGTATATTCAACGTATTCACTGCTATACCTTCAAGTCATACTGAATATTCCAATCTTTTTATTACCTTTCTTAGCGGTTGGAATTGTTCTATTAATTCATTAAAGACTTGTGGCTCCGAAACGTGGTATCTTACAATGGGCCTCATAAGAAGACTCAAAGTCACCCAAAGGGCGATGGAAAGTGCTATGCTTGAAGTTAGTTTCCTTGCGTGATCACAAATCAGAAATGAAGATATCCGCAGGAGAACCAAGGTTACCGACGTAGCTCGAAGAATCGCCAAACTTAAATGGCAACGGGCACACATTGCACGCAGAACAGATGGTCGATGGGGACAAAAGGTTCTGGAGTGGCGACCACGTACCGGAAGACGCAGCGTTGGAAGGCCTCCAACAAGGTGGACTGATGACCTGGTCAGGGTCGCGAGAATCCGATGGATGCGTGACGCACAGGACCAGTCGTTGTGGCGACGCTTGGGGGAGGCCTATGTCCAACAGTGGACGTCTTTCGGCTGATATGATGAATTCATTAAACCCAAGCGAACGCCGACGTTCGCGCTGTTATTGTCTATCCATTGTGTCTCTAATGCCTTGATCACACGTACCGAGTAAACGGACGAGACAGTAAAATGTTGCTCGGCCGAGACAGTGATGTAAGCGAGTTATAAAGAGAAGCGTTCGGCCGAGCACTCGGCGCTATGTTTACACGTACCGAGTACTCGGCCGAGAGCACTGTCTCGCCCGTTTACTCGATACGTGTGATCAAGGCATAATTGACGGTATTCGAAAGGGAGGTTCAATTTGTTCTAAAAATAATTAAACATCACCTAAGAATTCTGTTTCTTCTGCAACGTCATTTCCAAGGTTAGCAGTAAAACAAGTTTGTGTGTTCTTTAGATTCTGATTACTTTTTTCTTCACGCCTGAAAATGTATAAGGGTAGAACATAGATATGGATAAGTTATACGACATTATTTAGCATATGCGAAACCGGAATATAATTTGTTCAGAATCAGTAATTGATCGATTGATCGACAATTTAGCTTCACTTTTCTTGGACTGACCGACATTTGACTATTCAAAGTGCTTTGATTTTGATTTTGATTCCAATAATTTTTACAGCACGCTTTGATCTTGAAGATTTAAGTATAGATAAATAAATATAGATAAATGGAAAGGTTGCTTATTTTCGATGTTACAAGACTACTTTATGAAAAACTTCTTATTTACATTTTTAGATACATACCCTATAAATAAAACGCTCAATATTTTAACAATCTATGCGGACTTTTAATAATCTTAGTGCGCGTACGCGCGAACGCCGGCGTTCGCTTGGGGTTTGAGAGAATAATTTCCCAAAAATTAAAAAAAAGTTGGACAAAACCTAGAGGTTACGGCAGGTCATGGCGGGCATTAGACGCTAGTGTACAGCTGGGTGCTGGAACAGAACAACCCCTCAGTCGCCCGTGTGGCCCGGTAACCATGTATTTTTGCGGACAACCAGGTAACATAGCAAGCTTATAACTTTGTAATTTTTCGTGATCCAATTATGAAATTTTGTATACAGAATCATTACATAAAACTTGATACGTGCTTCGGGTTTCGCATATATGAAAACTCATGTTGTAAGTATAGTATTAATAGTAAGTTTGATTGGACAATTGGTTAGATTACTTAGGAGAACTCGCGAAACGATAAAAAGCAATAAAAAATAAATCTACCTGTGACCAATCTCTATACTATCTCGTATGGTAAGTCTTGAAACATGTTTTGCTAATTCGAGATCATCGTCTGAAGTCTGAAACGAAAAAAGCAGGAAGTTTTGCAAAGTTTTTCTAATAATTTGATGATGATTTCGTGTGGAATCGAATGATTTATATCGACCCATTCTAGGAAGAACTCTTTCCTAATTAAAAAGTATTAATGATAGCTACAGAGGCACACAAGATGTTTAATGGGAGAAACCCTACCACGAACGCTTAACGCGATCGAATTGACAACGCATAAACTGAACTGTTAAAAATTTGGAGCTTTAAAGGAAGTATAGCTCTATTCCTCTTTCTAGCTGGCACCGTCGATCGCACGTTTGATATATTAACACGTCATGGTAAGGCCCCTGATCTATTAGAAGAGTTCCTATTAACATTATTATAAATATGACAACAAAACCCTCTTCTTCAAAAAGCGCATTCGTTCGCTTACGATGTTCTTCCCGAAAAGGGTATTGCCAACTAATTTGGAACGATAACGGATCCTCACGTCAATCGTCTTCCATGTTATGAACACTTACGTTATTGCTAAGTGCAATTGGTGGACTCCTCGTTGGCGATATATTTCGAGATTTACATCCTCTCCTTTCTGCCGCGTAATCCGGGAAACGTAGGAAACTTCCTAACAATGGTCGACACTTTTGTGAATCCATATCTTTTAATGTCTTTCGAATCCTCAAGTCAGTCTTCATAGTATCTTGATTAAACAACACATCGTAATACTCTCTGTCGCCGTCTATATTTACTCTGACCTTAGAACTGTCATACCTTGTAGGAAGATACTCTTTCTGACTCATTTGTTCAGTCAACTTCTGTGTATAAGTCTCTACTAAGGCTTTTTTTGTCTGAGCATGATCCGTATTGGTTCCCGATTCGGCGTTTGATTTTGGAGTATTTCTCGGGATTTGTTCAATTTTGAAACCATGGGCTAGTTTCTCAGTAAAAGTTTCTTGATTTTTAGCCATCCGTGGTGCAATAAATTTTGAATGATCTTTTGAGACCTGTATCGCACAAGAAATCATTAAAGGATCATCACTTGTAGATACTTGCGTAAATTGACTCATATATAATGGTTTAGGTACCTGCGTTGCATTAGACACCTGTGTCCTAAGATGTTTAATGGAAGAATTCTTGGGTTGTTGATATCTTTTAGATGCCATCGAGTCATTAATCGAATGTTTGATAGGAGCTATGTCCTGCAAATTATCAACAGTTTCCTCGCATTGCGTAGATGCTGAGAATCTCTCGGCCTCATTAGAATATTGAGTGCCACTGGACGCGTTATAACTTTTTATTCTTTTGGGAGAGTTCTGTATTACTTTAGACGTATTGGGGTTTTGATAATTTTCGTTCGACATTTGTGTTGCTTGAGTATTAAGTCTTTGATTTCTTTTCGAGACTTGTGTTGCATTCGATACAGTTAAATTCTGATGGTTTTTAATTACCTGTGGTGCATTAGTCGTATTTAATTTTAATGGTACTTTTCGTGAATTAGCGTCCAGTTTCAGCTTATCTTTCTCGCGTATCTTTTCTTTTATAGCTCTTAGAGCTTTTTGACGATCAGGACTTTTCTTTTCGGTGACGGGTCCCTTAACCGGGCTATCTGGTACTTTTGGTTTTGAAGCCTTTCTCGCAGGTGATGGCGAACGACTCCTTCGGGGACTTTTAAAGTTCCTTCTTGTATCCATTTTAGGTGGTACTTTCTCTGTTTTTAAAACTTGGTTACTCGTGTACGTGTTCATTCCCACCGGTGAGGGACTTCGTGCACTTTCGGCTGGAGATTTCATTGCTTCTTCCGGGTTTAGTTTAGGGTAAACAGATATTATGACCATTGGGCTTTGACAATCTTTAAGAGCGTTTTGGTCCGATCGGTTGCCGCAACAACTGCATTGAACCTTTTTATCTGAAAATGTTGCGCACCTCCCTTTGGCCGTAGCAACTTCGACGTTAAAATTGACTTGAGTTCCTTGTGATTCCTTGCTGGAATTAAAAGCTAATTTGACTTACTTCATTGATGCTAATTAATAAGTTTTTATAAACTTAGTGATCATATTTTTACCTTACGGCATCCATCACTGGTATTTTGTCCAAGTCGAAGCCATAGTTACAGTCTGCTTGTAGACATGAGTTTTGTTGTTGCCTGTAGAAGCAGTAAATCATAAATAGAAAAAAAAGATCGCAGTCGATGCCGATTTTGAATTACACCAAGACCGGAAGAGATCGCAGAATGCGCTGAGGCTTAACTATATGTTTTTTTAGTTTAAAGTTGTAATATTTGTTATAAAGGTGCACAATAGAGGATATTTAAATAAATAAATGAAATTCGGTATTGAGCGGCACCGACTCTTGCAACTTGTAACCTAATACGTTGTCTATATGCAAGTCGCGTTTCAACCTTCGTCACGCGATCGCAGTAGTCTACTTCGTACTGAAACAAAAGTCTTGGTTGTAGACGGCTAGTAACCCAGGGCATAAGCCGTTATACGAGGTGATCTGTTCGGTCGGCCGTTGCAAGCGTTTTGATGACCAAATTGGCCAATTACGACTGTGAACTGTTTATTGAGTCCGACTTGTTTTTACGTTAACGCGATCGAACCATTTACCACGTCCGGCTCTCTGATTGGTTAAGAGCTGGGAACAGGCCAATTGGAGTAAAGAAAGTCATAAATGCGTCGATCGTGTTTAATGTAATACAAACTCTCGCTAGACGCTAGGAATTGTCAGTCTACTAGGCGCTTATACTGAGTCATTACAAGTCTTCGGTTGCCCCGCAAAGTTGTCCTACTGACCTAATATGCCTTCATAAAAATCATAATATTGTTGTAAGTGTTAGCCACTATGGTGATGAAGTTTGTAAGTACTAAGTATAGTCAAATCTTACGGTGACTGTTCATGAGTAGTTCCATATGAAGTGCCGGCGATAATAGGCGTGAAGTCGCGAGTCAACTTGGCGACATCTGACATGACTGTAAAACATAAAAAGACCGTCAAAACTAAGAGAATGGTAGAAATAAAAATTATAAAAACGTCTTGGAGCTTTTGTTTGTCTATCTGAATTGTATGTATTTGGATGCCAGACTTGTATTTAATTGTTAAGAATTATTCGACACGCCTTGACGTCTTGGCTTCTTTATTTGTACCTACATAGATAAAAGGAGAAAAGGGGGAGGTTAGTAAAGTGTGACCGGACAGAATGAAAGAAAAAAACATGTTGCGCCGACCCCAAGTAATATGGGATAGGGGCAGGAAGATGAAGAAGACATAGCTAAAGGGAAAAGCTTACTGGACTGACATGTCAACGCAAGCCGAAATTACTAGGACTAGGAATGTGAAATTTTGCACAAGGCTTCCTTTTATGACGGAGGCGAGCACATATAGAGGACTTTTCAAAATCCACCTCCTAAGGGGATGAAAGAGGGTCTAAATCCAACGTTTGTTTAGACAAACGTACTTTTACAGTTGCCATCACGGATCTGAACGCTCGGCGTCAGAGTGGGGATCGCTTTGCGCATTCCATACATTAGCGAGCCAATCGTCTTCGTTGTTAGATACATGCAGCAACGCAGTGAACGAATGAGGAGTGACATCTATGACGCGATGGCACGGCCAGCCAATGACTGACACTCCCCGCCCCCGCGTCGGACTTCGCACCAATAAAAAGACCGAATATTTGACTTCTGCGCAAGTGTTCAAGATCCGTGATGGCAACTGTACGTGGGCGAAACTGCTGGCAGAAGCTAGTTTGTACCATCAAAGACACTTCCGCCTGACCACCGCTAAGGCCATTTTTGATTGAACTTGAAACGAAAACTAGGGTTCGGTTTGTCGCCGCGCCGCAGGATTCTAGCGAAATTTTTTTTAAGCGGTCAGGCAGATATTACCGCGATGGTACATAGATTCGTTATGATAAGGCTGTACCTGTTTTATCGTCAACCGTAGCTCCATATCTCAGTACATATTTGTCTTCTTCAGAGATTCCGAACTGGCCAAATATTCGCACACGACTTTTCTTAGGCGCCTGACGATCCCTCGGTTCATTCACACAGATGCAGTTGTTACACTTTTGAATGTTGTTCCACTCCAGCGTAAGCGGTGCGTCTGAGGTGTCCGCTGCTGGTGGTGACTTCGTCTCTTTTTTCTTCTTCTTATCCATGTCCAAAGACTGGATCAGTTGTTTGAAATGTGTCAGTTCTGTTATTGGTGTGTCTTCATTTTTAGAGTAACTGTCGTGGTCAGTTGAGAGCTTAGCACTGCCTGTAGTCTTGATTTCATATACTTTCTCTCTTCTTCGTCCAGCAACTATTAAATACACGTTTTTCGTTTGTATTGAATTCTCGTGATTTGATGCAGTGTTCTGAACTTTTTTAGGTGTATACCTCCGTCTTCTCAGGAGTTTTGCTGCTTGTACCTGATCCGTTTTTGGTATGACCGTAACTTGTATAAGTGGTTTCTCAGATGTATTTGGCTTCTTCTCTGATTTAAGTATGGTAGAAATTTCGTTTTCAGGCTTTTGTAAGCTCGGGAAACTTACAAATGAATACTGTTGTCCTAGGATCTGATGGTAACAAAAAAAGAATCGAAGTTTACTAGTAAATTAAATAAAGTAGGGTAAAGTCGGGTAGAGTAAAGTAGAATAAAGTAGAGTTGGGTAGAGTAGAATAGAGTAGTCAGTTGATGGGAGCGAAGCCGCAGGTAAAAGCTGGTATTGATAATAATTATGAAGTTACCCTAAATTCACAATCTTATGGACGATTACACAAGAGTCTGAGTACCTGTCTCTCGGATGTTTTCTTCAGTACCAAGGATGTGGACGATTCAGAATTTTTGACCACTTCCGTGTGTTTTGTGAAGCCGGGTGTTAGACGGGCGAACTTATTACGGAAGCCCCTCAATAAGTGAACGTCGTTCCCATCCGTGTTGTAAGCACTACCGAACGCCTGCCTGCTGCTATCGATCCTTTTCACTGGTGGACTTAAAAAGTCCAGCGATTCTAAACAAACAAAAAATAAAAATTCAGAACAAAAACTAAAAAAAACTGATAATTTTGAATAAAGCTAAAATAAAAATTAAATCAGACCGATAAACTCAGACTCCGCGCTATAACAGTCCATAATGAATTTCGAGGCTGCATTAATTAATAATAATATTAAATAAAAATATCGCTACAAAACAACATTTTTCGGGAATAAAATTTTGACAATGATCATATTTTGACAACGGCAACTGACATTAGTTGTTCTCGTTTTTGACAGTATATCTATTGGTAATTTGCGAAAGAGATTAGGTCTGATTAGGTCCTAATGAATAGCATAATTAGCCTTTTTCCAATGTTGGGACTCAGGCCTCCTCTATATGGGAGGGAATGCGGACCCAGTGCTGGTTGATGAATGTCACATGTCTTCTAGTTTTTGGTTCTAGGTCATGCCGATTTCCTCACGATGTTTACCTTCACCACTTTGAGAGCAGTGGTGATGAAATAAATTACACACAGTAATGGCAGGGTTTGAACCCTCGAATAGGGTAGTGTCCAGGGTCAAAATAATTACATTTTATTTAGTCCGTATTTTAGATTAAAAAAAATATATTAGACAGTATTTTTTCTTTTTTCGATTAAACTAAAAATAACAAACATATAGCCCATGTGACATCAACCCGTGGAAAAAAAAGTAGCACGGCGGCGGCGGCGTGACGTTACACGTAACTTTAATGAGCTATATCTTTGTCATTTTTTTTACAAATAAAAAAATATGTGTCCTTTATTTTTGAATAATCTAAAAGACGGACTAATTATTTTACATTTTTTACGGCAACTAGCCTATTACAACTCGTAAGTCGGGGCCGCTCTCGGCCACCACTGCTCACTTAATGAATATCCATTTTTAGGGTTCCGTAGTCAACTAGGAACCCTTATAGTTTCGCCATGTCTTTCTGTCCGTCCTCGCTTAATCTCTGTGACCGTTAGCACTAGAAAGCTGAAATTTGGTACCAATATGTATATCAATCACGCCGACAAAGTGGTAAAATAAAAATTGAAAAAAAATGTTTTATTAGGGTAGCCCCCTATATGTAAAGTGGGAAGTGTTTTTTTTTTTAATTTCAACCCTAACGTGTGATATATCGTTGGATAGGTATTTAAAAATAAATAGGGGTTTACTGAAATCATTTTTTGATAATGTCAATAATTTCGGAAATAATCGCTCCAAAAGTAAAAAACAATGTGTCCCCCCCTCTAACTTTTTTAACGTTTATAAGGACTTTCTAGGAAAATCATTTTGAACTTGATGGAAAGAACAGTTTTTGTACAAAAAGACAAAAAGGTTCTACAAAATAATTTCTGGACTAAGTTTGTAGTATAATCGTATATGCAAGCATTTTTTTAAACTCATAAGTGGGTACACTTATTGTGACGGACGGGAAACTACGGAACCCTACACTGAGCGTGGCCCGACACGCTCTTGGCCGGTTTTTTTTTAATAACCTATTCTGTCCCACTGCTGGGCAAAGGCCCCGACTTCTTCCAGGTATCCTTTTCTTGAGCTACCTCGAACCAGTATAATATATAATATCCATAGGTTTTATTTAAAACACGTCGACACTCCAAGCTCAATGACTTGTAACTTGTCACGGAATGACATTTTACTATCATGTCGTCTGTCATAAACCAACCGAACATGCCACTCCTATCTTTATAGTTTAATTTACTTTTTAGTTTATTTAAAACACGTCCGTGTTCAAATCAAATGAGTGTATCGGCAATAAAGTTGTTACCATCTAATAAACTTCATGAAATCGAGGCTTTACTGTCAGAAATTATAAGTGGTATCCAATAAGCTGAGCAGAATGCTTGAGGGAATCAACTTGAAGGCGCTGCCGACGTCTTTGGTACTGCCGGAGAGGGTGCGAACGGCTATGGTCATCCCGAAGTCGGAGGAGACGTACTTTAATACTAAGTGGAAGTCGAAGACTGCTCCTCTGTGTGCCTACGACATGCTGTATCACCCGCCTGACTACAATCCTAAAGCAGCACGGTCTGATCGACAGGAACCGCAGATCATTCGAAAGAATATTTGGAACCAAGTGACTTTTTAATTTTTTTTTTTTGTTATAGCATCACAAGAGCATTAAGACAATCATAAGAATGTTTAGAAAGTAGAATAGAGTAGAATAAACTTTATTATAAACCAAAACAGTAACACAAGTACACAACTTATACATAAACTTAAATCTATGGGTACAAAGGCGGTCTCATCGCTGACAGCGATATCTACCTACCAGACAACTTTAGGATGGATCGTAAGAACTCCCCTGAGACCCCAAGCATTTAAATAGGTATAAATACGGATAAATAGAAATGGATCCTTATTTTCGAAATTTACCGACCACTTTATGAAGAATTTCTTATTTACATTCTTAGATACATAACCAATAAATAATAAAAATAAATAAATAATAAATTTTAATAATTTACGTGAACATCCGGTACATCCCGTTGACCCAGAATCCTGAAATTTGGCATAAAGCAAGGTCGTATAGCATAGATATATATGGAAAAATCTGAAAACAGTAAATTTGTTGTTAAATAGGTCACAAAAAAAAAATTGATGTTCCGAAAAATCTTCGAGACTCCATTCGGGAATTGTAGTTTTCACGGAACCCTCAGTGCGCGAGTCAGACTCGCACTTGCCCAGTTTTTTTTTAAACGGGTGTCAATAGTTTGTACGGAGAAACCTACGTACACGCGGGCGAAGTCGCTAGCAGATACATAGTATATCGTAAAGGTACTCAAAATTTCAGCGTTCTAAATCCAAGGGCTTGGCTTGATGAGTCAGTGAGTCTGGACTTTGCCTTTTATATACAGGGTTATTTGTAAAGCTGAATGAATTTCAACAAATGCCATTTTTTTTTTATCATATCAGTGAATTTTTTCATTTATATTTTTTAGGATATTAATTCATTAAACCCCAAGCAAACGCCGGCGGCATTCGCGCACCTATTGTCTTTCTATTGTGTCTGTAATTTCCACGATTGAAAGGTTAAATACCCCCAAATTAATATCATCAACATATTATTTACGACTAAGGAGAAAATTCAGTTTGAATTCTGATTTCCACCGATATGACAAATCAGTACCGATTATTTTTTTCTGTACACCGATATGATAAGTTAATCCACCGAAATGATATACTTAACCAGCGATATGATTATCTATCCACCTTTGAACATCAAAAAGGAAATAGTTAGTAGGTACCTACATACCACCATACAGGGTGTCTTTGACATCGACTCACAAACGAATACCATGGATCCAGTACATGATTCTGGACCAGGGGGGGCCTGGTGGAATTTTTCTTCGGTTTTTTCTGACGCGCTAGGTCGGTTTTTTGTGGTGTTGTGTGACGTTTTATCCAAGCCAAAAATAATCGACCGTAACTGTGAAATTATCAATGTCATTTCTTTCAGTCGACGTTTATGTATTCGCCCTTGGGAGAAATAATTATTCTAAAAATTATTACGCGCGAAAGTTTGTGTGTTTGTTACTCTTTCATGCTACACTAATCCCAACCCGAAGCCAAATGACGTGCATGTACAGTAATTTGGCTTCGGGTTGGGATAAGTCCGACTGCTTTTCGTCTAGCTAAACATTCTCTATCTTTTCTTAAATGCTCTTCTCTTAACACAGGATTACTTTTGATTTTAGCTTTTCTTATTCTTTCCAGCAACCTCTTTCTCTCTTTTTTCTCCTCCTCCTTTAGTTTTGGCAAAATTAATCTATTATGATGTTTTCTTTTTATTTATTTATTATTTTGTTATTTATTATTATGCACTTACTATTTTTTTTACTAGAAAATACTTATTTTCTAGAGAAATCTTTATTGCGTTCAATTGCTCCACCTCACCATCATTACCTTAGCTTATAAATAGACGTACATTACCGAATACAGACTTCCCCTAATGATACATTTATGCATCTACTACCCAGTCATATCGTGGCAATGATTTTGGCAGTCTATGTAGGTAAGTTATGTTTGTATGAATGTTTGTATGTAGGTATATATGTATGTTTACATGTTCCATTATTTCTTTGTATACTTAACGAAATGACACGGGATCTACAGATATAATTAAAGCGACTCACCGAGATGATAAAATGATCTACCGATATGATAAAGCAATCCACCGATGTGACAAAACTGAGCGTTGATCATGAATCAAAACACTGATTAGATATAAGACACCGATTGATTTTTTCTTATCATTTCGGTGTAAAATTATCACATCGGTGGTAATAAAGACCACCGATTACACCGATATGAGAACACCTAAGAGAGAAATAACACACTTTTTAGAAAATTAGAAAAAATGCATAATATATAGGATAAATTCAATAACAGCCAATGAAGCTAGTTCACACTTACTACCTCTGTTAAACAACAATATAAAACTACTTATTACACTAGAAAAATGCAATCATCGATAATATAAAACAATTGTCCGGGAGCAACTGAAATGGTGTACTTACCTTATTGGCGCCTGGCGGGAATATGCAGCGATTTGACACTAGTCCGTCCTGACCACGGAACAGTAAAAACAGTGGAAGTAGCTTGAGAAAATGTTTGTTCCAGAACCTGTGTCGCCAAACTCATACATTTACAATTTACTCTTACTGCAAACCCAAAAATATGATTGGCTGAAAACAAAAACAGGGCGTAGACGAAATGCTAAAAAAAATTTATACGAAATGCAACTTTAATTTCATATGTCTATAAATCAAATTGACAAAAACAAGAAAGAAATACATCTTTGACTACCAAGTACTGCCACTCGTCGCTAGATGGCACTGTTCAGTATACAATATTCAGTTTGAACTGTAACTGCGTAAAAATAAGATTGGTATTTGAATGGCGTATCACTGACGCGAATGCGCTCGCTGCTACTCAGATAGGGAAGTAACCTTATTCGATCGAAATATGTATCGATTGTATGAAAACGTATTTAAAACATATCATGCAAAAAAAATTGTATGCGATAGTGTGGTAGTACATATTAAAATTATGAAATTAATATGATTAAAGGCAATTTTTAAACGTAGTAAAAAGGGTATTTATTTGCATAGTACATCAATTATCATCATCTCAGCTGAAATCATCGTCATCGCCCACTGCTAAACATAAGAATATTAAGTATAATTCAAACGCCCTATGTTGTTCCTAACTCTTTAACTAAATTTATTTAAAATACATCACAAATATCATACCACAATTTTTTTAAATTATATTTATTAATTTAATAATTATCTGTATTATATTACTTACAAAAACTATTAAACTATAATATATATTTTAAAAAGACAATGTAATACATATTATACATATCGATTGATTTTATCGATAAAGTCACGCACTATTTGGATAGCGTCAAAAGTATAGGTAAACTAACGAATATTCCAGAAAAGCTAATAACCGAGAAAAGAAAATCAACTTTGTAGTGATGTGACTAAGGACTAGTTTTGTTTGTATATCCTGCGCAATGTTTCACGTAATTTTAATTTTTCATTTTATTAAAATAAATCCGAAAATAATACTTTTCGGTGGTATGATACACCTCCATGAGTTAGATTTTTAGTCAGACTATGGTTTTTAAAGTACAGTATGGGACAATAAGGCATTTTAATATTATTTTTCGTTAATTATTATGTTGCGCAGTCTAGTTAGAGAATGAGGGCGCTTGAACAGCAAGTGCGCAACGCGATTCTTACTAGCGGCGACAGTGCCACGCCTACTTACTTCTTCCACTGTTTTTACTGTTCCGTGGTCCTGACTGCGCACTAGCACACACTAACGAGCGAAATAAAATTGAGGTGGGACAGCTGTCGGACTCGTCGATGTAAAGTTAGGTTTAAATTACTGTTGTCTACCGATATGAGAACATTTCGCAGGACAAGTACGTTTGTGCTTCTCAGTAATAATATTCGTTAATTATGTAATAAAATATGCTATATATTAATAACAAAACTAATATTCTATGAAATAGAATAAGTTATACTATATAGTTAACTTACTTATTTTTATTAGTGTTTGAGCTTGTTTGTTTGTAAAAAAAAGTAGAGGGACAGCACTGATTTGAAAAAAATAGAGGTTTATGTATTTATTTCAACCTTTGTAAATAGTCCTAAGTAAATTATATTTTTGCCACAACCCAATTACTACCTATTGAATACTAAAAAAAATAATTCAGTACAATATCCCTTTTTTCAAATACTAATTTCATCGAAGACAAAAAAATAAGTCATTTGGGAAATTCCCCCAACAACTTTTGTACTTTCGCGCGTGATTTCGCGCCATTCAGTTGACCACTAAGATTATTAAAAGTCCGCGTAGATTAATTAAATTTTGAGCGTTTTATTTATTGATTATGTATCTAAAAATGTAAACAAGTGTAATAAATTCTTCATAAAGTAGTCTGTAAATTTCGAAAATAAGCAACCTTTCCATTTTTCCGTATTTATACCTATTTAAATGCTCAAGATCGAAGCGTTAAAAATTAAATATGAACTATTTTGCAACAGGAACTCCACAAGGATATACCATCAACGACTCATTTCACACTGGGGAGACCAACGAGACCCATCGCTGATCGGCCTACCAAGCAGTTCGTGAGGGTTGTCGGTAAGGACAAAGTAGTTAATAAACAAAGTATCTCTGTTAAAGTTAGATACTTTGATGTTAATTAAAATGAGATTTCTGGTCGAAATCAGAAAGTTTGACCTGTGTTTTGACCACTTTTGAGTCCTGTACCCCTAGCCAAGTTGTTAATCTGCAATAGTTAACGTTTGTAGAAAGCTTCAAATGTACGGGAATGACGTCGTCTTAACGCTCAGTCACGTGGTCAAAACAATTGGCGGCAAGGTCAACTCGAAGCGTTCGGCGCAATCGAAACGGTTGTAACTTGGCTAGGGGGGCTGAGGCCTTACCATGACGTGTTAGAATGTCAAGCATGCGAGCGAAAAAGAGGGATGAGGCTATATAGCTCCAACCCTTTAACATTTCAGCTTAGGTCGTCAAATGGATCACGTAAGAGCTTGTGGTAGGGCATCTGCTAGCCTCTGGTTAATTAGGACATTGTTTAGGAATATAGAGAAACATTGCCCATGTTGCATTTTTTTGCACGGTGTGACGTCACACGTAACTTTAATGGGCTATATCTTTGTCATTTTTGGTTTAATTTACAAATAGAAAAATAGGTGTCCCTTTTATTTTTTATAATCTAAAATACGGACTAAATAAAATGTAATTATTTTGACCCTGGAAACTACCCTACTAATGCATACTAGATTTTTCTCCTATTTTCATTCTACCTCAACCGATGACCTAGTGAAGGGTGCATTTTTTATTATAGAAGATAGGTTCGCGTTTGACCACTATCTCACCTGATGGTAAGCGATGATATAGTCGACCATGGGGCACTCTTGCCTAGAAGTAACTTATTCCCTCTTGATTTTAAGACCCCTAGGTAGTAGCGATCAGGAAACACAGACTCCGGCAGGGAAAACCAACCCTTAGCTGTACGCAATAAATGTGTTCCCAAATCTTTGAGGTAAGTGCAGAAATGTTACGATTAATTGATTGTGTTGTTTGTTTTACAGTTAAAAACGAGAATCCTCATATGCGCCTGCATCATGTGCTCGAATGGGCAGCGCTGTCCAGCGAGGGAATGATGAGCTTCTGTTATAGCTAAATAGATATTTCAAGATTTGTAGTAAATATAATATCTTCTTAATTTAACAATGGTTTATTTGGAATAATATAACGTCGTGAACCTCGATGATGGGTCGACGTGTATCCATTAAAGCCTCCATAACATAATTAAAAGGTTTTTTATTAAATTATTTGTAAATGATTTTTTAGCTTTTTTGTTTTGTAATATCCTGTAGTGTCTCACCGCAAAAGTCTTCCTCATACCTTTCTAGACCCTCAAAGTAGACGAGCTCAAATTAGCCTTCATAGTGCGCGTCCAGGTCATTGTTGGCAAAGGCCAAAGGGCACACTACGCGGAGCGACCGATCTTCCGCGTAGTGCCAAAGCCCAAGTGTACCACACCGTCCACAAGTGTTTGCTACACTTGACGGAAATCTCGTCGCGGAAGATCGGCTACGAAGCGTACATGTTATTGCATATAAATTACAAATAACGGGCACACTACGCAGAACGCGCGCTATTTGTTGGATTTGCGGTCCGTCGTCGATCTTCCGCGACGGGATTTCCGTCAAGTGTGGCAAAGGCCAAAATTGCCATCTGTAACGACCTCATCACCGCGAGCCTTGCGGTGTGATCCCTGCGCGTCTGAGTCGTGGTAATGGCACAAAATAGATAGGTGCAGAAGACAATCTCATATATGCACTTCACTTTTTATACCTTTTTTTTTATGGTTGGAAAAAATCATCCAATGACAACCCCCGCTCTTGGGCGGAGCGGGAGATAGTGTCAGAGTCTTACTGACTAAAAGACCCACCCCGTTCCTTCCAGCCTTCATACCGGGGCTCGAGCGCCATTTCGGATAACCCTGGCCCCAGTAGGCTTCGACCCGGCTGGGTCCCTGCTGTTGCTGACAACTCCTTGAGGCGCGCGGGAACAGTGCGCGCCGTCGACGACTTGGGCTTGGTCCGGACAGTTACCGGACGGCCGGACAGCGAGCTACCCATTGCTCACTGTCCGCAAGCCCGCGCCTACGGTGGCCGGAAATCGGGATCAGAATCCCAGCGGCGGCGGCGGCGGCGGCGGCGATAACGCCGTTGCCTGATGCGTTCGGCCTCCTCCTTTGCGAGCATTACTGCTTCGCAGAAGTCGGCGACCGCCTGCCACTCCTCCTCGCTCCGGACTATGGCCTCAACCAAGGCTCGGCGCGAGAGGTCTCCGCCGCCGATCGCCCCCACGAGGGCACGGCGATGCTCCGCCCAAGCAGGGCACACCTCGACTGTGTGCTCCACCGTGTCCTCCGGGCATTCCGCACAGTGGCAACACCCGGGCGTCACTTCCGCAGGAATCCAGTGCAGGAAACTCCCGAACGAACCATGTCCGGTGAGGACCTGCGTCATGCGGAAGGTAAGGACGCGGTGAGGTCTTTCCAGCCACGCCTCAAAGAGGGGACTAACCGCCATGATTGTGGCGTGCCCATCACTTTTTATACCTACGCTCGGTGGACGCACACTAATGAGCGTTTGAGCCGGAATTGTTCGACGAGTGATCCGAGACGCGACCGAGACATCGTGTCTGTGAGCGGTGTCTTTGTGTGCGTTGCTCGAGTGCGCTTTGTATGTAGGTTGACTTCTGTACCTATAAAGGGTGTAAGGGACAGCCCTCTACAAACTTTAAGGGTTTGCTCAGTAGACGAAACTGAACGCCTTCCACAAAAATTTTTTTCAGGAAACGAAAAAGAAATCGGCCTCTCCATACAAACTGTCTAATCAAGTTTATAATTTTGTATGGTGAAGCAGATTTTTTTTTTCGTTTCCTGAAAAAAAGTCTTGTGGAAGGTACTTAGTTCAGTTTCGTCTACTGTGCAAGCCCTTGAAGTTTGTGGAGGGCTGTCCCTTACACCTTGTATATTATGTGGTACTGGTGAACACGCATGGGAATAACGCGAAAATACTTAAAAAAATACATAAAGGCGAAAGTTAGTGTTTCTGTATGTTACTGCTTCATGTTGAAACTGCTGAAGGGGTTTTGATGAAATTGGACACACGGTAGACCATGTTCTGGAATAGCAGCACATAGGATACTTTTTATCCCGGAAGTATGGTGCCTTACTAAAACGAGGGTAAAGTCGCTGGGTGACTAACTGCTGCATAGACAATAACTAAAAAAAAAAATCCCTCAACTAATTAAAACTAACCAAAAACAATCGTAAATATAATGCCAGAAACCTCCCCATCGTCGACTGGTAGGTAATGTCCATCATCTGTACGACACAAGTGTGGCGTTCAATGACTATACAACCACTTGACCGCTCATACGGGCGACTCTGGCTCACGACACATTGTATACATGATTTTGCACTTATATTAGATGCCGATATAAGTGCATTTTTTAGTACTGACCAGGGGGCCAATTCTCGATTTTAGAGATGGTGTCAAATTCGACAAAAATTTCGAATGACGTCATTTTTTCGACAAATTTTAAAAGTTGCTATTCTGGGGATGTCGAATTCGACATTTGTCGAAGGATAACGTTAGAATTTTTAGAGATAATGTCATTTGGGATCAATTCTCGATTTTAGAGATGGTGTCGAACTCGACAAAAATTTCTAATGACGTCATTTTTTCGACAAATTTTTAAATTTGCTATTCTGGGATGTCGAATTCGACATTTGTCGCAGGATAACGTTAGAGTTCTCATGTTCTCAATAGAGATGTCATGTCGATTTTAGAGATATGTCATTTCTGAGTGAATTCGTTGAATTTTGTTAGATTGTTAGTGCGTTATATTGTGTTTTCTTTGGTTTTTAATTAAAATACGGCTTGGCTTATATCGAATTCATAACGAATCTTAAAATGCGTGTGCATTTTATGATTCGTTGTATGACCGTTCGAGGCGAAAATAATTACTTACAAACAGCAGTTTTACTGCTTTGACAGGACTCAAAAAGTTCCAAATAGGTAAATCGCCACGGGGAGGCATTTTTATATAAGTTTATCAAAACACAAGTCTTTTTTGGCGCAAGGAGTTCACCTAAACCTACGACCTTCACTATCAGTTCTTAAACACTAATTTACAGAAGTTGTACTTTACAACAACAGTGAGTATTAGGTATGAATCACAATCACCACATTCACAGTGATAAAACATTCATAAACGTTCGAAAATACTCAAAACGATCGCGGTTCGCGACAACACCGAGCGCATTCGCAATGTTTACAAACAACTAACAAACCCCGCGTTCCGAATTGCGTCAAAAGCGATTATGTGGCGAATCCGACTAATGCGCAACGTCACAAACAGTACTCAATAGTCCTTATATTTTGTGACTATTAAATTCGGTCGGATATGCGATATAATCGCTTTTGACGTAATTCGGAACTAAGGGAAAGTAACAACAAAAAATGAGTTTAGATTCAATACGACTGAATTAACTAGACAACTCGTTGTAACAAGATTCGTATGGCGCTATGTGCCTACTTAACTCATACGGGTTATAATAACAAAAATTACGCACGGCATGACTCTACGAGTTCACACGATGCGCTACAGACGGGGCGCGCCGCTATTGCCAACTGCTATGCCCAGTAGCTAGATAATTTGCAAAATGTTGCTAGATTGCTAGTTTTTTGCCAAAAAGAAACTAGATTTGCTAAATGTTTCTATAGGTGATTTAGGTTTTAATAAAATAACACGTGACGTTTATACCCAAACCTATAATTGCTGCCAAAATTTAGTATAAGCAGCGTATGTTTTGTGCCCGCGGTAGTGCCGCACGCGCTCTCCACTGGCTGGTAAGCTCCATGAATAAAACACAACAACACACGATAAAATACGAGTAGCGTGTACTATTTTGGTTTAGTAACTATAGTATTCTTCTGTCATGTCTTGGCGCAGCAGGAAACAAGGAATTCTCGGCTAACGCAGACCCATGGCTATACCTGCAATAGCATCTTTGACCATAGATTCGCGTTGAGTTTTTATTTTTTCTATAAGAAAAAATAAAAATAGCTGTAGAATAAGTATAGCTTCACGTCTTATGATGAAATTAAATGGTGCTAGAAAAAATAGCTAAAAAGTTTAGCTACAAGTTTAATTAAATTGTAGCTGTCTGCCACCAAATAATAGCTAGATCTAGCTATAAAGTTGCTAAGTTGGCTCCACTGGGCGCGCGGCTCGCCGCTTTCGCGCTATATTGCTATCCCATTTTGGCCACGCTGTTGTCGGTTTGTTGAGTGAGACGTTATCTTCACCCGACTCGACATTTTCGTGAAATTTATTTCGATTTTGACTGAGAATACGGAATTCTGCTCGATTCGACATTTTTTGGTAGAGATAGAGATATTTTTGATAGACATAGGTGAAAATCACAAATTGGCCGCCTGAGTGAATTCGTTGAATTTTGTTACATAGTTAATTGTTAATGCGTTACATTGTGTTTTCTTTGGTTTTTAAATAAAATACTGCTTGGATTCTCATATTGGATATTCGATTTGCTCTGTGATTGTTCATTGTGTATTTTCTTGAAACGACGACCTTCGCGCACAATAACAGACTCAGTAATTTGTGTATCCACGATTGTACTTACTTTGTACCAACCATCTCAAGATTTTTTGTATTTTTCTCCTCCATGTTGTTTAAAATATTATATGAAACGTAAAAGTTTAGACAGCACAGCCCACCAAAAAAGTAAACAAATCAATAGTTTTGAAGGAACTGCAAATTCTTCAAATGTCAAGCTGATTATTTTTAGACTAAACGTATCGTTTTATAATTAGTAAGCATTTTAAAACCAAATCATTCATTCGCTCATAACTACATAAAACGGAACGTGGATTCTTCCTAATGGGAACATTATATTCACTCGACTTGACATTTTCGTGATATTTATTTCTGATATTTTGACTGAAAAAAACGGAATTCTGCTCAATTCGACATTTTTTAGTAGAGAAAGAGATATTTTTGATAGACATAGAGATAGACTTGCAATCTCGAACTCGAGATAAATGGCGAAAATCGAGAATTGGCCCCCAGTTGTTGGATCTGTGCACATTCCTTTATTTAGGTACCATAAAAAACATTTATTGCAACTGAAGCAAAAATGAGTTCCTGTGCAATTAAATGGCGCGGGAAATCATCTAGAACATCTACTTAGTTATAAAAAAGTTGGCAAAAGTTTTCATCGGTAGGTAATAGTAGGGTGAAAGTAACTCATTTCGTCTCGAGAAGGAGTTGGCGGGCGAGCGAAGCGAGGTCGCTAATTCGAGGGGTTAAATGGGTTACTTTCACCCCGAGGTAAACACTGTGCTTTTCATTACGAATACGAGGTAACTAAAAATAAAATAAAAAGTTTGTAAAACCTGAGTCGTCGTACCTATGATTTTAAGTAGGTATCCATTGACTTACATATATATCGATGTAGGTATCTTTCTTCTGATTTAGGCGGTAAAAGGTATTCCACTACTGCTTTAGCCTCTTCTCTTATGAAATTAGGCGTTAAATCACTATTTTAATCTGATAAACATAACTTGTTAATAAAAATCTCTGTTGTACGGAAATGTGAATGAAACTCGAAAAAACCAACGACTGATTGCCACTTTCCCGCCATTTTGTTTTTTTTTTTCTGCGGCCGGCCTGCTATTCAGCCTCATTAATGAAAAATTAGAAATTATTGTCTGTGCGATAAAAGAACCGTCGTGGCGTAAAGTGAAAACAACATTAAAGATTTTAAGTAGCAACCCAACCCAGCCATCCGTCAAATGCCAAACGTCATATCATGTTGACAGAGGGTTTATTATTATGTTATTTTATTGTGATTTTTAATTGAAATCTTCAGAAATGTGATAAAAAATTTCACTGAGCTGCAGGGGAACTAATATTTAATATATTACAGTTTTGCCAAAGATAAAAAATCGCAAATCACACCAATAGTGAACAAAACAAAGTCACGAACTTGGGAAACATTGGTATGCTGTGTTTTTGGTACGTAACACTTTTATTTTAATGTTTTTAGACTTCTTAGGTGAACTCCTGTCCCTGTTATCTCCAAATATATATAAATTTAACGGAAATTCATTTAAACATGACGATATTTGTTTATTTTGTTTTGGTCAATATTTTCGATGGCTAGTATAAAGAGTATTGATACTTTAAATTTATAATGCATTTTGACTAACTTAGAATATTTCTTTTCAGGCTTGCGTAAGAATACAGTAACTAAAATAAAAAAGAGCAAGTGCGAGTCGGACTCGCGCACTGAAGATTCTGTACAAATTTACCTATGAAATCAATTCCCGAATTGAGTTAGAAAGTTTTTTCGAATTGCAAACAATTTTTTTTTTGTGGCGTATCTACAAATTTACAATTTTCAGATTTTTCCCTGTACTTGTTCTGTGAGACCTTGATTTATGCTAAATTTCAGGATTCTAGGTCAACAAGATTCACCCTATGAACTTTGATTCCCTTGAGTATCGAAATATATGTTTTTTTGCGACATAAACGGCCGCATCTTTTTTTTTCGTTAACTCGGAAGTCTGATTTTTTCACAACTTCAAAAGACCGCAGACTTGAGTGTATGGTTTTAATTTTAACTCAATACCTCCAAGCGTTCTTGAGTTAAACGGTCTAACAGATAAACAGACGGACAACAAAGTGATCCCAAGGATCTTTTAAACGAGATGGCCCCTTACAGGCTAAATAGATTTTTTACGAAGCAACATTACAAATTCTGAACTGTACTTTATTTTCATAGTCATTAAGTTCATATTTTTCATTGATTAGCAAAAGGGAAAAATGTACTGAGGAAGACAACGAGAAAGTGGTCCCATTTTTACCTTTATATTTAACTAGGGTAACCATAAACTTGCTGTTAGCTGCAATATTCCAGTCACTGATAATAGACCGATCCCAGTCAAAGTGATAGAACCATTTTCGTTGGAACTGGGTAAGTGGTCGTTGGTGGAACCTACCTCGATAGGCAGTACAGCAGTTTCTTCACGCTATTTTCCTTTACCGGTTCGTGTTTGCATTTAAATTTTCATCATCATTACAATCGAAAGACGTCCACTGTTCGACATATGCCTCCCCCAGGTGTCGCCACAATTAACGGTTTGTTACTCATTACGCAAAAACTTATAAACGGATGAATTTATAACATGGCTTATAACCTATATTTTTGCTAAGTTTCATCACGTGAGCAAGTTCAATAAATAGGCTAATATAATAATAATATAAATGAAAGAATATTATAAATGTGAAAGTTTATGAAGATGGATGGAGGTACTCGTATGTATGGATGTGTCGCGCAAAAACTACCAGACAGATGATGTTAATCATAAACATTGCAATAATACAGCACATAAATAAGCTATAACTTTGCAGTTTCATTAGGTGAGCAATAGGATAATTTTTATTATAAGGTGAAGCCGCTGGAAGAAGCTAGCCTAACATAGTTTCAAAATATCAAGATTTAACAGTCGCACTATAATGACGTCACAATGTTGCTTACTTATCAAAAACGATATTTATCTACAGCAGCGCCCTCAAATCCCACGACGGTTTACTTTCCGCACAGACTCTAATTGTAATCTTTTAAAATTAAAGTATTTTAAAAAAATAGTTAAACAAATAAATCACTTAAAATATAACATTATTTAATTAATACTTGTCTTTAAGTTATTTCAATTTTATATCGCGCTGTGATTGACTAGCTGTATGGAAAATTGGAACATGGTTCAATAGAAATGTGAAGATAGAATTAGTTTTTTTTTTTTAATAATTTGACAGCTGTCAGTTGTAAAGTAAAACTCCCTAGGGATGAAAAGTATCACTTTCAGCTCGCTCCTCAGGCAACTTCAGACCTCAAGCGGCTCCTGCCCAACCTTGGGGGTCCAGATGCCTCCTGCCGGAGGCTCTACGCGGGGATCGTTCGGTCTATGGCCCTCTACGGGGCACCGGTGTGGGCGCCGTCGCTGAAAAAGCAACCGGCGTCCATGCTGAACGCCTGCCAGAGGGTCATGGCAATAAGAATGGTGCGGGGATACTGCACGGTCTCCCGCGAAGCGGCGAGCCTTCTGGCTGGCCTACCACCGTGGGATCTGGAGGCAACAGTCCTTGCACACATGCACGATATGCGCGTGGAGATGCAACGCCGGGGTGAAAGTCCGCTGCCGCGACAGGTCACGGCATGGCGGACAGAGCTCCGGCGGGATCTCATGGTGAAGTGGCGTCAGCGACTATCGCAACCCCGTCATGGGCACGCCACAATCATGGCGGTAAGTCCCCTCTTTGAGGCGTGGCTGGAAAGACCTCACGGCGTCCTTACCTTCCGCATGACGCAGGTCCTCACCGGACGTGGTTCGTTCGGGAGTTTCCTGCACCGGATTCGTGCGGAAGTGACGCCCGGGTGTCGTCACTGTGCGGAATGCCCGGAGGACACGGTGGAGCACACAGTCGAGGTGTGCCCTGCTTGGGCGGAGCATCGCCGTGCCCTCGTGGGGGCGATCGGCGGCGGAGACCTCTCGCGCCGGGCCTTGGTTGAGGCCATGGTCCGGAGCGAGGAGGAGTGGCAGGCGGTCACCGACTTCTGCGAAGCAGTAATGCTCGCGAAGGAGGAGGCCGAACGCATCAGGCAACGGCGTTATCGCCGCCGCCGCCGTCGCCGGGATTCTGATCCCGATTTCCGGCCACCGTAGGCGCGGGCTTGCGGACAGTGAGCAATGGGTAGCTCGCTGTCCGGCCGTCCGGTAACTGTCCGGACCAAGCCCAAGTCGTCGACGGCGCGCACTGTTCCCGCGCGCCTCAAGGAGTTGTCAGCAACAGCAGGGACCCAGCCGGGTCGAAGCCTACTGGGGCCAGGGTTATCCGAAAGGGCGCTCGAGCCCCGGTATGTAGGCTAGAAGGAACGGGGTGGGTCTTTTAGTCAGTAAGAGTCTGACACTATCTCCCGCTCCGCCCAATAGCGGGGGATGTCAATGCATGATTTTTTCCCACCATAAAAAAAAAAAAGGCAACTTCAGACCTACTTTCAGAGTATGAGTAATGAAAAATATGTTTATATTTATTTACATTATTGGTATTTAGAGAGCTCAAGCTAAAATGTTTGGTTACGAAAAAAGTGATACCGCGTTGATGTCTTTTGAAAAGTCCTTTACTTTCACTAGAATGTGATGACGACTCCAAAAGATAGCTGATAATTTATTTTATCGATTATTCTCAACGGTGAATAAAAAATTAAGTTACCTACATTTTAATGTTAACATTTTAGATTTCCAAATGTTCCGGAAGTTAAAGAAAAGTGGATTAATCTCAAGATGTCTTTATTTAAAACAATATATTTTTTTAGAAATGTATTACTACATTTCTAAAAAAATGAGAATAACAAATAAAGGATATATTTTTCGGTTTATCTTCATTTATTTTTTCTTACAAAGCAAAATTAAAAAAACAAGCAGAATTAATCGACGTCGATTTTATCGATAACGATATTAGTGATGCAAAATTGACTTGTGCATCACTATGTTTGTTGACATTGTTGCATCTGCCAATCACAACCGCTGCATGTTCCCCCGTCCCCCGCCCCGCGTTAGTGAATCGTGTGCCTAGACGAAATCGCTCTATCAGCTCTCAAGTTGTTTAATTCTCTTTGGTGGCGGTCCACGGAGTGTATTCGATCCACTCCAACTGCTCAAAAAAGTCTTGCAAAGCCTTTTTGGAGGTACTAACTGAGTGAAAAGTCTCGCATTGAAAAGAGAGGATCCTACGACCAGACGGATATAATGTCTGGTTTGGGCAACTGCACGAGAGGTGATTTTGGCCTGTTGTATACGTCACGGTTTGACGTACGCAGACACGAAGCAGGATTTCGTAGAATTCTTATGTGGCGCCATAGATATCGCTACACCTTCATCATCATCATTTCAGCCTCAACATCATTATAAGCCTCCCCAAGTGTCTTTATTACGAACGGACTCACCAAGTCAATGTCATTGTCAACTTCCATAATATGTTAGACTTACTTCTATCAAGATGGGAGAGTCTCTCTACACTCGAAGTTGAGGACGATTAAGTACGTTTACCTGGGACAGACGTATATCAGATGAGAGATACAATATAATGAAACAGACGGTGCAGTTGGGCAGGTCTAACTTCGAGAGAGAGAGGTCTATTACGAGCTTAACACGGGAAAAATAGTAGTTTATGTGACTAGGGCATAAAGCAGTGTCTTTAAGTTGCGGGCGGCATGTTAAATTCCGAATGAAACGAAGGTTGCTGATTTTAATCCCGAACGATAATGAGGGATTTATAAAATTAACTCGAGTTATTAAAGAAACCTGAGTGAAGTGAGGAATTCAAACCGTCCAAGACAAAGACAGCTTTATCCCCGTGTTGCATACTCTACTTTTTAACCATCTGTGAGATAACACTGGTCAACAAAATTTTAACTTTGTCGTGCCACACACGGACTTTTTTGATATTTTTTACTTTAATTAGTGATTGTAAGAAAAAATAAACAGTTAAAAAAAATTTGCTAGAGAAGGATTTTATTCTATTGAGTAATTTAAAATATTAAGAAAAAACACAGATCTCGTAAAACAAATGTTTTTTTTTTTTTATAATGACTTAATATAATCTAAGATTTTCTTGAATATTTAGCTTCTGGTTGGTCCCTTTTAATTGTCCAGCAGTAATCTGCTAACACATTCGGGCTCCATTTGCCCTGGTACCACTTTTCCATATTAGAAATGTCCTGATGGAACCTCTCACCTTGCTCGTCACTGACAGCCCCTAAATTGTCAGGAAAAAAATCCAGGTGCGAGTCTAAAAAATGGATCGTAAGTGACATGTTGCAACCCAATGCTTGATATGACAATAGTAGCTCACTAACCAACTCTCTGTAGCTGTCACTCTTGTGGTTACCCAAAAAAATTGCAATAACATTTTTAAAAGCCTTGTTCAGACTGCTTTTTGACAAATTTAAATCCCGAACCAAATCATTTAGGTCTCCTTGAGTTATCAAATGTGGCTCGTTTACAATTCCTTCAAACTCAAAGTCATCGTCCTCTTCAACACGTTGACCTGAAGAGGACGGTTGTGAATTGTCGTTCTCAACAGACGTAGTTGGAACTGGTATTAGTTCCGGCAATTTTTTACAATGTGAGACTGGTCTTATAGCCGAAGATAAATTAGGGTAAATAACTGTGTTTTTTTTCTTGTAATTTATACCTTTTATGTCAGTGAGACAAAAATAGCAATCTGAAACGTGATCTCGCTGTTCAGTCCATATCATGGGTACAGTAAACGCCATAGGCCGTGCACCTCTCTTCCAGTCAGTTAAATTTTTCACACACGTTATGCAACAGACATGAGGGGCCCAGGATTTGTCTTGATGGGCGACAGAAAAACCAAAACATTGGTGATAACACTCCAACACAAGATTCGTAAAATTTCGTCGTTGTTTTTTGAATGTAAGTTCTCCGCAGACATAAAAAAAAGAGTTAGGATCATTATTACACACCCTCAACATATTCACAGGGTTAATGAATCACAAAAAAGTGTTCAAATTCAACGACAAATATTTTTATAACGATTTACTTGTGAGCGTTTCTTTAATTTACTGCCGTAGTACTAGTTATGAGTATTACCGTATCACAACAAATATGAGGCTAATTGACATATGACAACTATGAGGGTAGATTGATAAAACAAAATTAGCTATCAAAGTTCGTGTGGCAATACCAGTGTTGACCAGTGTAATTGAAAAACAATTTGATCGACCAAATCATATATAATTACAGAAATATAAGTATTATATTTACAAGTTCATCAAACAAACAAAATTCACTACTCCAAGATTCTATACTTTCAATTTTCTATTTTGCTCCCGTCAGTAAGCAGGTTTTATTCTATTTTCTTTTTTTGTTAGTGGCCAGTTTTAATTTCGAGTCAACTTGTGCGATGCACGTACATTTTAATGATTTTTCATTACTCATACTCTGAAAGTAGGTCTGAAGTTGCCTGAGGAGCGGGCTGAAAGTGATACTTTTCATCCCTAGGGAGTTTTACTTTACAACTGACAGCTGTCAAATTATAAAAAAAAAACTAGTTCTATCTTCACATTTCTATTAAAACATGTTCCAATTTTCCATAAAATTGAAATAACTTAAAGACAAGTATTAAATAAATAATATTATATTTTTAAGTGATTTATTTGTTCAACTCTTTCTTTAAAATACTTTATTTTTAAAAGATTACAATAAAAAAACAAAATGGCGGAAAAGTGGCAATCAGTCGTTGGTTTTTTCGAGTTTTGTTTACATTTCCGTACAAAGAGATTTGTATTACCACGTTATGTTTATCAGATCAAAATAGTGATTTAACGCCTAATTTCATAAGAGAAGAGGCTAAAGCAGTAGTGGAATATCTTTTACCGCCTAAATCAGAAGAAAGATAGCTACTTAAAATCATAGGTACGACGACTCAGGTTTTACAAACTTTTTATTTTATTTTTAGTCTACCTCGCTGCGCTCGGCCGCCAACTCCTTCTCGGGACGAAATGAGTTACTTTCACCCCTAGTGTAACAATGTACTATTTCATTACTCATACTCTGAAAGTAGGTCTGAAGTTGCCTGAGGAGCGGGCTGAAAGTGATACTTTTCATCGTTTTCATCCCTAGGGAGTTTTACTTTACAACTGACAGCTGTCAAATTATTAAAAAAAAAACGGCCAAGAGCGTGTCGGGCCACGCTCAGTGTAGGGTTCCGTAGTTTCCCGTCCGTCACAATAAAGTGTACCCACTTATGAGTTTAAAAAAATGCTTGCTACGATTATACTACAAACTTAGTCCAGAAATTATTTTGTAGAACCCTTTTGTCTTTTTTGTACAAAAACTGTTCTTTCCATCAAGTTCAAAATAATTTTCCTAGAAAGTCCTTATAAAGTTCTACTTCTCAGATTTTTTTCATATTTTTTAAACTTATGGTTCAAAAGTTAGAGGGGGGACACACATTGTTTTTTACTTTTGGAGCGATTATTTCCGAAATTATTGACATTATCAAAAAATGTTTTTAGTAAACCCCTATTCATTTTTAAATACCTATCCAATGATATATCACACGTTAGGGTTGAAATTAAAAAAAAAATCACTTCCCACTTTACATATAGGGGGGCTACCCTAATAAAACATTTTTTTCCAATTTTTATTTTACCACTTTGTCGGCGTGATTGATATACATATTGGTACCAAATTTCAGCTTTCTAGTGCTAACGGTCACAGAGATTAAGCGAGGACGGACAGGCAGACAGACAGACAGACAGACGGACAGACAGACATGGCGAAACTATAAGGGTTCCTAGTTGACTACGGAACCCTAAAAACTAGTTCTATCTTCACATTTCTATTGAAACATGTTTCAATTTTCCATACAGCCAGTCAATCACAGCGCGATATAAAATTGAAATAACTTAAAGATAAGTATTAATTAAATAATATTATATTTAAAATGATTTTTTTTGTTCAACTATTTCTTTAAAACTATTCTATAAAAAGATTACAATTAATTTCTAATTTTTCATTAATGAGGCTGAATAGCTGGCCGGCCACAGAAAAAAAAAAAACAAAATGGCGGGAAAGTGGCAATCAGTCGTTGGCTTTTTCGAGTTTTGTTCGTATTTCCGTGTATTAACACGTTATGTTTATCAGATTAAAATAGTGATTTAACGCCTAATTTCATAAGAGAAGAGGCCAATGCAGTAGTGGAAAACTTTTTACCGCCTAAATCAGAAGAAAGATACCTACCTAAAATCACAGGTACGACGACTCAGGTTTTACAAACTTTTTATTTTATTTTTACTTTCCTTGTATTTGTAATGAAAAGCTCAGTGCTTACCTCGGGGTGAAAGTAACTAATTTAGTCCCTCGAATTAGCGACCTCGCTACGCTCGGCCGCCAACTCCTTCTCGGGACGAAATGGGTTACTTTCACCCCTAGTGTAACAATGTACTATTAATTCACAATGTTGACGTTTTTTGGTGTTCTAAATTCAAATCTCATTATTCCCTAGGGATCGGCCATACTGCACTATCTCCCTAGGGATAGAATGTAGAGGTTTGTATGACGTATAAAACGATATTATCGAGCAGGTGGTGTAAAAATAGCATTAAATAATTATTAACTAAATTTTTAATTTAAGATTTCAAGAGAATTTTTAAACCCTCGGCTCCTTATCACACTCGCCTACGGCTCGTGCGAATTCCGCCTCGGCCGCCATGACCAACTTCCTGCACTTGTAACAAAATATACTATTTTATGCAAACATAAACCTAAAATATATCAAACTGACCAAATATCTACTTATTTTCTCATAATCCTTGATTTAATTGCTGACCAGATATTGCAGGAGCATTTTTTTACAGCCAACAAAAACATAGATGGTCAAAATAACATTTTATGTGGATTATCTTGTTGAAAGAATAGTAAAAAAGTACCATTAATTACTTACCCTTTACCTTTGTCATTCTAGTTATCTTTTAGGAACAATTAAGTAATACTACGTTAACTATCAATTACTGTGTAGGCTCGGCGTCAGTGTTCACTTGTTCACTTGCTCATTATTGTAACGGAAGCACAATAATTAGCAACTTGACAGATTAGCAGCCGTGTTGTACCTATCTCCTGAGTTTTTATGTCCCATACATACAAACTATACGTATATATATACTGTATGCAAATCTCAATACCAGTCCGACCGTTCGGTAACTGTCCGGATCGAGCCCAAGTCGTCGAGGGCGCGCACTGTTCCCGCACGCCTCAAGGAGTTGTCAGCAACAGCAGGGGCCCAGCTGGATCCAAGCCTACTGGGGCTATGGTATGAAAGGCTAGAAAGAACGGGGTGGGTTTTTTAGTCAGTAAGAGTCTGACACTATCTCCCGCTCCGTCCAAGGGCGGTGGATGTCATTTAGATGATTTATACCCACCGAAAAAAAGAAAAGAAAAACCACTAGGTACAAGCAAGAGCAAATCTTTTACTTAATAATATTTGCATGGATTACGAGATAAAAAAAATTTCGAGACTGTAATTGACGTGAAAGGTGTGTGATAATTATCATATCAAGGTTCTGGAATGGCGACCCCGGAAGACGCAGCGTTGGAAGGCCTCCTACAAGGTGGACAGATGACCTGGTGAAGGTTGCGGGAATCCGATGGATGCGGGACGCACAGGATCGTTCATTGTGGTGACACTTGGGGGAGGCCTATGTCCAACAGTGGACGTCTATCGGCTGATATTATGATGATCATGATTTCGCAGCATTTTTTTTGTCTCAGTTAATTATTAGTCCGTATTTTGTAAAAGTTTGGAAATAGACAGAAGGTTAAGAAGCCAGTCATTTATGTTGCATCTGATCTAAGTTAGTCATCTGCAACTAAAGGAACACGGATTTAATTTTAATCAGTAAAGCGCCTATTACACCACTCGATATTCAGACAGTCTTAGTCTATGTAGCGTAGAGTCAGACTGTCTTACTGTCTACGTCACAAAGATGAAAGAGGTTATAAAGGAAATACTTTCCGATTTGTACTACAACGAGTGTCGCCGCTTGTCTCCCACCCTTTAACTCCATTACAGGCAATGAACCAATACGAACGCGCATTACGCAACTAACAGACCATGCACACTTAGATTGCAAGTTTGCTATTGGTAGTTGAACTATGAGCATTGCCCTATTTTGTGGCACGCCAACAAGGCCATTTTACTTTTTCATCTGTTCTGTGGTCTACGTAGACTCCAAGGGCTATATTTCACTGAGAAACCATGGCGGCGCGACCAGTCGCCGCTACCAACAAAATGTATACAGCTCTATAGAGAGTTACTCACCTGGTGTCCGTTTGGTTGCGCAACCAATTTGGTGGCGCGACCAGCTCGGACGTGTGGCGACTCTGGTGTATGGCGTCTAGTTTGGTAGCTTAGTTTTATGGCGCGATCAGTTGCGCCGCCATGATGTCCCGGTGAAATATAGCCCTAAGATAGTCTGTATATCGTGTGCTGAATAACGCGTAGTGCAATAGGCGCTTTAATCTCTGACACTCCCTCTACCTACATTAATTACGTATTGTAAGCCGTCCCGTGAGTAGTATTAAGTATAACTAAAATTTTCGGAACCGGTACACTACGCAAACCACTTTATATCTTATCAAAAAAGCAAATGCAGATTTTTTTATCCGATATAAACTAGTGTGATCCCACCTGATGGTAAGCAGTGATGCAATCGTTAATCGTGAGGCGCACTAGTTTATTAAAAGCCTATTCACTCTAGCCTTGAAGACACCCGAATTATAATCAGACGGGAAGACCGCAGCAGGCAAATTGTTCCAGTCCTTCGATGTATGCCGTATAAATGACGAGGTGAAACGCTTAGTCCGGACCGTAGAGGTTTCAACAACGTAAGGATGGATACTTGCCGTACGTCGGGTTGTCCGATGGCAGAAATGGGATGGCGGAATCAAGTCATGCAATTCCCGCGCACACTCTCCAAAATGCAACCTGTAAAACACCGAAAGGCTCTCTGCACCTGTGCTCAAGACTTTGAATATGGACTTAACCAAATCTGGATCACCAATCAGCCTCTACGCACGCCTTTGATGTGACATGATCTACGTCAACGTGCATACGAGTACTCGTATGTATAAGCGCCTACCTAGACCCTAGCGTTCTCTAAGTAGGCGCCAAGCCACATAATTTCCAGGTAATTATCGAGTTTGACAGCATAGAGGTCTTCCATAGACATGACCCGAAATGCTAACGAATTATGCTTATTCATATTATCGCTGAAAGATAGGAATACAAGGTTTCAAACATGCGTATGCATGTTCGTAAACTTGAGTTTATCGAACAGCTAGTAGCAGTATAAGTAATGAGGCTTGATGGGCAGATAATTTAGACCCTTTTCGGTGTAGAAGGTGCAGGGTGGCTTACGTATTGTGTAAATGGTGTTTTTACTTTCAACTTGGAGGCCTCAGAAGATTTTTTTTATTAATGTGAGTGTTTTATACTATATTATTTTAAAATTTTCTCTCTAGTTTAACTTCCTATATATGTATATCTATAGAAATAAACTTCCTACGTATACCTACATACAATAAATCTATAGAAGTGTTTATTTGTGCGCGCATCACGTAAAATGTACGAAATCGATGTCATTTTAAACATTTAAATTGTGTGTAATTTGATATATAAGTACCTTAGGCTTTGTTTTATTGCAATCTGTTGACTATATCGAAAGATATATGAATTTAAAGAATTCAAGAAGTAAAATATCACAAATTGACTGTTCACCGGTAGCCTGATTCACGTAAAATCAAACAAGCCAAATATCGTTGAAGTTTTATAGTCGTTCGATCAAAGTTCTTTTCAAAAGCGGTATTCACGATTTATCAACTTATTTCCAGTTACATTAATAAGTATTCTACCAGGATAATGTAATACATGATGTCGTCCAAACTCGATTGATGGATGTAAATACGGAAATGGTCTATACGACTAAATCGCTACGATATCGTTACGGTTTTCATTACGTGAATCAGGCTACTTACTGGTCAGCTAGTATTTACTGTGAAATGAGGTCATTCAAATTACGATGAAGCGGTTACAGACTTATACAGTACCTACCTACACAGGTGATTTGATAATTTTGTGACCTAACAAAGATACAATAGTACATTGTTACACTAGGGGTGAAAGTAACTCATTTCGTCCCGAGAACGAGTTGGCTAATTCGAGGGGTTAAATGGTTTACTTTCACCCCGAGGTAAACACTAGTGTTGCCAGGTCTGTTTGGATAAAAATCGGGACAGATGGTAAAACAAATCGGGTTTTAGATCGGGACAAATATTTTTTTTTAATAAAGATTTTTTTAGATGGGACATCATCCATTGACTTCTTCCCCTCTGGAGTGAAACGAGACGACGTGTGAATTTTTTACTGAGTAAAACCCAGACTTCTTCAGTCGCTATTTGAGTTTCAGGGATTTTGATTTATCGGGACATTTAGCGTCCCGATGAGGTGCAAATCGGGACGTGTCCCCAGACCCCTAAAAATCGGGACATCCCGCGCAAATCGGGACGCCTGGCAACACTAGTAAACACTGTGCTTTTCATTACGAATACGAGGAAACTAAAAAAAGTTTGTAAAACCTGAGTCTCGTACCTATGGTTTTAAATAGGTATCATTTATTTATTATTATTTATTTATTTATTCATTTATGTACACACAAACACTTAAAAATGAAATAGACAAAAACAGATAAAAGAGTACAAAGAGAGAGAGAGAGAGAAGAGAGAGTGAGAGTAGAGTATCATTCTTCTAATTTAGGCTGTAAAAGGTATTCCACTACTGCGTTAGCCTCTTCTCTTATGAAATTAGGCGTTAAATCACTATTTTAATCTGATAAACATAACGTGTTAATACAAATCTCTGTTGTACGGAAATGTAAACAAAACTCGAAAAAACCAACGACTGATTGCCACTTTCCCGCCATTTTGTTTTTGAAGTGAAAACTTCTTTAGCGGCGTTGAGCACTTTTTCTGTAATGGGTATAAAATCTTAAACTCGCGTCAGGACACGTGACCTGATCGAAAAAGCGTAAGACGGATGGAGAGTAGACAGCTATCCCTTATCGCGCGTTGTGAAAGGGGGCTAGACGGAAAAAATTCTCACGAAAAATTGTACCGACACTTTTACTGTCAAAATATAAATCCAAGATGGCGGCTGCAAGAAATTATCAACTTTTTCGTCATGGGTGTCGTTTTCATGGTTTTCGAGGGTGTTGAAACCGATGGTACTGTCAAAATATAAATCCAAGATGGCGGCTGCAAGAAATTATCAACTTTTTCATCATGGGTGTCGTTTTCATGGTTTTCGAGGGTGTTGAAACCGATAGTACTGTCAAAATGTAAATCCAAGATGGCGGCTGCAAGAAATTATCAAATTTTCCGTCATGGGTGTCGTTTTCATGGTTTTCGAGGGCGTGGAAACCGATGGTACTGTCAAAATGTAAATCCAAGATGGCGGCTGCAAGAAATTATCAACTTTTTCATCATGGGTGTCGTTTTCATGGTTTTCGAGGGTGTTGAAACCGATGGTACTGTCAAAATATAAATCCAAGATGGCGGCTGCAAGAAATTATCAACTTTTTCGTCATGGGTGTCTTTTTCATGGTTTTCGAGGGTGTTGAAACCGATGGTACTGTCAAAATGTAAATCCAAGATGGCGGCTGCAAGAAATTATCAACTTTTTCGTCATGGGTGTCGTTTTCATGGTTTTCGAGGGTGTTGAAACCGATGGTACTGTCAAAATATAAATCCAAGATGGCGGCTGCAAGAAATTATCAACTTTTTCGTCATGGGTGTCGTTTTCATGGTTTTCGAGGGCGTTGAAACCGATGGTACTGTCAAAATATAAATCCAAGATGGCGGCTGCAAGAAATTATCAAATTTTTCGTCATGGGTGTCGTTTTCGTGGTTTTCGAGGGTGTTGAAACCGATAATACTATCAAAATGTAAATCCAAGATGGCGGCTGCAAGAAATTATTAATTTTTCCGTCATGGGTGTCGTTTTCATGGATTTCGAGGGTGTTGAAACCGATAGTACTGTCAAAATATAAATCCAAGATGGTGGCTGCAAGAAATTATCAAATTTTCCGTCATGGGTGTCGTTTTCATGGTTTTCGAGGGCGTGGAAACCGATGGTACTGTCAAAATGTAAATCCAAGATGGCGGCTGCAAGAAATTATCAACTTTTTCGTCATGGGTGTCGTTTTCATGGTTTTCGAGGGTGTTGAAACCGATAGTGCTGTCAAAATGTAAATCCAAGATGGCGGCTGCAAGAAATTATTAACTTTTCCGTCATGGGTGTCGCTTTCATGGTTTTCGAGGGTGTTGAAACCGATAGAACTGTAAAAATATAAATCCAAGATGGTGGCTGCAAGAAATTATCAAATTTTCCGTCATGGGTGTCGTTTTCATGGTTTTCGAGGGTGTTGAAACCGATAGTACTGTCAAAATATAAATCCAAGATGGCGGCTGCAAGAAATTATCAAATATTTCGTCATGGGTGTCGTTTTCATGGTTTTCGAGGGCGTGGAAATCGATGGTACTGTCAAAATGTAAATCCAAGATGGCGGCTGCAAGAAATTATCAACTTTTTCGTCATGGGTGTCGTTTTCGTGGTTTTCGAGGGTGTTGAAACCGATAGTACTGTCAAAATATAAATCCAAGATGGCGGCTGCAAGAAATTATCAAATTTTTCGTCATGGGTGTCGTTTTCATGGTTTTCGAGGGCGTGGAAATCGATGGTACTGTCAAAATGTAAATCCAAGAAGGCGGCTGCAAGAAATTATCAACATTTTCGTCATGGGTGTCGTTTTCGTGGTTTTCGAGGGTGTTGAAACCGATAGTACTGTCAAAATGTAAATCCAAGGTGGCGGCTGCAAGAAATTGTTAACTTTTCCGTCATGGGTGTCGTTTTCATGGTTTTCGAGGGTGTTGAAACCGATAGTACTGTCAAAATATAAATCCAAGATGGCGGCTGCAAGAAATTATCAAATTTTCCGTCATGGGTGTCGTTTTCATCGTTTTCGAGGGCGTGGAAACCGATGGTACTGTCAAAATGTAAATCCAAGATGGCGGCTGCAAGAAATTATCAACTTTTTCGCCATGGGTGTCGTTTTCGTGGTTTTCGAGGGTGTTGAAACCGATGGTACTGTCAAAATATAAATCCAAGATGGTGGCTGCAAGAAATTATCAAATTTTCCGTCATGGGTGTCGTTTTCGTGGTTTTCGAGGGTGTTGAAACCGATTGTACTGTCAAAATATAAATCCAAGATGGCGGCTGCAAGAAATTATTAACTTTTCCGTCATGGGTGTCGTTTTCATGGTTTTCGAGGGTGTTGAAACCGATGGTACTGTCAAAATATAAATCCAAGATGGCGGCTGCAAGAAATTATCAACTTTTCCGTCATGGGTGTCGTTTTCATGGTTTTCGAGGGTGTTGAAACCGTTGGTTCTGTAAAAATATAAATCCAAGATGGCGGCTGCAAGAAATTATCAAATTTTCCGTCATGGGTGTCGTTTTCATGGTTTTCGAGGGTGTTGAAACCGATGGTACTGTCAAAATATAAATCCAAGATGGCGGCTGCAAGAAATTATCAAATTTTCCGTCATGGGTGTCGTTTTCATGGTTTTCAAGGCTGTTGAAACCGATAGTATTGTCAAAATGTAAATCCAAGATGGCGGCTGCAAGAAATTATCAACTTTTTCCTCATGGGTGTCGTTTTCGTGGTTTTCGAGGGTGTTGAAACCGATAGTACTGTCAAAATTTAAATCTAAGATGGTGGCTGCAATAAATTATCAACTTTTTCGATATGGGTGTCTTTTTCATGGTTTTCGAGGTTGTTGAAGCCGATAGTGCTGTCAAAATGTAAATCTAAGATGGCGGATGTCAGAAATTATCAACTTTTTCGTCATGAGTGTCGTTTTCATGGTTTCGAAGATGTTGAAATAGTGCTGTCAAAATGTACATAAAATAGGATAGTATTTTTTAGTTATACAAGGTGCAGGTTTGAAGCTGCAAAAAAATTCAGGAGGTAATTATGTTAGTGATTCTCGACCCGAATCAATAATAAAATGAGTAGGTAATTTTTTATATTTTTTTTCTTATTTATGGAAATCGGTATGTGTGAACTACCTTTGTTAAAACGCAGCCAGTCTGATACCTGCCTTATAACCGCGCTTTCACATACACAAACACGCCATGATAGTTTCATAATAAAGCACCTATCATCGTCCCGTGCGGACACACCCTAGCCACGCCCCCGCGGCCATCGATCAATCGATTTACTTTAGTGCAATTGTTGTCACCGACGTGTGCATACGCGTGCACTTTCCCCTCTTAGGTTCGCCTTCGGTTAACGGTTACGTACGCGGTGTCTAGTGCTAAAAAATGACGGACCAATACTCAAATGTAGAATTGACGGAGATGGTCCGCTTGTATGCTATCAGTGGAGACAGCGTATCTCGAGCTATCGAGATGTTCGTAGAACTGTTTCCCAATAGCCAAAGTCCATTTTAAAATAAGACTAGTGTACGCAAAGGAAATCGCCAGTGTTACACAATTACGTTAAAGGTGATAAGTGCTTTCGAAACTTTGAAAACAAATGTGTTTGAGCTACGTAAATTAAAAGAAAATCAACAACGTCGTGCTAGACTCTGCCTGGATTGTGAAGGTGGACACTTTGAACAATACCTCCAGGTAACATAAGTAGGTACTTAGGTAATTTATTTATTTCATTTGTGAACATAAAAAAAACATTTGTAAATAAGTTATCAGCCAAATCAATTTGATTAACGTAAATCAGTTGATTTAAAATTTTTAACTATGCCAAAAATACCTACCTATCAGGCAAGATAAATCATTAAAAACCCTATCTACCTACCTACTTAACTAGCACAAATTACCTTGAGGTATTTTTGTCGGTCCTCAACCCGTTAAAAAGTAGGAAGGGATGTTTTACATCAACCAATTTAATCCACACAAAAAAACGAAATTATTACGGAAAACTGACCTTGATAATGAATTACCTACAACGCGCCACTGCGATTGCATGTAGGTAGGTATGTATCTACCTACTACTTACTAGACGCCGTCGTCCGTTTTGTTTAGTGCCTAAATCTCGCGCGCGCGCGCTCGCTTTCATCATACCGAGAGGGCATGTCAACATCTTGTAGGTACAACATACTAACATTATGCGTCTCAGTCACGGTATCAGTAATAAAGCAAAACTAAGGCTAACATAAATAAACATTATTTTGGCTCAGCTATGTTCCGTCTAACTTGCAATCATAGTTTCAAAGTTATGCAGCAGGTACACGAATATTGCTTACGTGTTTGGTGCCTTTACACGTCGAATCAGCTTCGGCCAATCGCCATCCCTAGGCATTGTGTAAATGGGGTCTTGGTCATGAAATGGCATGAATGGCGTAAGCTGTATCCCGTTTACACAATGGCTAGGGATTTTTTTTTCGGTGGGAAATTCATCTAATGGCATCCCCCGCTCTTGGGCGGAGCGGGAGATAGTGTTAGACTTTTACTGACTAAAAACCCACTCCTGTTCCTTCTTGCCTTTCGTACCGGGACCGAGCTTCCCTTTCGGATAACCCTGGCCCCAGTAGGCTTCGACCCGGCTGGGCCCCTGCTGCTGCTGACAATTCTTTCAGGCGCGCGGGAACAGTGCGCGCCGTCGACTACTTGGGCTCGGTCCGGACAGTTACCGGACTGTCGGATAGCGAGATACCCATTGCTCGCCGTCCGCAAGCCCGCGCCAACCGTGGCCAGAAATCGGGATCGGAATCCCGGCGGCGGGGCTGGCGCGCTGTGAGCGCCGCCGTTGCCTGATGCGGTCGGCATTCTCCTTTGCTAGCATTACACAAAGGCTAGGGATGGCGGTTGGCCGAGGCTGGGCCCACGAGTAAACGCATCATAAGGTTTATTGACCTCGGCCTAACCTCTTATTCATCAGCTGATAGGTAAATAACTAACGACGCAACGTCAACTTGTACTTTTAAAAGATTTTCGCATTGTAATGATGCTTAAAAATTAGTTAATTAACGAAATTACATTATGATCATCGAAATTTAACTAGGTAGGTACATCTAAGGCTAAATTATTCGTTTTTAACATTTCGTAGAATAAGTGGGCGGAGCCTCGTACAGGTTGACGCCCTCACACACATGACGTACGATAAATCGAATCACAACGGGTGATTCTGTTTTTTTAAGAAGTGTATTTAGAGAGTTATTCTGAAAAACGGTTAAAATTAAAAAAAAAAAATAGCAAGTATTACTGGTTATTGACCAGGTTTCGTATTTTTACATGATTATTTATGAGTTTTATTACAACCTCCTGAAATATTGTGCAGTTTTAAAACTGCACCTTGTATTGTATTGGCTAGACGAAAAAAATTCTCACGAAAAGTTGTAACGACACTTTTTCTATAGTAAGCTATTGTAAGCCGTGCGGCGTGCGCATGTTTCTCTGTCTTTCTCTCTTTCTCTCTCTTATAGAAAGCAAGCCAGAACGGAACTTCGTTCCATCCGGGTGTCCCTTGACACCTCAGTAGTTTTTCGGAGAGATAAACTTTTTAATGTAAAATAATTGTAATAGTTTTAAAGTGTTAAATTTTTAATGTAATATAAATTGTCATGTTTGTGTACGATAGCGCAATAAATGAATATTGTATTCTACCACATAAATGATAGTACTTTTATACTGATAAAGCAATTGGTGCAAAATTATTCCCTAACCATTCCAAAATATCAAACATGCTCAACGTTAATAATCAAGTTTTCACTTCTGCCGGCACTCCCGGTTTTTTTCTGCGACCGGCCAGATAATCAGCCTCATTAATGAAAAATTAGAAATTAATTGTAATCTTTTAAAAATAAAGTATTTTAAAGAAATAGTTGAACAAATAAATCACTTAAAATACAACATTATTTAATTAATACTCTTTCTTGTCTTTAAGTTATTTCAATTTTATATAGCGCTGTGATTGACTGGCTGTATGGAAAATTGGAACATGGTTCAATAGAAATGTGAAGATAGAACTAGTTTTTTTTTTTATTAATTGGCAGCTGTCAGTTGTAAAGTAAAACTCCCTAGGGATGATAAGTATCACTTTCAGCCCGCTCCTCAGGCAACTTCAGACCTACTTTCAGAGTATGAGTAATGAAATAGTACATTGTTACAATAGGGGTGAAAGTAACTCATTTTGTCCCGAGAAGGAGTTGGCGGCCGAGCGAAGCGAGGTCGCTAATTCGAGGGGTTAAATGGGTTACATTCACCCCGAGGTAAACACTGTGCTTTTCATTACGAATACGAGGAAACTAAAAATAAAATAAAAAGTTTGTAAAACCTGAGTCGTCGTACCTATGATTTTAAGTAGGTATCTTTCTTCTGATTTAGGCGGTAAAAGGTATTCCACTACTGCTTTAGCCTCTTCTCTTATGAAATTAGGCGTTAAATTACTATTTTAATCTGATAAACATAACGTGTTAATACAAATCTCTGTTGTACGGAAATTTTAACAAAACTCGAAATAACCAACGACTGATTGCCACTTTCCCGCCATTTTGTTTTTTTTTTCTGCGGCCGGCCAGTTATTCAGCCTCATTAACGAAAAATTAGAAATATATTGTAATCTTTTAAAACTAAAGTAAGTATTTTAAAGAAATTGTTAAAATATAACATTAAATACTTGTTTTTAAGTTATTTCAATTTTATATCGCGCTGCGATTGACTGGCTGTATGGAAAATTGGAACAAGGTTCAATAGGAATGTGAAGATAGAACTACTTTTTTTTTAAATAATTTGACAGTTGTCAGTTGTAAAGTAAAACTCCCTAGGGATGAAAAGTATCACTTTCAGCCCTCTCCTCAGGCAACTTCAGACCTACTTTCAGAGTATGAGTAATGAAATAGTACATTGTTACACTAGGGGTGAAAGTAACTCATTTCGTCCCGAGAAGGAGTTGGTGGGCGAGCACAGCGAGGTCGCTAATTCGAGGGGTTAAATGGGTTACTTTCACCCCGAGGTAAACACTGTGCTTTTCATTACGAATACGAGGAAACTAAAAATAAAATAAAAAGTTTGTAAAACCTGAGTCTTCGTACCTATGGTTTTAAATAGGTATCATTCTTCTAATTTAGGCTGTAAAAGGTATTCCACTACTGCGTTAGCCTCTTCTCTTATGAAATTAGGCGTTAAATCACTATTTTAATCTGATAAACAACGTGTTAATACAAATCTCTGTTGCATGGAAATGTAAACAAAACTCGAAAAAACCAACGACATTGCCACTTTCCCGCCATTTTGTTTTTTTTTTCTGTGGTCGGCCAGCTATTCAGCCTCATTAATGAAAAATTAGAAATTAATTGTAATCTTTTATAAATAAAGTATTGACCAAATAAATCATTTTAAATATAATATTATTTAGTTATTACTTGTCTTTAATTTATTTCAATTTTATATCGCGCTGTGATTGACTGGCTGTATGGAAAATTGGAACATGGTTCAATAGAAATGTGAAGATAGAACTAGTTTTTTTTTAATAATTTGACAGCTGTCAGTTGTAAAGTAAAACTCCCTAGGGATGAAAAGTATCACTTTCAGCCCGCTCCTCAGGCAACTTCAGACCTACTTTCAGAGTATGAGTAATGAAAAAGTATTTTTTCTTAAAATTTCTGTTTCTTTTTCTACATTGTCTCCTTGTAATTCTACACATTTATCCCAGCGATGCCCCATCTCGTTCAAATAGTAGCCGAAGTTTTTTTCTGCAAAATGATTGTTCACGAAGTTTACCTCTTCATTTGACGAAAATCTCTATCCTCGGAGCGCATTTATTAGATGAGGGAACAAAAAGGAGGTTTAAGCAGTCGGTCAGTAATTCGTAGATTTTCACCGCCGTAACTATTGAGGTGAAGGACGGCATTATCTTGGTGAAACAGGATTTTTCTTTTGCATTCACATTGACTCACTCAAACGACTGTTAAGGAGGTGCAACTCGACGTACATTTTCATTGTTTTTCATACAAACGCTCTTACGCGATTACGACGTTATTACACATTTTTTATTAAATATATTGGAAACAGTATCTTGTGGATATTATCTAGGCTTCTATTGAAATCAATTTATTTTGTGTAAAACTAATCCAATAAAGACCTCTGAAAATCTGCTATTTCGCATGAACTTTGACACTAACTTCATAATTTACTCAAAAATGAAAAACGTTAAAAAGGTATAACAAAAGCCTTCCTCAAGATTCTAAATGCCGACAATTTTTTTCAAAAACTTTTAAGGGTTTAAAAAAAACAACCGGCGTATCACTCTTTTTTCGCATTGCCTTTTCGTCAAACATCGCGTTTGATTGCTTTAGATGAAGTAACAAGTTTTTAAACCATGTTCAATGTTCACAATAGGCGAGTGGAAAAGTGGAGAGTGGAAATAACAACTACGCATCCAAAATGGCTGAAACCTTCGTGAGTGAAAGAAAGGTGGACCAGCAGGTTGCAATTCAGCGTTCCAACAAAGGTCACCTTGGTTGGAGATAGGTTTGTGTATTTGCGCTTGCAGAAGCTAGTGTTTTATATTATCATCATCATCATCATCAGCCTTTTTAATGTTCCCACTGCTGGGACTCTGGCCTCCTCTCTAGGAGAGGGAATAGGTCGTAATCCACCACGCGGGCCCAATACAGGTTGGTGAATGTCACATGTTTTCAAATTTTTGGTTCTAGGACATGCCGGTTTCCTCACGATGTTTTCCTTCACCGTTTTGAGAGCAGTGATGATGAAATAAATTACACAAAGTAATGCGTCTGGCTGGATTCGTACCTGCGACCTACAACTCGTAGGTCGGGGCCATTACCACTCGGCCACCACTGCTCTAGTATTGTATTTTATATACTTAAGAGCTATTCATAAATAAAACAATTATTGAAACCACTTTATCTTTCAGAATTTTCTTGTGTTCTTTTTTCTAATAACGAAGTTTTAGTATATTACATAGCAATGTAAAAACAGCATAGCGCATCTTAGAACAGCATGGAACGTTGTAGCACATCGTAGCATTGATTGTAGAAGTATGTCGTAGTGTTCTATGTCCTATGTGTTCATAAAAAGATGTGTAGAGCATCGTACAGCAGCGTTGCACATCGTAGCTTTAAACGCCGTAGTGCATCGTAGAACAGCACTATGCATCGTAGAATAGCGCAGCATTTTAGCCTTGAACAGGGTAGCATGCCGTGAAATTAACGCATCATCCTAACCTAGAACGGCGTAGCACGTCGTAGCCCTGCACTATGCTTCGTACAACAGCGTAGCATTATTGTAGCACATCGTAGCCTAAAACCGCGCGGCGTAGCACGTCGATAAACAGTATAGCAGATCCGTAGAAAAGCGTAGCAGTTTGTAGCCCATCGTAGCCTTGAAAGACGTAGCACGGTGGAGCAGAACAGTGTAGCACTTTGCAAAGAAAGGTTGCTTAGATCCGTTGGTGGTTGTAGCCCATCGTAGCCTTGAGCGACGCAGCACGGTGATGTAGAACACCGTATCTGATTTATTGGTAACGATTAGTCAAGGTTCTACAAATGACAGCCAGGACCAAATGGCATGGAAGAATCTCCATTTGTTATAAAATGGTCACTGAATCACAGATACACCTCGGAACTACCCATGGGGCTACAGTTATTTTTGGCACGTGCTCCTCCAATTTAAGTACTTAACTAATAAAAGGAATAAAGATAACGGAGATTAAAACTCAAATACAAATTGGCTGATTTGAATAACAATGAGTTGTTAAAGATAAGCATTAGCTATAATTTGTATTTTTTAACCTATATTTTTGTACGCTAATTAAAATAAATTACATAGTTATTATAAGCATGCGATTAATATAATGGAAGTAGATTAAACTGCGATCGCTACACGTGCTAGAAATTGATGAACAGGGTTTCGTACTTTCTACTAGGGCTGAGGGTAAGTTTGTAACAGTGGTGTAGCTAGTCTCGAAGGGGCCCCATATCAAAAGTTATCGAGGTTTCTTTTTAGACCGTAGGGGCTTACTAGCACACAGACACATGAGACAGAGTCATGACACCACAACCGAGATGGCCAGGCTAGCTGGATCAACAGCAGGGGCCCAGCCGGGTCGAAGCCTACTGGGGCCAGGGTTATCCGAAAGGGCGCTCGAGCCCCGGTATGAAGGCTAGAAGGAACGGGGTGGGTCTTTTAGTCAGTAAGAGTCTGACACTATCTCCCGCTCCGCCCAAGAGCGGGGGATGTCAATGCATGATTTTTTCCCACCATAAAAAAAAAGGCTAGCTGGATAGATTTCTTAAACTGAGAAACCGATGAATTCTTTTATTTTAGTATTCTGGAATGATTTGATTATATTATATTAAGACTCTTTACATTTGGCCTGTTGGTCTATTGGTTAGTGACCCTGACCTGCTATGCCGGAGGTCGTGGGTTCGATTCCCACCCAGGACAAATGTTCGTGTGATGAGCACGATCATTTGTTCTGTGTCTGGGTGTAATTATCTATAATTTATGTATGTATTTAGGTATTTAGAAATATCTATGTATGTTTATCAGTTGTCTAGTACCCATAACACAAGCTCTGCTTAGCTTGGGACTAGACGGCGCTGTGTGATAGTTGTGGAATATTATTATTATTATTTATTTACATAAAAAAACTTAAACTATTTATGCTAAAACCTAAATAAATACATAACGTACATAAATAAAATACAAAAACACAAAGTACACTCAGGCGTCGAAGTACTCCTCCACGTCGCTGTCATCCGGGAATGTGCCTAGAAGACTGACATTGCCTAGATGACTGGCATTACCACGTTGAATGGCAATGCTAATTCTTTGAGCGAAGAACGAGCCAGCAGTCTGGTCACGCAAGGTGTCGATCAGCCGACGAGAAATTTCCTTAAAACGGAGACGCGCACTCGGACCCCATGACCCAAGCGTTTCAACCCCAAACGGCTCAAAACTGTAATTACCAAAAAGGTTACCGTATTTGCGCCGTTTAAGAGTCTCAGCGGGAATCCGATGGATGCGAGACGCACGGGAGCGTTGTGGCGACACTTGGGGGAGGCCTATGTCCAACAGTGGACGTCTTTCGGCTGAAATAATGATGATGATGATGAAGGGTCTCAGCAGCCGCGGCGGCAGCGCCAGCACAGCCCGACGTACATGGAATATGGGATGGCGCCAGAGTGTCGACAATGGTTGCGTCCCACACCACCTTCCACGGTACCAACGTCATACCATCTGGTCTCTTTCCATCGTCACGTACCAAGCCATTTGGTTCTAATGCAGCGGGTACGCCGGCGGTGACAAGAGCTCGACGAATAATTTCGTTGATGTGTCGTGCTATGAGGCCTGCGCTCCTGCAGCAGGACAGGCCATGGTGTCCGAGACTGTCGACAGCTTCGCCGCAGTGGCACCGATGTGGAGCAACACCAGGTGCGCCTAAGCGTAGACAGGTTGCTAGCCGAAACGAGGCGTCATCCGTCATAGTACCTATGGGGATGACGGGAGTACCTGAAGCCATAAGCCCGACTCCCATTCCCCCGCAGCCAGCAGACGCGCACGCTCAGCAGTATTTGAAGACGTATTGATTAGTTTGTTACGTATAATACTGGAATAGAATAGATGTTAAGTATTTATTTGATCTTATATAGAGAATGCTAGAACGGAGGGAGCTACAAAAATGGAACACCTTATCATTTATTCACCTGCACACGTAACGACTGACACTGGCAACTGTCCTACAATAGGCTTTTGTAACGAGTAGGACCCTACATCATATGATTCACATGCCATTTGTAGTTTTTATTGGTCCACCAAAATGTCCTTTCTTTGATGCTTCGTTGAGTCGTTGAATTCCTTAGTAGTCCTGAATTGAGCTACATGAATACTGACAAATGTTGCACTTACTGTACAGGACCACTCAAATCCGTGTGGTTCTTTCTTGAAAAGATCATCTCAAGCCTCGTTTAAGGAGACATGGAGTGTTGCGTGACACGTCAAGCGTTATTTCCGTTCACGGAGAAGCGGCACGTAAAGCGACAGGCGGGACCCTCGGCGTTACACGCACAAAGACAAGCACAAGGTAATGTCTAGGTAGTTAACAGTCCTTGCACGCATGCACGATTTGCGGACGGAGTTCCGGCGAGATCTCATTGTGACATGGCGACAGTTGCAACCCAGCGCTGCATGCTATATCATGGCAGTTAAGAAGAATGGCTGGAGAGTATTATAAATGCGATTACATAAAGATACAAATGCCATTAAAAACATAACTTGTAAAAAACCAAGTCTTACCGTAAAAAGTCGTGAGATCCATGTAATACCACCAAGTCGGTTAATTTATTCAGTCCGTACTTACCTTGATGACCTAGATTGACTTGGCAATCGCATGAAAACAAAATGTATATTGTTACAAGAGATTGTTTAGTCCGATTGCCAAATCAATTTAGACCCCCTAATTTTGTATTTTTATCTCATAGAGCGTTAATTTAATCAAAAACTTTTGAGTTTTAGGCAGTCGGTGAGTCGCATTTTTTCCAATTTCACTACCAGAAGAGCTCATAGAACATTTATGATTGAGAAGTTCTAATTAACAACTTACACACAGTTCACTTATAGTAATTAGGTTAATTCATAAAACTCATCAGTGTAAGCGTGTTAAATAACGTGGAAAATGTGTGTTCCGTTGATTTTCTTTGGGTTCTGTGGCTTTAAGTCTTTGTGTTGTAGATAGTATTTTTAAGATATTATAGTATTTATTTAAACTTCATGTACAGTTGTGAGACATAGGCGGGAGCATTCTCTACCAGTCAACCCTTGGGTTAAAAAAGACAACACTGTGGTAGGTGTGCACAAAAAATAAGTAACAAATATTTTTTTAAATATAATTACTAGTTACATTCTATTTGAAATATCTGTTATTTATTTATTGTGCACACCGTTATCGTTAAATTAAGTTGCATATAATAATAAAATACGTATACACCCCTACTTTTTAATTAGTACACAAAAAAATGGGGCTCCATCTGTACCTGTCACTGATCATATTTTTGTAGTCAAAAGTAGAAAAAACCGAAATCCTAAAATTGACCACGAAAAGGTAAATTCATCATAGAATCAATCAAACATAACAATTGCTAGTAGAAAATACTGCGGGCAGTGTTTTTCCTTAATAATTGTCACTTATTCATTCATTAATCAATAGCCTGCACAATATTTCCATAAATTGAGTGACATTTTGGGACATAACCAACGCTAATAACTTTGCTGTTTATGAATATTATTTATTGAGATTTTACTTATAAAATAACAAGGACTTTTCTAATAAGCCCTTTAAGTATTTGTACTAATTAAAAAATAGTGGTGTATACATATGCTAATATAATAAACTAATAAATACGATATTATTACAATTAAGATTGTTGGATCGATCGTCATAGCGACACTTGGGAGAGGTCTACGTCCAACAGTGGACATCTGGCTGAAATGATGATGATGAGACTTGCTAAGAAGTTTAAGCGACACTTAAATTTCGTGTTCTTTTTTTAACTGACTTCAATAAGGAGGAGGTTATATGTTCGGCATACCAATTTCTCCTTCAATTGTGGAACGATTTAGATTGAAAGTTTATACCTCCGAATTATTCCCATAAATATATTGTTATGATCTGACGACGATCTTCGAAGATGTGGAACGGGACTCCTCATAGGATCGTAGCATAACTATCGTAACAAGTAAAGTTACTTTGCTCATAAGTGATTGTCGATGACTGTCTGAAAGAAGAGGGGGAGAGGATACATCGAACTGATATGATGATGAAGCCAGAAGGTAAGCACTGGAACTCTGTAATAAATCAAGGTATCCTAATAGTGTTTGGGATTATTAGAATTGTCTCTGGCTATAACGTACCGTCTGCACTGACTTGATGATGGAGCTGAAAGGCGGAAGGTGTTTAAGTTTGGCTGAGGGGATCACAATTGAAAAGTGTACAATAAAAACTTTTTACAAAAAAAAACCACTTTAATGTAAAACAAAGTGAATAACTTTAATTTTAATTTTGTAAAGAAATTAATAAAGAAACACCGACTTCCGAAATTGAAGTTATTATACGCTTATTAGTTAGTTTTTTTTTAATACGAACAATTTTACACAGTACACACATTGCTCGTAGAAAAGATGGCCGTTGGGGCCGAAAAGTTCTGGAGTGGCAACTGCGCACCGGAAAACGCAGCGTTGGAAGGCCTCCTACAAGGTGGTCCGATGACCTGGTGAAGGATGCGGGAATCCGATGGGTGCGGGACGCACAGGATCGTGCATTGTGGCGACGCTTGGGGGAGGCCTATGTCCAACAGTGGACGTCTGTCGGCTGAGATGATGACGATGATGATGAACAATTTTAGCAAACGTTGAGTTCGGCATTATCTAGGATTGTTATTCATTGTTGTTAAGTCTAACTAATTGTCATTTGTTTTTGAGCTCCGTTTTTGAATGGTCTATTTTTATTCTACCATCAGCAACTTTTCAGAGAAACGAGGAACCTTAAAAACTTTAATTCCGCTCCCACATTCGTAACTCAGATTATGAATGGTCAAGCGATTAGCATCGTGGTCAACGTTGATAAAATCGTTTCAGACATTCTCGTAAAAGTTAAGTATCAGTCACTCTGCATCTGCAGTGGGCACTTGCTTGTTTATGGTGCCATAAATATATAAATAATAGTGCAATGTTGTACAGATTGAAGAAATGTATACGTGAAAGTTAAGTATGTATTAAATATATACACCCTTAAATTTTGATCGTTTAAATTTTAAATCCCGTGGAGGGTCGATCCGGTACATGAAACGTCAGCTGAGCGAGTCCAATGACCTGTAGGTAGATTGGACGCAACGCCGACTACTACCTGCAGGGTCATTGAACTCGCTCAGCTGACGTTTTCTTAAAGAAATTAATTTCGTATATGCGTAAATTAATACGAGTTTTGAAAAAAAGGTACTTTATTTTTTAAATTTTTTCTTTACAAATTGATAGTGTTTCATGTACCGGATCGACCCTCCATGGGATTTAAACGATCAAAATTTAAGGGTGTATATACAACATCAGTTTTTGTTTATGCGAAAACCGAAATATGTGTCTAGTATTTTTATGTGTCTGCACAAATACATGGTCACCGGGCCATCAGGGCGACTGAGGGGGTTGATTTGCTCTCACACCCAGCTGTGCGCTGGCTCCTGATACCCGCTATGACCTGCCGTGACCTGTGTTGTACTTAGTGTCGGTGGTATCTTAACGTCGTTAAACAAGGTTTTAAACGCCTCGTACCGCAGGAAAGGAAATAACATAATAATGTGTACCTCTGCTAATGTGTTTATGATGCCATTGGTCTTTATCAGTTACGGTAAGAGATGTATGATGCGCCTTGCGTTGTCAGCACTATGATTCTGCGGTACTACTACCATTTTCCTCACAGGTTTTCTTACCTGAATCGCCCACGTACACACGATTCTAAGTAAGGGTCCCGCTAGTGTTTTTTTTTTTATAGTGGGAAAAAAATCATTCAATGACATCTCCCGCTCTTGGGCGGAGCGGGAGATAGTGTCAGACTCTTACTGACTAAAAGACCCACCCCGTTCCTTCTAGCCTTCATACCGGGGCTCGAGCTGTCTTTCGAAACTAACCCTGGCCCCAGTAGGCTTCGACCCAGCTGCGTACGAAGATTATGTATGGTTCTGGATACGAAGCTGTATGTCATACAAAACGTACCCACGAAAATATTTTTTAACCCTTTAACACGTTCGCTGTGGCAGTAATTTTTCTATACTTTCCATTCCTGCGGTACAAGGTCTATACACCTGGTAAAACTTCAATTTTGGTGGCAGAAGGCTTATAGACCTTGTAATTTTTCTTAACTTTAATCTATTTTTGGCTACATGTAAAAATATATCTCTTTCCTACACCGAACCAAATTGAAGTTATGCCTTCCGAACGACAAGGAAGTCTATACTTTTCTTAGCCGCACTCTAAGCGAGACGTAATACAAGGTGTTTAAACCTGGTATCGCAGCCAACGTGTTAAAACCATCATACCCCTACCGCTTTTAGGCTCACAATGTAGTGTATTTCACACTACTGCGAAAAAGTGCCGTGAGGTGCCACCATTTATTATATATCTGTTGTTCCAAACTGGTTGCAAGATAGTCCCTATCTCACAATATTTACGATGTTTTTGTCATTTTTGTGTGTGTTGAAAGACGCCGTTTGATACAATGGGACAATTTTCATTGTAGTATCTCGGCTCTTTAGCGGCCTCATCTTCGGATCGGGTATGTATTCCGTTTTGGCTGCAGTGACAAAGTTTACCCACTTGCTTCAAAATGTAGGTACTATTCCCATCCCTCACGGGACACTGTCTCCCGACAGTGTTGTATGACCTGTCCCCCTATCCAAGTTACAACCGTTTCGTTTCGATTCTCTTGTGTCAAACGCCTCGAGTTGGCCACGCCACCGATTCCTTTTTTTTTTATTGATGGTAGCTTCGTGCTTGACCGCCATCTCACCTGATGGAAAGCGACGATGCGGTCGACGATGGAACGCGCTTGCCTAGAAGAAACCTTTTCACTCTCGACTTAAAGATTCCCGGGTTGTAGCTATCAGGAAACACAGACTCCGGCAAGGAACGACATTGACATCATCTCAACGCTCAGTCACGTGATCAGAACAAAGGAGGCGTGGCCAACTCGAGGCGTTTGACACAAAAGAATCGAAAAGAAACGGTTGTAACTTAGCTAGGGGGGCTGGAAATAGGAGTTTATTGCTTTACAAAAATTAATCCTGCGAGGTGATGTTAAAGATTCTTACCTGCCTATTCACGGTTAATCCTCATAATTACGAGATGTTTACCTACTTTATGAAACGTCATTTACATTTACGAGTTCTTTTCATAAAGTGGCTAAATACTAATCGACGACGACGAGACGTTATTTCCCCGAAACTGACTACGGTTATACTTCTTGACAGGCTTTGCATTAATGTCAATGCCGAGTACATCACCCACCTTCCGAATACCGACGACATAATAGTCATGGCATATTAGTAGAGCTTCCGAAAGAGTGGGTCTTAAAATGAACATGGACAAAACCCAAGTAATGGTAAATAACGATGTAACACCCTCTCCGATCAAGATCGGAGACTCTACACTCGAAGTTGTAGACAATTACGTTTACCTGGGACAGACAATCCAGTTGGGTAGATCTATCTTTAAGAAAGAGATCAATCGTCGAATCCGAATCGGCTGGACAGCGTTCCGGAAGCTGCGCGGTATCTTCTAGTCCAACATTCTACAAGAGAATCAAGACGAAAGTTTCTGACCAGTGCCTGTTGCGAGTGATAACATATGGCACTGAAATGTGGTGACTTACAATGAACCCCATCAGAAGGCTTACAGTCACTCAAAGGGCAACGGAAAGGGTTATGCTCGGAAAGGGCTATGATTTTCCCGAAGTGAATTGAAAAGTATTGTATAGTTTAGCAATACAAAAACTGAATGCATATGTAATTGTCAAGCTGGTGTATAAAGTAAACTGTATTAACCCGTTTTATGGCCGGAACGCGGATCTACGCGGGACACAATAACTTTTTAATTGTGTCTCTAATTACGGCATACGAAAGGTTAATAGATTTAACCAACATGGCACCTATAATATCATATTTTCATATTATTTTTACACTATTTATTTACGTATGTTAATTAAAATTGCCTATTTACGTAAATAGATATATATATATTTAATTCAATATATATAAATATATATACAAGGTGTAAGGGACAGCCCTCCACAAACTCAGTAGACGAAACTGAACAACCACGAACCAAAAAAAAAAATCGGCCTCGCCATACAAATTGTCCAATCAAGTTTGTCATTTTGTATGGTGAGGCTGATTTTTATTTATTTTCGTTTCCTGAAAAAAAACATTGTGGAAGGATGTTCAGTTTCGTCTACTGAGCAAGCCCTGAGTTTGTGGAGGGCTGTCCCTTACACCTTTTATTATTTACCCTCGTCTGTGTGTCACAGCACGGTGCCACTTTATACGATGAAGGTGTGCCCCGCTTGGGCGGAGCCCAGTAGTTGACATTTTGTAAATACCGACACCTTGTACACTATTTATGCTCCCATCGCATTCCGTCGCAGTAGACGCGTAGCTGTAATAGTCACAAATATTTGGAAATATTATGTGACGTAATGTTGCCAAGTTGCAAGTGCGAGTTGAAGTCCAAACACATTGTATCATTATGTGTACACCTACTATTCTTCTCTCTTTTGTGTTTGATGCCGTTGTGATTTATATGTGTCGAATTAATTATTTATATTCTGTTCTATTCTATTTTATTTCATTAACTTTCATCCCATTAAATAATTCAAGTACCTTCTTTATGAGTATAAAACCTACAAGAAACTCTTGAGCAAAGTATCATGATATATCAAAACATACTTTCTTCTTTTTTTTCTTATTTTCTGATTATTGATGTTCAGACTGTGCGTTGCCTTTGACTGAATGTAGTAATTAAAGATTTAAATTAAGAAATCTAGTAAGATAATAGAACTTTGATTTTCCTGCCTTTGTCACATATTACTACGAGTATACTCGTAGTAGGAGAGGCACGGATGCTTTTGCAGTTACTAAACCGTCATATGGGAACCTATTGGATTGTGAAGATTAGGTTCTAAAACAAAAAAAAATCTATGACAAGTTTCTATTTTAGAGGGGAGCGTATAAGAATTTTCAAAAACTGTAAAAAAAAAATATTTCGAAATCCTCAGGTGCGATTGATTTTTTTTTATTTTGAAGGTAATCCTACCAGGTTTACGAAAAATCTATAATCTGACGGTTTAATGGAGCGATCTTAGCTAAAACCTCTCCATCCACATGTGTTTCAACCCCTCCCTTAACTTTTCCAAGTGAAATCACATCATATCTCACCGACCACTCTAATTAGTGATGACCTGATCCTCAGTAACGTGGCGCACTTACTCGTCATTGTATAAAGATGATTAGCCAGTCATTATGAGAAATCGTGTCTTCTTTTATTAATGATTGCATACCTACGTATTTTTTTACGATTGCTGTGAAAAGATATCCTTAAGGCTCACATAATATTTATTATAAAACCGAAAGTTTGTGTGTGAGTATATTTATTTTTCCCAGGGTCAAGCGCAAGGTCGTGTTAAAAATGTTCTGACTCAAACCCACCTTTGTTGCCACCGTTGCGTTACAGGGCCATGGAAAACACTGTTGAATATTCCCGCAGCCCAAGCAGCCATCCCACCCTACTGTTACTCTCTCGGTCACTCGGTCACTTCAGTTTTGATATCTCTAAAAAAATCAAGTAGACGGAGCCGCGGGCGACAGCTTGTTTTATAATAAACCAATCTTATCATTTTAGTACTACTAGATCATTTTATTATGTTTTGTATGATTTTTTTTTTCAAGTCACTTTACTTTGCACTATTCATGACGTTTGCTCCTTGAATACTTACTATTTAAGGAGCAAAACTTTAAAGATCATTTTCATTCCGAGTAAGAGTGGGGAGGGGCTATCAAGAGAAACAGAAAGTATTTAAAGTGAAAATTGTGTTCGTTTCACAATACTTAAAGGAAAAGGTGATTTGTTATTTTATTTCATAGTACTACTTAATTAAGGCTTATAGTCCCTTGAACCATCTGGCCGAAATTAAATGGTCACAACTTTCGTACCCGTCTAGGCGACAGTATGACTATCTGTGCATTTGTTTGCGGCCGGCTGCGCCCCGCTGACTTTTAAATCCATTTTCTTTGCGAAATATTGATTGATTTACATATGCTATGTTCACTTTGAAGAATATTTAACCACCAATTTTTATGTGTAAAAACGTTTCTAAAGATCCAAACCGTTTCGAAGGAGTAGGGAAAAGTTGAGAATATGAATTGTTGTATGTAATAATTTTTTTTAGACAAAATTATCAATCGCACGAAAAAATCAAATGTTGATAATGTTGTTTATGAATCTATAATATTTTTTTTTTTTTTCAAACCTTTTAACCTGGCCGCTACCGAGAAATAGGCTCCAGAAAGTCATTGTTTTAAGGCACTTTTCGGGCGCTTGGGCCTTAACTACTGAACGGCCTTATAAGCCTTTGGCTAGTGCTGCAGGATTATTCTAAAGTGTTACGTACCGTGGCCCAGGGACGCAAGGGGCAACTAGAGGAAGACAGGTGTTTTTTCCGTGGGTAAAAATCATCCAAATGACATCCTCCGCTCTTGGGCGGAGCGAGAGGGTGTCAGACTCTTACTGACTATAAAAATTCACTTCGTTTCTTCTTGCCTTTCATACCGGCGCCCAGCCTCCCTCCCCTCCCCTCCTTTTCGGAAATCTGTTTCCAAAAGGGAGGCTTGGCGCCCTAGCCCCAGTAGGCTTCGACCCAGCTAGGCCCCTATGGTTGCTGACAACTCCTTCAGGCGCGCGGGAACAGTGCGCGCCGTCAACGACTTGGGCTCGGTCCGGACAGTTACCGGACGGTCGGACAGCGAACTACCCATTGCTCGCCGTCCGCAAGCCCGCGCTTACGGTGGCCGGAAATCGGGATCGCAATCCCGGCGGCAGCTGGAAAGGAACACAGGTGGGGTTTAGTTAGTAAAAGTTTAATACTCTATCTCGCTCCATCCAGAGTGGGAATAGTTATTTGATGTTTCGCCTCCTAAAAAAAAACCTTCATCTAAAGTTTCAGTTTGGTATCTTTTTCATTCAAGATTTTTTGAGAATAACCAGAATCTAAAATATTGTAAATCTAAAATTCGATTTTAGATGGGAGATCGTGCGGTATTGCCGCATTAGATCCTCTTCGCTGGCCTGCCACCATGGGATCTGGAGGCAACAGACCTTGCACGCATGCACGATCACGATTCACGTAATGAAAACCGTAACGATATCGTAGCGATTTAGTCGTTTAGACCATTTCCATATTCACATCCATCAATCGAGTTTGAACGACACCGATTTTATAGTCGTTTGAAATTCGTCGATTTAAAAAAAACATCTGTATTACATTATCCTGGTAGAATACTTATTAATGTAACTGGAAATAAGTCGATAGATCGTGAATACCGCTTTTGGATAGGACTTCGATCGAACGACTATAAAACTTCAACGATATTTGGCTTGTTTGATTTTACGTGAATCAGGCTAATGCGCATGGAGATGCAACGCCCGGGTAAAACTCTGCCGGCGATGGCGGACAGAGTTCCGATGGGATCTCATGGTGAAATGGCGACAGCGATTGCCGCAACCCAGTGCTAGGCACGCTATAATCATTGGCGGTAAGTCCCCTCTTTGAGGAGCGTTGGCGTCACGGCATCCTAACCTTCCGTACGACACAGGTCCTCACCGGACATAGTAAGTTCGGGGGGTCCCTGCACCGGATTCAAGCGAAAGAAACGCCGTTTGAACCCGGTGTGTGAATCAACCAGGAGACAGGGTGGAGCATATGGTGGAGGTGTGCCCCGTTTAGGCGGAGCACCGCCGTATCCTCGTGGAAGCAATGCCGGGCCTTGGTTCAGGCTATGGTCCAGAGCGAGGAGGAATGGCAGGCGGCCGCCTCCTTCTGCGAAGCAGTATGCTAGAAAAGGAGGAGGCCGTAAGTGTGAGGAAATGAACATCCTCATGCCCCAGCCGCCGAGACTCCGACCCCAACTAACAGCTACGGTAGATGCGGGCTTGCGGACGTCAAGCAATGAGACCGAGCCCCAGTCATCCACGCGCTTCTTGAAGAGATTTCAGCAAACCGTAGAGGCCCAACAAGGCTGGTGCCCGCTAGAACCGCGGGGATTTTCTGAAAAGGAAACCCATAGTCCTAGGACGCAAAGTTCAACTGAAAGATAACACATCCTCTGTTCTGACACATCCTCCCGCTCCACCCAGACTGTACGAAATCATTGGATGATTTTCCTACCTTAGAAAAAGATCTCAACTCTCTAGAGAGGTGGTACTAATTAATGAGTTTTTACAGTACCTCCTTACTTTTTTCTGTAGACACAAATAATTCATATTTGCACAAGTGCAAAATTTTGTGTCTTTACATCAATAAAGTTTTTAACTAGGTACAACAAAAAAGAATTTAAAAAATGTACGTTGTTTTTTTCATGAAAATTAAAATTCATGTTTTTTAGTCTAGACTACTTATTCAGGTGCAAATGACATTACATTTTTTTTTTTAATAAATATGGAAATTACCGACAAATTGCAATGTTGCAGTTCAGTAGACAAATTCGACATCTTATGAAAATATTGTCTATACAACATTAGTTTAAGCACATGCACAACCCGTAACACGTGTCTAGTTACATAAACATATGTAAAGAATCTATGTACAAAAATTCATAACTGTATCATGAAAAATCACAAAGTTATAAACTTATATTTCTTGGCTGCCCTAAAAAAGACATGGTCACCGAACCATCCAGGCGACAGAAGGGTTGTTTTGCACTTGTACCCAGTTGTTTGCTGACGTCTAAAACCTGCCATCAGCTGCCGTGACCTGTGTTGTACTTAGTATTGGTGGTGTCCAACTTGTGACCTTTTTAAAATATTTTTGCAAAAAAACATGCTGTAAAAACAATTGGAATCCATTCAGATACTGATTCTGAACAAACGATATTCAAGTTTCGGTTATGTTCTAAAAATAATGCGTATTCTTAGGTACCTACGTGATAACGTGATACAATAGATCATGCTCCGGTTAAAAAAAAAAATATAAATAGTGATTGATTGATTTTTCAAAACTTACAAACTAGGAACACAAGTATTAGAAACTATAAAAAATAATAAGATTGAATTGCTTAAAAATAATACCCATGCACCATAATAGAACCAACTGCACTTTTAATGCAATAGTAGGTGTTAGGGATGTGAAAGTGCACATAGAATAGGTACATTTTTATCCTGAGACTTGTTCCCTTGGGATAATTGTCTACTTTCACGCGGTCGAAGCCGCTAGCAGCAGCTAATTATAAATAATATAGAAACATTTAAATACATATTACAGGGTTATTTATAAAGCACTGGCAACATCTTAGGACTATGTTATTACGAGTAACATCATACCTAAACAACAACTTTTGTTCTATGACTTCTAAAAATTTATAGTATTTTAGTTCATCACATTTTCATTGAAAATTATTGAACGTTCTATATATTGCGAAGTCTATGCGGAGCAAACGATAATACAATAGCGGAGAGGAGCGGGGATCGGAAGGCGGGGTTGCTTGATGCGCTTTCGTCACGTCATACATGTACAGACGTAGGTAGGTATAGCAAAATACATAGTAGAAGTGACCAAAATCTTGAAGGTTTGTTTTTGGTAAATGAATTATGTTTTGTAAAAAGTCATAGAACAAAAGTTGTTGTCTATGATGTTAGGAATATAGTCCTGCAAAGTTATTAGTGTTTTACAAATAACCCTGTATATATAAAAATTAAAAGCTTATTCCATTACAAAGCTTAAGCCATTCATTTATTATGTAAGACGATTTTTACAAGTTTTTGACCGCTTCCCTCTAGGAAAAGTAAGAGGCGACTCCTTCCCCTCAGTTTAAATACCTATTTGTTTCGAATATAAAGGAAAAAATGAATATATGTTTGATTGGTTTTGAAATTTATTTTCTTAATTCCTGGTCATTTGGTGATTTATCTTTATTAACGTATGCTGCTGCAGCTTAGGCAAATATCGAGATAGCAACAGAAGATGGCAATTGTTATAAAAAGAGCGACCTTACATCTTCTTTTTTAGTCTTCCCGCATTTTGAGTAGAATATTTTTTAATTATTGTTTTTTCTTTTCATTATTTTTTAGGTTTTCTGGAGCTGCTACTAGTTGAATACCAACATGATAAGAGCACCAGAGGTGAGTGGAAGTTTGTCACTAATTTTATATTTCGCTTCTAGACATCCTCTTCTTTGTCCAACCCTCTTCCCAGTTAAGCTGGGGTCGGGTCTCCTTGTACGTTTGCGCCAGAGAAATCTGTTCTGGTTTTTCTGTGCATTCAGACTCGCTTGCTGGATTCGCATTGACCACCAGGTGGCGGGTGGTCGTCCCCTTCCTTCTAGACATATTTCATCAAAATGTTTTCTTCAATTATTAATTAAAGATCTAATTATCATCATCACGTATGTTATGGTCATGGAATTTCTGATCGGCACTACCTACAGGGCCCTTCAGTGATTCCGATATCTCTTTGAAGTGCGCGTGAAATTTCGCGCTGTCGACTTGGGCTTAGATCTTACTGGACGGCCGGACATCGAGCTAATCAATGCTCGCCTTCGGCAAGGCAAGGGTTTTAACCTACTTCAACCACCAAAATTTATCAGCCGAAAGACATCCACTGCTGGACATTCACCTCCCCCAAGCGTCGTCACAACGACCGGTCCAGTGCGTGACGCGTCCATCGGATTCCCGCGACCCTGACTAGGTCATCGGTCCACCTTGTTGGAGGCCTTCCACCGCTGCGTCTTCCGGTACGTGGCTGCGTCTTCCAAAATTAATACTTATGACTTATTGCCCTCAGGAATGCGGGTGCCCCATGGTCAAAGAAGGACCGTCTCTAGTCAACTCTCCAGTATGCCCTGGTAACTTCCTATTCATGGTTCTGCTAGAACAGTACCTGTGGGGAAGATGCAGCATCTCCACGCCGTGCAAGAGAATCGAACCTGTGGATCAAACCAAAGACGCTTATGACTTCATAGTAGTGGGTGGTGGGTCTGCTGGGTCCATAGTGGCCGGGAGATTGTGTGAAGATAGTGACAAGACGGTAAAGCAATTTTCACTTTTTTGAAAGCAAAATAAATGTTGTCCAGTAAAAGCTTAGGGGAGGTCAGCTCAAAGCAACCACCTTAACTTTGAGTTAAAAAAAGTCTCATTAAATTACAGATTTTTTAACAATATAATATACTACGAGTATCAGGTAGATGATTTATTAAACTTCATCATTATGTAAATCAAATTAGCTAAATCTTAAATTCTCCTTATGATTTGTTTATTACAACAACTTGTCTTAAAACCGCTTTGCCCTGGAGCCCGCCTAAAACGGCCATAGGCGTAAAGGGCATCGTGGCCAGCATAATTGTTCACATTAAATGTATAGTTTTTAATGGCCTAATTATTATATCGTATTTGATGAAACAAAAAGACTAAAAATTGTATTTTTTTAACAAAACGTGCAAAATTAATATTTATGTGTCGCTACATCCACCGGCCTTCACCAAACGCCAGATCACATAGTGCGTGGGGCGAGGCGGGATGCTAAATATGCGCCAGAGTGGTAATATAGCTCTGCCATTAAAAATAACCGAATTATGAAACGTCTCGCGCCGAGCCTTGGTACAGGCCATGGTCCAGAGCAAGGAGCAGTAATGCTAAGCCACTGGCACCGCCGGCACGAACCCGGCGGGCAAGGCCGGCCGCCAAATTTTAACGATCTTGCCCCGCGCGGTCTACCCCGCAGCACGCTCCTTTCCGCTCTTCAGTTACCCGCTGGCTTTTTGTTAACACTGCATGCCGCGACAGTCCACCCGCCGGCACTAACCCGCCGGGTTCGTCCTGGCTTCGGTGTGTAGACAGCAAAAGGAGGAGGTCGACCGTATCAGGCAACGGCGCTCACAGCGCCCCAACCACCGCCGGGATTCCGATCCCGATTTCTGGCCACCGTAGGCGCGGGCTTGTGGACGGCGAGCAATGGGTAGCTCGCTGTCCGACCGTCCGGCAACTGTCCGGACCGAGCCTAAGTCGTCGACGGCGCGCTCTGTTCCCGCGCGCCTCAAGGAGTTGTCAGCAACAGCAGGGGCCCCGCTGGGTCGAAGCCTACTGGGGCCAGGGTTATCCGAAAGGTAGCTCAGCCCCGGTACGAAAGGCAACGAAAGAACAGGAGTGGGTTTTTAGTTAGTAAAAGTCTGGCAATATCTCCCACTCCGCCCAAGAGCGGGGGATGTCATTAGATGATTTTCCCACCGTAAAAAAAAGCGTGGCTGCTTTAAGAAAGAAAGAAAGTAAGCGTGGAGCTGACCTGCCCAGGTAGGGCAGGCCAGCTCCACCAGGTTTCGGTACAGCAGAAAATCTTATTTTACGCGACACTAATCTACGACAGCGCAGGCGCACGGAGCAAGAACAAAGTTGATACTTGCTCCGTGAGGCGTTAGCGATGGTTATTGCGTGGTAGATACGGGTGCTTGCTGTATCTGGGTAGCCTTACAAACCCTTCAAAGGTCTGTAAGCCTACCGAGATACAGTATAAGGTTGGTAGGTAGGGCAGGTCAGCTCCACGCTTACTTTCTTTCTTTCTTAAAGTGGCCACGCTTTTTTTTACGGTGGGAAAATCATCTAATGGGGATGTCATTCGCTCTTGGGCGGAGTGGGAGATATTGTCAGACTTTTACTAACTAAAAACCCACTCCTGTTCTTTCTTTGCCTTTCGTCCCGAGGCTGAGCTAACTATCAGAGCTAACCCGGTCCCCAGTAGACTTCAACCCAGCGGGGCTGACAAATCCTTGAGGCGTAAAAAAAAATTGCAAATCGGAAAAATCTTCGATACTCTTTTCGAAAATTGTAGTTTGCACGGAACCCTTAGTGCGCGAGTCCGACTCGCACTTGCCCAGTTTTTTTTAGTGTATTGAAAAACATCGTTTGATACACGTGGAAAATCGCCTCGGCTACATAACACACTCGCCTACGGCTCGTGCGAATTCCGCCTCGGGCGCTATGACAAACTTTCACTTGTATCAAAATGTATTATTTCTAATGATCAGAATCAGAATACAGTAATTATTCCTTACAGGTGCTGCTACTAGAAGGTGGGGGACAAGCGCCTCTAGGAGTGCGAGTCCCGTCGTTATACCGGGCGTTCTGGGGCAACGAGGACGTGGACTGGGGGGTGAACACCGTGCCCGACAATTACTGCCTTGACCAAGAAGGCAAGGGATGTCGATGGCCGCTTGGAAAAGGATTAGGTATACCCGTGTTTTTGTAACAGCTTACACGGAATTATGATTTTCTTTTGCTTCAACTCAACACCAGACATCACGTCAAGTTTTTTCTTTTTTTTTATGTCAGCCTTTTTGTGACTAAAACCCCACCTTATGTCCTTCAGTGGCCCTTTGCGTTCTAAGACCGGAGTTTCCGAAGCCTTAGAGGCGCGCTTGGAATACTACGTCGACGACTAGGAACAATTTTGAATCGATAGTTTTTTTTTTTTTTTTATTAATGATAGGCTTGCGTTTGACCACTATCTCACCTGATGGTAAGCGATGATGTGGTCGACAATGAAGCACGCTTGCCTAGACATACATAAAAACACTGTTTCCGTAATAACATCATTTACCGTAAAGAATTAGATTGAGGCCAACTCGAGGGTGATTTGGGCACGCCACAATTATGGCGGTAAGTCCCCTCTTTGAGGCGTGGCTGGAAAGACCTCACGGCGTCCTACCTTCCGCATGACGCAGGTCGTCGCCGGATTTGGTAATTTCGGGAGGTTGCTGTACCGGATTCGTGCGGAAGTGACGCCTAGGTGTCGCCACTGTGCGGAACGCCCGGAGGACACGGTGGAGCACACGGTTGAGCTGTGCCCTGCTTGGGCGGAACATCGCCGTGCCCTCGTGGGGGCGATCGGCCGCGGAAACCTCTCGCGCCGGGCCTTGGTTCAGGCCATGGTCCGGAGCGAGGAGGAGTGGCAGGCGGTCGTTGACTTCTGCGAAGCAGCAGTAATGCTAGCAAAGGAGGACGCCGACCGCATCAGGCAACGGCGCTCTCGCCGCCGCCAGGATTCCGATCCCGATTTCCGGCCACCGCGGAGAAGGCGCGGGCTTGCGGACGGCGAGCAATGGGTAGCTCGCCGTCCGACCGTCCGGTAACTGTCCGGACCGAGCCCAAGTCGTCGACAGCGCGCACTGTACCCGCGTGCCTCAAGGAGTTGTCAGCAACAGCAGGGGCCCAGCTGGGTCGAAGCCTACCGGGGCTAGGGTTATTTTGAAAGATAGCTCGAGCCCCGGTATGAAGGCTTGAAGGAAAGGGGTGGGTTTTTAGTCAGTAAGAGTCTGACACTATCTTCCGCTCCGCCCAAGAGCGGGGGTTGTCATTAGTAGATTTTCCCACCATAAAAAAGGGTGATATGGTAATTAAAACTTTAGACATTTCGTTTTTTTTCGCATTCTGTAAAAGCTGCGAACCATTTCAAAAGAACAGCCAGACTTTCGTTAATAGAAAGAAATCCGCATTTTTCTGTCTGCTTTAAAAAATAAGAGAAGTGTCATTAATGAGCAAACGACGACACAATATAAATAATTATATCGGATAAATTAGCGACCATGATTGTAAGCAAGGAATCTTTTTATGTTAACTAGAAAAAAGAAAAAGCCAAGAATTGAACCCTGAGGAATGACCATCTCTACTAAAGACTGGTTACTTTTTAATACCTGTAAGATAAATAGGAAAAAAACAAGATCAGCACATCAGCACGTTCATGAATTCCGTAATGGTGTAATTTACAGATTAGAGTATTATGTACAACGCAGTCAAATGCTTTTGAGAGGTCTCATAATATGTCAATAGAATCCTGGGACTTCTCCCAAGATTCCAAAATGTGACTGATAAGTTTCACTCGGATCCTACGTCCGTCGTTGACCTTCCTTTCTTGAAGCCAAACTGACGACTATGCAAAATTGTATTTGAATTAAAATGAGACAAATGAGAAAAAAACATGCTCGTTTTTTTCATGGATTTTACTCTATGCTGGAAGCACAGATATCGGTCTAATTAGAGGGATCACTTTTACTACCTGAATCGATAATTGGTACTACTTAATATATTATGTTTCATTAAATCTGGGAACGTGCGGTACGTTCCCTGATTTAATGAAACATAACATGTCTTAACATTGATTAAATATGCCTGTTATAGTATGTCTAAAAAGTCAAACGAATTTGGTAATTATTAGGTTAAAATTAAATCTGATGTAGTCAACACTGGTTGAATAATCAAGGTTGATTAAGAGATCTCGATCACTGTTTCTATTATTCTTGTCTATTTTCTAAATGATTTAATATTTTTAAGGAGACTTTTTAACGATAAAATATGCAAAAGATTTTCATTTAGAATACCTATAACTATTTCAGTCTCTTTAATGATATTCATATTACAAAAGTAGAATATAATAGAGTCCTATGTAAGTATAAAGTAATAACATAAATCTGGAATCGTAAGAGAAATCTGATTCTAAATATTCTACTCCGCATATTGAGTCATCATTACTAACCATATTATGATCAAGATCTGTTGTAGAACTATAATCATTTCAAGAAACCAGTGAATGACAACTAAAATTCGTGTTGCCAACAACAAACTTTTTTTTTTCAAACTTCGTTTGACTTTTCAGACAGACTATACTTCAAAACCTCTCAGCGCATTAAAGCCCATCTCAAAAAACTCTCTCCTTTTCTCGCCTCAAGGAGGAACAAGCCAGCTGAACGGCATGATGTACCACAGAGGCCACGCCGCGGACTTCGACGACTGGGTGGAAGCAGGAGCCGAGGGCTGGTCCTGGGACGAAGTTAAACCCTTCATGGACATGGCAGAAGGCAACAGGGAAGTTGGGACAGTCGTCAGTGGGGAATACCACTCGGAAACTGGGAAAATGCCTGTTCAAAGGGTAAGTAGTTAGTATAAGGCACATATAATATTTTAATTATTTCTATTCCAAGAATGAAGAATGGGCCCTCAGTTGGGCAGTGGAGAGTAGGTAAGTACAACTGTTCAGAGAAACCTTCCATGAACATAAATTAGTGGTTTTATATTTGTCATAGTAAGTATTTACGAGTATAAGATTCTTATTTTAGCATACGCTACATCTAACTGGAATAATGCGCACCCATATAAATAGGTACACCCGAATCATAATTGTACCGTTGTCATTTTTTTTTAAATGCGCTTCAGATTCACGAGCACACTAGTTCAAAAGAGATAACAATGTGTCCTTTCGTTTCCAGTTCCCCCACCAGCCCCCGGCGCTGCAGGATCTGATACAAGCAGTTAATGATTCAGGGCTGCCAGTAATCACGGACATGAACGACCCCAATACTCCTGAAGGATTCTGTTTAGCACAAGCTTTCAATGAGTAAGTATTCATTGGATCTAAATAGGGTGATCTAGGTAGGTGTCAATCATAGGCATAGCGATAGTGGGGGAGGCGGGCTAGTGGGCCGTGCCCACCACAGTATGGTCTAGCGCCCACTCAGGATTTTAGGCTACCAGTTCGAAATTCTATGATGGACCCCAAAATACTGATACCTGAGGCAATTGTCACACTGCCACGCAGCACGCTGCATGTTGCGTGTATGCGCGTACCTACGGGAGTGCAGATTTGCATCATCGTGCAGGTTTTTTACGCACTCACACGCGTAGTTACGTTTTGTAGATTCACGCAGGCTCTACGAGATTCAGTGTGCCATACCTTGCGTGTCGCCCCGCCCCCACGCGTGTGTGCGCATGTTTCTCTGCTTGTAGGCGCGTGACATAAACGCGCGTGGATGCATTTTCGGTGTGTTGGACTGTGCGTGTTTTTTATACAAACGGAGATACAAGCAATGTTAAAACACGCATTCGCACGCTACGCTGCGTGGTGCGTGGCAGTGAGATAATCGCCTAACTTCACAAAAATCAGGAAAATAACCCCAGAGACGCCAATATATAGTCACAATCAGTCTATTCAGCCGTTCACCAACTCTATGTTGGGGACATCAGTACATTCGGTTTGTTGCAGCTCAATATTGATATTCATTCCATAGAGCTTTTCTAAGAAGATCTTGTCATTGGGAGAATTTCCAACATTACAAAATTATATGACAAAAAAAAATTAAAAAAGAAAACAGAAAATAGCGTCCTACTAAAAAGTTCCACTTTTCAAGCAGTCCGATGCAGTTGGTGGCACATCAGCATCAGACTGTATTTTCTTGCAGTCGGGTTTTTGTACTCTTATAAAAAAATTACACAAATAAAGAGTCGATGACTTCATGCTAGTTGTGAGCAAATATGCAAATCTCAACTGTCTACATAATTATGTGTACAATAAATTATGATAAGAAGAACACACATAATAACCTTAAGAACTAAGCATGATAATTACCTATGTAATCCGTAATACGCATAATAATCCATACGAAAAAAATAATAAATTATAATTGGTGCTTTATTATCTACTCTTCTTGCTAGAAAAAAAATAAGGAAATAAAAGCTATTAAAGGTCGTTATCAATTTATCATTGTTACCATAATAATATATGTTTATTGCTTAATGCATATATGATAAAATGTTTATACAAAGTAACTACACGCCGTCACTTATTCTGAGTGGTAATTATATTGCTCTCTTCTCTGAATCACTTGAAACTGAAAATATTTTACTTAGTATCTTTTGTATTCCTACTGTAGCAACATCTATGACAACACATAGGAACTAAAATTCAAAATCCTGCATCGCGGGATTAGGCGGTTATCACACTGCAACGCATCACGCTGCATGTTTAGTGTCAACGCACCTACGCGCGTACTTGCGGGAGTGCAGAAGATCTGCAGTGCAGACCTGCATCATCGTGCGGGTTTTTTACGCACTCACGCACTCATTTCATACAAAATCACGCACGGTACTACGAAACTCAGTGTGCCTTACCTTGCGTGTCGCCCCGCACCCACGCGCGTGTGCGCTTGTTTCTCCGCGTGTAGCCGCATGATGTGCATGAACGCGCGTGGATGCAGTTTCGGTGTGTTGGACTGTACGTGTATTCTATACAAACGGAGATACAAGCAACGTTAAGACGGTTATTACACTGCCACGCACGACGCAGCATAACGCGTCAAAACGCACCTACGCACGTACTTGCGGGAGTGCAGATATGCAACATGGTACGGGTTTTTTACGCACTCACGCATGTAGGTGTGTTTTATAAATTCACGCAAGCACGCACTCATTTCATACAAAATCTGCGCAATTAGAACATAATACAACGGCCCGTAATCAACTTTCGATCAGTTGCCCGCATCAGATATAACATCCATCAGGTTGGAGGATCCTTCCTTTTCAGCAGAGGTTTACCCCTAAACTACCAACATAATTAATATCATATAAAAGTACATAGAAAGTCTAGCAGTCTGCATTCTCACTAATTAATTTTGCTAGGATGTATTCTAAAATAAGATTTGTTTCTTATTTTAGAATACATCCTAGCAAAATTAATTGTAAAAAAAATATTACTTGCGCCACCTGAACCCGCGCCGCTCCCTGCACCGAGCTGCCGTGCCTGTCTGGCCGAGTATTGTGTAATTAATTTAATTTAATTTAAAAAAAAAAAAACAAAGTGAATCAAAAATTCGAGGATACTGCATTCCAGCAATTAATGGAACATAACATGCTCAAATAATTCCTATTTTATTTTCTATCTTTTGCCTTTCAGACACGGCCAGCGCTACACCACAGCTCGTGCTTACCTGGAACCCAAGTCCGTACGTCCCAACCTAGACGTGAAGCTGAATGCCTTCGTCACTAAAGTGCTGTTCGACGGCGACCGAGCCTGTGGAGTGGAATACGTCGATGAACACTGCATAACAAGAACTGTTAAGGCTAATAAAGAGGTAGGAGTAATTAATTTTTAGATTATAGCGATTATCACATTGCCACGCATCACGCTGCATGTTGCGTCATTGTGTCTCAGTCAACGCACCAATGCGAGTACCTACTTGCGAGAGTGCAGATCTGCGTAGGTGCGTTTTCTAAATTCACGCAGGCTCTAACTCATTTATGCAAAATCACGCACGGCACTACAAGACTCAGTGTGCCATACCTTGCGTGTCGCGCTGCAACCACGCGCGTGTGAGCACGTTTCTCCGCATATAGGCGCGTGATCTGCATGAAGTGACGTGGATGCATTCGGTGTGTTGAACTGTGCGTGTTTTCTATACAAACGGATAAAAGGCTCCCACGCCGCTTCGAGTATCGCCGAGCAGGTCTCGATAGATGGCGCTGTATTCAACCTTTTTTTGGTTTCTAACATAATTACGCAGGCGCCAAAGGGAGTTGAGTATGCAAAATATGAGGACCGCCTTCTGTGAATGGTTTCGGACTCAGAAAAGTATGCAGATTCTGATTCTGGATGTTGCCAGGAGGCATATTGGTCCATTTTTTTTTATACCCCTCTCCCTGAAGCAGCAAGTAAATTGACTGAACAAATGCTTGGAATCATTTTATCAATTGTTTAAGTAACAATATATAATTGTTTCTTAAGATTAAATATATCTATAGGAAATCAAATTAAAAAAAAGTGAGTCGGACTCGCGCACTGAGGGTTCCGTACAAATTTACACATGAAAACACAGTTCAATTCCCAAATTGAGTTATGAAGATTTTTCCGAATCACAAGCATAGTTTTTTTTTTTTTTTGACTTAATAACAAAATACAGTTTTCAGAATTTCACCTATATTAGTGCTATGAGAGCTTGCTTCATGCCAAATTTCAGAATTCTAGCTCAACGGGAAGTGCCCTATAAATTTTTATTCCCTTAGGGGTGTCGAAATACACGCTTTTTTTACGACATAAACGGTCGTATCTTTTTTTTTCGTGAACTTTGAAGCTTGATTTTTTCACAGCTTCAAGGAACCGTAGATTTGAGGATTTGATTTTAATTTCAAAGTGATCCTATGAAAACTGTTCAATTCCCGAATTGATTTACGAAGATTTATCCGAATCGCAAAGAAAGTTTTTTTTTTGTGACGTAACTACAAATTTACAGTTTTCAGATTTTTTTCTATACTTGTGCTATAAAACCTTGCTTCATGCTAAATTTCAGGATTCTAGGCCAACAGGAAGTACCCTATGAATTTTTATTCCTTTGAGGGTGTCAAAATACACGTTTTATCGCAACATAAACGGCCGTATCTTTTTTTTTCGTTAACCCAGAAGTTTGATTTTTTCTCAGCTTCAAGGGACCATAGACTTGATAATAGTCTTTTAATTTCACCGCAATACCTCCACTCGTTCCCGAGATAAAGGGTCTTGACAGACAGACAGGCAGGCCGAAATGTAACTTTTAAGTATTCTATATTTTTTTTATCAACAATTCATGTCTTATTTTTGTCTTTACCGTTTTTTTAGGGTTCCGTAGCGCGTATGGCCGTTTATGATGTGAAACAACGTGTATTTTGACACCCTCAAAGGAATCAAAATTCATAGGGTACTTCCCGTTGGCCTAGAATCCTGAAATTTAGCATGAAGCAAGGTCTTATAGCACAAATATAGAAAAAAAAACCGATAACTATTTTGTTGTAGCGTCACAAAAAAAAAACTTTCTTTGCGATTCGGATAAATCTTCGTAAATCAATTCGGGACTTGAACAGTTTTCATAGGATCGCGTTGAAATTAAAATTATATCCTTAAATCTGCAATTCTTTGAAGCTGTGAAAAAATCAAGCTTCTAAGTTAACGAAAAACACAGATACGGCCGTTTATGTCGCAAAAAAGCGTGTATTTCGACATCCCTAAGGGAATAAAAATTTATAGGGTACTTCCTGTTGAGCTAGAATTCTGAAATTTAGTATTGCTTCATACTAAATTTCAGAATTCTAGCTCAACTAGGTCTCATAGCACTAACATAGGTAAAATTCTGAAAACTGTAAATTTGTTATTATGTCACAAAAAAAACTATTCTTGTGATTCGGAAAAATCTTCGTAACTCAATTTGGGAATTGAACTGTTTTCATGTGTAAACTTGTACGGAACCCTAAGTGCGCGAGTCCGACTCACTTTTTTTTTAGTTGACTTCCTATAGATATATTTAATCATAAGAAACAAGATATTGTTACTTAAACAATTAATAAAATTATTGTTAGCATTTGTTCAGTCAATTTACTTGTTGCTTCAGGGAGAGGGGTATAAAAAAAAATGGACCAATATGCCTCCTGGCAACATTCAGGATCATAATCTGCATGCTTTTCTGAGTCCAAAACCATTCACAGAAGGAGCTCCTCATATTTTGCATACTCAACTCCCTTTGGCGCCTCCTCTATAAGTCAAGAAAATGATATTAACTAAAATCTGATTTTTCACTTTATTAACTTGGTTTCATTATTGCCTCAAAATTCACTTATTTTTGATTGTTCGTTCATGGCTCCACAAGTTAATCATGAACAGTCAGAACTAGGATGATCAGAGCCATCTAACGAGAATGTAGCCACGCTCGAGCCCGTAGCTTTCACCGGGGCCCATTTTGTATCATCTGTATAGTCTTTCCCAAGTAAGCTGACCTTATCAGCAAGTCTACCAAGTTGCGGTGTGAATGCCAGTATTTTACATCTGGGTTGCCCGTTCTTAGGTGTCATTTGTGTTTACTTGCTTAGCAAATGGGGCACCAGCTCTTTTCTCTAGTGCTGCATGTATTCAGGGTCCTTGAATTACATTACCTGCGTTGACACAACTAGAGATAGAACATTGGGAAGTTTCCATTTCTCTCTATGATTTAGATTCAACCATATCAAAATTGGAAGGCCTCCTACAAGGTGGACTGACGACCTGGTGAAGGTAGCGGGAATCCGATGGATGCGGGACGCACATGATCGTTCGTTGTGGCGACGCTTGGGGGAGGCCTATGTCCAGCAGTGGACGTCTGTCGGCTGAAATGATGATGATGATGATATCAAAATTAACAAAAGGCCTAAGATTATGCCTTGCGTTCAAAAATAACCAGAGTAATGTATAGTTGCAACCCAGGGTCGTTCTTTTATAACTCGAGCTACCCTAGAGTTAACCCAACTAACTCTAACTCTGAGCAGGGTAGGTTGGAGTAAGCGGCCATATGCTTGACATTGACAGTTGAACTCATTCGCGTCCAAAAATGCCAGAGTACATTACCCTATGACGTCATTAGGGTTAACTCTAAACTCAAAGGACGCAGGGCAGGAGTTAGAATAATTCTGACTTAATTATTTTATTCGCAGGTAATCCTCAGTGCAGGAGCTTTAAACAGCCCAAAAATCCTGATGCACTCCGGAGTGGGCCCGAGAGAAGTCCTCGAACCATTAGATATCTCTGTCGTGGCCGATCTGCCCGTCGGCAAATACCTGAAGAACCACTGCGGAGCCACCTTGAACTTCATACTGACCGCGGTGAATAACACTGAGGCTCTGGACTGGGATGCCTTAACGCAGTTCCTGCTCAAACAAGAAGGACCAATGTCTTCTACTGGACTTACTCAGGTAACATTTCTCGAAATTTTTATAATGAAAAGCTGTTAGAATTTTGAATGTCAGCTTTGTTGAAGGCAGAAGAATACTTTAACCAGACACATTCGTACGCACACTGGTGAAAAACCTTTATCTTTATTAGAGCCTTTCAGAGATACCAAAGGCAGCTGACCACTATCTCGACTTCAAGAAACATCTACATCAATTAAACAGGGTTACATGTAAAACACAAACCACCTTGTAGGACTGTATTACTAACGTGTTTATTAATAACAACAACTTATGTATGTAATGTAAACTATGACTTTCTTACCAAATACAAACCTTCAAGATTTCGTTGTTCTATCAAACACATTTCAACTCTGTGTTTTGCTATATCTACCTACGTCTGTGAAATGCGATGCAAGCGCATTAAGCACCCCCGCCGCCCGATCCCGCTCGCCTCCGCTATCGTACTATCGCTTGCTTCGCATAGACTTCGCAATATTTAAAACGTTTTGAAATGTTTTTAATTTTGTATGAAAGTCGGATAAACTGAAATATGATAAATTTCAAAAAGTAATGGAATTAAAGTTGTTGTTTATGATGTTGGTAACGTAGTCCTCAAAGGCTGCCAGTGTTTTACAAATAACCCTGTATATAATTACCTAATATTTCCTGGTCTCAACAGTTCACAGGGCTCCTGTACTCAAAATTCGCCGACCGCAGTCTGAAACAACCAGACCTGCAATTCTTCTTCAATGGTCTCTACGCTGAATGCTCTAAGACTGGTGTCATTGGCGAGAAAGCTGGAGACTGTTCTAGCGCTGGTTACAACGTATCGTAAGTAGACTCCTTACAAAACAAAGCGTAGACTATAGAGTAGGACAACCTAACCAAACAGTTTGAGTGGCATTAACTCCCGAAATTGTAAATTGTTTGTATTACAAGCTTTTATTTAGTTCACAGAGTACTTTGTAACACACTGAAAATTTAGTTTCACCTGTCACGATGTTTGTCTGTCATCAAATCTTGTATAAATTAAATTTGGCCCACTTCCCGGTTACCGATCGAGCTGAAATTTTGTATGTATGTGTAAATCAGATGACAATACAAAATTATTGTGACAAGGAGCTGATCTGATGATGGAACCGAAAGGCGGCTATAGGAACTTGGTAGTTAAACGACACAACTCCATCGAGTTTGGGCTCGTATGATTCGTCTTGACGAGTATTAATTATATAGGTATACCGAGCTATAAAAGCTTGCTATGAAAAAATGTTTTTCATTAAAAGCTTGTTTATATATTGTACTAGCTTTTGCCCGCGGCTTCGCTCGCGTAGATACATAAAATATAGCTCATGTCACTCAGGAATAAAGCAGCTTTCTGTCGGTGAAAAAAATTTAGCAATTAGACCAGTACTTTCAGAGATTACCTCCTACAAACAAAAAAACATAAAAACAAACTTTACCTCTTTATTATATCAGTGTAGATTTATATTTTTTAGAGTCGGACTCGCGCACGCAGGTTACCGTACCTACCGTCCGTAGAAAAAAATCGCGTTTGTTGTTTCGGAGCAGGTAGCTCCCCTTAAATATTTATTTATTTTGTTTTTAGTATTTGTTGTTATAGCGGCAACGGAAATACATAATTTGTGAAAATTTCAACTGTCTAGCTATCGCGGTTCTTGAAATACAACCTAGTGACAGACAGACACCGAAGACTTAGTAGGTAACACCTAGTCAGGTCATAAATTCTGTCACATGTTTAATATGAAATAATTGAGACAAGTTTATTCATTATGTAGGTAACCATTTATACACCGTTAAATTTTAATCGTTTTAATCCCGTGGAGGGTCGATCCGGTACATGAAATACTATCGATTTGTAAAGATAAAATTAAAAAATAAAGTACCTTTTTTTCAAAACTCGTATTCATGTACGAAATTAATTTCTTTAAGAAAACATCAGCTGAGCGAGTTCAATGACCCGTAGTTAGTATTCGGCGCTGCGTACAAACTACTACTGTGCGACAATACTTATGACCTGACTAGGTATTAGGGTCTCGTTTTTACCTATCCAAAGGGTAAAAAGGGGACCCTAAAAAGCAGCAGGGATTATAATCATTATGATCCTCCATTCTCCCGATCATGTAGATTTTCATTCATCATCATCAGCCTTTTTAATGTTACCATTTCTGGGACTCAGACCTCCTCTCTAAGTGAGGATTTTCATTAAATCCCGAAATTACACAATACAATTCTAATTTCCAGCGCAAACGCCGTGGCCCTACTCCCGCGCAGCACCGGCTGGATGATAATCAACTCGACGGACCCATTCGAACAAGCGCTCTATAACCCCAACTTCTTCGCACACCCAGACGACATGGCAATGATCAAGGAAGGCCTGGACTACTTGCACAAGATATTCAACAGTGAGGTAAGGGATGTCTACAATGCGATAAAAACAAGAATAGGATCGATTGCCATGTTGTCTTACTGTCAAATCGAAAAGTTAATATATTCAGCAAGCGTAGGGGTCCGGGGCCTAGCATGTCCGAAGCCTACTTTGGCCAAGGATCAAGGATCTGTTTCCGAAAGGGAGGCTCGGTCCCGAAGGAACAGGGTGGGTTTTTTAGGTCAGTAAGAGTCTGACACTATCTCCCGCTCCGCCCAACGGCGGGGATATCATCTGAATGATTTATACTCACCGAAAAAAAAAAATATTACGAGCTGTGAACGAAAAAAGTTGAATCAGAATCCAGTTCTTCAATTTTGCTCATCTCGGAGTTGTTCAATTTTGCCCAATTTCTTGCGATTTGACAGTATGACGACTTATTTGGAACGGATTGTACAAGTAGCCAAACGCGATAAACGTTACAATGGCGGGGTTCTTGTATTTGAATTTTTTATTTCTTAAATTATGATTTTTTTTTACTACTTATATGACTCTGGGTACTTATGTATACCTCCATGATTTTAAATGTATTTTACAAGATTTGTGCTACTTTGACCCACAGTATGTCGGGCATGCGGGAGACGTATCCTGCCCAGTCCCATAAACTAAACTAAATATTGTCTTGTTATCCAACAGATACTACAAAACAAGTACAAAGTGGAGTTAGATCCCGCGTACACGGAGCAATGCGACGAGAGAGCCGAGCAGTGGTCTGACCAGTGGAAGGAGTGCATGATCCGCCTGCACACCGACCCGCAGAACCACCAGCTGGCCACTTGCGCCATCGGCAAGGTCATCGACCCTGAGCTTAAAGTGTACAAACTCAAAGGTAACTAATTACGTATATGCGAAACCTAAATATAGTTTGTTCAAAATCGGTAACTAAATCAATTCCAATCATTTTTACACCATGTTATATTTTTCCCCAAAAATATTTAAAAAAGGTCACAAGTACACCACCGACACTAAATAAAACAGGTTATGGTAAGTCATAGCTGGCATCAGGATGCACGTGCACTGCTGGATGCGGAAGCAAAATAACCCCTAAGTCGCCCGGGTGACCATGTGTTTTATAACTGGCTTATAACTTTGTAATTTTTCATAATACAGTTATAAAAATTTTGTACATAGATTCTTTGCATAAAAATACTGGATAGATGTTTCATACTAAAAATAAGGATTTATACTTTATACAGGTACTTATTTCTTGTTAAAACATGCTTGGTGAGGCTCGCCAGTCACACCAAACGGTACCTCGCCTGAGCAACGAGATAAATATGGTTGAACGATTGACTGCTGAGCTGTGTCCGGTTTCGATTCTCACACAGAACAAATATTGGTGTGGTCTTAGGCCTCTGCCACACTTGACGGAAATTCCGTCGCGGAAGATCGGCGACAGAACGTTAATACTATAAACTACAACTAGCGGGCACACTACGAGGAAGATCAGTCGCTCCGCGTAGTGTAGTTTATATGCAATAACTTGTGTAACGTTCCGTCGCCGATCTTCCGCGACGGAATTTCCGTCTAGTGTGGCAGAGGCCTTATTCCGTGTCTGGGTGTATTGTGTATGGGAGTTTGCATGTTTGTAAACGCATCCACGATACCTACCTAATCTAATCATTTTGTTTCTTCTTATGGTTTCCCCACAAGAAAAAAATATATATTTTACGAATCACCTCTGAGAGCCTAGAGCGCATCAAATCTTAGGACTCAAATCCAAGTTTGTTTTCCTCGTAGAGATAACTTGAAAGTGTTGTGTATCGAATTATTATTATATTTTAAAAGATTGAATCTGAAATTCATCACGTCTATGGGTCAATATCATTTTTTTTCAATTTTGGTTGCGAAACCGTTATTTCAGCTTTAGCGAAAATTAGGGACCCAGGACCCTAATTCTCGCGAAAACCGAGGAGAAGAAACTAAAGAGAAGAAAGTTTTTCGACAGTTTTCATGAAAATTAGAAAAATGTGTATATTACTTACCCCTTTATTTTTACTACTTAATTTTATCTGAGATCCATCTCGTTTTCTTTTTCTTAGGCTCTGCGTTGTTTTGTTAGTCTGTTTGTAGATCACAGAATGCATAGAACCACCAACTTATCATTAATTTTAAACTTCCAGACATACGAGTATGTGACGCTGGATCCATGCCCACCCCGCCGACCGGCAACCCTCAGGCTGCCATCATGGCGGTCGCCGAGAGATGTGCACACAACATTAAGGAGACGTGGAAATAAACAGATTTATCCTACTTTATAACAACTTTGCGAGTTTGTTATTAAATAATACGTACAAGTATTGCACATAACTGATATATCTTTGAAATAATTGAATATTCTTGAATTTGTTTTTTTCATTTATTAGAACACCCTCATTTTCTCGAACGGGCCATCTCTGGCAAACAGGCCGACTTTGGCAAACAGGCAAACTTTGGCAAACAGGCCGACTTTTGCAAATACCGGCGTATTTGCCAAAGTCGGTCTGTTTGCCAAAGTCGGCACTTTGGCAAACAGACCGACTTTGGCAAACAGACCGACTTTGGCAAATAGGATCACCTCTGGCAAATTAGTAACTTTGTGAAATAAGCTTAAGAGTTATTACCACCACATTTAAGTACTGGAACCGTCAAGAAGTTGCCAACGTAAAGGATACCATAATAAAAGAAAACTCTAAAATTAGAGATAATAATAATTTATAATGTAAATAAAATGAAACAAATACATACATGATTACACAACTTATACACACATTATGTTAATACTATATGTAAATTTTATTGAAACCTAAGACTAAACAATTCATAATTTAAAAACAAATAGCTTTGTCATTTAAACTTAAAAAACTTCATTTTTAAAGAAGTGTTAGTATTTAATTCAAGGAATGACATTTAATACTTTGCCAATTAATGATTTTAATTAAATGGCAACACTGACTGTAGTAAGGACTGGTCTATATTGTAACAATACACAGAAAACATTTACAGACAATTATTCGATCTATTTCAACAAAATTAAAATAAGCATAAACACATTCAATAAATGCCAACATGGAATAATATTGCACTCAAGAACCTTTTGTATTTAATACCTAATTCACTTTTATGAATCAATCTTTAAATACATTCATTTTAGAGATGACAATAGCAGTGTTGCCAGCAATACTAACAAATATAAATTCTGAATACATGGATACAAGTTATAAGAAAATAAACACGAGCCAAACTTAAACTTACGATGGTCCAATAATATGGAATTACAATTTTCATTATAAAATGCGAGATTGGAAATGCAAAATTCGTAAGAACTAGGGTATATTTAGCACCTCAGTATCTTTAAGAGATTATTCTGAAATCCATATGAATCTACCTTATAAATCTACTGATTCTATCTTACCAATTTTTTTTTTAGTTTTGCAATACAATATAATTAAAATGGCGTCTGTTAGGGCGGGTGGTAATGGTTCTTCAGTCAGAGAATAAGGATTGCTATCATATTTTACTAATCACTAAATCATAAGTCCCTACCAAATACGCCTCTGACTGACTACATTAGAGACAATTTGAAATTAATGAGGTGTACAAAAATTGGGGCGTCAAAAATTTAAGTACATTCGAATGTGTAGTCTGTTCTTTAATATTGTCATCCAGTCACTAAAATTCTACATGTTTAGGCTAATTATTGCTATAAATTAGATAGTTCTTTGTTCTGAACAGCTATGTAGCTAATATATGCTACACTTCTTAAAAAAGTATACCAATAGCTACTAGCACTGGAAGCCAATTTAGCAGACTGACTACATAGGATGATAATGATTTCGTTGATCCAATGCTACCTACATGATAATCGATCTCTAATGCAACCCCCCACTCAACGACCACACAGCCACTAGACGTCTAATAGCAGAAGACGCATGTCTGTCAACACATATGACTTATAGATCTTATGCAAGTCACCACATAATAATTTCCAAATAGTCTCGCGACCAATTAGAATGCAGTAGCTCGGGGTACCAATCAGAATTCAGTGCCCCGCTCCCCCGTACCTCGGCTGGTTGACAGAATTGTTTTGGTGTAGTTCAAGCATGAGGCGTCCAGTGGCTGGAAGGTCGTTGGACCCACCTTTTTTACAATTCTCTTCTTACTGCTCATCCTTATCCTTAGCTCCGTGTTTAAGAATGCGCGTGAACTCGACGTAGTCAAAGAGCCCGTCGCGGATGGGTGCCTCGCGCAGCATTTCGTCGACGTCATCGTCTGTGAACCGGTCGCCCATAGTGGTCAGGAGCTCACGGAGACGCTCCTCGTTGATCACACCTTGGTTCTCCTCGTCGAAACATCTGGTGGTATAAGTTTGTAAATGAGTGTTGCATATTGAATACTGACTTACTACTTACATCTACTTGAGCACTAGATAATATGTAGTGCTAAAGTGCAACAACTAGACAACATACTATGTTGTCTAGTTGTTGATTTTATATCAGGGATGTTATAGACAACATGTTGGTCATACCAATCCACTCCCACACACCGTCAAATCTGTTTGATCAAACATGTAGCGTCATACGATACCGATTGGACGACAGGTTGGACCGTGTATGGCTGGCAGTAGAAATAAACCGGTTTCGAAAACGAAATTATTTCGAATTATCCGCTAGTTTCGGATAGTTTCGTTTATAGATCTATGATTTTTTAAATTAAAAAAGTAAAGTACAAAAATTTGACTTTCATTTCTAGTACTTACAGTAGGCCGAGCAAAAAAACAAAACCTGTCGTACTCGTAACCCGTAATTTTGACTCCACCTTTGATTCTATCGGGAGCTTTTATATCGGTTTCAGTTACGGGTATTTTTATCAGATATCCGATAGTTTCGGTTATCCGGTAAAACATCAGTGTTATTCTAAGAAGGTCCTAATAATATTAAATTTTTGGTAATGCCAATTCTTGGTCATTAGGACCAAGAATAGGGGCCTGGGAACTTATGGGTATAGTTTAGTCATTTGGTACTCATTACGAGGTGTACCTGGATAGGACATTGACTAAATGCTGCTTACACATGGCAGTGCTTCCAAATGGTTCTTTACATCAATTAATAGGTACGTAAAAAAAATGATCATAGAATTAAAGTTTTGTGGAGACCCCTCGGTTTTGCCCGCCTTATTGGTTATTGCTCCGAAGGGTCGTAGTATGATGTTATATAGTAATAGACTTTGCTTCGCTTGGCCACGCACATAAAATATAGCATGTCATGAGATTATAGCAGTTTTCTATCGGTGAAAAAATTTTAGCTGAGTAACTGATGATAGTAAAAGGCACTACTGCTTCGCAGAAGGAGGCTACAGCCTGCCACTTCTCGTCCGGGCCATGGCAGTACCAAGGCCCGGTGCGAGAGATCGCTGCCACCGATCGCCTCCATGCAAAAAAGTTTAGCATAAATTCAGCACCAGATACACCACAACAGGCGCTAATTTGAACATGGCAGATGTCCAGGTTTTTTTATGACGGGAATTTAACAAGAAATATGTATAAAGCATGTCATTGACTAGAACTTTTGCAGCCTTTCAGGTTGGTATGAACCCATTAATTACCCTAATAATTTTAAGCTTCTACTGTAATTGTTCATGGAGTACAATACATAATTGTAAAAACGATATTTTGTTATAGGTGGCGACTATTCTTTTTTTTTATTGTTGATAGGTTCGCGCTTGACCGCTATTCAACTAATGGAAAGCGACGATGCGGTCGGCAATGGAACGCGCTTACCTAGAAGAAACCTATTCACTCTCAGCTTAAAGATTCCTTGCCGGAGTATTGCGTTGTCTGATGGCTAAAACATCAGAAAACACAATACTCCGGCAAGGAATTCCACTCCCTAGCTGCACGCACTATGAATGTGTTCCCAAAACGTTTCGTGCGTGTACTATGTACCGGTGGCGCATCGCCGTACGTCTGATAGTCCAATGATGGAACGGGCTAGGCGGAATTAGGACTACACTTTTTTTTATAAAAAAAAAAAACATTTTTATACTGCAAACAGATACTTCAATTTCATTTATAACTATGCATAGATTTTATATGTAGAACTCTGTGTTGCAAATTAAATAGAAATTTAAAATAAAGTGTTGCAACAGGGTGTGTTGATTCAATACATACATACTTCACTAAGGCACTAGCTAAACCATTGTTATCTACCTAACAAGGACAAAAAATAAATTATCATACATTATGTGTATCTACTTTGCGGAATGTGCCTCTTGCACATTCAATAGGTACCAAGGAGGGATATGGTTTGTACTTTGTACAATAATCTATCTCTAAATTTTTTTTTTTTTTTTTAATTTGGAATAACAAACAAATACATAATCGGAGATAACAGCAATAATACTTGTAATTAATGATTATGCAATCATACGCAACAATCAAGAAATATCCATCACATGCTTCATTGACAATAATAATATACATAAAAATCAGTTTCTTGGTTTGTTAGTCTCACTAAAACTCAAAAAACTACAATTCCTGAATGGAGTTGGACAGAGTTACTGGCAATAGTTATTTTAAAATAGAAGTATTTGCATGCTTTGGACTTCTAGTTAGGTATTTGACTTGAACAAAAATCAACTCAGGAGGATAGTTGTAATTACTGAAGTTCCACCAACCAACAATTTTATAGTTAATAGACACATTCCACATCAATATTTTAGCAGTGCAGTACTCAATGAATATTCTGTAGTTACTTAAGTGAATGAAACCTTTTATGCACTGAGAAAGTCTTCAATAACACTAGATGATAAAAATAAATGGCCTTAAAGCCAGATATTCACTAATCAGATCACAACCAAGTGTTGAAAATTTAGCTTTGCAATAATATTTGGACATTTCTTTAGGTATTTCTGTGGCATGCTGGAAGAAATTTCTTTAGAAAAAATAAGCAGTATCTTTCTGGTCTTTAACTTTCTAATAAGTTTTTGTGTCATGCCCAGAATGATCAAAAATATAATAATTAGCCAAAGGCATTATTGATTAAATAAACTAGTCAAAAAACTTCAGAAACTGGTCATAAGTTACAGTTTCCTATGACAAACTTACCCAAATGCATTCTTGATGACATCCTCAGGATCAGTTCCTTGCAGGCGTTCACCGAAGAGAGTGAGGAACATGGTGAAGTTTATAGGACCAGGGGCTTCATTCATCATGCCCTCCAAGTAATCCTCCGTTGGGTTCTTGCCTGAAATAATATTACTAATAAGTGGAGAATCCTTGAATTCCCTTGAAAAACCTGAGAAGTCTAATCGGTTTTTGGAGAGAGGTAAGCTGGTTGGAATAATACCTTGGAGGTTGGTAAAAGCCAACCAGCTTAGGCTGGCATCGTGGCCCAGGCATAATAGTTCGCATAGGACTAAGTGCGGAAACCATACTCTGAGAGATAGGCAGGTAATAATTGGATTAAAGGAAAACAATGATGTAAAATAGAACAATTTTACCTAAAAATAAAATTGATATTAAGCATACTTACCTTTCTCTAAGCCATAAATTGAGATAGACGTATCCGGTTCCGGTACGGTGCAGCGCTATAAGCCCCAGCAGCGTCATATCCGCCCCCAATCCGGCAGGTAGTAGGGATGCGTTTGCAAAGCGCATAACGACATCCAAGAACCTCATTGCGGCTCGATTTATGGTGATTGATACAAGTTTTCAATCACATTTTATAATTATGAATCAGCAGGCAGAAATATAAATTGGCTTAGAGAAAGGTAAGTATGCTTAATATCAATTTTATTTTTAGGTAAAATTGTTCTATTAAGCTCAACTGTACCTTTCTCTAAGCCATAAATTGAGAAGTGTTTGTTATCGACTGCTGGATTGGGGCTACATTAATAGAACGCCAATGTGATCAGCTAAATAATACATTTTTAAACTCTTTATAAATAACTCCAAAAACCAGCTCATCGTTTAAAACAAATTATTGAAGTGATTTGAACAACTTGAATCATTTGTAGACAATATTTATGAAATGTCCACGCAAAACGCTTATTTTGTCTCTCCAGAATACGATCGATGGGAAAATTATCTGGCCAACTAGCCAGAGCTACTGCGGATCGTACATAACCTGGACTATTGCATATTCCAGTTTGTTTTAATAATGACTTAATCCAGTCCCCTATGATGGTACTAGAAGTTGGTTTAGGTTCACTACATATGCCAAAAAATAAACACTAGCAATTTGTCAATCCGAGAAATGAGGGCAATTTTGAGATTGACTCGCATCAGTAAATGCCCACCAGAGGCCCGCTTCGAGCTCTTAACGCGATCCATTTGACGACCCAAACTGAACCGCCAAAGGGATAGAGCTATAAAGAGTATGTATAGCTCCATCGCTCTTTCTCGCTCACCTGACGTTTTAACGTGTCATGATATTACCCCAGATTGACATAGAGCGGCCAAGACACTAAACTCAAAAGTACAAGGTCATGGACTGTGAGTCCGGACCGCAATAAAGGAAGATTTGCGGATCTTTTTGAACTTTCGAACAATGTCACTTTGAAGAGAGAATTGGCTTTAAGGAAAATTTTTGTAAAAGAGCTGTGGATTTTGTGAATAAATAAATAAAAGAGGTATTATCTGGCCAACTCTAATCAAAATATTGATGTCATATAAGGATTTTAGTCTTCGGCCGTTTTTATTCTTCTTCCCTTTCGGTACTGCTATAAAATAATATGATAGCCTATTGAGAAGTCACTAGACAGACGCCAAAAGGTACATACAACGGACTTATGTACTGTAAAAAGGCAAATTTATTAGAAATCAGGCCACAGCTTCAGGAGAAAGTACTGGAATCATTGTTACCACCACTTGAGGCCATAACCCGGCAAGGTTACAGTGGTCGTAACCATGCTTATTTAATAATTAAATAGTGGCAACCACCTTGTATTAACCACACCTTTCCATTCAATTGATGAACTCGATAGGTGCGGTCAATTGATTGTCGTGTCTATCAAGACTAGGTCCAAATAAGGAGGACGCATGGAGTGAGACCACAGGTCTGTTCTCCAATACATTTGCCCTATCTGATATTATCAACACCTTTTCTAATAGGTACTCTGGGTATTAGAAAAGGTGGTGGAAGAACCCACGCTTACCTGCAGTGCCAAAGGCGACTGAAGGCATTATGGAAAACAGTCGCTTGATCTAAATCCAGACTCGAAAACCTGGGTACTACACGAGCCGTTCGTGACGCGACAAAATCTATTTCACTGAAAACAATTTTCGACTTAGAATAAGCAAATGCCATTCTATCAGAGCAGATTTTCTTGAGAGCCAATCTGCTACGTCATTGTATCGACCTGGAAGGTGATATACTGACATACGTATCCAAAGACAAAAAGGGCTGTGACTGTACAGCCTTCGTTGCGTAAGTAAGAAGCTAAAGTTTGGTTTCGTAATCGATAAGGTTGAGTTGGTCACAAGGTGACCTTTTATCTGAATTACTCGCAAACCTGTCAACATCTCTAAGATACTGCTGCGAGCGTATCTTTCACTGTACTGAACAACTGCCACCTAAGGTCTCGTTGTTGGGCTGCGCGCACAAAACTACCTTGGTACAGTCTGTCGTTAAGTCGGTGTGCAGAATAGAAGTCATGTTGTGACTCTTGCATCCAACATTGCGGACTTTGGATTACCTTGACGGGCATGTGTTTTTGATCCATTACATTTTTTGCAAAACGGAATTGCCAAAGTTCACCATTGCAGGAGAATTCTAGCGCCCTCGCGGGACTACAAAGCTAGCAAAATGACTGGTGAGAGGTCAATACAGAATTCTGAAAGTCTATAATAATGAAACCAAGTTTGCATTAGACTTACTGTTAAGTTCGCGCGACTTTGCGCTTTCTCGATTCTGATTTACCAAAAGGAAATCGTCGAAATGTGCCAGTAATGGCAACCCGCACTGGGCCCACGTGGTGGATTGCAGCCCATTCCCTCCTATAGAGGAGGCTCGAGGCCTAGCCGTAGGAACATTAAAAGGCTGCTTAGGCTTATGTCAACAATCGGATTCCTTGGTCTCAGGATCTGCACGATCCAATTTGTCTGGCTGGCAAAAACCTTCGAAGCAGTAGCGAAACCAAAAGGGAGGCAGGTCGTTTGCAAGACTGAGGAGACGTCTGTGTCCTGGCGCGATTGGTAGGTGAAAATATGCATTTTTTAAATTTATTTTTCACTAACCAATACTGTGTTTGGAGGAAGTCAGGGACTTGGATGTATTGTGTGAAATCTTTTAGGAATCCTCGAGGGATGAATAAGCGGTGGTTTGCTTATAAATGGGATCCAATAGCTTGATATTATCTATAGTACATATAAAGATGCCCCCGACCTCCTCCAGACACTTACCCTATGTTTGATTCTCCCGGCTTGAAAACTTTGACAATATAGTCAACTCGTTTATCACGCCGTGCCAGGGCACTACGTCTCTTACCACATACTGTATCGTCCGTGTGACGAAAAAACTCTTCTGCCCTTTTCTTTTGTCCTTGCGCAGGATTAGAGCCACTAGTAGTTGAAGGCCGATAGTTTGCACTATTGAGCACAGGCACTATATATCCTACTTTTGGACAGTAGGTTTTTACGATCTACCCTGCGAGGATAGTTTAGTTAGTACGTTTCTTACCATATATTGTATCGCCCGTGTGACGAAACAACTCTTTTTGTCCTTGCACAGGATTAGAGTCACTAGTAGTGGAAGACCGATAGTTCGCACTGTTGCGCACAGGCACTATATAGGTAATTATTTCCCCTTTGGGACAGTAGGTTTATATGACCTACCCTGAAAGGATATTTTAGTTAGTATGTTTCTTACCCTATACTGTAACGTCGATGTAACGAAAAAACTCTTTTGTCCTTGCGCAGGATTAGAGCCACTAGTAGTGGAAGGCCGATAGTTCGCACTGTTGCGCACAGGCACTATAATTATTTCCTACTTATGGACGTTAGGTTTATACGATCTACCTGGAGAGGATAGTTTAGTTAGTACGTTTCTTACCGTATATTGTAACGTCGGTAGTGGAAGGCCGAACGTTCGCCTGTTGCGCACATATAACGAGAAAACTTTTGCCCTCTTCTCTTGTCCTTGCGCAGGATTAGAGCCACTAGTAGTGGAAGGCCGATAGTATGCACTGCTGCGCACAGGCACTATAAATTTTCTACTTTGGACAGTAGGTTTATACGATCTACCCTGCGAGGATAGTTTAGTTAGTGCGGTTTGAAAACTTTTAAGACGCCTCCTTATTTACCTATGAAATCTAATCCTTAACCATACACCGTCAAAAATTCAAGTAAACTCATTAGTGGTCATTGCGTCTAATTGGGATACACTTATTATAAATTGGCATAAGCCTTTTTGAAAAGGCTTTATTTTGCTAAATAACAGCATATTACACAGCAGCTAAAGAAGAATTATTAACGACCACTAACGAACTGTTACGTTCAAAATTTAAAATATCATTACTATCGAGCTCTACAAAACGTGGGGTAGAATTATGTTTTTATAATTCAGAATAACGTACTTGAGCCCAGTCAGGCAAAATGAAATGTTGTAATTTTTAAATAATTCAAGACAAGTATTATTTATCCGTGATGAATACAACTTGAGGGTAGTTTGCAATATCATATCGGATCATTATCCAGTTCAGTAGGGCTCGGATTACATAGAACAGATTCTGTCGAACATGCACGACTGAATATTATTTTTAACCGTAAGGTTTTACAAGGAGGATACTTTTTCAGCGAGTTTTTCAAAAGTATCCTCTAATTTACTTAGCTTCATACGGCGGCGCTGCTCCTTTCGCCTGCAATGTCTCGTTCTGCGCGCCGCCGAAGAAGAACCGCTGCTTCTACTCGAACCACTAGATTGCGACCGAGCACGTGGGGCTTTGTCCATACTAACGATATTAAAATCATTCTAATGTATTCACTTTTGAACACCAAAAATAATTTCTTTTTCTACTTAACACTATAATCTTTGAAAAAGTAGGACACCCATTTTTTAAAAGTAACGAGTTACTTTTAAAACGCGACTACACCGTTCGGAAATCCGAACGCCAATGAGGTTCTTGGATGTCGTTATGCGCTTTGCAAACGCATCCCTACTACCTGCCGGATTGGGGGCGGATATGACGCTGCTGGGGCTTATAGCGCTGCACCGTACCGGAACCGGATAGGTCTATCTCAATTTATGGCTTAGAGAAAGGTACAGTTGAGCTTAATATACTAATAACAATCAAGTTTTAAAATGAATACTCAGAAACGAGCTTTGTCATTTTTATAGTTAACTTGTTCTATATAATGTTAATAGGCTAACAGGTAATATTATCTTTATTCATCCATTTCAACATGATCAGGACCAAACAGGGCAAAAAAATAACCATTTAAAAATACAAATATTATCAATTTACACTTTCCATGCCAAGGACCTAGCATATGGGTCATACAATAGATTTCAGCTTGCTAGCCAAGTCCTAAGTAAAAACATAACTTATTGTAGTTATATATGTAACAACTACTCTGGATGCAGGTTGTGAGCTTACAAACCAATTAATGTAAGTTTTAGCACTTAAAGTGTTCTATGTTCAATAAAAGTAATCCCAGAGAGAAGTATTTTTTTTATATAAAATATGTAATGTACGTCATTCAATAGGGCACAGAATAATGCCGTATTTGAACACTAAAAACATATGTCACTGTTATACAGAACCGCTACAGCAAAACACATAACTTAGTAATCATGACCTAGTTAGCATGTCAATCAGTTATTTCTAAAATTTAGTTTTACATGCTAATAAACAATTTATTTGCTCTCTTGTAAAGTTCCTGATTTTGACTTACTTAATTCATTTAACCTCTTGAATGTCGTAATTAGAGACACAATTAAAAAGCCATTGTGTATCGCGTAGATCTGCATTCCGGCAGTCAACGGGTTAAACCCCAAGCTATTGCCGGCATTCGCTATCTCATTGCTATCTATTGTATCTCTAATTACGGTATTCAAAAGGTTAAAGGTTGTATTACAACTTCACTCACCAAGAGAAGCTAGCATATCATGAAGATCATCTTTGTCCACGAAGCCATCTCTGTTCTGATCTATCATGTTGAAGGCCTCCTTGAACTCGGCAATCTGGGCCTGGTCGAACATGGCGAAGACATTGGAAGTGGCACGTTGAGCACGCTTCTTGTTGGTGCCACGGCGACCAGCTGTCTTGCGGGACGACATTTTGATATCTAAAATTGTTAAATAAATCAGTAAAATTCTATGACAGATGGTCAAACTATTAAAGAATTGAGCATGACTCACAGTTTTTCGACCTTATAAGGACAAAAATAAATACACAACAAAGAATATGTTACAAAACCCAATGTGTTATACCTATTTAGATACGAGAATAAACTTCCTTTTGTAACGTAAACGCTGATAAGCCAGGTAGCAAACGTTCGACTACGTCCACTTTACGCGCACCAGCGAATACGTGTATAAATAAAATTTTAATGAAGTTGAGGTGTCACTCAACTTATCGTCAATTTCTGGCGCTAACGAGAAAGTGACTCATTGCCAAAACCGCCTTCCAGTATTAGTAATGAAGTTTAACTAGGGCACACGGTGTCAACACCAAGGAGGCAAGGACTTCCATAAATGGACATGTATTTTCTACATAACATCTGCTTGAAATTAGGCAATAATAAAAGCTGTTACAGTCTCAAATAGAACTAACCTGTATTTTTAGAATAAACACAGTAGGAAACAACGGTTTGTAACTGAATTAACGCGATTTTAGCTTATTTTACTCGGTGACTAATTTATTTGACGTCAGATAAGTGTTTTCAAAAACGTCTCACAATAATAGTCTTCAGGCTAAGTTTCAGAAAGTGACTTAGATTCATACTCAAAATTTTTAACTACTTCGTCTTCGTTTTCCGTTTTTGTGCACTAATTCGACTATTCCGTTAAATAGATTTGAATTAAATTAATTGGGACAAGTTTTTGCGTAAAGCTAAAAATAATTCGTAGTCCTTTAAAATTAAATTAGTAGGTTTGGAACGTACTTTGAAGTTTAACAATCGTAATTTTGTATTGCCAGTGAAATAAAGGTTTACATCGAGTATAAATTACGGTGCGTTCCGAGATGAACTTACAGCGCTGTCAGCGCGCTTACAGCCGTTCCGTTTTAACGTGAACGCGTCCAGTGAGCGCTCATAGCGCTGTAATCGTAATTCGGAACGCGGGGTTAGTAAAAAATTCAAAAAATCACATGTCTCCCTCCTTTGGCTTTGCCGTAGTCGGGTAAAAATAGCTTAATTTTTATACAAGTAAAATAATTGAATTTTAATTGGTATTTAAAAAAAAATAACAGATTACATAATTGAACCAGCTGTTGTTTTGACATTTTTGACGGAAGATTTTCAATTCATATTTCATAGTGTCACAAACATTTATTTCTGCCTTTCAGGATTCCAATTTAAATTAGAAATTTATTTATTTCCGTATTGGTATTTTATTTTTAATATCTCATGGGGCATTCCAAAGCGTTATTTAAGTCTATGATGACTGAGTTAGTAAGTAAATGACGTGGAGTTAAGTTTACTTGGCGGTAGATGTTACTTCAATCTAATGTTGATGCATTTTTTAGATGCTCGTCCACACCTCATCGAGACTGATGTGTGCTATAGTACGGTCACTAAGTACTACGTCGTTTCTATGCGGCTCCAACCACTATGACGTACTTGGAATCACTCCTAAAGCGACACAGAACGATATCAAATCTGCATATTATAAGTTGTCAAAAGTTTACCATCCGGATAAAGCTAATAACGTAAGCTCTCAATCCTCTTAAAGATGAATTACATTTTCTTGATCATGTATGCCTGTTACTTGTATGAACATATTTAAATAAAACTGTTTCCTTAAGTCATTCAAACTGCTTTTTCTAGGATGAAGCCGCAGCAAAGAAATTTAGAGCCATTTCTGAAGCATATGAGGTATTAGGAAATTTACAATTAAAAAAGATGTATGATAAAGGTTAGTTTCTATTATTAGGAAATTAATGAAATAATCATATGTATCCGTTACAATTTATTGTAATTATCATAGTCACTTAGAAGGCAGTCAATAACTGCCCTTGAATCAATTATAGAATGAGAAATTACTGTACTACTCTCTTTCTGTGACAAACATGTAAATTAGATGATTGCCAAAAAATTGATTACATAATAGACTAGGGGAAATATAACTCGCATGTCACCACATCATCCGTATCTGTTTCAGGGTTATTAGGAGGACGGGTTACTAACACAAGAGTAGAATATCAACCAGATCCTGAGCCAACGGATCCTACACTGAAGTTCTATAAGTCTCGGACACAACGCAAAGTTGTGCCAACTATGGATGGCAAAACACCTATTTATGACTTTGATACATGGTAGGTATATGTCCGAAACCATTACCATAATAGTATCATCGTATTTAGTAGTAATTTTATTTTACAATTTATGACAACATAAGGTAGAAACAATTGAAAGTGTGCTGTAATACTACATGTATACTTTTTCATATATTTCACAAAATGAATAGTGACTATTGTATAGTCAGATATTTATTAGTACAAAAAATTGTCAGTTGCTAATATTTACAAAAATTTGCTAATCATAATATATTAATACAAGATCATTTCATGTTTTAGGTCTAAAAACCACTATGGAGATTTATTTGAAAAGTCAAAATATGACAGAGAATTCCTAAGGAAAAAACGAGAGAAGAAAATAGATACGGAGCACTCAAATAGACAAGAAGTTTTTCTCTATGTTATGTTTGGTATAGGGGGCCTGTTCCTATTTCTGGTATCTCAAGGCACCACTGATTATGATTTAGATAAAACTGCACTAAAACACAGTAATACCAATACGGAAACACAAACTAAGGTCTAGAATTAAAATGTGATCAAGTAGTGTCTTAAATCAGAAAACTACTCATCATTTATTATTAGCAAATTGTTAGTTGACATAAGAAAATTAATTGTTGTGGTAATTGTACCATTTATTCATCCAGCTATATTTTTTCATAATGTTTTGTAAATACTGTATATAAAATAATTTATGCAAGAAACTCAGTAGATAAAATATGATAAAAGATTAAAAATATTCTACAATCAAATATATTTCATTATTTTCTAAGTAAGTTTAACTATGATCATTCTAAAAATTAACAAAAATAGAACTATTAATTTATTTATGTACACACAAATACTTAAAAGAAAAGAACAAATACAGATACGAGAGTACAAAGGTGCTGCTTATTTCAACGAAATTTCTTCCAGCAGACCTGCGACAGGAGAGTAGGATAAGAAACTATTTTCTAAATCCAGATGCAACCCTGCCAGGATCACGAATTATATTCATATAAACATATATAGGCCAACCACGGATATCGGATATCTATGGGGCCAACGCTGCGTTAAACGGGAGCCCGCGCGTGCACCCGTCTCGCACGCGCGTAATGTGCGTGTATTAAGGTTAATTAACGGTATGCATGTAGTCGTGTCGATGGAGAACTTCAATGTGTTATTACGTATTAAAAATTATAGTGCTAATCATTCTTAATAATTTTTCTAATAGTGCGTTTACGTCGCGGGCAGATGCGCCCCGTCTGCCCGCGACGTAGCACTTGTATGGGAGCGTGCAGCGTTCGGCCTCAGTCGCAACAGATGTTATCCTGCCTGAAAACTGTTTTACGATAAGAAAAAAAAGAGAACCCAATTGCAGCGCCACTTACCGGGTTCAATTGTATTTTCAAACCATCCAGGAACCCACTCAAGTATGCACAACATTCAAATTGGTAAAGCCGGTTAGGAGGAGTTAGGTGACAAACCACACACAATAACCAGAACGGATCTTGAGCGCTGGTTTCAAGATGCGCAGAAGTCAAATATTCGGTCTCTTTAGTGGTGCGAAGTGAGACGCGAGGGCGGGGAGTGTCAGTGACGCCGAACGCTCAATATTCGTGCCAATAGTTGTACATAAGAATGAAAAAAAAAACGTTCAGAACCATCGACCTTTTGCAAGCAAAGCAAAACAGGAATTGCAGGAAGCAAGTGCACGACCCTAAGCGGGAAAAAAATGGGAGTAGCACAGGGTTTTAGGGTTGCAAACCTGGGTGTAAACTACTCTCAAGGAACCTAACTATATATATAAAATATATATATATAAAAAAAAACTATATATATATAAAAAAAATTGTGAATACATGCGCGTTTGCGATGTTCGATGTCGATTTTAACTGGACTAAGAGTAGGTTTAGTTTATGTATAAGAGTATAAAATAAATAAATACCGAGGCTATGTGCCATATATCTAAGATCCTCTGTTTATGAGACCGCAATCATAGGTATTTATTATACTCTGCCTATAGGGTCAAATTAAATCACCTGGCGAAACTTAAAAAAAAACCGGCCAAGTGCGAGTCGAACTCGCCCATGAAGGGTTCCGTAGCAGCAAGTAACATAATATAAAAGTTCTTGTAGTTCGTTGTAACTTTGATCGATGTTTTAATAATAGTGTACTTTTTTTAGATTTATGACGTTTAAAAAAAAAACTACTTACTAGATCTCGTTCAAACCAATTTTCGTTGGCGGTTTGCATGGTAATGTACATCATATATTTTTTTTAGTTTTATCATTCTCTTATTTTAGAAGTTACAGGGTACACACATTTTATCACTTTGAAAGTGTCTCTTGCGCAAACTGATCAGTTTAGAAAAAAATTATATTAGAAACCTCAATATCATTTTTGAAGACCTATCCATAGATACCCCACACGTATGGTTTTGATGAAAAATTTATTTTTGAGTCTCAGTTCTATGTACCTATGGGGATGGGGACCCCCAAAATTTATTGTGTGAAAATCTTAATGCCGTTCACAGAATACATCCATTTACTAAGTTTCATCAGTATATCTCTTATAGTTTCGGAAAAAAGTGGCTGTGACTACGGACTAGTGTTACCAGGCGTCCCGATTTGCGCGGGATGTCCTGATTTTTAGGGGTCTGGGGACGCGTCCCGATTTGCACCTGATCGGGACGCTAAATGTCCCGATAAATCAAATACCCTGAAACTCAAAGAGCGACTGAAGAAGTCTGGGTTTTACTTAGTAAAAGTTTTACACGCCCTTTCGTTCCACCCCAGAGCGGAGGAGTCATTGGATGATTTCCTACCTAAAAAAAACCATAAAAAAAAATTTTTGTCCCGATCTAAAACTCTAAATCCCGATTTGTTTTACCATCTGTCCCGATTTTTATCCAAATGGACCTGGCAACACTACTACGGACGGACAGACAGACAGACATGACGAATCTATAAGGGTTCCGTTTTTTGCCATTTGGCTACGGAACCCTAAAAACGTGACGTACTGGTAAATTAATTAGTTACGCGCTGTAGGTACTCATTCATGTCTGTGGTGTGCTCAACGCGGTGAGATTGGACTCGCCACAATCCCGGCAATAAGTCTCCTTTTTGAGGCGTGCTTATTAGAGATCGTGATTGAAAGGGGCACCGGCGCGGCGTCAATTTCCACCTTACGTAGGTCTTCACTGGACACGGTTGTTTCGGGAGATTCTCGTGGGGAGAAGAAACGCCTGGATGTCACCAGTGTGCGTCTGATCTGGTCTGTCTCATTTAGGCTGAGCACCGCCGTATCCTCGTGGGGGTCATGATAAGTAGAAGAGGGAATGAAAGGAAGAGTCAACTCCTTTTATAAAGTAGTAAATAATGCAAATGATGGAGAGGGTGGAAAGTGTGAGAAAGAAATAATCCTCTTGCCCCAAGCTCCGCAAGAGGCGACCAGAAAGTGAGGAAGGCGTTGCGTCGGGCTCGCTAGGACCGATATTTGCCAGGGTTGCGTGCGGCATTATTCAAAAGCCTTAGCGTGGCCCTAAAAAGCGAAGCCCACCTATGTGCCACTCCTCGCTCCACATAGAACGAAAAAAAAGGTTAAGTTCGATAACTGTTTATTTATTTTCCAAATTGTCGAACCCCATAACTTTCAGCCATTTGATAAGAAATATGTCAAGCCGGCCCGCATTTGTACATCGTACGAGTTACAAGGAGGATGGTGAGCAGGAATGTGTAAAGGGAGAAGTGTTATTAAAATCAAACCTAGAGGTATAAAATAAATACTGGTATTTATTTAACCTTTCAATCGTGGAAATTACAGACACAATAGAAAGACAATAGGTGCGCGAACGCCGGCGTTCGCTTGGGGTTTAATGAATAGGACCATCAGTAAACTAAAATCTAGCGTGCAGTGGTATTTTTCAGAATGATCTAAGATCAAAGTGAAGTATAGTCTGTCTAAAAAGGTCAACCGACTTGGGAATTTTGTATAATATTTAATTATTTAAAAAATACTTATATTCGATACTTTTTATAAGGTTCTTCTGTTAGTAAACAATGATCAATATCTCTTAATCAACCTTGATTATTGAACCAGCGAGCGTTGACTACATCAGATTTCATTTTATTCTCTAATAATTAAACAAGTCGGTTGACTTATTAGGCGGACTTTCTATGATCTATGGTACCTTTAATTTTAATCTGTGAATATAAGTAAAAAAATTCATTCATAGACAAAGAAGAAGAAGCATTGTCAATTTTATTTTTCTCCCATAATTTTATTTCCGAGTCCAACTAAATTTTTACATTGTTTTTCTATTGTGATTGGCCTTGGACAATTAATTTACACTACAGATAGTGTCAGAATTAATAAGGAATAGCCATGGATTGTCTTGTTGGTTACGGTAGCGAAGATGAGAATGAATCGGAGCGCTATGGAAGCCAACAACCATCGGTAAGTTTTGGCGTCCTTGACAATATTTTTTCTAATAATACCCAATTATTCTTATTGCTTAAGTGTTTTTGAGTGTTGTTAGTATGTGTTGATGCATTTTATATGAGAATCATGGATATTAACCTGCGTTCTCTGCTTGACAATAGAATGGTATTATAGGTGGGAGCGGGTGGCGCCGGAGGCCGCCGCCGAGACGACGATACGAACTACGATGACGTCAACATGGACATGAGCGAGGTAACTGTCCCATATGTTCGTCACCACCATCACATATGCTAGCACAGTGGGAGCCCCAGTCAACTCACTTGGTAACTGACCACTTGGTGGGGCCCTTCTCTGTGATACTCTCCTTGTTTATGTGTGATGAAGCTAAACAGTAGAAATATTGATAAATAAGTAGTCTATTCTTCATCTATGTTCAGGCGCAAAGCCAATAATCTTCACAGCATTCAAAGTAGTCTTAATTTCTCATAATAGTTACTAAATAATTATCATAATAGTACACTTTTATAAATAGAGTCAAATAAAAAAGCAACTTTGCTATATGCTGTTTTCAACGATGATATTAACACTTTTATTATTTTATATGTTACCCATTTGTAAATTGACACAAAACAAAAGTCAAATACCCCTTGAGTACGTGCCGAGGCTTCAAGATGACCGACCGAGTCCATGCACACTGCGACCCTTTTACTGCAGGCTCACGTAAGTACATAGCTATAAGATAACCCAAACTATTTGGCATCATGATTTGCTCATATCCACATTTATTTTATGTTAGAACAGTGTTAAAATTAATAAAAGCAGTATGCGACTTTAGTAAATTACTTTGAAATGTTATAAATACAAATTATTATCATATTTATTTAAATTGATAAATTATGAATGTCATAATTTTGATTTCAATCTCTTAATTTTTTGATATAAACTTGTATAAAGGTATTTTAGGGTCTAAACAGACGGACTGCACCATGCACAGGAGGGCAGAGCGTGCGGGCGGATGGGTATGATGCAGTCCGGATGCAGTCGGTGTGCAGATCACATGATTGCAATCTGACTGCACGTTTGGTTTGCAGTCGTGTCAACTGCATTCAAACTGCACTTAAACTTCAATTTGCAGTTGAAATGCGGTCCATCTGTTTAGACCCTTAGTTATCAGGATTATAACTTTCCTCCATATGTTTTCCTTCTCTTTACATTGATTCCTCCATCCGTCTGTTTATCCGCTAACTTGATTGATACGGATTCAGTTTTCACTAATAGTAAGATATACATACCAAGGATAGTTTATGTATATAATTTGCACTCATAGAAATGGGGTGCTATTTACCAGTTATTAATTAAAACACAGAACTTTTTTTCTAATTATTATTGGAAAATGATTGGCGATTATGAAAGTGGTAGAGTAATTGGCTGCTACACTATGAATTGCTGGTTCGATTCCCGCACATGAAATATATTTGTATGGCCTACAGATAGGTGTTCCAGGTCTGGGTATGTTGTGAATGTGAGCTTATATTTGAGAATGAATCTACAATACAGAAATAATTCTTGAGAGTAGGGCAAAATTTTAAAAAAAGGGAAAGTAACGTTAATTTAACTATAATATACAATTTCTTTTGTTGAACACAATGATTTTATTTATAATTGAGCTTATATCTATTTTATCTACTGTTATCAATTATATTGTTTCAAAGCCAACATTCAGACTTATAAAAAGGCACTAGCCAACAATACACGGAATAATGCAATATAATATAAACAATACAATGTGTCCACGGGAAAATGTAAAAGAATTACTGTGGCCCTGTAACAGGGCAACTGAAGGACACAGGTGGGTTTTATTCAGTACAAGTCTCTTTCTCCAAACCAGAGTGGAAGAAGACATTTGATTGATACACCACCTCAAAAATAAAAATGTAAATGTAAATTTATAATGTTCCCAATGCTGGGACTAAGGCCTCCTCTTGAGAAGAAGTAGTGGGCCGTAAACGCAGGCCCAGTGCAGGTTGGCAAGCTAATTTGACATAATACAAGTTTTCAGATACAAATAATATCTTTCGAAACATGTCATGTTTTGAAGCAGTCTGTTTTGCAGCTGGAGTCGATCTGCGACAACGTACAGAGTGGGCAGCAGCATATAACAAACGGACTTGCTGATTTTATTACGTATACAGTCGCGAAATCCGAAGAAACGCTTGCGACTTAAATAAAACATCAGTTTCTTATCTTTTATTCGGATTATAAACTCACTGAAATAAACGAAACGACTGTGTTTCAATTTATCGAAAACGAATTGGAACCATTTAACGATACCATAATCTTTGGTGCGAATACTACGACTGTACAATAGTTGTAAGTTATGATGTAGTGTAAGCATTGTGTTTCTTGTCGCAGGATTCGCAGGCTGAGTCGGAGCCCGAATTGCCGCCTGTGGAGCCGACGCCTCCGCCACAGTCGTCGCGCGATGACCGCAGATCCAGTAAGTTAATTTTTATTAAAACACTAGCTGTACCCGCGCGGCTTCGCTCCCGCTCTACCCTACTCTACCCTACTCTACCCTACCCTACTCTACTCTACCCTACTCTACCCTCCTCTACCTTACTCTACCCTACACTACCCTACACTACCCTACTCTACCCTACACTACCCTACTCTACCCTACACTACCCTAATTTTCATTTTTTTTTTTCTCATAAGAACCTTCTCCTCATAATAACGAACACAACAAAAAAAAAAATTAGCGAAATCGGTCCAGGCGTTGTTGAGTTATGCGCTTACCAACACATTTTGCGATTCATTTTTATATTATAGACTAGCTTTTGATGGAGGCTTCGCCGGCTAAGTCTTAAATTATCCCACATGTATCGCCAATGTGCGATACATGTCGGGTGCCCGAAGATATCATTCATGTGATGGTGGAATGTGACCAGTATCGCGAACTGAGGAGGAACCTGTTACCAAATATTGATCTCCACAATGGTGGAATTACTTAATCATGCAAAAACGGCTGAACGGATTTGGATGAAATTTGGCATGCATTTTTTTTTTTATATTCGATAGGCTCGCGTTTGACCACAATCTCACCTGATGGTAAGCGATGATGTGGCCGACGATAGAGCACGCTTGCATATAGCCTTTGACATGGAAAAGAACATAGCTTTATATATATACCTTTTATCTCGATTCCTTAAGTACCTAATGCCACGCGGGAGAAGCCGCGGGCAAAAGCTAGTATATAATAAAGATAGAACTACGTAGCGCACACGCGGCCTCGTGTTCAAATTTGAGTATAGAGTTAACTCTAATGACGTCATAGGGTAAATGCTCTACCCTGGTATTTTTGACGCGAGTGAGTTCAACTGTCAACGTCAAGCATATTGCCGCTTAATCCAACCTACCCTGCTCATAGTAAGAGTTAGTTGGGTTAATTCTAGGGTAGCTACTCAAGTTACCAAGGAACGACTCTGGGTTGCAACTGTACTCTGGTTATTTTTGAACGGAGGGCAGGGGTGGTGGACCGCGTACGCCAACCTGAGCGCGTCGGTCTCCATACATGTAATATGGAAACTAAACTTGTTGAGCTACATTAGATACAAGCCACGCGACGCTACGTACAAATCAGGTGTGGTCCACGTGTGCGTGGGTCTAGCGTAGTTCTCGCTTTTGCTTCTGCCAGTGGCTTTACCTGCGTGGTAGTAAGTTTCTCCATACAAACTTTGGACCCCTCCCCACCCCTTTTATCCCCTTTGGGGGTGAATTTTGAAAAATTCCTTATTCTCTGTATCTATATTATAAAAATCAATGCCACTTTTCGTTGTAATTTTATAACTGAAGAACGGGCTCACCTATCCAAACCAAATGTTTAGGCTTTATTCGGACTATATAGTAGATGGTAGAGTAGGGTTTAGTAGGGTAGGGTAGGGTAGAGTAGGGTGGAGTATGGAAGAGCAGGAGCGAAGCCGCGTGAGCAAAAGCTAGTGAATCATAAAAGGTTCCACTGAGCTTTCAATGTTCTACCTCCAAGCGTTTAGGCTGGGTGTTGATGAGTCAGGAGTTTTCCTTTTATACAGATGTTGTAATCCACGCCATGGTCTGCCTGTATTTCACGTTTCATTCAAATCGGTTCTGCTTTTGAGGCGTGGTTAATAAAAAATAGTGAGAAAGATAGAATTTGTAATTTGATCGAAAACAAATTAACCGCCCCACCAGATGTCATGTAGTCTAGAGTACCAGTATGATCATAAATTGCATTGCCATCAAAAATACAAATTCATGCTTGCGCTTCACTAGTACCCATACTCCCATACCCTTTATCAAACGCAAGTGTTGCTTGGCAACAGAATTATAAATAGGTTATTTCAAGGCAAACGTGGTCCATCGTCAGCCACGTCATCGCTTACCATCAGGTGCGATGTGCGATTAGGTATGATTTATGACACTTTCTCATTCTCAGCCATGCGAATCTACTTTCAGCAAGATTTGAATAGAATATGACACATCAATATAAATTTAGTCTGACCCAATCCAACGCGTCTTTTTTTATTGCAATGGTAAAACATTATATGTATAAATAAACATATTACTATGTAGGTATCTTACTGTACCCTTTTTTAGGGTTCCTAGTTGACTACTAGGAACCCTTATAGTTTCGCCATGTCTGTCTGTCCGTCTGTCTGTCTGTCCGTCTGTCTGTCCGTCTGTCCGTCTGTCCGTCCTCGCTTAATCTCTGTGACCGTTAGCACTAGAAAGCTGAAATTTGGTACCAATATATGTATATATCAATCACGCCAACAAAGTGGTAAAATAAAAATTGGAAAAAAAATGTTTTATTAGGGTAGGCCCCCTATATGTAAAGTGGGAAGTGATTTTTAAAAAAATTTCAATCCTAACGTGTGATATATTGTTGGATAGGTATTTAAAAATGAATAGGGGTTTACTAAAATAATTTTTTGATAATGTCAATTATTTCGGAAATAATAGCCCCAAAAGTAAAAAACAATGTGTGTGTCCCCCACTAACTTTTGAACCATAAGTTTAGAAAATATGAAAAAAATCTGAAAAGTAGAACTTTATGAGGACTTTCTAGGAAAATCATTTTGAACTTGATGGAAAGAATAGTTTTTGTACAAAAAAGACAAAAAGGTTGTACAAAATAATTTCTGGACTAAGTTTGTAGTATAATCGTATATGCAAGCATTTTTTTACACTCATAAGTGGGTACAATTATTGTGACGGACGGGAAACTATGGAACCCTACACTGAGCGTGGCCCGACACGCTTTTGGCCGGTTTTTTTTCAATTATGTGCCTCATAATATTATTGGAAGCGGGGTGGTGAGATGACCTATACGGATACCATGAAGATTAGTTCGCGGTTGCGCAAAAAAAGAGTGTCTGAAAAGATATTGAGCAGATCTTTACTTAGTAGTGGCACATTTTAAGCTGTTTTTGTGAAACATTTATTAGTGCACGTTAGCAGCAAAATCGACTCGAACGCCGTGACAGCAAACGGCATGACATTGTCACACCATGATGCATCCATCACGCCACCGCTCTCGTCTTGCCTTTGCTATTTTATTATGTACTACCTGACCCGGCGAACTACTACGTACCGTCTTACAGTTAATAATTGCAATGTAGTATATCTTTGGATATAGTCAACCTTCTTATTCTTCTTCCTACCCTTGTCCCATCTTATTTGAGGTCGGCGCAACACGTTTCTTCCTTCCATTCTACCCGGTCATTCGTCATGTCATCCGATTGCGATTAAATAAAGCCCAAGTAATATATCAAGTTAGGGTCTAAACAGACGGACTACATTTCAACTGCAAATTGCAGTTTAAGTACAGTTTGAATGCAGTTGACACGACTGCAATAGAATTGCAAACCAAACGTGCGGTCCGATTCCAGTCGTGTGAACTGCACACCGACTGCATCCGAACTGCATCATACCCACCCGCCCGCACGCTCCGCCTGCGCATGGTGCAGTTCGGATGCAGTCGGTGTGCAGTTCACACGACTGCAATCGGTCCGCACGTTTGGTTTGCAGTTCTATTGCAGCCGTGTTTGCAGTTCTATTGCAGTCGTGTCAACTGCATTCAAACTGCACTTAAACTGCAATTTGCTGTTGGATTGCAGTTGAAATGCAGTCCGTCTGTTTAGACCCTTAAACACAATTTTAATGTATAAAAATTATCTACATCGATTTCGTACATTTTACGTGATGCGAGTACAGATAACAATTCTAATATTAACAATTTATTTTAAATGTTGTTTGTGCCCTGGAATGCGAATTAGCAATTTAATTACAATAATTATAATTTATTCTATTTATAATAGTATAATCTATTCTGTTATTTCGTGTGTGATATAAAGGATAAAGGCAATTATAACAACCTCCGAGGCAAACCGCTAAAAACGAAACTTATGCATAATGTTCCCTTCTATGTTTTAATCGCTTAGAAATGGTTCTTTGTAATTATTCTGAATTCACAACAGTTGAATACGTACATTTATCGACTAGTCGTAAAATGCTGCATGTTGAATTCAAATTGATGATTTCTACAGTTTGGCATGCTGCATTTTGTAAAAAAAATACATTTGTAAATGATTGTTATTATGTTGTTATGGTTTGCTTATTATTATTATTACGAGCCCGTTGTGTCCTACTGCAGGGCAAAGGCCTCCCTACCGTTATTCCACTCTTTTCTGTCCTTAGTAACTTCTGGCCAATCCTTAAGGTAGGAGGCCAAATCGTCACGCCATCCATCGCCATCTCCTTCAGGGCCTACCGCGTCGCCAGCTTGTTATTTAATTTTTAATTGATATATTATTTTTTTTATAATAGGGTAGTGTCCAGGGTCAAAATAATTACATTTTATTTAGATTATAAAAAAATATTGGACACGTATTTTTCCTTTTTTCGATGTAGCACGGCGTGACGTTACACGTAACTTTAATGGGCTATATCTTTTTTTATTTTTGGTTTAATTTACAAATAAAAAAATACGTGTCCTTTATTAATTTTGAATAATCTAAAAGACGGACTAATTACATTTTTTACGGCAACTAGCCTTTAGATTAGTGTACTTAACCTTTCGTATGCCGTAATTAGAGACACAATTAAAAAGTTTTGTGTCTCGCGTGGATCCACGTTCCGAACACACAAAGGGTTAAATCTAATCTTCCATACTAATAGTAAAAATGCGTTAACTTTCACGTCTAAACAACTGGATCATTTTTGATGAATTTTGGGTAAGAGAGATAGATTGGACCTTGGAGAAGGACATAGAATAAGTACTTTTATGCAGAGGCGTAACGTGGACTAAATCAGACGTGGGTGAAGCGGCATCAGCGAGGCCTTTTTCTTTCGAAAACACATCGTCGCTTACCATCAAGGTGAAATAGTGGTCAAACGTGAGTCGTATCATCTCATCGTCATCATCATCATCATCATTATCATCATTTCAGTTTTCACATTAAAACCGAAATAAGTCCACTGTTGAACATAGGCCTCCCCCAAGCGTCGCCACAGCGACCGGTCCTGTGCGTCTCGCATTCATCGGATTCCCGTCTATCAGTTAAAAAAAACCTTCATTCTTAAAGAGCCCTCGCCCACGCCTGTTATATAATATGTTATTGTGCATATTATGGAATATTCGACTTCCCTAGTACTTTTTGATAAATAAATAAAATTACTTTATTAGGTATTAATGTAAACTCGACAAAAAATATCGTATTTTAAATCTTGTTGCTATTCACAGATGACAGTCGGGAACGCGATCGCGACCGCGAGCGGGACCGTGAGCGTGACGGCGACCGCGGCGAGTACTACCGGCGCGACAAACGCCGCGAGTCACCCGCGCGTGGCCGCAGCGATCGAGACCGCTCTGACAGGCGGTCGCCGCGCAGGGATGACAGATACAGGTAACTTGATGTCATTAAAGCTAGAACTACATTAGACCGACGTACAATTATGCATGGCGTGGATCTAGTGTTGCTCTAGAAGTCTAGTTTCCATATAAAATGTATGGAAACCGAAACGGCCCAGATTGACGTACGTGGCACACGAGTGCGCAGTGTAGTTCTACTTAAGTGTTCAGCCAAACTACAAATGAAGGCGCAGGGTGGGTGAGGCGCGGAAAACACAAAGATAAGAACTTCTTTGGAGTGTCCATAGTTGGCACATGAGCACGGGAAGCGGCACGGGCTGCTCGACGAAAGACTCGCGCGGGTAACTCATGCCTTAGCTCATTCATACAAGTGGCTGCAGAGAGTGCGCAGGCGGCGAGCGGGCATCTCAAACTAGTTCGAGCTAACCGCGTGCGTTGTTATGATGGCTCGAATGTGGACAGGCACAACGCGCTCGTTACGCACCCGCGCCGCTCCCCGCACCGCGCTGCCAGTCTTACTGAGCACTCGGGTAGACCTACATTGGGCCCACGTGGGCCTCGTAGGCCGATCTGGGCGCTCCAAACATTTTATATGGCAGCTAGACTTGTAGAGCTATATTAAAGTCACGCCCTGCGACGGGCCGGTACGTAGAAATCAGGCGTCGTCCTCGTGTGCGTTAGTCCGATGTAGTTCCTGCTTCATCATCATTGAAGCTGAAAGACATTCTCTGCTGGACTCTCTAGGTGTCGCTACATACTACATCGACTGGTCCTGGGCATCTCGCATCCAGCGTCACCAACCTAAAATTTTCCATGGCAGCTCAACTGTAGCTTGATTCACGTAAAATCAAACAAGCCAAATATCGTTGAAGTTTTATAGTCGTTCGATCGAAGTCCTATCCAAAAGCGGTATTCACGATCTATCGACTTATTTCCTGTTACATTAATAAGTATTCTACCAGGATAATGTAATACAGATATTTTTTTTAAATCGACGAATTTCAAACGACTTTAAAATCGGTGTCGTTCGAACTCGATTGATGGATGTGAATACGGAAATGGTCTAAACGACTAAATCGCTACGATATCGTTACGGTTTTCATTAAGTGAATCGGGCTACTGGTCGCGCCTTAAGTGTCCATGAAAGATCGAAATATATTAAAAAAAGTATAAACAAATAAACAGTTTACTTAAAAACTAAGATCATCATCATCATGTCAGCCGAAATACGTCTACTGTTGGACATAGGGCAAAGTCTGCTACATTAAAACAACATAAACCTTATCATTCAAACTTCTTTGTGGTTTGACCAATTTATAAATGAAAGCCTGTTTATTTAATTGTCAGTGTCATATTTGAATAAGAGTGTCATTCTGCGACAGCAATATCTTGAATCCATAAAACCGTGAAGCAGATTATATCGTGAATAGAGCTAATAAAACCAGACCTAGGCAAGCGGACGACCAAAGTTTTCCCGTGAGGAGTGATAATAGACGCAACACTTTCAAGGTGGTTGCATATAGACATCGGTAACATTAGGGACATCGCAGACAGTGCTATACATTTGCCTATCACTTATATATTTCACTGAGACACCATGGCGGCGCGAACAATCGCCGCTACCAACAAAATGTGTAGAGCTCTATAGAGACTTACTCACCTACTGTCCGTTTGGTTGTGCAACCAATTTGGTGGCGCGACCAGGCGTGCTATTCTCCAAGATGTTTTCTTCCTTGAGCGCTGCGCTGGCCGCAGCGACGAAATACAAATAGATACTTTGGATTAACAATCCAATGCATATGTTTATTAGATTGTTAATCCTATGTACGTATTTGGATTTCGTCACTGCGGCCAGCGCTGCGCTCAATGCTGTTTTATTAGAGAAAAGTACTGCTGCTCGGACGTGTGATGACTCTGGTGTCTGTATGGTGTGTCTAGTTTGGTAGCTTAGGGCTTATATTTCACTACTACAAGCCCTAAGCTTATATTTCACCGGGACATCATGGCGACGGAACTGGTTGCGACTTACGTGTATAATATGTTTTTTCACCTTAGATCGGACCGTGACCGCGACCGTGGGCGGCACGATGGCGTTCGCCGCGGTCTGCTAGGCGACCGGCCCGATGACCGCGAGAAAGTGCCCGCTCTGATGGATCTGAAGCCCTTCAACAGTGAGGTGCCCCCGCCGGCTGAGAAGAGGTCCCAGGATGCTAGGGATGCTGTGTCGCCCAGGTACTGTATTAAACTAATACTTTTTGAAAATTGAGACATTATTTAGATGCAGTCAATCGAAACATTTTTGAATCAGTTATTTGTTAGTTAAATGAGTTCTAGCAGTAAGCCGACGATATGTAGCATTTTTAACACACACAGTATCCAATTGACTCATTGGTTTGTTAACATTAATCACAAAGAAACGCTTACCGACTTTCTTGATATCTCGAAGGCTTTCGACAGGGTCTGGCAGAAAGCCCTATCTATAACCATCTTTCAGTCTACCCAAAAGTCTAGATCGATCCTCCTAAGAGGTTGATGGCTGCTCGTCCAGTCATTTGGATGTTAATGCCGGGGTCCCTCAAGCAGCAACATTGTTCTATTGCTGCACATCAATGATTTTCTGCTCAGTACCTTTGGATATGCAGAATTGTAAACAACACCACTAGTTGAGAATTACGGTTAAAAGATTTAACCAAATGCTGAAGAATTGTTGATGACCATCAGAATGACTGGGACCCGGTATATTCCATTATTTCTGATATCTTATCGATCAGCGGTGCATGATAGCACGGGACATACTTCAGCAAGAGTGAATTTCGGCAGGGAGATAAGATTCCAATCCATGGTGGCCGAAGCACGAGCTAGGGGGTCACAGATCTAGTCTCTCCAAGAGGCTAGATTGAGTGCTTGAATTTGGCTTTTAAAATATAGTCCATATTTCACCGAGACACCATGGCGGCGGGCCCGACCAGTCGCCGTTACCAACAAAATGTATACAGCTCTATTGAGAGTTACTCACCCGCCCCCCTAGCCAAGTTACAACCGTTTCGCTTGCGCCGAACGCTTCGAGTTGACCTTACTGCCAATTCTTTTGTTCTGACCACCGGACTGAGCGTTAAGACGACGTCATTCCCGTACATTTGAAGCTTTTTAGAAGCGTTAACTATTGCAGATTAGCAACTTGGCTAGGGGTACTGGTGTCCATTTGGTTGCGCAACATATTTGGTGGCGCGACCAGCTCGGACGTGTGGCGACTCTGGTGTTTGTATGGTGTCTACTTTGGTATCTTAAAGTGGTCTCCGAATAGGGCGAGGGCAATTTGTTCAAGTTCAATCAAAATCTTGAATTTTGTTTTAGATTCATCGACCGCGAGCGTCGCGATAAGGAACGAGACAGAGAACGCGAACGTGACAGAGACCGTCACGGCCGACGCTCGGAGGAAAGGCGGTAAGCATAATGAAATCGTTGTTGGGACTTTCGGTCCGGACTAAGCGGCTTCATCTCATCGTTTACACCGCGTACATCGAGGGCTGGAACAATTTGCCTGCTGCGGTCTTCCCATCCGATTATAATTTAGGTGTCTTCAGTTCTAGAGTAAATAGGCTCTTAATAAACAAGTGCGCCTCACCATCAAAGATTGCATCATTGCTTACCATCTGGTGAGATCGTCAAGTTTGAGATCAACAGTAAAATCAAAACGTGAATCAGTTTGTCAAGCACAGCATCATTAATGCTTCATAATATTTTTTTCTCAGCTGAAAATTAAAAGCCTATGGTGTTCCACAGGAAACATAAGGCAGAAAGAGTAGGGGATGCTGTTTTTACACTTCCTAAAAGTCTTTATGGATCAGTTCTAGAATTGGAGGAGGAGGTAGTCCAACTCTTCCCGTCGTCTATGTCCACGAAGACCGCTTAAAGAGGAAGAGGAGCTTTTTTTTTCTGTATTTTAACAAAGATACTCTTATAAAAAAGGCCTTTGCCCTCTGATGGGAAATTAGCGATACAAATATACAAATTCCTAAGTTTACTGTCCACGGACGCGTAACGTCATAGACGCGTATTTGTCATTATATGCTTGGTATACGCCTGCGTGAGACTTTCATATAAAACTATGAAACTGTCGACGAAGCGGCAACGACACGACGGTACAACGCTATAAACTTCACGCAGGCATACACCAAGCTTATAATGACAAATACATGTCTATAAAGCTACGCCACCGTGAACAGTTGGCCTAAAAGTGAGATTCGTTTCAGACTACGCTATAATATAATAGCATAAAGCTTAGGCTGACCCTACATTAGGCCTGCGCAATCCTCGGGCGGGCACACGCCCGAGGAACGCGCGCGCCTAATGTGTGGGAGGCCTTAAAGTTCATAGCACAAAAATATCGGTCACTATACATTTATTTAATTTAGCCAGTATAGCATAATAGTGTGAACATGTTCTAAATAAATGTATGGTGAGCGATGAACTATAAGCTATATGCTATTATATTACAGCGTAGTCTGAAATGAGCTTGAAGCTAGAACTACATTAGACTGACACACGTGTAACACGCCTGATTTGTATGTAGAACGACGTCGCGTGGCGTGTATGTATCAAGTGTATGCACACGTGTGCGCAGTGTAGTTCTATTTTGAAAGTCATCTTTTTATCCTGTACAAGGTCGTCGAGCCACCGCCACGAGCGGCGCGAGCGCTCCCGCTCCAAGTCGCGCGGGGCGGCGTACCCGAGCGCGCACTCGTCGTCGTCGGAGCGCCGCGGCTCCCCGCCCAGCGGCGACTACCGGCCCTCTTCCTACAAGGTCAACAAGAAGCTCGAGGTTATGGAGAAGATGGGTTAGTTATACATACTTGATATTTTGTTGTAAGGTGAATTATGTAGAGATACTGTTTATTTTTACAAACTGCAACAAACCATACCAAGCAAACCAAGCTCAAAATGATTAATTGCTTGCACAACTAATTGCAAGCAATTAATCAGAAATTGTCTGAAAGAGTTCGGGTCACCGCGGTCCTTGAAAGCTTGGCAGCTGAAAGATCACACATCGGTTTAAGTCAGTAAAAGTCTGAAACTCCCTATCGCACCATCCAGACTGGGAGGAGTTATTTGATGACTTCTCATCCCAAAATAAGATGAAGTGACTTGGTGAAGGTTGCGGAAATCCGATGGATGCGGGACGCACGGGACCGTTCATTGTGGCGACATTTGGGGGAGGCCTATGTCCAATAGTGGACGTCTATTGGCTGAAATGATGGTGATGAGACAGAAGAATCACTTCCTTGTCTCGTAACTTTTTTGGTGGTTGCCACTTTTTATACTGACTTTTAGAACTGGTAATATTTGGAAAGAGTGTAGTGGGCTTGTCAAAAAAAAGTATTAGAATGTTAGTTACAAATACTGTTAAACTTCACTACCTCGAATCACCATAAGTCTCTTTTAATTGAATGTCTTTTTCACACGCAGGTCTACAGATCAAGACTCCAGACGGCTCGATGGCCACAGCACAGCAGCTTCGCGCGGCCGCCTGCGAAGTGCCACCTCCTGGCTCCCACCTACCTTCATACTACAACCCCACTGCTGTCAATGCCAACAAGATTATGGACCAGGTACATTCTGAATGGTGCAAAGATATTTTATCACCTCGTTCAGAGTCACGATAACATGGATGTGCGAGTGCGTCCATATGGCGTCCATCAATGATTTGTTGACGCGCTAACAACGATGTTATCGTGAATCAGAACGTGGGGTGCAACAACTATGACCGCGGCGATTCGACGAACAAAAGATCAACTCGCCGCGTTCCACTCGCTTGTGGAGTGAGCACTTATGCAATATTCACCCGCGTGAAAATAAAACATATGATCTAACTTAATATTACACTCAGTGATAAAGGGGACTTTCTATTGGGTACAAGAATTTTAAACACCGTCCAGTAGTTTTTGAGTTTAGTTTTCTCATTACAAACAAAAAAATACTCAACTATAATAATACTAATAATAAATCTTTTTCTGATTATAACTGCATCGAAATTTATTATAAATGAATCAGTAATTAGTACTTTAAATACTGTTATGAGCAGAAATGGGAGTGTGGTGGGAACATCTTTTCTTTTGTTCACACAAAATACACATAATATAATACTTAAAGGTTATTTTTAAGAGATGAGACCCTTTGTTAAAAGACCTTGCTTTGTGCCAAATTTCAGGATTCTGGGTCAACGGGAAGTGCCCTATGAATTTCGATCTTTGAGAGTATCAAATATACGTTTTTTTGCGACATAAACGGCCGTATCGTTTTTATTCGTGAACTTAGAAGTTTGATTTTTTCACAGCTTGAAGGGACCGCAGACCTGAGTATATGGTTTTAATTTCAACTCGATAACTCCACGCGTTCTCGAGATAAAGGGTCTTGAAAGACAGACAGACAGACGGACGGACAACAAAGTGATCCCATAAAGGTTCCGGTTTTTCCTTTTGAGGTACCGAACCCTAAAAAATGGGTCTACTATACCTATCCTTTTCTCTCACCTTATAGATGCATACATATTTTTGTCCTGCTGTCATCCTAACCATGCTATGTAAAGAAGACCTTAACCACTCGTTTATTTTAGGGCCAACTGTTCTTAGTAACCCTGAACATGATCGACAGGTGCAGAAGCGCAAGTTGCTGTGGTCCAACAAGAACAAGTCGGAGGCCGAGGAGGCGGCCAAGTGGAGCGGCACGCGGTTCGCGCAGGACTCCGACGGCAAGCAGGTGTCCAAGTTCATGAGGCTCATGGGCATCAAGGAGCCAGGTAAATACAGTATTAACTAAGTCATTATTTAGAGCCTGTGTTTTTCTGATATTTAGTCAACTGTTGAGCTGTACCCGTTCCGGTTCTGTTGATCAATGTCTATGTGTGGGAGGACCTTCTCTCTCTCTCTCTTATATTTTGAGGTAAGGGGACCGCAGCGGTCTTCCCACAGACAAACATTTATTTTTATAGGGAACCGGGGCGGGTCCGCACCACAGACAAGATAATAGTGTTACATTATTGCAATATTTCATTAAAATCTGTGGTTTTGTGTGACGGAGTAATTTATTAATTCTCACAAACTTTCACGTTTTATAATGTAGAGGAGGCTTTTGTCCAACAATGAACATCATTCGCCTGAAATGACGATAAGGAACAAAAGGATTAATAGGATAATAGGATGTAGTGCTAGGTTTAAGACATGTAGACTACAATAACTCTACTTGAGCTGAAAGCAGTCAATCTTTATGTTTAGATGCAGAAAGAAGCTGTGACCATGAAGGTCCACCTTCATGCAATCACAGAAAAGAACCTCTTAGCTAGGTGTAGTTTAAATTCCTTTATCCTCACAATGGACTAAGTGCGGAAAACAGACCACAAAGTTAAAACAAGATCCTTTCTCCTCTTGGGATGGCACTGCAGGTTTTATGAATGTTTGCTAAACTAAGATGATAATTTTTTTAATAAATGTCTTTATTAATTTAACAATGCATTCTATTCCTACAGCCGCAGTCAAGGCCGAGCCTCCAGAAAAAGCAGTAGACCCCATCAAAAAGCAAGAAGAACTGTTTCAAGCAATGCAAGCGCAATACGAAGTTGCCAGAGCAACCACACACACCATGCGCGGCGTAGGACTGGGCTTTCAACGGGGACAGTACTAGAGTCCAGTACTGTCTTGTAACTAACTTCATAGTGATAGTGCCTAGTGTTGTGACGTCATTGTGCGACCTGAGTGTGTCTAGTGCATCGGAAAGAGCAAGGAACAGTGCAGTTGTGTTATAGTAAGCTTTATGGTAAGCAGGTGTTTTGTCATAGATTATTAATATATTGATTTTCTTTTTCCCAATAAGCCTTGGATTATGTGGTTTGTTTTTAAAATGTGTGTTATTGTGACATGCATTTGTAATAGAACTGGGTCTTTACCATGACATGTTAATATGTCAGCCGTGCAAGCGAGAAAAGGATGGAGCTACAGAAAAGATGAAAGAGGTTATAAAGGAAATACTTTCCGATTTGTACAACGAGTGTCGCCGCTTGTCTCCCACCCTTTAACTCCACTACAGGCAATAAACCAAGACGAACGTGCATTACGCAACTAACAGACCACGCACACTTAGATCGCAAGTTTGCTCTTGGTAGGTGAACTATGAGCATTGCCCTACTTTGTGGCACGCCTGCACGCCGCCCACAAGGCCATAACCTCTTTCATCAGTTCTGTGGAGTTTATACATCCTATATAGCTTTAAAAGTCGTAAAAAGGCTTATGGTTTACCATTTCAACAGCTTTTTAGTCTATTGTTTGAAAAATTATGTCAATGAAGTCATACTGCCTATTTATGTATTTTTACTGAGTAAAACTAAGTTATTGCCACTCATAATCACCTTAGCCATGTTTATTTAAAGAGCTCAATAACCGTATTGACCTATGCAATTAATCTTATGAATGTTAATACTAATTTATGTATGTATTTCATATGTAAGGATGTTTGGCTAGAAGAATAAGAAAGAGGATGTATGTAAATTGTTGTAGTTTGTAAAATATTAGGGTACTGGATAGCTGGAGACTAGACGGGCTACTACAAGTAGTTTGGGATTTTTTACGAGTGAAACTTCACTCACAGTAGCTGTTTTAATCATTCGCAAGTTTATTACTAGTGAATATTGTGATGTGAAATTGGTATAATTTTGTATCTCAAGCAGAAATAGGTGTGATCCCAGTATAACAGAGCTGAGAATTTTATTGTGGTATTGACATCAGCAAACCTTACCGAGAAGGCTGACTTGATACATTTGCTGCCAAGTACCTATAGCAAAAATATAGGATTGTGTTAATCTGCATTCTAATAGTGACTGTATGCTGTATCAAACATGATATACTTTCAAAACTTAACACTGGCGTGAAAAAAGTAGTCAGTTGAGTCTATGCAAAGACGAACTCGGCTCGTGTTCGGCTCCTCTAGCATAGACCTAACTTTACATTCTGTAATCCAAGTAGAAATGGATTGGGAATATTGGGATCAATCAAATGTATCAAGTAGCCAACGGAAATCGGAATGAAAGAGCTACATCAAAAATAACATATTTTTACCATAGCTTTAATACATACACAAAAAAAATCTAAATTATTTAGACGAAAACAAAAGAAATGTCCATAAAATAAAAACTGAATATTATATAGCTAATCTGGCATTGGAGTTATATAGATATATGAATTAAAAATTGTAAATAGCCATGACATGGTATTGTGAGTAAGATGTTGGAAAATATAATATGTAAAACATGCTGAGAGTGTCATGTAGCAAGATGAATTATATTTCTAAAGTAAATTTGGATATGCGTCACGCAAATTGCGTGGGTTTTGTGAGTGGGTGAGAATTACGACAAAATATAATGTGAAGTTTTATAGCTACTTCTGAAACCATATCAAAATATTTTTTTTATGTATGAAACATTGCCCTACGCTTTGAATTACTCTTGTATCTTGGGTGCATTCACAAACACAAGACACCCAGATCCAGAGTATCTATCTGTAGACCATACAAATATTTTTTCCATATGAGATTGCTCAATTACTTCACCAACTGTGCTGGTGCTGTTCAAGATAACATTAGACATTTAAAAAAATCGTTTTTACTGTCCGTTCAAAAGATTTTGACCTTTATTACATTGCTAGCATGACAAATGGCAACTGCAGTAAATAGTTGGTGTGTGTAAATGGCATGAATAGAAGTTAAAATTGGTGGAACAGACGGTAAAAAAAGGTTTCTTTAATCTTAACGCTATTCGAGTATAACTTACACAATACACAATAATTAAATGTAAACAAAAGACTATCTTAGTAATCACATTGTCACTTCATTTGATAAGATAAAGAATTGATAAGTATATTTGTAATATGCCTAGGTAAGTCCCCGCTTTAAATGCAATAGGGTAGTGTCCAGGGTCAAAATAATTACATTTTATTTAGTCCGTATTTTAGATTATAAAAAAATATTGGATACGTATTTTTTCTTTTTTCGGTTAAACAAAAAATAACAAAGATATAGCCCATTAAAGTTACTTGTGGCGTCACCCCGTGCGAAAAAATGCAGCACGGCGTGACGCCACACGTAACTTTAGTGGGCTATATCTTTGTCATTTTTGGTTTAATATACAAATAAAAAAATACGTGTCCCATATTTTTGAATAATCTAAAAGACGGACTAATTACATTTTTTACGGCCACTAGCCTATTATATCTGTAGTCAATTCTTAAGTCAAGTGATGTGACACATTTGTTGTTGTTTGCTACTTTGGTCAATTTATTACGACAGGCCATTCTAAGATGTGTAGCCATCACTATTCCTTTGTGAAATATACCATACATAGTGCTATTTGTACATGCCAGTAATTGGGTATATTATTCCGGCTTTTTTTCAGTGGCGGTGACGTCATATTTCAGTATGCCTTTATCTGATACTTAAAAGTTTACCCTTCCAGCAGAAAAGTTTCCAACTTACATGCAATGGATTTGAAAATATCTTTCTATACAACTGTCCGATTCACATAAAATTATGCCAGTAACTTGCATTGTGCCGTAACAAGGTCTGATTGGTATCTATTATATTAATGTGGCATGCAAGCTACTTGCGTACTTTTGTGCAAGTTAAGCTACTTGCATACTTTAGTGCAAGTCAAGCTAATTGCATACTTTTCTGTAAGTCAGGGTACTTGCATACTTTTGTGTAAGTCAAGCTACTTGCATATTTTTGTGCACGGGCATGCATGTGTGTTTCGGCCCTTAACACATCATAGTATGGTTTTAGGCAACATAAGATTTGATCTGACGAAACATTCTCACAATGGTTTCAACTAGCTATGGAACCCAAAATAACCTTATATTAAGTTCTAGATTTACTGCTATGTGTGATATAATGTTATTCAATTAACTAGTTATAATGAAAATAATGATCAATGTATGGATAACATTTGTATCCATCGAGATCTTCCTCTATGTTCCTAAGTTGTATTGAAATAAGTTGCGAGTAAGTAGACTAGTGGTCCTTTGTAGTAAATTGTCCATGCAATGTTTATTATTTTTGTTGTTGTTTAAGTAAATAAAAGATTACTAAAATATTGGATTTTTTATTTTATTCAGTTTTCTTCAGTAGCAACTAGCAGCCCATTGTCTGAATTTTTATGTGATCTGATGACTAACCAAAAGATTGGTTTCGGCAAATTCGGTAAAAAAAAAAAACTAGTTTCGGCAGAATATCTACCGAACTTTCGACTGCACCGAGACTTGAATTATCAAATGAATTCTTGATTTCGGATTGAGTTCTCCGACCGGCCTTAGATCAGTTTGTAAAATACTCAATGGGACCTCATTCCTTTGAGTGTTAATTAGTGGCGTTTTTTTGTTCTAAGAATTAATTCACGTTTTTTTAGGACGCAAAACAATGATTTGAATATTTTGATGAGGATTTAATTCGATCACTTCCTGCTTATTTCTTTTAAATATTGCAACATCCTGTTGAATTTATAGAAGGGTGGGTTTCATTTGATAACTTCCTTTCGAATTATTTTAAAATATTACGACATCCTGTTTAATTTATAAAAGGATTTCATTTGACAACTACCTTTCGAATTATTTTAAAATATTACGACATCCTTTTGAATTATTTTAAAATATTGTTGAATTTATAACAAATTAAATGACAACTTCCTTTCTAGAAAATATTACAACATCCGGTCGAATTTGTGAGGATTTAACTTCCTTTTATTTCTTTAAAAATATCAGAGCATCCGGTCATATTTAAATTAAGAATTTACTTTGACAATTTCCGTTCTATTAATTTATTTAAAATATTTTTCTACCTTCATAGTGAATTTTTATGCTTGTCAATTTCTGAGTATAAAAACCGTTGTAATGTGATTAGAAAGGCACTTTTTGACCGACCATGGAATAAACAACTTGAACTGAAGCAATGTATTTCTTTATTATCACTCCAAAACATTTCCTGATATTATGACTGTGTATGTTGTGTGACGTCGACACTGATGGCGATCATGCGCCAACATATACTTACTACTTATACTTATTGTGTTATTGTTTTATGGCGGCAGTTAAATAAAGTTTAAAAAAAAAAATCATTTTTTTTTTATAATGACAAAAATTCTTATTTCATTTTTTTCTTTTTTATACAATTTTAACATGTTTAAAAAAGTTGCGATTTCGGCCAAAACTGAACGATACCAAAAATTCGTTTTTGGCCGAAACTGACAGACAAAGATTCGGTTTCGGCAGAAAGTCGTGTTTCGGTGAAACACGCTAGTAACTAGTCAAATACAGTGAGGGCTGAGGGATTGTTCTAGAGTTATCGTGTCCCTGGGACGCAAAGGGCAACTGAAGGAACTGCGCGGGGTTACTCAACAAGTCTCGGTGTTCGGTGATGATTCTCATGATTTCCGGTAAATAATATGTATATATCAGTGGCGTAGCTAGGTGACCAGGGGCCCTGGGGCAAAAACAAACTGGGGTACCTAAATTGTTTAGGCTTTATCAATATATTAAAAAAATATTCATATACATATTTTAAAAATGCGCTTCTTTATCTTTTATATATTTTACAAATCCCAAGTTATAAGAAGATTTATTATTAACATGCACACAATGACATGGAGACATGATCGTCGTTAATATGATCGTCAACGATATCTTCATGAGTAGGCTTTTCAACCAATACTGCAGTGGTCACATTATCAGAAAGAAAGAAAATACGTTTATTTGATGATATAAAAATTTATTATAGTATATCTACATTGTATGTCCCACGGCTGCATTAAATAGGTCCAGTTCAGCATCATGCCAGGCCACTACGTAGCAGTTGCCTGACGTTGGTTTTCAACTGAACCTTGCTCAACCTTGCTGAACCTTGATCTGATTCAATATTACTATAAACAGAAGTATTTTTCGTAAAATTTTTCGTTCATTCAATAAGCGGTTTGTTAACCAGATTTTAGGGGCCCCGAGGCACTGCCCCGACTAGCCTCTTAGTAGTTACGCCACTGGCCGAGTGGACCTATGTGTAGATAGAGTCTGCCTAATAAGTCAACCGACTTGGGTGATTATTAAGGTAAAATGAAATCTGATGTAGTCAACGCTGGTTCAATAATCAAGGTTGATTAAGAGATACTGATCATTGTTTACTAATAGAAGAACCTTATAAAAAGTACCGAATAAAAGAATTTTTTAAATAATTAAATATTATACTAAATTCCCAAGTCGGTTGACTTTTTAGACAGACTATAGGTATAATTTTTTAATAATAAGAAACAGCCAACTTTATGTCGTAAACGGAAAAAAAAAATTGTAAGGGATGTGTAATGTGTTATAGTACAATTCACGAATGATGGCGGCCGTAAAGTTAGCCTTTGCGAACGTTCGCGCATACTACACTCTTCTCGCATACGCACGTCGCCATTTGGTTCCTAAAACAAGTTACTGCGCAGCCTTCTGCACAAACTTCACGACCACCATCATTCGTGAATTGTACTGTACACTAACACACTAACTGGCGACTGTAGTCAACAAACAAATTACAAAATAAATTGCCATAGAGCGATCTGCTTAGTTATGACCCAAAATTCATTTTATGAATTTATTATTTTAGGTTTGAGTCTGTAAAACATTGTAAAAACCAATAAACAGTCTTATTATTGGTTGTACAAAAAATCGATCTATATGCAAAAGTTACGAGTTGATCAGTCTTCTTCGTAAATTACATTTCATGCAGAATGATCGTGAAAACAACCGTGTGACAGAGACTTTACAATAGTATCGATTTTTCATCAACAATATGATTGGACATCACTACTTACTAAAAAGTTTAATTATCTGTCTCTGTCAGCCCTACTGTCAAAGACATGAGTGAAGTTGGCTGCGTTCGCTAGTAATAAAATAGTATAGTCTGTGGTTATGGGATTCACCGAAAAGTGTTCACAAAAGATGTTTTTATTTCAAATCAGTAGATAAGGTCGAATATTAAATTATTTAGTATTCAACAGTTGACGCCCAACTACCGCCGTAAAAGCGCAAAGTAAAAACATATCTTCGGTAAATAGTTAAAAAGGTTAAAATTGCAATTTTTTACAGTGCTTAAGTAAGTCTAAATAGAGATAAAATAAAGAATGAATCGCGAAATGGAAGACGTCGAAACAAAGCTGTGTGAGAATTGGTAAGTTTAGTGTACAATATGCGTTTTATGTTGTCAATATTAGTTCTATTTTAGAGTACACACGTTAGCCGGCTATTTTTAGATTATTTGGAGCATTGCGAACATCGCAGCTGTCTCGGAGATCGCTTGTTGTTTACCTTACAGCGGAATATTGTTATGAAAAACTTCCTTACACTCATTGTTTACTTGTTCAGCCTCTGGGGAGGTCTTGTGGACATAGATTTGTGTGCGAAAAGTGTATTGTTGTTATTTTAGTGGCTTGTCGAATATATTTATTTTTTACCTGTGTAGATAAGGGTCGATGATCTCTCTATATGACCTATTTTGCCCCGGACGACCTATATTGTAGGCTACATAATCAATAATGCAATCGGCGGGGATGAATTCCTGGAAAATGGAAATGGTTGAAGCCGGGCTTTGCCGGGCCACGCTCTAAGAGGCTTATACCTACCTATGAAATTGCTTTCAGCTTTTTATGTACTAATACTTGTTTACGCTTCATGTACACAGAATAATTAAATGTAAGCTACCCTAATTATGCATTTACTTTGGTTATCTTACCGCCTAAACTGCTGATCGTGCCTACCTATTTTTTTTTAAATAAAAATATTGTCTAAATCGGCTAAGCGAAGTAGGTACATGCCTAAACTATAATATAAACTATAACTAAGTATAGCTAAACTAGCCGACACTCACGGTTTCGCCCGCGTCTTTAGTAACTGCTCTGCTCTCCTGAATCGTAGCATGATGTTATAGAGCCCATAGTCTTCCTACTAGGCATCTAATATAGTATAATATATTAAATTAGATTAGTCTAATACATTATATTCATAGGCTATCATAGACTAAAATAATCTAATTCGAACCAGTAAGTAATTTCCGAGATTAGCGCGTATAAGCAAGCAAACAAACTCTTTAGTCTTATAATAATATTAGTACCTACCTACCTATAGATTACCTAGGTACTTCCTGTCTAGCTACTTGAATGCTAAACATTTTACAAATATTGTTGACATGACAACTCTTAGGTAGGTACGTACGTATAACTTCTAAGTACTCGTAAATAAAATAGAATTATCAGTATAGGTACATAATTATCTACTTGAAAAAACATTTCATAGGTACTGTACACTGGAATTCTTTCAATTGTTTTGATTTACGGTACAATTACCGGAACGGATCTTGAGCGCTGGCTTCAAGTTGCGCAGTAGTCAAATATTCGGTCTCTTTAGTGGTGCGAAGTGAGACGCGGGAGCGGGGAGTGTCAGTGATTAGCTCGCGCTGTCGTGTCATAGACGTCACTCTTGATTCGTTCCCTGCGTTTGCTGCATGTATCCAACAACGACGACGATTGGCTCGCCAATGTATGGAATGCGCAAAGCGATCCTCACTCTGACGCCGAGCGCTCAATATTTGTGCCGGTAGTTGTATAATTATGCTCATGTAATTAGTACCTACTCAATAATGTAATGATTATATTATAAAAGCGAAAGTTTATATGTATGTTTTTACACCACCTGCTCGATAATGTCGTTTTACACGTCATACAAACCTCACAGCAAGTCATTAGGGAGATAATGCAGTATGGCCGATCCCTAGGGAATAATGAGATTTGAATTTGGAGCATCAAGAATCGTCAACATTGTGAATTAAAATGTAGGCGCATCGAACAAGTTGACTCGAAATTCAAACCAAAGAGTATGTAATCATTATGATTCAAACTGGCCACTAACAAAAAAAAGAAAATAGAATAAAACGTGCGTAGAATAGAATACTGACGACACGGGAGCATTATAGAAAATTGAAACTATAGAATCTTGGAGTAGGTAGTGAATTTTGTTTGTTTGATGAACTTGTAAAAACACTTCTGGACACATCTATTGGCCCACCCTAGAGTTTAGGTTTCGATGGCCCCTACCGAAATATGATTGCTAGATTGAACAAAAACTGTTGATGCAGTTTTAAACCTGATACATTTTACCATCTTTTTCGATCGTATTGTTTTAAATTTGAATTCAGAATACCATATGACATGGAGCTACGCCTAACAAGTCGGATATGCGCCTTGTTAAAGGCAATTGATTTTTGAATAAAAAACATGTTTTATCAAATAAAGGTTTAATTTAATAACGCGTGTTGCCTCCATGGGCATCTACCACAGCTCTCATACGATTAGGCATAGAGTTTATCAACCGCTCTATGAAATTTTGAGGGATCATCTCCCATTCCTCTTCTATGGCAGTTTTCAACTCCTGCATCGTCTGGGCAACTGGCTGACGAGCCCTAACACGTCTTTTTAGCTCGTCCCACATGTGCTCAATGGGGTTCATGTCTGGGCTTCTGGCTGGCCAGTCCATAACTGTGATGTTCACATCCCGAAGATATTCCCTGACGATGCCGGCCGCATGGGCTCTTGCATTATCATGCATAAAAGGAAATTTGGGCCCACATAGTCCGCGTATGGTATCACGTGAGGTTCTAAGCACTCACGAATGTACCTTTCAGCATTTAATGTTGGCAGCCGTGGTCCTGTAACAACCTCAAGTTGAGTTTTGCCGCTCGCGGATATAACGCCCCAGACAGTCCATGAGCCACCGCCATAAGCAACCCTCTCTTCAAAGCAGCATTGTGCGAAACGCTTTCCCTTACGTCGGTAGACCTTCTTCCTTCCATCATTGCCATGTAACACAATTTTAGACTCATCAGAAAAGAGTACACGGCTCCAATCTTGCTGTGTCCAATTTAAATGACTGCGTGCGAAATGAAGGCGCGCTGTTCGGTGGGCTCGCGTTAGTTTGGGCCCATTAGCTGGCTTGTGTGGTACCATATCGCGTTCTTTTAACCTTCTCCGAACAGTTCGAGCGCTCAGAGATACTCCGTGGAAGTCGCGAAGTTGGTTTTGTATCTCAATGGAGGTAAGGTGACGATTTCTCAAGCTGGTCGTCACGATGAATCGATCCTGCCTTTCAGTTGTGACCCGAGATCGTGGCCTTCCTTGGCGACGAACAAAGCCGCCAGTCTCTAGGTACCTCCGATAAACATTTCAGACCGCAGATCGACTTAAATTAAGTTGAGCACTCACGTTTCTTTGGCTGTGTCCGGCCTGAATAAGTGCCACAGCTTGGGCGGCGACTTCAGGTGAAGTATCCATAGATTATTGATAGAACCTCACCTTAATGTTAAGAATAAGTAATGTTTGTTGCAAAACCAAAGATATCAATCACTTTTTCAAGAATTAAATCCAAGTAAACCAATAAAACCAAGTTTTCTTAGTATTCGATTGTTTAATATCAACAAACAGGCAGCAAATTGTCTTTTGTTTCTTTAAATTCTGTGTTCGAAATTCAAAAAAAGACTATTGAATGAAATTGTGAATGTGCCAGGTTCAAAACTGCATAAAAACTTTTTGCTCGACCTAATATAAAATTTTAGCTAGGACCAAACGAAACTGAAAATACAAGGTGGGCCAATAGATGTGTCCAGAAGTGTATAATACTTATATTTCTCTAATATAAGATTTGGTCGACCAAATTGTCTTTTAATTATCTCTCACTGCTTTATGCCCTAGTCACATAATAGTAGTTTATGTGACTAGGGGATAAAGCAGTGTCTTTAAGTCGCGGGCGGCATGTTGAATTCCGAACGAAACGAAGGTTGCTAATTTTAATCCCGAACGATAGTGAGGGATTTATAAAATTAACTCCCGAGCATTGCGAGGGAGTTAATAAAGAAACCTGAGTGAAGTGAGGAATTTAAGCCGCCCAAGACAAAGACAGCTTTATCCCCGTGTTGCATACTCTACTTTTTACACCATCTGTGAGATAATTAAAAGACAATATGGTCGACCAAATCATATATTAGAGAAATATAAGTATTATATTTACAAGTTCATCAAACAAACAAAATTCACTACTCCAAGATTCTATAGTTTCAATTTTCTATAATGCTCCCGTGTCGTCAGTACGCACGTTTTATTCTATTTTCTTTTTTTTGTTAGTGGTTTGAATTTCGAGTCAACTTGTTCGACGCCCCTACATTTTAATTCACAATGTTGACGATTCTTGATGCTCCAAATTCAAATCTCATTATTCCCTAGGGATCGGCCATACTGCATTATCTCCCTAGGCATATAATGACTTGCTTTAAGTGAAGTTTGTATGACGTGTAAAACGACATTATCGAGCAGGTGGTGTAAAAACTACTATTATGTGACTAGGGGATAAAGCAGTGTCTTTAAGTCGCGGGCGGCATGTTGAATTCCGAACGAAACGAAGGTTGCTGATTTTAATCCCGAACGACAGTGAGGGATTTATAAAATTAACTCCCGAGCATTGCGAGGGAGTTAATAAAGAAACCTGAGTGAAGTGAGGAATTTAAGCCGCCCAAGACAAAGACAGCTTTATCCCCGTGTTGCATACTCTACTTTTTACACCATCTGTGAGATAATTAAAAGACAATTTGGTCGACCAAATCATATATTAGAGAAATATAAGTATTATATTTACAAGTTCATCAAACAAAAAAAATTCACTACTCCAAGATTCTATAGTTTCAATTTTCTATAATGCTCCCGTGTCGTCAGTACGCACGTTTTCTCCCGCGAAGCGGCGAGCCTTCTGGCTGGCCTACCACCGTGGGATCTGGAGGCAACAGTCCTTGCACACATGCACGATATGCGCGTGGAGATGCAACGCCGGGGTGAAAGTCCGCTGCCGCGACAGGTCACGGCATGGCGGACAGAGCTCCGGCGGGATCTCATGGTGAAATGGCGTCAACGACTATCGCAACCCCGTCATGGGCACGCCACAATCATGGCGGTAAGTCCTCTCTTTGAAGCGTGGCTGTAAAGACCTCACGGCGTCCTTACCTTCCGCATGACGCAGGTCCTCACCGGACATGGTTCGTTCGGGAGTTTCCTGCACCGGATTCGTGCGGAAGTGACGCCCGGGTGTCGTCACTGTGCGGAATGCCCGGAGGACACGGTGGAGCACACGGTCGAGGTGTGCCCTGCTTGGGCGGAGCATCGCCGTGCCCTCGTGGGGGCGATCGGCGGCGGAGACCTCTCGCGCCGGGCCTTGGTTGAGGCCATGGTCCGGAGCGAGGAGGAGTGGCAGGCGGTCACCGACTTCTGCGAAGCAGTAATGCTCGCAAAGGAGGAGGCCGAACGCATCAGGCAACGGCGTTATCGCCGCCGCCGCCGCCGCCGGGATTCTGATCCCGATTTCCGGCCACCGTAGGCGCGGGCTTGCGGACAGTGAGCAATGGGTAGCTCGCTGTCCGGCCGTCCGGTAACTGTCCGGACCAAGCCCAAGTCGTCGACGGCGCGCACTGTTCCCGCGCGCCTCAAGGAGTTGTCAGCAACAGCAGGGACCCAGCCGGGTCGAAGCCTACTGGGGCCAGGGTTATCCGAAAGGGCACTCGAGCCCCGGTATGAAGGCTAGAAGGAACGGGGTGGGTCTTTTAGTCAGTAAGAGTCTGACACTATCTCCCGCTCCGCCCAAGAGCGGGGGATGTCAATGCATGATTTTTTCCCACCATAAAAAAAAAAAAAAAAGTACGCACGTTTTATTCTATTTTCTTTTTTTTTTTGTTAGTGGCCAGTTTGAATCATAGTGATTACATACTCTTTGGTTTGAATTTCGAGTCAACTTGTTCGATGCGCCTACATTTTAATTCACAATGTTGACGATTCTTGATGCTCCAAATTCAAATCTCATTATTCCCTAGGGATCGGCCATACATACTGCATTATCTCCCTAGGCATATAATGACTTGCTTTAAGTGAGGTTTGTATGACGTGTAAAACGACATTATCGAGCAGGTGGTGTAAAAACTACTATTGTTACTTCCACTTTCGAACTTCGGAGTCGCAGGACGACTAGCGGTCACCGCAAGCATGAGCTCGCGGGCGACGAGTAATGGGTAGTTCTAGACCGAGCCCTAGCCCGATTCACGTAATGAAAACCGTAACGATATCGTAGCGATTTAGTCGTTTAGACCATTTCCGTATTCACATCCATCAATCGAGTTTGAACGACACCGATTTTAAAGTCGTTTGGTCGAAGAGTCGATTTAAAAAATAAAATCTGTGTTACATTATCCTGGTAGAAATAACCGGAAATAATTCTCCGATAGATCGTTTAGTTTCGAGCCAGTTAAGTTGTCGTTCTATCCAATCCCGATTAAGGAACACGTGAATACCGCTTTTGGATAGGACTTCGATCGAACGACTATAAAACTTCAACGATATTTGGCTTGTTTGATTTTACGTGAATCAGGCTACAGAACGGCGACGGGCCGTAAAGAGATGACATCAAAACCGTAGAGGACCGATGCCCTCTAGGTCCGCTAGTATTAATTTCTGAAAATGAAACTCCCGGTACTAGAACGCTAAGGGCTACTAAAGGACATAGGTGCGGTTTTAGGCCCGTATTTCAGAACGTCACTCAAAACTCTAGCATTATTTAAAACTAGATTCAAGTCATTTGATTGGTTGAAACTAGCTTTAAGTAACGCTTGAGTTTTGAGTGACGTTTTGTAATACGGGGACCTCCTGCTCTACCCTCGGGCGAGAGAAGTTATTGGATGATTTCCTACGTCAAAAAAAGGCCTGGTGAAGTCCGAGCTGTTGCTTGCACTTCCGACTCATTGGAATATCGTCTGTGATTACCCTTGCCGGAAAGCCCGAATGAACAGAATTGTGCGTAATATCGTGTATCCGCACCTCGGTTTGGTCTTTCATGAATCATCCTTGCCAGCTACTCTGACCAGAGCTCTTAAAGTCTTAAAGTCATCGTAATTCTGGTGTGTAAGAGAGATAGAGCTATACAGGCCGTATATTTTTGTCCTTATCTCACACCGGATTCATGATGATTTGCTAAGGCCTCAGATACTATAAGACGTTGATACAGGAAAATGATAAAAAAACTGCTTCTGATAGCCATGGTTAATAAAACAGTAGTAAGTTTGTATCCTTTTTGTGAAAATCCAAGGACGCAATGATTTTGGAAATATCTCAAATAATAATGAATATCTGTACCTTATACTCGTATAATTGGACGACGAGAAATGAGTAGCTCGCCGTCCGGCCGTCCGGTAAACGTCCGGAGTGAGCCCGAGTGGTCGACGGCGCCGGCGCATATATATTATACATTATACTCGTACCTACTTCATTATAGTGCTCCACGCGCGCTTCCAAGATAACAATATGTCAGTAAACCATTTTTTTTAAGGGTGGAAATCATCCAATGACTTCTCCCGCTGTGGGTGGAGCGAGAGGGCGTGTCAGACTTTTATTGATTAAAACCACAGCTGTGTCCCCTCAGTTGCCTTATGCGTTCTAGGATTACGGGTTCCCTTTTCAGAAGTTCCCCGCGGGCCTAGCCAGCGGGCATCGGCCCTTCTGGACCTCTACGGTTTGCTGACTATATCTCTTTGAGGAGCGAGTGGATACGCGCTGTTGACGACTGGGCTCGGTTCGGTTAAATACCTACCTGACGGCCGAACGGCGGGCTACTCATTGCTCGACGTCCGCATGCCCTCGTCTACCATAGCTGGTAGTCAGGGTAGGAATTTCGGTGACTGGGGCGTGAGGGTCTTCCTTAGTTAGTTCTTAGTTCCTAGTACAAATCGGAAAGTATTTCCTCTCTAACCTCTTTCATATTTTCTGTGCCTACGACTTATCTAAAGGATACCTACACCACGCGGTCAGCAATCAGCAGCTGTAGCTTCCTGAATTTATAATTAGTATCTAGTAATGGCGCATATCCGCGCCGTGTCAGGGACGGGGTCGGGCCGTGACCTTTTGTTGATATTTACCAACGCCCGCAGCGAATACTGACAAGGACGCGTATGAAAAACGTCACTTAATACAGACGCATTGATACTGTTTTTAGCCTAAGCTTGGCTTGTCCCTTGAGACTGATAAACAAGATTACGTAAAAGAAGTAACCTATTCACTCTTGACAGTTATCTGGAAACACAGATTCCGGAAACCCATAGGTACGTACCTACAGAACGTTTTGGGAACACATTAAGGCCCGGTGCCCATTATCGGCATCGGCACGGAAAAGGAACCTTCGGCATCCCTACATGCAATCAATCTGTCGGAAACTATGCCTTGGCAATGCATTTAGGGATGCCGAAAGATCCTTTTCCTTGCCGATGCCGATAATGGGCGCCGGGCCTTAATGTGTTCCCAAAACGTTCTGTAGGTACGTACCTATGGGTTTCCAGCCGAACTTCTAGTGGTCCGATGATGGAACGGGCTTAGTGTAATCAAATTGTACAATTCCAGTGTATACTCCCTGATAGGTAAAGGACAGAAAACCGACAGGCTAGCAACTCGACGTCGATGCTCAAGACTTTGAAGCTCGAAGCTTCAAAGTCTTGAGCATCGACGTCGAGTCTATCATTGCTTATGATTAGGGTTGTAACGGAACTTCGCTTCCGCTTCCGTTACTGTGGAAGTTCCGCAAGAATTCGTATCCTCGCATCCGCCTCCGCTTCCGCTAAGATGGCCTTCGTTACAACTACTTATGATTACTATTGTTATAGTACATAATTTTCATCGGCAATAATGCACTCGTCGAGTCATAATGAATTCTCTTCGCTTTGTTATTGGTTCGTCTATTAAAGTTATAATTAATGCAATTTCCGTGACTCGGAGAGCTGTTGATCCTGCGCCTGATCACTCCTCGGTTCTGTCGGATTGCCGTTGGACTATCTGAGTAATAAGAGATTGTACCTTGCGCACACACTGGTGCTCTAAAATATCTCCTGCGTACTTGACGAATCTGCGTTGTGCTTGGCCACCATGGCCGAAATTCGCTCGGAAGGATTAGACACCTATTATTAATTACTAGCTAGCCAGCGGCTTCGTCCGCGTGAAATTTGGTTTCTCCATACAAACTTTGGACTTCCGTTTTAGCCACTTAAGGGTGGAGTGTCGAAAAATCCGTTGTTAGCGGATGTCTACACCCCCTAAGGAACCTAACTGCCAAATTTAAGTTTGTAGGTGTTTTTTTTTTGGTGGGTCAAAATCATCCAAATGACATCCCCCGCCCGTGGGCAGAGCGGGACATAGTGTCAGATTCTTTCTGACTAAAAAACTTAACACGTTCCTTCTTGCCTTTCGTACGGGGGCCGACCTTCACTTTCGGATAACCCTGGCCCCAGTAGGCTTCGACCCGGCTGGGCCCCTGCTGTTGCTGACAACTCCTTGAGGCGCCCGGGAACATTGCGTGCCGTCGACGACTTGGGCTCGGTCCGGACATTTACCGGACGGTTGGACAGCGAACTACCCATTGCTCGCCGTCCCCAAGCCCGCGCCTATGGTGGCCGGAAATATCGCCGTCGCCGATCGCCCCCACGAGGGCACGGCACACCTCCACTGTGTGCTCCACCGTGTCCTCCGGTGTTTGTAGGTGTTATACGAGTAGTTTCTGAGATTTCGTGATTAATCAATGAGTTGTATTTCGCTTATAGATATTATACGTATAGATTCCAGTTCTCGCGATACGCTTCCAGATCATCTCGCCACCTCTTTCTAGGGCGATCTCGATGGCGCTTTCCTTTTGTAGGAACCCACTGTGTGGCGACACTTGCCCAGTGGTCGAGACGGTGCGGGAGAAGAATGTCTAGAAGAACTTGGGTGAGGTCTTTGCCCAGCAGTGGGGCAGTAATGACTAGGAAAAAAAAAGGATTGTACAATTGCCGTCACGGATCTTGAGCGGTTGCGCAGAAGTCAAATATTCGGTCACTTTAGTGGTGCGAAGTGAGACGCGGGGGCGGGGGGTGTTAGTGATTGGCTCGCCATCGCCACGCCATCACGTCATAGACGACACTCCCGATTCGTTCCCTGCGTTGTTGCATGTATCTAACAACGAAGACAATTGGCTCGCCAATGTATGGAATGCGCAAAGCGATCCCCACTCTGACGCCGTGCGCTCAAGATCCGTTTTGGCAATTATTGTAGGTAATAAACAACCTAAAGACAACCCGTTGCATGCGAACGCAGATCTACGCGAGACACAATGACTTTTTAATTGTGTCTCTAATTACGGCATACGAGAGGTTAAATCAATTCATGAACCTGAGCTATGTCATCTGTGATCAATGCACTCAGTCTTGTTTCTATACATATACTGATTTCCCTTTCATGAGCAGTTTATTGGCATCCGTCTGTGTCCGGAATGATTGACCTATAAATTACATAACTTGTCTGACATTCGACCTTATCGGAAGTTCAATATGATTTATTTCGGTACTCTAGCATAATTTCTGTGCGACAGAGCTCGCTGTCGCCTAGGCGACGACGGTGGAGGTCAAAAAGGCGGTCCTATATTTAGCAGGTATTGGTTTTCTGATAGAGAATACCACTAGTAGAAATGTGTTACAGTCTACGATAGAGTCTGTCTAATAAGTTAAACGACTTGAGTAATTATTAGGATTTAATGAGGGGCTGTTCAAGTATTACGTAAGCAGATTTTTTGCAAATATTAACTCCCCCCTCCCCCTTGTCAGCAAAAGTAAGCAAAGCTCTCACCCCCTCCCCCCATGCTTACGTAAACATTGGTACAAGTATTTGTCAATTAGTTGGTTTCGTTATTAATTTATGAGCACTAGTTGTAAGTCTACAAATAAGGAAAGGACTTGAAATAAAGGAAAAAAAAACAAACCTCATTTAAAATTTTGACATATTAATTTAAATTAACAGTCCTGAGTCCATGATGCACGAATCCATGACTCTAAATCTTCAACGACATTGGATGTTTGCTGGTGATGTGTATCTACCTGCTCACTTTCTTGTGATTTTGGAACATCGAGATCGTTCTCTTATAAAACTAAGAAAAAAATATACTGTTTACGTAATCACCATCTAGACCCCCCTTCCCCCATGTCATCAAAAATAAGCAATGCTAAAACCCCCCCACCCCCCTATAGTGCTTACGTAATAATTGAATGGCCCCAAATCTGATGTAGTCAACACGAGTTCAATAATCAAGGTTGATTAAGAGATAGAGATCATTGTTTACTAACAGAAGAACCTTATGAAAAGTATCGAATAAAAGTATTTTTTTAAATTATTAAATATTATACAAAATTCCCAAGTCGGTTGACTTATTAGACAGACTATAATATATCTTTTTATGTGGATCTTTACCTTGTCCACTTTCATTCTGAAGTTTATTTTCTAACTTACGATCTTATTTCCAGTCAAATAAAAAAAACAGAAATCATAAATTATTTTTTTTATATGTCACTATGCCTACATGGGCACTTCTAAAATGTCAGAAACTAGTGCACGATTCCAATTGGTAGTTTCCTATGGGGAAGAACCGGCAAGAAACTATTTTGTATAGCGTTATTTTTTTTATTGATTTTACAATATTTCCCCATAATTAAGTACAACTTCGTAGTCATCTCAAATTTTTATCGAAAGGAACGGTTTGCATGAGAAACAAGCTAGACTTAGGGATAACAAAAAAAATTAATTGAGTCCGTGTTGTAGATTACAGCCCATTTCCTCTCACAATGAGCACTATAAACCATCGCAGACGAAACATTATGGGCTGATTACGCTATGCTTACATAAAATACTAAGTTTGGCTGCACACGGGCCACACGCAAAGTGAAGCAGCTGCAAAGGAAACTGACGCTTGTGGCTGCATTTTTTTAAAATTCTTTTTATGTGGATTTCTGATATAAATATTTCTACACCCATATCCAATATTCCAATCAACGTTAAAAAAAAACCTTGTGCATGCGTTGCCATTGATTCGAAATGGATAACTGGTGGGCCACCCAGGGTATACCCCACCGCGCGAGTGGCGAGTAGTCACAAGAAGCGAGCAGCGACGAGTTGTAGCGTGTGGCGACCACTGGCGACACTGGCGTCCTCGTAGCGGCGAGTCCATATGAAATGGAAGATAACTAAAGGGAATAGATAGTTGTGGTCGGTGGCCTGTGTAGGGTCGGTGGCCTGTGTAGGGTCGGTTAAGCTTTGTAGTCTTAATCGAAGTTAGCAACTCATGCCTGTGATTTTTAAACAGTTCTTTATGAAGTTCAACGAAACACCCAAAATACACTTGAGAGCAAAAAAATCGCACATGGCTTGTAGTTTCGTTTAATACTGTTTTTTCTTAAATCTAAAGATATTGAGTACAAATTATTAAGCAAAATTAAAGCATATAAAGTTAGCTTTATAAAAACACAAAATTAAGATAATTGACCTTCACGTAACTCACAAAAACCAGCGGTATACCCAATTCCCCAAATTTACCCATTTTCATTTCACTACTTGCACCTTTACCTGGAGCTACAAAAAGGGTGCCGTTTTAGAGTTTTAATCAGTTTCCGTTAACGTGATAAAGTCTCTATTAGAAACAGATGGATTTACTAGAAAAATATGGATACCACGCCCGCAGAAGCCGTTCAAGTTGTTGCCTTGCCCAAAGCAGGCCATAATCAAAATGAAGTCGCTCGACAGCTAATTTTCGGCAGCTTCCCTGTTAGTCTGGTATACCAGAGGTTTTAAGAGACCCGTAGGTATATTCAGCGACCAGGATATGGCCGGTGGCGTATAGGATCAGGGCGTGATTATCGCTTTTCTGTAACAAGTACTTTGAAAAATCGGCTACTGAACACGATTGAACTGACACAAAAGCTTCAAGAAGTTTCCAATGTGTGTTTCCAAATAAATCAGTGAACAATTAGGAAAAGACTGGGTGAAGCAGGCCTGACTACACATTACTCAACAAATGGAACCAAATTGACCACAGCTCACCGACAAGCCCGGCAATAATTTGCCACGAAACACTTACATTGGATGTATGCCTAATGGCAGGCTGTTGTGTTTTTTGATAAGTGCAGAATGACTCAGATGACCATGATGGATGCTGTAGGGTCTACAAAAGGTCACCAGGTCCATTTTAACAATGCTGTATAAGCGAACAAGTGGGTTTTGGAGGCGAATTGGGGTGGCATAATTTTGTACACTAAAACTGATATTGTATTCATCACTGGGCCATTACTGGCCTGATATCGAGAGGGTTGACGGCCTTGTGATACATCAAGAAAATGCTCGAAGAATATTTAAGCCGCTTGTGTGGCTTAAGGTAATTTTTTTTTCCTTAATGCAGAACAACACCAGATCGCATGTCGCTAGAACAGTTTGCGACTACATGTAAGACGTTGGAATCATTGCGATAGAGAGGCCAGCTCGTAGTTCTGACCTTATTCCAATTGAGCATATCTGGAATGACCTCGAAAGAAGACTTAATGCAAAAAGCTTGGCTCTCCACGCCTCCAAGAGCTTCAATTTGTCATTAACGAGAAGTGGGACGTTATACCAAAGATTTCATAGTAAAATTAATACTGTTGATGAAAAATCGAGTAACAGCTGTAAATAAGGCTAAGGGAGGGGATACACTTTATTGACAAACAGGATGACCAATAATTTTAAGTTTGACTCTTATTGTTTCTTAAGTGAAATTTGGTAATTTTTCCCATTTGTTGGATTTTGTGCTCTAAACCCTTTCAAGGATATTTTTTACACTGTATTTCATATCATTAGAAAGGTAAATAAATAGGCTTTCAATTAGTGTACGACATGTTTTCAATAACTCTTCACATTCATGACAAAAACTGCCTTAACAAAAAGAGTTATGATGTGCGATTTTTTTGCTCTCGAGTGTATGTTAGAGATTTATAAGAAACATCTTATCGTACTCGTATCTTTTGTGCAGTAAACGCGAGATCCCGACGGTGAACTTCACGATCCACAGCGTGCACTGCGCCCGGAATATCCGCGTGTGTCCCGTCTGCAAGGAACCAGTACTAAACGGCGAGCTCAAGGAACACCACGAGAAGCTGCACAAACTACGTAAGTAACAACTCTTGGTGCTAATGCCGGTATGGTAATTTATGCACTGTAGAACAGACTGTGTAAGGAATGACCTTACCGTCATTGTATGAAAAGTATTGCTAATGTCTTTTCTAGCAGCGACCGTACAAAGTATCTGTGTGTGTTTTTTGGTCAGTATAACATTTACGATTTCCATTTTTACCCAGTGTTTTCGATCATACAATTCTTTGTAGAATGATTAACGTGCCTAGGACTAAACTCTTTTTCTACTTAGGAACTGTATGAAAGACTGTCCGCCGAAACCATGTGGGTATCGCCTAAAGTGCAAACGTCCGAGATACCAGTCCTCTCTGATCGCCCTTCTGCAAGACAAAGGCCTTCTTTCCCCTTTCACTGATTTTCCTGGTCTACTGTTTATGTTTTTGTAATTCGAGTTTGATTCGCTTTAAAAAAGAAATGCCACTTAGTGTCCCGCACACGGGCCTCAAAAAAAGCCGCTACAAAAAAAGCAAGAAGCGGCCACAAAAAAAAGCCACAGCGCGCGACAGCTTGTGGCCATGCGTGCAGTATCATAATGGACTCTGGAGAAGAAGTATTAAATGCGCGAATGGCATGACATTTTGGCCGCCACAAAAAAAAAGCCAGAAGCGGCTTCAAGCTTTTCTTTGTTGCGGCACCGTCGCACACGAGCCACAAAAAAAGGCCGCCTCAAAAAGAAGCTTGAGGCGGCTTTTTTTGTGGCGGCACCGTCGCACACAAGCCACAAAAAAAGGCCGCCTCGAAAAGAAGCTTGAAGCGGCTTTTTTTTGTGACCCGTGTGTGGGGGGACACCTAAAAAGCACAAAGTGCACAAATAACTCGTGTAGTGTGGACCGACTGTAGAGGAGCTGAGCACATGCGACACTTTACTTTGAGCTTGACTCGTGCTCCGCTAGAGTACTCCTCTAAAGTAGACCAGCTTTATAAATGTGTAGGTTTATTTGATACGTTAATCTACATGACGGTTTCACTTCTTAGCTGGAACGAATCTATAATATAAAAATGAATCGCAAAATGTGTTGGTAAGCGCATAACTCAACAACGCCTGGACCGATTTCGCTAATTTTTTTTTTGTTGTGTTCGTTATTATGAGGAGAAGGTTCTTATGGAAAAAAAAGTGTAGGGTAGAGTAGGGTAGTGCAGGGTAGTGTAGTGGAGAGTAAGGTAGAGGAGGGTAGAGTAGGGTAGAGTAGAGTAGGGTAGGGTAAAATAGGGTAGAGTAGGGTAGAGTAGGGTAGAGTAGAGTAGAGTAAGGTAGAGGAGGGTAGAGTAGGGTAGAGTAGAGTAGGATAGGGTAAAGTAGGGTAGAGTAGGGTAGAGTAGGGTAAAGTAGGGTAGGGTAGAGTAGGGTAGAGTAGGGTAGTGTAGGGTAGTGTAGGGTAGAGTAAGGTAGAGGAGGGTAGAGTAGGGTAGAGTAGGGTAGGGTAGAGTAGGGTAGAGTAGGGTAGAGTAGGGTAGAGTAGGGTAGAGTAGGGTAGAGTAGGGTAGAGTAGGGTAGAGTAGGGTAGAGTAGGGTAGAGTAGGGTAGAGTAGGGTAGAGTAGGGTAGAGTAGGGTAGAGTACGGTAGAGTACGGTAGAGTAGGGTAGAGTAAGGTAGAGGAGGGTAGAGTAAGGTAGAGTAGAGTAGGGTAGGGTAGAGTAGGGTAGAGTAGGGTAGAGTAGGGTAGAGTAGGGTAGAGTAAAGTAGAGTAGGGTAGGGTAGAGTAGGGTAGAGTAGGGTATAGTAGGGTATAGTAGGCTGAAGTAGGGAAGAGCGGGAGCGAAGCCGCGCGGGTACAGCTAGTTTCTTTAAAAACTAGCTCCTGCCAGCGGCTTCGCCCGCATACATAATATATGCCTATAACACTCAGGAATAATGTAGCTTTCTAATAATGAAAAATTTTTTAGAATTGGATTATTAGTTCCTGAGATTACCCCCACATACAAACTTACTACCTCTTTATAATATTAGTATAGATAAGCAGTTCCTTTGTATTTATAATGTTGTCTATTACTATGAAAACACGGCCCTGAAATGTAAATCTGTAAATCGGGGATTATAATCTTGATGTCACGAAGTCTCAAGCTTTTACATCTAATCTACGATTAAAACACGATTACCAATTGATAGGACGTCGGTGAAGTAGCGCGGATGCAACGGTCGCACCGTCATGCTACGTCGTCTATGTGTCACCAACACCGATGAACATATCCGCCAATTTTAGGCACTGCATAGCTTGTGATCGTGTTATTCACTCGGTAAAAACTGTAACATGTGACCAGAGTTGATATTAAATTACTACCGAAATGCTTTTTTTTTTTTTTATGGTGGGAAAAATCATGCATTGACATCCCCCGCCCTTGGGTGGAGCGGGAGATAGTGTCAGACTCTTACTGACTAAAAGACCCACCCCGTTCCTTCTAGCCTTCATACCGGGGCTCGAGCGCCCTTTCGGATAACCCTGGCCCCAGTAGGCTTCGACCCGGCTGGGTCCCTGCTGTTGCTGACAACTCCTTGAGGCGCGCGGGCACAGCGCGCGCCGTCGACGACTTGGGCTTGGTCCGGACAGTTACCGGACGACCGGACAGTGAGCTACCCATTGCTTACTGTCCGCAAGCCCGCGCCTACGGTGGCCGGAAATCGGGATCAGTATCCCGGCGCCGGCGGCGGCGGCGACAACGCCGTTGCCTGATGCGTTCGGCCTCCTTTGCGAGCATTACTGCTTCGCAGAAGTCGGCGACCGCCTGCCACTCCTCCTCGCTCCGGACCATGGCCTCGACCAAAGCCCGGCGCGAGAGGTCTCCGCCGCCGATCGCCCCCACGAGGGCACGGCGAACTACCGAAATGCTGGTGGATGCGAAATCTGAATATAGTTTGTTCAGAAAAATGTTTTTACACCATGTTATATTTTTTCCCAAAAATATTTAAAAAGGTCACAAGTTGGACGCCACCGAAACCAAGTACAAAATAGATAACGGTAGGCCATAGCGGGCCAGCAGCCAGCAAACAGCTGGGTGCAAGTGCAAAACAACCCCTCAATCATCTAGATGGCCCGGTGACTATGTATTTTTGCTGACATAACAATTTTATAGAGTCTATCTAATAAGTTAAACGACTTGGGTAATTATTAGGATTTAATGAAATCTGATGTAGTCAACACTGGTTCAATAATCAAGGTTGATTAAGAGATAGAGATCATTGTTTACTAACAGAAGAACCTTATGAAAAGTATCGATTAAAAGAATTTTTTTTAATGATTAAATATTCCACAAATTTTCCAACACTTGTGATTTTTAATGATAGAGATATGAATTTTTTTTGACGTGACAACGTCTTATAAATTGGTTTGCCGGGTGACACTTCAAGAAACTGCGTTACGCTCCGCTCACGTTATGCGCTCACAATGAGAGCGAGTGAGAGGCACGCGTCCCTTCCACTCGGGCATGGTTAGCCCGCCTAAGAGCGAGAGAGACAGACATTTTCATCCTTCTTCCTACTATACGAATGAATATTCACATTAAAATTATTTTACCACTCAAAGTCGTTGTCACGTAAAACTTTCGCCCGTATACCGACTTTACAGGCAACCAATTTTTTTTTTACATAGATTCTTCACGTGTTTCTGGTTTCGCATATAATAAAACCAATGTTGTATACTCTTTGGACTATTTTTTTATTCTTTCCCTACTTCACTGCTGTCCTTTTCTAATTCTGGATTCGCCAAGATTCAATGGCTCTGGACATTTCTGATGGTCGACAAAGTCGAACCTAGCTTTCAAGAATACCAGTACTTTCGAATAAAGGCAGAGAAGGCCCAAAAAAAATACTTTGGACCATTTCTTCTGGGATTATACTCGTAGTACGAAGGCTGGCTGTCTGTTCGTCGTGTTGTCAAATAGCAGTACGTAATCAAAACAGATGATCAACTGTAATAATTTATGTATACAGCTGAAGAGGCCGCATATGCATCCATCTCTCGTTTGGCAACACCATTGGAGCTATTTGCGGCTTCTAGAACAAAAGATTTTACTAGCTTTCAATCTAGGGATTAGCCTGGTCGATGGTATTACTAGTCAGCTTAACCTTTGATTCCCGAGAGAAATAAATTGGGCAAATGCTAGCCGGACTCGCGCACTGAGAGTTCCGTACGAACTTACCTCTTAAAACAGTTCAATTCCCGGATTGAGTTACAATTGCCAAAACGGATCTTGAGCGCTCGGCGTCAGAGTGGGGATCGTTTTGCGCATTCCATACATTGGCGAGCCAATCGTCGTCGTTGTTACATACATGCAGCAGCGCAGGGAGGCGATGGCGCGGTGAGCCAATCACTGACACTCCCCGCCCCCGCGTCTCACTTCGCACCACTAAAGAGACCGAATATTTGACTTCTGCGCAACTTGAAGCCAGCGCTCAAGATCCGTGGCGGTAATTGTACGGAGATTTTTCCGAATAGCAAAAAAGTTTTTTTTGTGACGTAACTACAAATGTTTCTGATTTTTTCATATACTTGTGATATGAGACCTTGCTTAATGGAAAAAAAAAACAGGATTCTAGGTTAAGGGGAAATACTCTATGAATTTTAATCCACTCGGGACTGTCGAATACACGTTTTTTGAGACATAAACGGCCGTATCTTTTTTTCGTTGACTCAGAAGTTTGATTTTTGCACAGCTCACACAGTCAAGGGACTGAAGACCTCAGTATATGGTTTTAATTTCAACTCGATACCTCCACGCGTTCCAGAGATAATTGAGGTCTTGACAGACACACAGATCCTATAAGGCTTCCGTTTTTAGGGTTCCGTAGTCAACTAGGAACCCTAATAGTTTCGCCATGTATGTCTGTCCGTCTGTCTGTCTGTCCTTCCTCGCTTAATCTCTGTGACCGTCAGCACTAGAAAGCTGAAATTTGGTACCAATATGTATATCAATCACGCCGACAAAGTGGTAAAATAAAAATTGGAAAAAAATGTTTTATTAGGGTAGCCCCCCTATATGTAAAGTGGGAAGTGATTTTTTTTTTAATTTCAACTCTAACGTGTGATAATATATTGTTGAATAGGTATTTAAAAATGAATAGGGGTTTACTACAATCATTTTTTGATAATGTCAATAATTTCGGAAATAATGGCTCCAAAAGTAAAAAACAATGTCCCCCCCCCCCTAACTTTTGAACCATAAGTTTAGAAAATATGAAAAAAATCTGAAAAGTAGAACTTTATAAGGACTTTCTAGGAAAATCATTTTGAACTTGATAGAAATAACAGTTTTTGTACAAAAAAGACAAAAAGGTTGTACAAAATAATTTCTGGACTAAGTTTGTAGTATAATCGTATATGCAAGCATTTTTTAACTTCGTTTACATATTTTATTATCAACACAAAACAAAAAAACACAAACAACACAAAAAACAAAAGGGATACTTATCCCTTTAATTTGAAAATGTCTCTGTAAGGGAGTCGTCCGTAGTCTTAGATTTTTTGACTCTGAATTCTATTGCAGATGTTCTGTCTCATCGTAAGAAGCTATATGAGAATATTTCATCATAATGGTAACTAGTTATTGAGTATAATTTATCATAATTACATTGTAATATGAATTTTAGACTGTTACTCGTATTAGTTGGCAGATTTCATATTCTCCACAAAGTAAATAGCGATAAGGCATAAATAAATCCAGGATACGTAGATCTGGATTCTAAAGCAGTAGAGAATTGCTGTTAAAATATATCTAAGACTAGCTTTTGCCCGCGCGGCTTCGCTCCCGCTCTTCCCTACTATACCCTACTCTACCTTACTCTACCCTACTATACCTTACTCTACCCTACTCTACCCTATTCTACCCCACTCTACCCTACCCTATCCTACTCTACCCTACTCTACACTACTCTACACTACTTTACCCTACTCTACCCTACTCTACACTACTCTACCCTACTCTAAATAGTCCGAACAAAGCCTAAACATTTGGTTTGGATAGGTGAGCCCGTTCTTGAGTTATAAAATTACAACGAAAAGTGGCATTGATTTTTATAATATAGATGTGTACTTACACTACTTACTGTAGCTACAAAACATTATTTTTAGTATAATTATGCGAAACCTGAATATAGTTGGTTTAGAATCAGTAACCCAATGGATTCTAATAGTTTTTACATCATGTTATATTTTTTACCAAAAATATTTAAACAGGTCACAAGTTGGACACCACCGACACTAAGTACAACACAGGTCACGGCAGGTCATACTGGGCATTAGGCGCCAGCAAACAGCTGGGTGCAAGTGCACAGCAACCCCTCAATTGCCTGGATGGCCCGGTGACTAAGTATATAGGGTGACTGGTAATTATACACGTGATTGTACTCATGATTACAGACAACTTATCCAAAGAAACTTTTTTTATACTTATTATTTAACCGGAACATCTACACTGATTAAATACACTGATGGGTTTGCAAGCAGTGTGGGTGCACTATCACTACTGTAAGGTACATGAGACAGCAGTATTACGCGGCTAACAGCTGAGAGGTCGCAGGCGCGCGCGCACGAATTTGCGCGAACAGCTGTTGTTATCGTGATAAAAGTATTTAATGAGTATAAAAAAAGTTTCTTTGGGAAAGTTGTTTGTAATCATGAGTACAATAAGGTGTATAATTATCGGTCACTAATTACCAGTCACCCTATATACATAACAAGCTTATAACTTTGTGATTGTTCATGATACAGTTATGAAATTTTTGACACGTGTTTCGGGTTCTGCATATACTACTGATGTTGTATATATTATGTTTGTTTGTCATCAGAACCGTGTAAGAAATGCGGGGAGAGTGTCTGCGGCACTGACTTGGAGGATCACGTCCGGGACTCCTGCGCTCACACTATCAAGTCATGCAGGTTAGTGGGTGAACTTCTTTCAATTGTTGGCTTGTAAGGGTACACAAGGTGGACAACTGATCTGGAGGGCGGAATCCGCTAATATTCGAGAAGCAGGTCTGTCGTTGTGGGAACTCTTAGGGGAGGCCAGTGTCCAGCAGTCGACGTCTTTCAGCTGAAATGATAATGATGATGGGTGCATGCTATACTACTCATCAAAAAGAATAGGAAGAAGAGAAGAAGTAACCTATTCACTCTTACTTAAAGACCGCTAAGTTGTAGCTATCAGGAAACACAGACTCCGGCAGGGAATTCCACTCCTTGGCTGTACATACTAACGATAAATGTGTTCCCAAAACGCTTTGTGCGTATGGGTGGGAAGTCTACCATATACCGGTGGCACAACGCCGTACGTCTTGTGGTCCGATGATGAAACGGACTGGTGCGGAATTAGATTGTACAATTCCAGTGCACACTCCCCGAAATGTTTTTTTTTTTTTTTTTTTTTTTTTAATTAAGATAAACTAGTGCTTGACTGCGATCCCACCTGATGGTAAGTAGCGATGCAATCTTTGATGGTGAGGCGCACTAGTTTATTAAGAGCCTATTCACTCTAGCCTTGAAGACACCCAAATTATAATCGGACGGGAAGACCGCAGCAGGCAGACTGTTCCAGTCCTTCGACGTACGTGGTATAAACGACGAGGCGAAACGCTTAGTCCGGACCGTAGAGCATGCCGTGCCGTAAACCGCCGGCCGTGGATGTAAACGATAGAAAACCGATAGACCAGCAACTCGGCGGCGATGCTCAAGGTTTTGGAGTCTACCAGTGCAGAATATATTCCAGCAATTGCTGAGGTCTAAGCCATAGTCCGGTCTACCGTCGCAGGCACTGCACAGGTAGACCTTTAATCTGGTGGAATTCAAGAGAAGCTTAGCAAGTTTGTTTTGTTGTTATGCGTACACTATTTTAAAATTAGATCTACAGCAGTTTTTTTTTAAACGCTACCCTACACTAGAATTTCTCCTGTATCGTGAATCAATGATTAATTAAATTAATTTTTGGATCTTCATTCATTTTCTATAGTTAACTCTAGCAGCTTTGTTGGTCTAGGAATACTATCCGGAAATATCAAGAAATAGCGTTTCGGTTCGCAATTTCGACCGACACTGAAACATTGTATTCATGTTTTGTTATCAGGCTTGAACAAAAGACCATTATTATACACCCTTATCTTTATATTTTTGACAACTTAGTTATTTCCACTGTCTATTGTGTTCTTTATATCGGGGCTCATGTGTTCGGAATTTAGGTATTTTTCTGAAGTCATTGTTATCCATTTTTTTATATGTACCAAATATTTGTAAAAGGTAGAGTCGACTCGGTAGATACATCTCGTTATCTCTTTTGTGCGCGAGTAACCTAATGGCTAATTAAAATGTGACGTCACAGATTTTACTTTGTATATCCTTTTTCTGATATTTCATTTCACGAAACTGTCGTTTCGTCTTGCACCAGATTTAAAAGAATTCTAACTTCCTTGAACAGATTTGTTAAATTCTTAATAATATGGTTACGTTTTGCGCCCGTTCGGGGACTGCGCCCTGTGCCTGGGCACCGCTGGCACCGCCCTATCTACGGCACTGGACCGAATGTTCGGTTTAGGTCGAGTTTCGGCATAAAAACGATTTTCGGTTTAGTTTCGGCTTCGGTGGCAAAGCTACCGAAACTACAACCGAAACCGAAACTGCACTCTGGAGTTCTTGCGCTGTGATCGGTCATGTTCAGCGCGTTAAATTCCTTCCAAGCCAGAAAGCAACGAAGACATTTTGCCGTGTCCACGTGACTAATCATGTCGTGACTGGCTTGTGTTTGCATTTCGTTTTACTTACTACCAAACTAAAATCTAGTGGAGTAAAATTCATGATAGTCAACGAATATAAATACTTAAATTTAAAATGAATTTAAAAAAAAAGGATTGACTCAATACATGATCCTTGTAAGGAAGTTTCGGCCGAAACCGAAACCGAGACTGTTGCCGAAATTCGGTTTCGGTTGAAAAACCAGTTTCGGTCGGACCCTAAATGATTAAAAAAAATGTCATGTACCCAATTAAAATTCAAAGTTTACGTGAAAATTCTTACGGTTTTGATATTAAAATCGCCTCTTCTCAACTAAACTGTAATGCTTAAACATCCTTCTACTGCATCATTGTATTAAAGAACAGCAAAATGGCTGGATAAGGATAGACATATAAACAATAAAAAAAACCCGGAACTTGTATAAAATTAATCACTAGATAAGTTAATCGAAACTTATCAGGAAGTGAAGAAGGCCATCAGTGTTAAAATTCTGTGCCTTATCTTTATTTGAATGATACTATGTCAAAGAAAAAAAATTATGTAAGCACCCCTTTTAGTGGCGGGCTTGCGGACAGTGAGCAATGGGTATCTCGCTGTCCGGCCGTCTGGTAACTGTCCGGACCAAGCCCAAGTCGTCGACGGCGCGCACTGTTCCCGCGCGCCTCAATCAAGGAGTTGTCAGCAACAGCAGGGGCCCAGCCAGGTCGAAGCCAACTGGGGCCAGGGTTATCCGAAAGGGAACTCGAGCCCCGGTATGAAGGCTAGAAAGAACGGGGTGGGCTTTTAGTCAGTAAGAGTCTGACACTATCTCACGCTCCGCCCAAGAGCGGGGGTTGTCATTGGATGATTTTTCCCACCATAAAAAAAACCCTTTTAGTGGAATGCTAGACATTTATATATTGAAACTGTGGACTAGTAAAAATCACAATACAGAGGCGGACTTAATGCCTTTGGCGTTTTTTACCTTAGAGCCTGTCCAGATATGTGTTTTACCACTCGCGCATCTTAATTTCTGTTGCGTCCAGATACTGCGTTTTACACGTTTCTTCGCTGGGAGGGATCCAGTCAGTTACAAACACGGACTCTAAAACAGCGGTTATGTTGTGGCTTCCATATCTTCGATGGAATACTCAATACTTTATTGCGTTCCATATTTACATAATATAGATGGTATAAAAATATAGATAAGACCAATATGGACCCTGTCGGGCACAGCAAAGCTAGGAGAGAACGTCGACGATTTATCTTGCACCAAACTCTACGTTCTCTCAATTCTCTATTGGAATAGTCTGACGATACCATATCCCATATGGCTACTCTTTTTTCAACTTCGTCAATAAGAAGTTCCGTGTCGAAGTTATCACGTTCCATTTCAAATTTACTACGTCCACTCGCAAAGGACTCGCGCGTAGTACTGGACGCAGCAATGGCCCCCGAGTATCTCGACATTACGGCTTATTATTTTATTCAGTGGAAACTGAATGTATTGATTTTACCAATGGTTTAATAAGTACCCATTTGTTACAAAGGTTCTGCGAGCTGGAACTGCCGCGACGCGACTTGCCGGCGCACGAGAACTACTGCGGCGTGCGCACGGAGCAGTGCCCCGAGTGCCAGGAGTGGGTCATGATCAAGTATCGGCAGCTGCACGTCGACTCCAACCACGGCTTCATTCGCCTTGACGACGGTAAGCGTTGCCACACTCCTGTACATACGAGAACTTCTTCTCGAATCGATGGTTTCCTTTTACTTCACCTTTTCCATTTTTTTGGGCCCAGTAGGTTGTCACGTTTATAGCGGCGTCAGTGGCGTTTTTTAGGTCCTCCAAAGTGCAGGTGATCGTCTGGTCAGGAGCACCGCACTTGCACTAGGTGTCGTAGGTTCTATAATCGCCCACTTTGCTAGAGGTGCCTCCTCATTAAAGGAGCCTCCCCGAGTGGCGTTAATCTCAAATTAGCTAACGCAGCACTCGGTAACGCAGAGTCTAACCGACAAATCCTTTCATCATTATGGTACACGTACATCCAAACGAGAACTTCTGCGGAGTACGCACGGAGCAGTGCACCGAGAGACACGAGTGGGTCATTATTAAGAATCACCACGTCTCGGCGCCAATCACGACTTAATTTGCTTAGACGACCTTTAGCAAGCGGGAGTGAAGAGTCAGATACACCATAACTTGAGCGTCGATAGAGTTTCTTTTTGTATAGTGATCTACGTCAGAAGCTCCATTTTCTGACTAACTGACCGATTCCTTTATAATACAATATGAGTAGTCTTTTTGTAAAAGGTGGTTTAATTAAAATATAGGGCTGGTTTTTATCTGGGACAGAGGGTGCAATCCATATAACATAGCAATGCCGCCAGTGTTTCGGGCACATTACCAGTTGACAGGGATGCGGAGGTCTGTTTATTAGTTGAGAATTTTATAAGTATTTAGCAGTTATCCTGTCAAGATATAAGAAAACGATTAGACACTGAGTACAATTGCCGTCACGGATCTTGAGCGGTTGCGCAGAAGGTGCGAAGTGAGACGCGGGGGCGGGGAGTGTCAGTGATTGGCTCGCCGCGCCATCGCGTCATAGACGTCACTCCTGATTCGTTCCCTGCGATGCTGTATGTATCTAACAACGAAAACGATTGGCTCGCCAATGTATGGAATACGCAAAGCGATCCCCACTCTGACGCCGAGCGCTCAAGATCCGTTTTGGCAATTGTAGCAGACGGCGCGGCGCTCTGGCGAGACGTCTAGAATCAATCGATACTGTTGTTGCCACATGATACAAGCTCGTTTCTCATTACACTATTGTACGACGTGGACTAAAATGAAAAATGATGTGTTGGACTAATGGCTCCAGTCGAGACATATTATGTTGTATGCGACTGTATGACGCATATGGCAATTGAATTGACGCCTGTCCGTCTGTTTCCAGGGTAGATTTCCTACTTCTACTTATTTTCGCATCGATGGTAAACTTGTTAAATCGTGGGGGCCCAGTCGCCGACTCCGTGGGTGCTCAGGGGCTCGAGCACTCATGAGAAATAAACAGTATATGCCGAGCACCCCTGAGAATAGACTTCCAGAAACAGATCAGTAATCGCCTTTTAGGAATGGGCGTTTTTTCATTACTCAACATCATTTTGTTTTTTATTTCCGTTCAGCGCAATGGTTTAGAGCGCCGGTTGAGACGAAAGGCACACATAATTAGTAATTAAGTACGCAGTATGTACGAGCAAGTAGGACATTTATTTATGGGTCGCCTTTTTCGTGTCTTTAATTGAGCGTGAGCACCCATGTGGTTTTCTAAAAGCCGGCGCCCCTGCCAGTAGGTGGCTACGTTAGCTACAGCATTGGTGGCACTCATTAAATCCTCCATAGTGCATGTGTATGGGCACTTGGGGCACTCTAGCATGTGGCTCATATTCTGAACAGGAGCACCGTACTCACATTGAGTATCCGACGGGTCTTTAAAACCCCATTTCGCCAACTTGTGTTTGCAGCGGCCTACCTGGGTGCGCAACCGATTTAGTGCTTTCCATACAGACCACTGCAATTCACGTCCAGGCGGAAGATTATGTTGTATTGAGAAATCAGATGATAGTAGGTGATGTTCTTCCCAAAGCTTTATTCTTTCTTTGAGTGAACTTCTTAACCTTTCAAATACCGTAAATAAAGACACAATCCTAACTAATATTATACATGTGAAAGTGTGGATATTTGGATGTTTGTTACTTAATCACGCAAAAGCGGCTGAACGGATTTGGATGAAATTTGGCATGCATATAGCCTTTGACATGGAAAAGAACATAGGTTACCTTTTATCCCGATTCCTTAAGTACCTAATGCCACGCGGGCAAAGCCGCGGGCAAAAGCTAGTAGAAAAATAATGAGATAGCGAACGCGCTCGCTTGTTGTTTAATGAATTAAATATCACTGTAAATCGCTTCAGATCCCGCCCCCGCACCGAAGAAAGAGCTTCCAAGAAGTCCAGGAAAACCGATCATCAGCAAGATGACAAATACAAACTCCGTCGCCGGGAATACTAACATACCATCTAATAGTAACAACGGTTACTCTCGCCCCACCACTTCAAACGTCAACAATGGTTTCTCACGACCAACCACGTCAAGCGTCAACAACGGGCTCTCACGCCCAACCACGTCCAACATCAACAACGGGTTGACGCGACCAACCACCTCCAATATCAATAATAGACCTAATGGCGTGAAGAATATTAACCTGCCCAGAGATGAGGCGCCTAGAAGTGGTCCTGTTAATACAAGGTAACTTGCGTTGGAATTTAATACTTTATTTATTTATTATTGATAGGCCCGCATTTGACCTTGACCATTTTACCTGATGGTAAGCGATGTTGTGGTCGACGATGGAGCACGCTTGCTTAGAAGTAACCTATTCAATCTTGATTTAAAGACCCTTAAGTTGTAGCTATAAGGAAACACAGACTCCGGCAGGGATCTCCACTCCTTAGCTGTACGCACAATAAATGTGTTTCAAAAACGCTTTGTGCGTACAAGTGGGATGGGTAGTTGTTATCTTTTTTGCATGTTTTATGGCCCATAAAACCGTAGTCATTATCCGCGGCCCAGGGACTCAAAGTGTAACTGCAACTCTGTGTTCTCTCAACTGGTTTTTATCCAGTAAAAATCTGACAATCCCTCTCGCTTTGCCCAGAGCGGAAGAAGTTATCTAATGATTTTGAAAAAAAAAAATGTATAGAATAGAATAAACTTAATTGTACACCAAGAAAGTAACACAGCTTATAAATAAACTTAAATCTATGGGTACAATTTTGGTCTTATCGAACTAAGATTTTAGTGTGAATATGATATGATATGTGAAAATCTTGAGGATTTTCTTCAAGAGGTCGGTGACCACAGTTTAGATGAAATTAACAGGCCTCTTGGTCTAGTGGTTAATGTTTCTGCCTGCTATGCCGGAGGTCGTGAGTTCGATTCCCACCCAGGACAAATGTTTGTGCGATGAGCATAATCATTTGTTCTGTGTCTGGGTGTAATTTATCTATAGTATGTATGTATTTTGAAATATATAAGAATGTTTATCAGTTGTCTAGTACCCATAACACAAGCTCTGCTTAGCTGAGACTAGATGGCGTTGTGTGATAGTTGTGGAAAAAAAAAAAGAAAAAATTATCTGTTCTGTGTCAGTGATGCTGGTCAACCACCTAAACCTTTAGGTGGTTGACCAAACCACCTAAAGGTGCTTTTATTGTGGAACAAAAAACCTATCAAATGCGCACGGAGAGCTTATTCTGTTTTTAGTAATTGTTGCTATAGCGGCAACATAAATACGTCCTCTGTGAAAATTAAAAATGTCTGTCACGGTTTATGAGATACAGCCTGGTGACAGATAGACAGACGGACAGACAGACGGACAGCGAAGTTTTAGTAATAGGTTTTACCTTTTGGGTACGAAACTATGCACTAGCTTCTGACGTTTTATAAGTGCCCATGTAGGCTGATGTGAAATGAAAATATGTATTTGAATTTAAAAACCCTAAAAACTATGACCTAATACTATCAGTAGGTACTTAAAACTCATAATGCTTTATTGGAAGCTACTTCAGCAGTGGCAGCTCGAGCTCATCTTCCTTATCGCCGGCTGGCGAGGGCTCGTCCACGGACTGGCGGAGCGTGCAGGCTGCGCTGGCCAACGGCTCCAAGAAGCGCACCAACGATCAGCCGCAGATCAACACCAATGTTGAAGCTAACACTAACAAAGTGGACAAAGATTTGTGAGTATATTTATTACAATTCAAATCTCCAGTAGTTAACTAAATGTAAACAATCTTAACATGTCTTTTAACTAAAAAATTGTATAAAAATTTTATTTAAAAATGTTTACAATTAGGTATTTACCTAAGCCCATGTTAGGTAATCAAATTAATTTAAAAGATCATTGTGTGTCTTTTATACGATTTATCATAAAAAAGACATCAAAATTTACTTTTAGTTAACTACTTAACCAGATGGAGTATACGTCGTAGGTACACTCTTGACACAGTGGTCGTGGTCATGTCTCGGTCGAGTCCTGCAGCATCGCTTCTCGCGATATGGTGCCATGCAGCTCTGTGTTTAGCGGCTTGGGAGTTTTCGTTAACGCTGCAGTGTGTCACCGATTGGATGAGATTCGTCCACCGCTACAATTCACATAGTATACACCGCTAAATTTTGATCGTTTTAATATTTAAAATTCTGAGCGAGACCAATGACCTATAGGTAGTAGTCGGCGTTGCATACTAACCACCTAAAGGTTATTGAACTCGCTCAGCTGACGTTTTCTTAAATAAATTAATTTCGTACATGAGTAAATTAATACGAGTTTTGAAAAAAAGGGAACTTTATTTTTTAATTTAATCTTTATAAATCGATAGTTTTTCATGTACCGGATCGACCCTCCACGGGATTAAAACGATCAAAATTTAGCGGTGTATAATATATTTACAAACTTATAACTATAATAAATATTTTGTATATTAAATATACGTAGATTGGTGGCGGGATTATTCTAAAAAGCAACCGTGGCCTTGGATCGACAAGGGCAATAGAAAGGACACAATGGTTACGGGGCGTGGCTAAGCTGAGTGACGATGAATCACTATTTTTTTAACTCACGTTAAGAAAATAGTGATTCATCGTCACTCAGCTACGCTATAGTTTTGGACCAACTGTAGTCTAATGTGGCGGTATAGATGTCATCACAAAGTTTTTCTTTTGAACCGTAACCCTCTATTATTATCTTTTCCTTTCGTACAGTCCTTGGATTTGCTCAGTAGACAAAACTGAACAACCTTCCACAAGACTTTTTATCAGGAAACGAAAAAAAAAATCGGCTTCTCCATAAAAACTGTCCCATCAAGTTTTTAATTTTGTTTTGTGAGGCTGATTTTTTTTTTTTTTCGTTTTCTGAAAAAAGTCTTGTGGAAGGTTGTTCAGTTTCCTTTAATGAGCAAGTCCTTAAAGTTTGTGGAGGGTTGTCCCTTACACCCTGTATAATAATAATTGTTGCCTTCCAGGAGCATTTCCCGCGGCGCAGTAAAGAAGCGTCCAGCCCCGAAGCCCCCGCTCCGCGCGCCGCCGGCGGCGTCCTCGCAGCGCGACCTGCCGTACTACAGCGCGCTGCAGCGCCAGCAGCGGGAGGAGCGCGCCCGGCAAGAGCAGAACGCCTATAACTTGTCTGTGGGTGAGTCATAATAACGCACCAGGGGCAAAGCATACATTGCGCCAACCGGGGATATCTTATTAATTTACTCTGGAGTTAGTTGTTAGACGGAACCAATTTTTGTATAAATATGTGGAGAAATCAGGCCACGTTACAGCGTCACGTCGCTGCAGGCAAGATTTCGAACCGCGACGCACGCCATGTCCAACAGTGGACGTCTGTCGGCTATAATCATGATGATGTAGGCAGCTTGAAGTCTACCAAGACTGAAGATAATTTGATGATAATTGGTTATTTGATTTTGCATTAAAAATTAAAACTTGAGTTAAATTTTTGGCAAAAGAGTACTTTTTTTTCGGTTGGAAATGTCCTCTGCCCTAGGGTGGGTAGAGGTGTCTGTTAGACTCTTACTGACTAAAACCACCCCGGTGTTCCCACGAACACTTGTGTTGGGGTTTGACTTCCACTGCCTCGAACTAGTGGTGACCCGATTCCCGTGGGTATCGTACCGTATTGAAGAGTGACTATCCTATACGTCAGAGGCGCGCGTGAAACAATACGCGTCCCCAACTCGGGGCCAGATTGATGGCCTGAAGGATATCCACTAATTCGTCGACCGTGAAAATTGGCAACAGTGGACCTTAGCGTAACATGAATACAGTCAACTTTGACTTTATCTAAGCTAATGCCTTATTATTATGTCTTTATTACACAGGTCTACCACCAGTTTTGAGCGCAGCAGAGAAGATCGAGAAATTGCGCAAGATGGACGCTCTCCAAAACCCTGAGTCCTTCGTAGACTACAAGAACCGCGTCCAAGGTCGCATGAGTCGAAGCCCGGAGACCCCGGTCCATCCAGGTCACGTCTTAGGGTCTGCGGCTAATGAGGATCCTGAGAGGCGGCGGCAGGAGTTCAAGAACTTGAAACCGATGACTCCTCAGGAGTTCCTGGAGAGGTAAGAAGCTTGTATTTCCTTCTCGATTTTTGTTTATAGACTAGTACCGAACTGTTGCCCGTGACTACGTCTGCGTCAAATTTAGAATATCACAAATACCACTTGGTCTCAATAAGTCTAGCGCCATCTCTTACCCACACTGGAATAAGAATAAAACAATCTTTGATCGTCATGGTAACTCACATTATTCATCTTCAGCGTCTGGAATATTGTATTTTATATTGTACTAGCTGTGCCCGCGACTTCGTTCGCGTGGACTACAATATTTTGAATTTATTTTTTCTAAAATAAAAGTAGCCTATGTTATTCCTTATTACATCAGCTACCTGCCAAAAAAAGGCCCGTCAAAATCGGTCTAGCCATTTCAGAGATTAGCCCGGACAAACAGACAGACAAAAATTGTAAAAAATGCTATTTTGGTATATGTACCGTATATATTCATATTCATATGCATGTAGTAAAAAGCAGTTATTTCAATATTACAAACAGACACTCCAATTTTATTTATATGTATAGATTGAATACTGATTTTAGAATTTGTTTGTTTATGGTTGGTAGACATAATTCTTTTTGCTACTAATTTCTCATACAGTCTTTAAAATATGGCCAAGTATCACTTTTGGCGAAATGAAAAATAATTATATGCCAGCCATATATTTTTTTTACATTTAATTTCTTTTTTGCCGTATATTTATGGCAAGTTTCATTCCCCGTTAAGGCTCAAATTACTTTAATTATTTTGTTGGTGTACAATAAAGTGTAAATAAATAAAGAAATAAACAGCATAACGGAATGATAGAAGTAGGCGTGGGCTTTCGGACGGCGAGCAATTAGTAGGTCGCTCGCCGTACGGCCGTTAAGTCGTCAAAAGTGCGTAGTGTTTCTCACGCGCCTTAAAGAGATATGAGCAAAACCGGGCCAAGGTTTAACTTCCGAAAGTAAGCAAAACCGGGCCATGGGTTGACTTCCGAAAGTAAGCAAAACCGGGCCATGGGTTGACTTCCGAAAGTAAGCAAAACCGGGCCATGGGTTGACTTCCGAAAGTAAGCAAAACCGGGCCATGGGTTGACTTCCGAAAGTAAGCAAAACCGGGCCATGGGTTGACTTCCGAAAGTAAGCAAAACCGGGCCATGGGTTGACTCCCAAAAGTAAGCAAAACCGGGCCATGGGTTGACTTCCGAAAGTAAGTAAAACCGGGCGAAAGTAAGCAAAACCGGGCCATGGGCTGACTTCCGAAAGTAAGTAAAACCGGGCGAAAGTAAGCAAAACCGGGCCATGGGCTGACTTCCGAAAGGTTAACCCGTGGTCCTGGAACGCAAAGGCAAAGAAGGGACATAAGTGTGATTTTAGTCAGTAAAAGTCTGACACACTATCTCACTCCGCCTTAGAGTGAGTAAAGTCATTAGATGATTTTCCACCTGAAAAAACGGGACTGTTACAAACACAGGTTTTTTTTTTAACTACAAATTATAACTTGTAACAACAATAATGGTATTCTATCCAGGTTCAGTGAAATGCAACTGAGGAAAGATGAGGAGCTGCGCCGTAACAGTGGGGAGGGCGAGGTGCGCAGGAAGAGCGGGGACCGGTTCAGTGAGATCAAGTCCTCGCTCCGGGAGCTGCGGAGGGGGCTGAATGAGGTCAGCTACTGTTTCTTTTTTTTTCAAGCAATTGTTTTCATCCGTTGCTCTGTCTGTCTAAAAAGTCAAACGACTTGGGTAGTTCGAACAAAGTTAATAATTATAATCTTTCGCTTCATCAGATTTGTTTACCATAAACGGAATATGCTACGTCATTTATTAACCCTCACAAATGTTAATAAAAATAAATACTTCTGTAGAAGTGAAAATTCTGTACATTGAAAATATCAAAAAAATAAATGGCAGGGTGTTACTAGACCGACACTGAATCCAAAAATGTGATTAAAAAAATTTTTGTCTGTCTGTCTGTTTGTTCAGGCATCACGCAAAAATTACCGGTTCGATTACGATTTACTCTACTAAAATTATAAAAACTATTAAAATTCCCAAGTCGTTTGAGACAGACTATAACTCCTTTTTTGTGGATATTTTCATACAAGGTTCAGTAGTTGTAATCATTCACAAATTGATTCGTAGGGGAGATTGTGATGTAAAGTTGGTTCATTTTTTTCTTACGTGATTATGAATTTATGATGTTATTACACATCTTTCTCCAGATATTTTGGATACACAGATATGTTGTCGATCTTATTTAGGCTTTTATAGAAATCAAAGTATAAATTTATTTAAAACTAATCCAGTAAAAACCTCTGATAATATCAGATATATCAATATAGCAGAATATTATTGTTCTATTTTACATGAACTTTAAATTAATTAAATGGAATTAAAATAAATTGATTTGAAATAATTTATTTTTTAATAAAGCTGTTGCAGAAGGCTCTGTATTCTTTAAACTTTTGCCACAGTCCTTCATTTCTGTTATTCTTTTGTTAAGACGTGCAAAATTGGAATATGTTACATGTTTGTCCTTTTAGTTTTATGGATTTCTTGTATGTCTCCAGCTTGTAACTGTTTTTGTCTATAATAAATAATCTATATAAAAGGATTAACTGGCTGACAACTATTTGGACAAGGAGCGTGAAATTTTGCACAAGATTTACCCTTATGAGGTAGGCGAGCACTAAATCCTCATCAAAATCCTCTCATTTTTCAAAAATCACCCCCTAAAGGGGTGAAACGGGGGTCCAAAGTTTGAATGGAAAAACCTCCTTTCAGGCGCGAAGCCGCTGGCTGAAGCTAGTATTATAATAAAATGCTTGTCTTCCAGGTGACCGCTCCATACCACTCGAATCCAAACATCAGCCCTAATCCAAATAACAACAACAATAACAATGGGTAAGTGTATATTTTACAAAACTGCTGTTGTTGCATTGCCTACAACTAAGCTAAATGTGTTCTTGTCTGCTTTTCACTCATCTATGGAAAGTATTGTAAAGGTGAAAATTTGTAAAAATATACAATGTGTAAAGGTCTCCGAAAAAACGGCGCGCACTGTTGCTGCGCGCCTCAAGGAGTTGTCAGCAGCAGCAGGGGCCCAGCCGGGTCGAAGCCTACTGGGGCCAGGGTTATCCGAAAAGGAAGCTCGGTCCCGGTACGAAAGGCAAAAAGGAACAGGAGTGGGTTTTTAGTCAGTAAAAGTCTGACACTATCTCCCGCTCCGCCCAAGAGCGGGGGATGTCATTATATGATTTTGCCACCGGAAAAAACCTCGGCCTCTTCATACAAAATTATAAACTTGATTGGACAGTTTGTATGGAGAGGCCGATTTCTATTTTCGTTTCCGGAAAAAAAAAATTGTGTAAGGTTGTTCAGTTTCGTCTACTGTTAGCGAGGCCTTTTGCGGAGACCTGTTCCTTACACCTTGTATGTATGTGTGTGTGTGTACGTTTGTCACCTTCACGCTTAAATGGCTGCATGGGTTTGGATGAAGTTTGGCGTAAGGATAGGCCTGGAATAGGACACTTTTTATGCCAGGAGTATGTTCCCTTGGGTTATTAGGCTAGTTGCTGTAAAAAATGTAATTAGTCCATCCGTATTATTCAAAAATAATGGACACGTATTTTTTATTTGTAAATTAAACCAAAAATGACAAAGATATAGCCCATTAAAGTTACGTGTAACGTCACGCCGTGCTGCATTTTTTCGCACGGGGTGACGTCACACGTAACTTTAATGGGCTATATCTTTGTTATTTTTTGTTTAATCGAAAAAAGAAAAAATACGTGTCCAATATTTTTTTATAATCTAAAATACGGACTAAATAAAATGTAATTATTTTGACCCTGGAAACTACCCTATTGTTTACTGTCTGAATTTTGCATTCACATTTCGTTTGGATGACAATACACGGTGACACGTCACAGTCCAAATTTAATACGATGGATATTTTTTTTTTATACAGGATTATTTTGTAAAACTAGCAACTTCTCAGAACTATGTTACGAACATCATAAACAACAACTTTTGTGCTATGACTAAAAATGAAAATGAAAAATGTATCATAGTTTAGTTCATCGGATTTTCATACAAAAACAAAAATATTTAAATTGAACGTTCTAAATATTACGAAGTCTATGCAAAGCAAGCGATAGTACAATAGCGGGGGGAGCGGTAATCGAGCGGCGGGGGACTTGATGCGCTTGCGTCGCGTCATACAGACGTAGGTAGGTATAGCAAAATACAGAGTTGAAATGTGTTAGAACAACGAAATCTCGAAGGTTTGTTTTTTGTAAATGAATTATGTTTTGTAAAAAGTCATAAAACAAAAGTTGTTGTTTATGATTTTAGTAATATAGTCCTGCTGGGTTGTTAGTGTTATACAAATAACCCTGTATATACACTCTTAAGTAAGGGGTATTTTCAGAATCTACCGAGTGGAATACATAATATCTTGGTTTAAAAAGATATTTTTCTAACTTTTTTTTTTATTTCAGGAACGAACGCGCTGGTCGTGCTTCCCCTCCCAACGAGGACGTGCGACTACCCTGCGAGTTCTGCAACTCGCTCATACCGGCACACAACCTGGTGCAACATCAGGTAACACTACACTTGGTCCAGCAGGGCCGAAACTACTGGGTAGTGATGTAAAGAATATTCGCATTCGTAGTCGCGCGAATATTCGCACATTTTTACATTCGCGTTCGAATTTACAAGAAACATGCGCATATTTCGCAATTTTTCTTAACAAACAAAAAGGTGTTTAAAGAATTGATTGAACGGATATAGAATTATAATACAACTGATGTGAAGAATGTTAAATTTCAAATAATATTCGCGAATATTATTCGCCAACGCGAATATATTCGCGAATACTGATTGCGAATATTGATCGCGAATATTCGTCAAAATTTAACATCAGTTGTATTATCATTCTATATCCGTTCAATCAATACTTATATACCTTTTTATTTGTCAAAAAAATTGCCAAATAATTGTATGTTTCTTGTGAATTCTGCAAATATTCGCGAATGTCAATGCGAATATTCGTAATTGTGTAAAAAATATTTTTAAATGAATGGTTTAATTTTTACCTCAGGATGAATATGCCTCTGCTTTGCAGTAGCACTGATGACGTAACTAATTTCCTAACGCGAATAGAATATAGTATTAACCTCTCAGGCACAAGTGTATCGAATTCGGTACACACCGGTACCAACTAACTTAAACCTTAATCTTACGTAATAAAGTTTAAATTAGCTGATATGAGTTGTATTGCAGTCGGTACACACTTGTGCCTGAGATGTTAATAAGTATAAATTATTGTCAATTTAATACATGATTCGTTTCAGAGTTACCTTTAGCTTTGATATTCTATTTATAAAATAAATCATCATCATATCAGCCGATAGACGTCCACTGTTGTACATAGGCCTCCCCCAAGTGTCGCCACAATGAACGATCCTGCGCGCCCCGCATCCATCAGATTCCCGCAACCTTCACCAGGTAGCCACCACCTTGTAGGAGGCCTTCCAACGCTACGTCTTCCGGTACGCGGTCGTCATGAAATAAATAATTGTCTGTAATTCCAGACGGGTTGCCGCCCAGACCTAGCTCAGTTGCGGCCGCGCAGCCCGTCCCCGCCCGGCGCGGCCGCACTGCCGCACGAGGATCTACTGGATCCCGTCATACCCTGCGAGTTCTGTGCGCAGTCGCTGCCCGTCTACCTCATTAGTGAGCACCAGGTAACATTTTTTATAATAACTGTTAACCAGTACTTATCTTCAGTCACTTCAGAGAACCGCCGTGTAATCGTGGGGCCGCTCGGTGGCACCGAACTCTCGCGCTGGGCCTTGGCCCGGAGCGAGGAGGAGTGGCAGGCGGTCGCCTCCGCGTGCGAAGCAGTTATGCTAGCAAAAGCGGCGGCCGCACGCGCGAGGCAATGACCCTCACGCCCCACCGCCCGGGATTCCGATCCCGATTTCTGGCCACCGTAGGCGCGGGTTTGCGGACGGCGAGCAGTAAAGTAGCTTGCCGTCCGCCTCAAAAGAAAAGATCGGATCACTTGATAGTAATCAGTGATGCAATCCTTGATGGAGAATCGTACTAGTTTATTGAGAGCCTTGAAGACACCTCAACTATAATCAGACGAAAAAACCGCAGCATTTTTCTCAATGTTACTTCACTTGTTGCAGGAGCGCTGCGGCAGGGAGGCCAACCTGCTGTACCCCGACTGAACTAGTCTTCCTAAAGTATTTACCGTTTTGATAACTTAGCTATACTCGCGTTTACTTCATTCTTACGACAATTTTATTAAATTGTCTCTCTACGGCCAATGTTCTCTATACTTCTATACGTTGCACTTTATAACTGATATATTTTTATTAGCAGCCAAATATTAAACAAATTATTTTGTCTTTGTATAGAAAAAAAACAGTTATTTTTTTAGTATTTATTGTAATTCCTAATACTTTTACATTTCATGATATTCCCTAAGGTGAAACCTACCGCCTCAGTTTTAGATATTTTCTCGCTAGATGGAGTTAAAGTCAAGATTTTTAGTTTATTTGGTTTTTAGTGTAGTCGAAGCAATACTAAGTCAAGAAAATGGTATCCGCTGAAAACAGACATTCTAATTTATTGAACTTAGTCATTATTGCCTCAGAATCCATCTAATTCGCTAAGTATTCATTCATTAAACCCCAAGCGAACGCCGGCGTTCGCGCACCTATTGTCTGTGATTTCCACGATTGAGAGGTTCAGATTCAGAACATTCAGATATGCTCAAGCTCCATAGTTAGAGTCAGATATTAGTATTGATTTCAGCGCCATCTAGCGAAAAAATACCTTGTTTTTAATCCGATTTAAATACTGCATTCCCATTGATCACGTCGCGAGCCAATCAAAATGCGCAATTTATGATTCACATTTCCGTGTACAGATATTTGTGTATTATACTTTGCGAACTGGCTTTTCCTGTACAAAGACAATTTGATTTATTTTTTAAAATTGAAAGGTTTTGAGGTAGTTAGAGTAGGAACTAAATAATTGGACGTCCTATAGATAAAAATTAACGAATGTGAAGAATATTAACCCTTTAATCGTTTGCGTCGGATTGGTCCTACAAGTATCTTCGTGTCTTACTCACCAGAGTCGTATGTTCGCTACAGGTCGCGCGGTGAATCAAGATCGCTCGGCAAAAGTGGAAGGGGCATGCGCAGTATTCAATTCTAAGGTCTATTTGGCGACGTGCGGGCGGGTGTGCGCCGTCGGCGACACGTCATTGGTAGATAGAGTCGCTTTTCGATTCCCGCGTTGCGTTCTCGCGTCTCATTGGATACTGTTGTACTTGGGTACTGTTGCGTACAGCTTGTGTTATCGTATTAGTAATACGTAGTCGTAAAAAAAAATGGTTAAAAATAAAGTTTTAAAACGGCTAGCCAGAAAAATGGTTTACGACGTGAATTGTTACGTTAAGAAAGAAATTAACGAAATTATTGTTTTTATTTTAATTAAAAAAAAAATATTTTTTCTGAATTTACCTACTTACAAGATAAATTACAAGCAAAAACTAGTGTTATTATAAGTTATGTTACTAAGGTTCAAACATACGTAATTAAAAATAAAATCCTATATCCTATCCTAACATACTAAGAATTTTTGTGCGCAATTGTACACATGCGCCGATTGCCCCCACTACTTTTACCGAGCGATCTTGACTCACCGCGCGACCTGTACTGGGTACACCATCTCGTTTAGCTCTGCACAGACGTGACAGAAGAGCTGACAAGATGGAGTATTAGGTTTTGAATGTGCGACCCAGGTGGAATACAGAGAGTGTTTGTTGGATATATTCGACTTATGCGGTTAATAGGTTACGAGTGAATAGATAGACTTGGAAGAAGTGACTTATTAAACTGCTCCTAAGAAAGGCTAGTATACGACCCCGGTGGTTTTAAAAGAATTTACAGAGTAAAGAGGGAAATCTGAAAGATGTATTTAATTTTTTCGATAGAAATAACGAGCTTAACGCAAAAACTTAGTAAATATCTTCGACCCTAAAAAAATTGCTAGGATCATACAGGGATGTTGTCGTGAGTTCTAGGTTGGGCGCTTTTCAACCTTATTGTTAAGGCTTTAAGGGCGAAAAGTGGTTGGCCAGAGACTTGCTGTGATCGGTAGCTAGTTGCATTTAAGTAGAGGAGATCATATCAAAAGGTTTTTTCATTACGCTAAGACTGATCTATTGAACGAACATAGGCCAAAACACTAAGTTAGTGTTCCATGCGAAAAAGAACTTTATTCTGCATTAAATTAATGTGCATTTTTCTATAAGCAACTATGATAAAGAAAGTCAAAAAGATTTTTAAGTTTGTAAGGTTCATTTTCGTATGGCACGCTAACAGTATTTAGCTTAAGTCAAAGTTCTCTCTTTATTAAACAATGCAAAGACGTTGGTGCCAAAATACTGATCACAGGTGATTTGTTGTTGTTACGAAGGAAAGGTTAATTTATTTTATCTTCAGGAGTTGGTAGTATTATTAAGTTTGACAATAAAAAGCAAAGCTCAATTTTAGAACTGTTACTGTTTTTTTTTTCTTTTTTTTAAATTAAAAACAAAAAAAAAATATCATAAACGTCTCTCTAATGTTGCCGTCGTTATTAAAAAGGGCACAATTAGTTGGTAGTTGTGTCCTTTTTAATAACGGCAGAATAGTACTGATGCATTGAGCTAAAGCTCGTAAAATTTAGTTAATGTACCCTAATGAATGACTGCACAGGATTTTCAACTCTCGGCGCTACGCCGAGAAATCTAATAGCGAGTTATTTTATTTAGGGATTTACAGGCTAAGACACGTAGTTGATTTTTCGCCAAACGATAGGCTTGTTGATATAAGTGTAATTAATTTTATTTGAATTTATAATTCGATGTAATTTCAATGCAAATATCGACTTTAAAAACGTGTATTTTAAGTTGATATTTATGTGATCATTGGTACTAAGAAAGTGCATAAATATATGGCTGGTTACAGAATTTGAATTTTGTGTCTTTTATCTTTGTTTATTGTTCCAAAAATTTATAGTTATTGCGGATTCTGAATTCAAATATAGTATTGTAGATACTTATTTCAAATGCGCCTGCACAAAAGATCGACTTCTAATACAAAGTGTTGCCCAATTGGCGTTGTATGTGAAGCAGTTTAAATTGATCGTTTGCGCAAGCCCTAATGGTGCCACTAGTCTTAAAAAAAAAATACCGGCCACGTATTCGCAAATTTTCTTTTCCGGAAAATCGAGAGCTTTTCAGGAATAACTAGTACTTGAATCATGTTTATTGTTATCTAGAGACATCGATCCCTATAGCGTCTGTGAAATTTCGCAATTTTAATTAATTTGAAAACGAAGAAACAGTTGAAGTGGCACCTTCTATGTTAAATGTTTAGGTAGCTTTATAAATACCTTTTTGTACATGTAAATCTTATTGTCTGAACGTTAGGTGTAAGATTGAGTGACTTTCGAAGCTATGAGCGATCAAGCATTTACAAATAATTTCGAAAACTTATAAAATACTAAATATTAAAATTCTAAGATTAGCATTTCATAATTTTTCGAAAATATTCTACGTAAAAAATGAGTTGTAATTATTATATTTTTGTGTTAAGTTCGAATCTCATATTATTAACTATTTTTTTACTGTTTATAGACTCTGAAATTTTATTGGTTAAAATTTACCTTATATCTGTCATACAAAGTAAATAATAATAATCCAATAAATGTTTTTATTCTCAGTGTTTATAGAAATATCGATGTGAAAAATAAATCAAATATCAAGAAAATAAAATAGTTTAGGTATTAATGTATAATTCTAATATGTGTTAGCCTATAAGTGACGTTAAAAATATTGTATTTTTAACTTGTAGACATAAATATACAGTAAAGGCAGGTTAATTTGGCCCTAAGGACCTACCACAAGGTCTAAACGCGATCCAATTGACGACCTAAACTGAACTGTTAAAGGCATGGAGCTACAGTAGGCACAACGGATCTTGAGCGCTCGGCGTCAGAGTGGGGATCGCTTTGCTCATTCCATACATTGGCGAGCCAATCGTCTTCGTTGTTAGATACATGCAGCAACGCAGGGAACGAATGAGGAGTGACGTTTATGACGCGATGGCGCGGCGAGCCAATTACTGACACTCCCCGCCCCCGCGTCTCACTTCGCACCACTAAAGAGACCGAATATTTTACTTCTGCGCAACTTGAAGCCAGCGCTCAAGATCCGTGCCGGCAATTGTACATGGGGTCAACAACTCAATCCCTCATTCTCGCTAGCATGACTGACATTTTAACACATCCTGGTAAGGCCTTGCTTATTAACCAATAGGGACCGAGACACTGTTTACCGAGTTTCTATTAGGGTCAACGCTGCTTTACGCGGTCACCCGCGCGGTTCCATACTAAAGTAATCCGTCGCGGTTCGCCGCGCGAGCAGCCGCGCCTCGCGCCCCTTTTCGTACGTAATATAATAATACATTAAAGTTCTCCATCGATACGACTACATGCATACCGTTAAAGTTAAATTAACACTGCGCAGGTAATAATCTGGTTTCCGCTATGGGGACCGAATCACACGACACACACGTATAGTCACGCGACGGGTGCTCGCGCGTGCGCCCGCTTGACGCAGCGTTGGTCTTATTTAGCGAGCTTGAGCCAAAGTTATACCTGAAAACCAATGTAACCTGGCTTTACGTAATTTCAAACGGAAACCATGAAACGAAAAAACCTATAAAATCATGCGTTGTTTCGCTAGGAGAATGTCACCTGATTCCTGACGTGGCTATTAGGACAAGATCATAGACCATACTTTGACTTTGCGTTGATAAGTAGGCATTTCATTCAAGTATAAACCTTATTCATAATGCATAACGTTTATATTGGTTAGAAACTTGCGACTTTATGACGCCACATGGGAAATACAATTCGAAATTCTGAATTGCGCGATTAGAACATATACAACAGTCTGAACTCAATTATCGGGCAGTGGCCTGGACCAGACGCAACTCCCGTCTGGCCAGAGGATCCTTCTTTTTCAACGGAGGTTTGCGGAACTTTATACCCTGTTTTGCAAAAACGATATTTCAAAATCACTTAAAAAAACTATTAGCATGTTTTGCATCGGATAGCGGTTTATTTTCTTTTGAAACGCTAAATTAGCAAAATTAAAGTGTGATTAATGAATCTTGACCTGAGTAGCTAATGAAGCGGTATTATTTGTGTGTGTACCGAATTAGAAAAGGCACTAAGCCGAAATAACGTCAAATTGTTATCGGCAAGTAACTTGTAACACTATACCTACCCTATTCGCGTTTAGAATTGAAGTCTGTCTGTTCAACCGATTTTAACTTCAATTTAGTAGGAATAAGGATGGCTATAAAAGCAAAAAAAGTGGTTACAATACCAACTGTTTACTGCAGCCGCCATTTGTCATGGTACCAACATAATAAAAGTCAAAATCGGTTAAACGAACAGTAATTAATGGTTTTCATAAATTTCTAATGTTATTTTGAACAGAGTATAGTTTCTTACTTATCGAATTCGGTCGTTATGCATTTTCTATCAATGTCGAGGGTGTAAGCCCTAGCACGGTCAAATTATCTTGACCGCTACGAACTTCGAACAAATGGCTGCGCAGTAATTCTTTTTAAGAATCTTAGAGCGAATGCGTTTTGAGTATTTTTTTCAACTACCCATGCACATAGTTCGGAACGCCTAAATTCAGAGTGGCCAACATATTTTGACCGTATTGTACTATCATTAAGCTAGCTAGCACTAAGCGTTGTGACTAATTCGGTACACGACAACAAAATAAATAGTTCAGTAAAATTTCAGTGTGTATAAAAATAATTTAAATCAAAAATGTTATCCTAAGATGATTTACTCCGTTCATTTTATGATAATGTTATACTGATGCAAACATAAAGCATGCGAAGTAATTTTTTTATCAAATTAATTGGATGTTAGGGTCTGCTCACATTGACACGCGTCGCCACGCCCACTTTTTAGATAGTAACACTAAAGTATTGCCACGGAGTATCGTGTTACCCAGTTACTGGATTGTGGAGATCACACAGGCAGTCGCTTCATGTAAAATACTTTCGTTAAACTGCATCCGGTTGGATTGGAAGCCGACCATAACATTGTTGGGAATGGTTTACCATCCAAAGTGTTCGGACTGGAAGAGCGGGTGCGGGGCGGGCGCAGTGCGGCAATCTCAAACATAAGAACTGCATTTGGGTGTCCATAGTGGGCATGGGGGCGCGGGTAGGCAACTCAAACCATAGCTCGTTCATACACGTCGCCACAATGAATGTGCGAGCGGCGACCCTATACCTGAACCCGCAAAGCTGGCACCGCGCTGCCAGTGTGGCCAAGCAACACGCACGCTTAGCCGCACCCGCGTCGCGCGCACGATTATTAATTCTGTGTCTGGGTGTAAATAAATAAGTATTATTTGTTTTGTACACAAAGCACAAGCTTTGTTTAATTTTGGGAGAAGATGGCGCTGATTGAAGGTTGAGGAATATTATTATTAATACGAAGACACTCCGTAGATTTAAGGAGTCGTGTCTCGGTGTGAGTTGACTCTAACCTATTTCCGCCGAGTGTTGTCAAATGACCGGAGTTGATCAAGAAGAAGCATGCTTAGTTGATAGTGGATGTTTATATTCTTCTAGAACAATGACTGTTTACGTAACGTTGTATATTTTTGTGATGACTCGTAATTCTATATACTATGACGAATTAAATTGTGTAAATTCTGATTTTTTCTCTACTTAATTACTCTCACCTCTCTTTCTTACCCTGTACGACTGCTAGATGGCGCTGATCTCACCAACTTTATTTTTGGTTTTTACTCAATAGCTGGCCCAGTGGCGTAGCTTTATGACCAACGGCATTGCGGGGAAAAAACTGGGCTCTCTTTTTTATATGGGAAATCTTTTGCTCTGGGTGGAGCGGGTGGGAGTGCCAAATTTTTTAAAAACGAGTTGCCATTATTAGTGTTGCAACTAAACCGGCCTCTGTTGCCTGAAAATAAAATGATTGTTTTTATTATTTAGGTTTTGAAAGTGTGAGAAATTCGCTAGTTCAATAAGAAGTTTTTTAATCAGATGTGGGGCCCCCCTTCTTGCTTAGCTTCTTGGCCCTGGAGCAATGCTCCGCCTAGTCCTTCGGTAGCTATACCACTGAGGTTGACCGATTTCCGTGGGTACAAATTCCTTGAAAACGTTACTAAAAACAAAATAAACTAAAAATAAATTCAGCGCCATCTAGCCAGAACACTGTCACGCTCGAAGTCGTAGCTTTCACCTAGATCAGGGAACCGTACCAACTCGAACCCAAAAAGTAACATCCTGTATTTGGGTGTAAGGAGTTTATTCAAAGATTCAAATCCCCTTAGGCGGTCATCACACTGCCACGCACCACGCAGCGTAGCGCGTGAAAACGCACCTACGCACATACTTGCGGGAGTGCAGATCTGCATCATCGTGCGGATTTCTTACGCACTTACGCGCGTAGGTGCGTTTTATAAATTCACGCAGGGACATCATTTCATACAAAATCACGCACGGTACTACGAGACTCAGTGTGGCATACGTTGCGTGTCGCTCCGCACCCATGCGCGTAAGTGCATGTTTCTTCGCATGTAGGTGCGTGATCTGCCTGAACGCAAGTGGATGCAGTTTCAGTGTGTTGGACTGAGCGTATTTTCTGTACAAACGGAGATACTTACAAGCAACGTTTAGTCACGCATTTACGCACTACGCTGCGGGGTGCGTGGCAGTGTGATAACCGCCTTAGGGCTGCCTGTCCGGCGCGGAGATTTCGTAAAATAGGATTGTACAAAATCTCCGCTCCTGTGAGTTTGTGCAATCCTATTGGTAAATATTTCTCCGTTTCTCTGTTCCGCAGCCTCGCTCCGCTCCTGTCTACAGTCACCCTAAGGGTCAACTCACACCGAAAGAGCGGCGAAGGGCAGCGAAGCGGAGCGCAGTTTCAGTGTCATATGAATTTTAACTTTATTTTCATTTCTATAATACTTATTATCGCATGAGAGACTCACCCTATGGAATTCCCCGGAATTCCTGCGGCGCCGCGGGCATCCGCGCGACTCGTTCGAGTTTCTCATGCGACAATAAGTATTATGGTAATGATGAAAGTTAAAATTCATATGAAACTGAAACTGCGCTCCGCTTCGCTGCCCTTCGCCGCTCTTTCAGTGTGAGTTGACCCTAACCGGCCGCGTCGGACTGCTCCGCCGAGTGATTTCGCAACCTATTCCCCAGGGTCGGATGTTTGCAACTGGGTACTCTAACGTTTAGCTCCTCAATCCCCGTAGGTGACAGAAGAGCTGACGAGATGGAGTATTTGGTCGTGGATGTGCGATCCTGGAGGAATAAGCACGAAAGTGTTTGTCGAATATATCCGAAGGTTAAACAGGATGACATCGATAGAAATGAATCAAACACATATTTTTATAAATATATTCATTGCACTAGTACCTAGAAAAACAGAAAACATCACACATTTTTTCCTACTTACTCGTATCTAAAACAATTAACTAAACCGGAACAAGCTATTTCAATGCAGGTGAAGAATTCATCTCACTGTACATAAACTTACATATGAGTATGATATGGCCAAATAAAACTGAGCAGATGGTTTTAAATGAGTGATTCTTTGAAAACGAGAGAATGTCTCATTCATCTGGCCTAGTTTTCATACCTATTTTGTGTACCTACCGTCTATTTAGTGCCTTTGATACAGTATAATTCACGAATGATGGCGGCCGTGAAGTTAGCCTTTGCGAACGTTCGCGCATACTACACTCTTCTCGCACACGCACGTCGCCATTTGGTTCATAAAACACGTTACTGCGCAGCCTTCTGCGCAAACTTCACGGCTGCCATCATTCGTGAATTGTACTGTACATTTAGTGATCGGGTAAAAACTAATATGCCAATAAAATTAACAAATTGTAAATATAAAACTAAGCCAGATGAATGAGACATTCTTTCGATTTCAAAGAATCACCCTTTAATGTTAACGTTTGATGACATGTCCATCTCACGTTAAATGCCATAAGACACTGATGTCATCTGCGTCATGCGGAAGGTAAGGACGCCGTGAGGTCTTTCCAGCCACGCCTCAAAGAGGGGACTTACCGCCATGATTGTGGCGTGCCCAAGACTTACCTCTACCCTGGAACGTAGGGTTTGCAACCATCTTGTCACCTCTTTAAAGTGTAACACGCCTTCTTATTTCACCCGAAAGCGTGTGAAGTCAAATTCGGTTGAACGGACAGCAAGAAAGGTTTGTTAAGATATCTTTAGATAATCTTATTTCAAATGGATTATAATTTTAAAAACTAGTTTTGACTGTCACTTAAATACCGCATCAACTTTAAATAAGTTAATAATTAACATATTTAAAGATTTATAGACTAATAACAACTAATGAATAATAGCACCTACACACATTATAAGTATTCACATTTTTTTATATAGTTAGGTTAAAAAATAACAGTACTGTATTGATAGCCATTTATGAAGACATTCATATTTCATTTGATTTGTAGGTACATCCAATTTATTTGCCTTTTTTACAATTACCGGAACGAATCTTGAGCGCTGGCTTCAAGTTGCGCAGAAGTCAAATATTCGGTCTCTTTAGTGGTGCGAAGTGAGACGCGGGGACGGGGAATGTCAGTGATTGGCTCGCCGCGCCATCGTGTCATAGACGTCACTCGTGATTCTTTCCTGCGCTCGCTGCATGTATCTAACAACGACGACGATTGGCTCGCCAATGTATGGAATGCGCAAAGCGATCCCCACTCTGACAGCGAGCGCTCAAGATCCGTGCCGGTATTTGTAATTTTGTCTTTTTTTTTTTTAACATTATTTGTGTAAAATTGATAAACCCTTAATTTAAAGCCCTTGAATAATAGTAGATATGTATTTTACTTACAATCTTAAAATAGAAGTTAGCCTAAACACGATACGATTGTTGGTAAAAAAGAACATCTCATTTATTTTTCTTTTAGGCATTTGTAATTAGACATCATTAATCTTAATTTTCTAATTGTGTATTAAGTACTAAACGTTCACTTTCTTTTCACTACACGTTGCTTTAGTTTTTTTATATTGGTCTAGCAGACGAGCCTGCTAGTTTCAGCTGATATTGCTTACAGTTCGGTGGGCTAAACACTAAATCAGTTCCAAAATGATGGACTTGCGCACTCGCTTCTAAATATCTATGAACAACACATGAAATACTCATCAGGACATCTTGGCACAGTTATTTGTAGTTTCGCACAGTTCCATATCTTCTCGCACCGACAGCGAGATCTGAACCCCCTCTTTCCGCCGTTTGCGATTAGATTTTGCGAAAATGATCCGCTGGTAGACTTTTCAAAATAGCTTAGCTTTGCCAGTTGCCTCGCGGTCGGCGCTCTCGTGGTTTCCTCCTCGACTACGGTAGTCACTGTAGTCTCTTCCTCGTATTTTTCTGTCACAAACTCGTCGGTCTGCGTAGCGTTGGCTTCAGGATTAAGCTCTGTGATATCATTGAGTATGCTTTCTGCGGGCACAATGTCAGAATCATTGGATTCAGGGAGAATATCGTCGGAACTAACGCTTTCAGTTTCTTTGACTTCTTCGTTCGGTATGCTCTTTTCTGTACTGGTAGTAGTTTTTGGTTTGGTCTTGATAGAATATATTCTGTCTGAGTAGTTGTAAGTAGGTTGTTTTTTAACTGCCTGCGGAGTTTCTGCAGCTTCTTTGTTTTCAATTGGTTGTGTGGCGACATTAGCTGGTATCGTCAGCGGTATGTTTTCTATTCTAGATTCTCTCTGTGGAGGCTTCAGTTCTGGTGTCGATTGCTCCAGGTCGGGTTGAAGCTTGACGTACGTGATGTTACTGTTCTGAGGCGCGGCTATCACTGTGCTTGCGCACAGGAGCAACGGCATCAATGTTCTGAAAAATGAACATATTTTACATTAGTTTGTTAGGTAAGACTGTGTTACACGTTGGTTTTACAAGTTTTTATTTAACTTTTTACTTAATTTATGAGAATGTTTTTTTTCTCTGGCAGGGAATTCTACTCCTTAGCTTAGAAAACGTTTTGTGCGTACAGGTGGGACCCGGACGTCCACCATGTACCAGTGGCGTAACGCCGTACGTCTAGTGGTCTGATGATGGAACGGGCTTGGTGGAATCAAATTGTGTAATTCCAGTGCATACTCCCCGAAATGTAAACGATAGAAGACCGACAGTCTAGCAAGTCAACGTCGATGATCAATACTCCTAAGCTAAGTTGGTATTTGGCAGATCCATTCCAAAGATGAGAGCAGTACCTACTCCATACACGATCGAACTTGTGCTTGATAAAGGTTGAGCAACTGTTTCGGCTTGAAGTACTGTCTCATCTTAGCTAAGATCCCCAATTCTTTGACAGCCAATTGAGCTTTTGCTACTATATTGTATGTGCCGAAATTGAGGGTGTGGGAATGTTACCCCAAGAAGCTCAAGATGGTCGGCATCACGGAACAGTAAAAACAGTGGAAGAAGTAAGTAGGCGTGGCACTGTCGCCGCTAGTAAGAATCGCGTTGCGCACTTGCTGTTCCAGCGCTCTCATTTTCTAACTAGACTGCGCAACATAATAATTAACGAAAAATAATATTAAAATGCCTTATTGTCCCATACTGTACTTTAAAAACCATAGTCTGACTAAAAATCTAACTCATGGAGGTGTATCATACCACCGAAAAGTATTACACTCGAGAGCAAAAAAATCGCACATCATAACTCTTTATGTTAAGGCAGTTCTTGTCATGAATGTGAATAGTTATTGAAAACATGTCGCACACTAATTGAAAGCCTATTTAATTACCTTTCTAATGATATGAAATACAGTGTAAAAAAAACATCCTTGAAAGGGTTTAGAGCACAAAATTCAACAAATGGGAAAAATTACCAAATTTCACTTAAGAAAGAATGAGAGTCAAACTTAAAATTCTTGGTCATCTTGTTTGTCAATAAAGTGTATTCCCTCCCTTAGCCTTATTTACAGCTGTTACTCGATTTTTCATCAGCCGTATTAATTTTACCATTAAATCTTAGGATATAACGTCCCACTTCTCGTCAACGACAAATTGAAGCTCATGGAGGCGTGGAGAGCCAGGCTTTTTGCACTAAGTCTTCTTTCAAGGTCATTCCAGATATGCTCAATTGGATTATGATCAGAACTACGAGCCGGTCTCTCTATCGCAATGATTCCAACGTCCTACATGTAGTCGCAAACTGTTCTAGTGACGTGCGATCTGGTGTTGTTCTGCATTAAAGAAAAAAAATCCACCATAAGCCACACAAGTGGCTTTACATATTCTTCGAGCACTTTTTGATGTATCATAAAGCCGTCCATCCTCTCGATATCAGGCCAGTAATGGCCCAGTGACGAATAAAATGTCAATTTGAGTGTCCAACATTATGCCACCTCAATTCGCCTCCAAAACCCACTTCTTCCCTTATGCAGCTTTGTTAAAATTGCCCTGATGACCTTCTGTAGACCCTACAGCATCTATCATGGTCATCTAAGTCATTCTGCACTTATCAGAAAACACAACAGCCTACCATTAGGCATACATCCAATTTAAGTGTTTCATGGCAAATTATTGCCGGGCTTGTCAGTGAGCTGTGGTCAATTTGGTACCATTTGCTGAGTGATGTGTAGTCAGGCCTGCTTCACCCAGTCTTTACCTAATCGTCCACTGACTTATACTGACATTGCAAACTTCTTGCAACTTTTGTGTCAGTTCAATCGTGTTCAGTAGCTGATTTCTCAGGGTACTTGTTACAGAAAAGCGATAATCACGCCCTGATCCTATGCGCCACAGGCCATATCCTGGTCGCCGAATATACCCACGGGTCTCTTAAAACCTCTGGTATACCAGATGAACAGGAAAGCAAATAAAATTTAGCTGTCGAGCGACTTCATATTGATTATGGCCTGCTTTGGGCAAGGCAATAACTTGAACGGCTTCTAAGGGCGTAGTATCCATATTTTTCCAGTAAATCTGTCTGTTTCTAGTAGAGACGTTATCGCGTTAACGGAAACTGATTAAAACTCCAAAACAGCACCCTTTTTGTAGCTCCAGGTAAAGGTGTAAGTAGTGAAATCCAAATGGGTGAATTTGAGGAATTGGGTATACCGCCGGTTTTTGTGAGTTACGTGAAGGTCAATGATCTTAATTTGGTGTTTTTATAAAGCTAACCTTATATGCTTCAATTATGCTCAATCATTTGTACTCCATATCTTTAGATTTAAGAAAAAAACAGTATTAAACAAAATTACAAGCCATGTGCGATTTTTTTGCTCTCAAGTGTATTTTCGGATTTATTTTAATAAAATGAAAAAATAAAATTACGTGAAACATTGCGCAGGATATACAAACAAAACTAGTCCTTAGTGACATCACTACAAAGTTGATTTTCTTTTCTCGGTTATTAGCTTTTCTGGAATATTCGTTAGTCTACCTATACTTTTGACGCTATCCAAATAGTGCGTGACTTTATCGATAAAATCAATCGATATGTATAATATGTATTACATTGCCTTTTTAAAATATATATTATAGTTTAATAGTTTTTGTAAGTAATGTAATACAGATAATTATTAAATTAATAAATATAATAAAATAAAACTTGTGGTATGATATTTGTGATGTATTTTAAATAAATTTAGTTAAAGAGTTAGGAACAACATAGGGCGTTTGAATTATACTTAATATTCTTATGTTTAGCAGTGGGCGATGACGATGATTTCAGCTGAGATGATGATAATTGATGTACTATGCAAATAAATACCCTTTTTACTACGTTTAAAAATTGCCTTTAATCATATTAATTTCATAATTTTAATACTATCACACTATCGCATACAATTTTTTTTTGCATGATATGTTTTAAATACGTTTTCATACAATCGATACATATTTCGATCGAATAAGGTCACTTCCCTATCTGAGTAGCAGCGAGCGCATTCGCGTCAGTGATACGCCATTCAAATACCAATCTTATTTTTACGTAGATACAGTTCATACTGAATATTATATACTGAACAATGCCATCTAGCGACGAGTGGCAGTACTTGGTAGTCAAAGATGTATTTCTTTCTTGTTTTTGTCAATTTGATTTATAGACATTTGAAATTAAAGTTGCATTTCGTATAAATTTTTTTTTGCATTTCGTCTACGCCCTGTTTTTGTTTTCAGCCAATCATATTTTTAGGTTTGCAGTAAGAGTAAATTGTAAATGTATGAGTTTGGCGACATCGGTTCTGGAACAAACATTTTCTCAAGCTACTTCCACTGTTTTTACTGTTCCGTGGTCGGCATGGTCACAACTCGAAAAGATAGAGCCGGGTGGAAATGAAAAAAGACACGCCTGGGTTTTAGTAGCATTGAATCTGGCCTGTTTGGTATCGCCCCAATCGGAGATATAGAGAGTTTATGGTAAATTTTAAATTTATTATACCTTTGCATAACTACCACCATTACTACTGTTACGCCATTAAACGTGAACCCGCCATATCTCCGAGAAAATAAAGAGTAGCACGTAATAATTAAAACGCATTGCTGTTCGAAAGGTCTAGAATGGTCGTGCGTAGCCTTGCTTAGAAAAATCTCGAAACATCCACATGGTACTTACAACTAGTGGGTAGGCATTTATCTAGGATAAGGGAAATGATACTCTCCGACGTTAACAATAGAGTCGAAATTCGCATGAAAGTGACTCTTATTACCACGAGTAATAAAAATGATTTATGACTTCGAGAAGCGATTCAATTGTTCTGGAATTCTGGATCGTTCGTGGGAAGTCGGTATCTAGAATTTTCTTGGCTCCGCATATAAATACGAGCCCCCGGCCGGAAGCGAGTCAGTTGTGATTTCGACTGCGATCAAGAGCGAACTACCCTAGTACTTGAAGTGATTTTATCTAACGACCTAAGCGATAGTGTAACGGTACTCTAGTGTTAATTGCGATTCGGATTATTGTTGACTGGACTATTTTGTTATTGTTAGTGGTGAATAAAGTTGTCTCTTAGTAAATCGGCATTTGATTACCCACGTACGTAACAACTGGTGTCAGAAGTGAAATGCCATTAACACCGAGGGACGACGAACAGCGACCACGAACAAGGAGGCAAATGGAGATGGATGCTGCGCGTCATCGTTTGGAGGAGGAAGATCAGGCTGGTATGGGAGCAACAGCAGCTGCTGAGGTGCCAACAGGACCATCCTCGGAATTGAACCTCGCTGCGGTGTTGGCCGCCATGCAAGCTAGTATGGAAGCCGCTCGCCGCGCACAGGAAGAAGCTCGCCGAGATCAAGAGGCTAAGCAAAACCTGATCCTCGAAAAAATTGATCACGGCCTCGTCACATTGGGTGAGAAAGTAAAGAATCTCACCTTAGAGGTCAAGGAGGTTTCCGCCCGAGCTGATAGCCTCGAAACAAGGATTGATGGCCACGAAGATCGCCTGCTGGACATCAACAAAAAAATTGTCAAGCTCGAAGCACGCGAACCCGTTGCTGTTGGCTCACTATCGCACACCCACTGTGCATCAGCCGCAAAATTTGATGTGCCGCGTTTTGATGGCACGTCTTCCTGGACGGCATTCAAATACCAATTCGAAACATTGGTTAAGACGAACCGCTGGGATGATGAACAGTCTTTCGCGGCATTAACTTTGGCTCTACGAGGGGACGCCCTGCTGGTCCTAGAGAACCTTCCTGCGGACGGCAGGACATTGGAGCGTCTCATGGAGGGACTGGACACTCGTTATGGAGACAAGCACCTCGAGCACGTTTTCCGCGCTCAGTTACGCGAGAGAACGCAGAGGTCGAACGAGAGCCTTCAGCAATGGGGAGTCGAGGTTGAACGGCTAGTCCGGCGTGCGTACATGTCAATGACACCAGAAACGGTGGAAGTAAATCTGGTGCAAGCATTCATCGACGGTCTACGGGATACTGAAGTCAGAGCTACGGTGCGACTCGGACACCACCAAACTTTGAAGAGTGCGATGGCTCACGCTCTGGAAGTAGAAGCCGTACGACAAGATTCACGTACGCATAGAGTTAGGGAAGTGGTGGTCTCGCCTTCAGCGCAACCACGTCACCGAGAAGTGCTGGCTTCTTCTTCGGCAAAGTCCCGCTATATTCCGACGTGTTACGGGTGCGGAGAAAAAGGGCACATTCGTACCGATTGCCCCAAGAGGAAGAGGGGAAGTGTGGACTCCGGAACTCAAGTTAACGAGGAGTCGTTAAACTAAATGTCGCCAGGGCCGCGGGGCGGGTGCTGGCTGGTCAACTGAAGGCCCCAACCATCACCATCAATCAAGTTCAGAACGGAAATAGTTTGATCATCGAAGGAACGCTGAATCATCGTGCTTGCAATTTTACCGTTGACACGGGGGCGTCACGGACTGTTATAAGACCTGAGTTGCTGAAACGCACCATCTTGTGGCAAAGAGAGTCTCCATCCTGCCGACTTCAGACAGCAACCGGCCAGCCAGTCTCCGTCCTCGGTGATACAGAAATTGAGATCAAAATCGGTGATCAAGTGTACATCCATCCTGCGTTAATTGCGAATATTACCGACGATTGCATACTGGGTCTCGACTTCTTGCGGAATAACCGATGTATTTTAGATATCGACAGGGGAGTATTGAAATTCCCAGATCAAGAAGTCTTCCTGCGAGGAATTAACTCATGCAACCTCTACTGTTTAAAGAATACTACACTGGCTCCGAGAACAGAAACCTTAGTCGAAGTAAAGTTTCCCAAGAAAATCAGGCAAACAAGATGTGTTTTGGTAGAGGATACTGGCCGGCACCCGGAGATCATCACTGCGAGGACATTAGTTATGACGAAAGGGAAATCCAAGGTCAGGATTGTGAACCTTGGGAAAGAAGAGGTCCAACTGAAGAAAAATAGTGTTGTTGGGAGATGTGAAGAAGTCAAGTATCTCTGTCAAATCAACACATCTCCAGCAAAGCAAGACACGACCAAAGTTGAAACGGAACACATCCAGCAACTTCTGGAAAATTCTAAGGGCAATTTATCGCCTTCGGAATTGCAGCAAGCCAGGGAATTTCTGCTACGGTTTCGAGATATCTTTGCAACGGGAAAAGACTGCGGGAGAACAGGTCTCGTCAAGCATGAGATAGATACAGGTGATGCTAAACCAATTAAACAGAGACCGCGCCGCATACCCTGGGCTAAGGAATCTGAGGTAGCAGGAATGGTAAAGGACATGGCTGATAGCGGAATAATTGAGCCTTCTACGAGTCCATGGTCTTCTCCAGTCGTTCTGGTGAAGAAGAAGGACGGCAGCACAAGATTCTGTGTGGACTACAGAATGCTGAATAATGTGACGAAGAAGGACAGTTATCCCTTACCAAGGATAGACGATACGCTGGATATGCTCAGTGGCATGAAGTGGTTTTCGACCATTGATTTGAAAAGTGGCTACTGGCAAGTGGAAATCAGCGAGAAAGATAAAGAAAAGACAGCGTTCAGTACGGGTATTGGCAGCGGCCTGTGGCAATTTAACGTCATGCCTTTTGGGTTATGCAACGCCCCAGCGACGTTTGAACGCCTCATGGAGAGAGTCATGGTGGGCCTTCTTGGTGACGTCTGTCTGGTATATTTGGATGACGTCATTATAATGGGTCGCACATTTAAGGAAAACCTGAGGAATATGGAGAAAGTGTTCACCAGGATACGAGGGGCTAACTTAAAACTAAGCCCAAAGAAGTGTGCCCTGTTCAAGAAGGAGGTCAGCTACCTAGGACATGTTATTTCCGCTGACGGGGTGAGAACCGACCCTGAGAAGGTAAAGGCAGTCCAACAGTGGCCGGTTCCAAAGAACAAAACAGAAGTACGTGCATTTCTAGGGTTGTGCACATACTACAGGCGGTTTGTCAAGAATTTTTCGGACATTGCAAAACCTCTACATCAGCTGACTGAGGATAAACGAGATTTTATCTGGGACGAGGACTGTGAGTCAGCATTCGACGAGCTAAAGCAACGGCTATGTCAAGCGCCTATACTAGGGTATCCGAGCAGAGACGGAAGATTTGTCGTTGATACCGATGCCAGCAACACGGGAATTGGTGGAGTGTTGTCACAAGTGCAGGGCGACAGACATGTCGTAATCGCTTACTTCAGTAAGGCACTTTCAAAGCCAGAAAGGAACTACTGCGTGACTCGACGAGAACTGCTGGCTGTGGTAAAAACCTTGCAGCATTTCCACAAGTACCTCATAGGAAGACAATTTACATTGAGGACGGATCACGCTGCATTGAAATGGCTTCTACAATTTAAGAACCCTGAGGGCCAAGTTGCAAGATGGCTCGAGCAGCTGCAGGAGTTTAACTTTGTGACGGAACATCGCAGTGGAAAAGGGCATAACAATGCTGACGCCCTGTCGCGACGTCCATGTAATGAGGACTGCAGACACTGCCAGCAGAATGAAGCCCGAGAACACGTTAATTTAATTAGGGCTGAAGGCAACTTCAAGAAGTCCCAGGAAGAAGATGACGATATTCGACCTATACTGGATTGGAAGCGTAGCGGAACTAGGCCCCAGTGGAGTGAAGTATCGTCACACAGTCCCGTAACTAAGAGCTACTGGGCACAGTGGGACAGTTTAGTCCTAGAAAATGATGTGCTTTGTAGGAAATGGGAATCGAACGATGGCAAGGAGGTGACCACACAAGTGATAGTACCACGATGTGAAGTAGTCCCCCTGCTACAGGAAATACACGATGGTGCTTCTGGAGGACACCTGGGCATCAAGAAAACTCTACTGAAAGTGAGACAGCGGTATTACTGGCTCAATTGTAGAGATGACATAGAGCAATGGTGTCGGAAATGTACAGCGTGCGCATCTGTGAAAGGACCACAGACTAGGAGCAGGGGCAGGCTTCAGCTGTACAATGTGGGAGCCCCATGGGAACGCATCGCTATCGACGTCGCTGGACCTTTTCCAGTTACAAATGACGGAAACAAGTACATAGTGGTGATCCAGGACTATTTCACAAAGTGGCCCGAAGTCTTCGCCATACCCAATCAGGAAGCGACGACAGTGGCGAAGAAGGTGGTCGAAGAAGTAGTATGTCGGTATGGCGCACCTTTGGAAATCCATTCCGATCAAGGCCGTAACTTCGAATCTGCGCTGTTCCAGGAAATGTGTACACTTCTGGGAATTTATAAGACACGCACAACACCTGCGCACCCTCAGTCGGACGGAATGGTGGAAAGGTTTAACCAAACCCTGGAGAATCACCTGGCTAAGGTTGTCGATGACCATCAGAAGGACTGGGACCGGTATATTCCACTATTTCTGATGTCTTACCGATCGGCAGTGCATGATAGCACGGGACATACCCCAGCAAGAGTGAATTTCGGCAGGGAGATGAGACTTCCAGTCGATGCCATAACTGGCGTGCCACCTGACAAGACTAAGCCAGTTACGGACTACGTAAGTGACCTTCAAGATCAATTGGACGAAGTGCATAAACGAGTTCGTGAGAATAGCATGAACACCAGCGTAAAAATGAAAACCAGATACGACCGTAATGCCAATGCCAAGGGATTTGAGGAAGGTACACTGGTCTGGCTCCACAACCCGCTTCGACGGAAAGGGAAGTCGCCGAAACTCCAAGCTCGATGGGAGGGACCTTACACCGTGTTAAAAAGGATTAATGACGTGACCTACCGCATCAAGAAAGGGCTAAGAGGGAAACCCAAGGTTGTCCATGTGGATAGATTGGCGCCGTATCACGGATCTAATAATGCTCGGGACGAGCATGACTAAGAGGGGGGCACTGTTACGCCATTAAACGTGAACCCGCCATATCTCCGAGAAAATAAAGAGTAGCACGTAATAATTAAAACGCATTGCTGTTCGAAAGGTCTAGAATGGTCGTGCGTAGCCTTGCTTAGAAAAATCTCGAAACATCCACATGGTACTTACAACTAGTGGGTAGGCATTTATCTAGGATAAGGGAAATGATACTCTCCGACGTTAACAATAGAGTCGAAATTCGCATGAAAGTGACTCTTATTACCACGAGTAATAAGAGTCACTTTCATGCGAATTTCGACTCTATTCAAGAGCGAACTACCCTAGTACTTGAAGTGATTTTATCTAACGACCTAAGCGATAGTGTAACGGTACTCTAGTGTTAATTGCGATTCGGATTATTGTTGACTGGACTATTTTGTTATTGTTAGTGGTGAATAAAGTTGTCTCTTAGTAAATCGGCATTTGATTACCCACGTACGTAACACTACTAATACAATGGATCTAGCAGAATGTTTGAGTCCGATAGTGCCCAAAGGAACTACTTACTTACTAAATACAACAAAATAACCCCATCGTGTTGGACGATCTTGATTCGTAGAGGTACCTACTAATGACACGCAATAAAAGTTTGATACCTATGATAAAATATAATTCATTGAAACGCAACGTATGTCCTGGGCACAGATTCACGAGAAAGCTGGGCCTTGTTGCTTGAAAAACCTTCTATGTTAGTAGAGATCACGTTTCGAGCTGGTTTAGTGATCGAGAAACTAGAATTGGCGACTGAAGATGCCGTTAAGGTTGGCATTTATAAGTGCATTTGGAGAGTTTGAGTTTGACACATCGTGAAAGAAAAAGAAAGAAAAGCAGTTTATTTACGTGAAAAAGACGCATTCTTAAAACTAGCTAACAAAACATAACATTACAGCAATTGATAGGGAAGATATGCGTCTCGTTCGCGCAAAACGGCCGAACGCTCAGCATAAAGCTGCGGCCTCACGCATAATGCGTTGAGCGTTGTTGTTGCGTTCGTGGTGAAAGGATTAGTCAACTAGACTCTGCGTTAAGGACCTATTACACTGCGCTGAATATCGCGTGCGATCTTACTATTTTTCATTCATAGACGTTGAACCATAGACTAGACTGTCTTTCTATGAATGAAAAATAGTAAGATCGCACGCGATATTCAGCGCAGTGTAATAGGTCCTTTACCGAGTGCTAGGCTGTCCAAGGTGCACCGGCCGTTTAGAATCGCTGTACGATATATTTAACGCTGCTTGGGACCTTTCATGCACCCCAATTTAATGGATGAAATATCTGAACTCGAGAGATATCATTAGCATGAATTAGAGATCAATAACCGGAGAGGATGAGCATCGATATTTAAACGATGCATTAAAATGAACACATCAATTAGTAAGTCATCTAGTGATCTGTCGGTTGGTTGACCAGCTAATGTATTCATACAACTGGTTGTATTTCTGTTCTCATTAGTTATCGATATAAAAATAAACATAAATAATGCTAATGTCATTTTTAGGGTTCTTAACCTCAAATGGAAAAAAGGGAACCCATATAGGATCACTTTGTTGTCTGTATGTCTTTCTGTTACGACTATTTATCTCAGGAACGGGTGGAGATATTGAGTTGAAATTAAAACCACATAGGTACTCGGTTCTGTGGTCCCTTGAAGCTGTGACAAATCAAACTTCTAAGTAAACGAAAAAAAAATACGGTCATTTATGTTACAAAAAACCTATTTTTGGCACTCTCAAGGGAATCAAAATTCATAGGGTACTTGCCGTTTACCTAGAATCTTGAAATTTGGCATCAAGCAAGGTCTTATAGCACAAGTATAGGAAAAAAATCTGAAAATTGTAAGTAGTTTATTTATTTAACTATTTATGTACACGCATAAAAATAAAAGAAAAGAACAAGGAAACAGAAAAATAGTACAAAGGTGATGCTGGTGCTGGTGTAGTATGTCACAAAAACAATTTTTTTTTCGCGATTCGGAAAAATCTTCATAACTGTTTTCATAGGTATGTTGGTACGGAACCCACAATGCGCTAGCCCGACTCACACTTGCCTAGTTAATTAATCTTGCCCCACACTAGGAATTATTCCTGTAAAGTGATTGCGTTCACAAACATTAAAACGATCAAAATAACTTTAATTTCGCAAGTCGGTGTTAAATAACAAAAAAACAATATCTACGAGAAACACCGACATCCGCAATTAAAGTTATTTTGATCGTTTTAATGCTTTTTTTTTTGTAGAGAATTCGGTTACTTTATTACAGGCTTAAAATGACCACGTATTTTGCCTTTTCTTGCGAATTGGGAAATCATCAAAAAACTTTTTCATTACTCATACTCTGAATCTGAAAGTAGGTTTGAAGTTGCCTGAGGAGCGGGCTGAAAGTGATACTTTTCATCCCTAGGGAGTTTTACTTTACAACTGACAGCTGTCAAATTATTTTATCTTCACATGTTCCAATTTTCTATACAGCCAGTCAATCAGCCAGTCAATCACAGCGCGATATAAAATTGAAATAACTTATAGAATAAGTACCTATTAATTAAATAATATTATATTTTAAGTGATTTATTTGTTCAACTATTTCTTTAAAATATTTTATTTTTAAAAGATTACAATTAATTTCTAATTTTTCAATAATGAGGCTGGCCAGCTAGGCCGGCCACAGAAAAAAAAAAAACCAAAATGGCGTGAAAGTGGCAATCAGTAGTCGTTGGTTTTTTCGAGTTTTGTCTACATTTCCGTACAACAGAGATTTGTATTAACACGTGCTTACCTCGGGGTGAAAGTAACTCATTCCGTCCCGAGAAGGAGTTGGCGGCCGAGCGTAGCAAGGTCGCTAATTCGAGGGACTAAATTAGTTACTTTCACCCCTAGTGTAACAATGTACTATTCCCGCTCTAGCAGGAGCGAGAGTGGTGACAGACTGTGTTTCCTGATAGCTACAACTTAGGGGTCTTTAAGTCAAGAGTAAATAGGTTTCTTCTACGCAAGCGTGCTCCATCGTCGACCACATCATCGCTTACCATCAGGTGAGATGGTGGTCAAACGCAAGCCTACCAATAATAATAAAAAAAACTTTTACTGACTAAAACCTACCCGTGTTCTTTCAGTTGTCTTGTTATCCGATCCAGTGGCTCTACCACGAGCTCTTAACGCGGTCCATTTTGCTACCTAAACTGAACTGTTAAAGGGATGGAGGTATGTTGGGAGTATGGTTTCGTCTAGGGAATTCAATTCCGCAAGTGCGGGATCCCGCACCTTTTTTGCGGCATCAGAAATGCGGAATTACTTGGGCTCCCCGCACGCTTGCGGGATAGATTTTTTTTTTTCTAAAAAAGAATGAGTTGAGACGACGCGCTGTACCGATTACCTATTCATTAGACCCAGCATAGCCTCCCTAGCCCTAAAATAATTACATTTTATTTAGTAGATTATAAAAAAATATTGGACACATATTTTTTCTTTTTTCGATTAAACAAAAAATAATAAAGATATAGCCCATTAAAATTACGTGTGACGTCACCACGTGCGAAAAAATGGAGCACGGCGCGGGCGTGACGTTACACGTAACTTTAATGGGCTATATCTTTGTCATTTTGGTTAAATTTACAAATAAAAAAATACGTGTCCCTTATTTTTGAATAATCTAAAAGACGGACTAATTACATTTTTTACGGCAACTAGCCTATTATCCATGGATTTCATAACTTTTCTGTAGAAAACCACCTATGGAAAATAATTGGAAAACCTTTGATTAAATCGGATTATTTTTTATACTTAAGTACCTCTAAAACATCGTTACATTGAATTGTTAGTTAATAACTGTAGTTAGTAATAGATACAAAAAACCGGCCAAGAACGTGTCGGGCCACGCTCAGTGCAGGATTCCGTAGTTTCCCGTCCGTCACAATAAGTGTTCCCACTTATGAGTTTAAAAAAAGGCTATTTGTTACGTTGACATACTAAGTACGGAACTCTAATAAATACGTAACCCTAAAACGGCCCCACAAAGGACGGTGATAACTAAAACAGTATGCAAGTAGTAGAAATTTCAGCGATTGTGCACTCGTAAAATTACGAATATATTTAAGAAGCAACGATTTTTTACCATGGTAGGTCATGAAAGCACGGAAAATCTTAACATCGACTTTTAAAAAGATGACGTCATTACGCAACGCCATCTATCGAACCATTTATGAACTGGTTTTTACCTTAACATTTTGATAGATGGCGTTTAAAAATGAATTTTAATTTTGTTCTAAATTGCCTTAGCAGAAGTTTTATGTAGTTATAAGATAATACCGCCAATGCCAAGGAGAGACCAACCGAACAATTCGATAATACCCCACCCCATCAACTCAGGTAAAATCTATATTAAAATATTTTTTCCAATTTTTATTTTACCACTTTGTCGGCGTGATTGATAAACATATTGGTACCAAATTTCAGCTTTCTAGTGCTAACGGTCACAGAGATTAAGCGAGGACGGACAGACAGACATGGCAAACCTATAAGGGATCCTAGTTGACTACGGAACCCTAAAAACAGGGTGTTTGGTGCATCGTGTGCCAGTGACCGCGGGATTGTTGTCTTGCACTTGCAGGATTCCGATTTTGGTGCGGGATTGGATTCCCTAGTTCCATTCCTGTTTCTCGCACGCACGCTTGACATTTTAACACATCATGGTACAGAGCCTCGATAACTTTTTCGAACATTCCCACAAAAACAATTACAAAAACCTACCATTTTTTATGTTTTCAAAACGACGATGTGTCCAAAGAAATGTTCATAACAACTGATTTAATTAACATTACATAGTTATCTTAATTAAATCACTACCAATTTGTATGCGGATATTAGAATTTAGGTAATAATTTGTTCAAAGTATTATTAGCATTGTACATTTTGTGAATTAACATTAACACATGGGCATCTATAAAGAAATATGAGGCGGCGTCTAAGGATTAAAAGAAATATTCCACTTTTATTACTACGTAAGTAAAACAATTTTTTTTAAATTAAATTATTAGATACTTCATTTTTTTGCAGTGGTAAATATATCTCAATCGAAGCCGTCTAGGTGCAACAGCACCCCTAGCCAAGTTGGTAATCTGCAATCGTTAACGCCAGTAAAAAACTTCAAATGTATGGGAATGACGTCATCTCAACGTCAAGTCACGTAGTCAAAACAAACGAATAGAAAATTCGTAGCCAAGTTCACATCGTTCAAAATGATAGAACGAATTGTTATCGTTTCTACAATGTTCAACGCTACATCCTTTGTTATACAAACGAACGAGCGGCCGACTTAGGCGCGTCAACATGGCTACCAACTTATCGTTTTCTACAATTGCTGACACCGAGGCGTTACCGATTGGAGAACGGAGTTCGACACGAAACGATTGTAACTTGGCTAGGGGGGCAGTACTACTTTGGATCGAGAAAAGAGTGGTATATCGTCGTCAAATATTCGTGTTTCGTTTTTTCTAGATAAGCGGCGATTGACCTAGCTAAATGATAAATTATATTTCTGCACGTCATTTTTTTTTTCTCGTTAGTTTACTTAACATAGTCTGATAATCCTCAGAGATTGCCAGTGTTTTTCAAATAACCCTGGATATACCATAACATTCAATTATAAGTAAATAAACATAAATCATAATCATGAACGTAGCACCAGCGTACCGTAGAAGGGCTATGCGGGGCCCCCCAAGCTCGGGGGCCCCAAAACCTGATAAGCAATGGTTTTTAAAGTAACGGAAAATTCTCCCACCCTCGAAATCTAAATAAAATAAGTTGCAACATAAACACTACTTTAATCATGGCAACTAGTTTTAGTCAGTAAAAGTCTGACACTCTTTCCCGCTCATCCCGGAGAAGGAAAACTTATTTGATAATTTTCCATGTAAAAAAATCTGGCCCTACATTTTTTCACCCCCGCGCCCGCGCCGTTGTCACATAGCTACGCCATTACGTTATGCAGTGCTATTCTATAAGAAAACAGCCTTGATCGCAGCGCTGGCTGCAGCGACGAGATCCAAATACATACATAAGATTAACAATCCGATAGACATAAGCATTAGACTGTTAGACATAGCGCGCACTGGTGACTTTTGTCACGGTGACATAATTTTTCTACCCACATTGTGATCCATACTGGGATACACTGCCAGATCACATAACAGGTCATTGACGACGAGCTACAATCAGATCACTATCCTGTACTCGTCGTCCTATCGGGGTTGCCGACCCGACTGAAGCCGACAGCGCCACGTCGACTCACAGACTGGACAAAATACGCTGAAAAGCTTGAGACCACTACGCCAACTCGGCCCGTCGTTACCGCCGCAGACGTCGACGCACTGGCGAATGACGTCACTGCTTGCGTGCAATGCGCCTTAGAAGAGGCGACATGCATACAGCAGCCACAAGGGAGAGGGCTCCAGCCTCCCCTACCACCCAGAATCCGAGCAATGGTCGCCCAGAAGAGGCGCCTACGCAAGCAGTGGCAACAGCTGCGCAGCCCCGCTCTAAAAACGCAGCTTAACCGTCTCGCGGCAAAGGTAAAGGCCCTAGCCACCGAGAGTTGGGAGGCACAAATCGACACAGCAGCATGTGACTGGCAGGCGACACACAGACTGTGCCGCCAGCTCACGAATACCCCAGCTCCGGTGCGCCCTCTGCAAACAGACGACGGGCATCTCAGGTACGTAACTGGGGACCGAGCGGAGGTCTTTGCAGAGCACCTGGAGCGTCAGTTTAGCCCGAACCCGACCAAGGAACACGACCACGTCGCAGCAGTGGAGTAACACCTTAGGGACTACTTCGCATCGCCGATAGCTCCCGACGAGGACCCGATTTTCTTCTCGCCCGGCGCAGTGAGACGCGCCATCCTACGCACGCAGCCTCGCAAGGCCCCCAAGGCCCGCAAGGTGCCGACGGTATCACCAATACAGCGCTGCGCCGCACGGGTCGGCCTTGGCGCGCCTGTACACGGGGATACTGCGCACGGGGGTCTTCCCCACATCCTGGAAGGAAGGGCGCGTCATAATGCTGCCCAAGGCGGGAAAGAATCCCCTGAAACCGGAAAGCTATCGGCCCATCACCCTGTTGCCCACCATCTCTAAGGTGTTCGAGTGTCTCCTGCTGCGGCATCTCGCCCCGCATATTACTCCGCGGCCAGAACCATTCGGGTTTCGGGCGGAGCACACTACGACGCTCCAATTGCCGAGGGTACTGCACCTCCTGTCATGAGCGATGAACAAGAAGGAGTACGGGGTGGCAGTATTCCTCGACATGAAAAAGCCTTCGATCGCGTGTGGCATGAGGGGTTAGTTTATAAATTAACCACCTCTACCACGCCCCGTAGAGTCGTGAAAGTAGTCCAAGCTTTCCTGTCTAACAGGTGTTTCAGAGTGGTGGTTGACGGCGCGCTCTCCACCCCTCGACCTATCCGAGCAGGCGCCTCAGGGAAGCTGCGTCTCGCCGGCGTGTTACTCACGTTATACCGACGACATACCAACGACACAGGACGCCACGCTCGCGCTGTACGCCGACGACGCCGCGTACATCACCACATCAATGAACGCCAGGTACGCGACGACGAAGATGCAGCGCGCGCTGGACCTCATCCCCGAGTGGCTCGCCAAATGGCGACTGTCGGTGAACGTGGGTAAGACGCAGGCGCTGGTCACAGGATCAGTGCGCCTCCCACCACGTCTGAAACTCAGCGGAGCCGAAGTCGAGTGGACGCCCCGGGCGAAGTACCGGGGCGTGACCATAGACCGACGGCTCACTATGGGGCCGCATGCCCGCAATGTCGTCACGCGGGGGAGAGTCCTTCGTAACCTACTCAAGCCAGCGCTCTCGTCCCGCCTCCCGGCGCACGTCAAGCTAGCTATACAAAGCGTATATTCGCCCAGTACTGACGTACGCCGCCCCAGCCTGGTTCGCCCTCACTAGCGAGACGAGCCGCGACAGACTCCGCGCGCAGCAACACCTTGCGTTGCGAAGAGTCGTCGACGCTCCTCGCTATGTGAGGAACGACGTCATCGAACGCGACCTCGGGATTGAGAGCCTGGATGAGTTCGTGCGACGCCTCTTGAAGGGAATGTTCGCGCGTGCCGACGCCTCAGCTTGGCCACACGTCAAGCACTTGGCGCCCTGACACGCGCGCCCCCCCGACGCGAGAAGACTCCCCCGCGATCTGATTGCGGGCAGCGAGTCCCCACCATCACCCCTCCCGGATTGACACCTGGGTAGGCCGTACCAGTCTACACGCGGCCTACTCAAACAACAAGACTCTACATTCGTACTCGCACCCAATAAACGCCGTGCGCTAAGTTAATATAGGCACGGCGCGAATCGACCATTCATTCGCCACTAAACACACGCCGGACACACGCACCGAGTGGGTAGCGCAAGCTAACTATTCGGTGCACGTGCACTGAGCGGTGTTACACAATATAATGCCACTCACACACACACATAAGTCGTCCCTGCGGTCTGAACCGTAACCGGCCCGCTCTGGAAGCGGGTCAGACGGGGGTCACACTTCCTACTGTGGGTTCGTAGCAACCCGGCATACTGTCGCTGGTCGTCCCCCGCCGGGCTTCCCCTAGGGGTCTCACCTGGCGGAGACTGACCGCCAGTATGTCGTGAAGAAGCGACGCTGCGAACAACAGCATCGCGACGCGCCTACAGTACACACATACAAGCAAAACACACATAGAGCCTCGCTCTACATATCCATGCCGAACACTAGGCACCCCAGCGACAAGTCTGTTGTGGCAGGCTTCGGAAGGACTTCGCGGTCAGAGGGCGAAGCCCTGACACCGCTTGCCGCGCCCCCAGCCGGGGACGCAGCGAAGGCCACGATCGATCTACCCATTTTTCGTAACTGTCACGTCTTCAAGTGCGCGCACTACATGTTGGGTTCATAAGCACGGTGACTTTTTTGTCAAATATCACGGTGACAAAGTCACCAGTGCGCGGTATGGCTTAATCTAATGTAACTATTTGGATTTCGTCGCTGCGGCCAGCGCTGCGCTAAAGGCAGTTTTCTTAAAGAATAGTACGTCAGGTAGGAATGTGGTCTCTTAGCTGCGTGCTATTTAGGGAATAATTTGAAAATGGAACCCCCCCCCCTCTATTTTCACGCAGGTGAAGGTGCTACCATAAGTCAGTTTAAAAATATAAATGTAGAGATACACCGATCTCGGGAGAAGATTCCAAGCCACCAGTACTGAAGGCTCTTGTCTCGATTGAGCCAACATAGTGCCCTCATTCTAGGGCAGGGTAGGCCTCATAACAACATATTTTTTTATTTGAATATTCTTTCTAAATATCAACACAAACTATTCTTTAATTTCATTTGATACTAACAGAAAGTAACCACGGTTTTCATTGCACTTAACTTTATAAATCCATTATATGTCCCCAAATTACTTTTTTACAGTCATATTTATATTGAATTTGGAATACTCCAATGCTTTAAAAGGCAAATGGAAACCTGCGAATGAAGATGCTAGAAGATTTCCCACAGAAAAATCGTTGCGAAATGACAAAATAATTTCAGGTGGAACAACAATACAAAAAACCATTAATGGAAACATGCAAACAGGCAGAAGATATCCCATCAACCGAGCATTGCAAAGTGTCAGAAGATTTCCCAACGACAGAACACGGCAAAACGTCAGAAGATATCCTATTGACACAGCATTGCAAAATGACAGATTTCCCATCGACAGATCATCACCAAATTACAGAGGAGTTCCTCTCGACAAAACATTGCAAAATGACAGATTTCTCATTGACAGAAAATTGCAAAATAACAGATTTCCCATACAAAGATCATCATCAAATTACAGGGGAGTTCCTCTCGACAAAACATTGCAAAATGACAGATATCTCAACGACAGAAAATTGCAAAATAACAGATTTCCCATCGACGTAAAATTGCCAAGTGATAGATTTCCCATCAACAGAATATTGCAAAATGACAGATTTCCCGTCGACAGAGAATTTCAAAATGTCAGAAGAATTTCAACACCCAAAACATTACAAAATGCCAAAATGCCAGAGATTGACGAAAAAAGTCAAAATGACAGAAGAGTTTCCGTTGTCAGAACATTTCCAACTGACAGAAAAATAGAATATAACAAAAGATTACAAAACCCAAGGATAGATGTAAGTGAAAAAAGGATAAACGTAAACAGATTATTGGAACATAATCGACGAAGTCAAAATGAATTAAAAAATAAAATTGACATGTTCATAAATAACGAAAATATACGAAAAGACAAAGTAGAACCAATTGGCAGAAGAGTGCAAAATTTCAAAAGAATTCAGAATGATAGACAAGGACGAAGTTATTTAAGAGAGCAAAGCAAGAAAATTTTGGAGGAGCATAATCAGAAAATGTTAAATTCCAGAAGAATGCAATATGACAAAAGAGTTTGGGCCGCTACCCCTCACCCCATACTTCGACAGGATATGGCGGGTTTGCCGAACATTATGAAGTTGCAAGAGAAGCCGGTAAAAAAGACAGACAATCCCAGCAGTGAATTTAATTCCACCGAATTTACTGGTGAGTAGCTTGAATACCAAGCGACGAGCTCGTTATTAATTAATTAAATAACACTAAGTCTTCCTTTTTTTTAAATGCAACAGATATGACCATAGGTGTTTCGATATATTTGAAGGCTCCTTAGTTCAAATTTGAGAGTAGAAAACATCACGTCTAGATTTTCAGTCAATTCTTAGTATGTAGTTTCTCGACAACAGTAAAAAAGTACCCTCACATGGCATTGATAGTAAGAACATTTTAATTTTTCTTGTTTGTCTTTTTGTGTTTATTTTCAAAGTACCAACTAGATTGCCGTAAAACGGGATTGCTTTAATAGTCCAAGATCCTGAGGCCGCCAGACGTCACGTATTTTCTGACGAACGAAATGTGGACGATTGAGTACTATTAGTATGTACTAAGAACGCATGCCTACCTGCTAGCTTGCTTAGACGGCCAATTTTCAGGTATCAGGTAATCAAGGTACATGAAATTATTACTTACCTCACGTAAATTCTCAGAGCTGATTTTTACGTATTTTATAGGCAATATCTTTAAAATTAAGTCGCCAATACTCCCAGACACATTCCGTCGGCCATATTGCTTAACAGACGCTTTAAAGCTCTCAAAAAAATGATGTAACTTCAGCTTGAGTTTTTGAGAGGTATTGCAAATCATACGAAATTATAATTGTTTTTTTTTAAATATCATGACATTTTTTCCATATATCGTACTTAAATAACTTTACATCTTACCTATTTGGTAAAATTACTAAGTATTTGTAATGTTATTTTGTTACTATCATTATTTTCATGAATATAGTTGATTTATATTTCTGCGCATGTATTGTTTCATTATATTGTACCTAGGCACTCAAATAAAAATCCTTATAACTTTTCTGTAAATCGATTAGATGGTCGGTCGAGATTTTGATACATCGAACAATGAGCATTCGCGCTGCCGATGATTCGAGCTTATAGTTATTCGAGATTTTGATGCATCGAGGGAGTGAACTGTCGAGCTCACAATTTATCGATTTCAAGTACTACCTATCGAGTAAACGTTTTCGGGCAAGTGTTATTCGATCTCGCGTCATTCGATTTCAAGTAGGGAACCCCATCAAACGAGTTTTTTCAATACACTTACGAAGAAATACTTTCTCTGAAAATTACGATATGTTCATTTTGTGTTGAAGAAAGTTTTCCAAAGTTGCTATACATTTTAGTTTTGATTTAGATGACAGCAGCAGCAGGGTTTCGCATTATTTCGCAAGTATTTTTTACCTGAATCACAATATCTGGCGGCGTAGCATCTAAAGAATTCTTTTCAAATCTAAAATCGACATTTTATTCACAATTAACACAAATTAAAATTACTTTGTTAGTTAATATTATTTAATAAGCTTTTTTCCCGCGCTTAACCTTTGCAGGTTGAAGGAGAAGCAAAAATATCAAACCGTTATAAGTACATGCTAATATTAAAAATAGAAATTCGATTATTTTTTAACGAAGAACACAGATAATTGTTAATTTGTTGGTAATAACAAATTATTGTGTAAATAAACGTATTTATTTATGATATTTTGTTCTTAGAAACAATTTAAATCTTAAATGTTCGATGGTTCAAGGGTCTATAAGCCTTAATAAATAAATACGCGTCTATGAAGTTGCGCGTCCATTTGTTTATTAACACGTTCGCTGCGGCAGTGATTTTTCTATACTTTCCATTCTTGCGGTACAAGGTATATACAACTGGTAATAAAACTTCCATTGTGGCGGCACAAGGCTTATAGACCCTGTAACTTTTAAAAAACCTTAATCTATTTTTGGCTTCATGTAAAAATATGTCTCTTACCTACACCGAACCAAATTGAAGTTATGCCTTCCGCACGACAAGGAAGTTATACTTTTCTTAGCCGCACTGAAAGCGAGACTACAAGATGTTTAATCGCATTCAACGTGTTAAATATACTGCACACAAACACTTAAAAATGAAAAGAACAAATCGGTACAGATAGAAAAGCACAAAGGTACTGCTTATTTTAAATAATTAATTAAATCCTTTTAAACGTTCGAATGCCGTAATTAACACGTAGAGACAACAGAAATACATACAATGAGAGAGAGCGAACGCCGGTGTTCGCTTGAGGTATAATGAATGAATGATGCAGCGTAAATAATAAATATATGATTGTTTTAGATAAGGATCTGAATGAGGAGCGAGAAGAGGAGTATGTTTCCGGTTGGAAAAACTTTTGGAAAGGTCTGATGATGATGATGGAAAATATGGCAGGACTTAAGCCACCCGGCGGCCACACGTTGATAACCAGGACTTGCTACTGTATTGCCGGTACATACATAACTGCGTGAGTCTTACCACAGTCTTAGGTACTAAGGTAGGCGCCAGTTAACTGTGGAATAACGGCCATTAACCCTACTACAGTTGCTGACATTCTTTATTTCAAAAACGGAAATAAAGACACAAAGCTGTCTTGAATCAACATGTATCGTGATCCTTTACTTGAAAACCGTTGTTTGTTTTTCGGGTACCTATTTTTTTTTTTTTTTATCACGCGGAGATATTACGAAAAGGTCAATGTACTTTTTTCCACAGTTATCTGGCGCCTTCTATAGATAGGTACTCACATAGTTGCTTTGAGTTTACTAGATGAGTATCTTTTTTTTTATGGTGGGAAAAAATCATGCATTGACATCCCCCGCTCTAGGGCGGAGCGGGAGATAGTGTCAGACTCTTGCTGACTAAAAGACCCACCCCGTTCCTTCTAGCCTTCATACCGGGGCTCGAGCGCCCTTTCGGATAACCCTGGCCCCAGTAGGCTTCGACCCGGCTGGGTCCCTGCTGTTGCTGACAACTCCTTGAGGCGCGCGGGAACAGTGCGCGCCGTCGACGACTTGGGCTTGTTCCGGACAGTTACCGGACAGCCGGACAGTGAGCTACCCATTGCTCACTAGATGAGTATCTAGTAAACGCGAAGTACTTTGCATTTGGGAATTGAATAGATGCCATTATCTATATGTATAACAACCACTGTAATAGAAGAATGGAACCAACCCGTTTATTTCACCGCCACCTCCACTTCCTTTAACCTCTGCATCCGCGGAGGCTGAGTTTCGCCTCCGCATCCGCCTCCGTTATTACAACCCTAATTAGAATATCTAATAAAATAAAGTCTCTCTTTACAGGATTCAAGATTTCAAAAAATTTTACATGTGGCGAAATTTTTATGAAAATAATGTGCAGTTTGAAGTTGGATATTTAGTAGCTGAAATAATATCGAAATATCAAAGAATGTTAGAAATATTCCATATGGCAACCTATTATTTTTTCAATCATCAACAGAAGCAGTATGCAGCTAGTAATTATGTGTTGTATTTATACACAAATGTTTTGGAAATGGGAACGGTTATATCACATCTATGCAACATGCTGACGGAGATAGAAGATAAATATAGGTTTATTCCTGTCCCTCAGTCCGGCTTCACGGATTACCATTTGATAAGAAGTGAGTTGGTATTAGTAGTACATTTTGTTACAAATGCAGAAAACTTGTCATTGCGACCGACACGAGCCGTAAGCGAGTGTGTTATGGAACCAAGGGCTGTAGTGACTTTACCTACACGTGTATCAATAGTACATTTTGATACAAGTGAAAAAGAAATTCACCCGAGCCGTACAGGCGAGGCTGTTATGGAGCCGAGTGCTGCAGTGACAAATCTCCACGTGTATCAAACGACGTCTTTCAATACACTTACGAAGAAATACTTACTTTCTCTGAAAATTACGACGCATTTTTGTTCATTTTGTACTGAACAAAATGTTCCAAAGTTGCCATACATTTTAGTTTTGATTTAGATGGCAGCAGGCTATCGCAAGTATCGTACTTATTAACTTAATCACAATATCTGGTGGCGGCGTAACCTTCTAAAGAATTCTCTTCAAATCTTAAATTCGAAATATTTTTTTACAAAATATAACACAAATAAAAAATAATATTTATTAGACTTTTTGTCCGGTGAGGGCCTGCGTCATGCGGAAACTGAGGACGCTATGACGCCTCTCTGGCCTCAAAGTACTCTCTTCCATGACTTGGGCGTGCCCGTTCTGGACTTACCTTGGAGTAGGCGTACTGAGGCGTACTGACTCTAATTCAGAAATCAAAGGAAATACAGTAGGCACAACGGATCTTGAGCGCTCGGCGTCAGAGTGGGGATCGCTTTGCGCATTCCATACATTGGCGAGCCAATCGTCTTCGTTGTTAGATACATGCAGCAACGCAGGAAACGAATGAGGAGTGACGTCTATGACGCGATGGCGCGGCGAGCCAATCACTGACACTCCCTGCCCCCGCGTCTCATTTCGAACCACTAAAGAGACCGAATATTTGACTTCTGCGCAACCGCTCAAGATCCGTTGTGCCTAGTGTATGTGATAATAAAATTAAAGCAACATTTCAAAAGCCCGTCGACTACCTTAAGGCTGGGAGATGTCTGCTGAATTGTTCGAAAGATTTGCCGAGGGCCTGGAACGCGAAGGGCAACTGAATTGAACAAAGGTGGGCTTTAGTCAACGTCTGACAGTCCCTCTCGCCCACCCGCCAAAAAGAAAAAAGAGGGTGTAAGTATATTCAGGGTAGAATGTTGATGCCGGTTCTGAAGGGAATGTACCATAATTATATTGATGTAACCTTTTTCGCGTTCGGGTTGGTGAATGTCACATGTTTCGAATTTTTGATTCTAGGACATGCCGGTTTCCTCATGATGTTTTCCTTCACCGTTTTGAGAGCAGTGGCTATGAAATAAATTACACAAAGTAAACCGCTTGGCTGGGTTTGAACCTGTGATTTACAACTTGTATGTCGGGGCAGTGTAATGTAACAGTGTATATAAATAAATCGTATATTTTTCTTGTTTAGTAATGGATGACACGGAATCAGTTAACTTGGCAAATAAAGTTCTGGCTTACGAGAAGAAGATGAAAAGGCTGAGAAGGGAAAAATTAAGGGAACGGAAGCGGATGCGGGACAAGAGTGTGCATTTAGGCATGAAGGCTACCACTCCAGACAGGAGACCCAAATACAGGTGAATATGGAGAGCTGCCAAGCCAAGTTACGACTATTTTGACTGGCCTGTGTTGGTCTAGTGGTTAGTAGCCCTGACTACTACGCCGTAGCTCGTGGGTTCGATTCCCACCCAGAATAAATGTTTGTCTGATAGGCATAATCATTTGTTCTGTGTCTGGCTGTAATTTATCTATAATATGTATGTATTTAGAAATATATAAGTAGCTTTATCAGTTGTCTAGTACTCATAACACAAGCTCTGCTTAGCTTGAGACTAGACGGCGATGTGTGATAGTTGTGGAATATTATTATTGTTATTATTTCGTTTCGATTCTCTTGCGTCGAACGTCTCGAGTTGGCCACACCTCCAATCCTTATTCTGACCACGTGACTGAGCGCTCAAATGATGTCGAAAAAAGCGTATAAGGCTTCTTTGTGTGTAAGCAATGGTGGAACAGTAAGTTTTTAGATCATAGATATCGATAATTCGATAGATATAAAGTACCTATTTACACGAAATTGATAGGTAAGTACAGAAGTCAATCTACATACAAAGCGCGCTCGAACACACACATAGACACCGCTCACGGACACGATTTCTTGGCTCAATCGCCCGGTCGCACTCGTACAGTTCGGCGCAATGCGCTGACCCTAGCGCGACCTACGGTCGATTTAGATCTTAAATTAGATGGTTTTTATAATCTAGCTTGGTAATTGTAATACAATTGTTGAACCAATTAGTTTTAGTCTAAAAAGTAATGACGACGTTATGGCTGACTTTCTTGTTTTGTTGACAGATCTTGGCCGCTGGTGTATGGTTGGTCTATCGAGGACAACTGGTGATATGTAGCCAGTGTTTACATACATACGTGGTAAAAAATGCATCTCAGTAAATACATGTTTTATTTTTTTATTTTTAGCAGACTTATTACGATTGCGATAGATGTCGATTCAAGACAGCTTTATGATAATTGACTGGCCTGTTGATCTAGTGGTTAGTGGTCCTGACTGATATGCAGGAGGTCGTGAGTTTGATCCCACCCAGGACAAGTGTTTGTGTGATGAGCATGATCATTTGTTCTGTCTAGGTGTAATTTATTTATGTATAATATGTATGTATATAGAAATACATATACAAGGTGTAAGGGACAGCCCTCCACAAACTTTAAGGGCTTGCTCAGTAGACGAAACTGAACAACCTTCCACAAAAATTTTTTTCAGGAAACTAAAAAAAAAATCGGCCTCCTCATACAAACTGTCCAATCAAGTTTATAATTTTCTATGGTGAGGCGGATTTTTTTTTTTTCGTTTTCTGAAAAAAATTTTATGGAAGGTTGTTCAGTTTCGTCTACTGAGCAAGCCCTTAAAGTTTGTGGAGGGTGTCCCTTACACCTTGTATAAGTATATTTATCAGTTGTTAAGTACTCATACTACTCACATAATACAAGCTCTGCTTAGCTTGGGACTAGACGGCGGGCGTTGTGTGATAGTTGTGTAATTATTAATTAAGGATATCAATAAATGCAGGAGGGTCTATGACCGCCTGTTCTCATTTATTTTGCACCAGCAGAAAAAAAAAAGTGGGCAAGTGCGAGTCGGACTCGCGCACTTAGGGGTTCCTTGCAAACTACAATTCCCGAATGGAGTCTCAAACATTTTTCCGAATTGCAGACGTAGGTAACAACAAATTTAGTGTTTTCAGATTATTCCTATACCTGTGCTATAAGACCTTGCTTTGTGTCAAACAGGATTCTGGGTCAACGGGAAGTACCCTATGAATTTCGATCTTTGAGAGTATCAAAATATACGTTTTTTTGCGACATAAATGTCCGTATCTTTTATTCGTTAACTTAGAAGTTTGATTTTTTCACAGCTTGAAAGGACCGCAAACCTGAGTATATGGTTTTAATTTCAACTCGATACCTCCACGCGTTCTCGAAATAACGGGTCTTGACAGACAGACGGACGGACAACAAAGTGATCCTAAAAGGGTTCCGTTTTTCCTTTTGAAGTACGGAACCCTAAAAACAGATGGATACACAGAACAGACAGTTGACTGGTAGCATTATTAGCTTCATAAAGGCCATGATATACACAGCAGCTCACACGTTCATGTTAAACATACAGTTTAACTAAGAAATGTTTGATTTACATCTGTTTATGAAGGTTATGTAAAATATTATGTCAGGTCACACCGAGATGCGACACTGTGCGACCTTTTTAGGACACCGTTCCAATTATTACAAAAATTATGTCCCAGTGGCGACATCGATAACGATACGATATCGTGGGACTGGTAGTTTTATACATTTCCTAACGAACGCTTTCACATTGTGTCGTTATCGTCACCGACACTATTTTAATGGCGATTTCAGGGGACGACAATGCGAGGATCCTCCGTGGCGTTCGGTGGCATAACATATACGACTTAACACGTTCGTGGACAGTACTATCTCACAGGTTTCAGCTACTGAGACACTACTTTTTTTCATACATTGCCCACGGGCGTAGAGTCACAGTGCATTGTAAAAAATATATGATATGTGACACAAATGTAGGCGTAAACGTCGTAAGGCGTTAAAAAGGCGAAAACATGCAGCGACACGCAGGACCACCGAAGCAGCGCAGTACTCGACTGATCGTATGTAAACACGACGCCCACGGGCGTAGTGTGCGTAGGGAGGGGAGTATAAATGTGTGCGTGGAAGTACTTTCTTTGACGAATTTTTGTGTGACAGTGACAGTACAAAAGTCGTAATTATACCTGTGGTGACAGTACAACATGCCGTTCTTTATGATAGTATGAAAAATCGGTCGTCGTGTGGCGTACTGATTTTATGCAAGTAAAAACTCATACGTCGACAGGCGTACTGTCGTATCACTTTTAGCTATCTAGACGCCTGTGGTCGTTACTGTCCACGAACGTGTTAAGGTAGAACTAGTAGAACTACACACCTCACACGTGTGCCACACCGATCTGGGCACGTCGGTTCCATACATTTTATATGGAAACTAGACTTGTAGAGCTACACTTGATATACGCCACGCGACGTCGTTCTACGTACAAATCAGGCGTTTTACATGTGTTCGTCGATCTAATGTAGTTCTAGCTTTATTGTCTGTTGTGCAAGCGAGAAAAAGGGATGGAGCTATACAGGGGCGTAGCTACTAAGGGGCTAGGCGGGGCAGTGCCCCGGGCCCCCTAAAACTTGCGGGTCCCCAAAACCTGATTAACAAACCGCTCATTAAATGGACGAAAATTTTACAAATAAAAAATCTGTTGATAGTGATAGTGAATCAGATAATGTGACCACTGCAGTATTGACCGAAAAGTCTACTCATAAAGATGTAATTAAGATTTGAAAGATATCGTTGCCGTTCATATTAACGACGACTATGTCTCCATATCATTGCGTGTGCATGTTAACTCTTTGAATGTCGTAATTAGAGACACAATAGAAAGACAATTACCTTATGTCGGACTGTGTAACTTAAGACATTCGAAAGGTTAATGATAAATCTTCTTATAACTTGGAATTTATATAAAAGATAAGTAGGTAGCGTTGCATTTTATAATATGTGTATAAATATCATTCATCATTTCTACCATCGGACAAATCGACGCACGGCGAGTGGCCACCCTTACTTTGTTGAAATATCTACGGTCCGGACTAAGCGTTTCGCCTCGTCATTTATACCGCGTACATCAAAGGACTGGAACAATTTGCCTGCTGCGGTCTTCCCGTCTGATTATAATTTAGGTGTCTTCAAGGCTAGAGTGAATAGGCTCTTAATAAACTAGTGCGCCTCAGCATCAACGATTACATCACTGCTTACCATCAGGCGGCATCGCAGTCAGTACTAGTTTATAACAGATAAAAAAATATATACACCGTTAAATTTTAATCGGGATTAAAATCCCGTGGAGGGTTGATCCGGTACATGAAACACTATCGATTTGTAAAGATAAAATTAAAAAATAAAGTACCTACCTCTTTTTCAAAACTCGTATTAATTTACGCATGTACGAAATTAATTTCTTTAAGAAAAAGTCAGCCTCGCAGACTCGCTCACGAGTTCAATGACATGTAGGTACTTTGTACGCAACGCCGACTATCAACTACAAGTCATTGAACTCGTTCAGCTGACGTTTTCTTAAAGATACTAATTTCCTACATTCGTGAATTAATACGAGTTTTGAAAAAGCGGTACTTTATTTTTTAATTTTATCTTTACAAATCGATAGTGTTTCATGTACCGGATCGATCCTCCACGGGATTAAAACGATTAAAATTTAGCGGTGTATATGTTATGGACCAAATGATAAATTGGGCATTATACATAATGCCCGGTCATTATGAAAAATGCCGAATATGAGAGTGCGATTTGATAATAATTATTCAAATAATCAAATTGACCGGGCATTATACATACGGCCTATCACCTTTTGGGCAGAGTAATACAAACATATTTAATTACCATTTTTTTATTTGTATTGTCATTTAACTTAAAATAAACTAAATATTAAACCATTAAAATAATCAGACTCTCTTAATTGGATTAATTATATAAAGGAGTCTATTATCTACCTTAAAACTCTGCCAGTTCGAAATAACAAATAATACCTACAATCTCTCGTAAAAATGTGAATGTATTTTGATTGCACTTTGAACTGGGTAAAATAGGTTAGGTTAGGTTAGAACTGTGACCAACCGCGCGTGAGCCGAGCGAGCGTAGGGAGCGATGCCGCTGTTCCATCCAAGTTGTTTCGTCCATTCGAGATTTTTATCTTTTTCAGTTAATCCATTTGATAATTAATAATTTATCCAGTAATCCATTTTGACCTTTAAACGATTTGGTCAATAGTGTAATAAATAATTTAAACATTGATATTCTAGACTTTGGTCAGCTGATCAAATGACCATCGTTATTTTAAACTTTGTTGATTTGTACTTTGTTCTTTTGAAATTTACTCAGGAAAGCTTTGATTTTCTAATATGCAACCGTCACACCCTGCGTGCTTCCCTCCCCGCCCTCGCACCGCGTCTTTAGCTTTATTATCAAATTGCCCAATTGCCATGTAGCAATATAATAATGACCGCGCAATGTGATAAATATTGAAGTTAAGATAATAATTAATCACTTGGTCCAATAGAGCTAGACATTATTCATAATGCTCGAACATTATTTATAATGCCCGCATTAATCACTCGGTCCATAACATATATATTGATAAATCCTAAACAATTTAGTGGCCCAGTTTGTTTTTGCCCCAGGGCCCTTGGTCACCTAGCTACACCACTACATACACCCTATACATATAGCAACTGAACTGTTAAAGCAGTTCAGTTTAGGTCGTAAAATGGATCGCGTTAAGAGCTCGTGGTACCACTGCAGATCCTTCTAGTGAATGTTACTGTACCGATTCCTATACCTTGCTCAATCCACGCCTAAAGATTTCAATGAATGACATCCAGTTCTTGTTACGTTGAGAAATGACCTGATATAGGTATCTCTTGAAACAATGAGCTGTGCGGGACTCGCTTCAACGAGCGCTGATGGACTAGATTGATCAGTCTTCTGCGAATGAGTGGCTATAAAGTGTCCAGCTTGGGCCATGGTGTGGACAGGTCGTGGTAAATTGGTATTCACGCCAGAAAGTGAATAGAATAATATAAGTCTATGTTGTGATATTATGTTTGACTGGCCTGTTGGTCTAGTGGTTAGTAGCCCTGACTGCTATGCCGGAGGTCGTGGATTCGATTACTTCGATTCCCACCCAGGACCAATGTTTTTGTGATGAGCACGATCATTTGTTCTGTGTCTGGGTGTAATTTGTCTATAATATGTATGTATTTAGAAATATATAAGTATGTTTATCAGTTGTCTATTACTCATAACACAAGCTCTGCTTAGCTTGAGACTGGACGGCGTTGTGTGATAGTTGTGGAATATTATAATATTCATATTCATTCGACATATTAATCAGATATATATATTAATCAGACAGATCTTAGAAATTAATCACTTCATGATAATATGGCCAAGTAAAAACGTCCAGATCGTTGATGATACTTATTTCAATCTTCGTTTGGGCTACTTTTTTTAGACATCTATGTTAAGGCCACGACATTTATAGTATAGTACTTTATGATTTTACATCTACAATTTCTAAAACAGTAGTTCTGAAATGAGGTTCATTTCCAATTTTTTTAATTATAAATCTGTGGCCCTAGTGAAAAGGGGTATAAGTCCGATTTTGTCGAAAATGAGTAAGTACACCGAAATGATCAGAAAAAAATGCTCTATCGTTTGGTGAAAACAGATCTAAGCTAACCCTAAAAAATAATAAGGAAGTTACTTTGTGCAAAAGGATTCAACTGACACCAAAAAAACCACAAAAGTTGGCTTTAAGTCCATTTATATTGTTTAAACGGAAAAATAAAAACTTTCTTTTGTGTTTTTTAATCTAAAATAACTTAAATCAACCACATTTCAATTTGGTTGGTGTTTATCGATACAACAACACTTAGTCCATAAAAATGGTTCAAGTTAGAAATGATATTATTAGAGATATCCGTTTTCACCGAAATAAAGAGAAAAAATATTTCTTTGCATTAGGTAATTAGTTATTAAAAATAATTTCAAATGCGTATCCCTTTTCACGTGCATGAATTAATATTTAACTTATAGGAGAAGGGGTCTAACTTATTTTATACCCTTATGGAATTCATTTTGTGATTGGTATAAGTCACCATCTTAAACACTATTAACTTTACATAAAAAATAACCCAATAATAGTAAAGAGCATAAATTGTTTACCTACAAATAACATCGCATGTATTTTCATTTTTAAAAATACTTGTAAGGCAGCTAAGGCCTTATACATCAGCAACAAAGTTAAAACAGCAGATAATAAAATAAAAACGGTTTGGAATATTATAAATAATGAAACCAACAGAAACAAAAGAAATAATAATGATTACACATTGGAGACTCATCATGGTCTTATTAGCGATAACAAACTAGTTGCAGAAGAATTTGTAAATTTCTTTACCAGTATTCCAATTAAAACTACTGAAGCCCTAAATTCGTCGCCATCGCATGCTTTTGGTTTATTACAGGCGAACGTTGCAGCCTGTTCGACTGAATTTAACTTTAAACATATAAACCCCATAACAGTAATAAAAGCTTTTAAAGAAATCAAGATTAAATTGACAGAAGATCTATGGGGTATGTCTATCAAAGTTTGTACCTCAATTATTGAGACTATAGCGCCGTACTTGGCTTTAATATTTAATTTGTGTATAGATCAAGGAGTCTTTCCAGATCTAATGAAATATAGTAAAGTGATACCACTCTTTAAATCCGGGAATAGTAGAGACACTAATAATTATAGGCCGGTGTCCGTTTTGCCGGTTCTTAGCAAGATATTTGAAAAGGTAATGTTAAATCAAATGCTTAGTCATTTTAACTCCAATAACATCCTACATGATAAACAGTATGGTTTCACCAAAGGACGTTGTACAACTGACGCGGGTGTTTCCTTACTAAAACACATTTTTAATGCGTGGGAAGAGGCACAAGATGCTATAGGCATCTTCTGCGACCTATCTAAGGCGTTTGATTGTGTAGTTCATGAAACATTGCTTCTGAAACTCAAGCATTACGGACTAGGCAATGCAGCGTTAAGCTTATTAAAATCTTATTTGAATAATAGACAGCAATTAGTGCAAATAAACGGTGTCAATTCGTCGGGATTTAATGTTGAAATGGGGGTGCCCCAAGGTTCAATTTTGGGTCCTTTTTTATTTTTAGTCTATATTAATGATTTGCCCAATTTGTTGCAAAATAAACTTAATATGGTGTTGTTTGCTGACGACACTTCTTTGATTTTTAAGATAAATAGAAAGACTAACAATCTTGACAACGAAAATAGCGCCCTATTGCAGGTTCAAAACTGGTTCACTGCTAATAATCTGGTTCTAAATGGGAAAAAAACTAAATGCATAAGATTTTCCTTACCGAATGTCAAAAGTAGTGATTGTGACATTGTATTGAATAATGAAAAACTAGAATTTGTTGATAAAACGATTTTCCTGGGGATTACGCTTGACTCAAGGCTACAATGGGGTCCTCACTTAACATCTCTTGCAGGGCGGCTTAGCTCAGCTGCATATGCTGTTAGAAAAATCCGCCAATTTACGGATGTTGATACCGCTAGACTAGTCTATTTTAGTTATTTTCATAGTGTCATGTCGTACGGTATCTTACTATGGGGACGGGCTGCAGACATCGAGTCAATCTTTATATTACAGAAAAGAGCCATCAGAGCTATTTACAATCTCCGCCGGTGCGATTCTTTAAGGGAACTGTTTAAAGATATTAACATAATGACGGTACCTTGTCAATATATCTATGAAAACATCATGTATGTTAGAAAAAATCTTCATCTTTTTAGCAAAAGAGGCGATAGACATAATTATGTTACAAGAAATAGGGATCAATTAGTTCAACCAGGTTTCAGACTGGCTAAAGTGGCCTCTTCTTTCATGGGGTACTGTTTGAAATGTTATAATAAAATACCTCCCCAAATATTAGAACTCAATGAAACGAAATTTAAATCTTGTATTAAACGCACACTATGCAGGCAAGCATATTATAAGTTGGAGGATTATATTCAAGATAAAAATGCTTGGCTCAATGCTGGTCCAGCTCCACTACCACTAGGGCGTACTAATTAGTTGATTAGTTGGAAACTAATATTATTATTTTTTTAATTTGAAAGACACAATTGCATTGTATAATGTAGAAGCACTTTTTCCAAGTTTGTGAATGTGAAGCACCATGGAGCATTTTTATTAGGTTACAACTTTTTTTTTTTTTTGACATTACGAACATGGCAGTTGAGAGTTTGTCATGCTCACGCAAATGTCTCGCTGTTGGTGGCACGTGTTATTGGGTCGTTCAGTTCCCTTCAAAATGGTTGAGCTGAGTGGGGCTGATGCACGCGTCATGCTCGTGAACGGGTGCCGTCAGATGGGACTGGTCATCTCTTAGCTGCCAGTGGCTTAATTCAGTTTCTATCTTTTAATTATTTTACATTTTTATTTCATTATCGACATTGTGCTCACATGATAGAAGCAACAAGTAATATGTAACCAAGCATTATATGTAACACATAACATGATTTAAAAGAGTGTCCATGGAGTTTCTTGCACGTTCTTCTCCATAGAGACCTACTCTTTGGAACGTGCAATTTAGCTTCACTTTTCTTGGACTGACCGACATTTGACTATTCAAAAGTGCCTGTAAATGGTCTATTTGAAATAAATGTTTTGAATTTTGAATTTTTGATTTTGAATTTCATTTGGTAGCGGTTTGAATGACACACGAGGTCAAACACGGATTTGAAGCACGCAGAGTGTTTTTTACGTCTCCTGTAAAGTTGCATTTTTGGACTTTAATCCTTTTTCATTAAGATTTTCCACAGAAATTCAATGTACTTACTTGAAAATATTTAAAATAATATTCAACAACTCTGGAACGCATTGGGAATATTTTTAAATTTTACACTTTAGTTGACGCGTTTGATTACATATATTATTTTTATGTATATTGAAGTGTGACTTCACGAAACCTCCTCCTACCCCTTACCACATTTCTTTCACCCCTCCCCTCCCCGTAACGTGTGACGTAATTTAAGGATGGCTCCTTATTGCAACGGACAAACTAATGAAGATTGTCTAAAAAGTCAAACGACTTGGAATTTTGCATAATATTATATCATTTAAAAAATACTTATGTTCGATACTTGTTTTATGGTTCTTAATCTATTAGGGTCATTTTGCACCATTTAACTATAACGATAACAAAGCCGTCAACAGTAGTCAAATCGTCGAATTGACCAATAGGTGGCCATTTCACGGCTGGTTATGGTTTGATTATCGTTATAGTTAAATGGTGCAACTCACCCTTAGTAAACAATGATCAAGACCTCTTAATCAACCTCGATTATTGAACCAGTGTTGATTTTTGATTTTACTCTAATAATTACCCAAGTCGTTTGACTTTTTAGACAGACTCTACAAATATTTTGAATTTGAATATTTGATTCAAATCCAGTGAATGAAAAAAAAACCGAATTGGGCAAAGGCAGCTAGGTACTATCTGGATCCCAAACAACAGAACCAGTGAATAGGCTCAGAAGAAGACGGCGGTGGCGGGACGAGTTGGAGTCCTACGTAAAGGTTTGACTATATGTAATAATATTTTGTAATAATAATATTTTTTATTATCAGGTAACCAAGGCCCATAGACAAAATACACAAGTAAATAATAATCTTACAAAATAATACACTAACACATATTAAAAACATAACTAATCTATGCACTATTCGGACGTTCGGAGGTCGGTATCCTTCCACGAAATCGTCGATCGACACCCTTCGGCCAAAACTCTCCTTTGAAGTCTCCAAAAGATGAGTCGGCCCTCGCACCACAAACGACTTGAAATTAGTGTCAGCGCGCGAAAAAAAATGTCGATGCCACTGTCTCACACGACGAGAACCTCGTGAGAGCTGAGAAAGAGAAGCAAATCAAATATCTCGACAAGTGGTTGTTGATATGTGGAATGTGGCGTTACTAGTAACGCTACAGCACAAAAGCCTCGACGAGCTGTCGTTACGCGGTCGGATCCAGGACCTGATGCAGAAAAACAGCCCTCCTCGATACGGCTCGTATAGTGAGGAGGTCCTTTTTCTGGAGCCCTAACCACCGGTAGCTTGGACCCCCCTACTCCCGATATCGGCGTACTCGCACTTTTTTAGATTTTTTTTTAAATACCTATTTGAAAACTTACATACTTAGTTTGAATAACTTTTGTTATTTTTTATGATCACAACTTTTTTTACTCATGATTTACTGTACAAGTGCTGTGAGTGTGCACGCCTGTAAGTGACATATTCACTACCTACAATATTTTTTCATTTGCGAATTGTCTTTTTTATAATGTTAAACCAGTGAATGAGTCGTTGGTGTGTAATAAATAATATGAATAAATAATATGAATAAATAAATAAAAAATGACCTACAAATCGCCGTAATAATATAATAAGTTATGGAGGTCCCCATTATCTATAGTTATTTTAGTTTTTCATGAACGATGACCTAGTGTTCGTTGAACAAATGTGACGAAGTTAACACAGTTTAATGTAATATTTAATAGCAATTGAGGCTACACCAGTGTTATATCATTTTTATCTTCTAACCTTGCATTGTTCACAAAATGTGCAGCACTTGTGAGACGTGATCGTAATAGATTATACAATAGTTTAAGAAAATGTTGAATGAAGTTTATTCAATATACACTTGAGAGCAATAAAATCACATGTATCGTTTGTAATTTCGTTTAATAGTGTTTATTTTTAAATGTAACAGATGTTGAGTACAAATTATTTAGCAAAATTAAAGCATATTATTAAGGTTCGTTTTATAAAAACCCAAAATTAAGATCATTGGGGTCTCGGTAAGTACCACATCAGTTTTTCTTCAGGGGTTAAATTAAGTGAAATATCCTTCTCTACTACGATAATGACTAAATAGTACAGATCAATATTTTAACGCTTTTTTTTTTAAATTCAACGCCATCAAGGATAGATTAACGTACTTAGATTAATACACCGTTAAATTTTGATCGTTTTAATTCCGTGGAGGGTCGATCCGGTACATGAAACACTACGTCAGCTGTGCGAGTCCAATGACCTATAGGTAGTTTGTACGCAACGCCGACTGCTATCTACAGGTCACTGGACACGCTCAGCTGACGTTTTCTTAAAGAAATTAATTTCGTATATGCGTAAATTAATACGAGTTTTGAAAAAAAGGTACTTTATTTTTTAATTTTCTATTTTGCAAATCGATAGTGTTTCCATGTACCGGATCGACCCTCCACGGGATTAAAACGATCAAAATGTAGCGGTGAATAGGTATATATATTTTTTAACAACCCCACGTAAGATTAGGTGAAGTTGAACTAAATCTCACGTCATCTCACTAGAGGGGAGGGGGTCGAAAAATTGCCAAAATTACCTGGCAAAAATAATGGACGTCCTCTGACCAAAAACATGCACAACATCACCATCATCAGCCTTTTTAATGTTCCCACTGCTGGCACTAAGGTCTCCTCTCTAGGAGAGGGAATGGGCCGTAATCCACCACAAGGGCCCAGTGCGGGTTGGTGAATGTCACATCATGTCTTCGAATTTTTGGTTGTAGGACATGTAGTTTCCTCAAAAACAGCACATTTCCTGTTAATTGGGACCAAAATCTACTACCCAGCGCCGCTTGAACCATGAAGTAGTATCTAAAAATCAGTAAGTTAATCATTCTGTCTGTTTTTAATTACCGCATAATGCCATTCCCCTTGTATTGTCTGAATAACAATGAATAGTTTTTTCTAATACAATCATGTTGCGTTTTATCGCTCCTTAGCTGTGAGTGTGTGTTTTAATTGTACTGTACGAAGGTACGCACAGCGAAACTGATTAGGTGTCAGCAGAGTTAGGCAGTAGGCCATCAGACGTGGGCCGTGGGCCACATGCCACAACCACAAACGCCGCCACGAGAAGTTATAAGCGGTCAAAAGTCACTTGTGGCCAGTGAACTCATAATGAACTCTGTCGAAGAAGGTTTAAATGCGCGAGTGGCGTGTGACAGCGTTTTGTATCGGCGTTTAGTGGCCGTTGCAGGATACAAGAAGCGAGCAGCGGCGTTTTGTAGCGTGTGGCGGCTTCCGGCATCAACCATGTGCAGCGAGTATATAGAAAATGTATGAAACTTACAGGAAATATGCCGGTGGCGGCGCGCGGCGGTTTGTAGTTGTGGCCGGCGTGTGCGGCGACCCTATGACACGTTGTGTAGGTTCACAGGGTTAAAGTAAATTAATTTAATTACAGCTGACTATGAGGTCAATGGTAATTGGTAGGTACTAGAAATCAAAGTGGTAAAAAATGAGCTAATCCGGAAAAATCATAATCAAAATGTCATGACTGCGATGATTAGTTCAATGTATTCCCAAAAGGGCCATGGGTTTGCTTCTGAAAGGAAAACCCGGCCCTGGAATGAAAGGAAACGAAGGAACTAGGAGTGGGTTTTATATAGTCAGTAAAAGTCTGACAAGGGGCGGAAGATTGCATTGGAGGGCAATAGTCTGTCGTCAATAGTTGCTCACGTTCTAAAAAGTATTAAACAAGAACAAATTTGTTAGACATCGAGATGTTTAGAGGATAGGTAACCGTAATTTGTAAGAAAGTGGGTGCAGCTTTACAAATTATTTAGTTTAGTAGTTATTAAATAATTTCGTTGTAGGTAAAATATCAATCAATCAATCAAAGCATTCACCTTTTAGAATCAATAATTAATCAATACTTAATTATCATCATCAAAGCATTTGTTTCAAATAAACCATTTACAGACAATTTGGATTGTCAAGAAGTCAGTCAGAAAAATGTTGCTAATTGCACGTATTCCAAAGCATAGATCTCTAAGGAGACGTTTGTGCAAAAAAATTATAACTATAATAAATATACCAAAAGGATAATTCAATGAATATATTTTTATGAGGTCATTGAATCAACACAGAACGCTCATTTATCTTTGCAGTAATAAAGTTAGGAATTTTTTGATTCGTAATCCTTATAATTGCTTAGAATCTTGTGACTAGATTAATAATAAGTACGTATAACATTTACGCAATTGTCTAATGAAAGCAAGCAAAGCAGCGAGCAATAGCTAGTAATAATTATATTTTGTGAAAAGTGCTAATTTAGCCCTTTCATTTGATTCCTTTTACGGAAAGAAAGCAGGAAAACTATTATATTTGACATACACACTCGTAGATACACACAATGTAGTAAAAGCATGTAGACACTAATGATTACGGCAAATTATTGGAAATGTAACATTTTTTTTCAAGACCTAATGTCCTTTAGCTAAAAGGCACAATGTTAACTAGTTATTAGTTTTTCTCTAACAAGATTTCGATACCCATGGCTTCTGCAGAGATTACTTTAGTAATTTAATTTGACCCTGCGCTAAAGTTATTTCGTCTGTTTGATTTATCTGAGATATTTACCAAAGTTTAGTTAGTGATTGCTTAACAACTTAAGAAAATCTTGTGAAATTAAAACTGTATGTGTTAAGTGCAAACATGTTCACTGTAATATGTTTGCCTGCCTACTAAACGGTTTTGCCGTGTGTACCTTGTTTGCTAAATGACAATGAATGACCGCAATATGTGTGATTGGATATAAATCGACACTTGTATCGTACTTCCTGGGAAGTCGTTTTTAATAGACAATAAGTTATTTATGAGGTTTAGTTATCAGTGGCGTAGGTGGATGACAAACGGCACTGAGACAAAAAAAAATTGGGGTCCCTTTTTTGCGTAGGAGATCATCGAATAAGTTCTCCTGCTCTGAGTGGAGCGGGAGGGAGAGTCAGACTTTCACTGACTAATACGACTTGCAATCTATTTTACTTCTGGAAGAGGATTACTAACATGTCTATAATCAGGTTCCCCCCTCCCCAAAGTTTCCAGAGCGCTTTGGTAGCTATGCCAGTGTTTGTCGCAATATGTACAAAATATTGATAAATACACCCGCGTGAAGATTTCTGTCAGCCTATCGCGGATCACGTTGATATACGGTAAACGGTGTAATAGGCGACAATTTAAGGAACCAGTTGGTGCTAATCCCAATGGAACATGCTCCCAGGATACGAAGTATCCTATGTGCTATTACAGGAAATGTGACAAATTTCGTCCGAATACGTTCGAGCGCGAAGAGGTAACATACGGCGGAGCATCGCCGTGCCCTCGTGGGGGCGGTCGGCGGCGGAGACCTCTCGCGCCGGGCCTTGGTTCAGGCCATGGTCCGGAGCGAGGAGGAGTGGCAGGCGGTCGCCGACTTCTGCGAAGCAGTAATGCTAGCAAAAAGGAGGCCGACCGCATCAGGCAACGGCGCTGTCGTCGCCGCCGGGATTCCGATTCCGATTTCCGGCCACCGTAGACACGGGCTTGCGGATAGCGAGCAATGGGTAGTTCGCTGTCCGACCGTCCGGTAACTGTCCGGACCAAGTCGTCGACGGCGCGCACTGTTTCCGCGCGCCTCAAGGAGTTGTCAGCAACAGCTGGGGCCCAGATGGGTCGAAGCATACTGGGGCCAGGGTTAGTTTCGAAAGAGTAGCTCAGCCCCGGTATGAAGGCACGACGATCGGGGTGGGTTTTTAGTCAGTAAAAGTCTGACACTATCTCCCGCTCCGCCCAAGAGTAGGGGTTGTCATTACACATTCACGAATTTTCGACTCTAAAATATTCCTCCCGACAGGATTTTGACCACGGTGACCAATGTTAACTTAAGCAAACACAGGTGCACTCTCTGTTCCTTTACTCTCATAGTTCGTTGGGATGGCAATCCGACACGAACGGAGAGAGATCAGGTTCAGGACCAACGGATGTACGTGCTGTCCAAGCCACGGGGGTGTCACACCACCAACTTACAAACTTCAGGCTGTTTCAAAGTAATTCTTAATGGAAAAAAACCCAATAGTATGTTTTACCCAACTCGGGAATCTAACCCAGGACCCCGCGCTCGGCAGTCGCACTTGTGACCACAAGGTTTTTATAATACTAGTGTGATAATACACAATAATAAAGTAGTTATATCGAATTCCCGCTATCGTACCCAGTCATTTTTAATTAACTTAAGAGCATTTTAATTGCGAACAGCTCGGTTAATTAACTACTATGCTTAGTTTTATTTAAATTAGCATCTTAGTACTTAAATATGAAAAAATTTCAGAATACTAATGAAGAGTAAACACATAGGAATTGTACGCAATTACTTATGGTAATAGGTGTTCATTAATTCATAATGAAATAGGTGTGTTTTATTTATTTACGGCAAAACTGGTTGGGGTCTATCATGGGTGTCCATTTTACCAAATCTTTTATTAATGGGTTTATATTTGAAACACAAACAAGTAAATGGAACTAGGAACTATAAATGGAATCATAATATTATTATACCAAATTATTCATATGATCTATAATTAACTTTTTTATTTTTTATTTTTATAATATATACGTTTTATTTTTGCTTTTTATGATGATCTTATTTTTATGCATCTTTTCGAAGATGTGTGAATACAAGTAGTTGTCAATTTTTTTGTTTAGGATTTTATGACCTGGTAACTGAAGCCTTTAGGTCAAGTCTTTATTTTCATTGAATACAATTATTTTTTTACCACTGGAATACGGATGCAACATAATTAATGTTTTTTTTTTGTAGTATTTGGCAGCAAATGTGTCCAGAGTCAGCCTTCTTGTCAAGCTTCGCTGAGGTACCTAGTCAACGCAATTTTACAACACGATGTCCACTACGAATCAATTTGCGAATAATTAAAACACCCACTGAAATTCACTCGAAAAACTCCTGCCAAAAACTCCGAATATAAGTAAGAAAATTTAAAAAACAAAAACCTGTCACTTATCAATCACCAAACAGCCTTGAACTCGATCTCAATCGATCAATTTCAAATTGAAGAATCACTGAATCTATAATATAAAAATGAATCGCAAAATGTGTTGGTAAGCGCATAACTCAACAACGCCTGGACCGATTTCGCTAATTTTTTTTTTTGTTGTGTTCGTTATTATGAGGAGAAGGTTCTTATGGAAAAAAAAAATAAAATTAGGGTAGTGTAGGGTAGAGTAGGGTAGTGTAGGGTAGTGTAGGGTAGAGTAAGGTAGAGGAGGGTAGAGTAGGGTAGAGTAGGGTAGAGTAGAGTAGGGTAGGGTAGAGTAGGGGAGAGTAGGGTAGAGTAGGGTAGGGTAGAGTAAGGTAGAGGAGGGTAGAGTAGGGTAGAGTAGAGTAGGGTAGGGTAGAGTAGGGTAGAGTAGGGTAGAGTAGAGTAGGGTAGAGTAGGGTAGAGTAGGGTATAGTAGGGTGGAGTAAGGAAGAGTGGGAGCGAAGCCGCGCGGGCAAAGCTAGTATGAATATAAAATTAAATAAAAATGTGCACTAACCGGTACATGATAGTTTCTCCGCACAACAACGATACGACTCTCGCGCGATTCTTGATAAACAACAAGGGGAGATGCGGCACACACCTTATAAAGAACCTATTTATACAAAACGACACTGTAAAACATCAAATCTGCGGACCGCGGAGTGCGTATGTTTTTTTCGCGCCAAACGGTAAACGACTGAAGGCAGCCGGCCATACAGCCTCTAGAAAGAAAATGGTAGGGCGTGGGAGGATGGAATATTAAATTATTATCTATCAATGATAAGTTGATTTAAGAGTATTATTATTTTATTGTTTATTTTAAATAGGTATAAATACGGAAAAATGGAAAGGTTGCTTATTTTCGAAATTTACAGACTACTTTATGAAGAATTTCTTATTTACCTTCTTAGATACATCACCAATAAATAAAACACTCAAAATTTTAATAATCTACGCGGACTTTTAATAATCTTAGTGTTCAACCGGATGGCGCGAAATCACGCGCGAACGCCGGCGTACGCTTGGGGTTTGAGGGGAGGTTTTCAATGCGGTGTACGAACATGATTACTTACTAATTAGATACAATGTAATTTAGCAGATTCAACTACTATAAATGCAAAAGTGACAAGACTTCCAGTAGTATCCTGATAACAGACAAATTGAGCGTGATAAAATTGTTCATGAAATAAAATAAATATGACCTGCAGATGTTATAGGCTGCTAATCTATATAAAGTGACGTACTTAGCATGATACCGTCAACACATATGGCTTTGAATTTTGGTTTGGCACTAACAGTACTAATTTAAGCAAGTTACTACCAACTGTCCTACTGTACAGTTCAGTTTAGTTCTTAAAAATACGTTACGTTTATTTATTTTTAATCTAAACATATAATATTTATTTGTGCGCGCATCACGGAAAATGTACGAAATCGATGTATATTCCACAACTATCAAACTACGCCGTCTAGTCCCAAGGTAAACAGAGCTTGTGTTATGAGTACTAGACAACTTATAAACATAACTATATATTTCTAAATACATGTAACATATTATAGATAAATTACACCCAGACAGAACAAATGATCGTGCTCAACGCACAAACATTTACCCTGGGTGGGAATCGAACCCACGACCTCTAGCATAGCAGTGAGGGCCTCTAACCACTAGACCAACAGGCAAGTCATGATGTAATTGTGCGTAACTTGATTTATTATTATGTCTTTGTTTCATCGCAATAGAACGATATACTACGAGTAGGTACATTGATTGACTGTTAGACGGTACTTACGAAGTTCGCCGGGTCAGCTAGCTCAATATATTTTTTACGAATTTTTTCTAAGTTGACTAAGTACTAGCTTCTGCCAGTGGCTGCTTTCGCGTGAAAGTAGAAAATTGGTCTAAAGGAACATACTCCCGGAACAAAAAGTAACCAATTGGGCAAGGTGTACCCGTGTCGCAAATTTCATTCAAAGCCCTTCAGCCGTTTGAGCGTGAAAGACTAAAAAATACAGACACACACACATATGCACATACATACAGTCTTTTATACTTTAATTAGTGAAACTTCGACGAACTACGCCTTGACGCCTACGACACTGCTACGAGACTTCTACGACGCGGCTACGAAAATGCGACGACATCGCTACCTACGCCTCCGTACTACGCCGATACGGACTCTCTGCGATAACGCTACGAAACCACTTCTATAATTATGTATGTTTAATACAAAGTTATTATAACGAAATATTAATGAGTTTCATGTTAATTATAAAATCATTACGCAGGCTTGTGTGAAATTAAAACAATTGATATTGATGATGTCAATTAACTTGGTATCATCGCGAGTGAAAACGAAGGTTAGGCTAGAAATCAAAGGTTGTTGACTTACAAATACTTAAAAAAAAATATATAAAATGAACCCCTATTTCTCCAAGTCACGCTGTAACTTATAAGCGCTTGGACCAATTTTAATAATGTTCACCAGCACAGTAAAGGTTTAAAAGTAAAAAAAAATACCCAAATAGGTTTTTTTTTCCCAAATAGGTTAGGGTAGGTAGCGTAGAGTAGATAACTAGGTAGGGCAGAATAGGATAAAGTAGGGTAGAAAAGGTTAAAAAGTAGGGTAGGGTAGAGTTAGGTAGGGGCATCGATGGTATTATTTTATTAAATCCTTCAAACTCAGTCTTTAGTCTACAAGGGTAGTCAGCTCACCGCACCGGCACCGGCCTCATCTAGTAGGTATAAACTGACTCAACGACTATCGCAACCCAGTGCTGGGCACGCCACAATCATGGCGGTAAGTCCCCTCTTTGAGGCGTGGCTAGAAAGACCTCACGGCGTCCTTACCTTCCGCATGACGCAGGTACTCACCGGACATGGTTCGTTCGGGAGTTTCCTGCACGGGATTCATGCGGAGGTGACGCCCGGGTGTCGCCACTGTGCGGAACGCCCGGAGGACACGGTGGAGCACACAGTCGAGGTGTGCCCTGCTTGGGCGGAGCATCGCCGTGCCCTCGTGGGGGCGATCGGCGGCGGAGACCTCTCGCGCCGGGCCTTGGTTGAGGCCATGGTCCGGAGCGAGGAGGAGTGGCAGGCGGTCGCCGACTTCTGCGAAGCAGTAATGCTCGCAAAGGAGGAGGCCGAACGGATTAGGCAACGGCGTTATCGCCGCCGCCGTCGCCGGGATTCTGATCCCGATTTCCGGCCAACGTAGACGCGGGCTTGCGGACAGTGAGCAATGGGTAGCTCACTGTCCGGCCGTCCGGTAACTGTCCGGACCAAGCCCAAGTCGTCGACGGCGCGCACTGTTCCCGCGCGCCTCAAGGAGTTGTCAGCAACAGCAGGGACCCAGCCGGGTCGAAGCCTACTGGGGCCAGGGTTATCCGAAAGGGCGCTCGAGCCCCGGTATGAAGGCTAGAAGGAACGTGGTGGGTCTTTTAGTCAGTAAGAGTCTGACACTATCTCCCGCTCCGCCCAAGGGCGGGGGATGTCAATGCATGATTTTTTACCACCATAAAAAAAAAAAAAGGTATAAACTGACTGAAAACAAAATTGACGTGTAAGTGTTTTTTTTTTAAACCTATTTGCAAAATAAAGATCATTTATCATTTAATGTATCAAGTCTGGTTTACATGTTTAATTTCACAAATTAAATGCGGAACCCAAGCTGCTTAAACACGCCATTGTATTTTGTTCATTAATTGCACGAACTTGAGGTTACTTCCCATCACTGGGAATGTTTTTGTAGAAATATGAATGTGTTAGAGATACCGGACGTAGCAAATCATCATGGGCACGCCACGATCAAGGCGATAAGCCTCCACTTTGAGGAATGCTTGGAGAGGTGCTGAAGAGTTCTCATTTTCTGCCTGACCAGTGCTTTACTGGATCCAGTTTCCCCAGCCAAGTCGCTAATCTGCAATCATTAACGCTAGTAGAAAACTTCAAATTTACGGGAATGATGTCATCTCAACGCTCAGTCACGTAGTCAGAATAAAAGAATTGGGGGCGTGGCCAACTCGAAGCGTTCGATGCAAGCGAAACAGTTGTAACTTAACTAAGAGGGCTGTTGTTTCGGGAGATTCCTGTTTCGGATTCTGCGAGAAGAAATGCCTCGTTGTCTTGTCTGGTTGAAAAGTCTGGTCAGGCGAAGGGCTGCCCCGTTTAGGCGGAGCACCGCCCTATCCTCATCTATAGAGGTGATCAGCAGCGCGGTGGTGACCACTCACTTTCAGTCCTCTTTTTTTTTTAATCCGTTAAAAAGGAGTGTATTTCGTCTTGACAGGACAATGTTTTTTTCCTTTAAAAGGACTGTAGCGAAAAATTCATAAAATGTGTTATGTAAATAATATTGCACGGCATAATTGGTAGTTAATTGTCGGCTGTTTGCCTACCTATGAGTCTTACGCAAATACATGCCTCTGTAAGTGTCTGGAATCTGGTAGAGATTCTTTTATATAGAGATTCTCACGGTAAAGGTTGATACTTATTAAGGCGCCAGATAATAATAGAAAATAGCGACGTTAAATGATGATGATGATGAATCTGAATTATCCTACAAATTTTACGCATTCTATTAACTCCTAAAACTTTCATAACTGGTGTGATAGGAGAATAGCCATGACAAGAGGTCAGCCAAAAAGAGTGGGAAAATGTTATCAACGTTTTCAATCACTGACGGAACTTATGTGATTGATTTAAAAAAAAAAACACATTTCATATCACATTATTATTATTATAAAGGAGATGTCTTTTAATTCTTCATACTCGAAGGACTGAACGAATTTGGATGGAATTAGACCACATCCTGAAAAAACCCATAGGATACTTTTTATCCCCGGAGTGTATTCCCTTGGTATAATTTTCTACTTTCACGCGGGTGGAGCCGCAGGCAGCAGCTAATACCAGATAAAACGAAGCCGCCAGTTTTTATTTAATTAATGTCTCCACACTAAATCTTAAATGAATTAGTAGATATTTAATGACTTTAATTAGTAGGTACCTATGTTGAAGTTGAAGATGAATCGTCTGTCTTGATATGTTCATGTGAAAAGGAGGGATGGAACACGCTTAAGCAGTTATGAATATACATACGGAAAGATGGAGAGGGAGGCCAAAGTAAAGATAGATGAATTGTGAAAGGAGTGCTAAATGAAAGTAAACGGAGTAAGTGTTAGCAAGACGAGCGACAGAACAGAATCGGAGAAAAAAAAACATGTTGCTCTGATCACATATAACACAGGACAAGGGCAGGAAGATGATGATGATGACTTAGTACCTACTTATGGATTCGAAGTTGATGTGTACGTTGGGTGTCAGTTTTACTAGAAGGTGATCTCTCAAGACTACAGTTAAACCTAGTGACATAGAATTACAGTAAAATCCAGAAGCTACAAATTCTATAAAGTGTAATAGAACAGTTATCAGTTGGATATTGTCCAAGAGAACGGAACTACAAGGAGGCTGATGGTGTTGGCACCCGAGTGTAACGGGCCCTCAGATTGATAGCTCTACGACGCATCTGGGCTAGCCTAGCTGTGGACAAGAATAAATTGCTGAAGTCAATAGGCCGATAGAAAACCGTCATAAAATGTACCGAACCGAAAGCACTGATAACACAAGGTGAATTGCGCGCAAGGCGATCTATTAATACTAACATATCATTTAATGTCGTTTATTACAATTTAGTTAATATAAATTTGACCGGCCTGTTGGTCTAGTGGTTAGTGGCCTTGACTGCTATGCTGGAGGTCGAGGGTTCGATTCCCACTAAAGACAAATGTTTATTTGATGAGCACGATCATTTGTCCTGTGTCTAGATGTAATTTTTCTTTAAGTAATATATACGTATTTAGAAATATATAAGCATGTTTATCATTTGTCTAGTACTCATAGCACAAGCTCTGCTTAGCTTGAGATTAGATGGCGTTGTGTGAAACTTGTGGAATATAAATATTGCCTGGTGGCTGAGGCTCAAAGCAAGTCGCCTATTGAAGTTTTTGTATAAGCTGTATTACTTTTTGGTGTACAATAAAGTCTATTCTATTCTATTCTATTCTATTAGTGCATTTTCAATGTAAAGGTTTTCATGATACAGAACCCTTACTGAGCAAGTCCAGTGCCCTAATGTCTACTAGGTATGTTATGCCTTTCGTAAAGCCATTTTTAAAAATCGTTTCTTCCAGACCAATTATTATTATATTCATAAAAATAAATTACTAGGTTTACCATAGCAATACTTTACGTTCGGACGGGCCATAAAATTATTATTTATTTACATGGATTCGACGCAAGGCCATGGGGAGGAACAATATCGTATGGTCAACGGCTCTTGCGAATATTTCCAAAGGGTATTAATTTATTATCCACAAATATAATTGATTGGCCTGTCTGTTGGTCTAGTGGTTAGTGGCCCTGACTGCTATGCTATGTCGTGGGTTCGATTCCCACCCAGGACAAATGTTTGTGTGATGAGCAGGATCGTTTGTTCTGTGTCTGGATCTAATTTATCTAAAATATGTATGTATTTAGAAATATATAAGAATGTTTATCAGTAGTCTAGTACTCATAACAAGCTCTGCTTAGCTTGGGACTAGACGGTGTTGTGTGATAGTTGTGGAATATTATTATAATATTATTATTAATATAATCTGTGAAATGATATTTCACAGATTATATTAGTGGAGTAGCTTAATATATTTTTATTATAAGTGGTACCCACTTGTAATAAAACTCTCATTTATTAATTTTACAGAGATCGTGTTTGTATCAATGATGGGATGTCAATGGAATATTTTTGTAGAAATAAGGTTTACCTTTGTACCTATATTTTTCTTCTTGCATAATTATTCAGTTCTGTAGACAATTGAGATACAAAACTAAACCAATATTCGATCACAATGTCCACATAAGAGTCAATATGCGAATAAATTAAAACAGTCTCTGATGTTCACTCATTGTTCACTCATCAAATGCCCACTAAAACCTCCCTTCCTTAGTCTGGTAAAAAACTACTGGTTGACATTCTTAGCACAGATAACAAACTTATGTCAGGTGCCGATGTCAACAATTCAGCCAATGTCAAGAATACAATACAAAAATAACGATTTGTCTAGAACAGAATAGTCAAAGCAATCACATTGCTTTAAAAATTAACTACAATATGGAAAGACTGCTAAATTAAACGCAGACATGTAAGTAAAGGACCATGAACACTAAAACAGCACTAACAGAAACTATGTGGAAGATGTAAAGTGTATTCGTCATGGGTTAAACGGAAAACATACGAAAATGCGTCCGAAAGTTGCAGAACCAAAGCTCAAAGCTTGGCTTAAAGGCACGACAAAAATCTGCGTTCTTACCAGACGTATTCTAAAAAAAGCTTTAGCCAAAGAGAAAGATTGCTTTATCTTCACTCTCCAGAATGCCATAGGTAATCCTCAACATGCAATAGGCGTTAGACACGACGCCAAAGACACACCTCACGTGGCCAAAGTCGCTGCCCGTGCAATAGAGGCCACCCACAGCGCAATACGATCACGCTCATCATGGAAGAGGATGACAGACGGAGGAGGTTTGACAAGTAGCAGTTTAGCAGCCGAAACTTATGCATTAGTACTAGGCATACTAACCTTGGTGGTTTGGTACGTCTTCAAATATTCCTCTTGGAGACGCAATCGCTGTGAGCAACATGGACGCAACTATTAAAATAGTAAATCCAATCATGTGACATTTGATGAGTTCCATTTAAAAACTAAAGCTGTTAAAATATTCATAAGACAAAATAAATAACGGTGACTACTTAACACTGTTTTCATTTTTGTGGTTGAGATTAGTATGGATAGATACGATATACATGAAAGTATTAAAGCCAAGGTACGGGAATAGCGGAAAACTGGTGTGATTAGGTGGCCACAAGGGCAATAGATCTGTCAGTTAATAAGTATGGCCACAATGCAGTGAAAGATAACGTTTGATATGCCTCAATTTCGTACTAAGCGACTGATAGCTATTAATAACAAAGTCACTGGTGCAACATGAACATATTATACTACGTTTCATAGCACTTGTCAAAATTCTATAACACGTTTCCGTAGTACTGAATTTTATATCAATAAAAGGATCAAGGTTATCAGTCACGACTGAGGGATCACTTTTCACCGACAACTAACTTTTGAGTGTCTACTACAAACTAGAGGACGAAATTCCAGTTGTTTGAGAACTTTTACTAAAGGCTGTCGCATTCAAAAGCAAAAAATTCAAATGGTCCCTCAATGGAAACGCACTTAAAGTCATCCATTTCTTCATAGTTCAAATATTCGGCTGCTAGACAATGTTAAGAATCATTTTATATCTTTTTTAGTTTTATATTTTTTTGTTCTTTTCTATTCTTTAAATTTAAATTGTAAAATTGAATAATCCTAAGTGGAAGCGTGGAGCCACCTAACCTAAACATCTTCATATTTAAAAGGTGATCTAAAAATCATGTTGCCCGCTCCAACCAATCTGTCGTAAACGCCTCTAAGACGTTACACCAGGCAGAGTGCCCAGGGGCCTTGCCATTACGTTTTAAAATACACCCTAGCTATACACCCTATATATCTCCATCCCTTTAACAGTTCAGTTTAGGTCGTAAAATGGATTGCGTTAAGAGCTCGTAGTCGGGCCTCTGACTTTCCTTAGCAACGACGCCCATCATGTGGCTCTCACTAACAAATCGTTTTGTTGTAGTCTGGCTAAGGAAAGCGTGAATAGAGAAAATGCCGCAAATTAAAAAAAAAACCCTCTCTACGTGGTATCTATAGCAAGGTAAAAAAGTTTTTTACAACTTTTTAACCTAACCTAACCCAACCATAGACTAACTTTTATACGTGTGATACTTTTACACCGATATATTATTTTACTCTATGCTTTTACAGAAGAAATGTCAACAATTCGACAATAACAAAATCCAAATTGAACACTTGTCCATCACCAAAATCATCTTTTTATTTCAATCAGAAAAGCCGTTACAACTCGCTTAACGATGCAAATGAAAAATAAATAAAATCATTAGGTAAGATAGTCTTGAAAACGTTGTGAGAGATTCAGTGACTTTATCAAACATTCGTTATGGGTTAGAAGCAACCGGTGTAAGCCATGGCTAATAAAAAGAGTACCTCAGCAAAGAACAAGAATAAGGGGTCAGAGGGTTTCTTTGAGGATGGGTATATGCAGTGCCCAACATTAATAGCCCTGCTTGTATTACTTGCGGTGTTAGTTTTACTTACGGTCTTGTACAAAAGATATCTAGTGGAAGAGAGCTCCTCTAAACCGCAACCGTCATTAACAGAAGCACTAAGTTGTCCAGAATGCTGCAAAAAACGGAAAAAACGAAGCAAGTCTTCCGAAAGACGACGACGTGGATCGCGGCGGCGGTAGCAAGAGTACACGCTACTACACAATGTAAGTCACAGTCACACAGTTGCGATGATTGAATTTGATGGTTCATATCATCGCAGTAGCGTAGAAGTAGCAGCGTAGTAGCGATGTCGTCGCGTTTTCTTAGCCGCGTCGTAGATGTCTCGTAGGTCTCGTGTCATAGGCGTCGTAGCGTAGGTCGTCGAATCACACTCAATATTATAAAGGCGAAAGTTTGTGTGTGTGTATGTATTATTATTAGTCCTTCATGCTCAAACGGCTAAACGGGACTGGATGTTTAACTCACGAGTAGACCGCGAGTATGTTTCCTCGACCTCCCTCCTTCTTCTCTCTCGCCTATCGTCAACATCGAGCATGGTTCAAAAACTTGTTGCTTTATGTAGCGCAATCCAACGCGATTTATGAAGAGGCAATGCAAAAAAAGAGAGATAATGCCTGAATGCCAGCCCCCCTAGTCAAGTTACAACCGTTTCGCTTGCGCCGAACGCTTCGAATTGACCTTGCCGCCAACTCTTTTGTTCTGACCACGTGACTGAGCGATAAGACGACGTCATTCTCGTACATGCGAAGCTTTCTACAAGCGTTAACTATTGCAGATTAGCAACTTGGCTAGGGGTACTGTTGCAATTCGGTAATTCTGTGATTTACTCGAATATTTCACAAAACTTGTTCCAGGCAATCCGTGTAAGTTTTTCAGATTTTTTTTTAATATATTGAGTACATTATGGAAGGTCAAGGTCAAGTAAACTAACAGGTTTTACTGAATTAGTTTTACACAAATTAATGTTTTGATTTTTATAGAAGCCTAAATAATTTCCACAATACTTAGCTGATACTTAGCTGTGTATCCAAAATATCGAAAGAAAGATTTGTGTAATAACATCATAATCATTTAAGAGCGGTTGTATGAAAATCTACCTCGAAAACGACGCTCTTAAAGAGTTTATTTGTTTCAGGAAACAAGAAGCCTGAAGTCAGGAAAAGAAAAATCGAAACATGTATGAGTCTTTTGATAAAATGAGAACTTGTAATAGTCCATATTTAAAGATATTATAATCGTTTTGTACCTTTTCTAGTTATAAAACAAAAAAAAAAACAGCAATAAACGGAAATTAAAAACAAAAACATATTTTGCTTAACTTGGATAGGTTAAAGGTAGCCATAGTACGTTAGGGCGTACCTGACAGGATTGCCTGCACAGCTACACCTAAGTATGCTTGTGTGGAAACCTGCTCCGGTTTACCTGTAAAACTCGACTGTACAGGCAAACCTTTCAGGTATACCTTTTTTTATGGTGGGAAAAAATCATCTAATGACAACCCTCGCTCTTGAGTGAAGCGGGAGATAGTGTCAGACTCTTGCTGACTAAAAGACCCACCCCGTTCCTTCTAGCCTTCATACCGGGGCTCGAGCGCCCTTTCGGATAACCCTGGCCCAAGTAGGTTTCGACCCGGCTGGGTCCCTGCTGTTGCTGACAACTCCTTGAGGCGCGCGGGAACATTGCGCGCCGTCGACGACTTGGGCTTGGTCCGGACAGTTACCGGACGGCCGGACAGTTACCGGACGGCCGGACAGCGAGCTACCCATTGCTCACTGTCCGCAAGCCCGCGCCTACGGTGGCCGGAAATCGGGATCGGTATCCAGGCTCGTCAGGTATACCGTAGCGTGTAGGGCTACCTTAAGGAAAGCTTCTGATTAGTAAGTATAGACCGGATGTGAAGAACCGGGTATTTAAGCGCCACTTGAAGTGATGTTTCGCGCGCGGTATCTTCTCGTCCAATATATCACAGTGTCTCAAGACGAAAATCTTTGACCAGTGCGTGTTGCCAGTGATGACATATATGGAGCCGAAAAGTGGTCGCTCACAATGGGCCTCATCAGAAGGCTTAAAGTCACCCAAAGGGCAATGGAAAAGGCTATGCTCGGAGTGTCCTTGCGTGATCGAATCAGAAATGAAGATATCCGCGCGGAGAACCAAGGTTGCCGACATAGCACGAAGAATCGCCAAACTTAAGTGGCAATGAGCAGGGCACATTGCTCGCAGAACGGTTGGCCGTTGGGGCCGAAAGGTTCTGGAGTGGCGACCGCGTACCGGAAGACGCAGCGTTGGAAGGCTTCCTACAAGGTGGACCGATGACCTGGTGAAGGTTGCGGGAATCCGATGGATGCGAGACGCACAGGATCGTGCATTGTGGCGACACTTGGGGGAGGCTTATGTCCAACAGTGGACGTCTATTGGCTGAAATGATGGTGATGATGAAGTCTCTGTGTCGCAAACGTGTGTTCGTTGTAGAAGTAGGTGCTATCTTCTGGGCTAAAGGATTGTTCGAAAGGTTCACCGCAGCCAGAGGTGTAGCGTGGACTAATTTCGACGTGGGCGAAGGCACATCAGCGAGGCCTCTTTTTTTCATAAATTCGAAAACGAGACAACGACTGTCGCAATCCAGTGTTCGACCATATCGTCGCTTACCGTCAGGTGAAACAGGGTTCAAACGCTGGCCTATCAACTATAAAAAAACCCTCGTTCTTAAACAGTCCTCGCTTGTGCGAGGCCCCTTCGGGTGCAAGGACGTGGGTGAGGGCCCACTTCGCCCACGCCTCGCTACGCTACTGACTACAGCCCTGGAAAGCAAAAGGCAACTAAAAAAACACAGGTGTTTTAGTCAGTAAAAGTCTGACACTCTCTTACTCCACGTAGAGCGGAAGAAGTTAGTAATTTGATGATTTACTTTCTTCTAACATGAAACATAATAGGTACAATAGAAGAAATAGTCGCAAGCTGATCTAGCGCAGGAGGCGGCCGCATTCGTGAGGGAACAGACATCCTCACGTCCCAGCCACCAAGACTCAACTTTGATTTCCAGTTACCGTAGGCGTGGGCTTGCGGACAACGAACAATGGGTAGAACGCCGTCCGGTCGTCCGGGAACCATCCGGGCCGAGCCTGAGTTGTCGAAGGCGCTTAGCCTCAAACGCCATGCGCGCCTTTAAGAGATGTCAGCATTTAACTATAGGGGTCCAGCACAACAAATGCAGAGGCTAGCCTGCATGGCAACAACGGGATGCATGAGGACTACTCCGACTGCAGCGCTCGAGGCCATGCTGGGACTCCCGCCACTCCACCTGTTCATACAACAGGAAGCAACGATGGCGGCAGTTCGCCTCAAAACGCTGGATCTCTGGGGTAAGAGACAGACACAACACACCGCCCTGCTCGAGGAACTCAACAATGAAATTCCCATAACCAGAGCAATCAACGACCGGGTACCCAAGCAATTTATCTTTGATAAAAAATACAAAATCCAACTGTATGAGGATGACCGTTGCGAGGGACTGTGTCCAGCTGAGCTGCGGATCTTCACAGACGGATCAAAAACAAGTAATGGCACGGGTGCGGGAGTCTTCTCAGAGGATCTCAACATCCACATAGCCACACCTTTGGGGGTTCATAACACAGTGTTCCAGGCTGAATGCTTGGGCATTTCCCTGGCAGCGTTAGCCGTCACGACCAGGAAAGTTAAGGAACACTCAATACGCATACTCTCAGACAGCATGGCTGTCCTGCAAGCGCTGAATAGTCACACAGTCAATTCTGGGCTAATATACGAGTGCCACCAACGGCTCAACCAGGTGGGTAAACACAACCAAGTAACCATTCAATGGATTAAAGGACACAGCGATTCCCGAGGCAACGATGCAGCAGATGAACTTGCCAGAAGGGGTTCGAGCATGGCAGCAATGGGTCCCGAACCTATTGTGCCGCTTCCCTTTGGATACTTACGCAATCTGGTAAGGAAACGCACCAGAGATCTACACCACAAACTATGGAGAGAACATGGTGAGTGCAGGCAGGCCAAGGAGGCACTTCCCTCCATTGATGGCCGTTTTACGAAAAAGGCCCTACGGCTAACCAAAATACAGTTACGCAAACTAACGGCCATTACAACTGGCCACGGGACCTTTAACAAGCACCTTTCTGTCTTAGGAGTTACAGACAGTCCGCTCTGCAGAGCCTGCATGGAGGAGGACGAGACAGCAGCTCACCTGCTTCTAAGCTGCCCTGTGGTCGCTGGATATAGGGCAAAGTACTTCGGTAACCCAGGTAACCTTAGGGAAATGGTTAGCGACACCAAGGCGCTGCTAGCCTTTCTTGAGGAGCTGGGGTGGATCGAGTGACTCGTTTGTCCCACCCGTACGCAAAATACGCGCTTTAGTCGTGGAGTTGCGGACAACAGCCCGTTGTACCTATACCTATACCTAGGGGTCCAGCAGGGCAGAAGCCTACTGGAGCCGTGGGTTGACTCCTGAAAGGAAAACCTGGGGTCTTGGAACGCAAGGCAACGAAGGATCATAGGTGTCGTTTTAATCAGTGAAAGTCTGACACGCCCCCCGCTCCACCTTGGAGAGAAGTCATTGGAAGCTCCAAGGAACCATGAAACAAACCATGGTTTCCCACCCTTAAAAGTAAAACCGTACTACCACAGTTTTACTTTTAAATGTGGGAAACCAACCAGCAACCGTAGGGGCCCAGCAGGGTCGAAGCCTACTGGGGCCAAGGGTCTGCTTCTGATAGGAACGCTTGGCCCCGGTATGAAAGACAACGAAGGAACGGGGTGGGTTTTTTAGTCAGTAAAAGTCTGACACTATCTCCAGCTCAGCCCAAGGGCGGGGGATGTCATCTGAATGATTTTTACTTTACTACAGTAAATTAATAATATTCAAGAAAAAAAATACTATTTAAGGAAGAAAGCCCCGGCGGCATCGAAATTCAATTTACAAGTTTCATCTTGTAAACGGTAGGAAACAAACATATTTGTTCATTTTGCATTTTAAATAATCTTTCGAGATCGCTCGCCTCTTGCACTGGTGACTAATTACATGAAGTTTTCCACTTGCGTCGACTTGACGTCGTTTCAACGATTTAAAACTGGAAAAGTACTACTTTTTTATGATTATGAGCTACGAATTTATAGACGAAACTGGTTTTTATTTTAGATAATAGGAACTGTAACGGATATAGATTTATTGGTTCAATTACCTGTCTTAGATATCGGTGATCAACAGATTAGAATATATTTGATATTCTATTTGATATTATTAACATTACTAGCTGATCCGGCAAACTTCGTACCGCCTAACAGTCACTGAATGTAAGTATATCTTTTGATATTTGTATCTAGTCAATCGATCGCGATGAAACTAAGCCTAAGTAGTATAAACACACAATTTTAATGTGTAAGAGTTATCAACATCGATTTCGTACATTTTACGTGATGCAGGCACAACTAAAATTTCTACAGGTTTTCCTCATTTCCCAGCCTTTCACACGTGCCTCATAGAGATGTCAGCAAAACCGTAGGGGCCCAACGGCCCAATAGTACTGAAGCCTATTGGGGCCAGGCGTTCACTTCCGAAAGGGAAACCCGGTCATTAGTAGCACAAAATATCGATACCAGAAGTATTGAATTAACGTAAGAGACACTATTACGTTTTGCGTAAAATACCCATACATCAATCATCGTAAGGAACATTGTAAAAGTCCCTTACGTTAATTCATACTTCTGGTATCGATATATAGGTACAGAAGTCAATCAACACACAAAGCGCGCTCGAGCAACGCACACAAAGACACCGCTCACAGACAGACACGATGTCTTGGTCGCGTCTCGGATCACTCGTCAGTCGTCGAACAATTCCGGCTCAAACGATCATTAGTGTGCGTCCACCGAGCGTAGGTATAAAAAGTGAAGCACATACATGAGATTGTCTTCTATACCTATCTATTTTGCGTTAGTAGTCTGACACGGCCTCAAGCTCAGCTCTAGCGGGGAAGAAGTTTTTGGATGATTTCCCACCTAAGAAAAACCAAAAGAAGCAAGTGCACTACCTGAGCTATTTCTTTCTGGAGTTAATGTAATGCTCAATGCTCTTTGGACCGGGACCACGGTCACAACTTTCGCCTACAATTTTTTTTTTGTAGTATGATTTAAGACCACAAATAAAATAGATACAGTTTTACTGGTAACTAAAGTAACTATACTTTAATGCTTTTTCCCTTATGTTTCCACATTACTACTCAAGAAAAATATTATTTTTATAGGTATTTTATAGGTTATTACTATTATAATTTTAATAATATATAGGGTGACTGGCAATTAGTGTACGATACTTAAACACGTGATTGTACTTATGATAACCAACAACTTTTACTATGGGAACAAACCTGAAATCGCGAAAAAAATCAGCTGTTCAGTACATTTATGTTTGCCTAATGTACTGAACAGATGATATTTTTTTCGCGATTTCGGCTTTGCTCCCATGATAAAAATTGTTTGTTATCATGAGCACAATCACGTGTTTAACTATCGTACACTAATTGCCAGTCACCCTATATAAAAATAATATTATTTTTTTGTTGGACCGCTGTCCCGGTCCAAAAAGACCCGCGTCCCGGAGTGTGTATGAATATTTACATCAAAATCAGTTTTTGTTTCACGATTAGTTAAAGGACAATGTACACTTTTGTATGGACTCCGTTCGCAGTACTGTATCAAGTTATGGCTAATGGTGTGCGTGAAATGCATGCGCACCGTTCGCAAGAGTTTCGCGAGCGGTGCATTCACCAGATTCTGGATGAGCCTTATACCATAAGTTTGCACTTGCTTACTGCAGTACATTTACATCTATTACAAGGTTTCAGATCTCCAAACTAACCGGAATAGTTATAGAAGTATAAATGTTTAAAAAAATGCAATAGGCAATTTAAGATCCAATGGAAAATAAATAAACAATTTAAATACTTGAAACTAAAATGAAATTTGAAGGAAAGTAAATCAGATGGATTTACTTTGCCAACAGTTATGTTGTGGAGAACCGCATCGCCATGTATTAACGCCCTTGTTGTCCTTGCTAGTGAACTTGGCTGGCATTGAGCCGGTGCTCGCTTACAATGCGCAGGTTATGACGAGACGCCTTGCCTTGAACTTGCTAGCCAATTTCCGAATATTATACTTACTGGCTCATCGATATGAAAAAGGAAACCGGTCATGATGCTATAGTACCTACCTACTGTGAAAGGCTTCGTGTTCTTAAATATTATTAGGTTTTTATTATTATTTAATAGGCTCGCGTTTGACCACCATCTCACCTGACGGTAAGTGATAATGCGCCTGGCTGGGTTTGAACCCGCTACATACAACTCGTAAGTCGGAGCCATTACCACTCGGCCACCACTGCTCTCAACAGATTAAACAATAGAATATCTAATAAATACATAAAAAAGAAAAGAAATCGTATACCTAACATTTTTATTTAAAGTGTTTTAACAATCAAGTCCAATTCGGACACCCGTCGAATTGAAACAAGTTTTTTCCTCAGATTCCCCAAGATTATTAATAACTACCTACTTATAACCGTTCGCGTGAATAGATGAAGTTCCTAAAAAAATACCGTATTTTTCCTTAAAGCATGCTAATATTATACAATAACACCAAACATACTTAATTTTATGTAACATGGAATTTAAAGACAAATGTTATGTCACCTGGTGTCATTTTTAACTGTTTTGCACATTTAGAGGTCAATCACTTCATCTCAAGTCTAGATTTTCTATGATTTTTTTGTAGCTTTATTAATATATTTTAAATAAAACGGTAAATTTCAAGATATTAATGTGTAAATTTAGAAAACCGTTTCATTATACACTAACAACCTTTCGGGACTGTAAAGTTACTAACACCATAAACAACAACTTTTGTTCTATAACTTTTAAAAAATTATCATATTTTGGGTTTAGGGAACCTATTTCATTTTGTGTACACTGTACAGTTAAGGGCCAAGCGCCCGAAAAGTGCCATAAAACAGTGATTTTCTGAGGCCTACTCCTCCGTAACGGCTAGGTCAATTGGTTTGAAAAAAATATATGTTTATTAAAGATTCATGATATCAACATTTTATTTTTTCGTGCAATTAATACTTTTGTCAAAAAAAAATATTTAGCAATTTCCCAACTTTTCGCAACTTTTCCCTACTCCTTCGAAACGGCTTGGACCTTTAGAAACATTTTTACACATAAAAATTGGTGGTTAAATATTCTTCAAAGTGAACATTGCATATGTAAATCAATCAATATCTCGCAGAAAAAATGTATTTAAAGCGCTTTCCAGGCGCTGCTGGCCGCAAATAAATGCACAGATTTGCGTACTGCCGCCTAGGCGAGTGCGAGAGTTGCGTTCACATAATTTCGGTCAGATGGTTCAAGGATACGCTGGTTCAAGGATGGTTCAAAGATACGCCTTAAGAAGTGGAATTGCCTGCCGAAGGAGTGAATAGGTTAACTTCTAGACAAGCGTGCTCTATTATACTCTACCACATCATCACTTACCTTTTAATAAGATAATAATCAAATGCAAGACTATACAGGGTTATTTGTTAAACACTAACAACCTTGCAGGACTGTTTTACCAACAACAACTTTTGTTACTTTTTACAAAACATAATTCATTCACCAAAAACAAACCTTCAAGATTTTGTTGTTCTATTTAACACATTTCAACTCCGTATTTTGCTATACCTACTTACGTCTGTATGACGACGCAAGCGCATCAAGCACACCCGCCGCTTGATCCCCGTTCCCTTCCGCTATTGTACTATCAATTTTTATTGTGCTATCAATAGTTCTATTTAAATATTTTTATTTTTGTATGAAAATCTGATGAACTAAAATATGTATGATACATTTTTAAAAGTCATAGAACAAAAGTATCATATTATCATGTTTATGATGTTTTTATTATAGTCTTATGAGGTTGCCGGTGTTTTACAAATAGCCCTGTATACATAGATTTTTTACATAATAATAGATACTAGAAACGTGTTCGGGCTTCACATATACTAAAACTAATGTTGTATTTCCATAATACATTATGATACAAGTGTATAATGTTGGTGATTACAGCTGAGGCGGTATAAACCCCAAGCGAACGTTCGAAGCGGCGTTCGCGCGAACGAGGGCGTTCGCGCGTGATTTCGCTCCATTTGGTTGAACACTAGTATTATTAAAAGTAGGTACGCGTAGATTATTAAAATTTTGAGCGTTTATTTATTGGTTATGTACCTAAGAATGTAAATAAGAAATTCTTCATAAAGTAGTCTGTAAATTTCGAAAATAAGCAACCTTTTCTATTTATCCGTATTTATACCTATTTAAATGCTTGGGGTCTCAGGGGTTAAGAGAGCCGAGGATGGTATTCGCCAATATTCACGTGTATCATACGACATTTTTCGACACACTTGAGAAGAAAAATTTTACAAATTAATTAATTATTGCTTTATCAGCAAAACTGTTTTTTTTTTTGTAGTATGGCGGCAAAAAATTGTTCTTTCTTCTTATGCGCGCGCATCCAAAATGGCGGCCATAGACTAGCTACTCTTGCTCTGCTAAGCTGTTTGAATAAAAATAAGAATGAGGTTGATGTTTATAAACAGAAAAAATATTTTTATATTATGAATTGTTTATTTATTTAACAAGACAGTAAAAGTTAAAATAATTTATTTAAACACAAATTAGCATAAAATAAGCAAGCAAGACACTAATTTGTCTATTGAACGCAATACCCTCCACGAGTGTCCTCCACGAGTTGCCGGTCAACCCTTGTTTAACTCTTTGAATGTCGTAATTAGAGACACAATAGAAAGACAATTACCTTATGTCGGACTGTGTAACTTAAGACATTCGAAAGGTTATTCATTGTGTCAAGTGAGTGTATTGAAAGATAATAAAAAAAATATGGGTGCGCAATGTGCGCATATGTTTTTTACTGCCACAAAAATTTACTAGTTTTATAGTTATTTCCTTCACAAGTGTATTGAAAAACGCATCGCTACTTACCATCGGGTGGGATCGCAGTCAAGCACTAGTTTATCTAAATTAAAAAAAAAAAACACGTCGTATGATACACGTGAGTAATTAATGATTACCGTTCTCGGCTCTCTCTACCCTCTCTCGACCCTCGCCACGGCTCGGGTCTAAATACTGGCTCGTCAGTAATCACTAACATTACACACTTATATCATAATGTACTATTATAACACTAACGTACTTTCAATCAGTGCCACAAGAAGCCTATGACAGTGCGATTCACGGCCAACAAATGTAGCTAAACCCTAAAGTTTGTCAAATTCAATAGTTAGTTCGTCGCAACGGGTGCCGGGCGGTCTGATAACGACGTTATATCGTTCACGTCATTTCGTACTCGATAATAATTATAATGAAACGTACGGTATGATAACAAGTAATTTACACTGAAATATTATTTCTAAGTAAAGTTAACATAGTTGATACGTTTTTGAGCTTATAGAATTTAGTTTAAAGCTATTTGTTAGTGAGTTAAAGAACTAAATATGTGACGTCTGTATTAGGGTTGTAACTAGTGTTGCCAGACATCCCGATTTTTAGGCGTCTGGGGACGCGTCCCGATTTGCACCTGATCGGGACATTTAGCATGTCCCGATAAATCAAAAGATATATTAAACATTAGCCAGCATTATTACAATAAATTAACCTAAGTATATCGCATTCGTATCACAATGTCAAGTGCGTTCAAAATGACACACGGCGCTTCACTGAAGGGGCCTAAAAGGGCCGATGCCTGCTAGGTCTGCGGGAACGTTTGAAATAGTGACCGTGGCCCTGAAACGCACAGTAGGACAGAAAAATGGGTTTTAGTTGGTTAAAGTCGAGAAGTCATTGGATTATTTCCCACCTGAAAAAAAACTTAAAAAAAAAATGTCCCGATCTAAAACCCTAAGTCCCGATTTGTTGTACCAACTGTCCCGATTTTTATCCAATCGGACCTGGCAACACTAGTTGTAACGGAGGCCATATTAGCGGAGGCGGAGGCGAAGATACGATTTCTTGCCCAACTTCCGCAGTAACGGAAGCAGAGGCGAAGCTCCGTTACAACCCTATTCTGTATTTTGAGTCATTCATCACATGACTTCTCTTGCTGATGTTATTCTCATTTACATGAAATAGAGAAGATGATGATTTTAAAAGACAGTATTAGGACCGTCTCTATGAATGGTTATATTTTCTTTATGCACGGACTAAAGTTAATCGCTGTGTATGTTGCTGGGCTTAGAAGAGGCAGTCCTCGAAAAAAATAGAAAGTTCAATTTTTATGAGGACTCTCCGTCTCGTCGGAGACTCCCCATATTTTTGTCTCTACCATGATTTTTAATTAGATGGACTAAAATGGCGGCCTTGACAATGGTTTAATGACAACGGGGCGTTGTTTATCGACAGCTGGGTATTGTCCTATGCTGTCCATGTCTATTCTATCTGCAGGTCATACAAATAAATATTTGTTCCGTGCAGGAATCGAACCCACGATACGCAGCGTAGCAGTCAATCGCTCTGGCTGAGCCACTGCGCCAACCATGCCATTTGGCGGTCAAGATTTACAAAAATATGACAAGTTATGGTTAATTTTATAATGTTTGTAGTGTGAGTTTATTAAAGACTAGATGACCAGGCAAATTTCGTACCGCATAACAGGCTATGAATGTAGTATATCTTTCGATAAAGTCAACCGATTGCGATTAAACGAAGTCTAAGTAATATATGAAGTAATATATAATAATGTATGAAGCACATCAAGCATTGAATGCTATGTACAGTAATAATTGTATTTCAGATTTATGTACTGTATTTTGTATTAACTGTCTAAATTGTCTTAGTCTGTAGTCTGTCACTGTACTTATTAAAATAAAATAAAATAAAAATAAATAAATATCAAGTTAAGACACCAATTTCACATATTTTTCATGTTGCGCGCACAACTAAAAACTTCTACAGATTTTATTATATGTATATAGAAGAGAGAATATTTCAAAGACAAGCATTAATTAAAAACAATACTTAATAATTATAATCATTAATGAAAAATAAGTGGTTATCGATCTATGTCGCTAACTATAGTTACATTACGCATTAATTAACGTTCAATAAAACAATGGTTTAGAAATAATAATTATAAATATTGTCAAAATTTTGCGGCACATGGCATCACTTAAGAATATGGAAAATATCAGAGGGAACTTCATTTACAATTTCATACCACGTAGGTACCTACTGTGACATAAGGCCAAACCATGACGTGTCTTCCCAATGCCGTTGTGAAAAGGAGGTAGTATTTGTCTTGTATAGCTCTGTCTCTGTCACACACTTCAATTCAATTCAATTTTATTTTTATTTCACACGCTGACCCGGCGATCTATTTGTACGCGCCTAACAGTCAATGAATGTAGTATATACAAGGTGTAAGGGACAGCCCTCCACGAACTTTAAGGGCTTGCTCAGTAGACGAAACTGAACAACCTACCATAAAATTTTTTTTCAGGAAACGAAAAAAAAAATCCGCCTCACTACTTATACAAAATTATGAACTTGATTGGACAGTTTGTATGGAGAGGCTGAATTTTTTTTTCGTTTCCTGAAAAAAATTTTATGGTGGGTTGTTCAGTTTCGTCTACTGAGCAAGCCCTTAAAGTTTATGGAGGGCTGTCCCTTACACCATTTATATACAAATATACAACGTGGTACATCAATTGCGCAAAACCTGAAAATCCAAAATTCATCCCCTAAGGGGAGGAAAGGGGGTTCACAGTTTGTATTTACTTAAACTACTTTTACCTGGGCGATGCCGCTGGCAGAAGTTAGTATTAGCACATAGTATATAGATTTTAATGATAGATATATATTTTCATAAATAAATGACGTGTTATAATTTGCTACTGACCTGCAAAGGGCAAGAACCTTATAAAAATTTAATTTCGGGTGCACCCTTTATTTTAAAGTGTGAAATCATCCAATGACCATTCCCACTCTAGGGCGGAGCGTGAGGGCGTGTCAGACTACTAACTAAACGACCGATGACGACTACACGTAGGTATAAACAAAACCATTTTACTTGTTAGGACTGTTCTGCTGTGATCCTATGAGGAGTTCCATGCCACATCTTCGAAGTTCATCATCAGATCATAACAATATTTCTATGAAACTAACTTGGAAGTATAACATCGTCATCGTCGGCGAACGAACATTAAAAAAGAAATACATTTAGTCGAACATAAAACCTTCTTCTTTTGAAGTCGGTTAAAAAAGCCGGTTCCTAAAACAGGCACAAGGGTTTTTATTAGTGATTTGGATCCGGATATCAAAGCACTAAAAAAAACCCTTGTGTCTTTTAGGACGTTACTAGACAGTACAAGCGGAAAAGTACTCGGGGCCCGGTATAAAAAGTATACTATTTTAGATCTACCCGTCTTCCAAAAATCATCCAAATTCGTTCAGTCGTTCTAGGGTAAAGAAGCAATGAACGTACACATATTTTCTCCTATAAAATATTAGTGTTATAATTCTCAAATGAAACTTATGTAGGTACTTTATCGAAACCCGTGAACTCTCAAGAGAGCTACGAACAATAGATATTATATGAATTAAAAGTGAACACACACTTATCCGAGTCGAACGCGTCGAATGAATCGAAGTCAAGAAGGCCTCGCACACATATCGAAATTCTGCATCGAAAAAATCGACCGCGGCAAAGAAATCGCTTCTACATATTTCCTTTATACCTGCCGCATTGAAAAATTACATGTGACTTATGTATGGATCTTGACGAGGTTTTTACTTTCAGTGTTTTGTTCAGTAAAATGTAAAATAAACATCAAAGGGAAACAAGAATATGGGTTCATAACATTAACTAAAAGTCAGTGCTTTGTCACGAATTCGTTTAGAATTTCTCGAGGCCTTCCAGATCCGGGAAATTCGATGGGATACGAAATATGGGATTACTTATAAATAATTCTTTTCTTTCTATTCGTTCGACGCGTTTGACTCAGATAAACAATACGCGCACATTTATTTGTAATGCCATCTAAGTATTACAAATAAATGTATAGAAAGACAATGGGTGCGCGAACGCGGCGTTCGCTTGGGGTTTAATGAATTAACAATGACATTTTGGAAAGCACACTTCGATCAAGAATGCACAAAGAGAAAAAGGCAGACCTAAAGACTTCCTGTCTTTAGTTAGGACGACTCATTACCAGCATTTTATCATGAATTCAGCATTCAAGCCCCCCCCCCCCATTGAAAATCTCATTGGGTTAAATAAGAATACTAATTTTATACAGTTTAAAGTTAAAAAAAACAGTTGACAGGAAATGTTTAAAAATCTAGAAAAATCGATGTTTATTTTCGGTGGTAGCTCTTGAATCATGAATTAAATTCACGTAACAGGCTGTAAGTATGCCGGATATCTATGAAGTATACCGATGTACCTCCAATTATACATACCGTTGTTTGTTGTAACTTGTTTTAAGTTTATTTATTTTCTTTAAGTACTAGTTACTTAAAGAAAATAAATAAACTTAAAATTACACAAACTCAGTGAATTGGAATGATTAATTTTAAATGTTTTTACAACATTTTGATTACTTAGGAACTATTTATAGAATTGCCGAGAGGCGAGATCGATTCGAAAAGATCTCGATCGACGATTTTAGTTTATACAAACACAAATAAGGTTTTTGTTGTATTTGTATTTAGCTTATAACTTAACACGTTAATTTTAAAAAACTGGCATAAATATAAATTTTTCATTGTTTTTCTTCTATCAACTTCCGACGAACCGTTGATCAACTCAGTCATTTGTTGCCCTTCGCTAGGCAGCTGGCAATAATACACAGCAAACTGCCATACGATGAGCCGCAACCGACAAGAGTTTTGACGACATCTTGTTTCTTCATAAGTTTGACGATATCTTCTTATTTCTTCATAAGTTTGACCATATCTTCTTGTTTCTTCATAAGTTTCACGATATCTTCTTGTTTCATCATAAGTTTGAAGAAATCTTCTTGTTTCTTCATCGTCAAGTAATGTTAGAACAATAAAGTTGAAGATCTACAATCTTCTTAATAAGTAATGGAAGAATACTTTGGCAGTGTTTCTGCCATACCGAGATCACATAGACAATATAGAGATGTCGTGGCCAGATCTTAGAATTGATCACTTCATGATATGGCCGACTAAAACTGACCAGATATCGTTGAAACGTTAACATTTGATGATATATTAATCCGCGTTTGGCCATATTGTTGATGTAGGATTTTTATGATAATAAAAAGTCTAAAGAAAGTAAGCCAAACAAGGATTGAAATATCATCAAACTAACGTTTAAAACGATTCGGCTAGGTTTACTTGACCATATCATGAACTGATCAATTTCTAAGAACTGGCCACGAAATAGATACCAAATGTGCAGTCATTGAGTCAATATGATTGTTCAACAGTGTGCAATGTATGCATCCTGTAGCCATTTCATATGATAGTGAGATTTGAATTAACGAATGAATTGAGTTGATACTGGCAGCCATTTTACAAAACAATCACATTTCCTAACATTGCGTGAAGATTCAGACACATCCAAGATTTACAAGATTACACAATAGTTTCAAAGAAATACATATAGAACACGCATAGATACATAGGTATCGCGAATCTCGCCGCCCATCAATATTCCAACTAGCCCCACCATAACGAACTCTCGACTTTTAAAATAGGTATTGAAACTTCTAGATGTGTTCGATGCTTTGATCCTATATTTTTATGACTAAGCCAAACGTAATGCGACAAAAACTGTTTCAATAATTTTTAAAACATAATTAATTAGTTATTAGTTTGTTAGTTGTTAATGTTAGGTAAAACACAAATTAGGTCTACAAGTACAGTAGAACACCTAATTTCCTAAAATCAGAGTTTAAGCTGAAGAGAAACTGAGCCCACGTATGCAACGTATGCTACGCGTTATGATATTTAGACTCTTGAATGTAACTGAATATAGATGACTTGGAAAATCGTGACATATGCATCGCTGCCAGGCGTAAGTATATTTTAACGATGCTATATCGTAGTTTTGCGTTTGGGCCCTAAAACCGACCTATAGTCCTTTCACGTTCCATGGTCACAGTAACTCTATGGAATCCCACAACCCACCAATATTCCAGCTAACATCACCATAACGAAATCTCAACTAAAATTACGAAGCTTCTAAAAATCCAGATGTAAGTAGGTATTCGATAAAATTATCATACATGTCTATAACTAAGCTAAAAGTAGCACGATAACAAAAACCGTTTCAATGCTTATACATAATTAATTAGTTATTATTTTGTTAGTTGTTAATGTTAAAACACAAAACATATCTACAAGTACAGTAAGAGACCAAATTCCCAATTATGTGGTCGAATGAAGTTACAGCTAGGTACAGAGAACCTACCTATGCAACGTATGCTACGTATTGTGATACTTCGACTCTTGAATTTAATTGAATACAGATGACTTAAAAACATACTTGGCAACGCAACGCTGTTACACATGTCTCGTGTACCTAAATCATTTGTTTTCAAGTAAATTCAAGAGTGTAATAACATGCCATAATGCGTGGCATACGTGACATACGTAAGCTCAGTTTGTCTAGCTTTAAAGTATTAAAATAGTCAGTTTAACTTACCCGTGACGAGCTGGGGAGCAGACGACGTTGCTGATCACAACAATGTGTCACTAATAACTGTTTTGCCTGCGGACCGTTGTTAATAAACTAAATTTTATCTACAAGGAAAGCCGCGTGTTTATTATAGCGAGCCAATTAACGTATTTCATGACCGCTACTGTTGACGGACAAGTGACTAACATTAAACCAAAATGGTGGACGTAGTGATGTGTCGACGATCCCGGGAAAAAGTCCGTGGTTTTAAAAAGGTTTAGAGTTTGATGGCACCACTGACGTTGATGGAATGACAGTTGGTAATTGGTTTTTTTTTTCTTCTTTTTTCCTAGTGTAGGAAACCAACTACCAACCAAAGGATAGACTAGTACTTACTTTACTTATATCCTGAACTATTGTCATTTTAGGTAATGAAGCAAACTAGGAGGAATGTTCGCTCGCGATCTGTTTATAAAAGACAATATGTGGTACTCTGTCACTGAGTCACTTTACCCAAATAACTACATAGTACATACATGTATATAAAACCCTTCTATTTTTTTATCAGAGATTGTCTTCTTTGTTACTTTTTCAAAGGCTACGTTGAGCAGTCAATAAAACTACACAACCATAAAGTTCCATGACTGTAATATGAAAATTTAACTAATGGCTAAAGTATAAGTTCTTATAATAAACATTAAAAAACTCATACAAACCAACTAGCAATGCCATAAACCTCCTCGTTTTTATAGTCGGTTAAAAACTCATCAAAATTGAAATCCCGTGTTTTCCCATCACTAGTTCAGCAACGAACACAATTCGTTATCGAATGCACAGGAAATGTGACAGGAAGACCGGACCGAGGCCGATATAGCACGGCTGCCTAACACATTACAAATAATCGAGTTTTACCCTAATCTAACTGTAATAAAACTTGACATAGCAACTAGTAGGCAAATGCTGCTCAATAATTGGGGTCTATAGCAAAAAATTATAGGTTTTTCCTGAATTTGCATAAGTTAAACAACATCCCTAAACGATAATTTAAGGATTAAACATATATTTGTACATTAGAATTTTTTTTAGGTGGGAAAATCATTTATTTACATCTCCCGCTCTTGGGAGGAGCGTAAGGGTGGGTCGGACTTTTACTGACTAAAAAAACCCACTCCTGTTCTTTCTTTGCCTTTCATACCAGGGCAGCGTGTTCCTTTCAGAAACGAACCCATGGCCCCAGTAGGCTTCGACCCTGCTGGGCTTCTACGGTTTGCTAACATCTCTTTGAGGCGGTACATTGGACATACGGTTTATTCTTAATTGCATAATAATAAATAGCACAATCAACCTTATAATGTTCCCACTGCTGGGACTCAGGCCTCCTCTCTAGGAGAGGGAATGGGCTGTAATCCACCACACCGACCTAGTGTGGGTTGGTGGATGTCACATGTCTTCGAATTGATGGTTCCAGGACATGCCGGTTTCCTCTCGATGTTCCTTTCACCGTTTTGAGAGCAGTGGTGATGTAATAAATTACACAAGGTAAGGCGCCTAGCTGGGTTTGAACCCGCGACCCGCAACTTGTAAGACGGGGCCGTTACAATAAAATAGATGGTACAGAAGTCAATCTACATATAAAGCGCGCTCGAGCAAAGCACACATAGACACCGCTCACGGACACGATATCTCGGTCGCGTCTCGGACCCAGTGCCGTAACTAGGGCGGTGCCAGCGGTGCCCAGGCACAGGGCGCAGTCCCTGGAGGGGCGCAAAAATATCTAATAGTCCTTTTTGTTCGTATTGTACTTTTTTCTAGGAGCGCAGTTAGTGAAGCTCGCACCGGGCGTAAAAAATGCTAGTTACGCTAGTGCTCGGACCACTCGTCGAACAGTTCCTGCTCAAACGCTCATTAGTGTGCGTCCACCGAGCGTAGGTATAAAAAGTGAAGTACACACATGAGATTGTCTTACCTAACTATTTTGTGCCATTACCACGCGGCCACCACTGCTAGGACTGGAACAGTTTGCCTGCTGCGGTCTTCCCGTCCGATTATAATTTGGGTGTCTTCAAGGCTAGAGTGAATAGGCTCTTAATAAACTAGTGCGCCTCACCATCAAAGATTGCATCGCTACTTACCATCAGGTGGTCAATTAAAAAAAAAAAAAAAACATTTTAAACGTGTTTAAGTATCGTACACTAATTGCCAGTCACCCTATATATATAGATTTGTTACTCCAGTCCTTCACGCTTTTTTTTTTCGGTGGGTAAAATCATCCAGATGACATCCCCCGCCCTTGGACGGAGCGAGCGATAGTATCAGACTGTTCTGACTAAAAAACCCACCCCGTTCCTTCGTTACCTTTCATACCGGGACCGAGCCTCCTTTTCGGAAACAAACTCTTGGCCCCAGTTGGCTTGGACCCTGCTGGGTCCCTACGGTTGCTGACAACAGTCCTTCACGCTCAAAATAACATACAATAACGCTGCTCGACACGGGAATCAAATCTAGGACCTCATGCTAAACAATATTAGTGCTTGCAACCACTAGGCCTGCAGTGACTCTGTCACTGTTAATCCTAACTCTCTCCAGAATTTTTGGATTGCAATTAATATGTTTTTTTGGATTACTTACTTAGATATTTGTTCAAAGCCCACTGCGCCAACACTACAGTCAAAAAAACTCAAGTATTTTTTTTAATTATTGCACCACTCATTTTCATTTTTCATTGGCATTCAAGCACTGATTTATTAAATATCAATTAAAAAAAAAAAAACATTTTTATTCCTTGACTGTACCACTGTACTTTACTAAACATAGGTACTGAAAAGTTCAATTGAGGGCAAAAGTTGACGTTTTGTGGTCTAAGTCTAATAATACCTATTTATAAACCGCACCTCATTATGGCAGCGGGTTTTCTGGTTGAAATCATCCAATGACTTCTCCCTTCTCCCGTTCTGGGTGGAGCGGGAGTGCAGGGCGTTCAGACTTTTACTGACTAAAACCACACCTGTGTCCTTTCGTTGCCCTTGGCGTTCTAGAACAACGGGGGGCCTTTTTAAAAATCCCCGCGGTCGTAGCGGGCTTCAGCCCTGCTGGGCTCCTACGGTTTGATGACATCCCTTTGAGGAGCGCGTGAATCACTTTCTCTCTCTCGCGGCTCAGGCCGATTGATAGCCGGACGGCCGGACAGCGAGCAACATATTGCTCGACATCTGTAAGCCCGCGTCTACGCTGTCTGGTAGTCGAGGTCGGAATCTCAGTGGCTGGGGTGTGAGGTGTTCGTTCCTTGACGTGAGCGGTCTCCTCCTTCGCTAGCATTACTGCTTCGCAGAAGGAGGCGACCGCCTGCCACACCTCCTCGCTCTGGACCATAGCTCGAACCAGTGCCCGACGCGAGAGGTTGCTGCCCCCAATTGCATCCATTATGACAGCGGGTTCTTTTTTGCGGTGGGAATATCATCTAACGATATCCCCCGCTCTTGTTATGACAGCGGGTTGCTGTTAGCATTGGAATTGGGTGGGTGACGTTAGCCGCATACACATTCACCACTGGGTAAGAAATAGAATCTCTACAAAGTGAGTGCCTGAAGGTGGACGACACCGCTGAGAGCGACCTAGGAAGAGGTGGCGAGACACCTGGACGCCTAGCTCGATATAAAGAATACGTGGCATAATTCGTCACCCTCCCTGCCAACTGTCCTAACTAGCAATTTCTATTTTTCCAGGGCGACCGTTTTTCGGTCGAGTGTTAAAATCATATTTCTGTAATTGCGTTAGCTGTAGCATTATTAATGGATTAATAAGTTTTTTATATTGATCTTGACTTATCCTTTAAGTTGGTAGTGGCCCTAAAATCCTAAGGTACGAAGGTAGTGAGGATATTTTTTCCCTTCTGCACTTACGCAAAATTAAATATGTGATTATCTTCTAAACGGTAAACGACACAGATACGAAGATTAGAGAGAACTTATTCGAAATAATGTTATGAACACGTAGGTAATATCAGTGCAGATACGCCACTTGTGAGATAGGACAGTTAGCGGGGAGGACGACGAATTTAAGGACGCCTTTGCTCAGCAGTGGCATGGTGTCATCATTTCAACCGAAAGACGTCTAACGCTAGACATAGGCCTTTCGTTATTGTCACCATAACGACCGGTCCTGTGCGTCACGCATCTATCGGATTCCCGCGACCCTCACCAGGTCATCAGTCCACTTTGTGGGAGGCCTTCCAACACTGCGTCTTCCGGTACGTGGTTGCCACTCTAGAACCCTTTGTTTCCATCGAGCATCTGTTTAGCGAGCAATGTCCCTGCCCACTGCCATTTAAGTTTGGCAATTTTTCAGGCTATGTCGGTATCCTTAGTTCTTCTGTGGATATCTTCATTTCTGAAAAAGTGTACTAAGGATGAGTTGCACCATTTATAACGATAACCAAACCATAACCAGCCGTGAAACGGCCGCCTATTGGTCAATTCGACGTTTTGACCACTGTTAACGGTTTTGTTATCGTTATAGTTAAATGGTGCAACTCACCCTAAGTGTTAGGCTAAGTAAAAACTGTTAAACCAATCACTGATCCCAGTTTAGAAGTGTCCAACAACACAAAAGCCACGTCATCCGTGTTACATAATAAATGAATTAATTACCTATAAATACCAGTTAATTTAGCTCAAATAAAGCACTATATTTATATATTATTGTTATTTCGTACTCCATAACAATAAATAATGAGTTTGAACTGAAGGCCATAATTCAATTTATCATCGTAAGGAAAACCACATTTATAAACTATTGCAACATGTTTTGGAAAATCCCATCCCGAAGGAAAAATTTGTTGTAATAATTTCAAGCTATGTTAACATGTTTTAATTACTATTAGTGCCTTACCTATTAAGTATATAGGCATACGTAAAAATTATTTTACGGGTACGTCATCATCATCTTCCTGCCCTAGTCCCGGTTTATTTGGGGTCGGCGCAACACGTTTTTTTCTTTCATTCTGTCCTGTCACTCGTCACGCTAACTCCCTTTTTTTTCATATCGCTTCTCACACAATCCATCCATCTTTTCTTTGGCCTCCCTCTGGATGGATGGGATCCATCCATCCACATGTAAACTCATAACTTTTTTAGTAACATGCGTTTCATCCCTCCTTTTCACATGACCATACCAAGACAAACGATTCCCTTTCAACTTTTTAGTCACTGGCGCCTCTTTCAAACTTCCCCTAATATACTCATTTCTCACTTTATCCATTCTCGTCACACCACACATCCATCTCAACATTCTCATTTACGGGTATATTAAAAAAATACAACCGATTTTTTTGAAGTTAGTTGTATTTTTTGTAAAAACTGTTTTGTTTTTCACTTTTTAGTTATAGTACCTACACAACAAGTAAGCAAGTTTTCTGGTCATATACTTATAGGATTGACAAAATACCCATAATTACTCAATGTACTATACTACACATTGTTTTGGGATTGTCAATTAAAATACAAGTAATGGGACTACCAGGGAGTCATAAATAAATCGAACACAAAAAGAGTCATCAGCCCCCCCTAGCCAAGTTACAACCGTTTCGCTTGCGTCGAACGCCTCGAGTTGGCCACGCCTCTGATTCTTTTGTTCTGACCACGTGACTGAGCGTTGAGATGACGACATTCCCGTACATTTGAAATTTTCTACTAGAGTTAACGATTGCAGATGGTAACCCGATATGAGGATGACATGGAATTTGGACATAATTGGTGAAATGATGGTATATCTACCAGTGTAAACTTTACACATCTGCAGTAGATGCCCCTTCAGAGCGTACTGATCTGATGTTATGAAATGATGTTACCAACAATAAACAATTAGGCGATTGCAACAATCTCGGAAGAAATGTTACCATTTATTGAAGAGTTCCATGGTCTATCTAGTTTTTCATCAGATCTTTGTCAAATTGTGATCACCTAAGGGCCTGGGGCCAAGGGTCTAGTTCCGAAAGGGAGGCTCGGCCCCCGGTTGAAAGGCAAGAAGGAACGTGGTGGGTTTTTTAGTCAGTAAGAGTCTGACACTACCTTGCGCTCCGCCCAAGGGCGGGGGATGTCATTGGGAGGATTTTTACCCACCAAAAAAAAAAACCACCCCAAAGGGCAACTCGCTAAATAAAAAAGTGATCATCAAAATCAGTTAACATTTCGCTTAACATATATAAAAAACAGGGCAAGTACAAGTCAGACTCGCGCACTGAGGGTTCCGTATAAACTTACCTACGTAAATAGTTCAATTCCCCAATGGAAACAGGATGATTTTTCCGAATCATAAGAAAATCCATTATAAGTAGCAATAGATATGTACCTACTACGTACAATATTAATTATTCTGCTGTAATTCAAAACTACATACCACGTACGTACGTACGTAAACTACGTACCTATCAAGGGTCTAAAAATATAAATAGGTAATGTAGAAGTACAGTCGACTACATAAGTCATTAACATTATTAATATTTGATGTCAAAAATAACCTATACTCACCTACATACAACTACGATACAATGTTTTCAAAAGTGTTGTGGAACTGATATCTTTTTTTTTTTTAATATAATATTATGTTACCAATACTATAAATGTTTTCAGTTAAATAGTCAGAATTTATCATTCCTACTTTAATAGTTGCTTAAATATTAAAGACAGTAAAATTGTACTAGGAAACTAGTTATCGATAAAGCGCAACGAAATACTTACTTCTCAGTATCTCGGTCAAGGCCACATCTCATCCGGAACGTAGTAGATTTCCATTTACTTGTTAATCCATCGATTTTATTCCCCAAAAAACAAGTAGTCGAAACACTGGCTTGATAAAAAAAAAAACTCACGGAATATTAGTGTTTATAATTCCGTTACGTGCTTTGTTTTGTAATCAAGGTTTTTGTTTATAATGAAGGATGCTGGAGTAAGTGTGGGTCACTGGGTGGATGTCAAGTTCTAGGTGAAGGCCAGTTCATGACTTGCGCAGTGAGGAGCAGGGAATGTTGCCATTTTTTTACGCAAAGCGCCTGGAATATTTGAATAGCAATGCACTGTGTGGCGGTGCTGAGCTTAGCTTAATTGGGTAGTGGGAAATTAAAAGCGTTAAGCGATAAAGCATTTAATTAGGTATTTATATTTTTACCGTTTACGATGTTGTTTCTATTTAATTCATCTTCTTTTGCGAGAGAAAGGTATAGACATTTTTTTTTGGTTACTTAATTATATGGAGCTATTATTACTTGTAGATTTCATTCACACCGTTGCACGCTGCGCGGCTCTAAGATTGTCCAATTACTTTTTTAAATCTCTAACATAAGCTGGAACAAATATAAACAGCTATTTATGTTACAGACTTATTTATTAGTTCTTTAGAAATATATCCGTTTGTCTTTTATCGCGTTTGACCACCATCTCACTTGATGGTAAGCGATGATGTGGTCGACGATGGAGCACGCACGCCTGGAAGTAGATAACCTATTCACTCTTAACTTAAAGATCCTGTTGTAGTTATCAGGAAACAATTAAGATCTTCACTGAGGAATTCCGCTCCTAAGCTCACCTATACAATAAATGTGTTCCCAAAACGTTTTGATTTTTGTACTACGTACCTATGAGTGGTTTGTCCACCATGTACCGGTTGTCCAACGCCGAGTATTTAGTAGTTCGATGATGAAACTGGCTTGGCGGAATAAAATTGCACACTCCCAAAAATGTAAACGATAGAAAACCGACAGTCTAGCAACTCAGCGTCGATGCTCAAGACTGAAGTTTTAACTCGACGAGTGCATCATTGCCGATGAACTTCTTAGCTCGTTTCTCAAGAGACTCTAGCACATTAAGTTGGTATTCAGACTTATTACTACGAGCTCTTAACACGGTCCATTTCACGACCTAAACTGAATTGTTAAAGGAATGGAGCTACGAGTAAATAGGGTACAGCTGCATCCCTCTTTCTCGCTCGCACGCCTGACATTTTAAGACGTCATGGTAAGGTCCCTGTACTCTCCACACACGATCGAACTTACGCTTGATAAAGGTAGAGCAGCTGTTCAGGTGTTCCAGTTCTAAATATCAAGCTCATAATAATAATAGTTGCAGCTACATTGTTAAGTTTCTGCACTACCCTAAAAACCCCCAAGGTATTACGTCCGCCTTTGTACAGTGTTTACGTGCATAAAGTTTTAATAAATAAATAAATAATAAACACACCTACAATATTTTTTCGTCAGGCCCAATTCCTTATAGTTATTGTTTACATTCACCAATTTCTATAAGTTAAGACGTATCATGATGGGAGGCTCATACTTGTCCAGCATAAATCAAAATCCCAATTTACTATTTCTGAGATTCATAAACGTGACCACGCTCAGAAGGCCGCTAGCGATAATTTTACCAACGAGGCAGTCACCATTTTCCTTTTATTTTATAAATAGACATTTTATTATGACATGCTCCGCCGAGTTAGGTTTATCCTATATATAAATAAATAAAACACAATTCGTAAATATATAATGTATAATGCTATAATAATCTAAGTAAAATAACGTAGTAATAAAATCAAATAGTTCATAAATGGAGGTCACAAAAACAATAATAAATCAATTAAAATATTTTACATGGGGCGGATTACACCATACTAAACGATCGCTTAACGTAAGTTTAACTCGGTGGCTAAGTTTACTTCTTATTTACGTAGCAGCAAAAACGATTACATTTTTGAGACCCCGATAAATTCTAAGTAAATAAAATAAAAACAACCTGTGTGTGAACTTAAATCAATCTTAACAGTAGTAAGTTGCAGGGCCTTTATCGCCCATCACATCATAGACATCTGATTTTATCTTGATTCACAATTTTATATCTTCCGTTACATTATTGCTTTAACATCTCAAAATATTACATTGATGTTATTATTTACAAACTCGGTAATTTAACACTTTCGGTGTCAAGAACCCAGCATATGGATCGTACAATAATTAAGAATCAAATTATAGCATAATTAGAGTTGCGACTCGCTACTCAGTACCCCTAGCCAAGTTGATAATCTGCAATCGTCAACGCTAGTACAAAACTTCAAATGTGCTGGAATGACGTCATCTCAACGCTCAGTCACGTGGTCAGAACAAAAGAATTGGGGGCGTGGCCAACTCGAGGCGTTCGACGCAAAAGAATCCAAACGGAACGGTTGTAACTTGGGTAGGGGTGCTGGTCTTGCTCATGAACATTAGTCAAGAATAGCTACGTATAACAGCACGAATTATTGTATACTCTTGGTACCGAAAGTGCTAACTATATGCCTGCGACATCTTCTAACTTAAAGCAAAACGAAATAAATAAATATTTATACTCGGTTTTACTCATGGTGCAATCCGCCTGTAACCAGCGATCAGCTGCCCGTTAACAAAAAGTAATGGTGAGCGATATGTGTAACGTTACAATTCATTAAAAAATAATAACATATAAAAGAGTCTTCGCACACAACACTAGGCAAGATTCAGTGCTGTTTAGGGCAAATAAATGCGATAGGATGTTTCCCGCGTCACCAATCCGATTAAAACCACGATTAATTGGGGACAAAAAGAGTATTGTGTGAATTGCCCATTTTTGCTGACTGTACCGGTTTTTCTGTGCATGTTTCTGTGTGTTTTTGTGTGTGGGTAGCAGTAATTAAAAAAATAAGGACAGTCTTCCATTCCAAGATTTTTTCAGTAGGTTAACGGCATTATTGCCCTATATCAAGTATCTTGTATACTAGAATACATAACAACCCAATGTGTACATAAAGCTAGAACTACGCTGCGCACACGTGTGCCATACACGCCGATCTGGGCGCGTCGGTCTCCAAACATTAAGGAAATTAGACTTGTACAGCTACACTTGCTACACGCCACGCGACGTCGTTCTACGCACAATTCAGGCTTAGTCCACGTGTGCTTCGTTCTAATGTAGTTCTAGCTTAAGTATCAATATGGGTACCAAGATCGCCTGTTTCACGTCTTTGATTGCTGTTAGCAATACTAGAGTCTGTCTAATAAGTTAAACGACTTGGGTAATTATTAGGATTTAATGAAATCTGATGTAGTCACCACGGGTTCAATAATCAAGGTTGATTAAGAGATAGAGATCATTGTTTACTAACAGAAGAGCCTTATGAAAAGTATCGAATATAAGTATTTTTTAATATTATACAAAATTCCCAAGTCGGTTGACTTAGACAGACTATACAAACACTTGGATAAAATACGGCCGGTGGTAAAAATATCGTTGGTATATTTTAAATTTAGAATGTAAACATAAATAGTGGGCTACGCGACTGTTGAACGCAAAGGGCAACTAAAGGAGGTGGGTTTTAGTCAGTTAAATTCTGACACTCCTTCTCACTGCATCCAGAGCGGGAGGATTTATTTGATAATAATAACATTTATTATCAGAAACACAAATGTTAGGTAACAAAAACCGTAATAGAATAAACCATAAAATTTTAAACCCTGTCTCCTAAACTAGGACGATCCTGTATCTTTTGATGATTACATAATAACCGGGGGTCGGCTAGTGTTGTGTAAGAAACGTCTAATGCTACATAGATATCGCTCGCATCACCAAAAAATTAAACTAAATCCATTAGGCCGTTATATAGCAAAACAAGTAATATGGCGTGTTGGCAGCCAACTATAAAATCTAGGGAGTGGGGAGGCGATGTCCGATGCCATACTATGAAACACGATGCTTTAAAAAAAGATTTTTTTTTTTTGGCTTCGCAAAAGCATTTGTCAAACAACAAGCAAGCAATCAAACAGTTGTTATTTAACACAGACTTTCAAAATTAAAGTTATTTTGCATTTTTCAGTGATTTTTTTTTACATTGAAGTTGGGTATTTTTTTTTTGTAAAAAGTATATTTTTTTTACATCTTTCTCGTTTTTAGTTTTTGATACAAATTACAGTCGCTTTGTTTTCTGTTAGATCGCGAATGTAATACATTTGACAGTAGATGTCTGGCTTGCATACTAAGTCCTTTAAGCCATGTCTTCGTATGAATAGTTCATTAGTTTACGATTAGAATATGGATGAAACACATTTTAAAGTTTTTGTAGTATTTTGCAGCAAATGTGTCAAATTAGACTTCTCGGCAAGCTTCATTGAGGTAGTCAATACAATAAAATTCTCAGTTCTATTTTTAATGTTTATACCCCACATATTGACCAGATACTGGAATGGGACTTTCGCTAGTAGATAGCTCATGTTATAAAGAAGTAACTAAACTTGAACTTAAACCTCTCAGGCACCAGTGCACCGAAATCGGTACACCGCAATACCAGCTAAGATAAACCTTATTTTTACGTAATAAGGTTAAAGTTAGCTCGTATGAGGTATACCATATTCGATAGACTGGTCCCTGAGAGGTTAAGCTACTTTCATTTTAGAAAAATAATTAGAGGAATTCGGGGAGATAATTATACTAACATTTTAACAAGCTTTGCACACATTTTATTTGTGGTCCTAAATTCTAAAACCATCGTGTTTCATATTATAGCAAAAGACGCATAAAGCAAAGGGACCTTTTACCCTGATCACACACAGTCAGCTTGACATTCTCGCTTTACATATATTGAATCACGTTACGGAACATTCAAAATTGTATACAAGCTTCTAATGTCAACATGGTCGATCACTTTGTCGCGGAATGAAGTCTATACTGTATTTACTAAAAGAGATATTTTCTCTCAAAAATTCTCATACAATCCTAGCCTAAAGTGGTCGTAGCTTTATGTATTACAAAACAATAAACGCTTTTTTTTTTGTGTATTTTATCACCATTTTCTACATCACAGCATGTCGATACGAACGTCTTTTGATATTTGGGATGTTCTTTTTTTTACCGACAATCGATATCAAAAACCCGGGGTCTTAACCCTATCGCTTTTAGGCACGCAATTTACTGTTTTTCGCGCTAGTACGGAGAAGTGCGTGTTCTCGCCCCGTCACAATGTTATTTACATGTATCGTATCAGGCTGGGCGCGCCTCGAACCCCACGAGTCGCCGGTCAACCTCCGTGTATTCAGTTCTTTGTAAGCGTATTGAAAAAAGGCGTTTGATACACGTGCAAATTTGTCACTGCAGCCCTCGGCTCTATACCTAACACACTCGCCTACGGCTCGTACGAATTCCGCCTCGGTCACAATGACAAAATTTCTACGCTTGTATCAAAATATACTACATATTTCATTTAGCGTTTCCGCTAAAAAAAGTATGACAGAAGTATATTTCGTCCAATCTGTCACGTAAATTGTCCAAACTTAAGATATTATTGCCCAATTTAAAGCCCTTGAATATTTACTAATAAACTTACAATTAAAGAAAATTGGGAAACAAAAGTTTCAAGCAAAATATGATATTATTCATTAACCCCAAGCGAACCCGGCGAAGCGAAGCCGGCGTTCGCGCATCTATTGTCTTCCTATTGTGTCTCAAATTGACAGTATCTGAAAGGTTAAATTTATTTTCCGAGGGGGTAAGCGATTGTCGATAAAAAAAAACGTCCCATTTATATTTTGTTACGCACAGTACTAACAGGCCACGCACGTGATTGAGTGTAGGCAGCGTTTTGTGTTGAAGCTTGCTCTCATAGAACACCTAGCTTATATAACCCTGCGCGGCTTTTGTGATACTATAATTAAACTAAAGACAAACTGAGCCCACGTATGCCACGTATGCTACGCATTACGACATCTAGACTCTTGAACTTGCCTAAAAACAGATGACTAAGGCCTACTGTCTACTGTCGCGTAGCTCCACAGACGCGTATTCGTCATTATACGCTTGGTGTACGCCTGTGTGAAACTTACATACAAAACTATGAAACACTGTTGATGTACGCGTCTATGAAGCGACGCGTCCGTGGACAAGGCCTTAAGGCCTTCGCACACGACGACTTTTCGTAGCGATACTGTCGCGCGACAGCATCGCTACAAAAAGTGTGGACGAGGGCCCTTAGAAACGTACTTGGCATACACAAGGCTGTATCACGCGTCCCACGTAAGTCGTCTGTTTTCAAGCAAATTCAAAAGTCAAGATGTCATGTGACGTGGCATACGTTGGCTCAGTTTGTCTTTAGCGTAACTCTCATATAGACGTCGTTCCGCAACTGGCAAAAATCAACAGACTACCGCCCAGGTCATCTGTCCGACTTCCCGGCGTTATGTAGATGATTGGGCGCGTCCGCGAACGCGAACTTCAGCCTATACGCCTCAGCTACCAACACACTTATATTCGAATCGGTCCAGTTCTGAGTGGGCACGTTCTGTAGGAGTATCATGAGGCCTTGGAAGTCTCTTTCTAACATGAGTCTTTCTCGCCAGTGGAGGAGGAAGGCTGCGCAGACGTAGAGCTGGAAGGTGGCGAATCCGTCCGACTCCGCGAGGTAGGTGTCCCACAGGCGAATGGTGCAGGGGAGAGGTATTTCCCTGGTGAGCAGGTTGTTCATCCAGCGGAAGGAGAACTGGAGGTAGTCGACGCCGTGGGTCTGCAGGTGCTCGTGCAGCGGCAGGTCTATGCGGCGGATAAGCTCCTTCAGTTGATTCACCTGTGAGCAAAGATATAATTAGAAATTGTATTTATTAACATTTTAGAGGTATGCGGAATAGAGTGTTAAATCCGACAAAACTCCATGTGAAAAGATGTGGTTTTAGTCAGTAAGTTTGACATGCCCCCCTCTCGCCCGTTGTGCACTTATTCTTTTAAATGTTTGTCCTGTATTTTTGATTATTTGGTGTACAATAAAGATTATAATAATAAATAATATAGCGGGAGAAGCCATTAGATGACTTCCCACCACAAAAAGTGGTTCATAATATTGTTAGATGTATACTAGCTTTTACCAGCGGCTTCACCCGCGTGGAAGTAAATTACTTCACATAAACTTAGCACCCAGTTTTAACCCCTTAAGTGTAAAGTTTCGTAAAATCCGTTCTTAGCAGATGTCTACACCCTATAAGGAACCTACCAGCCAAATTTTAAGTTTACAAACTTAAAATTTGGTGTTATAGTTTCTGAGATTTCGTGATTAATCAGTGCATTTACGAAATTAAATTCTTTAAGAAAACGTCAGCTGAGCGAGTCCAATGACCTGTATGTAGTTTGTACGCAACACCGACTACTACCTAAAGGTCATTGGACTCGCTCAGCTGACGTTTTCGTAAAGAAATTAATTTCGTAAATGCGTAAATTAATACGAGTTTTGAAAAAAAGGGTACTTTATTTTTTAGTTTTATCTTTACAAATCTAGTGTTTTATGTACCGCATCGACCCACCACGGGATTAAAACGATCATTTAGCGGTCTATAGACAGATTTACTACTATTAAAGTCAACGGCCGATACGTAACCAGACCTATTAAAATACCATAAGTCCATATGCATAGATACCTATTACATCGCACATTTACCTGTTTGGCATGTTTATTTTTGGTGCTATCATTTTCCTTAGTTCAGAGAGCTAATTGTTTTTATCGAAACAAATGGCGCATAATATTCAGGGTGGCTGAACAACAGCGGGCTGCGGTTAGTGATAGGGACCAATTAGAGCAGTACAGGGAAAACATTATTATTATTGTGTCTGTTTCCTTGTAACACGGGTAGGTAGACACGTGGTTGGGCGGTACATGATATTAGGCAGCCCCGGATCTACGATTTTTTCGAACCGGGGCAAAACCTTGATACTGGCGCCCCCTCCCTTCACTGTTTGAGAAAAACTGTATACTGCCAATGAGTACCTAGCATTTTTGTGACCATTTGTTAAAATAATAATCCTTTAATAAATTTAAACTTTTTATTATCTAATAACTAATAACTTTCATTTGTGACATAAAACAGAAACAGAAAAAATATATAACCAGGAAAGACTACAACTTTACACGGCGTGCTTTCTTTTCTGCGAAAGAATCTATTAGCTCCTCAAAGTCCGTTGCATAGGCGGTTTTGTTTTCAATGGCTAGGATCGCGAGGCCAGATAGACGATCCTGACTCATTGTAGAACGTAGATAAGTTTTAATTATTTTCAGTTTGCTGAAGCTTCGCTCACAGCTTGCAGATGTTTTTCCCCTTTGATGATTCCCCTTGGCAGAAAGATCACGGACACTACGCACGCGTTCAAAAATTTACTTGATCTGTTAAGATGCGTTTATAAATCACTTAGTATGTGTTCAAAAACTAACTGGGCGTATGGAAATAGAAAAGTTTGTTTTTCAAACATATTATATTAAGATTCAATTACTTGATAAAAACCTATGAGATTGTAGGAAAAGAAGCTTCATTTGTTCGATATTTCGAATTCTCGTCTCAAGGATTTAGCGCCCCCATGAAACTGCCGCCCGGGGCAAGTGCCCCGGTTTGCCCCCCCTTAGATCCGGGGCTGATATTAGGTACACGTGCACTTGATAATAACAATTTAATCACGTCCCTGTCCCAGACTAAAGTCCGGAGCGAGAGGGAATAGGCGGCGGCCGTCTCATTCTGCGAAGCAGTAATGCTAGCGAAGGAAGCTGATGCTCGCATGAAGGAAAGGATGTCCTCGTGCATTTGCAATGGGTAGCTCGCCGTCCGGCCGCCCGGTAATCGTCGGGACCGAGCCGAGTAGTTGATAGCGTGTAATGATCCAACCACGCCTCAAAGAGATGTTAGCTAAACCGTAGGGGCCTAACAGGGGCGAAGCCTCCTATTGAGGCCGGAGGGAAACCCGTAGCCCTGGACAGCAAAGGACAAAGGAATATAGATGTGGTTTAAGTCAGTAAAAGTCTGACATGTCATGCCGCTTCGCTCCAGAGTAGGGGAATTCATTGAACGATTTCCCACCTTATAAAAAAAAGCCTTTTCCTAACTAGTTTGGGTTCTGCTTCCAGTGTAAACGGATTCGGCGAATACCAGTGTTTTATATGGAGCAACTGCCCATCAGACCTCAACAACCCAGTAACTGGGCAACACTTAGGCAGGACGTAAACGTGGACACTTTTGTGTTTTGTGTCAGATACAAGCTACCGATGAATATTTGATTTCTATAGAACCAGTATGAAATCATCCACTCCCTGTGTATACGTGAACATTTTTTATATGTCCAGTTGCTTCCACTTTACACATACTCATGACGATCAAAAAGTGTTCGGTGTCGGTATTTGGAGCAAAAAGTGTTTCCGTTTGCGCAGCGCCTTAGGCTTAGAAACCTTTCAAACATAGGTTTGAGCCTGTAAAGGTGTTTTTACAGGCATCATCTTCATCTCCCTGCTCTGTATACTTACTAATTTATTTATGATCTACGCAGCATATCTGCTTCTTTCATACATTTATATTTAACATTTAGCCAATTTACAAGCACGAAAGCTTTTTAACTAGGCATTAATTGTACGGTTTTTGGTAACCCTGTGCCAAATAAACATGTTAGCTTGGTTTCTATGCTTTGCTTGCACATTGAGATTCAAATTCGTTATTTACCAAGTGGGATTGATAATTTAGTATCATCATGTAAATATACTATACTTCGCACCTACTCATCCTTAGTTTTGATCTTTAATAACAATTTATTCTGGGTTGTTTTTTTTTTCTTTCTCGAAATTCAAATGAGTAAAATCGCTAGTGATTTCGCTTTATTTTTAATCATAATTTTCTATCCGCCGCTCAATTTGTTCAAAACGCTTGGTTAATGATAAATGTACACTTGAATACAGATGTGAGGCGTGCCAGTCTTAGCATTGTTCTTGTTTTCACAATGGTCTGGAGCTTTTTTAAGTGGTTCATTCAATCATCATATAATTTCTCCCTCTCTGGGTAAAGTGAGAAGGATCGTCAGACGTTTACTGACTAAACGCACTCGTGTTCCTTCAAGTGCCCTTTGCGTTCCAGGAGCACGATGATTTTCGAATCTGCAGTCCTAACTACGGTAACTGAATAGCGTATTTAAAGCAGGGCTTTGAATAACGTTAAAAATTTGGTATCGTTACCTTCATCGTACGAAGGTAACGTTATTAGTAGAGGTAACGTTATACTTGATAACGGTACTTAAGTGAACTTTTACCGGTAAACTGAGTAACGTTATCGATGATGTTATCGGTAAAAAGTAAAGTAACCATTGCCCAAGCCTTGATAACGTTACCAAATGCGTTACTAAAATACCGTTAAATAACGTTATTTTGTTAAATCTCTTTGTTTCGTCTAGATTAATGCAGAAATTAGTTTTATTATGTATTCAACAACACTTCCACGATGCAATATTTTTCATTATACATAGGAATTAGTTACATTTGTTCTATTAAAATATCAAAAAGTAGGTATACGTAAGTTTCAAGGGATATACTACGTCGCACAACAACGCATTAAGTAACGATAAAAGTTTCGATACTTGTAACGTTAATTGGTAACGTTATTTTATAGATTCGATACCAAAGTATCGTTACTCGTGTTACCGTTAAAATTTTAACTTTATGAAAATAACGTTACTTACCGATACTTATAGTGTGAATTTGGTAACGTTAACAAGCCCTGATTTAAAGAAAAGTAATCAATTTATTTCCGACTCGCATAGGGCAAGCAACAAAGCGATAGGCATAATCAGCCTTATAATATTCGCATTGCTGGGACTCAGGAACCTCCTCTCTAGGAGAGGGTCGTAATTCACCATATGTCTACGATTTTTTGCTTTTAGGACCTCCTTATGATATTTTCCTTCGACATTTTGAGAACAGTTGTGATGAAAATAAATTACTAGGTAATGCATTTGGCCGGGTGAACCCGGAAACTACAAGTCGTAAGTTACTTTTCGATCACAACAAAATAAAATATACTTAACTAAAATGTACAAATACCGTTAAAAAAAGATCAATGGACGACCTAAAAGGCTCCTACCTCAACATATAAATACGATTTCGATAATCTACACTAATATAATAAAGAGGTAAAGTTTGTTTTTTTGTTTTTTTTTTGTTTGTAGGAGGTAATCTCTGAAAGTACAGGTCCGATTGCTAAAATTTTTTCACCGACAGAAAGCTGCTTTTTTCCTGGGTGACATAGGCTATATATTATGTACGCGGGCGAAGCCGCGGGCAAAAGCTAGTTAAAAAATAAAATCACGTATGTCAGCAGGCATGCAAAACTATGTATCAGTTGCAGTACTCGTAGTAAATTACTAACCAATGGTCAGTCACGTCTCACAAATTAGTAATTATTTTATTCTTTGTTTCAATAACATTGTCGTGTGAGCGTGTTACCTACATCATAATAACTATTGTTGGCATTATAATACTTTAATAATTAAAAGTTATTTTAAAATAAAAATAAGCCTTGTTTTAAAGATAGATCGTCGTAGCGATAAAGCCGCCTTTTGTATTGTTTTTCTGAACAATGTATAATTATTGGGTCTGTGTTATAATTTTATTGTGTTTGCCAAGAATACTAGAAACTTATCGATGAATCTAAATGCATATGAAATTATATTCGATATCTATAACAATAATGCACTTTTTAAATATTTTGTTGGTCTGTGTGTTTGTTTCGGTTAACCTCCAAAGCGGCTGGATCAATTTCGACGGAACTTTCACTGTTAATTTTATAAGCAGTAGTTACTTGCAATTTATAAAAATTATTAATATGGTTCCAACCGAAACAAAATTGTGACCAAATTGCATTGCGCTGTTTTAGGAATCAGGGGAGCACCAAGTAGAAGGCACCAGCTGGTAATACAATAAAAACAGCACTTAGACGGGAGAGCGCTTCCACTCTTCTCTAAGAGAGGAGGGATGAGCGATCTAAAAAAAGGACGCTTTTATCATAACATTCCAAAGGTTTGTGTCGCGAAGAAACAGGGCCTTAAGTCTGCTATTACAATAGTATCAGAATGGTCTATCATTGATGTCATAATTGTCGATTTTGACAAGTTTGGTAATCTACTAATATAATGGCGTCATTATGACTTTCCAATGGTCAACCACTGACACTCCATTGAAAGAAGTGGCTTAAAATGGTAATCTCGTACATATTGACGAGTGAATATTTGACGTTTGCGGTAATCTGCTAAAACTTTGACAGTTTATTTGATCAGTGTTTGACCATTAGAACGTTATTGTGCAGTTATTGGTTTTAATATTCTCGAAATTATCATTCTACCACAATTCTATTAAAAGACCACTGACCGATCAATGATCGATCATTATGAATTAGCAGATTACAAACTTTTAGCAAAATGACAATGGGATCGTGTTGGAATGACGAATTTATAAAAATAGCAGACTTGGGGCCCAGGCCAGCGGAAGTATTCGGCGACAATGGACGCAACTTTGTCGCAGGAGCTAAGGATTTTTTTTTAAAATTTTACCAAAACGATTTACCTAATTTTGCGTGTTTGGAAGGCATTCAGTTAAAATTTTTCACAAGTAGCTTCTCGTTTAGGAGGCATTTTTTGGGCCTCGACGTTCTAGGAGAGGAGGCCTGAGTTCCAGCAGTGATAACATTATAAAGTTGATTTTGCTGCTATTTACATAGAAGGTGAAAAGTGCTTATTGGGGTTTATTCCAAAAATCCCCACCGATAAAACCCCACCAATGGGGATTGTTACATTTTTTTCCAGAAATCCTCACTAGTTAAACAATATCAGCCTGGTGGGGATTTTTGGACAAATAAGTAAGAAGCTAGTGCATGGTTCCAAATGGCTCGTTTCCTATGGAGAAGAACTGGCAAGAAACTCCATAGTTACAGGTTAAAGGTCATTCAATAACAATAGTGTGTAAACCATAACAGAAATCAATTTACTTTGTTCGCATACAATCAATTGTGTTGTTTTTACGGCCCCACTTCGAGGAAACCTAATCTATATGGAATTATTGCTTGATTTTCCTACAAAATGAGGTCGATTTGGAATATTTAAAGTGGTTTTCCGTAAGTAAATATAGATCGTTTTGAATATGTTTACAATGGTTAGTTCGCTGTAGGCATATACATAGATAAGGATGGCCAGTATATAAGCCACGCAGAGACTGCTTTGGTTAAGTATCAAGAGCATCATGATTGATGAACAAACTCTGTCTGAGTGTCCGTGGAGTTTCATGCACGTTCTTCTCCATAGAGATCTACACTTTGGAACGTGCAATTTAGCTTCACTTTTTTTTTTGTTGACTGACCCACATATTGACAATTCAAAAGTGCTTGTTGGTCTATTTGAAATAAACATTTCTGATTTCTTATTTTTGATATGCTGCGTACCAATTAATCTGTAGTGCCTTTAAAAGCCGGTTGCAGTCTCAGAGTATTTTGTATGAACTCCGCCCGGGTCTATGTCGATTTCGCGGTCCCGTGACAGCGGTTTTATCTATACATCTATACATACAAATACAATTGGAGTGTCTGTTTGTAATATTGAAATAACTACTTTTTACTACATGCATATGAATATATATACACTATACACCAAAATAACATTTTTTACAATATGGCTGGACCGATTTTGACGGGACTTTTTTTGGGAGGTAGCTGATTTAATAAGGAGTAACATAGGCTCCTTTTATTTAAAAAAAAAAAATTCAAAATCCTGTAGTCCACGCGAACGAAGTCGCGGGCACAGCTAGTTTCTATTTAAAAAATAATAACTATTCAAGACTTTTCTTTTGCGAGGCCCTTTTAAAAAACAAGCTTTTCATTTTTTGCAACTTTCAAATATTTCCGTGACACACGTTTCCGTGAATACACACACGTTTGAAATCGTAAGTTGTGTCAGATTCGCGATTTTTTTTATCGAGCCAACTAAATTATATCATGTTTTGATTTTTGCCCGGCAGTTGGTCATATAGTAAATTTTAATAAAATAATTTTGATAGTGTTCCCTTTTATATTTATGGATTTCCAGAGGTTTAAAAAAAAAGTTCAAAATGAGTAGGACCTGCCCCCCTAGCCAAGTTACAACCGTTTCGCTTGCGCCGAACGCTTCGAGTTGACCTTGCCGCCAATTCTTTTGTTCTGACCACGTGACTGAGCGTTAAGACGACGTCATTCTCGCACATTTGAAGCTTTCTACAAGCGTTAACTGTTGCAGATTAGCAACTTGGCTAGGGGTACTGGCCTTAACCACCCGCGTCCGTGTGATTGTGACTGGGTACTCCATCTCGTTTGGTTCTTTAATCCCCAAAGGTGACAGAAGAGCTGACGAGATGAAGTATTTGGACGAGGAAGAGCGACCAAGGCGGAATAAACGCGAGAGACTTTGTCGGATATATCCGACATAGACGGTTAAAGGGTTAAACCAACTATTCAACCAACGTTTACATACTATATGCCTTTAAAAATTTTAAACCTACGTTTAAACGCTATACTATTCCTTTAAGCATATCTCAGCAGTGCTGTGTGCTTACGTGTGCTTGATATTTTTTCATATTTATTTAACGTTACGAAAAGTAGACAAATATCTATATGATTATTGCTCTAAAAATGCCGATCAATTAAACCTCTATAAAATGATGTAGGTATTAAACATTAATCTAGATCAGGGTTTTTCAACCTGTAGGTCGCAACCCCCAGGGGGGTCGCGAAGCCTCTCCAGGGGGGTCGCGAAGCTTTTATAGTGGAGTTGCTAAAGGTTGGAAAAGCTACAGCAGTAAAAAAGAAACAATAACATTTATAAAGATTTATTAAGAAAAATGTAAAAAAAAATATTAATTATATATTTGTCCGAACCGTAATTGTTAAAATAAGTAAATTTATTGGATTCAATATTAGTTACAAAAAAAAACAACGGGTAGGGGGGTCGCGACATATTTCTTTGTACTAAAAGGGCCGTGGTATGAATAAGATTGAAAAACCCTGACCTAGATTCTACCAACAAATTCACTCGCGTGAAAATTATTCCAAAGAAGCATAGCATAGTCGGCCTAATAATGTTCCCACTGTTGGGACTCAGGCCTCCTCCCTATGATGAGAGGGGATATGTTCTACCCGTGTACTAAATTTCATCTTTTCAGCTGTTTGAGCATAAAGGAGTAACAAACACACAAAAAAAAAAACTTTTCGCTTTTTACCCGACTACAGCAAAGCCAAAGGAGGGTTATGATTTTGACAGGCTATGTATGTATGTGAGTATGCTCATCTGTTCCCTCATAGCTCCTAATCTACTTATCGTAACTCGACATATTATTATGAGGTATCGTTAGAACCGTCTTAATCGTCCGCTGAACATAGGCTACGTGACGTGTCACAAAACTCGATATGGCGCCCTCTAGCGGACAAAAAGTAATGTGTTAAAAATACAAATGGAGAGAAAGGGCTTAACTTGTACATTTCCAAAATATTGCTCGTATTTAAAGTGACACCCTCTAGCGGACAAAAAGTAGTGTTAAAAAATGTTACGATAAATGCACCGTGTTTGATATCATTTGAAAGGGCTTCACTGGTACTTAACAAAAAATATCATCAAAATTCTAAGTGGCGTAAAGTATTTCGGTTGGTACCTATAACGTGTGACTACGGCTTTTCTTTTTGTTCTGTTCTTGTTTTTCACCATCCTGAAAATCTTGTTTCATTCTTTTTCAGCGTCGTTTTTGTCGTAGTCGGGTTTTAGTTTTTTACTTTTTTTATAATATTAGAGTGATTATTATTCAAAGAGAGTGGGCAGTAACTCGTCCAAAACTAAAAGTGAGACCTCGAGATCATACCGCGATCCACTTTACGACCTAAACTGAACTGTTACAGAGATGGACTATCACAGAGTTGGTGTATATTACTATTTTACTCTTTCTCACTCGTACGACTGACATTTTAACGCTTTTGGAGGTGTGCGGAACAGAGAGTAAAGTCTTATACACCGTTAGTTAAATTTTGATCGTTTTAATCCCGTGGAGGGTTGATCCGGTACATGAAACACTATCGATTTGTAAAGATAAAATTAAAAAATTAAGTTCCTTTTTTTAAAAAACTCGTTTTAATTTACGCATGTGCGAAATTAATTTCTTTAAGAAAACGTCAGCTGAGCGAGTTCAATGACCTGTAGGTAGTAGTCGGCGTTGCGTACAAACGATCAAACTTTAACGGGGTATACCTTCGTTAGAAAGGGAGGATCATCCGGCCAGACGTGTGTTGTCTGGTGGACAACTGATGGCAGATGATTTCGGGCTGTTCTATATGTTCAAATTGCGCGGAAAACTTTAATTGCGCGATACAGAATTAGTTCTTATGTGACGCCATAGATGTCGCTACACGGCATTGAAAGGCCCCTGTTGTGATTGGCTGACCGGATCAATAACAGCCAATCAGATCAACCTACGTAGTTGGTTATAAGGTGGATACCATGTTTGTCGTAAATAAACTCTTTTCTTCTTTTTTAGGGTTCCGTACCCAATGGTGAAAACGGGACCCATTTACTAAGACTTCGCTGTCTGTCACCAGACTTAAGAACCGCGATAGCTAGACCCCTGAAATTATCATAAATATACACAACAAATCAAAATAAAATAAATATTTAAGGGAGGCTCCCATACAACAAACGCGATTTTTTCTCCGAATTTTCCTAAGGACGATACAGAACCCTTCATGCGCAAAATAAAAAACTGGCCAAGTGCGAGTTGGACTCCAACTTGCACTTGGCCAGTTTTTTATTTTTCTTCTTCTTCATTCCAAATTGAAATTTTCTTTTTCACGTTAGTGTCAATGTCATATGAATGACTTTTTTTCTTTTGCCATAATAGCCTAAATTAAGTACCTATAGTTAAAAACCGGACGGCTTTGAAACAGTCACTTTGTACGCAGTCATCAGTCAGTAGTAATGAGAATCGTTTATGTATGTAGTAAGGATATTTTAGTGCTTATATCTATTATAATCTAATTAGCTGCTGTTGACACAGGAATTATATGATACTTTCAAGTAGTAATATAAGTATCTGCTTAATATAAAAGGTGTAAGGGACAGCCATTCACAAAATTTTTTTTTAGTAAACGAAAAAAAAAAATCAGCCTCACCATACAAAACGATAAACTTGATTGGACAATTTGTATGGGGAGGCTGATTTTTTTTTTCGTTTCCTGAAAAAATTTTTTGTGTAAGGTTGTTCAGTTTTGTCTACTGAGCAAGCCCTTAAAGTTTGTGGAGGGCTGTCCCTTACACCTTGTATATCGGTTAGTATATGAAGTTGCCCCACTTTAGAATTTTTCTTTGGATAGCCTGTAATTGTAATTCCACAAGTAGAAATGCCTTCACTAATGGGAAATCATCAAACAACTGATCACGCTTTGCGCTTGAGCGAGATGGAGCGGACTTTTACTGACTAAAACCTGTGTTCTTTCAGTATCAGGGCCGCAGTAACTTTTTCAAATATTCTCGTAGAACAAGAGAGTATCAAACCTCAGAACTGTGATCAATACCAGATTACTTCTCGTAAAAAATGTCGAGTACTATGCGTTCCAAATAAGAATAGGGATGTCTATAACCTCGATCTGTCAAATGTTAAGTGAAAAGTACGGTTTGCAAAGAAAACTTATTTGTGTATCAATAAAGGGTTTTTTCAATGCACTTGCTCAGAAAGTGACTCTTATTGCACTGCACTTAGGTACATAATGGCCCTTCTTACCAAACTGTTCAACCTCTCCCCCGCCATAATTATATTACATGTATCGTATCAGGATGGGCGCAGGTCGTGTCCCGCGAGTCACCGGTCAACCCCCGTTTATTCATTTCAGTGAGTGTATTGAAAGGTAAATAAAACACAAATATGGACGCGGAAAACAGATTTTTACCGCCACAAAAGTTTACTAGTTTTATAGTTATTTTCTTCACAAGTGTATTGAAAAACGTCGTATGATACACGTGAGTAATTAACCCTTTGTGTGTCCGGAACGTGGATCCACGCGAGACACAATAACTTTTTAATTGTGTCTCTAATTACGGCATACGAAAGGTTTTAATGATTACCGTTCTCGGCTCTCTTAAGACCCTCGCCACGGCTCGGGTCTCAATACCGCCTCGTCGGTAATCACTAACATTACACACTTATATCATAATGTACTATTTTTATGCTTTGTTTTACTAAGCCTCAGTTAAATCTAGGTGAAGTAAAAACGAAGTAAGAACGAAAAGTCATAATTAGTTAAGACAAAACCTATTTTCTTTCTTATTTTCATTAATAGGAACAATTTGCCTTTTCTTCCATTTGCCACTACTCAGACACTTCACACAGTGACGCAGAGATGAGCAAAACTGAAAATGATTCTGATTAAAGTCTTTAGGATTCTTAAATAATAGCATACATAAAAGCGCGAATAAACAATAAATTAGCTTAAATCTTCTTCTTCCTGCCCTTATCCCATATTACTTGGGCTCGGCGCAACATGTTTTTTTTTCTTCCATTCTATCCTGTCACCCGTCAAATTTTCGCTAACTCCCTTTTCTTTCATATCACTCCTCACACAATCCATCCATCCATCTTTTCTTCGGCCTTCCTCTCCCTCTCCATCCACCTACATGTATACTCAGAACTCTTTTAGTAATATGCGCTTCATCCCTCCTCTTCACATGACCATACCAAGACAACCGATTACCTTTCAACTTGTTAGTCACTGGCGCCACTTTCAAACTTCCTCTAATAAACTCATTTCTTACTTTATCCACTCTCGTCACACCACACATCCATCTCAACATTCTCATCTCCTTCTCCATCATAAATTAGCTTAAATAAAAAATTAAATAAATTTCAAAAATTTCTTGTTTTGCTCACCCTACCCAATTTCTTCGTTTTGACAGTATGACGTGACGTCACAACATGGCAATCGATCCTATTCTTATTTGGAACGCTTTGTACCTATATTCGTGTCTTTAGTTTATTCATTGTAGTATTATATTGTATGTATGGTTTATTGGTATATCTTTTCTTGTATTCGCCTTTTGTATCTAAAAAATATATATTATTATTTTTTTATGGTGGGAAAAAATCATCCAATGACAACCCCCGCTCCGACTAAAAGACCCACCCCGTTCCTTCTAGCCTTCATACCAGGGCTCGAGCTGTCTTTCGAAACTAACCCTGGCCCCAGTAGGCTTCAACCCAGCTGGGTCCCTGCTGTTGCTGACAACTCTTTGAGGCGCGCGGGAACAGTGCACGCCGTCGACGACTTGGGCTTGGTCCGGACAGTTACCGGACGGCCGGACAGCGAGCTAACCATTGCTCACTGTCCGCAAGCCCGGGCCTACGGTGGCCGGAAATCGGGATCAGAATCCCGACGGCGGCGGCGAGAACGCCGTTGCCTGATGCGGTCGGCCTCCTCCTTTGCGAGCATTACTGCTTCGCAAAAGTCGGCGACCGCCTGCCACTTCTCCTCGCTCCGGACCATGGCCTCAACCAAGGCCCGGCGCGAGAGGTCTCCACCGGACACACCTCGACTGTGTGCTCCACCGTGTCCTCTAACTAACCATATGCTGGGTCCACTGGGCTTACCATCCAACTTCACCAAAGCACGAGATTTATTGGCGAAATAAAATTGTGACTTCATCATCATCATCCTTTTTAATGTTCCCACTGCTGGGACTCAGGAGAGGGAATGGGCCGCAATCCACCACGCGGGCCCAGTGCGGGTTGGTGAATGTCACATGTCTTCGAATTTTTGGTTCTAGGACATACCGGTTTCCTCACGATGTTTTCCTTCACCGTTTTGAGAGCAGTGGTAATGAAACAAATTACACAAAGTAATGCGCCTGGCAGGGTTTGAACCCGCGACCTACAACTCATAAGTCAGATCCATTACCACTCAGCCACTACTGCTCTCACTCTAAATTAAGTAGTAAGTAAATATTCTTACCTTATATTGAATACCAAGTTGAGCAAATATATAATTATCCTGGATGCTGTCGAGGAACTTAGAAAGGCACCAGAAGGAGTCAGCCTCGATGATGTCCCTCTGTTCCTCCGTTAGCTTGTCTAGAGGGAAGTTATCCAGCTCCTGGCCGGGTGCGGCCTCTTGCAGGAAGACCATGAAGAACGGCGTCACCAGATCGTTGATGCCCTGCACGTAGCCCGACGCAGGGTGCCTGATCGCCCAGATGTATAGGATTCGTTCGAACATCACCTGTAAGAATAAAGAAAACATTTGAGACTTAAAAAAATGTTTGTTATAGGAGCAAAACTTGAAGGCATGTGACCTCCACCAATCCACTCTGGGCCCACATTGTGGATTATGGCCCATTCCCTAATACACGCTAAGGAATACCGTGTATGTTGCATAACTGTGCAGGTTTCCATACAAGCTTACCTGACAGGTATACCTGTGCACGTAACCCTAGCGTGTATATGACACAATAAAAAGACAATGGGTGCGCGAAATCCGGCGTTCGCTTGGGGTTTAATGAATTAAGAGAGGAGGCTTGAGTCTCAGCAGGATGGCGAAATATTATTTAGTCCAATAACTAACTTCAACAGTGGTCATGACTGTGAATATGATAACACTGTGGGTCTGTGGACTCTCAAACTTCACAGATTGTTTTCTATTACGATCCATATTTTTTGTACTTATAAAGCGAAAACATTGTATTTTTTTTTAAGAGTAGGTATCCATTTCCATGGAGTTCCTTGACGATTCTTCTCCATATGAAATGACTAATCGTATCTGCTTTTTTTACCGGATTTGCCTATGAGGGCCTATTGGAAAAGCCTCTAGCCAGGGTTTACTTAAAAAAACTAAGCAACTACACGTTAAGGACACCCCCTGTGGGGTACAGACCCCGGCGTCGCTGAAGGAGGGTAGCAAAGGATGGGCTGGATCAAGCAAAGGATTATTTTAGAGATTTTGGCCTTAACCAATCGGAACCGTGCAATAGTTCGACGTTTTATACATTACTTTTAGTGTATGCGAAACCTGAATATAATTTGTTCATAATCAGTAATTGAATGGATTCCAATAGGTTTTACACCATGTTATATTTTTCCCAAAAATATTTTAAAAGGTCACAAGTTGGACACCACCGACACTAAGTACAACACAGGTCACAGCAGGTCATAGTGGGCATTAGGCGCCAGCAAACGGCTAGGTGCTAGTGTAAAACAACCCCTCAGTCGCCTGGATGACCCGGTGACTATTTATTTTTGCTGACATAACGAGCTTATAACTTACCGCCCATTGTGCACTTATTATTTTAAATGTTTGTCCTGTATTTTTGTTTATTTGGTGTACAATAAAGATTATAATAAATAAATAAATAAATAATAAACTTTGTGATTTTTCATGACACGTGTTTCGGGTTTGTACTATCACTTGCAAAAGTCCATAAGAATTCTTAAAACATATTCGTTTGACGTTTAGTTTGACTTACGACCTTTTATTTTCAAGTTTCGCCAACAAATGATTGAAATTCACAATTTCATCAACTTATCATAAGTCAAGATGGCCCAGTGGTATAGGCACACAGATTGAAGCGCAAATCAGCGTGCCGCAAGTTCAAATCCCACGCAATTATTGACTTTTTGTAAGTTCTTACCCGATTGGAAGTTATGTATTTGCATTACATATATTAAATTATTCTTTAACTTGTTCACACATTTCTTAGAGTTAGAAAGGTAGATCACAAAAAAAACTAAATAAAGAATTAGATTTCTGCGAGGTAGACACGAGTTTTAACTTAACCGAAATGAACTGTCGTTTGGTTGTAGTTGTTGGTTAGTGACGTGAGGTTGACAGTATTGTAATATTCGCAAAATGCAGGCTAATATTAGTATTGAAGTGAGGGCGACTATCATTGGGCTGCATAAAAGTGGTCTTAATAAAACACAAATATCTGAAGAAACCGGACTGAATGTGAGTATAATAGCTATTAATGAATTGTAACTTTATTACAAATTAATCTTCTAATTAAAAAGTATGCCATTTATGAATCCATTCATCGTATCTTTATGAGGTTTAAAAGAGAAATACGTAAATCGTTGGGTTTATTGGATTGGTTATTGGATTAATAAATGCAGTTTTATTTTAAAATTATATTCAATAATTATGATTATTAACATTTTATATAATGAAAATGAAGTGAAGTAGGTATAGCTGCCTAATATATATATTTTTTTTTATTTTAGAAAAATACTGTAAATCTTTGGCTAAAAAGATATGAGGAAGAAGGTAGCCTTGCTAGTCGAAAGAGAAGTGGGAGATCGAAGCTTATTAGCGAGGCGCAGCGACGACATATGGTGGACGTATACGAAACGAATGGTTTCGCACCAACGAGACATTTTGCGGAATTATATGACACCTCGATGGATACTGTTCGCCGTGCACTTCACGCTGAAGGCGTGCATCACAGAAAACCTGCTAAAAAGCCGTACTTGACAGAGAGGCACAAACAAGAACGATTACGTTTCGCACTAAATATTTAATGTTAACTAAACTAAATGGCCTACCATTTTATTTTAACATATCTGTGATTATTCGTTAACAAACACTGTATTATATTGTGTTTACTTTCGTTTAAAACAGCTATATCTTTTAACTTGTGCCATCGCCTCATCTTAAGAATGCAGTGAACTCGCTATCAATTTTGTTGACAATAATCATGAGTCTATTTCGTTTTTTATTCTTCTACCCGCACTGTTTTAACATAATACTATAGTTCAATTTATTTTTCTCATCTAATTGACGATTATCTTGTGAGAACTAAAGTTCTTTTAACAGAAATTGAGGTTTGGTTTCAATCTTCTTTTCGTCAAGAAAATGAACAATTAAGCTATGACCTCAATACATTCATTGTGACGTTACACAAAAATAAAATGTTTACAAAGTCCAAATCATATATCACTTTTCAATAAATAACTGGATATAAACAATTACCTATATTTTATTTTATTAAAATTTGAATATCCGTTCATTGTTACGTTATTCATATTATGAATGGTCTAAGTGGGTATACTTCCAACAAACAATCTTAGGCGTAACATAGATAACGGTTACAAGATAACTTTTTGTCTAGGTAACAATTCGACGTCACAATTCTCATAAATGTTTAATTTGTAAATATAAAGAATAAACATTTTTATTAAACACGTCTTTTTATTTCCACCTTATAACATCGAAAAGATGTAACAACTAAATAATTGCAAATTACGAATGTGATTCTTCTTGTGGTTAATAGATCACATTCGTAATTTGCAACTATTTAGTGCAAAAAATGCAATAGTATTTTTCATAGAAATATAAAAAAACAATTAAATCAATATAGATTGGGAATTTTCAAAGTAAGAAATAACTGCAACGGACCGACCATGATTTGAACTCGGGTTACGTGATTTGCGAATCCAACACTTAGTTCACACGGCTACCAGCACATGACGAATTTGCACGAATTTTATCAATGCTACCATATAGCTCAGTGCGACGACAGTTCCTTAGTGTGTGTTATCTGTGGAATGTGGATACTCATACATGCGCACACATACGCACGGAAATATCGCGCTCGCTCGGTTCGTAGCAATGTAATCATTAGCGTTCCTATGGACTTTTGCGGCCTTACTGTACAGTGCCCATGTCTTGAATTTAAATTATTCGCTATGGGTACAAACCCACCTGCACAGTGATCTGTTGGAAGAGCGCCACGAGCGGGCTCATCCTCGGTATGTCGATGTGGATCTGTCGGTAAGTATCGTCGTCTCGCTCTGCGTCGTAGTACTGCCGTACTAGGTGCTTGTAGTCCGCTCTCTTCCGCTCCAGGGTCTCAACGCGCCGCTCTGCGTTCGGAGGCAGGTAGCCGGCGAGGAGGCGCCATGTTATGGCCCTGGCCTGAGGAAGATCAAAATAAATGGTTAAAACAAAATGGTTTTAGTTACGTTGAGCTCGCAGTCGCAAGCGTACCATCAAAGATACTTCCGCCTGACCATCGCAAAGTTCATTTTTGCCTACACTCGAAATGAACACTTTAAAGGGTTTGGTTTGGCGCTGCGCCGCAGTGTTCAAGCAAATTTTTTTTTTTAAGTGATCAGGCAGAAGTGTCCGCGATGGTACATTGGGTCCAGGGGCCTTTCCATTACGTGTTAAAATGTCAGGCGTGCGAGCGAGGAAGAGGGATGGAGCTATATAACTTATACATATAACTCATACATATAAGAATATAACTCCATCGCCTCAGTTCAGTTTAGGTCGACAAATGGACCGCGTTATGAGCTCGTGGTAGGGCCTCAGGGCACGATTCCCAGTTCGGGCAGTGTTAGGTATTATTTATTAAGTAATTAATGTGCACGCATACACCGCTAAATTTTGATCGTTTTAATCCTGTGGAGGGTCGATCCGGTATACACTATCGATTTGTGAAGATAAAATTAAAAAATAAAGTACCTTTTTTTCAAAAATTGTATTAATACGAGTATATCGTGGAATTTTGTTTGTAGAAAACGCCACTTTTTACCGTTAATCTGAGAACAGAAGAATATCTAGGTATTTTTGTTTCCAATTTGTGTGTTATTAGTAATATCCGTAAGGAACTTCTGAGAATTTGGTATGTTTCGTTTTTCCTAGTTGGTAATAGACGAACCAAATATTATACAGGATTTAAATACAATCGGTTAAAAAATAAAAAGAGCTAAGTTCTTCCTAACCCTTTGATGGATACTGGTGGTAATGTCATTAAGTATCTACGTAAAAAAAATTTTTTTTTTTTTAATGGACTAGGTATCATTTCTTTACTGTAGGGCGAGAGGGATTTCATGACTAAAATCCAGCTGTCTTTTAGCTGGCCTTTGCCTTCCAAGGCCACAGTAGCTCTTTTAAACGCTCCTGTAGCTTTAGCGAACTTCGACCTTACTGAACCCCTTCGGGTTTGCTTGCATGTCTTTCCTTACTCGACAATTGAACAGCGAGCTACCCATTACTCGTTGTCCGCAACCCCGAAAGCAAGTGAAACATCACACTCAACACAATATTATATCTTATTACTGTCCTAATGCCTTGATCACAAATACCAAGTAAACGGGCAAGCAAGACAGTGCTCTCGGCCGAGTACCTACTCGGTACGTGTAAACACAGCGCTGAGTGCTTGGCCGAGCGCTTATCTCTAAAATTCGCTTACATCACTGTCTCGGCCGAGCATCATTTTACTGTCTCGCCCTTTTACTCAGTTCGTGTGATCAAGGCATTACCAGTTCAAAATGACGATAGAATGTGATAATAACAAGAAAAATGAGTCATGCAAATATGTATAGAGTTGAATTTAATTAGAATACAAAACAAGCCAGATTATCTGGTGTAAATATTGTCTTATTTATGTTTCTTATCAAAAATATTATTCTTTACACAGATAGAATTAAATTAAAAACAACATTTGAAAGGCAAAACAGATTCTGTGCTATGAATAATTCATTCTACAATATCTCATACCGCATTTACACGGTCGAGCTCGCCATTCGCTTTGTCGTTTGACAAAACATAGTATTTTAAAGGAATGGCGGTCTGAGATGGATTAATCGAAGAATCGATTTTATAACTCAAGAAAATCGATTTTAGTAAAGCTCATCCTACAATGCTGTGTGTTCACATTACACACTACATTTACACTCACATATCAATAAGCTTGACGAAAATAAATACTATAAACGGTTTTTAAATCAAAACATGTTTGAATTCAGCAGGAAAAAAAAATTAAAACTTGATTTCAAGTTTCTGAAATCGATTTACAGAATCGAGTCATTTTTTAAAATCGATTTTCTAGATTTAGAAAATCGATTCTTAGATTAATCGATCTCAGCTCTCCATGCCTAATCTGCATCATACTTTTTAGGGCTCGGTGGTTTTAGAACTGATTTATTACTGAATTCTTTGGACTCCGATTCGAATCGATTACATAATTGATCTTTCTTAGGAAGAATCGCCATCCCTATTAGTTATTACTTGGGCTAAGGGTCTACTTCCGAAAGGGAGGTTCAGTCCCGGTATGAAAGGCAACGAGGGAACGGGGTGGGTTTTTTTAGTCAATAAGATTCTGACACTATCTCCCGCTCCGCCCAAGAGCGGGGGATATCATATGAATGATTTTTACCCACCAAAACAAATAAATTCTTAATAGTATATAAACAAAGTGCACGTGTTGAATAGCTATCGCGCTTGTTACGTTACACACGCGTGCTCACCATTCGCCTCGCCAGTCGCGTGAATGTGTAAATGTGGCTTGAAGATATTATATTTACTTAATGCTTTTTTTTAACATTAAAAGAAGGTAAATGACATGCAACTCAACTAATGTCATTTAACTGTTTTTGTTTATTACTTTTTATTTTAGGATTCCATACCAATTCCAAACGTGTTGCTAGGAATTTGGCAAATACTTTACAGTCGACCGCCTGCCTGACACTAACCCTCCTTGGGAGTGCTGTTGCTGGTGGTATACCCGCCACCACGCGGTGACCTCAGGTGCTTAACAGAGCGCACGGTCTCAAAATGTCCCTTAGTCGCCTCTTACGACACCCACGGGAAGAAATGGGATGGTGTTATTCTTTACGTCCGGACACCATACGGAAATTTTAGGATTCCGTACCCAAAGGGTAAAAACGGAATCCTATTACTAAGACTCCGCTGTTTGTCTGTCTGTCAATAGGGTGTATTTCGTGGCTGTATTCCGAGATAGTTAGACAGACAATATCCTTCCGGGCTAATTAGTAAACTTTTCGTTTGTTTTTAGGCGGGAAATCATTCAATGACTTCTACTGCTCCAGGGCGGAGCAGTAGGGCGTGTCAGACTTTTATTGACTAAAACCCACTCTTATGTGCTACTTCAAGACAAAGTCTACTATTGGCTAAATTTCATTCAAATCCAGTCAGCCTTTGAGCGTGAAGAAGTATCAAACATACACTAATGTGTGATTGATATTAATAAGACCAACAAACCATACCATTAAAGGTGGCATAACCACATGGTTGTAATCCAATGTCCCAACCAAGGTGACTTTGCTAGTTGCAATCCGTGTAGACAGTAGTTGTAATCCATGATCTTCAACGCCCTTGGTTGGTAGGCGCGTCTTCCCAACCACCGAACGTGTTGGCGCGTAGATTACATCCATGTAGCCCCAATAGGTACAAATCAAACATACAAATCAAGGTCACCTTGGTTGGAATGCAAGTTTGCAACCGTGTGGTCAACCCTTATACCATCTTCAGTCCAGTCCAGTAATCACTACAGGAATTGAATGGAACAGTCACTAATTGGTCATGTTCCGATCCAATTCTTTCAAATTAGTACTGGACTGTAAATCACACTTTCGTGTATACTTTTTTATTTTTATATTTATGTATATCTTGTAATCAGTTGGATAACCATTAGCAGATTTTTTGTGGGAATTCATCGATGCACAGGTTCATTCTACCAGGAAAGAATCTGCCTTCTCATCAATATAATTTTTACTGTGCTCTATACTTTATTCGCGTTAAAAATAGAAATTTAAAGAAACCTTTTTACAATCTGTTCAACCGATTTGAACTTCTATTTCATAGGCATAATGGATGGCATTAAAAGCAAAAAAGTGGTTACAATACGAACTGTTTACTGCAGCCGCCATTTGTCATACGACCAACGTAAGTCAAAATTGGTTGAACAGACAGTAATAAAAGGTTTTCATAAATTTCTAATGTTATTCTGAACAGAGTATACTTAACAAAGTCCCAAATATGGTGACGTTTTAGCTTTTTTATTGTTGCTGGTTCACTTAGAGCTGTGGCTAAGGTGTTGCTATGTGTCAATAGTCGTTCTTGATGACTTTGCTCTGCATTCTATTTCCTCTTTTATGGTTCCAATTTGTAGATGCTCATGTAGTTTAGAAGTTTTCATAAACCACGGAGCATTTGATATTATTCTAAGAGCTTTATTCAAGAATTGCTGAACAATTTCCACATTTCGTGTATACTTAACATAGCAAATGAGAGTGCTGTGGTAACAGCTCATCACAATAAAGCATATGTACGTAATGTATGTAAAGATACCGTAAAGATAACCTTGTGCAAGAAAAACATGTGTTAATTAAAGGCAAACACTTCAATTAACACGTCATTTTTAGTAGTGACAAGATTGTTACTATAAATAACATTACCATGAAAAATAAAAGATAAGATTTACATACAAGGCTATCTTAAGACAAGGTTGAATGAGGTGCAGTTTTAAAATCTCAGGCACAAGTGTACCGAATACGGTCTACCTCATACTATAACGTAATAAGGTTTTTGGTGCACAGGTCCCTGAGAGGTTAAGTAACATCTGACATAACTTTAGAATATATGTTCTCCTCTATTATCCTCAAAGGTGAATAATTTTTATCTGTTTTGATAGGGAAGTAAACTTAAGCTGGGCATGCATTAAATGAAACAACCCATATCCATGTCAACAATTTTTTTGACCATAAATGATATTGATTTGAGCTACACAGCAGGTTTAAGTAGTAAATAAAAAAATGTACCCTCCTACACCCTCTTTCCTTAAATGTTAACAATACTTGCACAGCAGGGGTGTTAGAGATTCGACGGCACGCACTGTTCCCGCGCGCCTCAAGGAGTTGTCAGCAACAGCAGGGACCTGGGTACCCGGCTGGCCGGGTCGAAGCCTACTAGGGCCAGGGTTATCCGAAAGGGAGCTCGAGCCCCGGTATGAAGGCTAGAAGGAACGGGGTGGGTCTTTTATTCAGTAAGAGTCTGACACTATCTCCTGCTCCGCCCAAGAACGGGGGTTGTCATTGGATGATTTTTTCCCACCATAAAAAAAGGGTGTTAGAGATAACAGCCATTCATGTTTCACGGCCAAACTGATAAGAGATAAAATAAATCCATTGTTTACTATTTAGGTAGTGAATGGCATTTTTTGCTTTAAGTCTTTGAACAGTTCGAACACCTATCACTCTAACTCGAATGAAAAAATAAACTGGCCATGCGTGAGTCAGACTCACAGACGAAGGATTTCGTACTACTATAAAATCAAATAAAAAATCACATTTATTGTATGGGAGCCCCACTTAAATATTTATTATATTCTGTTTTTTGTATTTTTTGTTATAGCGGCAACAGAAATACATCAACAGTGAGCGTTTCAACATTTTAGCTATCACGGTTTACAGCCTGGGGACAGACAGACGGATAGCGGAGTCTTAGGGTATATACTTAAAGGGTAAAAACGAGACCCTTTAGGTCTCGTTTTTACCCTTTAAGTATGGAACCCTAAAAACAAGGTATTTTAAAACCTACTGCTTATGAACCACTAAGGTGTCATGAAACATTTGTGAGGTTAAAGCTTCAATCAGGAAACTTATAAGGGGTTGAGTTAATTGTTCAAGAGTTACTACGGCCAAGGAACACACAGGTCAGCAGAAAGAACACAAGTCAGTTTTAGTCCCTTTCACTCGCTCCACCCAGAGCAGCACAAGTCATTTGATGATATCCCAACCAAAAATGGGGGTGACTTAATAATCGTACATCAAAAAAGAGTTATTGTCTATACATAAATGCCAATGAAATGCTCATACTATTATTTCATTGGCTTAACAATAAGCCTATATATACTTCAGGACATATCCTGAAGTAACAGGCTGAAGAGTATGCTAGCATAGAACCAGATATTATATCAGTTATGTTCCAATTCCATGTTATATCTGTGGACCACCTATTATAGTCAGGAATCTAGAATAGGCTGAAATTATTATCTGCTTTGTTGTGTTATTATTCACTCATGTTTGTTTTGATAAACCTTTGCATTGGACACTTGAAAAGATAATGAAAACATTTCAATTTTAATAGCCTTATTGACACAGCCTAATGAGTATGATAACTAACTAAAGTAAACCATGGTCAGGCCACCCCAAAATTACAATAACAATACATGCTATTCAATGTCAAACCTGAAACAATTGTCACAAAACCAAGTGGCCATAACCAATCACATTTACAGTTAGTGACTCATACGAAATGGATACCTATAATAACTTACTTTGACTGGGATGCCAGACCAGCTGATCTGCTTCAGCTCATCTAGGTCTATCACCATGCTATCGTGCATTTGCTGGAACCTCTCCAGCTTCGATTCGCTGCTCTCCTCGCGAGAGGTGAGCGCCGAAAGCCGCACGGGCCGCGGCCGCCCCGGGTAGTGCCGCATCGGCCCCGAGCTCCCAGCGCCCACCCTGCGGACCTCATTCTTCTTCACCTCAACCGCCTCAGCCTTAGGCTTCACAGTCTCACTCTCAACCTTTACGTCATTTTTGTTTACGTTCCTACTACTATTCCTATGCGAATTTATCACGTTCAAAGCAGCAGTTTGCGATATGGCCTTCGATATTTTAGTTTCGGCGATTCCAGATATGATGTCGTCGTCGCCCAGGTCCCAGGCGTCGTTCACGGACGCCTGGAACTGTTGATACGATGACCCAGACATAACCTCGGTCCGTTTGACCGTCTGAAAAGGTCTGCCCGGGATCGCGCGCTGTGGTGTCCTCCAGAATGTGTCAGACAATAATCCGTTCTTGTCATATTCGGGTTGGTAGCTTTCCATAATAAAATACAGCCGTGAACATTCTAAATAACTTTGTTGGACAACAAAAAATTACAGTGAAAATGTTGTTGATATGACATATCACTACACTGACCAAAGACAATTTGCATTCCTACCTACACAATTATTTTACTTTTGCTTGTGACGTGCCGCTGTATCTTTCTTTTACCAATCACATATGAGGAAAAGAGACAAACTACGATACATTCCGTTTTGTATGCGAAACATGTGAGTTCAGACGTGTCAATTTACAACAGTATGAATCAAAAAGTTCATGTTACGTTTATTATGTAAAGTATTTGTTTTAGATCATTACATTAATATAAATAAATCTGCAGGTAATGATTAAATCTTTCTTTATTAACTGATTACGTATTCATTTTTTATTTCTTCGTATTTCAAAAATCCAGTGTTACCAGAGGTAAATAAAACTGAGGTCATTCTTTAGGCTAGCCGCACACACAAAATAATATTGACAATAAAGTACGCATTGTCAATAATATTGTGTGTGTGCGGCCTGTATTGCGGTATTGTTCAATATTATTGTGGATTATCCAGAAATTCAGATTTTGTCACGTCAATATCGGGGGGAGGCAGGGGTATTGTCAATAATATTGACGTGCGCGGGCGCGCGGCAATATTTTAGTTGAGAAAAAGATTTCAAGGCAGGCGGACGTTCGTGTTTTTTGTTCAAAATAGAGGACGAAAACAGTATCCAAAGCGAAAATAGTGTTGATACTGTTAATGATAGCACTCTCACGGAAAAACACTATTTGTCAGTGTTTATTAAAACAAGGGAAACTTTTCCAGAATTATAGAATACATCCTGCAAATCATATCGTGATAAGTTGCTCGATATTTATAAAAAAATCAAATCAAATAGCACGAGAGAAGACGTAAAGGAAAAAATTAATTCCCTACGAACAAATTTTTGGAAAGAACTAAAGAAGATTCACAAATCAAAATCATCCGGAAAGGGAATAGATGAGGTTTACGTCCCGTCTGCCTGGACGTATTATGAACTGCTGTTTTTATCAAATGATGAACAACCAGTAAAGCAACAAGAAAAGAAAACAAAACTTCTGCCGGTCGCTAAAAAGCGTAAAGTAACTGCCACCTTCTCCTCAGGTGTTAGCGATTTTCGCATGTGTGTATCTTTTTTCTTCAAGTAAGGTGAAACTAAAGATGGAAGCTGCTATCCCTCATTCTCATGTAACTTTTAATAGTACATTGTTACACTAGGGGTGAAAGTAACTCATTTCGTCCGAAGAAGGAGTTGGCGGTCGAGCGTAGCGAGGTCGCTAATTAGAGGAGCGTTTTCTCCAAAAAGAGTAAAGATTACATAAACGCTCCATGTTTACTTTCATAATAAATCATAGTAAATATTTAATAAAGATGATAACCTACTTATAACCATTTCGCATAGGTAATTATTTATCGTTCGTCACGAACTGAAATTGTTTATGTTTACCTGCGATCTAATGAAGATTTGGCAAAGGGAAAACTCTTGAGTTATCAAACTAAATGTCCGAATTATTTTGTAATTTTTAGTGCGTGCTAAAAGCGTGTTTTTTAGTTTTTTAAACTATTATTTTTATTTTAGATAGCAAAATTAATGCAATACTCAATGCAAGGATTTTTTCTTTCTATCCATTATAAAACGAACGCACACGCACGCGCTTTTATTAAACGTGCGCACATAATCTACCTGCGGAGCGACTGAGTCAGATTGTACCATGAAAAATTGCCAATAATATTGCGTAGCGTGCGGGGACCATATATGATGAAGATTATTGACAATCTTGCATTGACAATATTATTTTGTGTGTGCGGCTAGCCTTAGGAGTTCAAAGAGGTCAGTGAACTCAACAAAATCACAAAAAATTGATTGGATTTATTAATAAAAAAAGTTGTTACTAAGTAATTACTAATTTACGAAGTAATCGTCTACACCTTCCAGTCATAAATGCAGGTTTTATTAGGTACCTATGCAGGAGGGAAGTGGCGAAACCGAAAAATAAATTAAAATTAATGTAGGGTTTCGTGGACCTTCGATTTTATTTGCCTATTTTTTACTAATTATAAATAAATCCGTTTACACATTATTGCGATTTCAAATGAAACGGTGTTAGTGGTAACCACGGATATCGGTGGGAACCCATATTTGAAATGAGCCTGGATTGGTCTGGGGGAGTTTGGGTTGAGCCAGTAAAGGCACTTTATTATTTTTATTTCATTAAAAAAAATAACAAGGTGTCAAGTTATTTTAGCCAATCTAGCAATAAAATAAAATAGGTTATGCCGGATTTTTTGGTTTTATAAACACTGCAAATATTCCTTTTAATTGGATTTAATGAAACATCAGTTTATTTAAATTGTGTGAAGTCATAACATAAAATAGTTTATATGTTTTATTTTTGCAACGATTTGTTTTTTTATTTATGTTGGTTATCAATAAAGTTTGATAGCAAACCATCGTTTCCAGGTGGCTTGTTAGATCGATAAACACTACAAATTCCCAGTCAAATGTAAGCCGCGATAAAAAATGTCTAACCAGCAACGATCTGAACCCGATTCCATGTTTATGCAAAAGGGTGATGGACCAAGGAACACTTCCCCAAGCTCCGAACCTTCATCACGAAGAAATTCGTCACCCAGGAAAGCTGACAGAAATGAATCGATTACCGTCAAAGATTTTTTTGATTTTATGAAAACTGCGTATCAAGTTTATGAGCATTTGGAAGGCGATGTGGATGAAGGTGTGAAGATAGATTGGGAAGAGTTGACAAAATTGACAGTTATTAACCATGTTATCGACCAGCAAGAGCGAGATCTCCTCTATCAGGCAGCTTTCGCCGAGTCCAAGCCGTCGCTAAGCAAGAGCGAATGTGTCATTGAAGCGAAGAACAGCGAAGATCGACTTGAAAGGAAATTGAGTTGCAGTCAACTTCAAGGTAATGTGGACATACTCATGCATAACCAGTCATAAACATCATTTGTCGTCTCGAAACAATCCTGCCTTCAGAGCCATGCACATCGTAAAAGGCCCCATACACGGTACGATTTGTCTGTACGATCTGTCGCATGAGATCGACAGTATATAACGACGAATCGATAATGTTTGTCAATAACGAACGAAAAGACGACGATGGATGTTTTAACGATCGCACGTTCGTGCACGGAGCCTTTGTGTAGGTTCCTGCGCCTGCGTGACTGCAGAATTATCTGCTTGTTTCTTTTTTGGGTTTTTGTAGGTGGTCGTCGTGATCATAATAAAATTAAAGCCTTATATATAGATAGGATTTATAAAAAACCTAATACTAAACTATTAAAACACGAAAAAGAACGGACTGGGTCAAACATTGATATTATTTGGTGACGAGTTTAGACTACTGAGGCTGAGCAAGAGGCGGGGCGGATTGTGACGAAGACGTCGCGTTGGCGAGGAGGGAAAACAGTAGTCTGTTCGCGAAGGATACTAGTTTCCCAACAAGTTCTTGTCTTGTTGAACTGACGATAATCGGTACGAGCAGCGCTCTCCTGATTCCCGACAATATTTAATTTTTATAACAGTAAAACAGTTGGCAACAAATTGTATTATTATGCATCTAATATTACCACTAGCGCCATCTACTTTGCGTTGTGATAACTATTTGCAAACATGTTATGGTTTTCAGCCCGACGGTTGTCTTTTGCTCCTGAAGCCAAGGTTGAAATGCTTGGTGTTTGGACCGAAGCCCACCTGAATAGCAAACTAAACGATGTAAGTGTAAACAAATCAAAGAAATATACATTATTTTAGATGTTTGAAAAGAGTACCAATAGATGGCGCTAAAACAAAATATTATTTCAGGTAGTAAATGAAGGGATTCTGGATTCTATTCTGCCTTACCTTGTTGGATATAAAAAACCTATTAAAACTGCGAGTGTTTTTACTCCAATAATCAAAAAAGTAACATCAGGAACAGCTGTTGAAATAAAGAAACTTGCTAGTTTTGGAGGTAGGAGGCTTATGTTTATTATCTTATGAGCCAATAAGTACAAAATATATATTTATATATATATATATATATAAAATAACCAATCTTCATATTTACCTATCCACAAATATTTCAAGGTTTTTTGGATGAAAAGGAATCGAGGGATCGCCTAGGAAGGCGCAAATCTTCTTTAACCATTGCTCAACAAGAACGCAATAATACAAAACATGAGTAAGTAAAAAAAATCATTTGATTCTTCAATAAAAAATGTATAAAATAGAATTGCGTGTGTATACAACAACAATTTCAACATCTTCATCAATATCCGATATGGTCTAGTGGCTAGGATACCTGGCTCTCACCCAGGAGGCTCGGGTTCGATTCCCGGTATCGGAATGTTCTTTTTGTATTTTTTGCATAGGTAAAATACTTTATTTTTCAGCGGTGACGTAGAAATTCACGTTTGCGATGAAGTGAAAGGGTTAAAAAAAGATTTTAGATGTCCGCAGAAGTTGTTAGTTTCCAAGATGGGATACTTCGCTGATGTTACAGCCGGCCAGAGGTTGGAAGATATGGACATATCTGTACATTGCGATATACAGGTATTTTACTATGAAATGGTATTCATTTTATATACATTACTAGCTTTTGCCCTCGGCTCCGCCCGCATAAATAAAATATAGCCTATGTCACTCAGGAATAAAGCAAGTTTCTATCGGTGGAAAAAAATTAAATAATGAAGCGTCCGTAAACGCTCGAGGTTTGCTAATAACATTAAGTTAAAATATCCGTTTTTTTCAGATTTTCGATTGGCTGATGCGGTGGGTAAAACGGGACAGTATTTTGGTTGCCGACTGGCCTCTGCTCGACCCTCACAATGTGGTACCTATCCTGGTCTCTGCGTCATTTCTGCAGGTAAAATAAATTAGGTATATCTATGGCCGTTCAAGTACATTTACTTAAGCAGATTTTTTGCAAATATTAACCACTCCCTCCTCGTCAGCAAAAGTACGCAAAGCGCTCACCCTCCCCCCCCATGCTTACGTAAACATTGGTCAATGTGTTGGTTGCGTTATTAATTTAAGAGCAGTAGTTGTAAGTCTAAAAATAAGGAATACCTAGGCTTGAAATAAAGGAAAAAAACAAATTTAATTTAAAATTTTGACATTATTAATTTTAATTCCATGACACGAATGCATGACTCTGAAATTGAGTAATATGTTTGCTGCGTCTGCTCACTTTCTTGTGATTTTGGAACATCGACACAGGTCTCTTAAAAAAATAAAATATATATTTATACTGCTGATGTAATCACCTTATAGACCCCCTCCCCATCTTCCATGTTATCAAAAATAAGCAAAGTAAAGACTGGGGGACTTTACTTTGCTTATTTTTGATAAGTAACATTGCACTTACGTAATACTTGAATGGCCCCTTAAGTAGGTACTAATTAACCAATGCGTGTTTCAAAATTCTTGGATATTGAATTATGTCTAGGAACATCCGGAATAGGTAAGATAAAGTAAGATTATTTAGGGCACAAGTATCTTGAATTGTTTTTTTTACTTCCAAGCGGGGCCCTCCCCAATGATCGGGGCCCGTAACATTTGCTACTCTTGCTACATGGCTGATCCGCCACTGGTAAGGAACAAAGTTGGTTCACAGATGGAGCCACTGCTGCATGACTGCCTGATCTACTGCCACGCGCACATGAACGACATCGTGAAGACTTCCACCAACTTAGCCTGTCTCAGCGATGCGTTGCTCACCAGGTAACTACAAAGTCCTTCTTTTGTTTACATTGTCGTAGATCCATACAACCTATTTCGTTTTGCGACCGTGGTGTTAGTAGGCCCAGCCGCATTTAAACTTTTGTAGCGACATCGATGATATGTTTTGTAGAGCAACACTATAATACTAGCACAGTCTGTAAGTGTGACGCCAAAAATGCTGTGCTCCATCCACCAAAGCTAGTTTTATAAAATGACAAAATCAATAGAGAACAAATTCTCCCAGGCTAGCAGCTATGTACACGAACGCCGAGCTGGAAGCCGTCAGGGACCGCAAGGACAAGATCCAGTCGCGACTATACTGCAAGATGATCCTGTCGCTGGCAGAGCCTGTACCTGAGACCCTCAGGGGACACTACTACAGTCTGGCCACACTTTTTAAGTGCAACAAGTACGTTTAATCCTAGGCCATATTTTTATGCATTTTTTGGACTATTATGACAAACCAGTAACATCATGATTCTTGTGAAGCTGAGGACTGGACGAATCATACACTGGGAGAGTGTTCACAGTGGATTCATGGTGGCAATGACGCATCATGCCCAGCATTCATCAGTATCCGATTAACGTGCAGAGTTGTGTCAATCCGAATAATTTACAATCGCTCTAGAAAATTGTAGTAGGTCGATCCACCTCCCCTATACCACGTATGCCATCTTTAGCATACGCGCTCGTGGAAACCAACACTGGATTAGATTTGTTTGCTGGTGAATGAAAGACAAATTAATAGAAAGTTTGCGATTCTGTGAGAAGACAAAGTGAGTATTTAGTACTAGTGGCTATTTTGCTGTACTACATAAATAAAAAAAATATCATTATGCTATCCTGATTCTGTTGTAAAAAAGGGTGGTGTTGACGATTTTGTGATAAAAACTCTCTTAAATCGTAAAAAATAATAAACTGCTGTTTGCATAACTCGGCAAAACGTAATGAGTGAACAGCAGTTGTTTTTTCACAATTTCTTTGTTCATCCCATAGTAAAATAAAAATATTAAGCAGTAGGTACTAGTATTTTTAATTATTGTTACGTGATGGTTACGTGTTCACATTGTACCTATATGTTTGATATTATCCGGTCTTGCTCACGTGAGTATAGTTCTCCAATGTAAAGAGGTTACTTACTTTTTGTTACTGGAACAGATGCAACAAGCTACTAGGACGTCAAATTGCGGACCTGGTGCCATGTCAGCCCGCCAGTATGCGGATAGATCGTCGAGGCAACGTCATCTCGTCTCACACCAAGTAAGGATCACATTGTTTATTTACGATTGGAGCTGTAAATCTCCTAAGTAAGCCAGTATCATTGAAAGGTTAAGACAAAACTGGTACAACCCTATCCGTAAAGTAGAAGTCGAGCCTATTGCAAATCCAAACTCTGGGGAGCTACAGCTACCAGGATATTCTTAATGCTTTAAAACTCTGATACCTTACAGGGCCTGCTACCTATTCTATCCGCTTTCACAGTTCTGGATCAAACCAACGTGGGACCTGCAGAAATTCTTCCAAAAAGGACTTAAAGCTTTAGTTTATTTTTCAAACAGGCCTCGGGGCCCTTAGGCAGTAATGAGCCTACATTGTCTTTATAGTAAAACTAGAATTGGTTATTTCCTAGTGTACAGTAATTTTGATTTGGTTCTGTATTATCCAAGTGCGATCCATCCTAATGTGTGGGGCCCTTGGCATTTGCTACTCGGGCTATATGGTTGATCCGGCACTGCGCTTTAATTTGACTGCCTTTTTTACGCCAAATTAAAACGAGCAAGAAAAAATGGCTCAGGCTTTCGTAATTTAATTTTAATATCTGCCATTTTATAGCTAATCTTCGGTGCTACATTTCCTTTCGTAATATTTTCACCATGCCAGGGATCAATCGTGGAGTTTGAACGAATACATAACTTGGGTGTACGGCGAGCTGCGGTCATGGCGCCGTGTGTACTGGCGCCTGTGGGCTGACTGCCACTTCCTGCACTGCCAGCTCTGTGACAACTACTTTCCGGCCTATCAGGTAAGACTGCAGTCTACAGGTTCATCTCTACTAGTATTAGACTAGTGTGGTTGGGGACATTAAAATGACGCCACGGCGGCTACGGTGGAAATTGGTTGCTCAATATCCTGAGATGGGTACTAAACCACACTGGGGTGAGCATAGTCCACTCCTCAACAAACATTTTATCGGTCGCCACAACGTGCTGATTTTAACTTTTGGTTCTATACGGCGCTGGTCGTAAATACGTCGCGATCCGTTGAGACGACCGAAAATAGGCCCATTTTAAACGAATCAGTGTCGTAATAGAGTTACATGGCAGTCGTATTAATCACTATTTGATCATGTAGTGGTCGTATAGATGTCATAAGGACCTCTTTTCGTCGAATTATGTCGTTTATTAGCGCTACTTTGCGGCATTTTATCGAATAACTAGTGTTCATCAGGACTTTTTTAGGGGATTTTGATTTAAGGTGATGAGATAAATGTAGCGAATTGAAACTTAAAAACCAAACTATTAATCTTATACTGTGTAAGAATAAAATATTTTTTTATCATTGAAAGATTATCTAGTACAGCAGACTATTATATAGTACAGCAGATTATCACTTAAAAGCAGTTTTTGCGACTCTAATACGACGGTGTAAAAGTCGTGTAGATGTTACTAAGCCGACAGCATCGGTTATACTACTGAAAATTGTGTATTAGTCATATAAGTAACTATAGAGTATAACTCATATAACAGATATAGAAGAATAAATAACAATATCATTAAAATAACCCGATATAGAAGATCAATATTCGAATCCACTGTCATAGATACTGGTGCTAAAGCTTTTTATGGCTATATAAGGAAGCAGCTGAACTCTAAAGTTTGTATCCCTAATATTATTAAAAACAATTCTAACCAACTCGTTATGAATCCAGACCAGATTGCTGAATCCTTTGCAGATCAATTTGAACTGAGTTTTGTTGAGGAACCCGATGGATCATTACCAACCATTAATGCGGCCAGAGTAGCCAACTCAATTGAGGAATTTGACATCACAGGCGATATGGTGCAAAGCGCATTGTTGAGTTTTGATGATGGTACGGCCACTGGTCCAGACAATATACCGTCCATATTATTGAAGAACTGCTCTCAGGCATTGACCGCAAGCTTAGCGCAGATTATGAACAGATCATTGGAAGAAGGTGTAGTGCCTGTTGACTGGAAAATAGCAAATGTAGTACCGATCTACAAGAAAGGGAATAAATTACTACCAGTTAACTATAGACCCATTAGCCTGACCAGCGTACTATGCAAAACTATGGAAAAAATTATTGCAAATAAAATAAGAGAATTCCTATCGCAAGAGCAAGTCATCATAGAGGAGCAGCATGGATTTGTCCCAAGACGATCAGTCACAACTAATTTACTTGAATGCGTTCACGAATGGGCAAAGAACCATGATAAAGGGCATCCCACGGATGTAATATATCTGGATTACGAAAAAGCATTTGATCGTGTTCCTTTGCGCCGTCTAATCCATAAACTCGAACATTTAGGCATTCGCGGTAGTCTGTTGGCCTGGATCAGTGACTTTCTTACTAAGAGAACATTTCATGTGCGTATTGGTGACGTTCTTTCTACAGCCCGTACTGTGCTCAGCGGTGTTCCACAAGGATCGGTGCTTGGCCCGCTGCTATTCATCCTATACTTGACAGACCTCAAAAATACGCTTCGCTTGCCTTTTACGCTATTTGCAGATGATACAAAGTTTTTTGGAAATCCCCAGATTCAATGGCAAGAAATACAAACTGACCTAAATGCTATATACGAATGGACCCAAGACTGGTTACTAACTTTGAATGTAGACAAATGTACCGTCTTACACTTAGGAAAAAACAATCCTCGAAAAAGTTATCATCTGGGACTTCAAAAACTCTCAGCTGTCGAGTCACAAAAGGATTTGGGTGTTATTATGTCTAGCGACCTAAAATGGGAAATGCATATATCTAATGTCGTCAAGAGAGCAAATTCGAAACTCTATATTATTCGCAAAGCATTTAAATGTTTGACACCTAAAACGTTTGTTACACTGTACAAAACCTACATAAGACCTCTCTTGGAGTATGCTAATGTTATCTGGGACCCATATTTTAAGAAAGACATTACCCTAATCGAAAATGTACAGAGAAGGGCAACAAAAATGGTCCGTGCCATTCGCAATCTATCTTACGAAGAGCGCCTTAAGAGACTTGACCTTATCACACTGGAACAACGTAGACAAAGGGGTAGGCTTATTGAGACTTATAAAATACTCACAGAATACTACCATGTGCCCAGTCTTCAAAACCTTTACACACTGAATGCCAACAAACATTTACGAGGACATTCCTCCAAGTTATGGGGAACTGCATCCAAAAAAAAGCCTTTGAAACAATTTCTACCAAACCGAGTTGTAACAGCATGGAACAGGCTCCCGGAAAGTGTTGTGAAAGCCCCCACATTGAACTGCTTTAAAAATCGGTTGGACAGACTAAACATCTCCAAACTATATGAAACACACGCATCAGCTAATAGCTGCTAGTGTGTCTTACTAAATAATAATAATAATAAGTAGTCGTTTAAAAGTTTTTACGATCGCGATGTCAGCATACGACTACAAGTTGTGTAAAGATAACTAAGGGGCACTAAGTCATATTAGACGATATAATTACTTCAATACGATGTTTAAAGCACTTCGAGTCGCGTAACTCTTACTTATATGGCTAAAATGTTTGTTGGGTTCCTCCCCCCTACATACGTCTACGACGTTGTTTCATTTTTCTGTTCAAAGAAGCCCCGCGCAGTGCTATTATTGCATCCGATAACGAATGTAACTGTGTCGAATCCACTCTTTTTAGCAGCTTTAATAATTATGTTATATAATTTGGATTTCAAATCTTCCAAAAAGTGGACTCTGGTGAAATCACGCCTTATTGCGAGGTCTTGTTGTGACGGTACCCCTTTGCTTTAATAGGAATATCCTACTAATTGTTTGCATGTTATAATATCAATAACTCTGCAGATGGAGTGGTGCAACCACCATGAGCAGCCGCCGCACATGTTCGCACTGGAGGGACGGCCCGCGCTGCCGGCCGGGAGGTACCCCTGCTGTGGTGAGAGGGCCTACCGCTTCGAAACCATCACCAGGAATACTGTGAGTCTCTGGTCTGTGTAATATAGTTCCTATATTACAAAGACCAATAAATTGGCGAAGTTTTCTACAGTGCTACCTCCCTCCCTGCGTTGTTTATCCTCAATACTTAGGGTCGTGACGTGGAAAAAATAACTTAAATTACCTTGCGGAGTATATTTCGCCATGTTGTCCTAGCTTCGGCGATGTGGATGGTGTCGTAGCCTGTGGTCTCTAATGTAGCATGGATTTGGTCTGACCAACGTATCGGACTCCTGCTCCTGGGTCTACAGTTCTACCTAGATAACTGGGATTTCAAGGGCTTTTACCAGTAACTTTATATAGCAACTCGCCCCAGTTTCACATGGGTACTACAAATCTTTAAATTTGTTTTCTACTAACATGCATGTATTATACACCTAAACCTTCCTCATAAATCACTCTGTCTATTGGTGAAAACTGCATGAAAATACGTGCAGCAGGCAAAGAAAACTGAAGCACAAAACAAAGCTTTAGTGTTGAGAGTGAGAGGTGTACTTATGTAGAAAAGGTGGACATTTCATATTTAGGTTTCTAACGGCGATACGGCAACATCTCTTCATTAATGGTATTACTGACATGACAACTAACTCATAAGACCTCATCAGTTTTTGCTACAAACCTTACCAGAGTCGCTACTATGAGTTAAAACCGTAACGTTTCCAGTATAAGGAAGAGAGCACGTCTAGTGCTATCTCCTATTCGCTTCGAGTAAGATCCCTGAACATCTTAGTACATCATCAGGGTTGTCAGTTTCGTGAGCATGTCCCCGACGAGCGTTTGGCGATGGACTCCTCGGTGATGGAGCTGTACAACCAGTTCCGAGACATCATCGCCATGAGACCGCCGCAGCTTATGTTTCCGGAGAGACTCACCAAAATGGTCGCAAGAGGTATGCACGATGTAAAGCATAACACCTTAGTGTTTCGATCGACTTTCCTAAGTCCAACATATTTCTAACTTTGATTCAGATAAGAAAGGCTTAGTTCCTAAATTGAACTAGAAAAAGTTATACGATTGATAAATCGCGAACTGCTGTAGTGAACTAGTGATGTTTTGACTCCTAATAGTACGTATATCTGGTGCCGTAACTAGTCTTTTATGCGCCCGGTGCGAGCTTCTATAACTGTGCCCCTAGAAAACAATACAATACAAACAAAAAGTACTAAATATAACATTTTTGGGCCCCTCCAGGGACTGTGCCCTTTACGTGAGTACCATTATCACCATCCTAGTTACGGCACTAACCTATACCTACTAAGAGTGTAAATATTACACACTGATTGTAAATAGCACTAAAGACAGTATGTAAATACCACCAATTTTCTAAGTAGATACTCGAATTTACGGAGTTTGCAGTCCACTTATCATACTTATGAGATGAGTGAAAACGTTACTTTACCACAGCAGATACTGGCCCATCAAAAACATCTTTATCAGACAATATTACTAATTTCCTTGGAATTGTACATAAGGCCAGCTTCTAAGTTTCGCCCTAGAACCAGGTGAGGACAGCAACGGCCGACTGCAGTGCAAGGAGGTGTTCTGGTGGGAGGGCATCCAGCTGGTACCTCCGCGCCCCCCTCTAGGGTTGCTCGGCAAGTTGTACACCAGCAACAGCAAGTTCAATCGTGAGACTCGCACTATTTGTTAATGTAGAAAGCGGGAGGTGGTGTGGTGACGTGTCGGGTCATGTTCTGAGGAGTTGGAGAACTTGTATTCAGCTCCTACTTACTGATGAAGCAACAAAAGCATCTCTTACATCGTCGTTAAAACAAGTAAAAGATAAATAAATTCTGACTAAAATAAGTAACTGGGTTCATAAGTTACAAATAAAAAAATTCTATAATTATTAAATTTTCTAATTATTATTTACTCAGTGTGAAAGGGGTTTAATAATTTTCTTACACGTCATCGCACCACAACGTTTCTAAGGGAACCGCTGTAAATATGCTGAAACAATTGGCAACACATGTAGCGGCCATGGGGACACGCTTGCAAAATTATAGGGCCCATGCAATTGGTAACAGAAAATATAGTTCTGAACAGTAACTAATGTAAATACACAAAATTCCGTCACTTTATGTTCTTTGGCTCAAAAGACCAGTATTCAAAGATGTGACTGAGCGTAAGGCGCGCCCGCCATTTTTGATTTTATGTTTCTTTTCCATTCCACTGAAACGAGCCAAAGAATCAATTGATATGTCTGCATAGTAGCATCGACATGTTGGTTTTGTAATTTCTGTTTGAAGGTCTGCAACGATGTGGTCAGCGATTAGACATCGTTTATTACATCGGTAACTTTATATCATAAGTACTAACACAATACTTTGTTCGGTACCTCAATACAATATTAATCCAATCATTTTTGCCTCATTAATCAATGTTACACAGAAAACTTTGTAAAACCTACATTAATCGACACACATGTTGGGAAAGTACGAGAGGGGGAAAATAGTATCAAAAATACATTTCAAAACGACGCACACACAGCCAACGTGAGACCTGGTACGCCCTCGTTGGGCACCAGCCTTACGTCCGCGCAGTCCCTCGCGACCAGCTCCGCTGCCACTGCGCACCCACCGGAGAAAGATGTCAAGACCCCGAAAGCCATCCTCCCGAAAGAGACCAAGGAAGAGAGCAATAAGAGCAAGGTAAGCTTTGAAGGACCAGTAGCAAAGCGAGCGGGCAGCCACGACACCTTTTGGTACTGAAGGTTCGGCTACCTACTGTTTGTGCTGGTAATTAGCTAGTATACTAGCGTACAAGTACACAATAGCGTATATTCTGGACCTAGAAAACCTAGCAATAGATATTAGTACTGTTGTGATTATATATGTACTTATATTAGGTATAGAGGTAGCTAATTGAGAGGTGGTCGCATTTTGTATACCACTGTTATACCTACCTACTTAGTTCGTAGAACATTTTAGGATAGCATTGTTATTGTAGACTAGATATAGGTACTTGTTAGTTTAAATTAGCGTACCTACTTAGTACATGGCTTCATTAAAAAATACTTCATAATTATACAAACCTAACCTACTATCTACTTACCAACCGTTTTCGTTCTGATCTATTTTTTTTTTCTTTCTCTCTATATCTAGTAAACTACTTTCTTCTATTGTTCTTAGTTAAATACTTCATAACGTAAATTAATTTAGATAAGTAAATAAAATCTTTCTTTTAAACATGATATCATATTGCTCCATTCAAAGTATTCCTCAGGAGTAAGTAGGTAGATACCTACCTATTCTGTAAAAGTAGACTAGCTTATATTTTTGTAAAAGTAGATTTAGCTAGAATTTATAGCACAATTTTGATAAAACCACTCAAATGGTGTCGTTTCTGTCTACACAATCATGTAAACTATTTTACACTATAACTCGTAGATCGTAGATGAAATGTTCCTTGGATTTATTTAGATTTTATATAAATTTGATAAATTCTCTAATTCAAGATAACTCGTCAGTTAATTTTAAAGTTATATCAAGATTATCAGTTACTCTGAACTACCTACTTTAACGGCATCTGCATCTGTCTGATGGTTATCCGAGAATATTGGAGCATTGAGTACCTATCACTGCTCTCGGGCCGTAAGCTGTACGATTGCAAGACCTGTCATAATGGATGAAATTGACGAAGTAGTAGGCATTCTAAAACGACCCTAAGCTACAATCGCAATGCAACCATCAAAACATTTCTTTTAAGTGTCGGAAATCCTGCTAAGATTAATAAATGAGGAGCATCGGAACAAAGAACGATATATCCAAGTTACCGTATTTTACACAAATTAGAAAAAAGTTTGTAACTTTTTTAATGTTACAGCTGTGGAAAAATAAATTATGTCAATATGCAGTTAAAAGGGACCCAGATTGATTTGTGAAACGAAACGGAAGGTAGATACATAATTTAGCGAGATATTGGGTGAACACGTTTGGATATATCGGTTCTTGACGCGATCATTTGGATATGTCGGTTTTTGAAATGATTAAAATAGATTTATCGGGTTTTGGTAAAACCAAATCATATTAACTGCAAATTAGTTTTCAAATTATGTACCTACATGGTATAAATTTGAGAATTACAGTAAATTAGCCTTGTTTTATGTAAAGTAGGTACTTAAATAAAAACAGATAGGTAGATATTATAATTTTTATTATTATACAAAATCGTAATTAAATCGTCCCTTGATTGATGTCATCTACTGTACTTCCTGGATTGATGTCTTGTACTGTATCCTCTAAAATCGACGGAGATTCACTCATTTTTGTTTTTGAAAAATACAAAGCACACGTAAAAAAACAGACAGAATCGAACATGAAAAATACTGACAGCGAGATGACAAGAGATATTGACAGGTAGCCAATCACGTCAGCGTAAGAGGGGTGTTTACGGAGAGTGTTAAGATACGTACAGGGAATCGATTTTTAAAAAGAATCGAAATAAAGATTAAGCTTATTTGAAAACATGTATTTCTCGGCATTTGAACCGACCACTATTAAATTATGTTAAACTTCTTAAGAAATTATCGGTTTTTGATACGACAACTAGAAACTGAACCTCCTTAGATATGTATGTGTCGGGTTTTGATTGGACCACTGTTTTGTGATATTTTTTTAAAGCTGGAAATGTCTATTTTTGAATAGATTTCTTTCCTGAAGGGTATGTAATACAACATTTTGCAACGGAAAAAAAAAAAAAAAAATAATGGCATAAATGCGACATATCGGTTTTTGTTCCGACGCTCCTCAAATGAATCCTATTACCGCTCGTAAGATCGTACAGCTAACAGCCTTAACAAAACGTAAATGACAAATACTGCTGGTATACAAAGAAAGGCACTCCGGGAGGCGGCGACTCGGCGGGCGACTCGGGTGGTGAGCAATCCAGTTCTTCGGATGAGAGCGAGCAGAGCTCAGCTAGCGCGCCCAGCGATGAAGAGAGCGCGTCGCGGCGTAACACGCACCGCGCCGTGAGGAAGCACTCGCAGTCAACCGCGAGCACTGTTGTCACTAGGTGAGTACCTAGCTGCAGCTTTGAAGTCGGATCAAGCAGCCGTTCACGCCCTAGCTCTTAAAACATTATGAATCTTATACTACTCTTTCAATTTTCGCTCCGTGTCTCTTGCCTGGACCCGTGACCAGGTTTTTTAGACATTGGTTCAAAACCGAGTCCAAAATATAAGGATAACTTCTAATGTTGTCCTTGAGGTGATCTAGTTGATTATTGTAATGGTACAAAGCCTGATGCTTGGTATTCTTGAGTGAAAGTTCAGAAAAAAAACAGTTTTCTTCTAACCTTTGAGCTTTCTTCTCCCCCAGGAGATCGCGCGTGTTGGGTCGCCAGTGGATCGCGTGTTTGTCAGCGCGTAGCAACCAGGACGGACAACGGCGGTTCGAGGAGCGAGCCGCAAGACAGATGCGCACCGCCCTCGCCAGGACTGCCGCGCTGCATCAGCAGACCAAGTCCAAGATGCCACCAGGTAACTGTGAAGGCTATGGAAATCCCCTGGATACGGAAAGTACTTGGTCGGTAGTTTTCATGATGCTTAAAGGGTATCAATGTCCTTTAGACGTCTTAATGAGGAATGACCGGCAGGCCTAGCCAAGTTATTCGATTCTCTTTCGTCGATCACCTCGATTCTTTATTGACTGACGTCATCTCAACTCTAGTCACGTGGTGAGAACAAAGGTATCGGAGGCGTGGCCGACTCGAGGCGGTCGAGAAAGAGAATCGACACGAAACGGTTGTAACTTGACTAGAGGGGCAGGTAACAAGAGTAACGTATACACTTGTGTTGGATCCAGCTTTCAGCTCGGTTTGTTGCTCACATTTGATGGCTATACTTGATTATAATGTGACTGGGCTCTCTGATGAAATTGCTTCTTATTTAGGTGGTGTATACGCCCGGCTGGAGTCGGAATGGCGCGAGCGTCACGGCCAGAAGACCCGCAACGTCGTGTCAGCACGACCTGCACGGCAGCACCCGTCCATCAACAAGTATAAGTAAAAAACGAATAAACATTTGCATCCACAAGCTTTGTCTTATTTTTCCAAGTCGTCGACGGCGTGTAATGAGATGTCAGCAAAACCGTAGCGGTCCAGCAGGGTCGAAGTCTACTGGGGCCATGGGTAGTGCGAAAGTGAATCCCGGGGCCCTGGACGAAGGCAAAGAAGGAACAGGAGTGGGTTTTATCATTATTACAGTTAGCCCGTATTGTCCCACTGCTGGGCAAAGGCTCCAATCCTTCCAACGATCACGGTTCCTCGCTTTCTCATTCAAATTCTTAAGAGGGATGAGAGATGGCGAGACGACCTGGATGGCTTCCAGGTCGTCCCGCCATCTCCTTCGTGGTCTGCCTCGGCCCTGCGTTAGGCCTCATTTACGGAGACGCGGGGCGTCTCGCGTCGCGTGTGGCGTGGCGTCTCGCGGCGCGTCGGACGTTTTTTCTGTTTACGGTGGGGCGGCGCGTGAAGCGGCACGCATCATCGCACGCGTAAACACAAACTTATAGCAATATACGACCATGTTCATAGAGAAGCGAGACGGGAAGCGTGGCGGTGCCCGCGGTGAATCCTCTAGCGTGTAGCGAAGCACGCGGCGGGCATCGCGGCGATCATATCATACTTCATTGCGACGGTGACTACGTCTGTGTTGCGCGATTTCTAAATAAGACTGACAGAAGATTCCGCCTCGGACATAGCTTCATCGAGAATTGCCGCTGCGTGCGCCGCCGCGATAAACGCCGCGTGGGACGCGTCGGTGCCATCCGCGGGCTCGGCCGCAAAAAACGCCCTAAGGCCTCATTTACGGAGACGCGGGGCGTCGCGCGTTGCGTTGAGTGGCGCGGCCCGCACTGAATTCAAATATATGGCGTTGTATGAGTGCGTTTACGGAGAAGCGATTTTAGACGCGTTTGTTTGAATTAGGGCGTTTTTTGCGGCCGAGCCCGCGGATGGCACCGACGCGTCCCACGCGGCGTTTATCGCGGCGGCGCACGCAGCGGCAATTCTCGATGAAGCTATGTCCGAGGCGGAATCTTCTGTCAGTCTTATTTAGAAATCGCGCAACACAGACGTAGTCACCGTCGCAATGGAGTATGATATGATCGCCGCGATGCCCGCCGCGTGCTTCGCTACACGCTAGAGGATTCACCGCGGGCGCCGCGGCGGGCACCGCCACGCTTCCCGTCTCGCTTCTCTATGAACATGGTCGTATATTGCTATAAGTTTGTGTTTACGCGTGCGATGATGCGTGCCGCTTCACGCGCCGCCCCACCGTAAACAGAAAAAACGTCCGACGCGCCGCGAGACGCCACGCCACACGCGACGCGAGACGCCCCGCGTCTCCGTAAATGAGGCCTAATTCAAACAAACGCGTCTAAAATCGCTTCTCCGTAAACGCACTCATACAACGCCATATATTTGAATTCAGTGCGGGCCGCGACACTCAACGCAACGCGCGACGCCCCGCGTCTCCGTAAATGAGGCCTTACTGTGTTCGGGTACGGAGTGGAGCGAGAGGTCGTGTCAGATGTCATTGGATAATTTCCCCCATATAAAAAAGCTGTTTTATTTTGATTCTCAAATAGCATGCGTGTGAACGTGGCAGAAGGGCATTCAGTGGCCGATCAGCGACACGCGCTTAGTCACGTAACGGGTGCCCGCTTGACGCAGCGTTAGCCCTAACAAAAATCTGTTTATCCACTAACTCGTAAACGGTTTTGCTGACATCTCTTTCGCGTAGAAAACTACGCGGCGTCGCCGGACGGCGAGCTAAAACGGTTGTCCAAAGTTTGTATGGAGGAACCTACTTTCACGCGGGCGTAGCCGCTAGCAGAAGCTAGTCGAAAATAAAAGCCAGGCGTTAGTCACAGATGTTTATTGTGCCTTATAAACTAGAATCGCATCCTGTGGGGATACTGGCTGGAGCGGAGGCCGAACGACGACTTGAGGTAGCCTCGCAGCACCTTCTTGTCGGCGCGCTTGCCTATCGCCTTGACCACAGCCTCGTCCACTAACTTCTGGTCGGTCTTGCGCTGCTCAGATGGAACGTATTTCTGGAAAAAGAAAATTGCACTTAATTAACATTATGTTTACGATCTCTTTGCAATGTACGTAAAGCCGTAAAGTGCTGCACATTTGCAGTAGAGTTCAAAATTTACCCCTCCATTAAAAAGTGCATCTCCCAGGGAGTATAGCGATAAGAGGATACGCTCTCATTGACGCAACCCTACTAAAACAAGCGTGTCTCGTGTGCGACTGTCCCCGTCGCGGAAACCGGATTATTACCTGCGCAGTGTCGCTAGTTCAACTTCAACAATGTGCATGTAGTCGCCGACGGAGAACTTAATATTTATTGCGTAGCAAAAAAGGGGGCGCGAGGCCCGGCTCCCCGCAACGGATTACTTTTGTACGGTACCACGCGGTCGTACGCTTAATGCAGTTGCGGCCCTTAATGCTCACAAAGTTCCAATATTAATATTATAAATGTGAAAGTAACGCTTTGAGTCTGTCACGCTTTTTTTTCGGTTAAACTACTGAACCGATTTTGATGAAACTTGGTATGGAGGAAACAAAAAAGGAGCCTATGTCCAATTAGCTACTTTTTATCCATCTTTGGATTCGCGTCCCCCATAACCAACATTCACGCGGACAAAACCACTGGCATGAGCTAGTACTGAAGCACAAAATCAAACTAATTCTACCTCATTTCAAAACTTAATGTACAATCGACAGAACTCCTTAAAAACAGAGCAAATAAAAAAAAGATTTTGTCTAAGTAAGTGGTCATGTGACGAAAGTTGAGCAGATATAATCATACCGTTACTTTTTTTTAAATCGTAACTTATGAACTTGTACGTAAAGCATTACAAACCTCTTTCTTGGATGCAAAGATGTCCTCGCCCTGCTTGCGCTTGACGCTGCGCTTGGCGCTCTTCTTGTTCTTCTTGAAGTACTCGTCGTTTAGGTGCTCGGGTAGCTTGAAGTCGCCCAGGTCCAGTTTGGTGGACGTGCCGATCACGTAGCGCTGGGGAATGCGCCTCAGGGGGCACGAGTTGAACTGGAAAAAGAGAGAAAGGTTATATAAGTAACTGAATGCTAGTAATGGTGCTCAAGTTTTATTGTTTTAAACTGTCTCACACTAGGAAAAACTCCTGTGTTGCTGGTGTGGTCACAAACATTTAGACTTACGTACGCAAAACATCCCGACCCAAAACATTTATCTATAAGGCGATACAAATATTTCTGCCTCTGATAGTAAAAAAGACGTATCTAACAAAAAGTAAAATGGAGAAAAAAAATGTTTTAATGAATGAAACGGGAAATTGTTTGCTGTCTTTGAGTAAATTTGAATATTTACATATTAAAAATTGAAAATAACGCCCAGTATAATGAGCTTTAACTTGGTTTAATATGAAACTCAAATCAAATCTGGAAAAAATGTTAGATGCGTCTTTTTTACTAACGGGGGCAGATTTGTTTCGTGCGGGAAATGATCCCGCAACACATAGCGCAGGAGTCAATCACTCAACCGTGCCATAATTTCGAACTCAAACTTATTTATTTCATATAGGCTTACATGGGCACTTATAAAACGTCAGAAGTTGCCACATTTGAAGAACACTATTGTCTGCAGTTGAAACTCCAGGTAATGAATGTGCAAAATTGTCATATAAAAGAAACAGAAATGGAGAAAGAGATAGAAATTGTGAGGCAAGCAGCAGCACTGGTGGTGAATTCATAGTTACAATTGCCGTCACGGATCTTGAGCGGTTGCGCAGAAGCCAAATATTCAGTCTCTTTAGTGATGCGAAGTGAGACGCGGGTCCCCGCCCCCGCGTCTCACTTCGCACGCCATCGCTTCATAGACGTCACTCCTGATTCGTTCCTGCGTTGCTTCATGTATCTAACAACGAAGACGATTGGCTCGCCAATGTATGGAATGCGCAGAGCGATCTCCACTCTGACGCCGAGCGCTCAAGATCCGTTTTGGCAATTGTACCGTTATGTCAGGCATTAGAACAAGAAAACACAAGAATAACAGGTAACTTATAGCTATTTATTATTACAGTTATTTTACCAAGTTTGTGACTATGCACAGTGCAGTAAGTAGTCTCTGTATCAATAACAAGATGTTTGAACAATAAATTAGGCCAGTGATGATTCCCATGATCACTACACAGACTAAATCACACCAGTGTCCGTCTGTTGCCCTTAGTGTTGTAAAATAACAGGGTTTCCTTTTCAGAAAATCTCCACAGCCCTAGTGACAGAGGTGCCTCAAGGCTCATGATCTGTGCTTGCAACTTCTCCCAAAAAAACCTTTCCATTTTCTGGATAACAAAAGAAACACAATAAATACTTACAGCGAAGGGGCCAGTGACGAGCAGCAGTCCACTGGGCAGGACTCCTACAAGCACAACACGCTTGCCTGCGTGACGACCAGCCAGCAGGATGCACACTGTACCAGGAGTGAGGGTAGGCCTCGTCCTGCGGATGTGCTTGCTGAACGTCTTGTGGTGGGGACGAGTGCGGATCCTGGGGATAAAGAGAGTACAAAACTATTAATGATATTGTTATAATATTCCACAACATTATTTAGTCCCAAACTAAACAGAGCTTGTGCTATGAGTACTTAAGAACTGAGAAACATACTAAATACATACAATATTACAGATAAATTGCACCCAGACAAATGACTATGCTCATCAAATCATCACACAAACATTTGTCTTGCTTGGGTGGGAATCAAACCCACAACCTCTGGCATAGCAGTCAGGACTATTAACCACTGGACCAGCCGGCCAGACAATATGTGACTCGCATCTCCATTGCAGAGAAATTTCTAGTCCATTTCTGGATAATTATGTCTGAAGATTTTGTGTAGTTGGTAACTATAACAATTTGAATAAGTAAAATAATTAATAGGTATTATGGCTTGGGCATTGACTGTACTCAGAGCAACAGTATGGTTCTACCAGATTTACATCAAACTTATTTCTCTCACCGCTGCTGACGGGAAGATAGGCATGAGAATTTCATAATTCTCCAATTTAATTACCATCAAATTGAAAACATAAATAAGAAATTCCATAATTCTTTGCCAGTTTAAAGTAATATAAGAACTATGTTATTTGAATGGCACTGAAATCACACATTAGTTCTTCAATTTTGGACAAATTGTTAACCAAATCAGGCATGTTAGTATTGTTTTAATAATATTAACAAGCAGACTAAAAAATGTTAAATCTTATCAAAAACTACAATTCCAATATAGAACTTACTTGTCCTGAGTGGGGTAGAAGGACTTTCTGCGGCGCAGCAGCACAGTACGGGTTCCTCCGTTCTTCTCACCGCCAATCTGCTTGACAACCACTGAGGGCTTCTTGGGCTTCTCGGGCTTGGGGTTCTTCTTGCCCACAAACCTGTATTTAGCCTGGAAGTGAAGAGGAAGAGGTTTGACTTGTTTTATAATATTAAATTGCTATAAGATTGTGTGATTGGAATCATTAACTTTCCTAATACCCACCATACACGCTAGGGTGTACCTGACAGGTTCACCTGTACAGGTGAGTTGTGCAGGTAAACCGGAGTGTGTATATTGCACAAGTGTGCAGGTTTCCGAACAAGCTTACCTGACAGGTATAACTGTGTAGACAAACCTCTCAGGTATACCCTAGTGTGTATGGCTACCTTTACAAATAAGAATGTAATTATAACTGTAAACAAACAAAAATATTTAGTTTCTTACAAGATTTAAAGTATTGATATTCTCGTAATAGTCTTCAATTTAAAGGTGCTATTTCACCACACCACACCATCAATGCCACTTAACCACAAAGAAATAACTTGCAAAGCACTGAAGATAGTGGTTAACTAATTTAGACAGACTTGTGATCATTCATTAGATGTGTCTATGTTACAATATGCAATAGATTGCCCTCCATCAGGGTGTAATGAGGCAATTTTTCATATTTCACACATGGGGTTACATGTTATTCTTTATGTTATTTACTACCTTTAAATGCCTGTAATTTGTTATCTACGAGTAACATAAATAATATATAATAACATAGTCCAGGAAACCAGCTTACCTTCTTGTGGAACATCTTTGACTTGGAGAAGCGAACTACTCCATTTCCCAGGTCGTAATTCCTTGGTTTGCCAACTTTGGCCTTAGTCACGCCGCCCGCGGGCGCCGCGGCGGGCTTAGCCGCCGCCTTAGGCTGTGGTGGAGCCATTTAGAATCTGCACAAAGCAAAACACAACCTTAACAACACTCACCACCTGACTTCCAGCTTTTAGGTTATAAATGTTTTAGCATTTTTTAGCACTTCTCCGTACAAACAAGTGATTTAGACACGACCTCTCAGCATTTGCACTGTGGAACTGATACAATTTCACACGAATTTCTATCTGTTCACTGATAAATCACAATCACTTGGGAACGTCAAATCTTTCGATGGGAATTATGAAGATGTCGAGTTTGACTAAAATAAAAATATAACGCACAATCACTTGTTTGCAGGATACTTTCCTTAATTCTTACATGGAATGGAGAAAATTAGTTAAATATAAATCTATTCCTTTGGATTTATTTCTTTCGAAAACAACATCAACTCACATTCCAACCGGGATCAAGAAAAAAAGAAATTGCCATAGAAGAATTTGTCTATGGCGCTTGTAGAGTATACCAACTTCAAATTGAATATCGGTCTTTTAGCCCATAAAGAATGTTCATACGATTATTGTTATTTGACTGTGTTATTGGTATAATTGCTTGCAAAAAAGTAATGCGAATTATTGCTTTTTCATTTAAGCAAGATGGAACCATATCATTAACTTGAAATCCGTACCATCACGGGCGTAGCCAGCTTTTACCTTCGGGGGGGGTTCAATAAAATGAAACGACTATGCATGAAATAACCGTATAAGTAATATTCTGAATATGAAAAAAAAAATTAAAGATTACATGTCATTACAGAATAAATCTTCTGTTTTTCTTTTTAAATATATCCACGCGACGCGAAGGCGGCGGGTGGTAAAGAGAGCGCATCCAAAGTGCATAGCTATTAGGGTAATAATTAGTAATTAGTTATGACGTTCGCCTCTACTTATAATAATAATAATAATAATCTGCTTCAGGGAGGGCAACACTCGCCCAAGAGTGATAAGCTTTGTGAGACGGGCATTTTCGGGGACTGACATCAGCCCCCGAGATTATATGCCCCGTGTAACAGAGCGCATCGACTTCCTGAAGCAGAAGGTGTTTACATGGGCAAGCCGAATCCGCAGGTATAAGCGGCGGGTTGAGCGATACAACTGAATCGCACATTCCGGAGTAATGAAAGGTGGGTACACAGGGCTTGGGAGCGAACGGACCAAGGTGTGACTGACACGCACCTTCCGGATGATGACGCCGTGTGTTCATTCTGGCGCAACATCTGGTCGGTGCCTGTCAGTCATACTGAAGGTGGTTGGACTCGAGAGGTCGAACGAGCGTGCGAATCAATAACAAAAATGGGGGCAATCACAATCAGCCCCCAAGGTGTGGCCCGTGCAGTCCGTCCGATGCCTAACTGGAAATCTCCAGGGCCGGACGGACTGCACAATTTTTGGATAAAGTGGCTACAAAGATCGCACGCTCGTTTGGCATCTCAGTATCAGGCTGCCTTGGAGTTTAGTTCGCCATCCGAGTTCCTAACAGCAGGAGTTACCCACCTGCTCTACAAATCAGGTAGTACCGCGGAACCTAGAAATTATAGACCGATAACGTGCTTACCTACGGTCTATAAAGTTCTTACATCCATTTTGAGAGATAAGATTAACAACCATATTGACAATAATTCAATCATGTCTGCCTCTCAGAATGGATGTGATAAAGGGTCCCGTGGTACTAAGGAGCTGCTTCTCATTGATATGGCCATTAGCCAACAGGTTCGGCGCTCCTGAAAGGATCTGTCGACAAGTTGGATAGACTGTAAGAAGGCCTACGACTCTGTACCTCATACATGGCTCATGAGGGTGCTAGAATTGTACAAAATTGATGCAACACTACGCACCTTCCTGATGGCGTATATGAGGCAATGGAGGACGGTCCTTCGCTATCCAGGATGTCGAAATATCCAGAGGAGCAGTGAACCGGTGAGGATTGATCGGGTATATTCCAGGGTGATAGTTTGAGTCCGCTTTGGTTTTGCCTAGCCTTGAATCCTCTAAGCACACTGCAGGAGAATTCAGGCTTAGGCTATCAGTTGAGAAGAGGTAGTCAGGTTACATCTCACCTCCTTTACATGGATAACTTGAAACTTTTTGCCCCCAACAAGTTTCAACTGCTGGAGCTACTGAAGGTAACTGAAACCTTCAGTAGTGCCATGATGGAGTTTGGTGTGGACAAATGTGCGGTCATGCATGCAAAGCGAGGGGAGATTGTGGAGTCCGTGGGTACTCAACTCTCGGACTCCATAAGCCTGAGATCCCTCTGCAACTGAAACCTATAAGTATTTGGGTATGTCAGAAGCTTTAGGTATCAATGCCACTGACATGAAGCAATCGTTGAAGGAGTGCATCTTTGGACGCCTGAAGAAGGTATTCAATAGCCTTCTTTCAGGCGGAAACAAGGTGCAAGCCTTCAACGGTTGGGTCATGCCGGTAGGTATTGATGTACTCTTTTGGCGTACTCAAATGGATTTAGTCGGCAAGAACCCCGGTTTGGGTAAAGGCCTCCTCCAAAGATGCCCATTATTGCCCATACATCTCTATCTAGTGCTAAGTCAGTCCAGTTTGGGCCGGCTGTCCGTCTGAGATCATCTTCCCATCTGGTTAGTGGTCTACCTCGGCTTCTCTTGCCCGTCGGGTCCTTCCACAATGTCACCCTCGCGGTCCATCTTTGATCAGTGTATCTCACGACATGGCCAGCCCATTTCCATTTTAGTTTTAGTGCATACGTTAGAGCGTCAGTCGCTTTGGTGGTTTTTCTTATCTTAGTATGTCTTACTTTATCTATCTTCCTTATGTTGAGCATGCTTCTCTCTAGCCGTTTTGACTGGTACTGATTTTATTTGTGGCTTCGCCTCTACTGATTTTGATATTATTAATTTTAATCCCTTAACATTTCGGGGGGGGTTTGAACCCCCTAAACCCTCCCCCTGGCTACGCCCGTGCGTACCATCATGCAACTCAGTAATCGATTATTTACCCAACTATTGCTACTTTCAACCTTCACATGGTTTTTGAATGAATTTGCAATTTGCAACAATGCAATGAAATCATAAAACAATACACGACACATTGAATTTTTGGCATTGATTTGCCAAAGAAGAAAAAAAAATATGTCTATGGTGGAAAAATAATAAAATGAACGCAATCACAGAGAACGCGCCCATAATTTAATGTCAAATTAAGTAAATGTCAAAAAATTCAGTGTCGAAAAATGGCTTCTTTGAGGAGCCCGTCTTCGCCGTCCGACGGTTATAAAAGGTTCAGTGATGATTTCGCAAACACCAGCATCAACAATTACGGCTCGAACGTCACAAGTAAACGAGAAGCTATGATTTTTATACGCACAGTAGCCGCAAGATTATGTGTACGCTTTTGTTTTATTAACAATACATTTTGTGTTTCATTTAACATTTTGTTTTAATTTATTTCACCTTGTTTTGAGCATTAACTGTTATGTATTCATCCATATGCGGTCCAGTAAGATCGATTAACTGTTATGCTGATGCCAAATCTGTTATATGACGCATTAGAATGACTCATAAAGCTGACTAAACACTAACATGCATAAAATAAACAGTAAGATGCTATATGGTTGCTCCAAATACGTAGATTTTAAAACTTTACGTCTTCTGTTTCTATTCCAAACACTTTTGCACTTAGTAAGTAAGAAGTAGTTGCTTGTTTTGCATGGCAATTTTTTTTTATCCCTGAACTAAACCAATTTATATTTAAAATCTAGTTTACTTTTTACTGATACATAAATCTGCTTATATAAAATAAATCCCGCGTAAATAAAAGATCATTATTTAGAAGGTGTTTGTACAATATGTGGTCTGGACTGCTTGGTATTGTGGTGTTCCCAGATAAAGTCCCTAGGTCATCTATCCAGTTTCATCCAGTTGCAATGCTACTGATTGGCTAACTGGACTTATCCCATTTGTACTACTATCAATACAATAAACATTTGCTTCTATGATAACAAGCTTGCTATAAATCTAATACTAACAATTTATAATGCCAACAAGATTATTTGATTTTCCTATATGTTTACATTTAACTAGATGTGTTAATTCATATGTTCTACACAAATGCTGTAAATGTTTTTGACTGTTTACTGGGCAGGACAATAAAAACACTAAAAATGTCTTTCACATTTAATTTTGCACCAAATAATATAAGTATGGGAATTTTTTTATCTGGTTTCCACTTCAAGAGCTTGAGTTTATTTTCAGTCTAAAAATAAACTTGAATTTATTTTTAGACTGCTGTTGTAGTAGCAACCACAGTTTAGTGTAGACTGCTAATCAACACTATCAAATACATGAGATGTTCCACACACAAAAGATATTTTATCTTTATCATTATTGACAGCTTTTTATCAGTCAGTGGTGTTCAACACTTGGCTGTTTGAGACTAATCTATACCTGTGAGCTTGCTCATAAGTTAAAAAGTTAGCTAGACCATAGATATAAAGTAATAAGTAGGTAGTCATCTGTGTTTTTAGAGTGTTCAAATTTGGAACAGATATTTCTATTGATTTACCAAGGGGTCAAAGTTCTAAGCCTTGATAGGATAAAATGCATCTAAAGTTTTTTACCCCTGGCTTTGTTATCAAAGTCTGTATTTCATTCTCATAATGATTCAGTTGGAAGTCACGGAAGAAAAATGACTTATTCACTAGTATTTACTTCTTGAAATAAATTAGAAATTGAATAAATACCATTGTAGTCTGATCAAAATGTCTAAAGTAGTGAGAAACGTGGTTGGAGTGTATGATAGCATCAGATACCAATGGTACAGATTGAAGTCATGTAAGTTCCATTTTATTGTAATACAAGAAAATTATTCAGCACCATTTGAGCTAGACTTGATAAGATTTAGCCTATATTTGAGGTCAAGGGCTAGATTACAGTAACAAATATGAACTGCTATAATATCTATCTGAAAAAGCAATGTTTTTATGACAAAAGAAAAAAGATATTCTTACATTTTCGATTTCCCCTTCGCGTCTGAGTCACGGGTCGCGCGTTCGATATCCACCGTACGCAATATATGAATTTATTTGTAGTTACGAACTTCAGATTTTCGAGTATTAGAGTAGAAATAAATCACAATTAGTGTAGGTATTTGTAACAAACATCTACATAAATCAAATGATTAGGTAGGTAGGTACAGTTGCCATCACGGATCTTGAACGCTCGGCGTGAGAGTGGGGATCGCTTTGCGCATTCCATACATTGGCGAGTCAATAGTTTTCGTTGTTAGATACATGCAGCAACGCAGTGAACGAATTAGGAGTGACGTCTATGACGCGACGGCGCGGCGAGCCAATCACTGACACTCCCCGCCCCCGCGTCTCACTTTGCACCACTAAAGAGACCGAATATTTACTTCTGCGCGACCGCTCAAGATCCGTGATGGCAACTGTAAATCAAATGATTAGTTAGGTGGGTAGGTAGGTACTTATAAAAATGTCTTGTACCTACCTACCCTTGTCTCATTTCCATGGTTTGACTTCCGAAAGGGTAACCCGGGGTCCTGGAACGCGAGGCAAAGAAGGGACAGGTGTGGTTTTAGTCAGTAAAAGTCTGACACGCCCTCCCGCTCCGCCCTAGAACGGGAGAAGTAACTAATTGGATGATTTCCCACCTTAAAAAAAATGTATCGTTTGTGTCCAACTATCAAGAGGTTAGGACTAGCCGACGAAGGATATCAAACTGTCTGCGATATTTAAATGCGTAGCAACAGCCCATGAGTATCAAAAAAAAAAATGAGAGGTGTCAAGGGACACCCGGATGGAACGAAGTTCCTTTCGATTAATTAGTGAAGGAATTGTAATAAAATTTTATTTTTGAATACAATAGCTTACTATAGCAAAAAGTGTCGTTACAACTTTTCGTGAGAATTTTTTCCGCCTAGCCCCCTTTCACAACGCGCGATAAGGAACTTCGTTCCAACAATAATATGGCATGGGAAATAGTGTGAAGGACAATAGGTATCTTGAGATACCATAAATAATGGTGTAGTTGTGCTTAAGACTTGTTTCCCGTTGGCCTAAAAAAGGTATTTTAGGGCTTAACTAGTGGCGTAACTAGATCCAAAGGGCCCTTTATCAAATGTATGTATCAAAAATTATTGAGGGTTATTTTTTCTTTATTACAAAGTAGGCCCTACTAGCACAGATACAGAAAAACGGAGTCACGTTAAGCCATGAAGGAGATGATCAGGATAAAATGTCACTATTTCTTGCACGCATCAGAGGCACAAAATATCTATTTTGTGTCGGAGGTCCGGTGGCCCCATATCATTGATACGGCGGTAGCTACACCCCAGGGTTAAACATTCTGGCTATATAACATTAATTTTAGTACTTATATGCGAAACCCGAAACACGTGTTTAGTATTTATATGTACCTAAAGAAACAAAAATCTCAAAGTTTTTTTTTTTTTATTTCATTAAAGGGCTTTGTCGCTTAGCGACCACATCGCACAGTACAATCACAAAGTTAAAGCTTGCTATAGTAACTAGTTGTCAACACAAATGCATGGTCGCCAGGCCATCCGGGTGACTGACGGGTTATTTTAGCTGTGTGTGGTGCCTAATGCTCGCTATGAGCTGCCGTGACTTGTATTGTATTAGTGTCAGTGGTGTCCAACTCTGACCTTTTTTTTTAAATATTTTTTGGAAAAAAATTAAAGTAGTGTAACAGTTATTGGAATCGATTCAGTTACACTAAACAAATTATATTCAGATTTCGGGTTTCGTACATATATACTTATTAAAATAATGTCGTACATATGTATCATAATTTATGACTGAATAATCTTTGCAACACTGGTCACGCAACGCTTCCAGCTTAACATGGATAATTACTCCAGCCTCTGGTTACTAATCCATCGCCCTTCCGGAGTTCCGGTTCAATTATATACGCTAAATTCGTTTTTTCGGTAACTTCTATAGCATAGGCAGTCCGTTGACCCACAATGCTCGTCAAATATGCCAATTCATTTGAAAGGTGTGAACATCGTAATCCATAAAATTTAACACGGTTTCAGTCTAACAAATCAGTTTTGTATTAAGTTGACGCCTCGTTATTTTCACGTGTAATTTTGCTTTTGGACAGTTTTTTTTTTTATTTCTATCCATCATAAAGTATATTAACAAGCACAAGAACTCAATTTGAATGAGACGATATCAATCTGACGTAAGCTGGTTTAACCCCTAAAACAAGTAAATTGGTAAAGAAAAAAAAAGAAATTGAGACTAGCACAGACCAAACAACAATAAAAAATGTTAGCTAAACTTAAAATAAAAAATGTAACGTTAAAAAAGAACAATAAAAAAGATCTGTTTGAGGCCACTGAAGTGGAGTTTGAGGATCACATTCAAAGAAAGCAGCAGTATTTGTATTTCAAATTTTCAATATATAGGGTGACTGGTAATGATTTTTTTTCGCGATTTCAGGTTTGTTCCCATAGTAAAAGTTGTTGGTTATCATGAGCACAATCACGTGTATCGTACACTAATTGCCAGTCACCCTGTATATATATAAATACCTACTTTGAGTCGATTTTTTTTTGCGATCAATTGCAGAATGCCTCGAACGCACAGGGCCCTTGAAATGCGCAGAACCTGTAGCATTTGCTACTCTTGCTATATGGCTAATCCGCCACTGCATCCATTTATTTTTTATGGCTCAATTATGTACCTCGAGTCGTAAGCGCGACTGATGAATATGTTATTAGGGTTTTACATTCCTGTTGCGGATAATACAAGCGTAGGCTTAGTAGCGTAGCTAGGCGCGGGCAATAAGGGCCCTCGCCCACGGTCAGGGCCTCACGCAAACCCTCGCTTCTTTAATCTCAGTACAAGCTAACTTAAACCTTATTTTTGCACAATAAGGTTTAAGTTAGCTGTTATTGGTGTACTGTATTTGGTATACTGGTGCCTGAGAGGTTAAGAACGAGGGTTTATTTATAATAGATAGGCTCTCTTTTGACCACTTTGATGGTAAGCGATGTTGTGATCGTGGCTGTTTCGTTTTCGATTTTATGGAAGAAAAAGAATAGGTATCTTGTTGATGCGCCTTCGCCCACGGTTAAACTAGCCCACGCTACGCCTCTGCGTAGGCTTATAATTAAAATATTTATACATAAAGAATCTGAATTAACCGTAGTCCTGTGTTAAATACAGCTTGACTTAGCAATGAGGTACTTAGGTAAAGGTATATTGTGAAATCCATTGTTTGCAATAAACACCCGCATTGAACAAGAAATGCGCCGACAAGGTCGCGCGGAAAATCTGTGAAAGCGATTGCATATACCTAGATACACAATAAAATCACTTGTTTGTGCCTTCTAAACACGATGGCTCATGATTGGCATATTGATGGGTTTCTACTGTCTTGATTAATGTCCGTCTCCGCAGAAATGGCACAGCTCGATAATCACAGGCTTAAGTAGTTAACTATTATTATTATTATTTAGAAGATAAGGGGCTATGCATCACCCATAGTGTAGGGGATGTAGTCACTGCGACCTAAAAGATCTATTGTGACTCGCCACCTTGTTAGAGTAACTCTTTTAGCCCGGAGGCTTCCAAGAAATTTAGAATACTCCTAGCTTTTAGAGTTTTAATCTCCTCCGGGCGAATAATGTGTCGGCCCAGATGGACACTGCGTTTGTGGATAAGGGGCCCGCATTCACACAAAAGGTGCATAGGCGTCTCCCTCTCCTGATTGCAGTACCGGCAAACATCAGTGTCACTCAGTTTCATGTGAAATTGGTGCCTGTTTAGTTTGCAGTGGCCGGTTAAGGCGCGGGCTATCGCACAGATGTTCGTCCTGCTAAGCTCAAGAAGCTCGGCAGTTTGTTTTTGTGAGTAGCCTTCTATGATTTGGCGTGTAGCAGACCTGGTTGTACCAACCAGTGCTTTTTTGAATCGCCAAATAAGTTGCCCTTAAGGGTCTGCATGGCCTGGTTCTTTGAGATACCACAGAAGGGTTCTGGTCCTATCTGATGACCTTGAGCCCCAGCCCGTGCAAGTTCATCGGCTTTTTCGTTGCCAAGTAGTTAACTACCTACGTAAACTTCTATTCTTGGCTCTCAGTTGCCAAGTTTACTGGTCAGATTTCTATTACCTACGCAAGTGAGATCAAGAAAATGTTTAGTCTTAATAATTATTATTACTCATTTGAGATACATACCTACCTACTTAAAACTATGTTTATAACTTTACAGATTACAGTAGGAATACATAAACATAATCATCAAATAAATAATAAATCTCACTAAAATATAAAATTCATGAATTCTTCATTAAACCCCAACAGAACGCCGGGGTTGGCTCTCTCATTGTCTTTCTATTGTGTCTCTATTTACGGTATTCGAAAGGTTAAATTAACAGCATGACCATATTAGAACAACTTTGTAATGAAAATCATTTTTCACAGCAAGCTTTTAAAGCGCAGTATACCTGTATAATTAATACTCGTCTAAACTCGATGAGGTTGTGTCATTTAACTACTGAGTTCCTACGGCCACCTTCCGGTTTCATCATCAGATCAGCTGCATTGCATGTCATAATAATTTTGTATTGTCATCTGATTTACACATGCATGCAAAATTTCAGCTCAATCGGTAACCGGGGCATGGATCTTTAATTTGCAAGATTTGATTACAGATAAACATCGGGACAAGTGACACTAAATAAAAGCTTGTAAAATCAATTCAAATAAATTGTTAAAAATCTGTAACATATATTTCAATAAACAATTAAAAATAGAACTAATTAAAAAAAAGAAATTAAAATCTGTAACATTAATTTTATTCAAATAAAATAAAATCTGGGCAATTTTAAATTAAATAAACAACAAATTAAAATGAAGCATTCCGCTCGACTCGCTAATAACTCAAACGCCTACTAATGGGACACAATCAATATTTGTAACGAGACTCTCGGGAGCTTGTTTATTACTAATGAAAATCCTGAAATGAGGTACCAGTCCTTTAAAAAGCCAGCTATAATACACAATAGTTCAAACGTGCTTTCATTAAATTTATTAATAGTATTGCGGTTCATATATGAGAGCAGTGGTGGCCGAGTAGTATCAGACGCGACTTACGAGTCGTAGGACTGCGGGTTCAAACCCAGCTAGGCGCATTACTTTGTGTGATTTATTTCATCACCACTGCTCTCAAAAAAGTGAAGAAAAACATCGTGAGGAAACCAGCATGTCCTAGAACTAAAAATTCGGAAACATGTGACATCCACCAACCCGCACTGGGCCCGCGTGATGGATTATGGCCCAAAATCTCTCCTTGACAGGAGGCCTGAGTCCCAACAGTGGGAAAATTATAAGGCCGACTGTGCTATACTATACTTATTGCGGTTCATTCACCGGATGTGCTGCAGTGCGTAATCAAAAGTACAGTCACTGCACTCAGAAATGAGATTTCCACCTTATCTGCAAACCCAATATAATTATCACTTACGGTATAACAACACCTACCTAAAATGACGCATACTTTTAAATTACATCTATTTCTATGTCCCCCATAAAACCACTCGCTGCCTTTGCATACGAGATCATAAAATATTCAACAGTATTTTATGACGCAGAATTTCGTTACCCTAAGTATTTGCAAAGTGGTTCTGTTTTTTTTTTATGAATTTATCGTAGGTAGGGACATACGTATGTGGTAGCTTATAGCTGGTATAGAATAGAATAGAATGCATTTATTTGTCAGAATATTGTACAAAGTTGTTGTGCTTATTTATAATATAATGATCATAATATTCTGCCGTTTCCGGCGTACAAATATGGTTAGTAACAATTATGGGTCAATACATTACAATTATATTATTTATCATTAAAATTACAAATAATTTAAATTAATTGAGCAATAGTTATTACATATAGTATGCAGGTATAAGATAGGGTTAGAGAGGTAGAAGTTTGAATCAGATGCTCGTCTAAGTCAGTGCCGGATTAAGCCAGGCAAGGCCTGCAAATTCGTCCAAGAGGCCCTGTGTAGTCCTTTCTTTAAGATAGATAAAATTACTTTTTTTAAAACGATACTAATTAATAAAGTACCAACCCGCACTGGGCCCGTGTGGTGGTTACGGCCCATTTCCTCTCTTAGAGAGGAGGCCTGAGTCCCAGCAGTGGAAACATTAAAAGGCTGATTATAATTAAAAAAGCACTTTTTGGAAACCTAGATGATGACGGATCTTTGCATATCTACTCCGTCTAATCAAAGATTTAAACGTGAAAGAAATTCTGAACAACCGAAGTGATACCAAAAGTGCGGGATCCCTAAATGCGCGGTGCCTGTAGCATTTGCTACTCTTTGCTATAAGGCTAATCCGCCACTGGTCTAACAAACCTAGATCATAGAAGACTAGATTACATATTTTAGACTAATTTGAGAAATGGAAAAGTAATCGTCTATTACAAGAAAGAAAGAAAAAGTGTTTAGTCAAACATGGCGCATACCTTAAAACAAAATACATCGACTAAAAGTAGCACGTAAGTAAGATATGCGTCACATCCGCGCAAAACAGCCAGCGCTCAGCAAAATGCTGGGGCTCATGTAAAACAGAGCCACAGCGCTGATTTGTGCTTTATAATTACAAGGCGCAAGGGTAAGATTATAAAGTTCTCTAGTAATTAGTGAAACTAAGCGTTTTAATGTAGTTAATACTTGACTGATTGATATACTTACCTACTCTTTATTGTATACCATAAAAAATACAGTAGGAGCTTAAAATTAAATTTATTAAAAGTTTAAAATTAAATTTATTAAAAGCTTAAAATTAAATAAATTAATAGGGTTTCAAAATGGGTGGTCTTATCGTTAAAAGCAACTTTTCATCTGGGCCCCAAGTCTGCTATTTTCATAAATTCGTCATTCCAACACGATCCAATTGTCATTTTGCTAAAAGTTTGTAATCTGCTAATTCATAATGATCAATCATTGATCGGTCAATGGTCTTGTAATAGAATTGTGGTAGAATGATAATTTCGAGCATATTAAAACCAATAACTGCACAATAACGTTCTAATGGTAAAACACTGATCAAATCAACCGTCAAAGTTTTAGCAGATTACCGCAAACTTCAAATATTCACTTGACAATATGTACGAGATTACCATTCTATGTCACTTCTTTCAAAGGAGTGTCAGTGGTTGACTATTGGAAAGTCATAATGACGCCATTATATTAGTAGATTACCAAACTTGTCAAAATCGACAATTATGACATCAATGATAGACCATTCTGACACTATTGTAATAGCAGACTTGAGGCCCTGCTCTCAACATCATTATTATTTCAGCAGAAAGACTGCCAGTTGGACATACTTGTAGTCATGATCATTATTATTTCAGCCGAAAGACTTCCACTTGGACATAAGTCTCGTCCAAGTCTCGTCACAACGACCTGTCATTTGCTACACAAATCACAAAAGAGCAATTTTATTATTTAAAACTTTTTGAAAGCGTTGGTGATTAAATCTCCAGCTGCGTCCGATGACCGACATATGATTTCATCAGCGTTCAGGCGTATATTACTGCATTTGATATTATCCCTGACCTTGCTAGTAGCCATGAGAACGTTCAAATAACTTTTATAAAAGTTTATGTAGTGCTGACTCAATCACGCATTGCCTACCTACTTACTTTAAAAGCTGAACGAATTTGGATGTGTAGTAGGTACTTACATCGCCTTTTGTGTATTTTTAAACACAACTGTCATCAAAGCCGCTAGTTACACTATTTTACAAATAGATTTTGCACCTACTTACTTTTGGACACAGCTAAGACATTTTTCTATAAAACTGCGAATGCAACCATTCAAAATTCGAACTCAAATTAGGGTACCCACCTATTATAACATTCACGACATATCCCCGATTCCCGTTTTATGCATTTGAAGTCGAGTATTTCTCAAACCCTATCCCGAAAACATAAAAAAAAATTAAATCCTGTTTTTGACATTGGGTAAGAAGGATTTGAGACGTTCTTAATTCAAAAACTCAATTCGCGCTCTTTATCGCGAGCTTGATTAAAATTACCGTACAACAAGTAAGTCTATAGACAACAGCAACGCACTTAATTAGCTGGAATAAAAGAATTAGCCAGACATTGCTCCGAGTCGCGGCAAGTTCGCGATTAAATCGGATCGAGGCTGAACAGGCGAACAGCTCTGACCTCGCAGTTACCCCACGCCAAACAATGACTTTAATAGTTTCTGTTTTAAGCCCCGCTTAGACAGAACTAGCGAGCGAATTTGGATGATATTTTAACCTTTCGAATACGACACAGTAGAAAGACGAGACACAGTAGATGAGAGAGCGAACGCCCCGTCTTCGCTTGGGGTTTAATGAATAAGTCATAGCACTCGTACTTATCGATATAATCATTTCTATTATTTTACTGATATCAGTTCTCCATTTAAATTAAGCCTAAGGATACTAACTTCAAATTATTTCATATTTCTGTTGTGCTTTAAATGAGACTGTATCTACAGTACCTAATATGGGGCATGTGCTAATTTTGAGCGGGAAAGCTGCTGACATAAGCCTGTACTTAAACCATAATCTCGATGTTGTAGGAAATCCTGCCAGATTTATCTTTATAGGTCATAATAAATCAATTGCTGTTCGTTAGGCTTGCTAAACTCAAAAACGCCTTGAACGATTTTTGGTTTGTTTCGTTTACTCTACACGGTTTAAAAGAAAATCTATGAAACAGTTGAAAAATTCAAAATTTCATGTAGGTATTAATTTCACGGGGTACGTCGCATGGGGTAGCTAGGTTACACTAAAAATAAAAAATGTAGGTATGTATCGAAATTACCGGGCGGCGTTCAGACCTTCGTCAATCAAAGCTCCGATTCTCTGAACTAACGCCAAAACTAGGCTTATTTAACCCAAACTTGGCAGAAATTACCCATGGGCACGACACGGCACGTCACGTCACGGCAGGAAAGAATACCCTGGTCCTAGAACAAAACGTAAACTGAAAGATACACGTGTGGTTTCAGGGCTATATTTCACCGAGGCACCAAGGCGGCGCGACCAGTCGCCGCTACTAACAAAATGTATACAGCTCTATAGAGAGTTACTTACTTGGTGTCCGTTGGCAACCAAACGGACACCAAGTGAGTGTCCGTTTGGTTGCCCAACCAATTTGGTGGCGCGACCAGGGTCGGACATGTGGCGACTCTGGTGTCTGGTTTGGTCGGGACACCGTGATGCTGTCCTGGTGAAATATAACAGTCACTATACGACCGTCCGGTAACTGTCCGGACCGAGCCCAAGTCGTCGACGGCGCGCACGGTTCCCGCGCAACCTTCCTTCCCGCGCGCCGCGCGTTTTCTTTTTTCCTTGGAGCTATCAGCAACAGCAGGGGCCCAGCCGTGTCGAAGCCTACTGGGGCCAGGGTTATCCGAAAGGGAAGCTCGATCCCAGTACGAAAGGCACGAAGGAACGGGGTGGGCTTTTAGTCAGTAAGAGTCTGACACTATCTCCCGCTCCGCCCAAGAGCGGGGGTGGCCATTGGATGATTTTTCCCACCTAAAAAAAAACCCTTGTCAGTAAAAGTCTGGTAAGTACTCTCGCTCCACCCTAGAGCGATGGTACGAAATCTTCCAATGAAGAAGCCATTAAAAGAATTCGTATCTCAACAAAAAAAATCGTATGGACCGTTGCATAGATTCGTTAGAGTAAAAATAAGTTACTGTAGTTACTAGTGCCATGCTCGTAACCGTCGACATTGACCTTCACTCAGAATAGCATATATTATGCTAATTGAGCCTGATTAATATTTATTATCCTATCTCGGATTAGTCATACTGTACTGTATTGATTTCCATTTTTTTAAACTTGTTTACTTGTTTATATTGACGATTTTCCTGTACCAAGTTGATGTGCAAATAAGAGTATTTATGGTTTTAAAGTGTATGCACAAGTTTGTTTAGAGGTGCCACGAGCTATTAACCCATTCATTTTACGACCTAAACTGAACTGTTTAAGGGATGGAGGTCTGTACCTCTACCATGAGTTTAAAGCAATAGTATTTGTCGATACTCGATACCGACTACGTAAATGTTTTGTACGGCAAATTTTACAGCGCCTCTAGCGGTCACTTACGGAACCAAAATTTGCTATACAAAATATTTACGTAGTCGGTATCGGGTATCGACAAATACTATTGCTTTAAACTCATGGTAGAGGTACTGTAGGGTGCATAGCTACATCCCCCTTTCTCCTTTCTCGCTCGCACGCCCGACATTTTAACATTATGGTTAGTTCCCAGGGTCGTGTAAAGTCGTGTTAATTGCATAGCACAAAAACATACTCTTCAGTACTTAGCTAAGTTTATTTTTGATGGGAAATCATCAAATAACTTCTTCCTGTCTGGGTGTAGCGAGAGGGAGGGTCAGGCTTTTATTGACTAAAACTCACCAGTGTTTCTCCATTTACCCTTTGAGTTACAGGGACGCGGTAACACTTTGAAACAATTTCGGAGCCCTCGTCTGAATTAGTTTAATTTAGCAAATTACAAGAATACAAAATCTTTATTTCTGAATTAGATAACATTAGTAGGTGATTGAAGCCTTCTTTTATGCATGTAATGCCTGTACTAGGAGACTCCGCTCTTCCACAGGAATGAACAATTATTAAATAACCTAGTTAAAAATACAATATCTTAATTACCCCTTCGACTCGAAACACGATGATGAGTCTTGTAACTGCTTGGAAAGTGGTTACATGTCAACTCAAAATTTTTACTAATGCTGCACTAACATTTCTCCAGACATTTTTTTTATCAAATAACTTCTCTCGCTCTGGGTAAATCGCGAGGGAGTATAAGAATTTTAACTGACTAAAACCCCAAGGTTCTTCTTTTCCAGTTGCCCTTTGCAATTTAGGGTCACGATGACGAACAATCCTGCGGAACCAACCTTCGATTGACGTAAACCAAGTCCGTTGAGCGATTAAACTTTCTACATAGCCCACATTGTATTTCCCTACGGAGTAAACAAAGGCAGCCTAGATTCGATACAGAAGTACCGAAGTACGCTAGTGAAAGTTACCCCACAGGCGAACTGGAAAGTTTCGAGATCTGACAGAAATTGAAGCATTGTTACAATATCTGTATAACTTTTATGGCATATGCCACGAACACGAACACTCTCGATAGATGTATCGGTGAATCTTTGTGAAAAGTTTGACGAACATCTTGGGTTCCAAAAGTGGAACGCCAAGAGATTCCAATTTCAGCCGATGTGTGGAGAACCCGAAACTATCTTTTGTCAAAAATTGGAGAAAGAATTTTAGCACAGTAGTTGAGCGATCGGCTGAGAGTTGGTGATAGCGTGACGAGTAACAGGACTGAATGGAAGAAAAAAACGTGGAGCAGAAATTAAGATGATGATGATGGTGCTTTCAGTGATCGGCTGTTGCGATGCGTGTCGCAAGTTCGATCCTCGTACGAAAAAAACATTGTAGGCCCAACTAATAGTGGTTCCAGGTTTGGGTGTTTTGTGTATGTTAGTTTATACGTTTGTGAGCTCACCCATGATACCTAAATGAGTAATTCCTAGAATACTGTCGCCAAGTCGCCATTTACTGTCAAGCTAGAACTACATTAGACCGACGCACACGTATAACACGCCTGATTTGTACGTAGAATGACGTTGTGTGGCGTGGATCAAGTGTAGCTCTACAAATCTAGTTTCATGCCAGGCCATGGAGAGACCGACCGATGCGCCCCAGATGTGTGAGTGTAGCACACGTGTGCGCAGTGCAGTTCTAGTCTGGGTTTTAAAGCACTTTCTTTACGTATATAGTCTATGGGTATATTTCAAAGTTGAATATATGTCTTGTACCGAGTTGTGAGTCATTGCTGCTAGGTATAACTTATCGCCTAATAAATAATCATAATGTCAATCTATTGAAAAGAGCGCTAAAGTAAAAGCATTACTCGCCAAATATCATGTCCTTGACCTTGTTTCATAAACACTCTTTTTATAAGGTTTTACCGAAATTCATTTTTTGTTCGAAAACGTTCTGCGAACTTCGCTACAAAGATGTGTAAGAAATATCGTATCTAAGAACATGAGTCATATTTTAATGTGTTTCCTTTCGAATGCTGCATCAATCCAACTCTTAAGTGTTATCGATTAGTTGCAAAACTCCGTGTCAATGTTCTGCGGTTGCTTGATCTAGATAAAATAACTGAATGACTGGCCTGTTGGTCTAGTGGTTAGTTGTTGACCTTGACTGCTAAGCCAGAGGTCGTGGGTTCGATTCCCACTCTAGACAAATGTTTGTATGATGAGCTCGATAATTTCTCCTGTGTTTTGGTATAATTATAGATATCCGTCGGGGTAATATCCTCCTCCTTGCGTTGTTCTCTTCAATGCTGAGGGTCGTGACTTCCCTGCTTCATCACTTTCATACGAACGATATTCCCTCATCTGTTTCTGTCTCTGGCGGTGTGAAAGGTACTGTACAGCGTAGAGTCAAGAGCGGTGCGGATCTCGTCAGACCAACTTCTGGCGGTGTAATATGTATCTATATGTTTAATGTTAATAACTATAATAATATCTTATGTACAATTACCGGAACGGATCGCTCGGCGTCAGTGGGGATCGCTTTGCGCATTCCATACATTGGCGAGCCAATCGTCTTCATTGTTAGATACATGCAACAACGCAGGGAACGAATCAGGAGTGACGTCTATGACACGATGGCGCGGCGAGCCAATCACTGACACTCCCCGCCCCCGCGTCTCACTTCGCACCACTAAAGAGACCGAATATTTGACTTCTGCGCAGCTTGAAGCCAGCGCTCAAGATCCGTGCCGGTAATTATAGGTACTACCTATGTACATGTTTAGAAATATAATAGCATGTTTATTAGTTCCACGGAACAGTAAATTAGTTCGATGTCGGGGGTCGATTCGAATATTCGGTCCCTGTTTGACCGGAATGGCTCTAGTACTTCTACCTAGTACCGTTCTTTTTTATGATGTTTGGTACAGTAAAAGCAACGCTTCCCACGAGTGTTATAAGAAGCCACTTAGTAAATTGCGAGTATCGCGACAGTTCAAACAAGCCTGGGATTTACAAAGGCCGTTTGAAGAAGCCTACTTTTCTTCTTAGCGTTTCAATAGTGAAACTATATTTTTGTTTTCAAAAATAAATTCTTTGTCTGACTCAGGATTTGGCCACGGGAATGCCGTCCTCTGACGCTTTCATTAGATCCCTGAAATCAGGTATGTGACGCATAATGGAAGGTGGAAAGTTGACAATGGGAGTTAAATTAAATCATAGACTGCAGACCATCTGCGGAGTCTATGATTTTATTTAACTAGCTAACACATTGACCATACGTTATGAATTTGAATTAATAACGAAGCTAAAATTAAGTTAATTGATACAAATAGATCAATTAAACGTTTTACAGGCATTTTAAATTGTCAAGGTCGATGAGTCAAAAAAAAGACATGAAGCTCGAATGCATTGAAGCACAAGAATGACAGATCGACGCGGGTGGGGCTGGTGGGGGTATAAGTGCCGAAGAAAATGTGACCAATTTGTTGCTAATTTAACTGCTTCATCTATTGCACGTTTGATTGCATTTCTTTCAACCTTGACTCAAGTTTACCTTGACTATGTCAATCTCAAACATCCGCGCAATATCCAATCTACAGGCCATTTGTCGCGCCGGTACTCAGTGGCGGATTAAGCCAAAGCGGTACTTGTAGCAAAGTCGACCAAGGGGCCCCAGTGTAGACCTATTAGTATTGTTATTCTCAAAGACCCCGTGGATTTTAAGATTGCGTAAGACACGTTGAAATTATGGCAATGAGGGAAATCTAAGAGATTGACTATTCTATGAAATAATCAGCTTTATACGGATTCCAGATTTTTGTCTGCATTCAGGATCAGGTGCAGGATCCCCGAACGCGTGGGGCCCCCAAAAGTGCGGGGCCTGTAGCATTTGCTACTCTTGTTACATGGCTAACCCGCCACCGCCGGTCCTCATCTAACCAAGTATTTACACCTGTACGGCTTCCCATTGTCTTATCTCCGTCACACTCGTTACTATTGGAACTTTCATTGTCTTGTCTCTTTCTCACACGAGGTATATATCGTAGAAGACGTTACGTAGTGGAGTCATGGTCACCAACGTTCAATTCTTACGAGAATCGCATTGTATAATAAATTGTAAGTGTATGAGTAATCTGCATTCATTTGCAAAACCTTACAGATTGCACTTAAATTAACTAAGTACCTATTGCACCAGTAGCAGAACCCAAAACTTATAACTACAAATACAAAAAAACAACTACACTTAAACTCTACAACATAAGTTTTAGTATAATATGCGAAACCTGAAACACGTGTTTAGTCTAATATATAAAAATAAGTCGGGTTTTCCTTCCTGACGCTATAACTCCAGAACGCACGAACCGATTTCCACGGTTTTGCATTCGTTGGAAAGGTCTCGGGCTCCGTGAGGTTTATTAGAGTAGAGTAGGGTAGAGTAGGGTAGAGTAGGGTAGAGTAGAGTAGAGTAGAGTAGGGTAGAGTAGAGTAGGGTAGGGTAGAGTAGGGTAGAGTAGAGTAGAGTAGGGTAGGGTAGAGTAGGCTAGAGTAGAGTAGAGTAGGGTAGAGTAGGGTATAGTAGGGTAGAGTAGGGTATAGTAGGCTGAAGTAGGGAAGAGCGGGAGCGAAGCCGCGCGGGCAAAAGCTAGTATTTTTATGTAAATAATCTATCTACAAAATTTCATAACTGTATCATGAAAAATCACAAAGGTATAAGGTTGTTATGTCAACAAAAATACCTGGTCACTAGGCCACCCAGGCGACTGAGGTGTTGTTTTGCACTCGCGCCCAGCTGTTTTCTGGCTCCTAATGCCCGCTATGACCTGCCGTGACCTGTGTTGTAATCTAAAAATAATATTGTATATAGCTCCAACTCTACTCTGACTACGCTTATACTTCTAAATCAGTTTGATGAAGTTATTCTCCAAACTTGATTATCTTTTCTTTACCGACTCTAACCACTAAACGTCCCCCTTTAGTTTTAATTATCACAAGTTTGCATGCAGTTTAGCGTCATCGTAATCTAGTTCCGCCTTTGTGGCGTGCAGACAGCGGGCAGCGCCCTGTCCAAGCCGTCACGCCGCCAGTGCTAACCTAATTCTTTCAGTTATCCATATTGCTGCTGTAAAAGGCTTTAGAATACTTTGTGTGTTGCTAAGTGGGTTACTTTCGTTATGAAACTACAGAAATGGGATTGTTTGTTTTTTTAATGTAAGTAATGAATGCTGGCCGTATTATCTCTCCAGAAATAAAATACCTGAGAATTACTGATTTTTTAATAAAGCCCAAACGAATATCTGTTTAAACCATTTATTTTATTACAGGTACTGGTCGAAACTAATACGTGCAGAGAGTCATTATTATATTACAAAATAAAAATAATAAAAAATCACATAATCATTATCATTATTATCGTCATATAGATATTGATAAGTATAGTTAGTTACTGATAGCGATAGGTAGATCATTTGGACGCTCTGGTTTAGGGGTCATGGGAACAATAGATAATTTCCCTTCGTGTTCTTACGCTTCCTGCTATCACCTCCCTTTTTAAAATACCATATTTTTTTAACCGATTTCCAAAACAGAAGAGGTTCAATTCTATTCTCATTTTTTTTTTTCAATGTCTTGATCTAATGTAAACTAATCTTGATGACTTTTTGTGTTAGGTTAAGTTCTATAATAGGTATACCCACTGAAAGGTAGGTTTTGTCAGTAAAAGTCTGACATGCCCTCTCGCTCCAGCCTAGAGAGGGAGAAGTAATTTAATGACCCATTTCAAAAACAATCACAAGTTTTTCTGCATTACCGAATGGACTAGAAACTATTATAACCTGACCGTACCGTTACCAGATAGATTATGATATGAGATGTCGCTTGCTCTAGGCAATTAGGCTTTGCATTAATATAAAAGAGAAATTCTGTTTGCATGTATGTTTGTTACTCCTTCACGTTCAAAAATGTTTGGCACACAGGTAGACCATGTTTTGGACCACGGAACAGTAACTGTTCTGTGTTTTGGACCATGACTGGATACTTTTTGTCCTGAAAGATTGGTCCATTGAGATGATTTTTTTTACTTCCACGCAGTCAAAGTCACAGGCAGAAGCTAGTATTTAATTTACAAGGAAAAACCTCCTGCGACTCCTACATGTGTAGGAATCGCACAATTTATATTTTATTAACCTATAAAATCTTGTCCAACTTTATTATTAGTCACATATACAGTACATAGTTTCATCTCGTTATCATCATAATAATTTATCTTGCAACACTAAGATAACACTACAAAGTAGGCTTTATTAAGTAAACCGCACTCTCTGAATTATTGCCGCCATTTTGGATCTACCGACAGAAAAAAAAATCAAGTCGATCGTTGTATAAAAATATTCTGAAACTCTATGTTAGCGAGTTTCTTGCCTCATTAAATAAATTTATAGGTCATTGGGCTACTGAAAACCTTATAAGACTAAAAATAGACTTAAATAAATTAGGGGAGGTAGCTTGGAAGTATTTTAATATCAAATAATAGTATGATAGCGCCTCCCAGCGCCAGTTTCGCAAGGGTGTTTCAAATCTTTGAAATTATCGGCTTTTCTATACTGTTATAAGTATGTATTTTACACCAAAACTTTCCTTATGAATCCCTCTCTCTATTAGTGAAAACAGAGGCCAAACCACGAGCTCTTAATGCGATCCATTTGACGACCTAAACTGAACTGTTAAAGGGATGGAACTAAATCGGCATATAGCACTATCTTTCTTCCTCCTGACATTTTAACACGTTATGAACTCATGATAAGGCCCTTGTATAAAAACTGTTCAGTAGTTTTTGAGTTTGTCACGAACTGGCAGACAGACAGACGCTGTGGGTAACGTATTCCCCCAGATTCCCATCTGTGGGAATTTGTTTTATAATACAAGTAAAAATTGGCAAAAGGCCCAACGATTCTATTGTATTTTGTAATTATTTGTCATTGTCCTTCAGTCGTTAAAAAGGTATTTCAGCATTTCTCTTAAAGGGATTTCTCTCGGATGCTTTCAAGAGCTTTTAACAAATCAATAGCTGCCATTTTGTTTTGTCATTATATAAATCGACACAAGAGTTTCGCTCAATGACTCGACGATTCAATGTTAAATTGAATATCGCACGCAGTTTTATGTTGTCTTAGACGCAGACATTTTTATGTTCATAGGTGTTCTTATTAACTACCTGCGTTATTATTATATATTGGATACCACCGACCCTAAGTACCTACAACAAAGGTCACGGCAGGTCATAGCGGGCATTAGGTGCTAGCAAACAGCTGGGTGCAAGTGCAAAATAGCCCCTCAGTCAACTGGATATCCAGGTGACTATATATTTTTGTTGACATAACAAGCTTATAACTTTGTGATTTAAGTGATTTTTCATGAGACGGTTTTAAAATTTTGTACATAGATTCTATACATAAAAATATTAGACACGTGTTTCAGGTTTCGCATATACTATAATTAAGGTTGTATAGATGCAACATCAAAGACACTTCCGCCTGACCACCGCTAAGTACATTTTTGCTTGTACTCGAAACGAAAACTTCAAAGGTTTTGGTTTGGCGCCGCGCCGCGGGTTCAATTGCCGGCACGGATCTTGAGCGCTGGCAGTTGCGCAGAAGTCAAATATTCGGTCTCTTTAGTGGTGCGAAGTGAGACGCGGGGGCGGGGAGTGTCAGTGATTGGCTCGCCGCGCCATCGCGTCATAGACGTCACTCATTATTCGTTCCCTGCCATGCTGCATGTATCTAACAGCGACGACGATTGGCTCGCCAATGTATGGAATGCGCAAAGCGTTCCCCGCTCTGACGCCGAGCGCTCAAGAACCGTCACGGTAATTGTAGAAATGACCGCCGATGGTACTTACCTACCTACATACCACAAAAGGGTTGAAAGTATACGCCGGCGACGTGTCATACCTATCGCACACCCCTATACGAGCACTTTCCTGTCGTGAATCGTCCTAGAATGAGTGCGAACCTGTGATGGCTGCGCGCCACATAATGACATCAGGATGGATCGATAGCATCACCTTTCCACGGTGCTCCACTGTCACGGCACATACCTTATTCAGATTTGACATTTGTAAATTATTCTTCATATTGATATCTATCTACATATAGGTATAAAAGCGAAAACCACTCGCTGATTAATCACGAAATCTCAGAAACTATACTGCCCCTGATAGTTAAAAAGACGTATCTAACAAAAAGTAAAAACGAAGAAAAACATGTTTTAATGAATGAAACGGGAAATCGTTTGCTGTCTTTAGAGTAAATTTAAATAGTTACATATTAAAAGTTGAAAATAAAGCCGAACATAATGAGCCTTAACTTGGTTTAATAATAATGTGAACGTCAAATCAAATCTGGAAAAAATGTTAGATTCGTCTTTTTTACTAACGGGGGCAGTATAGGTAACACCTAAAAACATATTTGGCACGTTCCTTTTATGGTGTAGTCATAGTCATACCGGTAGTCATTTATTCTATAACAAGAAACTTGTATCTGAATTACATAATTAATTTATCCCGAGCGCTCATCGAGTTGTTCGGGATATCAGCGAACAGTTGGTCGACTCTTCGCGTGACCAGAGGCCTGGACTTTTCTTCAGTCAGCGAATCAGCATTGCCATCCAGCGTGGCAATGCTGCCAGCGTTCTGGGCACTTTTCCCATTGACATCGATGTGGACGAATTTTTTGATGGCCTCTGAATTTTCCCCGTTTTTCCAGCCTTTTTACTCGTTTGTACATATTATTTTTTTAAGTTTGTATATATATACCTAGTGATTATTGTGTAATAAGTTAAATTGATTTAAATAAAAAATAGATTCCGAGATAAATAAATAATATCAATTTTAAATTATATATTTTTATTCATATTATATTTTATACTACGAGTAATAATATAAATTTAATAAATACAAATATATCTGTGTCTAACAAATATTTTCTATTCATATGGTTCCTATTCCAAGTCATGGTATTGCTTGTTCATCATCGTAATCTATTTTGTCGGTAAGACATATTTCATCACCACCATCATCATCATTTCAGCCAAAAGACGTCCACTGTTCGACATAGGCCTCCCCCAAGTGTCGCCATAATGACCAGTCCTGTACGTCTCGCATCCATCTGATTCCCGCGACCCTCACCAGGTCGTCGGTCCACCTTCTGGGAAGCCTTCCAACGCAGCGTCTGGTACGTGGTCGCCACTCCAGAACCTTTCGTCCCCATCGACCATCTGTTCTGTGAGCAATGTGCCCTGCCCATTGCATCTTAAGTTTGGCGATTCTTTGGGCTATGTCGGATAGCGAGCTATTAACTTAGAACAAACTTGGTGCCAAGGGAATAATTTAACCCTATCTCAAAGATAAGGATGGATTTGCAAGTTCATGGCGAGTAATCAGAACATTCAGTTCCCTTTTTGTTTGACCTTTGAGAGAAAACCTCACTTGAGATTGAGAGATTTTCACGAAAGAGGGTCACAAGAAGGTTAGGTGCCTAACTTTATTAATAGATATAAGTATTATTATTTATTACTAGCTGTTGCTGCCTGCGTGAAATTAGAAAATTATTTAATAAATATTTATGAAAACAATAAGTTGGTAATGTTTTAGGATTTTTCTTTGAACCAAACAAATGCTCGATTCAAGAATATTTATTTCCCTTTGATCGGTTTTGTTATTTCAATCTATCCATTTCTTTAGTAATTATACTTAATTCTACTATCCAGGCCCCTCTTCCCCGAGCACACTGGACACGTGCCCAGGGCCCCGCAATCGGACGGGCCCCCTACTCGATCACCAAACGATCCACGGATATCTACGATATTATCGATAGCTACTCTACTCTCTCCTAAAAATCAGGCTTACCGATTGCAGTTTGTATACGAGTATTAAGTTTGAATTAACTTAATAATTTTCTAAGTTTGTAACTAACGTCAATAGAATGTGTTTAGCTCGAAAACACAGATCTTGAAAATGTGATTAACGATTTTACTCAACTCAAATCTAGAAAGAAGGGTACCTCACTCTTCTTTCTAGATTCAATCAGCATACATAGTTGCTGGTTACTTAGTATCTATGGATCACATTTATATACTTATTTTCTATATATACATCTATACATATAAATAAAATTTTAGTGTCTGTTTGTAATAACTGCTTTTTACTACATGCATATGAATATATATACGGTACATACACCAAAATAACATTTTTTACAATTTTTATCTGTCTGTCTGTCTGTCTGTTAATCTCTGAAATGGCTGGACCGATTTTGACGGACCTTTTTTTGGCAGGTAGCTGATGTAATAAGGAGTAACATAGGCTACTTTTATTTTAGAAAAAATAAATTCAAAATCCTGTAGTCCACGCGAACGAAGTCGCGGGCACAGCTAGTACTAAATATAAATGTATCTTTGTCTAACAAATATCTTATCTAACGAATTTCTACCAAAATAGTACTTTATTATAGTCATAGGGGCCCCATTATCCTAAAGTGCCCAGGGCTACTAATAGTTGAAAGACGGCCCTGGTTGTTTTGCTATCCGTACACAGCACCTACATTTCAGTATTATCTTGTTGACACTTAGCAAACACTACTGTATACTGCTCCCAATGTGTCCATTATTTTCAGTTCTTACCTAGCCTGATTTGCGTCCGCAGACCTTTCGTATGATCATAGTTTTGTTAGCTTGTTTAGTTAATAAATGTAATAATGAAGCTCGATAGATTTGTGAACAGTGTTAGAAGTGTTTCACGTAGTGTTTATTTGACTGTTAATGATTTTATTGGTAAGTTTCTACCGAAAAGATATTTACTTTAAATCGTTAAGCAGTTGTCTAATAACTCGATTCGTGTTGGTATACGTAATGGACTATAGGATTGTTCGAAGGAATCACCGGGACCTTGGAACGCAAAGGGTTACTGAAGGAACACCGGAGTTTTAGTCAGTAAGATTTGGACATTCCCTTTAGCTCCACCTAGAGTGCAAGAACGAATTTGCACCTCAAAAAAGTATATAATATGTAAATTAATATACCTAAGTATAATGTAAGTACCTATATATTTTACGAAGTCGGAAATTAAAGTCGAGTAGAGTTGCAACTTCGGGTTGTTCTTAAATAAATCGAGTAGCTACCCTAGAGTTAACCCAACTAACTCTAACTCTGAGCAGCGGGAGTAAGCGGCCATATGCTTGACATTGACAGTTGAACTCCGTTCGAGTTCAAAAATGCCAGGGTAGAGTAATAATTACCCAATGACGTCATTAGAGTTAACTCTAAACTCAAATTTGAACGCAGCCTAGTAGTAACGGTTGAAGAGTTCGAGTTCGTCATGGATTCACACTCAAACATGCTCTTGGTGTAATTTTTATCATCATCACTGTTCTAAAACGGTGAAGGTTAACGTTGTGAGGAAATCGGTATGGCCTTCAACCAAAATATCGACAACATGCAACATCCACCCGCGTGGTAGATTACGGCCCATTCCTCCTCCTAAAGAGTAGATTTGAGTCCCTGCAGTGAGAACATTACCTAATAAGGCTGATTAATGCTTATTCTAGTGTAAGTAATTAAAGAGGCAGACTTCTCGTCTATTACCCAAATTGGAAGTCAAAACCGTGAAGGGCAATGTCTAACTAAATATTGCGTAACTAAAATAATAAGTACCCGCTAGCGATACAGATGCGATACGCTCGCGAGACAGTCGCAGCTAGTGTTGCCAGGCGTCCCGATTTGCGCGGGATGTCCCGATTTTTAGGGGTCTGAGGACGCGTCCCGATTTGCACCTGATCGGGTCGCTAAATGTCCCGATAAATCAAAAACCCTAAAACTCAACGACTGCAGAAGTTTGTGTTTCACTCAGTAAAAGTTTAACACGCCCTCTCGTTCCACTCCAGAGCGGAAGAAGTCATTGGATGATTTTCCACTTAAAAAGTCTTTATTAAAAAAAATATTCGTTCCATCTAAAACCCTAAATCCCGATTTGTTTTACCAGCTGTCCCGATTTTTATCCAAACGGACCTGGCAACACTAGTCGCAGCCCTGGATAAAAGCGCGCCGTCGAGGTACGTTTCTAAAACGCGCGTCAATAGTGCGTTTAAAAAACGTGGTGAGCACAAGCCCTAAAGGTCTACAGGCTGCGTCTAATTCGCGTGAGGATCTCGTTTGTAACGCTACAAACGTGGTGTGCACAGGCCTTAAGGATCGTTGTAGAAATCCGAGAGAGCTCGAAGGCCACAAAGGGATAAAGCACGTTATCATTTTGTGAAGGTCTCGGTTTGTAATTCCCTCGAGGGCCATTCCAGCTTTTGGTCAGCTTTAAAAAAATATTATTTATTTCACATAAGAAGGAACTTTCCACATTGCTACAGGCTGGTCTGTTTTGTTTTTTGATGATTACCGTTTTAATTAAAAAGTAAATTGGTTAGTATCAGCTTTTTTATGGACACGTAAGTGTGCCGCTAACTTTTTTAATTAACAAATTAATTAAATAGCTACCTCTCTTTAGACGTATCTTAGACCTTGGTCACATTACTACAGCGCGGTGTCAGACGGGCCACGTTGAGCGGATACACGTTGCTGTGCCGCGTAGTGTAAATACAAGAGATGAATATTGCCCGGAAACTGGATATCGGATATCCGGCCGCTGAATATTCAGCCAAACATTGGGTTTGTGTAGGTGGTGCTTGATCGTTCAGGAGTCTCGGATGAATACGGGTCTATTCGTTCATGAATGAAGTTAGAAATTTTTTGCTTTGTGTATAAAGACATGCGAGGACGTGGGCGGCGGGCCACTTCACCCACGCCTAGCTACGCTCCTGACTGGCAGAAACTAGTACCTATTATGTACATGATACATTAAATTGAATAGGACAAGAATTAGAACGTTTTTGTATTAAGGTTACAGGTAATTTTATAACGGTATTAATAGTTATTATTAAAACCCTGTGGTGTTCCACTTTAAAACAAAAGCTTGTTCCCTTCGTAGTGAGATCTAAAATGCCATTGGTCCATTGTGCCGCGGAATTTAGTCAAAGGACCCTTGACCTTTATCGCGTTTGGCAAGCGTATTGTTGCCTCTAAATACGTTGGTAGCTAAAGGTAATTATTTGGTACCTTGGCTTCTGTGTCAAGACTTTCCAAAATTTAGGAAATTTTCATCGTCGTTACCATAAAGCTAGAACTACACTGCGCACACGTGTGCCACACACGCTGATGAGATCTGGGCGCGTCGGTCTCCATACATTCTATATGACAACTAAACTTGAGAGCTATTTGATCCACGCCACGCGACGCCACGAGACGTCGTTCTACGTACAAATCAGGCGTAGTACCTACACGTGTTTAATGTAGTTCTAGCTACGCTAGGGGTCAAGATGTCCACAAACTTGACGCAAAACGCTGAATATACGTGACGCTGCAACGGCAACATTGTTCAGTGTCCCGCAACTTGCCCCCTAAAATTTTACGATGCATTCTCGTGAGGGGGTCATGTTGGACAACTTGTCAGCGTTGCGCGTCAAGTTTTACATTATGTCCCCTAGTGCCTCTGAGGTTTAAAACACCATTTATCTAGAAACAAATAGAATAATCTTCCTTACCTACGTATCGTCCCTTGCTAACAAAACATCAAAGAAAAATAATTAAGATGCGACGCTCTGCCAAGATTCCAAGTAGAAAGAATTGCATCGTGAAACTGAGGAAATTTTATAGCGAAGGCATGAAGAGTATTCCAGCTAGTTCAGAAGTTCGTTCTTTTTCAACAAACAGCGAGCTTAGATATAGATCTACTTATGTAGGCACTTGACATCTTTGTATTGTGGATATGTTATATTATTACCGTGATTGTGATGTGCGGGGGAGGTATTAGGCTTTTTTGCGTATAGGTACAGGTCGCGCGATGAATCAAGATCGCTCGGCAAAAGTGGAAGGGGCATGCGCAGTATTCAATTCTACGGTCTATTTGGCGACGTACGGGCGGGTGTGCGCCGTCGGCGACACGTCATTGGTAGATAGAGTCGCTCTTCAATTCCCGCTTTGCGTTCTCGCCTCTCATTGGATACTGTTGTACTTGGGTACTGTTGCGTACAGCTTGTGTTATCGTAATAGTAATACGTACCGTGAAACCGGCCATCATTGCCCGCATTTCCACGTATTTTTGAGATTTTGCAAAAAATATTCACCAGAACTCGTAATAAAGTCGACCATGGTAGCAATTACTGTTAAAGGCCTAAAATCACAAAATAAAGTGTTTCTAACTTTAACAGAATTCAAGAAAAAGGCGCCTAAATAGCCGGGCAAAATTATACGCACAACCGTCCAACATTGCTCAACCTTAATTTCTCTAAAATTATCAGTTCTAAAGCTTGGGTAATAGGGTATGTTTTAGTGAATTATGCAAAGTTGCCATCCTTCGTGTTCAATATGTCAAAAACATATTACTTTTTATTTTACTGAGGTGGGCAATGTTACACTACACACCAGGGACTTTTTCATACATAGTAAAACAGTGGATTAGGGTTGATACATATTAATGTGATAAATAATAATCTGTTCAAATATAAACTCTTTTATTATCAATAATCAGTCAAGTACAATCATTGTAAATTGCAGGTATAAAACTTGAAACAAAAACATAAACATTTTTTTTTACATTTTCAACCGCGAGCTGTAACATCTCTTCTGAATAATTTTTATAGGGCCGAGACCCGAGGACTCAGCGATTTCTTTTCGTAGGCTTTCCCATACTGCAACCAAACAAACTAAATGTAGGTACCTAGTTTATATTTGTCAACTGAGTGCTGATGGGTGCCAACCCTAACATTATTTTTGTAGTGGGCAATGTTGTCACTCTTATGTTCGCGCAAATTCGGGAATCATTGCCCACTCCATTATCTTCAAGATTTTATGTTGTAAAGGTCTAAAAATAGCATTAAAATGAAGCGCGATATTTATAATTACTCTGATATTAAAATAACTTACCTGAGAGATGTAGTACGCTGACAGTAAGTAAAAACATAACACAAGATTTTGGCACCACCTCACACTAGTCCTCCTTTCAACATGTCTCGCTGACAACTGAGTGAAGTTAGCACCGTTGCTAATATTTAATGTTGCCAGAAAAATGTTTAAATTTACCCTAAAAATTAGATAATGTTGTCAGCTAAATACAATTATTTACAAATCATTATTTTAGTTATTTTTCGTGTTCGGGCAAACATATCCGCTAAGGGCAATGATGGCCGGTTTTACGGTAGTCGTAAAAAAAAAATGGTTAAAAATAAAGTTTTAAAACTGCTAGCCAGAAAAATGGTTTACGACGTGAATTATTACGTTAAAGAAAGAAACTAACGAAATTATTTTTTTTAATTTTATGTTTTATTTTATAATTTTTAATTTTTTGAATTTACCTACTTACAAGATAAATTACAATCAAAAACAAGTGTTATTATAAGTTATGTTACTAAGGTTCAAACATACGAAATTAAAAATAAAATCCTAACATAATAAGAATTTCTGTGCGCAATTGTACACATGCGCCAATTGCCCCCACTACTTTCACCGAGCGATCTTGATTCACCGCGCGACCTATACTTATCTATTTAGATCTTGGTAGTAGTAAGTAATTTTTATTGATTAAATACTTTATGCACACAAAACTACCTAAACAGGCGGAATTGATGCCTTAGGTATTTTTACTAGTCTGCTTCTGGGTTATACAGAGACAAATTATGGTGAGGGCAATTTTGATTATTTAAACACAAATAAAAAATACAAGGTACAGGTACATGAAAAGGTATTTAATAAATACTATATAATATACTCAAATGAATATAGTAAATACACATTTTACTATTTAATAGGAAAACAAATAAGTTAGTGACGATACTACTCTCAACTTCTCACTATTATGCTCGCCAACTTTAAACTTTGAAGCTAAATCTCCTGGTTATTATTCTCATTTCCTACCGGAGTGCATTCCAAAGAGAAATAAAGTGAATGTACAAAGAACAGTGAATGAAGCTAATACGGTGAGTGGGACATTGAAGAAGAAGGATAAGCACATTGAGCACTTTACTAAAAATCATTCATGCATATTGGATTGACATGGTATTGACCGTTCTATCTCTATCTGATATTTTTCTTTTAAAATTCGAATTAGTAGGTATTTGTCTGTTATTAAAATGTGCCAGTACTTATCTTCTTTCAAATTTCGAATTTCAAAATTTTCTATTATTTTTAATACCTACCTATGGCAGTTGCTCTTAAACATCTAAAAAGGTCCTGATAAAAAGAGTCTCTCTCTACAGTACAAAATCGTGTAGAATTTAATTCAATTATAGACAAACCATCCGAGTCGAATTAGATTTCATTCAAGTTGAGAATGTAAGGAAATAAACTGCTAGGAATTTAGTTCCAACAACCACGCTTTAGCTAAGGCTTTGAGCTTAAGATAGATGTATATTAATGTAATTTAATTAATTTTCTGTGTTTTGGTTGGATAACTAAGCCTTTAGTATCTATGTAGCGACATCTATGGCGTCACATAAGAACTAAACTACGAAATTCTGCATCGCGCAATTAGTTGTCCGCGCAATTTGAACATAATAAATATACAACAACCCGAAAATCATTTATGGGGCAGTTGCCGAAACCAGACATAACACTTGTTGCTTTTCTAGAGATCTTTATTAGGTACCTACAGATTTTTTTGAGTTGAAGTTTAAGAAAACATCAGATTGAATGTCAACTATAGACGCATTTTAATTATTCGGTTTGTCTCAATATAGTACCGACATCTTAAGTCATCATCGGTACTTATCAGAGTTCTCCAAATCAGATTCGGGATCCTCCCTTTTTAATGGGGGTTTTGCGAGATTGTACACCCTGTTCCGTATACCTCTATAATATAATGTACTTTTACTAGAAGTTCTCTATTAAAATTATGGTATGTAGGTAACATTGTAGCTGACATCGTGCTTAACTTGCGATGCACTTAAAATTAAATCTGCTGCTATAAGTTGGTCGTTGATTCGTATACGGCTCGAAGGACCAAAATGTACCGATGAATGTCGGTTGTATCTATGTTGTTTGAATTAAGAGCCGGTTGTAGTCTCAGAGTATTTTGTATGAACTCCGCCCGGGTCTATGTCGATTTCGCGGCCCCGTAATAACACCGGTTTTATTTAAAAAAAAAACAATAACTATTCAAGATTTTTGTTTTTCAAATATTTCCGTGAACTAATCTCGTAGACATAATTATACGGTTGAAATCATAAGTTAGGGTCAGATTCCCGATTTTTTTTATCGAGCCAACTAATTTATATCATGTTTTGATTTTTAACCGGCGGTTGGTCATATAATCAATTTTAATAAAATATTTTTTTATGGTGTTCTCTTTTATGTTTGTAGATTTCCAGAAGTTTAAAAAAAAATCAAAATGAGAAAACCTGGCCTTAATAAAGGTTTTCGTGAAGAATATTTGTTGCACTAAATAATTAACTATTAACTAAATAATAAAATATTATACACAAATACAAGTAAAACTAAGCTAGAGCTTGCACCTACTGATTCCGTAATATTCGGATTCACTATTACCGGAAGCATTAATTACAAATCATATTATCATACTGCTAGTTCAAATATTTTTATTGCGTTATTACTGTTGCCAAAAAGTGGTGTAATGGACTATGATGGACTGTAAATTGGCTATTGTTATAATATTCTCTGTTGTGTGCGCAATGTTAGCGCAACCGGTGAGTTTGTGGTCCTCAGTTTCATTTACGGGTCAGGAGAGAGTTTATTCAATTGGGCAGCTCACTTCATCATCGTCAGCATCATTTCAATGCCGAAAGACGTATCTATTGGACATAGTCCTCCCCAAGTGTCGCCATAACGATCGGTCCTATATGTCATCATCATCATCAGCCTTTTAATGTTCCCACTGTTGGGACTCAGGCCTCCTCTCTAGGAGAGGGAATGGGCCGAAGCCGAAATCCACCACGCGGGCCCAGTGCGGGTTAGTGAATGTCAATGTCACATGTCTTCGAATTTTTGTGTCTAGGACATGCCGGTTTCCTCACGATGTTTTTCTTCACCGTTTTGAGAGCAGTTGTGATAAAATAAATTACACAAAGTAATGCGCCTGGCAGGGTTTGAACCCGCGCCCTGCAACTCGTAAGTCGGAGCCATTACCACTCGGCCACCACTGCTCTTTGTCCTATATCTACTATTTTATTTATTGTGCACACTTACCACAGGGTTGTCCTTTTTAACCCAAAGGTTGACTGGTAGAGAATGCCTTGTTGCATTAAGTCCGCCTATGTACCACTACTGTACATGAATTTAAATAAATACATACCTAAATAAATACTCAACAGCAGTCTAAATCATTTGTTTGTACCTGATAATACCAATGTGTATACGTAGGTAGAGAAATAGGCTGTTAGCCTATTTTATGGTTTCATTTTTAGGGTTCCGTAGTCAACTAGGAACCCTTATAGTTTCGCCATGTCTGTCTGTCCATCTGTCTGTCTGTCTGTCCTCGCTTAATCTCTGTGACCGTTAGCACTAGAAAGCTGAAATTTGGTACCAATATGTATATCAATCACGCCGACAAAGTGGTAAAATAAAAATTGGAAAAAAATGTTTTATTAGGGTAGCCCCCCTATATGTAAAGTGGGAAGTGATTATTTTTTTAATTTCAACCCTAACGTGTGATATATTGTTGGATAGGTAATTAAAAATGAATAGGGGTTTACTAAAATCATTTTTTGATAATGTTAATGATTTCGGAAATAATCGCTCCAAAAGTAAAAAACAATGTTCCCCCCTCTAACTTTTGAATCATAAGTTTAGAAAATATGAAAAAAATCTGAAAAGTAGAACTTTATAAGAACTTTCTAGGAAAATCATTTTGAACTTGATGGAAAGAAAATTTTTGGTCAAAAAAGACAAAAAGGTTGTACAAAATAATTTCTTGACTAAGTTTGTAGTCTAATCGTATACGCAAGCATTTTTTTTAGGTTTGTTTACATATTTTATTATCCTGAACGTATCTTCTTTCAAACAAAAAAGAATTATTAAAATCGGTTCCCGCAATCCAAAATTACCACCGAAAACTTCTTCTGGTACCTATGCATTAATTAGTAACCCAATTTCCCGAGAGATGGCGCTGTACTTTTAGGATTTTTCCTGAGTTAAAGGGGTCGGGTATTATCGAATTATTCGGTTGGTCTCTCCTCGGCATTGGCGGCATTATCTTATAACTACATAAAACTTCTATCAGGAACATGCTAAGGCAATTTACAACAAAACTAAAATTCATTTTTTTAACGCCATCTGTCAAAATGTTAAGGTAAAAACCAGTTCATAAATGGTTCGATAGATGGCGTTGCGTAATGACGTCGTCTTTTTAAATGTCGATGTTAAGATTTTCCGTGCTTTCATGACCTACCGTGGTAAAAAATCGTTTCTTCTTTAATATATTCGTAATTTTACGAGTGCACAATCGCTGAAATTTCTACTACTTGCATACTGTTTTAGTTATCACCGTCCTTTGTGGGCCCGTTTTTAGGGTTCCGTACTTAGTATGTCAACGTAACAAATAGCCTTTTTTTAAACTCATAAGTGGGAACACTTATTGTAACGGACGGAAAACTACGGAACCCTACACTGAGCGTGGTCCGACACGCTCTTGGCCAGTTTTTAGTGTTTGTTCGCGCTACCGTTACTGTAACAATAAAACTGACAAAGGATAGATTCCTAGACAGCCCTATCATATTCATTGGTCTGCCATGGTCTATTGAATCGATCCACCAAGCGTGACAATTATGGCAATATCCCTGTTGGACTGTTTTACTATAAGTAGCGTTTAATAACCACCTATTTAGCGTTTAATATTGTTGATTTAATTGTCTACTCACTCATTAAAATATCACATTGTTTGCGTGCATACGAATATACGTTTTGTACCAATATGTAGATTTTATCATTTGCAAAGTTTATATGCGACTTGTCTGTAACATTGTTTGCGTGAATTTTATGTTTTCCCCCTTTTTTTGAGGGTGGGAAATTATCAAATAACTTTATCCGCTCTGGGTAGATCGAGAGGCATGTGTCACACGTTTGTGGACTAAAACTCACCCGTGTTACTTTATTTGCCCTCTGCGTTACAGATCTGCGGATAGGTAACTCTGTCGAACAGTCCCGGCATTACGGGCCCAGCTTCCATCTCTAACATCTCTTTATATATACAAAGAACATCCAACTCTTCCATTCTTCATTACCCTATCAAAACATTTTCCTCCTGGACGCGAACTACAGTGGCCAATTTGGAAATCTCTAAACCGACTGCGAACTCAGGTTGGCCGCTGTAAAAACAATTTGGCCAAATAGGGCTTCCTTAACCCATCTCTAACACAGTGCCAGTGTGGAGCCTCTGCACAGGCGCCTGCTATGCTGCCCATCCTACATAACCACCTGCACTTTTCAGGATCTATACGAAGCCAACCATAGAGCTGTATAGGTTGCCAAATATTAACCCAACGTTTTTATGTTCTATAGGCTTCATAGTCTAGATACTAATATTATAAAGAGGAAAGATTTGTATTTTTGTATGTAACAAATAAACTCAAAAACTACTGTGCCGATTTCAAAAATTCTTACACCATTGGAAAGCAACATTCATCCTGAGTAACATAGGCTATATTTATTGTCCGTGCGAAGCCGGGACGGGCCGCTAGTATTAAATATAGTCGTTAAACACACCGGTGCATTTTTCCAAAAACCACTCGCGTTATATTTTTTTAATATACTAGGTTTATCATGGATGGATGGACTGTGTGAGAAGCGATATGAAAGAAAAGGGAGTTAGTGATAGCGTGACGAGTGACAGGACAGAATGGAAGAAAAAAACGTGTTGCGCCGACCCCAAATAAAACGGGACTAGGGCAGGAAGATGATGATGATGATGATACTAGGTTTATCATAAAATACGTTTCATCCAATAAGCAGACCGGTGAAGGTCGTTCTTAGTCGTATCCTCTACTATAATATGAATCAAGGTTATCTGAAATAAATGTTGTTTTTATTTTATTTTAGAGACGCACCTCCCAAATAAAACCCTTTAGGGTAGATATTGATAAGTAGGTATGTCTTTATTGTTCCTTAAAGTGCAGCTATATCCATTACCAATTTCGACACCATCCATTCAGCAGTTTATAGTGGAACTTGTAACAAACAGACAACACTTTCGCATTCATAACGTAATGGTAGTATGGATTTTTCTGCTTCTGAAAGGAAGACTCGGCCCTGGTATGAAAGGCAACGAAGGAAGAGAAGTTGGTATTAGTCAGTAAAAGTCTGACACACCCTCTCGCTCTGCCCAAGAGCGGGGCATGACATTGGGTGATTTTCCCTCATAAAAAAGTATGGATTCTTATAATTTGAAGAAAATAATGGATATAATGGATAATTAACGATTCTTCTCCTCCAACCAGGTTCTAGGAAGTTCGGAACTGCATGTTCTATCACAATTACTTACATTTAATTGCGAGAACCTTGAGTCGTAAGAATTACCTAACAATGAATTAATTGGACTCATTCATTGCGGTTTCCTGCTTTAAAATAATAATTATTTTCACTGACATAAGGCCAATATAACTTGTGGTAAACTTTGTAATAGGGCTGCCTTATCTAATTGAGTTTTATTCACCTTATACATATGTTTGGGTCAAGCGTAAAATTTGTTTTTACAGACAGAAAAGCGATTTCCAATACTTGAAAATCTGTTGGACTTAGGAATTCTCATTCCTTAGACTCTTTTAGGCTTTTGTCTTTTATTTGTTGGGGAAGCTGCGCGGTATCTTCTTGTCCAATATACCACAGTGTCTCAAGACGAAAGTCTATGACCCGTGCGTGTTGCCAGTGATGACTCATGGCTCCGAAATGTGGTCGCTTACAATGGGCCTCGTCAGAAGACGTATATTTCTAATCTTCAATTAACAACCCACAGTAAAACAAAAATTTGAAATATTATTTAAAAAAAATGGATGAAATTATGGCATTTTTTTCTTTCTGGATCTCATGAAACAAGGAGGTTCCATTTTTAGGGTTCCGCACCCAAAGGGTCCCGCCCTATTTCTAAGACTCCGCTGTCCGCACGGAATAAAGAAAAGTAGGCTGTTCGTCTGTTTGTCACCCGGCTGTATCTCTTGTACCGTGATAGCTAGACAGTTCAAATCACAAAATATGTACCTATTTCTGTTGTCGCTATAACAAATATTTACTAAAAACAGAATAAAATAAACAACTCCCATACAACAAACTTTTTTTTCTTTAGGGTTCCGTACCTCAAAAGGAAAAAACGGAACCCTTACTACAGGATCACTTTGTTGTCCGTTCGTCTGTCTGTCTGTCTATCTGTCGGTCTTTATTCCGGCCCTTTATCTCGAGAACGCGTGGAGTTGAAATTAAAACCATATAGGTAACTACTCAGGTCTGCGGTCCCTTCAAGCTGTGAAAAAATCAAACTAACATCTAAGTAAACGTATAAAAAAGATACGGCCGTTTATGTCGCAAAAAAAACGTATAAGTATTTTGATATTCTCAAAGATCGAAATTCATAGGGTACTTCCCGACCCAGAATCCTGTTTGGCGCAAAGCAAGGTGTAGGAAAAAATCTGAAAACAGTAAATTTAAATTTAAAATTTGCAAATCGGAAAAATCTTCAAGACTCCATTCGGGAATTGTAGTTTGCACGGAACCCTCAGCGCGCGAGTCCGACTCGCACTTGTTTATGGATAGGCTCGCGTTAGACCACTATTTCATCTGATTTTTTTTGCCGTTTTTTACTATGGACGGTACGGCTTTTAGTAGAAGTTTTTCCTTTCTGCCTATCGCCTGACTGCTGAAAGTAAATATCTAAGTTCTCTTACTTAATTAAAAAAGTACTTACCTCAGTACAATGCCGGCTTGTTTGTATTGGCCGTAAAGCCATGGCAGACAATGGGGTTACGACCGCACTTGTTGACAACGTGCTAATATTAAGTTTGCGCGCGCATTGCGGCCATAGACATCCTAAATATTTAACGTGGCCCACACAGTTTTGTTTGGCTTTTGTTAAGTTTTAATTTATGGCAGAAGCATATTTTTGATGCGTTTTAAGGGTTGGCATGAAAACTAACTTGAGAATGGACGAGTGATGTTGACGACTTACAATTAAAAAAACAAACATACCCCCTTACACACCCCTTCCACTCCACGCCTTCACTATACACTCACTACACACCTCACACTACTATAGGTTAGGATTTACTTATCCTATAAATTGTATAAGATATGGAACTACTGCTATTCTTATGTTTCGGGAGGGGAGCGTTGATAGCTGCGCCTCAGTTTCAAACTATTGCAGCTATCATCGGGCCTAAATAAATTGTTGAATATGTTTTTAGTTTCAAGTAAAGATTATTATTACTATTGCTAATTATACATATTACCAACTAGCTTTTGCCGGCAGTTATCACCCGCGTACATAAAATAGAGCATATGTCACTCAAGAATAAATCAGCTTTCTATCGGTGAAAAAAATGTAGCAATCGGACCAGTACTTTCAAAGATCCTACAAACAAAACAATAAACTAACAAAAAAAAAAAACATTTACCTCTATAAAATATATTCTCTGGTTTTCACCAAAGTCTCTCGTCCCTGTGTGTTCATACTCTTTCAAAAGAAGTACAGTAGGTAAACGGAACTTAAATCTGCCTTTTTGCGGACATTAAACTCGCTAAACTCCTCCTTCGTGCGTTTTAATTATGATATCACTCATACACAGAATCCGCTCTCCTAGTCATATGAAATATCTCTGAGATAAAGTCATGTTGCAATCGTTAATTTTAGACAAGTCTTCGATGAAAAGTGTTCAGTCAATACGCAATTGTGTTGAGGTCGGTTTCCAGTTAAGTATGATAGAGCTGTCTATCATTATTGAAAATATTCAATGCACATGATGTAGTAGACTTCTATGCCCAAGCCAAGCAATCAAAATGAGCAAAACGTACTGGCAAAATATTATCACAGTATCACAAAGAGTTTGTATAGAAATAGAACTTGAAACAGCACTATGTGAGCGCTTTTGACACTAAAATAGTATCGAAATCAATATTATGTAAACTTAGAAAGATTTCAGTTTTCATACAGTATTTAAATACTTATTATGGTAGGCATTCGGAAAACACTACTATGTTAGCTATGTTTAACCAATGACCTCTGTGACAGCTTACAAATAAAAACTGGTCAAGTGCGAGTCGGACTTGCAGACGATATAACATATGTTTCCATATTACAATATTAAAATCGAGCAAAACGCCGACAGAATAACGTTTCTTCTACGGGAAACCCCTTCAATTTTTAATTTTATTGTTTGTAGTTGTAGTGGCAATGAAAATACGTATTTTGTGAAAATTTTAACTCTCTACCTCTCACAATTTATTAAATATCTACAGCCCGCTAACAAACAAACAGACTGACGAACGAACAATGGTTGGAGCTTGGTTGGAGATTACCTTAAAAATAATACTTAGATATTTTTTGTTGTCCTAGCTGTAAGTTTTAAACAACAATATACCTACTACCGCATCTATTTCCGCTTATTTTGCAGTCTATATTAACTGAAAATTAATAAAAAGAACGTGCAAACGTCACGCATTATACAGAGCCGCCATTATAGTTTGTATTAGTGTCGGCTCGTGACAGCCCTGTCTCGTAAACTCGGTTAGTAGGTTCAGTGGTGCGATGCATTCCGTTTCCATGCCAGCTGAGTGCCGCGTGTGATACGTACAGAACTCATGGATAAACAAATCGACAAAGGTACGATTTTATTCTTATTGAAATAGTTCAAGGACAGTGCGTGAGAGAAATCTCTTTTTTTAATTTTTCTTGTCAGTGTTTTGATCGGTCGCGGTCTTTAGTGAAACAAATCAATTAGAACCGGAAAGACAATAATAATTGGGTATCTTTTTTTTTTAAATTTATATTATTGATAGGCTCGCGTTTCACAACTATCTCACCTGATGGTAAGCGTTGATGTGGTTGACGATGGAGCACATTTGCCTAGAAGTTAGACGCTTTTCATCTGTTAACTATAAACATTAACGGATAGGTAATTTTTAACAGATCCATGTTCATTATAAAACAGTAACGCGATAATTTCTGCCTAAAGTAGGTCGTTCATCAAGTTATTAATATCCTAGTGCTGTACCAAAGTTGTAATCATCCAGTTTCGAAAGTTCCTAAGCTGTTGGTGAGCCGAGTCTGAACGTCTGAATTTTTGATGCGATCGAAACCAGTCCGCCTCCCACCTCTTCCGTTCACACAGAGTTGTACAACAATCAGTGAAGTCAGCTTCAAGTTTACATTGCGTTAATTCATTCTCTGTGAGCTCAGGACCGCGATACTGCTTAAAAAATCGGAAAAAGAAATCAGAACGCTCTCTTGTTGTGTTCTAACGTTTTACAAAGTGTGTGTGACTCAGCGGTCACCAACCTTCGCGGTGCATAAATCCTTTTTCACAAAGCCTGAGTTCTGTCTATTCATACGTGCGGTCGTATCCGGGTCGAAGGACCAGTTTTTTTTTGCACTGGACGTTGAATAACGGAGTTTAATCATGTGTCGTGCAGATACCCGGACCGGCACAGATGGCGCTGGCGACTCCGGCACCCTGGATATGGGCAGCCGATCCTCACTCCACACCGGCCTCAATATGTCCGAGGATGAGCATTGGGAGATGAACTACCATGAGGCTGCTATTTACCTAGAGGTATTTATATTTATTAGGTATTGTAGGGTATTGAGGTATTGTATTTTTTATGTTAACAGTTGCAATCATTCATTAAAAATGAAAGGTATTTATTAATTGAAACCTGAAATGGTTAATATTTTACGGGCTGTTGTTTTCAGTGAATGCAACTAGGTAATTAGGCCTTGTTGTGTCGTAATTCAACAAACTAAAGTGTGCTGCAATAATGATGTAACGCCAGGATTTTTGAGAATTTAGAAACTTTTTATGATATGAAATTATTGTAACAAAAAATTCTCAAAGAGATATTTCAACATTCTTGTACTCCTAATAGCTATAAACTACTTGAAGTTTACGCAGAAACTAGATTACGCGTTCATCGAACCGAATATTCTACAGAAACCCTAAACCTTTCATTTATAGACATCGAATTTTGGGAACAAAGCACTCAAAACTCATAAATTTAGCCGTCACAAACAAATTGGCAAGTTAATGAGGAGTCATTAATTTACCAGTAAACGAAGTACCTTAAACCACGCAGTTTGCGGTAGGCATCTATACAATAACTCTTGAGTTCTATGGAAATATAAATGGAAACATAAGACAAACTGTATTTAGTAAGGACACGTAAATAATGGTCTTATTTCACAGTATTGTTTGAAATGGTAATAACCTACATTGTCGTAGGACGTATTTTTGTTTGGAGGTCGTATGATTTGCAAGACACGGCTGCTGCCGATGGCTGCTGCCTTGTTGATTATAATAAAAATAATAGTAACCTTTTTTTTATAAATCTATCAAGTTCAATCTATAATTCTATACTTATACATAAATAATAAATCGGTAGAAGTTTTTAGTTGTGCGCGTACCTATCACATAAAATGTACGAAATAACTTTGTAACTTTTTTAAATAACTTAGGCTTTTTTTGTTGACTATATCGAAGTTCGCCGGATGCCGCTGAACGGATATTCATGCTGTTTTCATAAAAAAACGGAATTAATCACGAGGAAGGCTTAGATGTATTACACAAGCATTTATTTTTTTTTATCTGTTATAAACTAGTACTTCACTGCGATCCCGCCTGATGGTAAGCTAGTTTATTAAGAGCCTTTTCACTCTAGCCTTGAAGACACCTAAATTATAATCAGACGGGAAGACCGCAGCAGGCAAACTGTTCCAGTCCTTCGGTGTACGCAGTATAAATGATGAGGCGAAACGCTTAGTCCGGACCGTAGATGTTTCAACAACGTAAGGGTGGATACTCGCCGTGCGTCGGTTTGTCCGATGGTAGAAATGAGATGGCGCAATCAAGTCATGCAATTCCTGCGCACACTCTCCAAAATGAAATCTGTAAAACACCGAAAGGCTGGCTACCCTACGCCTGTGCTAAGGCTTTGAAGAATATATTATAGTAAAGAAAAGCTGATAAGATTAGTAATACCCGTTTGAAGCTGGGGCAGGACGCTAGTTTAAAACACATTATTTTTTACATAAATCGCGATAACTATAGCCCCTATTACTTCTAAGGTCATCAATGAACTCTGGCAAACAAAGACCAATTAAACTTGTCTATAGCGGTCCATTGCCGTTTATGATAAGCCACTCAAACACCCAGCCAATCGCTCTAAAAACCTCATCAGCCATCAAGTCATCAGTCATTACGACCCGTTTATGAATAGCGAGATGCAAGACGGTAACATCATGTTCTTCTCTTTTCAGGAAGGTTTAAACAATGAGAAGTTCGACTCGCATCCATCAAGTCCCGAAGAGTTACCTGCCTACCTGAGAGTCCATAATCCCTGGTATCACGGACTGGATTTGCTGGCTTCCTTAGTGCTCATCCTCTTAGCTTTTACTGAAGACCCTGCTGTGCCTACGTTTGAGGTAAAATAAATTTTTTAATAATAATAATAATATTTCACAACTATCACACAACGCTGTCTAGTCTCAAGCTAAGCAGAGCTTGGTGTTATGAGTACTAGACAACTGATAAACATACTTATATATTTCTAAATACATACACAATATAGATAAATTACACCCAGACACAGAACAAATGATCATGCTCGTTACACAAACATTTGTCCTGGGTGGGAATCGAACCCACGACCTCCAGCATAGCAGTCAGGGTCACTAACCACTAGACCAACAGGCCTGTCAAAATTAACCCTTTAACCGCGCGTCGGATTGGTCCGACGAGTGTTTCGAGTCCTATTCGCCAGGGTCGTGCTTGCGGCTGGTGAAAGAGCTAACGAGATGGAGTATTTGATCTTGCGACCCTGGCGGAATAGGTAAACGCGAGAGTTCTTGGATATATGCGACGTAGGTACTCGTAGTTATTAGGTTAAATTCTGAAATTTGACAGTCACATCCGTTATTTCCAAACAATGTATATCCGTATTGTAGATAATATCAAGTTCTGCAGAAGCACCCGAACAAATTGTGGTTTTTTATCGTGGCGTGGGACACACAACGAATATTGTAGCTGCGTCAGAATTCACCACGACCTAACACAATTACATGATTTTTTAGAAAGTTACTGTCAAACAGTTATGAGTGGGTCATTTGGCTGTGCTTTTTTTTAAAATGATAAGTATAAGTGCTTGACTGCGATCCCACCTGGTGGTAAGCAGTGCTCCAATCGTTGTCTTGAAGACACCTAAATTATAATCGGATGGGAAGACTGGAGCAGGTAAATTGTTCAAGTTTTTCGATTTGCGGACCGGACCGTAGAGGCACCAAATAGATAGGTACAGAAGACCATCTCATGTATGTACTTCACTTTTTACTAGGTGTAAAAAGTTCGCTCGGTGGACGCACACTAATGATCGTTTGAGCCGGAACTGTTCGACGAGTGGTCCGAGACGCGACCGAGATATCGTGTCCGTGAGCGGTGTCTATGTGTGTTGCTCGAGCGCGCTTTGTATGTAGATTGACTTCTGTACCTATATATTTTGTGGTAGAGGTGTCAACAATGTAAGGATGGACACTTGCCGTACTACGGCCGGGTTGTCCAATGGTAGAAAGATGATGGCGGAATCAAGTCAGCTCCATAAAGCGAAAAATTTCCTAAAGGTAGCCATACACGCTAGAGTACCAGCCTGTACAGGTGAGTTGTACAGGTACCTAAACCGGAGCGTGATGTTGCACAACTGTGCAGGTTTCCATGCAAGCTTACCAGACAGGTAGGTAACTGTGGAGGCAAATCTGTCAGGTTATATGTTCTAGCGTATATGGCTACCTTAAAACACGGTTTGCCATATCCAGCTAAGGACTTTACCTCATTCTGACGTGCTCATCCGAATAATCGATGTCCTAATTCCAGTTACCAGTGTGGGCACACGGCACGATAGAGTTGCTGGCGCTGACGGTGATCGGCGTGGAACTGCACTTGAAGCTCAAGTGGATCGGGTGGGGCACCATACTCAAACACAAGAGGACGATGATAAAGGTACGTGTCTTACCGACGGCTTGTTGGAACAGTTGTTTGATCGCTGTCTCTATCTATAGATACTCCATCTGTTTATGTAGTTAACTAAACGTAAACAATCTTGATACTTATGTCTTTTTATTTAAAACTAGCGGCACGTCCCGGCTTCGCACGGGCAATAAATATAGGCTGTGTTACTCAGGGTGAATGTAGCTTTCCAATGGTGAAAGAATTTTTGAAATTGGCACAGTAGTTTTTGAGTTTATTCATTACAAACATACACACAAAAATACAAATTTTACCTCTTTATTAGATTAGTGTAGATAAATCGTATAAAATACAAAGATTATTTAAATTTTGTATTACCTAACATCGGTTTAGGTGATTATGGAATTGTAAACATTATTAAATAAAATTTTTAAACAATTTATTCAGATAAAAGACATGTTAAAATTGTTTACATTTAGTTAACTACCTAAACAGATGGGATGGAGTATAGTCACATGAGTAAAGTATAGTTTCATAAATATTAACAGGGCGTGAAGGGCATTAGCGACGCGTGTTGTGTAGAATATTTTTTTATTACCATAGTATTCAAACCACAATCTGATTTACTTACTGATTAATCTAAAGGAACACGCTAGGGTATACCTGACAGGTTTGCCAGTACAGTTGAGTTTTACAAGTAAACCTGAGCGTGTATGTTGCACAACTGTGCAGGTTTCCATACAAACTTACCTGACAGGTAGGTATAACTGTGCAGGCAAACCGGTCAGGTTACCTGATAGGGTTGCCTGCAGGGGTAGGGAGGCTCAGGTATACCCTAGCGTGTATGGCTACTTTATTTTTATCTGATATAAACTTATAGTGCTTGACTGCGATCTCACCTGATGGTCAGCAGTGATGCAATCGTTGATGGTGAGGCGCACTAGTTTATTAAAAGCCTATTCACTCGGAAGGGAAGACCGCAGCGGGCAAAAAAAAAATTTATTATTTAGGTAAAATAGACAACTTCAAACGAAAGTTAAAGATAATCATCTTCAAAAAGGGTAAGGTACGCACCTGTGGCAACCCGGTAGACTATGCAAATGTCCATATGTGGCCACATGCCTGCCATCAGGTGTGCCGCCTTCTTGTTTTTCGACATGGCAGGAAAAAACATACTTATTTTTCTCTTTGGGGTAATTTAAGCGCACGTTGTTTTTACGTTAACACAATCGAAACATTTACGGCCTTTGGATCTCTGATTGGGTAAGAGCTTGGACCGGGTCAATTGGAACGCCGAACGTCATAAAAGTGTCGATCGTCAATCGTTAACGTTTGTAAAAAAAACTCGCACTAGGCAATAGGCATTGCGGTTTCAAAATGGGCCGTACTTACTATTATTGTTAATAAAGTATCAATGAAATGGTTTTTAGTTTTTTACTTTTTTCCAGAGGTCAATTTTAATTCGTTTGCTTTTTAGGGTTCCGTACCTCAAAAGGAAAAAACGGAACCCTTATAGGATCACTTTGTTGTCCGTCCGTCTGTCTGTCTGTCAAGACCCTTTATTTCGAGAACGCGTGGAGGTATCGAATTGAAATTAAAACCATAGACTTAGGTCTGCGGTCCCTTCTAGCTATTAAAAAAATCAAACTTCTAAGTTAATGAATAAAAACGATACGGCCGTTTATGTCGCAAAAAAACGTATATTTTGATACTCTCAAAGATCGAAATTCATATTGTACTTCCCCTTAACCCAGAATCCTGAAATTTGGCACAAAGCACAGGTATAGGAAAAAATCTGAAAAAAGAAAATTTTTTGTTAACTACGTAACAAAAAAAAAATTTGCAATTCGGAAAAATCTCTCTTATAGCAGAGGTATAGGATAAAATCTGAAAAAAAGTAAATTTGTTGTTAACTACGACACAAAAAAAAAAAAATTGCAATTCGGAAAAATCTTCGAGACTCCAATCGGGAATTGTAGTTTGCACGAAACTGAGTGCGCGAGTCCGACTCGCACTTGCCCAGTTTTTTTTATTATGGATAGGCTCGCATTTGAGCACTATTTGACCCGATGGTAAGCAATGATGTGGTCGACGATGGAGTACGCTTGCCTAGAAACAACCTATTCACTCTTGACTTAAAGACCCCTAGGTTATAACAATCATGTAGGACAAGTTAAGAGGTCGACATCAAAGGAGTTGCGCTCCAACCGGGGTCTCGACTAGACGTCACTCTTGGCTTTGTCTGCTTACTGACAATTTGGTTGTTTCATTTACTATAAACCTAAATCCCTAACAAGTGATGGAATTCTACTCCTTAGCTGTACGCATAATGAATGTTTCCAAAACGGTTTGTACGTATGGGTGTGATGTCTACCATGTAAGTACCGGTGGCGCAATGCCGTAGATATGTCTTGTGGTCCGATGATGGAACGGACTTATTGACATCTCATTTCTTGTTCCTTAAATTCCAGGGTATAACGCTTCTAATAATGGTGCTGGAAGCCGTGGTGGTGCTGTGCCGGCAGTCGTCCCACTTCCGCGTCACCAGGGCGCTGCGACCCATCTTCTTGGTGGACACCAGGCATTGTGGAGGAGTCAGGAGGTTCATCAGGCAGATACTGCAGTCACTTCCACCTATTATTGATATGTTAGGTAAGCAAGCTGACAAAAGACACATATCTTTCAATAATTTACTGAGAAAAAGGGATCAGCGATATTGCTTTAGTTCTTGTCTGTAAATTTGACCTTTATACCTCTATAATGCCAATTTTTACTATTATAACTGGTTCCTTGACAGTGGGCTTGATATTATGGTTCGACTATACTAGTTTGATAGCAGAAATCTTCCATCTCGTCCATGGCCATTCCGAATTGTTTCCATCTCTTTCCAGGGTTGCTGATGTTCTTCGTGGCGACATACTCGCTGCTGGGCTACTACCTGTTCTCAGAGCACGTGGACAACGGACACTTCCAAACCATCAGCGACTCCTTCGTCAGTATGTTCGTCTTGTTAACTACCGCCAAGTAAGTGATTTTTTCTTGGAGTAGGTAGGTACTTTAACAATGTATTTTGGATGAGATGTCTGAGAGCCTAGTGCGAGTTGTTCTTACGTTACGTTAACGTGATCGAACTTTTACCGCGTTCGGCTCTCTGATTTGTCAAGAGCTTGCAGCGGGTCAATCGGAGCGCTGAACGTTAAAACGTGTGAAAAAAACTCACACTGGACACACTGAGTTTTTTTTGTATTCGAGTATATCGGCTAATGTCCGCAACTCTACTTTTAAACGCATCATTTTACGTACAGGGAGTTCAAAAAAGTAGGTTCCTTCTTTATTCGACCCATAATGTATGGATCGGTCGGGCCATATGTGTGTAGCTATATCTGTAGTTATCTGTCCTAAAATATACTGATCCGATTTGGACAAGGTTTTCTTAATTTATGCATGTTTTTCTGGATGGTATTAGTAAATTAATATTAGGAACTTTTTTTTTTTTTTTATGGTGGGAAAAAATCATGCATTGACATCCCCTGCTCTTGGGCGGAGCGGGAGATAGTGTCAGACTCTTACTGACTAAAAGACCCACCCCGTTCCTTCTAGCCTTCATACCGGGGCTCGAGCGCCCTTTCGGATAACCCTGGCCCCACTAGGCTTCGACCCGGCTGGGTCCCTGCTGTTGCTGACAACTCCTTGAGGCGCGCGGGAATAGTGCGCGCCGTCGACGACTTGGGCTTGGTCCGGACAGTTACCGGACGGCCGGACAGCGAGCTACCCATTGCTCACCGTCCGCAAGCCCGCGCCTACGGTGGCCGGAAATCAGGATCAGAATCCCGGCGGCGGCGGCGGCGGCGATGATAACGCCGTTGCCTGATGCGTTCGGCCTCCTCCTTTGCGAGCATTACTGCTTCGCAGAAGTCGGCGACCGCCTGCCACTCCTCCTCGCTCCGGACCATGGCCTCAACCAAGGCCCGGCGCGAGAGGTCTCCGCCGCCGATCGCCCCCACGAGGGCACGGCGATGAATATTAGGATCTGATAAAGATCTTATGGGATAGAATCTAACTCATAATAGATCTTGGTCACTTTAAAATCATTTGTGTAATAAAATTGAAATGTGTTTTTTATTTCAGTTTCCCCGACGTGATGATGCCGTCATACGCCAAGTCCAAATGGTACGCCGTGTTCTTCATTCTGTACATCATTACAGTTCTCTACGTGCTTATGAATTTGGTAAGCCTACACTTCAAATTAAGTACCTATACATAAAAATTACCATACACAAAATGTCCATGTATCCGGCTCGAAGGTTCAAAAAATCATTGGGTGCTTCAAAAAATGGTTGGATTGATTTGAAACTATACCCCATCTATTTATGTAGTTAACTAAACGTAGACAATTTTGATAAGTTTTTTTTTATTTAAAATAAATCGTAAGTAAATCGTATCGTAATAAGACATACAAAGACTATTTAAATTTAGTTCATTACCATCGGTTTGAGTAAATACCTAATTATAAACATTTTTAGATACAATTTTTAGACAATTTTTGGATAAAAGACATATAAAGATTGTTAGTTAACTAAATGTGTTAGTTAACTACCTAAATAGATGGAGTATCTATTGACGAGAATTTCACCAATCCGGCTCGAAGGTCCAGTATCTTTTTTTAAACTAGATAAGAATTTTACTATAGGCAAGTAGATTCTTGATACAACATGTTACTTCTCCAGATGTTAGCCGTGGTCTACGAGACGTTCACTCGCATCGAGCGTGAGAAGTGTCGCGCGCTCCTGCTGCACAGACGTCGCGCCGCACGGCACGCCTTCAGGCTGCTCGTGTCCCGCCGGGCTCCACATGCTGTCAGGTTGAGGCACTTCGCTGGACTCATGAGGCATTATGCACCACATTACAGTAAGTATAAAGTGATACTATTATAGGCTAGTGGCCGTAAAAAATGTAATAAGTCCGTCTTTTAGATTATTCAAAAATAAGGGACACATATTTTTTTATTTGTAAATTAAACCAAGAATGACAAAGATACAGCGCATTAAAGTTGTGTGTAACGTCACGCCGTGCTGCAGTTTTTCGCACGGCGTGACGTCACACGTAACTTTAATGGGCTATATCTTTGTTATTTTTTGTTTAATCGAAAAAAGAAAAAATACTTACTTACCTATCCAATATTTTTTTATAATTTAAAATACGGACTAAATAAAATGTAATTATTTTGACAAATCTTAACCAGCTTTTGCTGTAATATAAATAAAATAAAAAAGCCATTTATTCTACTACACAATCACATTAAGTATTCATTTAAAATAAGGTACTTATCATTTATAAAATTATTTAGATAAAATATAGCACATTTATTAATAACAGTTTGTTTATTTCTAATATTAGTTTTTTTTTAAGATTTATTACGTACGATTTAAAATTTAAGCAGTAGTCGTAGTTCTTGGCGTAGACTTCCCTCCAGTACTTACAAAAGCTAACTACTTCCAGTAGTTACTGATTTAAAAGAGTGTCCATGAAGTTTCTTGCACGTTCTTCTCCATAAAGATCTACGCTTTGGAACATGCAATGTCGCTTCACTTTTTTGGACTGACCGACATTTCACAATTCAAAAGTGCTTGCAAATGGTCTATTTGAAATAAATGCATTTTATTTGATACAAAAGCTAGATAGGTAAAGCAGGTATCCGTAAAGGTAAAGAGGTAAAGTTTGTTCTTTTGTTTGTGGAGGTAATCTCTGGAAGTACTGGTCCGATTGCGAAAATTTTTTCACCGATAGAAAGCTGCTTTATTCCCGAGTGACATAGGCTTTGGATTTTTCATAGGATTTTTATGTAGGTACATTGGCACGACCTTCAACAAGGTGGACTGATGACTTGGTCAGGGTCGAAGGAATCCGATGGATGCGTGACGCACAGGATTGGTCGTTGTGGCGATGTTTGGGGGAGGCCTATGTACAACAGTGGACATCTTTCGTCTCATATGATGATGATGATGATGGTGGGCACGGCCGCAGGCGAATGCTAGTTTTTTTTTTTTTTATTTATTTATATAAACTAGTGCTTGACTGCGATCCCACCTGCGGTAAGCAGTGATGCAATCGTTGATGGTGAGGTGCATTAGTTTATTAAGAGCCTATTCACTTTAGCTTTGAAGGCACCCAAATTATAATCGGACGGTAAGACCGCAGCAGGCAACTTGTTCCAGTTCAAAATCGACTGGCCTATTGGTGTAGTGGTTAGTGGCTCTGACTGTTATGCCGGAGGTCGTGGGTTCGATTTCCACCCAGGACAAAATATTTGTGTGATGAGTATGAACATTATATATATGTATTTATTTAGAAATAAATATGTACCTATGTTTATCAGTTGCCTAGTATTCATAACACAAGCTCTGCTTAGCTTCTAGGGCACCACCACGTGCACCACCACCGTCGTCCACAGACCCTTCCTCTACGAACTTAACTTTTGCCTCACTTGGGCACATTTTACGTAAATGGCCCTTTTTCCCGCACTGTTTACACTTATAATTTTTATAACGCCACTGATTGTTTTTATGGTTGGTGAAACCACACACACTGCACTTTTCTTTCTTGGATATGTTGAACACGCCGTCCGGGGCCGCGGCGCTGGTGCCGACGATGTCCGACGCCGGCCGTGACGACGCCTCGCGCGCGCAGCGCATGCTCTCTGCAAAATCTATGGCCTTCGCGAGGGTCAGCTCCCGCTGATCCTGCACAAAGAGTTTGTCCCGCACGTGTCCTGCTGCCATGCCCATTATGAACTTGTCTAGCAAGGCCTCCTCCAAATTTTTGAAGCCACAGTGTGATGATAAGCCACTTATCCTGGCCGCCCATTGAGTGTGCGTCTCTCCTGGCCGTTGTGTCGCCGAATAGAACTTGGACTTCTCGGCGAATCCGTACCTTTTTGGTGTGAAGTGCTCGTCGAGGAGTTTCACTATTTCCTCGTAGCGCAGTTCTTCCACCTTGTAGGGTAATGCCAGGTCACTACTACTACTAGTTTGAATGTTGCTTCACATAACGATGTTAACAATATCGCCCTCCGTTTAATCTTGTCCGTTTCTGGGGTTAAGTCGTTAGCGATAAACCACTGATTTAGTCGCGATTTAAAACTATTCCACTCTTGGGACAGGTGGTCGAAGGTGGACAGAACACCGTATATTGCTCCCGTAGACATTTTACACACTTTCGAGTTCGCTCGTCGCCATGTGTTAGGTACGAGGGGTGTAGGCGGGAAGGGGGTACGCTACGCGTCAATCAAACCAGATAGATCGTTGCACACTGTTTATTGCGTAATGTTAATGCTAGGGACAAGATGCGCGGGCGCGGGAGACTCGCAGTCCGTCCGCCATTACTTATACATACGTAACAATATATTATACTATGTTTCTTCGTTCTTCGCAGGTGGTCTAGACGTGTACCTGATGTTCAAGCAACTGAATCAGTCGTCGTCCGGGGGCCTGTCCCGCAGCGAGTTCGCGAACCTGTACGAGGTGTTTGCGCTGCGCTGGGCGGGGCAGCAGTCGCGCGCGCCCTGGTACGCGCAGTCGCCGCTCGAGCCCGTCGGCAGGGCGGCGGCCGCCGCGGTGCGCTGGCCGTACTTCGAGTATCTCATCTGTAAGTTTTAAAGGCGTTCATTCATTACTTTTAGGGTTCCATACCTCGAAAGGAATAAACGGAACCCTTATAGGATCGCTTTGATGTCCGTCAGTCTATCTCGGGAAAGCGTCAGGTCTGTGATCATGGGCGTAGCGAGGGGGAGGCAGGGGGGGGCAGCTGCCCCCCCCTAGCAGGCGGGCGGGCTGGCAAACTGAGCGAATTTTATTTCACCTCTTTATAGAAATTTACTGAGCTAAGCTATGTCATACTCATAATTATGGTAATATTGTTATCTTTTTCCTCGCTAGCACAGTTTAGTGTTATTCTATAGTTTAGTTGAGTTTAGTAGCTCGGTAGACAGACGTTCGTTCCTGCCGCGCCGCGCCATCGCCATAGTCTAGTCAAATTAGGCCATTTTTTAATAAAGATTGGAATTAATTCTCTGGAGAGGCAAAAACATTTCTGATGGTATTGTATGAGTGAAAAATAGAGTATAAAAAAAAAAAATCATTTGGCACCCCTACGGAAGGGGGTGAAAACTGTTTATTGCTCATAACTAACCAGAGAATATAGGTGTGCTCACCATTTTTTTTTTTATGGTATATTAAACCTCAACCTACATTATTGCATTTTAATTATTTTAATTCGACCAACGCAGCATTAGAAAAAAATTAAAATGTTATTTTTGGCCATTGCGGCATTGGGGAAAATTGTGTAGTTTTGTAAACTGAGGAAAGTGTTATACATTTCGACCTAAGTACATGATTGATTTTGCACCCCAGTGCGACGTATGGAAATTAGTTTTTCACGTTTTTTTGCCTCTGTACTTCGGGGGAAATTTAAGTAGTTTTGAAAATAATCACATTACATTAATTTGGTTTCCTTTATATTTGCACCCTATAAAAAATTAGCATTTTTTTATGGAACATACGTTTTACTAGTGTTGTCTTAATTGCCAAAGAACTATTACGCCATGGAAGTGACAAGCGCGCGACACAGAATAATAAACTGACAGGAAGAGATAAGCGTAGTTATTACTTAGGAGTGTTGTGGGATGTATTTTACGAGGAAGGAGTACTTTCTGATTGTAAATGCTCTGTTAGTAAGTGTTAGTAAAGAAACCTAATTTTGTTTTTATAAAAAAAAAAACCGTCTATGTTTAAACAAAAAAAACGAGTGTCCTGCAAGCATGTCCTTTATTTATCTTCTATACATACATATAAATAAAATTGGAGTATCTGTTTGTAATATTGAAGTAACTGCTTTTTACTACATGCATATGAATATATTATATACGGTACATAGAGTTTGACCATCGAAAGAAGATAACGAATTATTTATCAAACGTTGTGTAGTAATATTAATCAAACATTATTTAAACATCCTACAACATTAAAAAAAGACCACAATTGAATAAAATATTATTTTGCATTTTTAACATGTCTCAATTAGATAATATATATTATGTCACTTATATTTTCTTTCTACGTCATTCTTGTCATTAAAAAAATCGCTTAAGTTATAATAGCATTTGTCCAACAGCCATTCGCGTAATCTCATTTTAAATAATCTTATTAATTGCAATTCTCTGATAGATTTTGGTAATTTATTAAAGACCCGTATTGCCATCATGCTACAGTTTTTCTGATACAAAGAACTTTTACAGCAAGTGCTTCTAAGTATCGTCGGATCCCTGCTAGGATACAATTTTCTTTTTCCAAAAGTTTCGAATAATTCTGGATGTTCTTTTACAAATACACCAATTTGCATTATATAAAGACTAGTGATGGTCAGCAAGCCAAGCCTTTTAAAAAGTGGACGACACGATTCTAAAGGGCTTACACCACAAATTACCCTTACACACTTTTTCTGAACAAGAAACGCTTTATTTAAGTATATTTGTTGAATTTCCCCAAATCAAAAGACCATATCTGAGAACGGAGGCAACATATCCGTGATATGCTGTCAGTGCTGCTTTTTCGCTAGCAATTCGCCTTAGTTTCCTTAATGCAAATACAAATCTATTAATTTTATTACATACAAGATCTATGTGACTTTTCCTTCTTTTTCCAGTTATAGTGCTGATCAATCAATAAGCCAAGGAATTTATATTGATCTGTCAGCTCAATAGGCTGTCCATCGGCTTTGACGTCACATACCATTTCTTTTGAGTTATATAAAGATTCCAGGGAAATGTTTATTGAAAGACCCACTGGCTCCACAAATGATTGGACCTGTGCTTTGTATAACATTCGATGATGTCCTGGTATGAAATGCCGTCAGTGCCGGATTAAACCGACGCTATCTATTGCTAATTCGACCAAGGGGCCCCCTACATCATCATCATCATCATTTCAGCCGATACACGTCCACTGTTGGACATAGGCCTCCCCCATGCGTCGCCACATCGAACGTTCCTGTGCGTCCCGCATCCATCGGTTTCCCGCTACCTTCACCAGGTCATCGGTCCACCTTGTAGGAGGCCTTCCAACACTGCGTCTTCCGGTACGCGGTCGCCACTCCAAAACCTTTCGGCCCCAACGGCCATCTGTTCTGCGAGCAATGTGCCCTGCCCATTGCCACTTAAGTTTGGCAATTCTTTGTGCTATGTCGGCAACCCTAGTTTTCCTGCGGATATCTTCATTTTTTATTCGATCACGCAATGAAACCCCGAGCATAGCTCTTTCCATTGCTCTTTGGGTGACTTTAAGCCTTCTGATGAGGCCCATTGTGAGCGACCACGTTTCGGAGCCATATGTCATCACTGGCAACACGCACTGGTTAAAGACTTTCGTCTTGAGACACTGTGGTATGTTGGACGAGAAGATACCGCGTAGCTTCCCGAACGCTGCCCAACCGAGTTGGATTCGACGGTTGACCACTTTCTCGAAGTTAGACCTACCCAACTGGACTGTCTGTCCGAGGTAGACGTAATCATCCACAACTCCGAGTGTAGAGTCTCCGACCTTGATAGGAGTGGGCGCTACATGGTTGTTAATCATGATTTTGGTTTTATCCATGTTCATTTTAAGACCCACTCTTAGAGAAGCTCTACTGAGGTCATTGAGCATTGTGCTGAGCTCCTCCATAGTCTCCGCCATGACTACTATGTCGTCGGCAAACCGAAGGTATGTGATATACTCGCCATTGACATTAATGCCTAGTCCACTCCAGTCCAGAACCTTGAAGACATCCTCCATTGCGGCCGTGAACAGTTTCGGAGAGATGACGTCTCCCTGCCTCACACCTCGCTGCAGGAGGATAGGTTTCGAGGTCTGGTCCTGGAGTCGGACTGACATGGTGGCGTTTTCGTACAAACACCTCAGCACTTCGATGTACCGATAGTCAATTTGGCACCTCTGGAGAGATTGCAGCACAGCCCAAGTCTCGATCGAATCAAAAGCTTTCTCGTAGTCCACAAACGCTAGGCAGAGAGGCAGGTTATACTCCTCGGTCTTCTGTATGACCTGCCGTAGCGTATGTATGTGGTCTACGGTGCTGAAACCTTTTCGGAATCCGGCTTGTTCGGGAGGCTGGAAGTCGTCAAACCTGCGCGTAAGACGGTTCGTGATGACCCTGGAAAACAGCTTGTAGACATGGCTCAGAAGTGAGATGGGCCTGTAATTCTTCAGCAGGGTTTTATCACCCTTCTTAAAGAAGAGTACCACCACACTTCTGCTCCATGCCTGTGGCGTTTTTCCCTCGAGTATGACGGAACCAAACAACTTCTGAAGGGCCTTTAGGACCGGTTTTCCACCCGCCTTCAGGAGCTCAGCCGTAATTCCGTCCTCACCCGACGCCTTGTTGTTCTTCAACTGCTTCAGAGCCATCCTAATCTCGTACAGGCTGACGTCCGGGATATCTTCAGTGTAGTGCCGAGTCAATCTAGCTCTTGGGTCGTTTGCCAGATTTGTAGCGGGTTTGGAGATCGACGTGTATAGCTGCCCATAAAATGCCTCGATCTCTCCCAGAAGCTCCGATTTGGCGGATATGACTCTGCCATCTTCGGTCTTCAGTCTCGTGAGTTGGCTCTGCCCAATAGACAGATCCCGTGCAAAAACTTTGGATCCCTTATTCCGCTCAATCGCGTCCTTAATCCTCTCGGTATTAAATCGGCGAAGGTCGCGTTTCAGAGACTTCGAGATCTGTTTATTGAGCTGCCGGTACGTGCACGCATTATCTGAAGACTGCAAAGTCATTTCACGCCTCTTCTTCATGAGCTCGAGAGTTTGATCCGTGAGCCTCTTGGTCTTACTTGTACAGGTCTTAAAAAACTGAGACCCGACTGTATGGACAGCTTCCACGAACCCATCATTGTATTGGTCCACGGAGCTTCCTAGGCACTCGAAACGGTTTTGAAGTTCGAGCTGAAAGCTCTCGGAGTTTTGGATCTGGATCTGTGCAGGACGGAGCGTAGACTTCATCAGTCGAGATCTTTCAAGCTTAACATTGATATTCAATGTGCCTCTTACCATACGGTGATCACTCCCGGTTTTCACCGCATTGATCACAGAGACATCATTGAATATTTGCTTCTTCGTCGACATGATGAAGTCAATCTCATTTTTAGTTATGCCATCAGGGCTTTGCCAGGTCCGCTTTCCCCCTACTACTAATCAATTAATTTAGTAGATGATCGTTTTTTGCATACCCCGAATGATTAGAATTTTGTTTATAGGACGTCTTAGGTTTTCTTCTGACAAGTAATACAGAATTAAGGAGTCTTTTCGACGCTGATGGCGAAGCCTTTGTGAATTTATACAGAAAAGCTGTACAGTTAAGATTTACTAATAGGATGCAACATTTAATTTTTTTTTGAAGTAGTCAGATTTAGCCAATTTTTAAGTGGAGTAATCTTTCTGAGAGATTGATTTCATCAACATGCCAACATCGATAGTCATCATCATTTAAGCTGAAAGGCTTCTATTGCTAGACAAAGGTTTTTCCTATGTCACCACAACGACCGGTCCAGTTTATCACGCCTCCATCGAATTCACGTGAACCTTACTAAATAAAAGGTTATCGGTACCCTTGTTGCGAGACCTTTCAACGTTACGTCTTCAGGTATCCGGTCGCCATTCCAGAACCTTTCGGCCCCATCGATCATCTGTTCTGCGAGCAATGTACCCAGTTTACTGCCACTTAAGCTTATCTTTCTCTCCATTGCTCTTTGTGTTACTTAAAACCATCTGATGAGGCGCATTGTGAACGACCACGTTTCAGAGCCAAATGTAATATTCACATAGACACACAAAATATGTAATTCCCTAAAAACCTTGTTTAAGCTTATTCTTAGTAGGGTTATTAAGATTGAGCTTAACGTACACATATTAAAATTAAGTGGTTTTAGCTAGCGCTGCTAGAAGCTGCTGACTAAAGCTACCCTTTCTAAAATAAGCTTGAACAAGGCTTTTATTCACCAATAACTCCGTGGATTTTAAGATCACTTGCGTAAAAAGTACGATGATGGGATAAATTCTAAGAGATCTTCTATTCTGTAGTTTGCTTGCAGGATAGTCTGAAGTAAAGTGACTATTTCATCACATCCAAAAAAATCAGCTGTATTTAGGTTTCACGCAGTACCAATATTTTGACTAGTTTTTTTTATGTTCAAAAGTGCGGGATCCCTGAACGCGCGGGGCCCCAAAATGGGGGGGTCTGTAACATTTGCTACTCTTGGTACATGGCTAATCCACCACTGAGTGCCATCTAACCTTTGCATGAATGTCGAGTTTCCTAGCAGCTACCGTAGCTTTGTGCTCAATGAACTGCCCAAAGTTTAAGGAAATTTTAACTCCCAAGAGCTGAAGGCGGTCGATACACTCCAAAGATACATTCTAAAAAGCAGGTGCCAAGGTGATCAGGCTGCTTTTGGCAGTGAACGGACATGCTTGAGTTTTGGCGGCATTGAATATCGCGGCTAAATAAGCAGCACATGTTTAATTGTTAAATACACATGCATCATATATTATCGCATACTTATTATTTTCATGAATAATCAAATGTATCAACTCCGTTTAAGTGGCGTACAGCTAGGGTGAACAGCTTCAATTTTTTTTAATACGGCCTCCTTTTTGTTTTGCCATCTTTCGTTGGTCAGAGTCTACACCAAAATAACATTTTTTGCAATTTTTTTCTGTCTGTCTGTCTGTTTTTCCGGGCTAATCTCTAATATGGCTGGACTGATTTTGACGGGACTTTTTTTGGCAAGTAGCTGATGTAATAAGGAGTAACATGACCTACTTTTATTTTAGAAAAAATAAATTCAAAATCCTGTAGTCCACACGAAGAAATTCGCGGGCACAGCTAGTTTCAAATAAATTAGTTGTATTTCGGTTGTCTTTAGAACTATAAACCGTGTGACAGCGCTGATTATTCTACGGCATCGGGTAAGGTAGGAACAAAAAAATATTAGTATAAAAATGTGGAGTTTTATGTATGCGCCTCAAAAAGAAACTGGGTAAGGGCGAGTCGGACACGCACACTGAGGGTTCCGTATCAACTAACTTAAATAAAATAAATATATAGCTTTTGCCAGCAGCAATTATTCCTATACTTATGCTATAAGACTTGCTTCATGCCAAATTTCAGGGTTCTAGGTCAACGGGAAGTACCTTTATGATTCCCTTGAGTGTCGAAATATATTTTATTTTGCGACGTAAATGTCGGTATCTTTTTTATTCGTTAACTTAGAAGTTTTTACTTTTACACAGCTTTAAGGGACCGCAGTCTTGAGTATTCGGTTTAAATTTCAACTTGACACTTGCACTTGTTCCCGAGATAAAGGGACTTGACAGACAGACGGACGAACAACAAAGTGATTCTATAAGGATTCCATTTTTTCCTTTTGAGGTACAGAAAGAAATAAAGATCGACAGAGAATTGCTATGGTTATCATAATTTCTTTTTAAATAAATACTTAATACAGGGGCAGGTCGGGAGGTCACGACAAACACTTCATAATCCATTTTTCACAACACAGCTAATAAAATAGAGGAAATTATAGTTATTAATTTGTATAGCGCAGGGATCGCTTCTTGCCACAAAAATGATCTAAACGCATATACATGCACGCACTTACTTACTCTCGACCCCGCCGCGCGCGCGCTGCGCGACCCCGCGTTCGCCCTCCGAGCGCCACGAGGCGCAGTATGTATTCACGTTAACTCTACATAAACTTCCAGTTATATATTTCTTATTTTTATTACGTGCGAATGTTTTATATATAGAATACATTATATATGAAAAAATTCATGACTACACTAATTTGCCCCGAAGTACAATCTACAAATATTGTAAAATGCTGTTTTCCTAGGGGTGCAAAAGGGTGCAAAAATAACTGGGTGTATAGGATGCTTTAAAAAGCTTATTATGAGTTTGCACCAACTGGCTAAATTTCCCTTGAGCCGCAAAATAAAAATAATGATTTATTAGTGTTTCATACACCTCACACTTTTTTTGTGAAAAGTAATTATACACCAAAGGGGTATCTACATATATCTAAACTTACCACAACGAAATACTTATGAAATTTTTAAATTTTGGGACTTTAATGTTAAAACCTAATATTAAACGATGTTCCGTACATAACAGGAATGGTGCAAACTCAGAGAAGACTTATATTCATGTCTTCTAATGATTCCACAAAAAATTACAACTACACGAATTAAGTCCAATCTTTTTGCTAATTTGACTAGACTACCAGCCGCACGCGCCGCGCCGTCGAGCCGGAGCGGGGTGCGGGTACGGGGTGAGAGGGGAGGCAGCTGATGCACAGCGCGCGTGCGCGTAACAACAAACAATATTTTGCACACAGATTTTGTATTCAATCTTGTCTCGGTGGTCCTCTTATAACGTCTGTTCGTAATTATCGTGCAATTCGAAGTCGTGAAGCGAGATTTTTGTTGTAATTTAATTTGGTTTTTCGCTGTCGCTTCGCTGGTGTTTGGGTGGGTGTGTTGGACGACTGGTGTTTGTTTTAAAAAATGGATAGAAGAAAGTTTTTCAAAGGTAAGGTATTTTTTATTATCACAGTTAATTTTAGATTAATAACGATATGATATTTATATTTATTTAAAAACGCGTGAATTTTTGTTTAAGGGACTTTAAAAAGAAAAAAAGCAGAAACTAGTAGTGAAAGTAGTGATGACGAGAAAAAGGAAGAAAGTTCGCTGGCACTGGCTCAAGCTGGATCTTTTAGAGTTCAAAATATACCTGAAGTGGCTGCAGATGAATTCGTTTGTGATAACGATTTAGGCAAATGGGTAGGGCGAACTTCTTTGTAGACCACAAGTCAAAAATTGGATATGCTTAAACGTTGTTGGGTGCCCCCTGAAAATTATGACTTTTCTAAGGATGCCAAAGCTGCTGATCTGCAGCGAAAATTCAATCATAGTTGGTTGCAAACTTATTCGCCCTGGCTTGTTTATTCGAAACATCTTAAAGGTGCGCTGTGTTTATATTGCGTACTATTCCCTCCAAAGACAGTTGTTGGAGTTTTGGGCTCATTCGTAATTCGACCTTTTTGCCGTTTCAAATATATTCATGAATACTGCGTTAAGCATGTCTCATCACAATATCATAAATCAGCAGTTACCGATGCAAAACATTTGTCGGAGAAAATGCCTGTGGATATAATGATGAATACTGCTCACCAGAAAGAAATTGAGACAAATAAAAAGATACTGGCATCTATAATTTCTTCAGTAATTTTTTGTGGCACTCACGATTTACCTTTGAGGGGTAAACAGAATCATGAAGGCATTCTTGAAGACCTTCTAAATCTAAAAATTGAATCTGGTGATCAAGATTTAAAGCAGCATTTAGAACATGGCAAAAAAAATGCTATGTATACTTCCCCACAGATACAAAACGAAATTATTGAATTGTGCGGTTTGGTCGTAAAGAATGAAATTATACAGGAAGCAAAGAAAGCTTATGCGTATAGTGTCATGGCAGATGAGTCATGTGATATAGCGGGTAAAGAACAACTATCTATCGGAATCCGTTTTTTTGACGAAGATCAAAATATAATACGTGAAGAATTTCTAGGATTTGTAGAATTAGAGGCCATGGATGCTAATACAATTGCGACAGAAATTGATAAATTCTTAGAAAGCGCCGGACTAGAATCCAATAAGTGCGTAGGCCAAGGCTACGATGGCTGTTCGACTATGGCGGGGAGTATTAGCGGCGTACAAAAAAAAATTAGAGATAAATATAAAAAAGCCTTATACTTTCATTGCGCTAGCCATAGGCTTAATTTGGTAATAAATGACTTGAACCAAGTTCCAGAAATTCGTAACACCATCGGAACAATCAAAGACATAATAAATTTTTTTCGAGAATCTGCTTTACGTAGAAAATACGTACCTAATATTCCGGCGTTATGCGAGACCCGCTGGTCTCACAAATATAAAAGTGTGGCCATGTTTTACAAGCATTTTGAGGAGATCATTCATGGACTCGAGAACATATCTAAAGACGGAAATGCTGCAGCCAGAAAAAATGCTTATCAATTACATTGTGCTGCAACGAAATCAGTATTCATCATATGTGTGACACTGATAGCCAAATATTCTGCAATACTGGAACCTGTTGCTAACGCACTTCAGTCGAAATCTATTGATATGCATACATGTACGAACCATATTAAGAGAATTATTTCTCTAGTAAAAGATCACCGTCAAAACGTAGACACAGAAAGTGAAAATATAATTGAAACTTCTCAAGGAACTGCATCTGCCCTTGGTACCGACTTACAAGTCCCACGCATTGCGTCTCGGCAACAACATCGGTCCAATCACCCGGCACAGAGCTCTTCAGACTATTGGAAAAGATCCATTATAATACCCTATTTAGATTCCTTAATTTCCGCACTCGATCAACGCTTTTCGAATGAGCATCTGCCAGCCTTCAGCCTAATGTCATTGCACCCAAACACAATGTTATCAATGACCCTCAGTGATTTCCAAGAGAATTGCAAAGCATTCACCAATTTTTACGAGCTCGCTATCGAGCCTGAAGCAGAATTGTGTTATAAATTGTGGAAAGACAAGGGGATTCCAAATGAAGAGTTAGAGAAAATGGATTTTACCGACACGCTTAAAGAGGCAAATACTTTCTTCCCCGCCACAAAGAGGGCCATACTTATTTTACTGGCGCAACCATGCACCACGGCCAATATAGAACGGTCTTTTTCCACCTTACGGCGAGTAAAAACGTGGTTGCGGTCTACAATGTCAGAAAATCGTCTGAACGGCCTATGTATGTTAAGCGTACATAGGAAAATGGTAGAAGGAAAGAAAGGCGAAGTTATTGAAAAAGTTTTAAATAGATTTTGTGAACAACCACGCAAGTTACTGTTTAAGTAATTAAAACTATTCTGTTTCTGGTTAAAATTCGTTTTTTTATTGTTACACTTGCTGACCCGGCGGACGTCGTCCTGCCCAGTAATCAATCTTACACCTACCCTAACTAAACTAAACCTACCCTACACCTACCCTACCCCTATCTATGTATGTGTTATTCTGAGTCTTCAGCTACCTACATAACAAATTTCATCGTAATGTGTTCAGTAGCTTTTGCTTGAAAGAGGTAACAAACATGCATCCGTCCACACACACTCACAAACTTTCACCTTTATACCTAATGTATGAAAACATAAATTCAGTTTCTCTATGATTTTCTCAACCTGCCCCCCCCTGTACAAAATCCTGGCTACGCCCTTGTCTGTGATTCCTTGAAGCTGTGAAAAAATCAAACTTCTGTGTTGCCGAAAAAAATCGATACGGCCGTATTTCGACACTCTCAAGAAACTCAAAATTCATAGGGTTCTTCTCGTTGACATAGAATCTTATTTACATTTGAAAGCAAGAAATATAGGAAAAAATCTGCAAACTGTTTTGCCAAATCTTTTGAAAAATCATCGTAACTCAATTCAGGAATTGAACTGTTTTCATATGTAAGTTTGTACGGAACCCTCAGCGTGCGAATCCGACCGGTTTTTTTATTGTAGTCAGAGATAGTGTGCAGGAGGTGGTCAATCTTCGTGTTGAGGATGTTCGAATAGAAAGACTTGATGATGAAAGTATACTTGATTTTAATGTTCCTTTTACAATTGGTAATTTCTTAGCCTATAGCAAGCGAACGCCGGCGTTCGCTTGGGATCTAATGAGAGTTAAGAGTAGACGTACTCGATCGCCGGTGGTTTCTTTTTGATTAAAAACGACCGCATAAAACTAAATCGGGTTGGGGTCCATCCCGCGCCCCCCGCTCCTCCACTGGTCCGCCACGTTGTCGCCTGAAGTGTCCGCTAGATGGCGCCAGTTGTTCGTAGACAGATAGCAATCTACGGTAATAGATTAATTTGTGTCAAGAACCTTCATCCTTGCAGTTGCTAGCTATAGCCTTGATGAGAAAGCATTTCTATTGTAGGTACTTAGTTTTTTTTTTTTATTATTGATAGGCTAGCGTTTGAACACCATTTCACCTGATGGTAAGCGATGATGTGATCGACGATGGAGTACGATGGAGTGGATGGCGGGATGGAGTTTTACCACTTTTAACACTTATTATTACAATTCTTCTGACAAAAAGCATTATAACTATAAGCCTTGATGAGATAGCATTACTATTGGAATACATCATTTGCTATTTCAATTCTTCTGACAAAGTGCTTTATAACTTGGTATGTTCTGTTGCAGATGCTTTGATCATCGGCAACGGAGTGGCGATGGTGCTCCGCGTGTGCGAGGCGGCCGGCGACCTGCAGGACAGTGCTCGACTACTCTGCGCGTCTTGGGACACCTGGCTGTTCCTCACGTGTAAGTCAACATTTACTAAGTCATTTTTCTAATATAGAAAAAGAGATGACCTGACTCGCCGATTTATCAACGCCTAACCTCGGACCTAGAAAGCTGATTACAAGAAGTAGAAGAAAAATAAGAATGAATTCAACCCTAAAAATACTGATAACTTAAAAAATAAGTCATCAACTAGTCGAATGGGTCATTGTCATACATAGCGCTATACAAATTCGGTGCGTAAAAACTGAGCGAATCAGTTTCTTTTCTTTGCCATGTTTCGTATAACATTTAATATCAATTGATCACCTGCCAGCTCTTTTAGTAAACTAGCTTTTGCTAGTGGCTTCGCTCGCGTACATAAGATGTAGACTATGTCACTCAAGAATAAAGCAGCTTTCTATAGGAGAAAAAAAATTTTAGCAATGGGACCAGTACTTTCAGAGTAGGTACTCCTACAAATAAAAAAACACACTATCTTTTTATTTTATTGTAGATACCATGTCAGTGAGGGCCATGTTCTTCTGTGATTGGTCTATCATGTCACCCATATCCTTTAGGGCTCCAGAATATCTAATTTTCGACATCAACAGCGCATCTATCGCATCGGTAATGTTAGTGTTGGCTTCCCCCCAGTGTTCCTGCTGGAGGCTGGTCTGCGCATGATGGCGTCGGGGCTGCACGTGTACCTGGAGAGCGGCTGGAACGTGTTCGACCTGAGCGTGACGCTGCTGGCGCTGATGGGCGCCGTGCTGCTCAGCATCGCGCCCAAACTCTTCATCGTTGTTATATTTAGGCCACTCAGGTATCTCCCGACTCTTTACACTAATATTATGAAAGTAAAAGTTTGTGAGTGTGTATGTTACTTCTTTATGCTCGAACAGCTGAACGATCACGTCCTTAAATAGTACATAGGATAAGATACTTTTTATATCGGAAGCATATAATCATTATTTTCATCAGATCTAGTCTTTTATGAACTTGGGCCTATTACCTAGTAGCAGTAAACCAACACACACGTTCTGACTTATTATTTTTGAGTTACAGAAATAGCAGAGTTGCAAGAATGGCGAGATCATTAATTTATTTAGCGATAGTAAACTAATTAACAGATACTACTAAACAGTTCTGCCATGGATATAGAGGTGTGCCAAAATAATAATTTAATTACTACAATATAACACTTATAGCCTAAAAGGGCTTTAGGGATAGGCTCACGCTTGACCACTATCTCTCCTAAAAGAAAACGACGATGTGGTCGACGATAGAGCACGCTTGCCTAGAAGTAACATATTCAATCTTGACTTAAAGACTCTCAGGTTGTAACTATCAGGAAATAGAGACTTTGGCAACGAATTCCACTCCTTAGCTGTACGTATAATGAATGTTCTTTTAACTTAATTCCTCTTCAATGATCTGTTCCAGATTGATGCGTCTGTACAAGCTAAAGAAGCGCTACCGCGACGTGTTCGGCACGCTGGTGCTGCTGTCTCCACTCATGTCGTCTGCCGGCTGCGTCATGCTGGTCATGTACTACTTCTTCGCCATCATCGGCATGGAGCTGTTCGCTGGCTACGATCTTAGGAACTGCTGTGTGTAAGTATACTGAAATATTTTCAGGATCTACCTACTATCTTAGTTAAATGTGTGACAAATTGTGTGTGACTAGGGGATAAAGCAGTGTATTTAAAGTCGCAGGAGGTATGTTGAATCCCGAAACGGTTGCTAAGTTTTATTCCCGAACGCAGTGAGGGATTTATATAATTAACTCCTGAGCGCCGTGAGGGAGTTAATATAGAAATCTGAGTGAAGTGATGAATTCAAGTCACCCAAGACAAAGACAGCTTTATCCCCGTGTAAGTGTTGTAGTTATCACTCGACATATTTTCAGAATAAATACTTAAATCTGTGCTTACAATGGCGGTCTTATCGCTGACAGCGATATCTACCTTCTTCATCTTAATTTTAAAATTCACTACAAAATGTTTCTCAATCAGTAGCTCAATTTTGAATTCATTAAAACAGTACAGTTTTAATTTTCTGTGATGTAATGTGTGGCTTACCTCTCCTCATTCTGTTCCCAGCAACACGACGGTAGAAGACTTCTACAAGTACTCGCTGAACAGCTCGACGGCGCTGGGCTACTACTACCTGAACAGCTTCGAGAACATCGTGACGAGCGGCGTTACGCTGTTCGAGCTCACAGTCGTCAACAACTGGTTCATCCTCATGAACGCGTACGCCACCGTCGCCGGACAGTTCAGCAGGATCTACTTCATGGTCAGTACACATAGCTTTCTGTTTATAAGCTGTTAGGCCTCTCGCCCACGGTGACTCTTTGTAGCGATGCTGTCCAGAGTCTGATGATGGAGCTGGTTTTATTACATAGTTCCAATGGCCACCCCATTGGAACTATGTAATAAAAAAAAATAGTTACAAATGAAGCTCCTACCCCATGTATTATTCTAGCGCCTCGGCAAATATTGTTCGGCCATATAAATAATGAAAGAAACAAGATTTTAATGAAAATATTTTTTTCATAGCAAGCTTTTATAGCTCGGTATACTTATATAATTAATGCTCGTCAAGACGAATCATACGAGCCCAAACTCGATGGGATTGTGTCGTTTAACTACCAAGTTCCTATAGCCACCTTCTAGTTGCATCATCAGATCAGCTCCATGTCATAATGATTTTGCATTGTCCTCCAATTTACACATGCATGCAAAATTTCAGCTCAATCGGTAACCGGAAAGTGGGTCAAATTTAATTTGCAAGATTTGATGACAGACAAACAACTGGACAGGTGAAACTAAATAAAAGCTTGTAAAAAAAATAGGTGTATGTGGGGGTAGGAGAGCAACTAACCTGCAACATATTCTCAGACCTACTAAATATACACGAAAAAAATTATAAAAATATATCAAGCCGTTTCGAAGGAGTTTGATAACAAACACTGCACCACGAGATTTTTATACAGAGTGTAAGAAACAGGTGTCCGCAAACTTTAAGGGCTTGCTCAGTAGACAAAACTGAACTACCTTCCACAAAATTTTTTTTTCAAGAAACGAAAAAGAAATCTGTCAAAAGTCAAAGTCAAAATTCAAAAACATTTAATTCAATTATACCATATGCAGGCACTTTTGAATAGTCAAATGTCGGTCAGTCCAAGAAAAGTGAAGCTAAATTGCACGTTCCAAAGCGTAGATCTCTATGGAGAAGAACGTGCAAGAAACTCCATGGACACTCTTTTTAAAACATATTATGAGTTACTGTCTCACCATACAAGCTGTCCGATCAAGTTTATAACTTTGTATGGAGAGGCCATTTTTTCCTTGACCTGGCCTTTACACCCTGTATACCAGAATTAGTTAGTTTGCGCACTTATATACTTTAATTGGTTTGTCTTCCAGGTGTTCTATCTATTCACGATGGTGGTGCTGACGATCGTGGTGGCGAGTGTGCTGGAGGCCTTCCGGTTCAGGATACAGTACAAACGCAGCACCAGCAAAAGAGACGGTAAGAAAATTACTGTACCAAAATAATCTGCACATATAGAAAGTCGGACTCTTTATAATGCGGCTGAAATTCAGCCTCATCATAAAGAGCCCGACTTTCGTTTAGCCAGTCCCATTCTGATTTAGTTTTGAGGTTTTACTTTGGACTCTATGGTATTTTATGACCACTCATCAATGAGGATCAATCACATAATAGCAAATGCGATTTTTTACTAAGTACATCGTATGTGTAATAATTTGCTGAGCATTTTTTTTTTATTATTAAAATCCGTCAAGAAATCATAGATTTACTAAAGTTTTTCTTTCTGAACGTCTACTTAAAATCACGCGCTATGAGAGCTTTCGCTGAAGTGTTTACGATGACGTCATCTGTCATGATCCGTGCGACAACCGCCGACAGACTGCGCTCGCGCGGTGGACAGTGGACACCGATCATGACAGATGACGTCACAGCGAGTCGCTTCATTCTCGGGCTTGTTTCTGAAACTGATACACTAAAATTGCTGTATCTTCGTAATTTTTGGCCCGATTTAAATAATTTCTTCACAGTATTTACTGTTTTTTTTTAACACTATACTATGACTGATTTTCATTGCAAAAGAGAATAAAAACATTAAATAGAATATTTCTGGTATCCTCAGAGGAGAAGCTGCTACACGAAGAGGTGCACACAAGTTGGGAAGAAGCGCAGAGGTTGGGCGCCAATGGAGACCTGGCTGATGAGCTGAGACCTAACCTACCACCTGGGGTAAGAAACACTCATCATCATTTCAGCCAAAAGTTGTCCACTGTTAGACATAGGTCTCCTCCAAGTGTCGCCACAACGACCGGTCGGTTTCCCACAACCCACCAGGACATCGGTCTACCTTAAATTGTTCCCGAAGCCTACCAGCGCTGCGTCTTCCATCAAGCGGCCGCCACTCCAAAACATTTCAGCCCCATCGACCAAGTATTCTGCGAGCAATGTGTCCTTTTTTTTTTTTTTTTTTTTTTTTTTTTTTTTTATGGTGGGAAAAAATCATGCATTGACATCCCCTGCCCTTGGGTGGAGCGGGAGATAGTGTCAGACTCTTACTGACTAAAAGACCCACCCCGTTCCTTCTAGCCTTCATACCGGGGCTCGAGCGCCCTTTCGGATAACCCTGGCCCCAGTAGGCTTCGACCCGGCTGGGTCCCTGCTGTTGCTGACAACTCCTTGAGGCGCGCGGGAACAGTGCGCGCCGTCGACGCCTTGGGCTTGGTCCGGACAGTTACCGGACGGCCGGACAGCGAGCTACCCATTGCTCACTGTCCGCAAGCCCGCGCCTACGGTGGCCGGAAATCGGGATCAGAATCCCGGCGGCGGCGGCGGCGGCGATAACGCCGTTGCCTGATGCGTTCGGCCTCCTCCTTTGCGAGCATTACTGCTTCGCAGAAGTCGGCGACCGCCTGCCACTCCTCCTCGCTCCGGACCATGGCCTCAACCAAGGCCCGGCGCGAGAGGTCTCCGCCGCCGATCGCCCCCACGAGGGCACGGCGATGCTCCGCCCAAGCAGGGCACACCTCGACTGTGTGCTCCACCGTGTCCTCCGGGCATTCCACACAGTGGCGACACCCGGGCGTCACTTCCGCACGAATCCGGTGCAGGAAACTCCCGAACGAACCATGTCCGGTGAGTACCTGCGTCATGCGGAAGGTAAGGACGCCGTGAGGTCTTTCCAGCCACGCCTCAAAGAGGGGACTTACCGCCACGATTGTGGCGTGCCCAGAGCAATGTGTCCTGCTCACTGCCACTTAAGTTTAGCGACTCTTTGGTCTTCGGCTTCTTATGTAACTTTGTTCTACTGCGGATATTTTCACTCCAGATTCGATAACGTGAGGAAACTCCATGCGTAGCCCTTTCCATTGCTCTTTGGGTAACTTTAGACCTTCTGATGTGGCCCATTATGACCAGTTTCAGAGCCATATGTCAACACGGGCAACAAGCACTGGTTATACCTACAGACACGGCAAGAAATACTGATTATATACATTATGAGAGGTGAAATATCAATATTAAACTGTTCAGGTGGAGGTAACATTCATCGGATCTCGTCCACGTACGAAGGAGGTGCTGCAGAGGAGAATGTACCAGACTGACATACAGAAGTGGCTCGCAGAGGAGGACGAGAATGAAGGTTAGTTTACCAATTATTACTGCAGTTACTTTTTTTATGCATAGGTTTGCGTTTGCTCACTATTTCGCCTGATGGAAAGCGATGATGTGGTCGACGATGGAGCACGCTTGCCTAGAAGTAACCTATTCACTTTTGGAGGTACACACACAATGAAACACGTCGTGGATTTCGGAATGTCTTCTATTTGCAGTAAACAGTAATAACTTACACGAGGGTCAAAATTACAAACAAGAGCTCACATCGCCTCGAGTAGCGGTAACAGTCTATGTCTTTCAATATGGCGGCAGACTCTAGTCTGGCGCCGGAAACGTTTGGTGTTGTCACACAAAAATATAGTAGGCGGTGTTGCGACGTAATACGCCACAACCACCCCCCTACGGAGAAAATAACAAAAAGTTATTTGCAAATAAAAATATACATACACTTGATGACACAAGATAGGCAACAAAAAGTTAAAGAAAAAATAAAACTTAAGCTAAAGATCTAACCTATCCTTAAATCTAACCGTGCGACCTGACCGGGTGGTAACTGGTTGTTGTGCAACAGGGGGCACAGTCGGCTGTGCAGACGCGGAAGGCGCAGGTGGCGCGGGCGCAGGCGCGGAAGGCGCTTGCACGTCAGGCGCGGGCGCTGCGATCTGTTGCGGAGCGGTTGCCCGGGAAAGGTCGCTCTCTAAGTCAGGTGCGATGTATGCAGGCTTCACGCGGTCGATACTGACCGTCACGCGTTTACCTGCAATGTCAATATCGAGTAACTTGTCAGTCCGTGACATTACCTTGTAGGGTCCTGTGTAGGGCGGCTGCAGCGCACGGCGAACAGTATCGTCTCTCAAGAGAACATGAGAAGCATTCTGAAGGTCCTTGAAAATAAACGACGTCGGCCGCATGTGTCGTGAGGCCTGAATTGGACGCAAATTAGCCATTTTCGTGCGCAGAACCGTCACAAAATCGTTGACGTTGTCAATGTTATGGGACGTGCTGGCTATCAGGAATTCTCCCGGTAGGCGGAGCGGCTCCCCGTAAACAAGTTCGGCAGCCGAACACTCGAGATCCTCTTTCAAGGCAGATCGAATGCCGAGAAGCACGATCGGTAAGGCTCGGTGCCAGGTGTCGCTGTGGCACATGAGAGCAGCTTTCAATTGTCGATGAAAGCGCTCGATCATGCCGTTAGCTTGAGGGTGGTAGCTGGTGGTTCGCCTTCGCTCAGTCGCGCCAACATTCATGAGCCGTTTGAAAAGGTCCGACTCGAA